>CP141148.1:2681666-4022500 GCA_035235625.1 Saururus chinensis
CAAAATCTTAGTAGAAGATTTAGCGGAAGGGGTCACAGTTGTAGATGCGGAAACCGTAGTCGGTGCCGGTAGCAAAACAACCATGGTCCTAGTTGAAGGAGAGGTGTAGGAGGGTGGGGAGGGAAGGGAAGTCAGACTCGGAGTCAGGGGTAAAAAATTAAATGATCAATTACATGGTATATATTTATTATAATTAATTGACTTTTATTTTTCAATAATGTTATGCAAGTATGCTGTTTTATGTGCAAGCTGTTTGAAACCTTTAGAAACCATCTAACTATGGTGATTTCATCGTATGGTCATTTTTGTATGTGTTTTTGTATTTTTTGTCACGATCATTTGCACCTATGCTGTAGCAGCATGCTTTTTTATATGTAAGTGACCTGTTATTTTGTTTTATATGTAAGTGATGTTTTGTTTGTTGACTTCTGACTGTATAACGTGGAGAGTGCTAGAGAGTGCTGATTTTTTACTAAGTGGTAATTGTTTACTATTTGATTTACTGTTTGACTAAGTGGTGATTGTTTACTGTTTGACGTGCTAATTTACTGTTTGACTAAGTGATGATTGTTTGCTGTTTGATGTGTTTGATTTACTGTTTGACGTGCTGATTTTTTGGTGTGCACTATTTGACGCGCTATTTTTTGGTGCAAGGGTCATGATTTCGTCATTTTGAACGACAAAATCACATGAAACGTGCTGATTTTTAGCTCAGCAAACTTCTCTTTGGGAGATGGGAAAGTCCTATCAATATGTTCTAATATCTTTCGAGCCATATTACTTGATTGTGGATGAACATATTCTTTACCTATGCATGCTGCATAAGAAAAACAATTCACTGTGCATACAGTAATAGCATATAAAATACTGTTAGTCAAATTTTTAATGTTATTGTCTATATAGACCTTGGAAGAAGGCCTGGAATAAGGTGTGCATGTCAACCCGTGCAACCCAATTGGACTTCTCATAGTCTAGGGGGTGACATAGCTAGGGGTGTTTTGTACCACTGCAGCTGGCTAGCATATAGGTGATTTTTGCATAGGTGATTGGAGGGTCATTTTGAACGACGAAATCATATGAAACGTGTTAATTTTTTGTGTAAGTATTGTGATTTTGTGGTTTTGCACGAAATTTAAGTATGGTGGTCAAGATGTTTAGAACTCTATGGACTGACATTTGACGAGGATTTTGTATAAAAAAAGCTTTAATTTGTCCCTCCCGTAATTTTGTCCCTTTTTTTATTTAAATTCATGTGATTTCGTCGTTTAGAAGGACGAAATCATCTTAACATGATTTCATCCTTCTAACCGACGAAATTACTTAATTTTTTTTAAACGGTTTCGTCGTTTAGAACGACGAAATCAACTTAAACTTGATTTCGTCATTCTAAACAACGAAATCAATTAAATTTTTTTAAAAAAAAGCCACGCAGGCGTTAGCCAAGCCAACACCACTTTGGGAAATATTTCCCAAAGTGGTTTAAATTGGTAATTATTTTTTAAAAAATTATTATTTAAATAATTTTCCCATATATATATATTAAACAATTATTATTGAACATTACCGACACATAATTTAGCGTTGTTAATAAGATATATTAGCAACACTTATAATGATGCATCGCTAATAAGTTTTTTTTATTTTTTTATATATTATTAAATTATGAGCGACGCATAGGTACACGTCACTACTAACCAATTATTAGCGGCATATATGTCTATGCATCGCTAATAATTTAATATTATCGACGCTTGATTGTGTGTCGCAAAAGCAAAATCATTAGTGACATATAAATATACATCGCTAATGTTAGACTTTTAGCGACGTTTTACGTTAAGCATCGCTAATGCGTAGTAGTGACTGCAGTTTTATTGACGCATGTAGCAACAACATCGCTAATAACTATTAGCAACGCTTAAAAGCATTGCTAATAGTCAGTTTTGTTGTAGTAACGACTTATTAGTTATTAAGTTGTCATTTTATCTATATTAGAATATTAACTACTTAAAATCTGGTCATGTAGATAAAGCACAAAGTGATTTAATAGATGTGGGGACCCAGACGAATCATATCACATACTTTTTGTATATGGAATTCAGATAGAAATGATTAATTCAGGAAGTGTAGTAGTTCCAATCAGATCATGTGATATTCCCGGACCTATAAGGGTTTATGATTTTAAAAGTCTTTTAGATATTTGGGTCGGTTGCAAGAGCCTCTAGAACAAGATTGGGGTCATTGCTAACCATAGATACAACTTTCTTGAAGGGAAAGTATCGTAGTTAGGTATTGATAGCAATTGTACTAGATGGGAATAATAATATATTATGTGTCACATTTGCAGTAGTTGAGAACGAATGTGAGAAAACATGGAGCTAGTTTCTTGAATTGCTTAGAAATAGTCTATTTTTTAATCCTCCAATTGAGTTGGATACAATTATTTCTGATAGAATTAAGGGCTTAACAAATGTTGTTAAGAAGTATTTTCCTTCATACACCACGGATATTTCATGGCGGCAAATATGTTAGATAGATTCAAAGGAAACTACTTTATGTTGTCTTTTTATTGTCAATAAATACAATAAGTAGGACATGAGTTTGTAAGTAGTAGTGAGAGTATTTTTATTTTTGTGATAGGAGAGAGAAAAAAGAAAAGTGGGTTCTCTTTTGCTCTTGTTTTTCACAACATTTTTTAGATGTTTCACTCTAACTTTAGGATTGTTTGTGCTCCTCTTATAGGCTTTAGAAGAGGCTGTTGGCAAATAATTTAGGTATCTTTTTGTGAGTAAATTTTTGTAACTTTCTCTTGAATTATAATAAAAATTGGTTGGTGGAGTAAGTGATTGGCTGAACCACACTAAAGTTGTGTGCTTTATTATATTTACTTAATTAAGTTTGAGTTTAGATAATAGTTTATCTTCACATCGTCACTTGCCTAGGTTGGGGACAACAACTTATTAATTAACTTGTTTTTTGTACCCACTATTTGTGCTCTTCTTCCCAACACGCCTCTTAGTGTGCTATAGTTGTGAATGCCTTTAATACAAGAAGCGATCGATGTTTTTAGCATACACTCCTGATCCATTTCACATAGGAAGTATTTTTTATGCTTTCCAGTAATAATGAGTCTAACGTAATCTGCGCATAGGAGCCCTCCATCTATAAGATTGATGACACGCACTCTAACGTACGTTAGCATCAATATTACTGATGCTAATGTGTGTCGTCTATGTTAATATTAAGGGCTCCCATGTGTGACTTATGCTATGCTCATTGTCAATGGAGAGCATTAAAAACATTTCCTCTCACCTGATTCATCTCCAATTTGGTGCTTGTTTTCAATGGCAGTAGCACAAATGTGCTAATAAGGCACTAAAATGTAGAAAAACTTCTCCACAATCGGTTGTAGAGTATCAGACCTTTTTATCTTAAATATCTTAACCAAATCGAATCTCTCCATTTTTTTATTTATACTGAATTTAGTTGTCTTAAAATTGGAATAAAGTCCAACTTCCATCTAGCTTCCTTCTAATTCGTGAACTTCCTAGAAGCGTACTAATTGAATCCACCCCTTTGACTATGAAGCCCTTGCCGCAATCTTCTGTAAAAACCTGTTTGCACTTGCCCCAAGCAAACATGTGGGTCCCACCTAGAAAATCTGTGTATGACAAATGATTCCATAGTAGAACTTAAGAACTTTCCCAAATGCTGTCGTTTACGTTGTCGCATAGGTGTTGTGTTCATCTCTCTTATTACTATATATATCTTCCCACAAAATCTCATATTGAAACTCATTGTAACCTCACATATATTCTTCTGCAATTACGTAAGGTTATAATAAATCAGGGTGTTACATTAAGGGAATTTGGCTCTTCAATGGGATGAAAAAAATTTGAAGGTGCATGCACTAAACATGGTTGACAAGAGCTTAGCCATCTTTGAATTCCTCCATATTTTATAGCCTTCCTAATCAAGTCGGGTTGTTTTTTTGCCCGTTTGTTGTTTTTTTAGCCTGAAATTTGTTTTGTCTATGGGTATATTTTTTAATCCATGATGACCCCAAGTATTGAGAAATAATTTACTTATGGTAGAAGATGAACACATTATGATCTAGTGCAAGAACACCAAGCTAAATTTTCATTTCACATTCAAGTTGTAATCACAAACACGAGTGCAATGTTTAGTTACGTATCACCACTTGGCTAATAGTGTTATCAATAAATGGCACATAACTTGACTAGTCTCTTGCCATAATACTTCAACATGCACTAATTCAAACTAAAACAGAATCAATCATGAGTCCAAAGATCATGCAATTGCTTCCAATTATCTTTGACCTGCAAAATGCAATCAGACATGCCCACTAAAAAATTTAGCTACCTGATATAAAATATTCATATAAAGCACCTTATTAACCTTACATGATGAAAACTGCAACATATACTAATTTATAGATCAAGCACATTAGATGCTCTTCCAAAAATATAAGTACAATGGAACATAAAGCATGCTGAGAAACATACTTTGTACATGATAAACAAATAATACAACATTGGATTAGGAGAGTACCTTCCAGCATTAAGTAGACAAGGCCAACTTCACCGCAATCCAGTCTTTTAAGCTATCAAAGAATTTAAAATAAGCAATTCTCCAAGTCTTCTTAAAAAACAATACTCCCCAAACTCCCCAAAAACCAACAATAAAGCCAGGTGCCACTCCAAAGTAAATCCATTCCATTTCAAAAGTTGCTTCATCATTTTCCCCATTGGCATCAGAGGTTGGAACTTTTGAAGGATCAACATCAGTGTAATTTTCAAGTGGTGGCCCACAAAGTTGGTTGCCTATATATGCTGACGGATCCAAGGTTTGAAGTTGCCATCCAGAAGGAATCTGTCCAGACAAGTTATTGTATGACAAGTTCAATTGACTAAGAAAGTTTAACTTAGAAATGCTGGAAGGAATTGGCCCTGAAAGTCTATTCCTTGATAGATCAAGAGATTGGAGTTGGTTCAAATAGCCAATGTTTTCTGGGATGTTTCCAGATAATCTGTTACCATACAGGTTAAGGGAGACTAATCCATGCAAACTTGTCAGCTCATCGGGAATCTCCCCTGATAAATTGTTTCGTGAGAGATCCATACTTACTACCATAGAAAGAGTTCGTGTATATTCAAGTTGTCCACCTTTCATCCATATAACAATCTTTTCACTGTAATGTTTTTCGTAAGCATGAGAAATATTAACCTTATGTTCCATCTTCATAGCTGTGAATTTCCCAAAACTTTGCGGAATTGAACCACTTAAGTGGTTTTGCGCTAGATCAAGTACTTGCAAAGATGCAAGGTAAGAAAGTTGTGAAGGAATAGCTCCAGCGAACATGTTTGCTCTCAATCGAAGTACTTTTAGAGATGAGAGATTTTTACCAATCCAAATGGGTATGCGTCCATAAAATTTGTTCTCTCCAAGGTCCAAAATTTCCAAATTGCTGCAATTCTTCAATGATGGTGGTAGTTCTCCTAATAGATCATTGTGGCTGAGGTGCAATGATTGGAGACCAGAAAACATAACTTTTTGCCATGGTATGTACCCTGACAAATGATTCCAACTCAAGTCAAGTACGACCAGATCCACACATTCTCCCAACTTTAATGGAACGAGACCAGTTAGATTATTATGAGAAAGATCAAGAACATTTAGAGTACTCATATCTCCAGGCATTGATGGAATGGAACTACTCAGTCTATTATTTGAAGCAAAAAAGTAGACAACATTATATATGCAAGGCAAAATTTCTCCAGAAAAGTTGTTATGGGATAAATCAAGTAGGTAAAGGCCATCAGAAATATTAGGCATTGTACCCCAAAACTGATTATGACTTAGATCAACATATGTTAAATCAGGCAGAGAATGGTCATCAATCTGAAATGAGTTTGGGAGTTGATCTCTGATTATGTTGTTGGAAAGGTTTAAATAGTTGAGATTGTGGCTGATGTTCCAAAACCATGTAGGTATTTTACCAGCAAGAGATGTATTTGAAAAATCTAATTCCTTGATATTTTTCTGCATTTTTAGCCAAGAAGGGAAATGAGGCCCGATATGACATGACGTTATATACAAGTACTCAAGTTGAAATGGAGGAATCCAATCAAGTGGAAGTTGAAAAGTGAAGGAGTTCAATGACAGGTCCAAATATACCAAATGACTCAAATTTTGAAAATGAGCTTGATGGATAGGACCTTGCAGAGAGTTATTTGAGAGATGGAGATAAAGCAATTGTGAGAGTTGTCCAATTGTTGACAAAAGAGTTCCATTCAGATGATTCTGGTCAAGGAATAACATTTTCAATGAAGTCAGTTTACTCAAATCTGGTATTGCACCATGAAATCTATTGCGAGAGATAAATTTTTTCCAACATTTTCAGATCTCCCATTTGCTTGGGGATTTCACCTTCAATTTGATTGTCAGATAGAACAAAATATTCTAGATTTCGTAAATTCCCAATCTGATCGGGTATTCTGCCTGAAATTCCATTATCTGACAAATCAAGTGTAATAATTGAGGTTATATTCCCAAGAGAAATGGGGAGTTCACCAAACAAAGTATTACCAGACAAGTCCATTGAGGTAATATGAGTCCATCCCCCTGAAAGTAGCTTTGAAACATTCTCTTTGATGTTGTTTCCACCCAAACGTAGCTCTCTCAAGTTAGGAAGCAAAGAAAAAGCAGCCGGGACACCTCCATGAAACCCATTGTAGGAGAGGTCAATTGAACGAAGAGAAGTGACATTAGAGACCCATCCAGGGATAGTTGTTAGAAAGTTGTTGCTCCCAACATCAAAGATGCGAAGAGATGTGAAATTAATAAAAGGCAATGATTGGGGAATACTAGGGAGATCACACCAATGCAAATGCAACTCTTCTAACAAAGGGAGAGAGCTCATCGTGTTCATCCAGTTTGAACTCACCCTGGACATGTCCAAATAGTCCATCCCAAGGTGCCTAAGAGATGACAACCCTTCCTACCAATCCAAGTTTCTAGCATCCAGATAAGAAGTCCAACCTGCATCGGTGTCAACTAATGAAGAAACATCCAAAATCTGAAGCTTAGAAAGATTACCAATTTGATAAGGTATTTGGCCACGAAACCCCGAGTAGGAGAAGTTAAGATACTTCAAACCCTGTAGAGAACCTATGAAGTCTGGAATTGGAATTCCATTGAAATAATTCATACTGAGATCCAAATATTCAAGATGTTTTAAATGCAGTAAAGCTGAATCTAATCGTCTACCAAATACCCAACAACCATGGTCAGTGGTTTCCATTAGAAGCTCTGGGTGCCATGGCTTCCAATCATCTGGTATGCATGGACTATGAAGGTCTAATTTAACAACATACCCTGTGTGACTGTCACAAGTGACTCCCCTCCATTTGCAGCAATCCAGACTGTTGTTCCATGATTTTAAACGTCCGAAGGGATCTTCCAGACCGTCTTTGAACTTGATTAGGGCTTCACGCTCTGAATCAATACATAATGACTCTCCCATGCAGAGGATTGCATTCATGCAAAGCGCACAAATAAAAATGAGAATCAGACAGATGATACTGGAACTAAATGCAGCCATTACACTTCTACTACAAATGCGTGAAGTGTATGGTATGAAAATGGTCTTCTAACCATGCCTTTTTATACAAAAAAATATAAAATCCAAAAGAAAGTTGGAAGGGAGATGAGTCATATTCGATTTTCTAAAGGAGTACTGATGATCACAATTGACGTGAGTGCTAAAGCGTATTGTGGAGAAGACTTGACTTCAAACCGGAATAGAGACTTCCATGAATCTTCTAACATGTTTCCACTGTGATGTGTATGGGACTGAACCTTAACCATAGGTCTTCTCCATAAGCTCGTAATTAAAGTGTAAGGGAGAGCGAAAGCTTTGACGAGTGAGATTTATAAGGAAAATAATATGTATATTTTATTCTCTCTTACACCATATGTCTTATACCACTTTTGATTAGAAAAAGTAGAAGAATATTAACTTCCATTAATTAGTGTCAAAGGCCGTGCACCACGGGACAAGTTCTCGGGGGTGGCCACAGACAGGGCTCATCCAATGGCCACCCCTAGTTGTTATGGCCCCGAGCTGGTTAATATGAAAAGACTTGACTTTAGACTTGACAAATAAAGTTTTGATCCTGAGTTTAAGCCAAAGAAAAAAGTTTTCATCGTGAGAACTGTTCAATCCTAAACTAATATGAAACTAGTTTTAATAATTTTTCATAAAATTAGTGTAAGACATTGCTGCGGATAGAAGATTTACTTTGTAATGGAAGAGAGATGAGTATTGAAGGCATAAACAGCTTGTTTAAGACTATGAGTTAGAAACGTATTTCCATTAAGCACTACGATTGAAAGAATGGATCCGCTCAACCGAAGTATGTAGCAGTCAATAATGTTGTGCCATGATAGTCATGAAAGTAAAAATCAGATGTGTTTCTTGTCTAAAATTACTATTTATTTCAGTATATTTTCGTCCTCGTTGTAAATATTCCAAGAGTAAAAAGAATTCTAGCTTCATAATTTTCTACCAAATTAGTTTTAAGATAAGATCAATTGCAAGTTTTGAGCGCAGTTCATAAATGGAGCAGTCTGAGGCTAGTGTGCTATTCATTTAATTTTCCTATAGAATTAATCTGGTTAACAAAGAAGAAAATTTGTATGACCAACTTGTTTCCGTTTTATTTCAAATGCATGCAATGTAATCCTGAAAGTTGTGAAATGCCTTTGATTTGTACATACCATGTCGATTACTTGTACTGAGTGCAAGCTGTAATGCTCTGCACACTGTGAGTACTGCTCCTTACTGGGTCAGGTTGTTTGCTTTAGGAATGCTGTTGTTAGTAATGTATCTTTTTCCTGATCAATATGAGCTTCTACACTGGTGTTGTGGAAAAGCCCACTTGCCTAGACTTGAGGGGAAACTTCAATTCAAACCTAAAAAGAGACTTGACGAAAATGCTTTTAAGACATAGATAACGCGTTCTCTTGGAAAAAAAAGGAAGTGTGCATGAAAGCTTTTAATGGAGTTATATAGTGTCAATTCTGAGGACGTGCACCCTGGGACAAGTCCTAAAGCGACTATCAAAGCAGTTCACACTTGTCCAAAGGGTGTTGTGGAAATGTCCCTGAGCTGCATTGATATGGTGAAACTTGACTTCAGACTTGACTTGAGTCTTGACGAATATTGTTTTCATCCTGAGAGATACACAACCCTAATCTGCGTCAATATTAACAAATTAGCTTGCAAGGCATTCTTGTTGAGAGAAGATTTACTTTGGATTGAATGAAATAAGTATCGAAGGCATAGACAATTTGTTCACCGAACATAGCCGACAATCCTTTGACATCCATTAATGAACCAAGGGAAAGCCTACAATTGCAAGTCATATGTCCATGACACGCTGCTATATGGACCACGAAACTCTTCCTCACCCCATTTATCACTTACATATTCAAATTTTATAAAATTTCCCGCATTTGCCCCAAATAACAAAAATAAACACTCTATAGATGTCATATGAGATCAAACAAATGGAATCGGAGGGGAATGCTGGTGGAAGAGTTGCCAAGTTGTTTGTAACAGAATGTCCCTTCCAAAAAATTTGATACTTCCTCTATCTTAAATTAATAATTCCATATGGCAAAAGAGTTTCTTCCATATTAATAACTCTATTTCGTTAAATTCAAGTAATTAAGTACTTAAAAAGAGTATTATAAGCTTATCAATTTTTCTTTTTTGTAGATATGGATTTCACAATTTAATGAACATTATTATTTTTTCTAAATGTAGCTATGGATATGGGACGGAGTGAATATTTACTACAGTCTCAAATAAAATATTACTATTTTTTTGCCTCCCTTTGAGAATCTATTTAGAAGTTATAGGCCTTGATATTTCTTATATATATATATATATATATACTTGCTAATTCCTCATAATTAATCTATTTATGATTTTACTGTTAAATCCTTATTTTGATCATTCTTATTTTCTTGAATTGGTTGTTATATGCTCAACCTTGCATTCTCATAAATTGAATGGACTAAGATTGTCATCAACATTTTTTTAATATTCTCAATGTACTTCATTTGTATGGATAATCCAAAGAATAAAAGTACGCTCGATACCCATCATTTTTAAAAAGAGTATATCCTTTTTTGGTAAAAAGAAATATACCCATTATATTAATAATATTTAATAATTATTATATATTTTTAAAATAACATTATAAAAAATTTAAAATAATAATACGATTGGTTGCTCCCTCTAAAGAAGTTTTCTGGCTCTGCCCTAGGTTGATGACAATTTAAAAAGTCCATAGCTTCAACAGTGTGGATAGTTTCTTGGTCTCTAAGACTCCAATCACCATTATGAAAATATGAAGCTAGTTTGTCCTCAATATGCCCACCAAGTTGGGAATAATTCTTCTCACAAATCAAATCAAGAATGGAGGGTGTCTTGCCCCCACAGATTTAACCACATGAAAATCATCAATTCCAATTTTCATCTTACTACCCCTAATCATCACTTCGCTCAAGTCCATTATAGATTCCCTAAGCATATGCGCAATCACTTGGGTTTGCTACCCATATAGATTTGTTTTGGAGGACCCCATGAATCCACTTGCACATCAATGAATCTTTGTTTATTAGGACTTGCCAAAAGAGTTTTACAGTGCCTACATTATTACACTCTTTCATACTACGATTCTCCAACTCTAAGTGACAAAGTATAGGTATGACAATAATACGGTTGAGGGAGTCCAACAGAAAAAATGGAAAATATGGGAATATACAAAAAATAAGGAGAAATAATAAAAATATAAAATATCTTCAAAATATGACCCAAAATACTAAAAATAAGATGTCTTCTTTCTTGACATTAGTATATTAAAAAAATAGCAGCTTCATTATCATAAATTTAGGGAAGGTTAGTGGCTAAAAAATATCATTATAAAGCTCACTAACCAATCAGAGCCAAAAGATTATGGAACTAAAAGAAGTTGTCAAGGGGCTATATGACAATGTACAAATATAGTGCACGTTATAAATGCATTTTTGGCAAAGGGAAATCCTAAACCCTCTTGCTCAGTCCCTATGTATTGACGAGTAGGCTACCAGCAAGCTGCTGAGTGAGCAGGTTAGCATTTCTCATTTTCTAAATTTCCTGCCCTTAATAAAAACCTCTTCCTAACTTATGGATCTCTCAAAGAAAATGCAGCATATAAATAGAGGAAGATTTACTCATTTTTAACTCATAACCTTAAAGACAATGGATATTGTAAGGACCCTCATGTCTAAACCGGTTTTTGGTTTTCTTTAATTGTCGGTTATTGTGAGATTAACACGTTTTCTGATTTATTCGGTGGTTTCGTGAATAAATAGTATTTATGATGATTTTAACCAAAATAAACTTTAATATTAGTAGTTTTAAGTGAATTTAAAATAAATATGAATTTTTGGGATTTTTCTGAATTTTTACTATTTTTTTGAAAATTAGGGTTTTAGCGGGACCCCTGTGGGCCCCACCGTCGAAATTTTTATTTTTGGGTGCTCAAATTTGTAAAATACTCATTTTTAGCCTACTTTTTCTATTTACACCCCATAACTTACCCATACATACCCCAACCCTTACTATAAAAGGACAAACCTGAGTCATTTCCATTTTTGGGAATAGGCTGAGGAGGAGAGGTTAGGCCTAATCCCCAATTAGGCTCGGATTAGAAGGTGTTTAAGGTAAGCCTACTCTAATTAAGCACTAAACCCTAGCTTTCTTCTTAATCTCTTCTAAATCTACCATTTCCCATTTGTTTCAATTCACTTTTGGACATTAAAAACTGCTGATTTGTATTTTACTACAAACCTTAGCTTTCAAATTTTGATTTTTATGTTCAACAA
Source organism: Saururus chinensis (assembly GCA_035235625.1). Taxonomy (NCBI): domain Eukaryota; kingdom Viridiplantae; phylum Streptophyta; class Magnoliopsida; order Piperales; family Saururaceae; genus Saururus; species Saururus chinensis. Next base: position 2,693,625 of record CP141148.1, read on the forward strand.
GCCCTAGATCTAAGTTTTTAATTAGGGATTTCTTTGGTAAATTAATTTTAATGGAGTTTAATTTAAACTCTATGTCTTTGTAAGGTTTCAAGAAGGGTGACCATCAAATCCCAGTTTAATCAAGGGATAAGGTAATGGACTTTCAAAATTTCAGTTTATCCATGGTAAAACTCTTAATTTTTGACTTATTTTGAATGGATTTACTTGTTTTAGTGTGCTAATGACATGATTAGAAAATGGTAATCTTTAATCCCGATTTCATAGGGTTTTAGTTTATTATGGTGTGGTTTAGCATTCTGGAAGTCATGAAGGACTTTTGATGGTATTTAGGATGTTAGATGATGATTTGAAGTGTTATCAATGGTGTTTCGGTTTGAAATTGCGGAAGGAAGAAGATGGTCAGTTCTGCCTTGTTGGCGTTCGAACGGCAACACTTTCGGATTGATAGAACGGCCAACCTGTGAATTTGATTTTTTCCCATTTAGCCGATCGAACGGCCTGAAGGGCGTTCGAATGGCTACACAGCAGAATTGTGTTCTAATGCATGATGTTTATTTCGATGATTCCACTTTAGCTTGCCAATTTCATGTGAATGTGGAGTATTTTGAGCTATGTTATGCTACTGGACAGACATGCTATTGAGGTTATGGAGTTGGGATATATGATTAGAGATTTGTAGAATGACTTATGTTTTGTGGCATGATGTTGGAATTGTCATCTTGAAATTGTGAATGGTTGATCCCCTTTTGTTAAGCATATTTTCAGTAGGACTACAACCTATTAATAGACTGATTTGTCATGATAGAATGTAGTTAGTTAATGTGTGGATGTTGGTGAATATCATGACTCAAGGATGAAATGAATGATCTTATATGTGTGTAGCCTTTGTGGTTGAGTTTTGATTTGAGTTATGATTTCAATGTTCCTTCTCCTATGATTTCCGCTGGAATTCATGTTTAGATAAAAATTCACATGTGTAATGTGGTAGTGAGTTTAATTTCAAGCATGTTGACATGCATTGTGTGAAATGCTTCTACTAGGTACACACACATGTGGGGTTTAATGAAGATGTTGAAGCTTGATATTAGGATTATGAATGATGCATTAGGGGCTGATGAGAGCACATAACATGGAATAGAATTCATGTATGCCTTGCCCACGTATGTACTATGCTGCATGCATCATGAAAATGGATTTCCAATTAAGGCTTCATCGAGGTTAATCAAATTTGACCAATTGGATGCAAGTGGTGAAATTGTGTGCCAGATTGATCGGTCGTGGATTAATCAAAACTTGATTGGTCCGAAAGGACATGTTTTGATTTAAATTCCTTCGTGGAACATGTGCACTCCCCGGGTTGAGTCTAGTTAAATGGAATTATGTGGGGACGAGTTGTGTACTTATCTTGCGGATTGTGAGAATGTTATTATGAGTGTCATCTAGACCGTGAGAATCCAATGTGGTATGCCGTGTACACCCGCTACCACGTGTTCTAGGGTTCCTTGTGTGGGAATTCGGGCTCTCCCCACCGCAGGAGATGTCCCTGGGCGAACACCCCTGCTCTAGATTCTCTGTGTGAGAATGGGACATCCTTGGCCAGGATCATCTAGGGCAAGCAGTTTTTAGGGATTGACAACCCCGAACTTTCTTTAATTCTTGTGTAGAATTTTGGACCATGATACGCCTTCGTGGCCTTGTCTATGTTCCTGTCTGTGTAACACTAAATTGTGATTATTCCTTGATGGAGGTTGTTATGATATGATACATGATGGAATATGTATGTTAGAGATACATTCATGCAGGTTGATTATAATGTGATGCATGATAGAATATGTATGTTAGAGATACATTCATGCAGGTTGTTATAATATGACGCATGTGGAATATGTATGTTAGAGATACATTTCATGCAGGGTGATTATGATGAGAATGAAATTATGTGGATTATGCACTATGATGCAATTTTAGGTGATGTGTATGTGTGATCAGAAAATGATACACCTTGTTAATCTTTGATCTGAATGATTATATTGCTTTGCTATCGTGTTTTCGATGTTGATGGTGATATTAAAAACCATTGCTGAGTTTGTTAAACTCACCCCTCTTTCTTTTGTTTTGCTTTGGGGCTGAGTGGTGCGACACGCAGACAGGCAGGATCTCCTCTTTGAGGAAAGGTCGGAGATGACTTGGATGTGATCGTGGAGATCGTTGTGTGACTTCATTTCCTTTAGTTTTATGCTTTATGTTTAGAACCTTTGTGTAGGGTTCTTTGTTTTGGATTTATGTCATATTTTACAGTTGTGTTTGCTTAAGACTTATTTTGAGCCAGTGTGAGCTATAGTTAACTAAGCATGTGGGTTTGAGATTAGTTGTTCACTTTGTGATAAGCAACTCTCTTTCTTTCCTTCTTATTTACTCCGTAATTTCTGTTAAGTCGCCCGTGTTAGGGTTAAGTCTTCCGCTAAATTCTTTTCTCAATTTCCCTTCATCGCCCCCGCGCGCTTGACCGGCCCTTGGACCGGGTTCGGCTCAGGTCGGGCATCGCCGGGGGCGTGACAGATATTATACCCAAAAGATGCAATAGAGGCACGGTAGAAGATGCAGCATATGAGCAGAGACACAAAAATCTCCAGGGAAAAGGGTGAGAGAGATGAAGATGCCAATGAAAGAGATAGCCTAGCCTATGACTAATAAATGAAAAATATGCTTTTGAACACCCCGAGCCAATAATGGATATTTCAAAACAACATCTTTAAAGCCAAAAATGCAGAAAATATTAGAGAAGACTACAAATTATAAGGAGCTACATTCCTCTAACTCATACAGTTTACAATCCGGCCATAGTGTTTGAAAGTACTGAAATGCTATGAAAAATGAAATTTTCTTCGCAGAGGCTTGTTGGGCTTGTTTTTTAATTAAAATATAAGGTGGCCTAACTATTTTGATTGACACATATGAGGCTTGTTGGGCTTGTTCTTTAATTAAAATATAAGGTGGCCTAACTATTTTGATTGACACATATTTTGGGCTTTCAAAACTGTATGGGTAATGGGCCTAGGTTAAAATATACATTAAGTTGTAGTTTTAGTAGCAAATCTAGACCATTGCCTAACCTCTAGATAGAAGGTTAGGATTCTAGGGTTATTAACAATGGTGTCATGGTTTAGTTATAAATATATCATTAATCATCCTAATATGGTGCCTTAAGCGAGAATTACTCTCAGTCAAGTTCTAACTAGAAACACGTTGTGAGGACATACAAAAGATTAACAGAGAAAAAGTTTCATTAAAGGGGATAAAGTTGCTGTTCAAGTTCTAATAGCTACAAGTAAGCCTAATCCCATTGTGTTTTATTCTAACAAATGGTATTGAGACTAGGTTAGTCATGATGACCAGAGTTGCCACCACATGCCAAACTGTCAGCTCGACTGACTGCCGACTTGAAGAAATGTGTTGTCGACCCTTTGACTGCAAAGGAACAACCCGAAAAAAATAAAAAAAATTTTGGGGCAGTAGCCAAATTGTTGGCCACAGTCGCTGTCACCAGGCGCTGGGCTTTGGCCGGTGCAGCTACGATGACTACCTTCTACCCACATGAAGACTTTCTCACTGTGAAAGATCAATTTTTTTACTATTTCGACTTTTGAGTCAGGTTATCGGATCGACATCGTTGTTCTTCTCTGGCTATCACTAATCTTGTCCAGTGCTGCCACCTCACGGACTAGGTGTTGGCCGACGCCGCTAGGTTTTTCTCCACTATTTCAGTTTGATTTTGCCTCACCGGACTGTCGTCGTCCGCTTTTCCAGCCGATTTTTTGAATTGCCACCATCAAGCAGAAAGTTTTCAGGCGGTTGGGAAGCCGGCGGGCAAAAAAAAATTTGTCCCGGTGAAGCGCTTTTGCCGGTCATCACCAACCTGCACTAAGCACAGGTCTAGTTCAACCCACGCCCATTGTGGGTTCCGCAAACCGGGTCTATTGACCCAGTTTGGCCAAATTTCGGGCCAAAAAAATTGTAAAGGAGTTTCTAGAATATTTTTGGATTAATTTTTTTATATGCTTCCAACTTGTACAATTTTTTTAAAAAGTTTTAAGTACTATACATGGATTGTGGACTATATTTTATTAATTGTGGTGTGTGATGCTGAGAACCCTAGCCGAATCCCAAAAGCCCAATAACAAAATTGATGAAAAGGCCCTTGTAAGTTTTGTGTATGTATATTTTTCATTTTTTGATAATTAATTGCACTCATTTTGTTATATGAGAAGGTGATCAACACAAATTAAGTTTGTACGTCTGTTGGGATGACTTATGAGTCGCCAAAGCTTCAACGTGTGAATCATATAGAATGCTACCATAGGGTGCATAGATTCACGTATATAAATCATGTGTTGTCACCAAATTTTGATTATGTGACAATGATCATCATTTGGCCCCAAAGGAAAAGATTCTTTCATTATTAAGGTGCATGGACTTGGATTTGACATTTCGTATGGATGTACCTACCACCCCTACGGATAAAAATACGCCAAGTGAGGTAGCATTATTTGAAAAGTGGGAGAGGTCTAACCGATTAAGAATGATACTCATGAAGTCTCAAATAAATAAAAGCATTAGGGGATCCATCCCAAAATGCGCTATAGTTCAAGAACTTTTGAAAGCTATTGAAGCTCAATTCAAGAGTTTTGATAAAACCTTTGTCAACACCTTAATGTCCAAGTTGTCATCCATGAGGTTAACATATAACAAATGGGTGTTAGGGCATATCATGCAGATGCATGATATTGCTAGAGTTAAACAACATAAAAATCAAGATTGACAACACCTTTTTGGTCCACTTTATTCTCAACTCTCTGCCTGCACAATATGGACAATTTAACATTTCTTACAACATATAACACTCAATGGTCAGTTAATGACATTTTGATTATATGTGTCCAGGAAGAAGGGAGACTTAAGCAATAGAAGCTAGAAAGTGTTTATCTAGTTTCTCATAAAGGACAAAAGAAAGAAAATCATGGTGCTCCAAGGAAGAAAGTTAGTAAAGGTGTACCAATGAAGTCTACTAGCATCACCAAGGAAACTAAATATTTTTTTACAAGAAGAAATGAAACATTAAGAAATATTGCCCTAAATATCATAAGTGGCTTGCCAAGAAAGGAGGTGAATTTATGCTCTTAAATTAAAAGACTAAAAGATTTGATGTTTTGAAGACTTATAAGGCAGAGGTAGAGAAACAATCTAGCATGAGTATCAAAATTTTTAGATCAGACAGAGGAGGGGAAAACTATAGTAATTATACAAATACTAGACAAAAACTTTGACCATTTGCACTGTTCCTTTAGGAACATGATATTGTTGCACAATACATAGTATTGGGCACACCACAACAAAATGGTATGGTTGAAATAATGAACCACACTTTGATGGATATGGTGAGGAGCATGATTAGTAACTGCTCTCTTCCTCTCAATATGTGGAGTGAAGCCTTAAAGAAAGCCGTGTACATTTTAAATCGAGTTCCATCTAAAGTCGTTCCTAAAATACCCTTTGAGCTATAAAATAGATGGACACCAAGTTTATATCATGTCCACATTTGGGGTTATCCTATTAAGGTTGAGGTGTACAATCCACTTGAGAAGAAGTTTGACCCTAAGATTGTCATTGATTTTTTCATTGGCTATATAGAAAGGTATTAAGCTTATAGGTTTTATTATCCCTCGCACATCCCTACATTAGTTGAAGCATGGAATGGACGTTTTATTGAAAATGACAACTTGAGTAGGAGTACTTCTCCAAATGCATTGTGTTTAAAGAAGTACAGGTTTTGATGCTATTACCCACATCCAGTAGAGGATCACATGTTGTATCACCTATGGTGATTCTAGAGCAACCTATCATTCTACCACCATCCTCTTAAGAACAAGTTGTTGAAGCTTTTATTATACAAACACCTCCACCTATTGATCAAATAGAATTTCGACGATCTTCAAGAATAAGGAAAATTGCAGTCCCTTCTGACTATGTTGTATTCCTCTATGAGTCTGACAAGAATGTTGGACTAATTCAATATCTTATTACGTATTCATAGGCAATGAATGGAGATAACGCCAACAAGTGGTATGATGTCATGCAGGATGAGATGAAATATATGGCTAATAATCAAGTCTAGGATCTCGTAGAGTTACTACAGGGCTCTAAGATTATTGGCTGCAAATGGGTCTATAAGACTAAATTAGATCCATCTGGTAACATTAGCATATATAAGGCCTGACTTGTTGCCAAAGGTTTTCTTCAGAAAGATGATGTTGACAACAATGAAACCTTCTCTCCAGTTTTTAGAAAGGATTCATTAAGAGTTATTTTGGCCCTTGTAACTCATTTTGACTTAGAGTTACATCAAATGGATGTGAAGACGGTGTTCTTAAATGGGGATCTTGAGGAGGAAGTGTATATAAATCTGCCTGAAAGCTTTACCTTATATAGGGGAAGTTATCTGGTGTGTAGACTTAAGAAGTCAATATATGGACTAAAACAAGACTCCCGACAGTGGTATATGAAGTTCAATGATGTAATTATTTTATTTAATTTTAAAGAAAACATTGTTAATCAATGCATATACCTTAAGGTTAGTGAGAGTCGTTACATATGTTTTGTCTTGTATGTTGATGACATTCTACTTGTAAGTAGTGACTTAAGGATATTGCACTAGACTAAATAGTTTGAAAGATTTAGGATAGATATCCTATGTCATAGGGATTGAGATCAATTATAATAGATCTAGAAGGATCCTTCGGTTGTCTTAACAAGCCTACATCAATAAAGTTTTAAAATGGTTTAACATGGAAATTTATTTGCCTAGTTGCAGCTCCTATTGTGAAGGGTAATAAATTTAGCTTGTTCCAATGTCTGAATAATTCTTTGGAGTTGGAAAGCATGAAGGAAATTCCCTATGCATCAGCTATTGGTAGTATGATGTAATTGGAGGTTTGCACAAGACCAGATATTACCTTTTCTATGGAAGTATTAGGTAGATACCAGAAACGTTTAGGGTTGGATCATTAGAGAGCTGCAAAGAAGGTTATGAGGTATCTGCAAGGAACAAAGGATTATATGCTTACATAAAGATATTCTGATCATTTGGAGCTGGTCGGATACACAGATGAAGACTTTTTTGGTTGCATTGACTCAAAAAAGTCGACATCGGGTTACATTTTCCTTCTAGCAAGCAGTGTTGTCTCTTGGAAAATTATTAAGCAAACCCTTACGTCGTCGACTATGGAGGCAGAGTTTGTTCTTGTTATGAGGGCATGTCACATGATATTTGGCTGATGAACTTTATCATAGGACTTACTATTATGAATTCTATATCTAGGCCGTTGAAGATGTTATGCGATAACAGTGTTCTTCATGAAGAACAACAAGAGTGGAAGTCAGAATAAGCACATCGACATCAAGTATCTTATTATTCGGGATCATGTTATAGAAAGGATAGTTTTTATTGAGCATATAAGTATTGAGTTGATGGTTGCTGATGCAATGACTAAGGGCTTACCTTCTTTTTTGTTTCATAGTCATGTGGATCGTATGGGTCTTATTAGCTCATCATGCATTTGATTTTGCTTATGTACATCTGGAATTTTTTATTTATCATAGCATTTACATTTTTTTTCTCGTGTTGTCTCATTTTTTGTGTACTTAAGTATGAGACAATGTTTGGACACTGAGTGGGAGCAGGTTTTCACTCTTTCTCTCTCTCTCTCTCTCTATTTCTCTCTCTCTCTCTCTCTCTCTCTCTATATATATATATATATATATATATATATATATGCCACATATAGTGCTCAAACAAAGTAAATTAGTTGCATTGTGATATATGGAAGGTAATGTTCTCCTATGAGGACATAACCACCCTGATTCGTGCAATTATGATACTTTGTAAGAGTATAAAGTTACCACATAAAGTTTGAAGGGTATTATTTTTTTCCAAAACAGTATGCATATACGAAAGTTATTTTAACTTTTCCCTTTACCCACTTGGTCAATTGAGAAGTTGTGCTAAGTGGGAGAATATTGAGCTTGTTTTTTAATTAAAATATAAGGTGGCCCAACTATCTTAATTGACATATGTTTTGGGCTTTCAAAATTGTTTGGGTAATGGGCCTAAGTCAAAATTCTCATTAAGTTGTGATTTTAGTGACAAATCTAGACCGTTGCCTGAGCACTGGATGGAGGGTCAAGATTCTAGGGTTCTTAACAATGGTGTCCTAGTTTATTTATAAATATATCATTATTCATTTTAATACAGCACCTTAAGTGAGAATTACTCTCAGGCAAGTTCTAAACTAGAAATACATTGTGAATATTAGCAGAGGAAAAACTTTATCAAAGGGGATAAAGCTTTGTTAAAGTTCTAATGGCTATAGGTAAGCCTAATCCCATTGTGTTTTATTCTATCAAGGCTTACATCACATAGCCCCTTGTATCTTATAGCCTTAGCAGTCCTATTCAAATAGTTTAGCCTACAGAAAGATTACACAACATGCCTCTACCTGTCGCATCTTAAAACAGTTTTGTAATTTCATGGCTCACGTAGTGCCATATAGGTGAAGATGTTTACACATCAATTGGAGAAGACAAGTCTTGTAGGATCCACAATGTTGGCATTTGTGGTATAACCCAATTTGAAGTTCAATACTCTATGTGAACTTTCAGTTTTTTCTGTGGCATCACTACAAACGATTTTGATAGCTTCTCTCACAGCATCACTCTAAAGATTATTGGAGACACAAGCTTAATTTATTAGTTGTCAGGCTATATGACCAAAGAAATCTGCCAAAAAAATCATCTTTTACATTTCAAAACATATTTACTATAGCCTATAGAATCACAATGAAAAGCATAAGTAGTATCCTACATTTTTTACACTGTGAAGACATGGTTTACATAAATAATGAACACACAGCAAGAATTAGAAGATTCCCAAAATGCAAAAAACTTCTATCAACCACGAATATTTAGACTGTGTAATTGGCTTGGGACCAAAAAGCTAGACAGTGGGATAACAAGCTGAAATTAATATATCATTCATGAATAGACAAACTAGTCAGATTTTGATCAAGAAATAACTGTATTTCAAGAAATAAGAAAATGTCAGTTGCAACAATTATGCAAATTTTGTAAGCAATAAAAAATTTAAAAGGAATAATTTGAACAACAAATATAAATAGAAACCCATCTTGTATAGTTTCATTGATGCCTCACAAGTGATTCACAAAGAAAGTAGCCACATAAGAATAGGAGAAATTCACATTAAAAAAATACTCACATATTAATAACACCTGAACACTCCAAAATATTATAACACCTGATAACTTTTGGTGCCTTTGAACTTTGCATTTGCAGTAAGCCAAAAGCAGTCCTTGCAAACTTGGTTCAAAATCCTCTAGTTCCAATGACAATAAGTTAAAAATTGAACTTGCAAATCCTCGTGTATTTATAGCAAGGTAAAAACCAAACAACAAAAAGTATGTTCATGACCAAAATAAAATTTTGCAAAATCGAAAGACATATTACACTCATACAAAAACTTACATTGCAAAGTTAAATATGATGCTACTGGATGATCAAGATAAATTGATAACTTCTTCTTTCCTACATGAAAACCCATGTTGTTAACATAAAATATAAGTTATGCACAAATACACATGAGCATAAGCTTGTAAGGTTGTTACCTCATCGTTATTACTATGGGACAATTGTGTGTGTCATGCCTTTGTCCACATAGATTACACCATTTTCATAGTCTTCCACCTTTAGCCACAATTTCCATAGCCACCTTTTCCCCACTTTTAAGCCGATTTCTAGAACCCTAAGTTTTTGAAATGTTAGGGGGGTAAACACTGATATTTCTAGGCGTTGTCTTACACTTAGGATGAGATTCTTGCATATTCTCTTCAAGGGCACTCTCTTTTAAATATTTTTCAATATTGATAATCATATCCTCCACAACTCTAAATTGTTCACCATTTGAGCCACATGCTATGCCCCACCACTCATCTATAAGAAATTGAATCCTTCTTTTTCTACCCAAAAGTTCGGACACTTGTTCTAAATCTCCATGAAGTTATATTTGATTTTCATCGTACACCTCTTCTTTTGTTATAGCCATGGTCCATTTTTTAATATCAATTCATTAAGAAAATGTCAATACCATTATTCCTTAAGACAAGCAAAATGTGCCTACATAGAATTCCCATTGACTCAAACATCTTACAAGAACAAACTGCATATCCTTGAGACACAAAAAATTCAACCTTGTTAGTGGTACTCACATTTTCAGGCCTTTTGACTTCATAAAAATTGAAGGTCCATCATTTTTTTTTAAACTTGAAAGATAATATACACTCTTTCAAATTAGGCTGAAATTTGTTGGTAAAAATATACCGACTATAGCATCTAGCCATTTGTCTCTCAATATTGAAGTGAGTAACAAGAGACTATTTGGTGGTCTAGATTTAGAATCAGCAGTCAATTCATTGCGCCTAAGTCTTTTAATAGTCCTCTCATACTAATGAATAAATTTCATGAATGTATTTTTCTTACTCACATATCTATCCAAGAAGGCATCAACACTTACACTATGCTAAGTGGTCCTAATACCCGCCAAAAAATATGTCTAGAGAAAGCAATCCACATGTGTCGAAATTCATACAGGGAGCAAAGTCATTCATTGTCTTCCAATTTATTTTTAATCATAATCTCATTCTATTTTTCCTCAGATTCTTTAATGCTATTTGAATCCCATATATAAGAATGAAATGAGTTTCTAAATGAGTTTCAAGGGACAATTGCACCTAATTTTTTACCTTCTTTTTATAATATATACCACATGCAAAATATATGATAGGCTTGGGGGAAGACCTTCTCAATCACATTTCTCGTGGTTGCATCTTGATCCGTAATTATTACTCTTGGGTATTTATGACACATACATTCTAAGAACTTATGAAATAAACTACACAAATGATTCAATTTTTTTATCTTTCATAAATCCACACTCAAAGCTAATAAACTGATTGTGGTGATTGACACCATCAAATGGGGCAAAAATCAAATAGTACTTATTTCTATCATATGTGGTGTCGAAAACAACAAAATCTCCAAATAATTATAGTCACGCCTAAAAAGCTCATCAGCCCAAAAACTATAAACTAATTTATCATCATCAACTTCATAGGCATAATAAAAGAAATTGTTCATTTCTTTCAACTCATCAAAATGTGTCAACAGATCATGAGCATCAACATCTTTGTTTTCTCTCATACTAGAAGACACATAATTTCTAATGTCTCACTCTATGAACCCAACATTAGATGGACCCCCGGCTTCAATCTCAAGCATAGCCATGTACTGTGATGCTTTAATATTGGCCTCACTACATGTTTTGAATAAAGCTTTATGTGTTTCAAATATTTCTCTATGTGATTTCAAATGATGAACCTTCCTAGGCAATATACATAAATGACAATGCTCCTCTATAAATATAGAGATTACATATTTCCCATCTTGTCTTTTATGAACTCTCAAGTAAGCTAGTCATTGCTCTCTCACAACTTGATGGTGTTTTCTCTTCCCCTTTATGTTCATACACATGTCTTCTCCATCCATTTATGTGGATTGTTTAGGAACATTATCACCTTGTTTAAAACAATACCATGACTTACCAACTACCTCATAGGTCACCTTGTCCAAATTGAACTATTTTTACGTATGCTCCCTATGTTATTGGCATACTTATTGTAAAACTTATGGGCATCATCCGATGAATTAAATGACATCCCAATAACATGTTTTAGTTCATATTCAATAGGTAGGACATAGGTCTTTCTCTTGGCAAGAGGGGACTTGTTTGTGGCATACGATTCCAATGTAGTTTCCATGTTCATAAAAGCCTAATCATATAAATTAACACCACAACAACCATATAAAAAATATGTCAACACTGGTTATACTATACTATAATTAATTATGCCCTATTTCATTCAATTGTCATTCAACACTAGTGATAATAGCTTATGATATAGATCGCTTACACAATATTATGCACTCATCTTTCATTTTTAATCATGACATGTCATGTAAAATAAGAAGTACATAGAATTCATAAGTGTAGGAGACCCATATACCTCTTAGTCTATCGAATATTTAGTGGCTCCAATATGGGCAATAGCTCTTAGCATGTGTAGGTCTTCCACCTCACTAGAAGCAATATTAGATGAATAAAGAAATAGTGGATTAGATGCTTAGTAGAGAAGTAATCATACCATCGACATAATAGTAAATGCCTAAAATGGAAGACAACAAACAGAGCACTACCTTATAAGAAGTAGTTATCTATCAAGCTACGAAGAGATAAATTCTTCATTGTCCTCACTACTATATTGAGAAGATGTCTAATGGGATCGATCATTTGGAAGCCTCAATAGTTACTACCATGTCCCATATAAACTGCTCCCCGCAAAATTATTTAGCTCTTTTTGTGCAGTTACAACATTTCTAACTGTCAACCTACAAAAAAAACCTATAGCACTTATATAAAACGATATTACTCCTTAATGTGGATAAAGGAGAATGATTGATTGTGTCATAAGGAAAGAATATGTAACATCCTTGATTTGTCTACACTTTTCTGTAAATTTTCTACTATTTTTCTACTCGTATTTTTGACTGAAATATTTAACATTTTAGCATATCTATTTTTGTAATTGACCTTGATATTTATAACCGTAGAGTTAGGAGTAGTACTTAATTGCATGTCATGGTCCTCGGCGCGCCACAAAAACTTTTGGCCCGAAAACAGGAGAGAAACGAAAGATACGCAAATGAGAGAAAGGAAGAGAAAGAAGGAAAAAAATATAAAAAGAGGAATGGAATAAGTGCAGCATGCCCGACTTGTTGGGAGTGGAGGGAAAATCTCTGCCCCCTTCCTTCTGGGAGGCTAGAGGCGGTGCCACTGTTGGCCACCAGCTTCCACTTAGCCGACTTCGGCCCGGGACACTTTCGGCGAGAGCGGAGGAGGTGGATGGAGAGGCAAGAGAAGGGCAGGGCCCGCAACAGACGCGTAGGATGAGGGAGGAGACCAATTCATTCTCAGATAGGTCAGCTACTCGACCCAGGAGTAGGTGTCAGAATGGAGGGAGAGGTCGAAGTCGGACAACATTATGTGACCATCGGACCAGACCAGGACGTTCTCAGGCTTGAGATCTCTGTAGATGATGCAAGCATGTGCAGGTATTCTAGTGCCGGAAGAACTTCCACGGCATAAAACCTGATCAATCAGAACCCAAAAACAACCATTTCAAAATCCAGTAAAAAAACCCACTAAAATTCATCATTTAGCGGAGCAAAAAACCCAAATCATCTTGTCTCATAGGTATCTTATCATATAAACTTTCATTACGTTGTTAGTTACATAGATTTCACTATCTTGATAAAAATGATAAAAACTAGAAATGAAGCTATTAAAATAGGAAGTAGGAATATTAATTACCATTTAGGGAATAAATGGGGCGAATGTGAAGATTTATAATGTGTTATCTCCTCAAATAGGTAATGGTGGTTAGGTGCAACCTACCTTTCTCAATGATATTGATTGATTGGCTACATTACAATGACCAGCACTGAGCTCTTAAAGACATTGTTCATCTGGTAAGATGTGCTATCTAGAGACTAGTTAATCTCTCTAACCACATCATCTAATACTGTTTATCTAACACCAAGAACTTGCTATAGTTGCCTCACAATAATGAGCATCCGCCTGTCACCTACCATTCCTTTGCTTACATTCCCAATTCCCATATCCCTTTTCAAACTGCATGCTTCAGAACACCAGCCAGTTAGTTGAAAATGAGTTACAGCGCACTGGACCAAACCATCTACTAGTCTTCCTGCGCTCAACACCACATTGCCATTTGAAAGACCAGTAGCTAGTTTCATGATCACACCACCATTCTCCTCTCCAATGATCATCACCACCACCACCAATCCCCCACACTCTCCCCCTCCCACCACCCATGCCCAGACCAGCCCTCGCCGCCACCCTTCTGTACACCGACCATCAGGCGTTGCACAGCGCATGGGTCCAGTTAGCCCTCCCCTTCACACTATGGATATGTGGCATGTAAATTTGTCCTGGCTTTTGTTCTTGGACTTGCATTATCTGCTGATTATCTTCATGAATCTTAGGCCTTAATTAGGAGTCCGAAAGGATAATCAAAATGCATGTTGTCTTGCAGTCTCTCTGGTAATTCGATATGGGTACTTCGGAGACTCTCAGCTGGTGCTGGGGCCGAACTCCTCACGGCTGTTGACGGCCAGTCCTCTGTTTGTAGAGCAGATTCAGGCTAGTTCTGGAGCAAGAACAGATTTCAGCCTATACGGATTCTCCCAAAAGCCCGAACTGAGCTTGGAAACGAATTGGTCTTTGTCTGATTCTCTCTTCATACGTCCATATCGCCGTCAGGTAATACTGTTTACTACCTATAATTAGTACTTAAAGATAATTTTTTTTGTAGACTAGAACAATGTTAGGAGCTCGAACAACAGTTTGCAGATGCACAGTGGCAAATCACATTCATAGCTTTGGGCTCATTTCTAACAGGACTGAAATTCTCAGTTGTGGAATATTTAAATTGGGTCATCTTCGCTTTAAACTGTAATTTCTTCTTTAATGAAGTTATGAAAAAAAATGAATCTACTGTTTCCAGGGCTTTTCTTTGTGGTTAAACAGAGGCTCAAGGTTTCAAGTAACATGGGAGGTTGATCCCAGCCGTTCTGGGTATCTTCTTGTCACTGTGATAAAAGGTGATCTGTTCAGTTGTCCGTATTGGCACTATTTTCACACTCTATAAATAAACTTGAGTGAATTATCATGGGGTCCATTGCAGGTGAGTACAATTTTGAGACACTTCAGCCACATTCCACCACTGCTAAAACTGTCCGCATCGGAAATGTACCCAAAGGTAGTGACTAATGTCATTTGCGTACTGAATTCTGATTCTAATCAAAGTTCAAATTAGTTGTGAGTAATTTCATTTGTAATCATGGGAGGCTAAACTAGTTGTATTTTCATATGCAATGGTGTGGTAAGAAACGGATCTAGTGATTTAATTGGCTTTGATTTATTTTCCTTCTATGTGGCATGTTTGGACCCTATTTTGACATTGCCACGGGACTCTGGTAACAAAATTGGTCATTTTTTCCACGTTATGATTCTGTTGCTATGTCTGCAGCAAAGAAACGGACTGAATACATCATAGAGGAAGACGATAGCTACTACATTGGCTTCGTGAATTTAAACCCCCAAGGCGTTGCCATTGCAATGAGGATCAACCTCACATCCAAGCTGTATGACACCACCAGAGCAAGCACCAATTGCTCCACATCAAACGGATTGTGCCGTCTCAAGCTTCTCTTCCCCAACACACAATATGTGGTCTTGTCCACATCCAACAATGTAATGAACAACTGATTTCTCCCATATCAGTACTTAACTTCAATCAAACCTCATGTCATAAGAAGTCATAACTTCAACAATTTGTTGTTACATGTAGGATGGCGAAAAGTTTTGGTACATAGAACTGTCATTTGTTTGGCGCGTAGTTGCTTATGTTATCATCCTAGGTATGGCTTGATTCCAATGTGTATTTCATTATTAGTCTCTTACATGATGGTAATGAGTATTTTGATCAACTGCAGGGATGATTGTGGTCATTGTTGTCATCCTCTTGAAGTATCTTGGTGGATGTGATAGTGAGAGGATAGCCGCTGACATTGAGACTGAACCGGAGACTGTTACTGAGACAGACCCCTTAATGCCTACAAAAGAAGTGTCATACTTGTATGGAGCAACTGAAGATGATTCTGAGTCAAGCTTGTGCAGTGTCTCCTCAAATGACCTGTATGATGGGAAAATATGTGTAATTTGCTACGACGAAGATCGCAATTGTTTCTTCATTCCCTGCGGCCATTGTGCGACATGCTGTGGTTGTGCACAGAGGTAAGAATGTTGAGGTTGTGAGATTAGGTGATGTTATTTAAGTTAAAAGTTTCAATATAAAAAAAAGAGTTGAAAGCCATTTTGCTTAATCAAGCATGGATTTTGTCTTATATGTAGGATTGTGGATGGGGAGAACAAGGTCTGCCCAATTTGTCGAAGATTGATTCATAAGGTCAGGAGGCTGATTAATGCTTGAGGAAGATGACTTGGGAAGGATATTGACACAAGTTGCACTGAGGCTATTATTTTTTACAACCTCCATAGCACAAGTGTGTCATCTATGGGAGTTTCATGCAATATGTAGGACCATAGCAATTGTTTTGATCAAGTAAAAAATATGAAGAATGTAAGAATTTTGATTATGAGATTCAAGTAGCAAATGTGTAGAACAATATCAATTGTTTGGAGGAGACTTTTACAAATTCGCATTTGAAGAGAGGTACTACATGATTGTGTTATATACCTTATGCATATATTGAAAGTTGAAAGCAACCCTTCCTAATAAATTGTGGTTGGGTATCTGATGCTTGGCATATATAAGCTAGGCCAATGTTCATGCTCTACTTTTCTATGAAAAATTACTCAAGCCACTGCCCTATTTAGTGGAGTATTTACTAATGTGGCTTGCAAGGCGATATCATAGAAGCAATGAGATGAAAGGCTAAGTTGTTATACCTCAAAAGATTCTTCGTCCACTGGGATTATATCTCGATTATTTCCCCTGCCTATATGATAGGTAGGCTTTGTCTGTGCTCGAGGAGATTGGTGGTGGGATATGGCTCTAAAAGGGCAATTGTCTTACCAATTGCATTTAAGGACTCAGACACCCCTTGTTATAAAAAACAACGAACACTCTTTATCATAAGAAAACTAGTACATAGCCTTATACTATGTGCTTCTATAGAATTTAATAATCACATTTAATTACATCCCGCCAAGTACATTAATGGTAAAAATGAGGAAGACTCTTCTAACAAGATCATATTTTATTGTTATGACCCACCCTAGGGGTTTGGTCCAGCTTTTAGTCTATTACAATTAAGAGCAAATTATTAGTTATATTTTAAAATAATTAAGAATTTATTTTTATTAGGCTTAGGCTAGTGTTAGAGGTCTATTCTGCTTAGGAATTCTACTAAGATGAGGATTCTTAATTATCTATAAATATGTATGAGAGTTATACTTTGATTAGTCATTCAAACCAATCAATGAAAAAATAGATTAATTATTTTAAATTAATTTTCTTTATTCTCAATCCTTCTCTTCTCCCCTTTTTTCCTACAATGAATTTTATTATATATTTTCCTATCTACAACATTTGTATCGGAGCTTATGGTGATCCGTATCTATCGCATCATGGATGGACCACTAGTGGCAGTATTGGTTGAATCCCTACGCCTACATTTTTGTGCGGATGGAGGAAGTCAATTCTTCTTCTTGTACATGTTTCTCTTTCGACACATCAGCCAGACATCAGCCAAGGAACTGGATCTGGATTCAACTGCAAGTCCTCACTTATATTCCGTTCCAATCTCACCTACCAACACAAACCAGCAATTTTCTTTGGAGATTGAAGATGCTCTCATATATGAGGTTCAATTGAGTGCTTCCAAGCCCTCATCAACTCCTTGAAAAGACAACTGCATGGGACCCTTATGCTTGGTTAATAAAACACTAGCCCACTATGACATACTAGATTCTAGACTCATGACCGACCTTCTCTGGAGAAATGATCCAACCCAGGGTGAGTCATCTATGGCTGGCTCAAAGTACCCCATTGAAGTCATTACGGAAGTTGTGTTTTACATGTATTCGCTCTTCTCCCGTCGGTCACAAGAACCAAAGCTCACTTTAAGGACAAAGTGAAGCGGAAGCGAGGTAGAATATTATGTACCCACCCTAGAGGTCGGGTCTCATCTTTAGTCTATTACAATTAGGAGTTAATTTTTAATAATAGTATTTTAGAGTAATTAAGAGTTTATTCTAGTATTCGGATTAGGCTAGTATTAGAGGCTTATTTAACTTAAGAATTCTATTAGGATTAGGGTTCTTAATTACTTATAATACGTGTAAGGGCTATGTCTTGATTAGTTATTTATAAAATTAATAAAATAATATATTAGTTATTTTAAATTAATTTTCTTTACTCTCAATCCTTATCTTCTCCCTTTTCTCCTAAGATGAATTCTATTGTACATTTGCTCATCTACAACACTTACATGGGCAAAACCATAGTTATAAAACTCCTCTTTGATTCTACAAACTCCTTAAGTCAACTTGGCTCCACCACAAAATGAGGCGAACTCCATTGCTATCCAATAAGCATAACTCCCTTAATTGACTCAATTGACTCCTTGGGTCAACTCACCAAGTCTCTTCTACATTAGCCAACTCCTTTAACTCTTTATTCTCCATAGAGTTATTTTTCATTATATCCTACCTTATTTATACCCATAAATAAAATTAATTCTTAATTTATGATAATTATTACCCCTTTTATAGAAACTAATATTATAATCAAGGTATTTTATTTATTATTTTGTTACTAACTCACTAATACCAATGAAAAGGAATCCTTCTATAAGCTATTTAATCTCTTCATTAATTAAAGCAATATTTGAAAAAACAACTTATGTCAATATCTTCATGCATTTTATCATGTCATTATGGTAAATGCAAACATTTAGATAATAATCATGCCTCAAAATTTTCTTGTTAAATACTTACACTTTGTGGAATTAATTATAATGCATAACCACTTTATATTCAGACTATGTGTCATTATGAGTTATTTTTTGGATAAAATTTCACATATAAAGTAATAGATCTTGTGATAAAGGAAAAGGAAATTTTGTTTGACTATATTATCATACTGAAGAAAGTGATTGTATGGTCTTTATTACCTTATTTGTTTCTATTTTTCACTTACTAGGAAGTTTTTATTTTTTTCACTATGTCACGCCCACAATTTTACACATCAATTTTTAAAAGTTTTTTCTCCCATTGGAAAACTTATGTCATGTTACTCTTCATAATATGCAGGGAAAAACTATTCCATGAAATTATAAAAATACTAAAAGCTAAAATGGGGATATGATAATTACATTTTTCATCCTCTTTGTTTTTTATAATACCATCATTACATTTCTAAATAATTATGTACATTAAAATAGTTATTATAAGATCTGATAATTCTTATTTTTCAATTGTCTTATTTGTAGTTGACTTGTAAAAATTTAAAAAACTTGACCATTTAGCCTTACGAATGAGATAACTCTCTAAATAAGTTGAATTTAGGGTTGATACTTATATGTTTAGAAACTAGATAGAGAACCAATAATACACAAATCGGAGTTCGGATTTGTGAGATTTGACTAGTCAAAGTTGTACTAAATGCGTTGCACCTGATGTAGACCTAAAATTGAGTCTTTTACTTAGCCTTTTGGGCCTGTTTAAATTGAGTTACGGGAATCATAATTTAAGGGCCAATTGGGGTAGCCCAAGTTGGTTTAGTAGCCTAAATACTATAAGAATTAAGAACCATAATCCATACCCTCTATAAATAAGTCATAAGAACCTTAATTAGAGAGTTTTGAAGCTTTTTCTATCTAGTTTCTAACCATACAAGTCTCAGCCTTAAATTTAACTTATTCATAGAGTTATCTAGCTTGTAAGGCTAAAGGGTCAAACTCCTTAAATTTTTACAAGCCAACCACAAATAAAACAATTGAAAAATGAGAACCATTGGATCATACATGAAGTCATTTAGAGCATGATAAGTAAATAACTTAGTCATAAATTTGTAGGTCAACAGTTCCAGGAGAACTACACAGTCTCATTAATTGTTAATGAAATTTTTTTTCTGTGCTTATTTTCATATGATATTTATTTATATTATAATTAAGATTATGATGTAGATTTTTGCTAATTTTCACATTGATTAGAGTTTCTTTGTTATTTTCTTTAAATGTACAAATCACATGTTTTGATTCTGCTAAAATATTTACTTAAGGTAGTATAAAAATAAATGAGATATTGTATTGTTGATTGTGCTACTTTAGTACTTTCAGTATGTTTAACTTTATTACGGATATGCATGCATATATCTAACGTTAATTTAATAAAATCATGTTTCATGCATGTCTCAGTACATATGATCTTATCTACTCAATTATGTCTTACATAAGATAGTATGATTATTTAGGGTTGCACATGTAGCCATGTTTATAATTCATTACATCATGAAAATAATTTGTAAACTATGGATTAAGTGTGGCTAGTCGAGGTTTTTATGCGTAAAGCCCCAGAATTTCAATGTTTTCAAATTCGGGCGTTTAGGCCCATTATTGAGTTTTAAGGCCTATTAACACTTTTTCTTAAAATTAGACTATCTTAAGCCTGATTCATTCAAAGCCTTAAGACATTTGATTGAGCTCAGAGAGACGAACGTATCGAGCCCAAGATCGTGTCAAACGGACACTGGGATAGTAGACCATGGCATTGGGAAGCGTGCCATAGGTGGGACCCACTTTAAATTAGCAAGAAAAGGTACCCA
Organism: Saururus chinensis; assembly: GCA_035235625.1. NCBI lineage: Eukaryota > Viridiplantae > Streptophyta > Magnoliopsida > Piperales > Saururaceae > Saururus > Saururus chinensis. Next base: position 2,714,240 of record CP141148.1, read on the forward strand.
CATGTGGTCTTCTTTTGAAGGGCTCGTCGATATGAGTCCAACGGTACCAAGAATGCATGATTCCAAGTTCAGGGTAAAGTGATACAGTCGTTTAAAGTTTTTATTTTTGTTTTATTTTTAAAATGAAAATTTAAAACAATAATAATAAAAAAAGAGTTTTTGTGTAGCTGACACATTGGCTGGCTGACGCATTTTGGCAAGGTAACCTGCCGCATTGCTGCTGAACTGCCCAATGCAGCAGTGGGTTCAGGCTAGCTGTAGACCTACATTGCAAGACTCATTTCGGCTCCTGTAGCTGGCCGGATGCATGACACGCGTCATGCATCCGGAAGCCCTTGTGGGCTATTTAAGGGAGAGGGGAGGGGGAGGCTCAAGTCGCCCCAACCCTCTTCTCTTTCTCGTTTCCTTGTTTGACACCCGGTTGTTAGGGAGGGGGGGTTAAACGTGTATATCTATGTCATCGCCCGTTTTTACCCATTTAAAAACCAAACCTACCTAATTCGAGGGTGCCCGACATCGTGAGAGGGTCCATTTTTTGAGATATACTCTCTAAAAGGTGGGAACGACCCGGACCAAAAGGAGGCCATGCCAGCCGCTTTCGGGCCGAGAGGAAGAATTTGTCTCAGCACTAAGGGAGGTTTTGTCTGCTTCACCCGAGCCGGATGAGGAAACTGTCCTAGCGCTAGGGAAGGTTCTGTCCACCTCACCCGAGTAGGACAAGGAGGTTGTCCCAGCGCTAGGGGAGGTTCTACCCGCTTCACCCAAGTCGGATAAGGAGATTATATCTACGCAAGGGGAGGTATCATCCACCTTATTTAAGCCAACTACGAGTGAAGGCCTTATGAGGGTAGGTGGTTTTAAGCTCTAATTCTGTGCTACGACTAGGCATTATATTTTATAATTTATTTGTCTCCTAAATAAATTATTATGGATATGATTAAGGGTGGACATGCGCTAAAATAATAGCGTCGTGTACACCTCTTAGTAGGATTTTGTTGTGAAATTATACGTTATTTATTAGGGGTTGGGTGAACGCTAAGATAATACCGTATTGTACACCTCAAAGGTGGATTTTATCATGATACGAGCTTTAAAGATAATATTATTATCTAAATTGAATTTACAAATGATTTGACCGGATTTGAAGGATAGTTATTTAGTATAAAGCCCAAAAACTACGATCAGTTTTGAAGGGTAGCTATTTTGTATAAAGCCCAAAAGCTATCGGAGTTATTACTCCTAGGTATCGCCTATTAAGGCATATGGTGCGCCCATGAAGTTGGATATTGTGGGAAGATCCTCTTCATTCTGATCCCGTTGCCCCACGAGCACGGGTGTATGTTGCTCCGGTATCGGCGATATTCTTTGAATGATGTTTTATCCGATTTTGAATTATTTGTTGGATTATGTGAACGATGATTTATCCGATTTTGAATTATTTATCGGATTTCTGGCTACGAACAAACTATCCGAGTTTACCAGATTCTGCGAAGAACTATTTTGTCTACTTTTTATCTAAGAAATGTATTGGATTCTATTAGTCAATAATATTGATTTAATTCGACTTTGTATTATGAGAATACTTTATGCATACTTTATGTTTTAGCATGTTATTAGAATATAACTCTATCTACTAAGTATAATTATACTCACTTGCCCCTAGACTCTGCAGGTTCGAACGATGAAGATGATGTTAATGAAGATTACTCATAGAACCTCGAAAGATCTATGTTTTATCATGTTCTTTTTGGATATGCACGACTTTGATTTTGTTAAGGTACGATAGGCCTTATTTTGTAAAGTTTTTATAATTACCTAAGATAATGAAAAGTTACTCTTCTGTGCACAGTTGATCTTAGCCCATATTTTATTATTACAAATTGTCGGTGCTCTGACCTTTAAAGTAATTTAAAAAATTCAGGGTGTAACATTATGGTTGTCAAATTAGTCGCATCGGAGATTTATCGAATTGGTTTTACATCCGAAAGGGCAGGGTTTTACGTCCAATGAACGAGGTTTTCTATTCGAAAGGACGGGTTCATTCCTCCCTGGGCTGAGATGATTGAGACTATTTATTTATTGAGATTTCTGGAGTTTGCTCTAAGCTAGTCATGGCCATTATGCACCAGTGTGACTAAAGATTTTTGGTATATTCTAGTATTTGGGATGTCAGGTGACATGTAACAGGCAACATGCGATAGGTGATAGATTTTGATTGGTTGCACTCTTTTATTATCTTGTGATGACTTTTGATATTCATTTATAATGGCTTGTTGTGTAAGACTCTTGTGATGGAAATGCTGAGATTTATTTGTATAGGTTTTTGTGTAAAGACTTTACTTTGAATGAACTCATGTGTTAGGGTTTAAATACAAGTATTTTTAAAGTCTTATTAAGTTTATGCTCAGCCCTTCTTGTTTTTGGGAATCCTTCGAGATCCCCTATATGATGGTGTCACGCATGTGCTCAGGACAACTTATTTTGCAAGCAGAATGATAATTGAGGAGCAACTGAGCGAGGGAGTATGATGTACTAAGGGATAATTAGTAGGATATAAATGAAGAGACATTATGAAACTTCATATTACTTGATAGTGTTTTATTTCTAATTGGTAGTTTTTTTTTCTTTAGTTTAAGGCATATGTTATGCCATTGCACTATAACTCTATTAGGTGGATGTTTAATCATAGCTACGATAAAAGTAGTTAATTTTCTTTTTTACATTATTCTCTAAGTTGTTTTTAAGTAACATGATGGCTCAACTATGTAATTCCAATCTAATCCAAGGTTGGGTTAGTAATTGTTGCATCATCTAGCCGGTTTTAGTTAGGGGGCATGACAGTTACAAGATTCACAATCTGACACGTGTCTATCACATATGCTCCAGTTAATAAAATGATAGGTGACACTCTCTTGTACCTAAAAAAATCTAAGTAAAGGAGATGGATCAACAAAATGGAAGGGTAAACCCCACTTTGCTCTAGTGCCTTCCTGATACCTCAAGCAAACTCTTCTACTTGGAAAAATCGGCACCACTAAGGATATTAAGTATATAAGTATAGTTAGTGAAATTGCTATGGCCAAAATCAAATATCTTGATAGAATGTGCTGAGAAGAAAAGCATTACTTAAGCAAATAATTTAGCAGATAAAAATAAATCATACATATCTTTCCAAGTCAACATACTTATAACTAGATAAGTCCACTTGAGGATTCACTAGACACGATAGCCTCATATAGGAGTTCAATACTTAACTAGATATTGGATTACCACAAACACAACTTCAGTCTTTACCTGAAGTCTACCCTGCCCCATCTAAGCTATAAGGCAAGGGCCCACTAGGGCTCATGAACACTAGTGGTCGAGATCCCAACAACCATAATCATTGAAAATCTCATGTATTGTACTGCGCTAGACTAGTCATCATTCAATGCTATAGTTCATTCAAACATAACTCTCATAATAGGGGAGCATCTCTACATAACTCCTAGCCTTAGATTGTCGAAAAACTATGATCCTATTTAATACCATACCCTTACATTCTACATGGCTAAATGACTCATTTGAGGAGCCGGTCCGACACCAAGATCCTTTGTCCTTTTTGTCCGTAAGTGTCCAAATGCATCAGTTTCGGGTGACCAAACATCATATCACAAGGTCTCATACACATGGATTAGAGTTCATTAATCCTTACTTAATACATGTTTAATCATCATCCATTCATACATCCAAATTCCTCGAAAACCATTTTATTGTATAATTACTAAATAGCATAATCATTTATCTAAAACATGACAAAAGTTATTTCCCTTGAGGCACCATTGGTAACCTCACTGACATGTCAACTAAGGCATCCATGACCATTAGCATCCCACTAGCATGTTGAACCTCCACCAACAATGGGTTGCCTGGAACAACCTACCTCACCGGCACCACACAAACACATCGGCCTCAGTATTGTAGATGCCTAGTAAACATGCATGCAAGGGACAATTCATACTTCTCCCTTCACCGATGCAAGCATCGATGTGTCAGTGACCTTACCGATGATCGAGAAGAAAATGATCAAAGACCCTACTGAATTTTTGAACACATTTTCCCATGAAAAATCATACAATTCTTCTCAAATCCAAGTTCTAAACTATTTGTTTCATAAATGGAGTATTGAAAATAACATATATTGAAATCACCATTGTAGTGCACTCATGCATAGCGTAACATGAAAAATCACATGCACATGTTCAATATCACCAAGAACTTGAAGAAAAGCATACATTTACAAATAACCTTTTATTATTTTAAGGAATAATAATAATCCAATTTGAATCGAAATGAGGTTCCTCCTCTTCCAATGCAAGTCTCTCCCCCCAAATTGCTCCTAAACCCTCACTAGAGCTAGGAATCCTCATAGAGTTCCTTCTCTCCCCAATCTCGAGTTTCACTCCTTTAAATACTGAAGTAACCATTTTTCAAAGTCAAATACCATTAAACTACCTCATTTTTCGAGATAACTGATGTATCCAGTTTTTATCGGTGGACTGTTAACACAATGATACTTAGTGGCAGTAACATTGCATTGTTTCATCGGTTAAGCACCAAGATGTTGGTGGTTTATTGATAAAAATCAGATTTTTAAAGAAATAAAGAGGCAAAAATTTTCAAGAAAACACGGGGTGTCACACACCAAGAATGGTGGTATTGAAAAAAAATATAATTTAACCAAATATATTCTATAATTTTATTTAAATTTAATTATTGTAAATGTACCAATTGTTCATGAATGAAAATTTAGGTCTTGTACGACTCAATTATGACTCTATCAAGATTTGGAGTTGATCTGGCTCCATGGCCTAGGAGTCGAGCCCAAGTCATGAATTTTAAATATTTGATAAAAGTAATGTAGGTTGGTTGTAGTGACTAGCTTATGGAAAGAAAAGATTATACAACGGACCACATCAATATGAAGGCCAACAATGAAGCTGATTGCCTTGCTAGAGTTAGGTGTGCTTCACAACTTCTATTTCCTATTACAGGGCACGCAAAGCTTTTCTAATTAAGCTTCATTTTAGATTTGATTCCGGGGATGAAACTCTAATTAAGCTTCATTCTAGATTTGATTACAGGGCACGCAAAGCTTCATTTCTAATTAAGCTTTTCTAATCAAGCAAGCTCGTAAGGACGATTCGACTTGCCTCGCTCACGTTTGAGATCAAATTCAAAGTTAGTTAAGCTAAACTCAGTTATACCTATGTTCATTCGGCTCAGCTTGAAGTTCAAGAACTGTTTGCACTCATAGCATTCACGTATAGATTTCATTCAACTCCTTCCATCATATATATCATTATTCAATTTTTTTCATGACTACATGAGTCTTTTTATATATATATTCTCATAAGTATGAATTTATAGAAGCCAATTCAATTTAAAATCCAATCTCCCCCACCCCCCAAATCACAACCATTAAATCATCTTTTAGTGGCCTAGCGTGAGCTGTGCATTGCACAGGGAATTTTCTAGCATACATGTTCATGTTAATTTCCCCACCCTCCTCCACACACACACACATATACACACACACACTTATAGAAACATATGAAATACTCCTTCCGTCCCATGTTTAATAGTCCGAGAATAGAAAATCAACAAAAATTAGTTCATTTGATCTTTTAATGCGGACCATGAATACAAGCAAGGTTATAAATTGGGTTAATTCCTAACATTTACATCTCTCTAATAATATAATATATTATATAATGATATTACAACCACTAATTACAAAACCAAGCCGGCTCGCAATCTCAAGTGAATTGGCTCGAGCTTGAGTTGACACGAAGTTGAAATTTTAAACTTAAACGGAATCAGCCTGAAACTCAACTTAACTCGACTTGTTAGCACATTTAAAAATCCTCAAAACCTATTTATGATTAGTTTCTATTGACCCCTCGAGACAACTAAATATCTCAACTATATATTGAGATATTCACTTGTTATTTAGTCAACTTTTCTTCTAATGAAAATTTGTTTTCAATTGAAATACGAGCAACATCAGTTGCAGCATCTTGTCTAGTCCTTCAAGAAGGTCATCACCCTTATCTAAATTGAGAGTGGGCATGAACTTCCGCAAGGATTCTATTCCACGTTTGTGCTCTGCCTTCAAGGACTAGTTTGATAAAGTAGCAAGAATATAACTGAAACAAGGGATGGAAGCAAACCCAAGCAATGCATCAAAATAGTAACTAAGGCCCCAAGTCCACATATATAGTGACATTGGGAGATTTGTCAGGTTTCCTAAAAGCCACTTTCATGAGAATAAGAGTCAACAACTGCCTCTGGTCCATCCTTTTCTTCCCAGTCTCATAAACCAAACAGGTAGAGAGGAATAAATCTGATCGCCATTGGACTTGTCGGCCAATACCTTCTTCTTCCCGCAACGCTTATAATAAGCTATACACTTATACCCACCATTGGAAGAACCAAAATTTCTTCTTTTCTAATGAAAAAGAAGGCTTTGGAGATGTCTGTTTTAGATAAAAAGCTGTGCTTACGTCTAAAAAGAGAATGTTACAACATACAAGGAAAGGTGGCATGCCAAAGTTGTGGATTTGAGTCCTCTTACTTGGTGATATAGTGGTGAGAATCGATGGCACATACGCTATATGTTAGTACGCTAGCACATGTGTACTAGCACATTACATATGCTAACATGTGAATGGTTGATTGATGGAGGATCTCCAGCAAGGTTGACATCATCTAGGAGGAATAAAATTGAAACCAAACTTCACTCGCGTTGTTGTGTTGCAATAAATTAACTGCCTAGAACAATTTGTTACAAGTTATACTGTGGCTTAACGCTTTTAAAATACGACTGCTGAAAGTAGATGCCTTTGTTCTTTATATCATAGTACCGCAAAACTACTGTATATTAGTTAATCTCAGCCAAAGGGAATGAGAATCTCTTTTACTCATGATCTCTTAAAAGACCGGCACTTCAGCTGCTCAAGCGCAACACTGAGAGCTCCTTTTTAGAAACGTTTCAGCTTTTGGGATTGCGCTAAAGCCAAGTGTAAACGAGCGCCCAATGGGGCCGGAGGAGCCAAGTCGAAGGGGATACGGTAATTTTTGGCGTTTTTGTTTAGTATTGCTAATTAAAAGAAATTTGTAATATATATTCCTATATTTTCTCTATTAAGAGGCTGTTTGGGTGTAAAATTTCCCTCTATTCAATATAGCTTAATTAGGGTAAGATGGAAAAGTTGCATGGAATTAAAATTTCTTATGGAAGTGAAATTTAGGGCTAATTTCGATGAAATCACCAAATCTCCTTTAAGAGGTGATTCTGCTGATTCTGATTCCTAACCCCATGTGGATTCTGCCATTTTCAAAATGCTACTCTTCATATCAATTTAAACCTCAAGAAGTATAGCATACAAGTAGGCCCTACTTAAAATTTTCAAGATAACTACCCATGTGCGGTTTTGTTTGATAGAGCTCATTAATACGAGTCTAATGCAAGTAAGAATGTGCAAATGAGTTCATGAAAGAAAGTTGTGGTCATTAAAAGTTTGAAAAATGAGTTAGAAGTTTCATCCAAATTTTTTCTAAAAAATTCCTTAACCAACCTTGATTATGATTCTCAATCAACAGAATGAATTCAAACAAATTTCAATTTTGTTTCTAAGGTTAGAAGAGTCTCAATTATTTGGATGCTTACATGAGTAGTGCGAATTGGCTCATCTCGGCCATGTAATTTCAATTGTGCAACATGTAAAACAAGGGGCGGGTGGGTCTATTAACACCCATCCACCCCTCACTACAACAAAATGTAGTATTAGTAACGCATTTATTAACGACGCAAAAGCAAGCATCGCTAAAAACTACTACTTGTGATGTATAAAACAACGTTCAAACCCCTCACTACAACAAAATATAGTATTAGTAACGCATTTATTAGTGATGCAAAAGTAAATGTCGTTAAAAACCACTACTTGTGACGCATAAAATAGTGTCCAAAAAAATAAACTATTAACAATACATTTTATTATGCGTCACTAATAGTCATATATTAGCGGCGCCTAATTTAAAGTGTTGCTAATACTAATCATATTAGCGACGCTTTCTTACATATATAACTAATAATTCCTCTGTTAGGGACACTTTATACAAGCGTCATTAAAATATATATATATTTAAAATTAAAAAAAGTATAACTATAAAGTGTCGCTAATGGCTTTAACAATAGTGAAGCTTGTTCAAAAGTGTTGCTAATAGTCATGCTATTAACGACGCTTAAGAAAAGCGTCACTAATAGCTATAAATTTTAAATAAAAAATAAAAATTTAGAATTATTAGGGACGCTTTGCAAATAATATTGATAATAGCAATGTTTGTTTACAAGTGTTGCTAATAACTTTATTAATTAATTTTATTTAATAAATAATTATATAATAAATAAATATTAAAAAAATTAAAATAAGCTTCCTAAATATAATATATTTTATTTAATAATTATTATTTTTATATATAATAAATAAATATTAAATTTTTAATAAAAGGTAGTGTCAATAATAGATGAAATTTTCACTATTTATATATAATATATTTTATTTTTAAAATTTTTTATTAATTTTAAAATATAATTTATAATAAAAGAGAAGAGATAGTACATAGAGAGAGAGAGGAGAGAGAGTGAGGGTGAGGAGAGAGAGAGATGAGAGAGAAGAGAGAGAGGGTAAAGAGAGAGAGTGAGGAGAGAGGAGGGAGAGAGAGAGTGAGGAGAGAAGAGGGAGAGAGAGACGGTGAGGAGAAAGAGAGCGAGGAGAGAAGGAGTGAGGAGAGAGAAAATGAGAGAGTGAGAGGAGGGGAAAGAAATTTTAAATTTATAAATTATTTTTAAATTTTTTAATAAAAAAATTTATATTAGCACTGCATAACCGAATGCGTCACAAATACCATAGGGTAGTAGCAACATATAAGGTTATGCGTCGCTAATATACTAGGGTAATAGCGACCTATATGTGTATGTGTCACAATTACCTAGTGTAGTAGCTATGCATACACGTCTGCATCGCCGCTACGATAAAAGTGTCTAAAAATGAGAAGAGAGTGAGAAAGAGAGAGTGAGGAGAGAGAGAATCAAAATTCTTATAATAAATTATTTTTAAAAATAAAAAAATTCCTATTAGTGATGCATAACATATGCGTCGCTACTAACTAGTGTAGTAGCAATGTATACAATTATGTGTCACTAATTATTTTTTATTTTAAAAAAAATAAACTAAAAGAGATAGCGAGAGAGAGGGAGAGAGAGAAAGAGAGGATGAGAGAGGAGGGAGAGGAATTTTTTTATTTAATTTATATTATTAGTGATGCTTAAAGTGAGCATTGCAAATAGTTGTGACGCTTATAACTAAGCATCACTATTAGTAAATATATTTGTGACGCTCCTAGCTAAACGTCGCTAATGCAAAATTTTTCACCCGTGCAATTATTTAACCCCCCTACTCCTCTCCCCTCACCCTCTCCCTAGCAGTGTCGCCCCCCTCCGCCAGCCATCACCCCTTCCGCAATCCGCTGCCCTCACCTCTGCTGCTACCCTCCCCCTCTTCTTCTCCCCCCGCCCCCTTCTTTCTCTGCTCCAATAGGAGGTGGCTGGAGCCCTCCCCCGATCCCCCTTCTTCCTTTGCTTCGGCCGCCTCCAGCAGCAGGCCCCCCCTTCTTCTCCCTCTGCCCCCATTTTTTCTCTGCTCCAACAACCTCCAGCAAGAGCCCTCCCTCCCCCTACCCCTTCTTCCTCTGCTCCAGCCGCCATCGGCCTAAGCCTCCACTCTCATACCACCGGCCCCCTCCCTAGAATCCCATCGTAGGTGGGATTTTATTTTTTTTTATTTTTTTTATTTTTATTAGCAACGCTTTTAGAAGCGTCGCCAATAGTTTTTTAATTTTTTCTTTGTTAATTGCAACGCTTTCTAAGGGGTCGCTAATATTTTTTTTCTTTTTATAAATTTTTTTTATTAACAAATTTTTTTCTTTTTTTATTAGCAACGCTTATTTGAAGCGTTGCTAATAACTATATTTTTTTTTTACTTCCACAAAATTAAAAGTTGATAATAACTTCTAACTTTTTTCAACATATTTTAATATTAGTGACACCTAAAAAAGTGTCGCTAATAATTAATTATTATCGACATATGTTATTATGCATCGCTAATAATCTCTTATTTGCAATGCTCGTTTATGCGTTGCAAAAAATATTGATATTAGAGGAGCAAATATAAGCATCGTTAATATTGCACTATTAGTGACGTTTTTGTGTCAGCGTCGCTAATTAGTATCAGCGACTGGACTTTTATCGACGCTTATGACAACATTTTTTATGCGTCATTAATAGTCATTTGCGACGCTTATGCGTCGCTAATAGTCCTTTTTGTTATAAGCATCGCTAATAGTCCTTTTTGTTGTAGTGTCTCTTAAAACTATGTGCCACAATATATAATTTTAATGGTGTGCAACAAACATTAGAGCACCTGAGCTGGCTTATATTAACTTTTCCTTGTTATTATTAGATCAAGCCAACAAAATATAACATGTTTTACAAAAATAGCCCTCTACTCATAGTATTTTTTAAAATGTTACCGACTTTTTAGTATTTTTAGAAATGGCCTTACCTACATATGAACACTCACATGTGGCAAGAAATATCTAAATTATCCCTCCCTCTTTTTCTTCCTTTTAACTTTTAAACCCACCGAATGGTGTACTACCTACCTTATGTCACCACTCTATCTCTTGCTCAACACCTACTCCACCAGTAGCTCCTCCTCCAGCTCCGATGCCTCCTCTACTACCATCTCATTCTCCTTTACCTCCTTCTCCTTAATGTTCTCATAATCCAACTTGACTAACCATGAACCGAACTGTGTAGTCATTCAATTTTTTTTCCTCCACGTGCTCTTATATTAAAAAATGAACTCATAAATATGTTCAACTACTTAAGGTTAAAAATGAATTTTTTTTTTACTTGAATCTAAATTTTTTTCAACACTCAACAAACTTTAGACTTCTATTACTAGCGGCTCATGATAACTAGCAATCAACACTTAAAAGCCACATTTACTATAATAAAAGGGACAATAAACAACATACTACATAACTCTATATTCCTCAATATATGCACTAAACAATATCAACAAACCAAATAGATAAAAAGGAAAATAAGGTAGGTTTAAAATACACAGATGTTAGTTGTCAATTGCTAAATGTCAATTCTTGACAGCCAAATATCAATTGTCGGGTTGGTTGTCACTTGTTAGTAAATGGGGCCACCGACGCTAGAGAAGAAGGTGGTTGTTGTTGTTCAGAGAAGAAGATGGTCATCGGCACTAAAGAAGGAGGTCATTGCCAGTTGATAATCAACAATTGGTAATCAACCGTCGAAATTGTGTGTTTTAAACCTGCTTTTTTTTAATGTTTATATGTTTGGTTTATTGAGATTATCCAATGTATACATTAGGGGTATTTAGATTATCCAATGTATACATTAGGGGGATACATTCATTCAATATATTGTTTTATAGCCCTTTATTACAATAAATTCGGTTGTCGATTATCGATTATTGACTGTCAACTACCAATTATAGAGAGCATCCATTAATAGAAGTCCAGGGCTTGTTTGGTGCTAAAAAAAACTTAGAATCAAGTAAAAATAAAATGCTAGTGTTGAGTAGTTAAACATAGTTATGAGTCCATTTTTAAAGATTGGAGCTTCTAGAGAGAGAAAACAATTTTTTAAATGACTTTGCCAGCTGACTCAAGACTAGTCCCGTTGAATTCTTAGAAGGAAGAGGAGTAGATGGTGGTAAAAGATGTGGTGGTGGAAGTAGATAAGGTGGAAGAGGAGGAGGAGTGGAGTATGAGAAGAAGGAGGAGGGGGGCCAGTGCAAAAGCTTATGTCACTAGGAAGGCATTGTTAGTGTTCAGTAGGTTGGTGGAATAAAAAAGAAGTGAAAGAAAGGGTAATTTAGATATTTTTTGCCACACGTGGGGTTCACATGTGGATGGGGCCATTTCTAAGAATAATCAAAAGTTTGTGACTTTTTATGGAATATGGTATAGTTGAGGGTCATTTTTTGTAAAGAACATGATTATATAGATCCTAATAAATTCCTCATTTCTCATTTACTCCTCAACACCATTTCTTGGAATACGAAGGGTTTTATGGGGTCCAAATAGCTGTGTTCTTTTGTTAAAGGCTCTAAAATAAACTAAAGCAAAGTGACAAGAGAAAACCAATTTTACAACTTAAAAAAATTAATATGGTTCTTCAAAAGGCCATGTCCATGGGCAGCAATAGGGTTGGGAATCGGGTTAGGTTAGCCACGACCCACACTTAAATTAGGTCGAGTCATGAATCGACCCTATTTAGTAAACGGGTAAAAAATACAAGCTCTAACCCTATTTAGGTCGGGTTGGGTCAGCTATGCAAGTAACCTTACTTTTTTGAGTCAATCATATTTTTCTTAACTTAATATTTTATACGTTATCTTTCCAACTCAATATAAAAAAAATTAAATACATTGTAATATTATAAATATATGTAAAATATTTTTTGTGTTATTTGATAAAGTTAGAATTAGAGAGAAAACATTGTGGTATTTTAAGATACACGTCCAAAAGAGAAAAGAACATACAAAATTTACTAATTAACTATTAAATAAAATAAAATTATAAAAGAAAAGAATTCTAAGAGAATTTCTTTCTAATCTCTCCAACTTAGGCCATGACATCATTAAATAATAAAATCGAGGTCGAATCATGCAAGTTATGTAAGTAAATCCCAACTTGACCATACTTTTAAAATAGATAAAATTTTAAAATCATAACCCTAACCCTACTTTTAATTGAGTCAAGTACGGGTTCAATAGGCCAATTCGGATCTGAGTTAAATTTGTCCTGCCCAAGGCAACAAGGAATCAAATCCACCACCATCAAGTTCAAAGCACATAGTGGGTCTCCAAAAACCCAAAATTTTATTGTTATTTGTGCTAATATGATGTTATCTTTCATAGTGAAAAGACTATCAGTAATGTAGGAGTAATTGATTTCTAGGGGCCTAAAGAAGCGTATATTCGCAATAGCATAAGCCGTCAGGAAGTGTCATTATAATAGTTATGCCTCAAACTCTCTCCAAAGTGCAAGCATCTATCACATCTTAGGGTTTCCAGCTTAAGACCTAGGCTTTGGATACCTTCTAAGTGAGGGATGATCCCAATCGTTGAAGATGTTTAGAAAATATTATTATAATATAAGTTTTATTTATATGAGCTTCGGCTCACACTCACCCTTGTACACTGAGGCTTTGTAGGCCATTAGATTTCGGAGATCCAACTGTGCATATAACTTAGGGTTGCTTGCCTTGAGATTTGACGGCTCTTGCAGCTTATGCTCACCTGGCACTTCATACTACCTTTTTTATAATATTTATATCTCATTTAAATTGATAAATTTATATATAGACAGACTATCTCGTATGAAAGAGCCCATAAACGCTTTTTCTTTCAACAATGTTCCAGCTTGACAAGTTTTTCAACACTACTACTGCAAATCTTACAAACTTCCACGGTCGCATGTAATTGCATGTCAAGCCTTTGAATTGACTAAAGCTGCCATGCATGTACCTGATCTTAAAGCAATTTTAATAGTTCATTCGCACAATGACCCCCAGCAAATAAATAAAGTACACGTGTATTATCTATTTTAAATATTAAGAGTTTTTATGGGTTCTTTATGCTAAGTTCATTGGCACAGTCAAACATAAAAAATTCTTCCCCCGGATCAAGATGCGTAGTCGAACATACAACATACTCCTTTCATCTTATTAATAATTATATTTAAAAAAATATTAATTTTTATAAAACAGTAAAATCCACATTTAAGAAAAGAAAAAATAAGTTAATAATATTTTTTTTTAAGTACCTAACTATTAAAAAAAAATTTAAAAATATCATTATAAAATATATTTTTTGGTCAAATGAAACTATTAATTTATGACATAGGGTCAAGTTTAGAGTTTAGGGAGCATTGGAAGTTTGGAAATAAATATAGTCACACGAGCTTAGCCACGGTATTATCTATAGCTGCAATTTTTGACGAATATAATGATGTCCCCTTCATCCAACATTTTCCATGCAAAGGGGAAACAAATACCAATGTATTTTATACAAGGGTGATGAACGTGTTCATGGCCAATTAAATTCCACGATGATAGTTAAAGCCCCAAAACATGGCCCTTTTAGGTCTAGGATCCAATTTAGTGCCTTCAAATAAGTGGTAATTTACAGGCACCAAAATATGCAAAGGGGTCATTTGGGTATTGAATTAATTTAGTAGCGATTCAATTCAGTAAATTCACCGCTGATTATGAATTATGTTTGGCTATAGAATTTGTTAAAATAAATTCAAATGTCACGTCAAACCCAGTCTTAAAACTTTAAACACCTCTAACTTTCTCTTTCGAACTCGGATATGCACGTTCTTAGTACCATTACACTTCTAAATTCAAGCTCTATCAAACAAAATTCCACAAGGGTAGGTAATTTTGAACTTTTAAAGTGGGCCCTACCTATATAACACATTTTTCGAAGCTCAAATTGATATGAACGATAACCATTAAAAAATAATAGAATCTGTAATTTTTAAAACGGTGATTAGGAGACTGAATCAACTAAATTACCTCAGGTGATTCAGGCTGAAATGGCTTGAATCTAACTACAGTGCTGAATTTTTAATTCAGTGCAGCTTCAGTATACAACAGGATTCTAATAATTCAGTGCTGAATTGACACTGAATCGGCTGAATCTTCTCACGATTCAGTACCCAAACAGCCCCTAAGTTTTCCTACCCACACCTTCATAGGAGTTTTACCATATTCTTACACTCTGATTCAAACTTATCAAACGGAGTCTCTTTCGTACAAGAAACACTTTATCTTCTTCCCATTGAAGGTGCAATGACCACTGCCAAGCAATGCCCGCAATGCACATGAAGATTATTGTCTTTTGAACTTGAACTGGTATAAAATTACTGCTTATAAGTATAGCCAAATTAAATAATGGAGCTATCATCGCCAACTGCAATCCCTCTCTACATATATTGTCAGGAAATTTTCCACTAAAGAAAGAAAAAGGCAAGCGTAATTTTCAAGTTCCCGATTTCCGCAACAAACAACTAAATAAAAAAGTACTCTCTCCTTTCCATATTAATTTAGAAAAAAAGTAACTTTTATTAAATGATAAAATCTATATATAAAATAAGGAAAGATAAGCTTATGATATTCTTTTTAAAGAATTTAACTATTTAAATTGAATAAAATAAAATTATTAAGATAGAATTTTTTTTTTGCCAAATAGGGCTATTATTTCAGGATGAAGGGAGCAATTTTTTCTTAATTTCTCTTGGATCGTCTTCTTTTTTCTATGAATAATAATTTTCTCTTTCTCTAGCTTGACTCAGCTAGATGCACGGCTCAAACCTCAAGCTCACCCAGCATAGCTCAATTAATAAGATGTTTAACTTTTTTTGTTGGCCACCTATATATGTGGGGTTATATCCTGCCTCGGTGCATATGGATATGTGGGCCTTGGAAATGCCTGAATAGATTGGCCGTGGAATATGCCCTTTTTAGTCGGGTTCCTTCCATGGTTTAAGGACTCGAAGACCCCTCATTAACTAAAGAGAAAGGATACTTACTTTTTTATTATATATTTTATAAAAAGAAAAAGTTTAAAACTCACACATAACTATGTGAGCCAAGTCAATGCAAGTTATCGGTTATTGATCCAACCATGAGCATTACTTAAGACTTACTTGCCCCCTAGTAACATGATCTAATAGCCACTGATGTCTTAGCTCACACGAAGGCACGTAAGCCAAGCTCATGTAAACGGGCTCTTTATAAAAAAATTTATATTATAATGATAATTCTTAGGGTAATGGTATACCTATTCTATTCCATATAAGGAATTCTCTACATTCATAATCGATAATTTGACCATTGTCATTCTATTTCACCTTGTAGGCTATCAAAGTCTTGGACTCGGATAGAATAAATATAGTAGATGGTAAATGCTCTTTAAAAAAAATATTCCCTTTGTCTTAAATTAATAGCTTCATTTGACAAAACAAGTTTGTTTCATATTAATAGCTCTATTTTGTTAAATTTAAGTGGCTAAGTACTTAAAAAATAGTATTATATTAATCAAAATTACTATTTTTTGAAATGTAATTATTAATATGGAATTAAGGGAATATATAAACTTAATATATACATCATCATTGCATTTTTGACATGGTAGACTTTACAAATTAATAATATTGATACCGTTAAATTCTAACTTGATATTTTTAATAAAAATACTATTATTTTAAATACTCCCTCTGTACTATATGAAATGCCATACTTATAAGAAATGTGAACTCACCTTTGACTACAAAAAAATAAAAATCTAAATAATTCTAATTTAAATTTTTATAATTTTAATTAATTTAGATTATATACTTTTCTACTATGATAATAAGTATATTAGAAACTTTTTACATATATATTCCCTCCATCATACATTAATAGTTCTATTTGGTAAAAAGAATATTTTATATTAATAATTTTATTTTGTTAAATTTAAGTAGTTAGGTACGGCAGAAAGGAGTAATACCATAAGCTTAGTTTCCCTTATCTTAGATGTAAGTTTCACTATTTAATAAAAATTACTATTTTTTTATATAGTTATTAATATTTAACAAAAAAATACTTCCTCTATAGTAAGATCTCAATTTGAGAAAAAAATTTGTTCTATATTAATAACTGTATTTTGTTTAATTTAAATAATTAAATATTTAAAAAAATATCATAAACTTATTTTTGCTTTTGTTAAATGTTGGTTTCACCATTTGATAAAAATTATCGTTTTTTAAAAATATCTATTAATATAAAATGGATAGAATATAAAATAAAATATTAAATATAATTTAAAATAAAAATTATTTATTTAAATGAAACCAACATCTCGGCTCACCTGGATTGGGCTCAGCTCGGCTCTGCTCCTGCTGGAAATCTATGTGAGCATGAGCCATGAAGTCGTCTCACCTCGGCTCCTAACTCGTGTGAAAAGAATCATGAAGGGGTTATGACACTACATGTGGACCCGCTCCTGGCCCACATCATCAACCAATAGAATCTCATAAACCAAGTGGGCCACCTCTAAACAAAAGAGACAAAACACAGCGGCATGAGCCACACCGTCGGCCCAGTCACGAGTGCGGGTCCCACAACCACCTACGCGCCCTATATAAACCCCCCGACCCGGGCACACGTCCTATCCCCACGACCCGCCGCCGGCTCGAACCCAGCCCCCCGTCATGGTCCCCTTCGACCCGCCCGACGAGGAGCACAGCCTCCTGTCGGCCCACTCCCCCGCCCCCGCCGCCGCCGCCGTCGCCGCCGCCGGGTCGCCGGACGCCAGGCCCGCCCCCTCCTCCCCCTCTGCCTCTTCATCCTCCGATGACAACGAGGAGGCCGCATACGAATCCAATGAGAAGATCCTCGTCAGCATCAACGACGACGAGGTCGATCCGTCCTGTGCGGGGGCGCCGCCGCCGTTCTCTTGGCGGAAGCTGTGGCTCTTCACCGGGCCGGGCTTCCTGATGAGCATCGCCTTCCTGGACCCGGGCAATCTGGAGGGAGATCTCCAGGCCGGGGCCATTGCCGGGTACTCGCTGCTCTGGCTCCTCCTCTGGGCCACCGCCATGGGCCTCCTGGTGCAGCTTCTTTCGGTCCGGCTTGGGGTGGCGACGGGCCGGCACCTCGCCGAGCTCTGCCGGGACGAGTATACAGGCTGGGCGCGGCTGGTGCTCTGGTCCATGGCCGAGATCGCGCTCATCGGTGCAGATATACAAGAGGTTATTGGCAGCGCCATTGCCATTAAAATTCTCAGCCATGGAGTCTTCCCACTTTGGGCCGGCGTCGTCATTACTGCCTTTGACTGGTAAATTTTCATTCTCTTCTATCATGCTTGTTTTCATTTGTTTTGGATATTCGTTACCGTTTTAAAAAGGGGTGGGTTCCGACTTCCCATACCTGCTGGGGCCAAATTAATTTAAGACTGTAATTGAATCGTTGGGGAAGGTCTCACATTTTTGGGTTGTTTGATTTGTAATTACATTGAATTGGATGTGATTACATAACTGCGAAATATATATTGGTTCCGGTGCTTTTTGTTAGCAGGTCAGATACAGGTGTACGTAGGGATTGATATAATTAATAATAAATGAAGTTGCTTTCTTAAATTATGTATTGCAACATAAGTGTGTTAGTAAGAGAAGTGCACCCAAATTATATTCAGATTCAATTGGTGGTGGCAACAAAAAGTTTTTCACTTCCTCAATTATGCTGGATGGTGGCCAAATACTAATTATTTGTGAAATTACTACCTTTTTTTAACATATTGATCAAGCCGGTGAATTTAAATAATTTTCAAATGTATTTTTTAGCTGAGTATTGGTAGTGACGTCATTAAATAAATGAAAGAAGGTGGAGCTTTGTTTGATTTTTTATTTGAGTTTGTTTTATTTTATAGAGCATCCTTGTGATGTAATTTTTAGTTGGTGATGACTGCAGACGCTGTATTTTGTAGAAGCAACAACAACAACATCCATGAACATTAGGTTAAAATTTGGCTTCTCATTGTGATTTTATTTATGCAGTTTCATCTTTCTATTCCTTGAAAATTATGGGGTGAGGAAGTTGGAAGCTGTTTTTGCTGTTTTGATTGGAATGATGGCTTTATCATTTGCTTGGATGTTTGGTGATACCAAACCCAACGGAAAGGAACTCCTAATAGGTACAGAAGTTTCTTTGTAATACTGATGCTTTATTGATGACAACATCTCTTGAAAGCCATTGAATTTATTTTCGGTCTTTTAGGTGTATTGGTGCCAAAACTCAGCTCAAAAACTATCCGGCAGGCAGTGGGAGTTGTAGGTTGTGTCATCATGCCTCACAATGTGTTTTTGCACTCTGCCCTTGTACAGTCCAGGAAAGTCGACAGCAACAAGAAAGAGCGGGTCCGGGAGGCTCTAAAATACTATACCATAGAATCATCTTTGGCTCTACTCATTTCTTTTGTGATCAATTTGTTCGTTACAACAGTTTTTGCAAAAGGGTTTTATGGAACAAAAGTTGCTGATTCTATTGGCCTTGTAAATGCTGGTCAGTATCTTCAAGAGAAGTATGGAGGAGGACTGTTTCCAATCCTTTATATATGGGGAATTGGGCTGTTGGCAGCAGGGCAGAGTAGTACCATTACTGGTACTTACGCAGGGCAGTTCATCATGGGAGGATTTCTCAACCTCAGGTTGAAGAAATGGATGAGATCACTTATCACAAGAAGTTGTGCAATTGTGCCTACTATCATTGTTGCACTTGTTTTTGACACTTCAGATGCAACTTTAGATGTGCTAAACGAATGGCTTAACGTGCTTCAATCAGTTCAAATCCCATTTGCACTCATTCCACTCCTTTGTCTAGTGTCAAAAGAGGAGATCATGGGCAGTTTTAAGATTGGCCGCACTCTTAAAGTAAGTAGCAGTCCTTTTCCTCTGTTGTTTCACTAGAAACTGATCTAAGACTTCAGTGACGTTGCCTTTTATCCTATTTTATGATTCAGTTAAATTGTTTCTCTCTAGTTTGTAGTTATTGATTTTTAACTTTAAAAAATTAATTAATGAGCCAAAATTTTAACTTAACATTTTTGTGGCCATGAAAGAAATATGAGGATAAATATCAATATACTTGAAGGTAGGGCTGTCAAAAACTTGACCTGCCCGTTTACCCAACCAACCCGCATAACCTGACCCGAAGTTGACCATATTAATATAAGGGTCAGGTAGGGTGCTTCTCGCCTAACCCATTAAATCTGTTTATCTATCATGTTTAATATAAGGGTTAGGGGTGACATGTGAGACATTTCTCCTAATCTTAAGTTTCTTGGATTCTTATGGTGTTAGATGTGCATTTTTGGTGCTTGGGGTTGTTAATGTCTCCTAACCCGAAAGAAATATACCCAAAATACACTCAATGTTTGTTAAAATTATGAACAATATGTGGTTATTGAAGTAATCTTCTGTTACCCTCACAACTTGCATAACCCAACCCGACCCAACCCAAGTAGGGTTAGGGTTTGCATGTTCAACCCTTTTTAAGGTTAGGGTCAAGGCTGACCCAACCCGATTTGCCCCAACCCCACCCTTTTGACAGCCCTACTTGAAGGACTAATTTATCATATAATATCATAAATCAGCAAACATAGAGCTTTTGCTCTTATTTTAGATTTTATTAAGCCAACATTGAGATCTTGACATGCAAATACTTTTATTTTCATAGAGTACAAGGCAGTGTTGCTGTCGTTTTCTTATTGTATAAGTCTCAAATTCTCTCAGCTGATGCTGATTTAAGAACTTGGTACTGGAGATAAGATGGATGGCTCATATACTGGGCCACCCACTTTGCCTTCAATAACATGTGTGTGGGTCCCTATCTTTTCACCATTCCCTCAGGATTTAGTTATCTCATTATAACTCTTCCAGGAAGCGAGGTAGCACTCAAAGAGACTAGATTGGGTCCTTGTGTGTAACCATGCCTTTAGGATATGGGCATCAACATTTCTTTCTTCTTTAATAGACGTGGGGATATCAAAGCTGAGTCTCAAATGTATTGTTGAAAAAGTTGATGCTAAAGAGTGTAAAACAAAATAAAAAAAAAACTGGAAAAATCTAAGTTCTGCCCAGCCAAAAAAAAAACCTTGAGTTTTAATGTGACCATTGAGTTTTATGTGCTTAATTAGAGGCAAGGGAATAGTACTAAGGTGGACTCAGAGTGTTATATAATGAAATCAACTTCAAGTTTACAAAAAGTCACCCTCAATATCGTATTATGTACTAAAATACAACATCAAGGATGTAACAACAAATGTTATATGCATGTGTAAATTACAATTGGTAATTGTCATTAATTTGGACACATGATATGATATAATCTCGTACCCCCTTTTTTTTTTGCGCAATTTGATTGCCATGTATAGTTGCTACTATCCAGCCTTTTGCAAGATCTGATTTTTCTTTCACGAAGCATAGATATCATTTGCTGTGATTGAGAACTGAATTTCTCTTCAATTCAATCGCTATGAGATGTACATTTACGTAATTATGTTTATGAATGGTGGAAGAAGACAATGAAATCATTAAAGATTCAAACTCCAACCAGGCCAGTTCCGTTTGTGTTAGTTGACAGGCCAAAGCATGTCTGGCCAATTTGTTTGACAGCTTTTTGCTGGCTTATACCATATATCCTTTTGTGATTTATAGCTCTAAATTTTTTGCAGATGGTAGCCTGGACGGTTGCTGGGTTAGTCATGGTTATCAATGGCTACCTATTACTGGATTTCTTCCTTTCTGAAATTAGTGGCCTATTTGTGGGTTCTTTGGTAATTATGGTCACAGCAGCTTATCTGGCATTTATCATATACTTGGTTTCAAGAGATGAAGCTGTCCGCAGTTGGATCAGCCAATTGATTCATCAAAAGTTGATAAACACTGCAGTTTGAATATATATTGTGACAAGGTAACGCAGACTGATCACGTTGTACAGTGAAGCCGGTTGATTGTTGACAATTCCTTCGGAGTCCATCCTACTCTGCAAATGCCATTTGAAGAGGCTCATACTCATTATATTACCTTGTAAATTCCTCTATCCGATAGAAATCTAAGTGAAGAAGCATATAATACGGAGGGAAATTGAGGTATTTTTTCCATTGACAAGCAATGAGTACTTTGCAGATATTGTTGTAACTGAAACATTTGTTTTTGGTAGTCATCCAGAGGTCACCTACGATGTAAAGCTCTCTCGCTTAAGTAAGCCTTCAGTTGGCCGCAATTTTTTTGTACACTATTCAGGACAGAGAAATTGTTCAGATCATTGTTTTTCTTTGTCTTGTTTCTGTTATGAGATGATATAGTGTGTTCCACATAATTGGCTGTGATGAAGAACCCTTGTTCTTTATATTATAAATGGTGCATTTTTCACCATATATTGAAATAAGTAATTATAGCCTCCCATAAAGCACTAATTCATCCCATCTCCCCCATCTGGTTGCTTGTCACATTTCAGTGTGCTCCTCTTCATTCTACTAGGTGTATCTGCTTCCATGTTCCTAACTTGCCCCTCGTTTGTACCTCGTTTGTATGCATTGAGGATGTAGGCATAGATATATGGGGCTTGTTAGTAATAAAAACTAGATCTTGAGACTGAACATGCTGATGAAATTTCATGTTCATTGATTTTAGCATTAGTATTGGAAAAAATGATGCAGAAAAGCATAGGACGAGGTGTAGCACCAAATTATACTTCATATTATAATATAAAGCAAATTGGTATAATATAAAGGGAAAATTATATAAATAATATTAAAAAAAATATTTGCCATTTTAAACCACTTTGGGAAATAATTCTCAAAGTGGTGTTCGTTTTTGCTACATAGGCGCCAGCTGGCTGGCACTAGCGTGGCTTTTTTTTTTTATTTTTTTTAGCGATTTCGTCCGTTAGAAGGACAAAATCAGCTTAAGTTGATTTTGTCCTTCTAAAGGACGAAATCACCAAACTTAGCCGAATTCGCTCGTTCGATCCGGTAAACAACAATGATTTCGTCCGTTTAAATGACGAAATCAAGTTAATTTTTTTTAAAATAACTATTTTAATCTAAATTTAACCCCAATCCCTGTTCATTCCACACATTCCATTCTATAAGTTCCATTTCATTTCACACATTCAATGCATATTGACATCATTGAATAAAAACAAACATCATTATAAATATTTATCAAATATATTACACACAAGGGGAGAATATAAAACAACGCAAATATCACAATCTCCTACGTCCTCGACCTCGGCCTCAACAGTGCTGTACGATCTCCTCCCCATGACCTGTTAGTTCCGGCTCTGGCTGTGGCTCCAGCTCGGGATGTGGCTCTACCTCTGGCTCGGGATGTGGCTCTAGCTCTAGCTCTGGCTTCGGCTCCGCATAAGTAATAGATAGTTCAACATGAGCTAGCCGATGTCGTCTATAATATAAAATCGGCTCTGCCTGAGCTACATGTGCAGTGACTCCAAATGATGAACAAGGAGGAGAGCTATGCGCTGCTAAAGACGATGGAATATCATGGAATGAAGAGTGCATCGGCAGTGTCTGAGCGGCCTCGTGGACAGGATAATCTCTAGAGACATCCGTAATCACCGACTGAAGTAGTGGCAAGCTACGAATGACATCATTATGCTCCCTAATCACCGACTGACATGCTACTAATAAGTCCTCGCTCGAAGTGTAGGTGTTAATTGCATCACTCAAATACGCATGCGTATGTCGAACCTGATGAAGCTATAAAAAAATAAATTAAATATTAGATAAATAATTAAAACAAAATAAAAAAATAATATATGCCTTAATTAACAAAGTTGTACTTACTAGAGCTGCCTCAGACACTCCCCTAGGCTGATATGTCATCTCCTCTACATCATCGCGCGGTAAAATATATCGTCGTGTAATCGGTAAATACCACTGTATATATGCGCTATGCACATCTCGCGATGTCGTAGCTATCTCCCCTCCGATAATAGTGGCTCTCCTATCCTTCCATCGAGCGATATATGACGCATGATGTAATGTCCAGTCAGTAATATGGCGGCCCTATCGAGTGATGCGGTGGATATACTCAACAGGAGACGGTGGGACCCCCTTCTCCAAGTTAAACTGGAGCATTACCCGATCTGGCACATACATCTCTACTATCTCGTAACATATTAATGGAGTTCGAGATAGCCACACGTCTCGACCGTTAGTACATAGAGGAGGTAAGGCAGCCAATACTTCTAGTGAGTACGGCCGCCAAATAACCTATACAATATATAAAGATAATTTAGCTTAAATAACAACAATATGTTTTATAAACACTACAAAAAAGTTCAACACATAACTAAAATTACCTGATATAGCCACTGGTGGTCTAACTCCCCTCTGTACAATCGAATGACTCCTTGTGGAGTTTTTGTTCTCTTTCTCCAAACATTCCACCTTAAGGAGTTATATTTAAAAAATGAGTTCAACAAATGTATATAAAACGATGCTAAAATTTTCAAGTTTTCAACAAAAATAAAGCCTACCTTGCTCCTAATGGAGCACCCTCGGCTAAGCAACCCATCTCAGCACTTAGTCGTCCGACGTGTAAATGCTCCCACGACCATAGCTATGTTATAAAATATGAACATATTAAATAAAAATAAATAATTATACGTAAATAAAAATATTTCAAGTTATAAATTCATTTACCTGAAGAAGGGTCAGGCAGCCTGCAATCCCCGAAGTCATGGCCTGACATGCTTTCCCTAACTCTCGGTATAAAAATGCAAGAGTGGCACTACCCCATGAATACTCACCCGCCTTGTTGAAATCCTCAAGGAGAGAGAGATATGCCACATGTACATGACTACTCGTTGTATCAGCAAATATTGTCGCTCCAAGTAGATGTAAAAGATAGGCTCGTGCATGCTGCTCGATAACTATATCCGTAACATCGGCTGGGAGCTCTCGAAACTCCTGTAAGAGCCATCGAATGCTCACTCGACTACCACGCATAAATGTAGCAGGAAGAGCTCTACCAAGGAGTCTAACTAAAATATCACCATGAGCTCCTTCTGTAACGCCCGAGATTTTTCATCCCTTTTTCTTAAAACTCATAGAATTTTTTTTTCATAAATCGGAGTCAAAACGACAAAATCAAAACCTGTATAAACAGTTTACAATTTAAAACATCATACGGTTAAACATCGTACTGCCAAATCAAATATCCTCAGGCGCTACTCGAAAACACACGTACAAATAAATTTGCTATGATCATAGACTTTTAAATACAAATCACTCTCCCAGGCATCCCTGAGTGCAAGTCCCATAACAGTCCACAGACTCATCCAAATGAAAGTCCAGATTTAAACATCTAACTTCTTGTCTCACCCAATACAGGAGATCGTGGCACAAATAAACTCGCAATGAGTCAAGCAGATACCTGAGTCAACGAGAATCAATCCACCG
This sequence comes from Saururus chinensis, assembly GCA_035235625.1. NCBI lineage: Eukaryota > Viridiplantae > Streptophyta > Magnoliopsida > Piperales > Saururaceae > Saururus > Saururus chinensis. The sequence continues at coordinate 2,739,427 of CP141148.1, forward strand.
CTGAAACGAGTGTCCATCACCAGGAGCTCTCAGCACAACCTGCAAAATCTCCCGTGCAACGGGGCTAAAAATAGTAGGGTGAGTATTTTCATACTCAGTAGGAAAATACCCAGTAGGGGAAAACCCAAATTGTGAACTCCATAAGTTCAAAAACACATGCGTCATGCAACTCAAACATGAAGCAGAAGCATATCATAATCATATCGTGCACATACACATACGATCATATCAAAGGCACCATCGTGCCACAGACATACCGAAGGCACCATCGTGCCAAAATCATACCAAATCAAACTTACACAAACACCCTTATCCAGGGTCATACAACTTACTCGTACCACCGTACGCATACTCATACAACATACGCATACTTGTACGACCTTACTTGTACAATCGTATGCTCACTCATACAGCTTACCCATACATGTACGACCTTACTCGTACAATCAGACTTGTATGACCTCACTCGTACAGTCTGCACAAAATCATACTTACTGTCTTACTCAGAAACATATTCTCACAATCGTACTCATACTCTTACGGTCGTGCTCCTCCACATACTCTTACAGTCGTGCTCATACACACTCTTACAGTCCTGCTCATACACATACAGTCTTACTCACACTCATACAGTCGTACTCGTACACATAATCGTACACATATCAACGACCACTGAAGCTCATTACAACTAATAGGCTCCAGCGTCGAAAAGGAAAAGAATGCCACTGGGGCAACACCTTAACCTCTGGGGAGTGACTAGACGCCATGGACTTTTCCGAAGGTAAGGCACACCAATGCTCATGGGGCACTGGATCAAACAGGTAAGAGTAGATCCATGATACTACTTACCTGAGCGCGCAAACATAAACACCCACACATAAAGGGTCATACAGTTGCCCACCATAATGGGTCTTATAGTGCCAATGCCACTCTTGGGCAAAAAACATATAGTGCCACTTGTGCAGAAACATACAGTGCCACTCTTGGGCAGAAACATACAACGCTCTCAACAGAGCATCAAACGTCTGGGCTTACATAGCACACAGACCAAATCAGAAACATACGTCGCTCTCAGCAGAGCATCAGACGTCTGGGCTTCATACAGCACACAGACAAAGTCAGAAACGTACATCGCTCTCAACAGAGCATCAAATGTCTAGGCTTATACAGCACGCAGACCAAATTAGAAACAACGTCGCTCTCAGCAAAGCATCAGACGTCTAGTGCTCTATACAGCACACAGACAACATCCCGCAGGATAAACACCATGGCAAGACATGATAAATGCTCGGCCGACTCATTAGCGGCCAGCTCAAACACGGAACTTAATCCGTCGAACCCTCAGGTCTCAAACTCACAACGCTATCATTAGCTGTGCTTATAATTCAAGTTTGAATTAAGTACATTATGCGGTACAATTATGCCACACAAACTCACAGTCCTCGACTGGTCAAACTGAAGCTGAGCCCACTCCGAAACCCAAGTTCGTCAGGGCAGCAGACTTCACTTACCCATCCACATCATGGACAAAACTCATCGTACAACCATTCCTTACAGTCTTACACTTCGCCATCCATCTTATGGCCAAATCCTCTTACACTGACATCCTCAAATAACGCTCCTCAGAGCCAACCCAGTTGTCGCCCTCTTACTTATATCTCACTTATTATACTTATTTTTCATTTCATAATCCGTACATTATGCTTGTACAATTATGCACGCTCTTACTGTTTGACAATCGCCCAACATACAATCCACCCCAAACTGATCCATTCTAATCCTTGCCCGTCATACTCATATCCTCTGTCATACGCTTACACAACTGTATCCAAATTCAGACAAAGTCTCTGTCACCTCTTACTGTCCATCGCCCATACCTCTGCCCACAAACACATACGCACATCCAAAGCATAGGCAAAATGCCATCATACACACGTATGTCTCACACATACATATAACATACACATACAGTCATACATACGTAACTTACAAACATGCACGCTAGCCATCACTAGCACATGCATACATCAAACATACACGCTAGCCATCACTAGCACATGCACAGACATTCATACATACTCCAAACATGCATGTTAGCCATCACTAGCACATGCATAATCCATACCTACTCCAAACATGCACGCTAGCCATCACTAGCACATGCATAACACATACGTAGCATACTGACATATTTGCTAGCCATCGCTAGTGCATACATAATCCACATCCATAAAACGTGCATACATCTCATGCATATCAATCATACCATACAATCATGCTTACATGCACATCATGCAATTGGATCGTTACTTAGCATCCAAGCATGAAATCATACAATCCTAGCATGCTGCTACTCATTCAAAGCATGCTTCATGAATTTACGAGTTCAAAGCTCCCCTACCTCGTAATCATGACGTTCGATGGCGAGCACCCGACGGTGGTGGTGGCGGCGGGGGAGTTGACGGTCAAAACCACTGCCTGGCTGAGAGAGATGCTGTCCCGAGGGTTTTAGGAAGCGCCGAAACTATCACGGCCAAACACGGTGTCAGATATCAATGCGGCAAAACCCGCGATCCACGGCGGCACCCTAGGGCGGCCAGGAGAAAAGTCAAGCCAACATATGTGGCAGTGCGACCATAGGTCGAGGGTGTACTCACTGAAGATCGGCCGGTGGCTAAGACGTGCTCAGCCGGCCACAAAGACATCAAAATCGGCCGTGGACAGCACCCAACGGCGACGATTTCGGTCAACAAGGCCCACATACGGGCGGAGAGCGTGGGGCAACGCTCAAGAACAAAGGAGAGGTGGTGGACGGCTCTGTGTCAACTCCAATCGGTGGCAAAGCCAACCGATGGTTAGGCGGCGCAAATGCGGCGCCTAAACCCAGAAGTACCCGCGTGGCCACATGTACACGCGACCCAAAAGGGCGGGGGAGAGGGCTGAATGGAGACGACCCAAGGCCCACAAAAGCCAACAGGGCTAAGGCCCTAACGGTGGCCAATCTAAGCAGCGACATCGCCAATCGCCACCCACAACCAATACCCATGGTGCGGGCGGCTGTGCATCTCGCACGACAGAGAGCAAGGGGAGGGTTCAAGGTCGAGCAAAGGCTATGAGGCCGTCACTGGCCAAGGCCTGACCAGGTGAACTCATCCACCTTCGGTCACGGTAAGTCATACAAATTCTTGCCCGAGGCCGTCCGGTACCGACGGCGTAAATTGGGCAAGAGGGGTCAACGGGCAAACGTGCCGGTAAGGCGGAACTAGCTGCGGCTACGGGCCGCAAGGCTGAACAAGACCCAGAGGGGTGGCCCATTGGCATCACCGGGCTGGGGCGAAGCCGAACTAAGGTCCACCAAATCAAATCCGGCGTCCGACTGATAATGTCAGTCACAATGTCCAAAACGGGCGTAGGCCAAAAATAGGGGACGATTGGAGAAAACCCATAAGGCCGGAGCGGCCATGGGGGCGGCGGAGGCTAAATCGGTCCAGGTGGGTGGGGCCGTCCCTAGGCCATCGCCAGGCCGGGGCGGAGCCCACGGTGGTCAAGTCACCCTCACCCGGCAACGATGGCGGTGCCAACTCACAGGAGAATCCACCCACAGTACGGCGCAAATCGGACTGGGCGGAGTAGAGGACGGTAGAGGGGATGGAACTGGGCATGGAGGTGTAGTCCACTGCCTTCGCCGGAGCAAGGCGAGGCTGGAGGAAGGCCGAATCGGCCGCAGATCACCGTCGGCGGCCACTGTTTGCCCAAAACAGTGTGTCGGCGGAACAGTGCAAAGAGGGGGAAATGAGATGGGGCGGCGGTGCCGAGGCCCACCGGGCCGGGAGGAGTGGCTCCTCGCCGTCGCCGGCCCATGGCGGAGCCGTGGCCGGCCGATCTGGCCGTGCCGGCCCATGGCGGCGGCGGAACGGCATGAAGCAGAGGGGCAGCAAACAGGGGCAGTGGGGAAAACGAAGCTGGACGGTGGAGCAGAGGCCGTCCGGGGCCGGGGGGGAGTGTCCTCCCGCCGTCGCCGGCCCATGGCGGAACCATGGGCAGCCGGCCGGCCCTCGCCGGCCCACGGCGGCGGCGGAATCAAAAGAGACAGAGAGGAGAGGGCAAACCGGGGGAAGAGGCGGCACGGCCGTGGGGGCCGGGACGGCGGCTCCTCTGCCGTCGCACGGCCGGGGCAGAGCCGGTGCGGCGGTCCTGCGGCCTACCGGCGGCCGGCGGCGGCCGGACACAGGGAACATATGGGAAGGGGGCGGCGCACTGTTCATCGTCCAGGTTCTGGATCGGGCAATCCAGACCCGATCCACATTTTCTCCTTATTATTATTTTTTTTCTTTTTCCAAACGTATCCCCAACACGCATTAACCCACTGGTTACGCATTGAACCTCCAAAATTCGCGTCGTAAGCGCGCAGCGAGGCCCATGGCCTGCGACTAAGCCCCACACCCGACTCTACGGGTATAAATACGGGGAAAATATACAAATACACATATGCTGAAACGTCACATTTTCCTGCCGAAAATGACCAGAAAAATAGCAGGAAAATCCCAGAAAATCGTAGAAAAATCAAGGACCTTACACCTTCTGTCGTGCCCGTCACCGCATGACCATCGATGCGAAGTCCTAATAGAACTGCCACATCCATGAGAGTGATGGACATCTCTCCATAGGGCAAATGGAACGTCTGCGTCTCCCTCCTCCATCTCTCAACAAGAGCCATCAATAAAGGCCGATCGAGACGGACGTATCTAAGATGAATAAATGCCCAAATCCTGCTCGCTCAATATAGGGCAGCACACGATCATCCACTGGCCAATGGCGGAGATACGTAAAGTGTTTGGTGCACTCAAGGCACCCAAGGTCCTATAATAAATTTAAAATTTATAACCCATCATACTATATCGGCTAAAAAAACAATTTTTTTTTAAAAATAGTTATCATACCTCTCCTCTCCAAATAGCTGCCGACCTATGTGTCTCCTGCTGTGAAAGTACAGAATCATTAATCGGGCCTGGCCCATAAGATCGATCTGCATGATCCATATGATCTGCAAATGGAGAATTAAGATCACATCATTATTCAATAAGAACATATGCTCATACCTAAAATAAAGAGTAAATAAATAGATTAATTATATCTTTACCAATCAACAGGAGGATTTTGACATGATTTACTATTGTGCCCACTTTGTTTACACCTCCCGCATTTATATCCCCCTCTACCATCTCTCTCCATAGTTCTACGATCCATTGTATTCCTAATGCGAACTGACCGTGGGCGACCGGGTTGCCTTGTTGCTATCGGAGGGTATAACACAAAAGGTATATCCCTCTCCCAATATTCCCAACCACGAGGAGAAGAAAATTCTGTCGTGTACACATTTTTATAAGTGGACGATGTGTAAAACAATGACGCATGTATCGGCTCCCACTGCTTTGCCCACACGGCAATAAGGTGAGTGCAAGGATAACCATAAACCTGAGGGATGTTGCATGTACAAGTATGCATTCTCGCATTTACCATAACCTGAGTGAGTGAACGAAATCGTCGCGGCGGCAAAGCTAACTGTCGGGACGGAGGAGAAAACGCGGAACAGAAGGCGGGCAGTGGGCGGGTTTTGATAAAACGAGCGATTTCGTCCTTTAAACGGATGAAATCAGTGTTGTCTGGTGATTTCGTCCTTCTAACGGATGAAATCGGGTCAGGTGTTTTAAAACTTGACCCGGTTTAAGCTGATTTCGTCCTTCTACTAAAAAAATAAAAAAAAGCCACGCTAGCGCCAACCGCTTGGTTGGTGCCTGCGTGGCAAAAACGAACACCACTTTGAGAATTATTTCCCAAAGTGGTTTAAAATGGTAAATATTTTTTTTAATATTATTTATATAATTTTCCCTAATATAAAACTTTCAAATTTTGATTATTTTAATCATATTTTATACCATTAATACTTATTTTACCCTTATTTTACCTATTATAATTCCTATATAACCAAAGAGATTAGGATCATAATCCCTATTTTTTAGGTTATGATGATTTTAACTTCATAATTATATATCTTGCACTCTTGAATTTGGATTTGCATGTTCTTAGTATTGTTAGAAAGTGTTCTACAAGCTTTATCAAATGAGATCTCATGTGAGTACATTTTCTCAAACTTTTTATAAGGCCCAAGTGTATAGAATAATATTTCTCAATAAAAAAAATGTATATATATTATTCATATTCAAATTTGTGTACTTTTAATGCCCTTGAAAAACCCTCAAAGCTCTATCAAATGAAACTCGCGACTAAATTGATCCTGAAGATGAATTACATGCTCCACGACATAAAGTCCTTTAACATTATTATCTTCACTAACCTATGATATAATATTTAGTCTATAAAATTTTAATTCATAGTTGTCTACTATGAATATATATGGGTTAATATAAAGCTTGTGTGTGTAACTAATAATTATTTGTAATCCTCAAAGCAATGTGTTGTAGCTATAACATGTGTGGAAGACTTTTGTTCAATATATATTTTATTTTTAATTTAATTTATTTTATATTATCTAATATGTATTTTCACGCATAATATATATGCATTCTTGCTTCTATATTTAATTTAAATTCATGCTTAAAATTTGTATGCATATGTGGGACTAGACAGTATGGTGAGGCTTTGGTCTATCTTTTATAAGTGTATAGTGAGCTCAGCCCATGGTAGAAGGGCTTTGGTTTATCTTTTATAAGTGTATAGTGGGCTCAGCCCATGGTAGAAAGGTTTGCTAAGCAAGATCGTGTTTCCTTAGTTGTAAATAATTTAAATTTTAGGATGAAACTATAATTATTAGAAGTTTTAATTAGTCAAATAAAATTCATATTAATTATTTGTATTAAACAACTAAAATGCACTATTTTCTAATCAAGACAATTAATATTGGGGGCAAAGGGAGAATAAGATTAGGGCTCTTTGCTTGAGATGAATGGACCCCACATGCCCCACCTCTCCCCAATTCGCCAACCTCTCTCTCACGCTCCCCTCATCCCTTCCATTTGGACTTCCCCCTCTCTCATCTAGAGTGTTGGGTAGAGTACCCCAATTAAAATTGTTTAATTAGTGATTTGTTTGGTTATTTATTTAAAAATATGAGGGAGTTATATGAAATTTTCATTAACAGTTAAATTTGTAGGCATTTGGCCACTTGTTAGGCTATTTAAGATTTTTATTTAATGTAAAGGAGTAGCCTTATCCTCATTAGTCAACCAAAGCATCATGATCTGCCCTAAATAGTTAGGGGTTTGGTCCACTACTTATTGGAGCTATTTAATTAGGTATAAGGGAGCAGCCCAGCCCTGAACTCACTTGTCAATGACTCAGTGGGTTGGGTTGTGATCCACCAGATGAGTCGGGTCCACTTATTTGAGCTATTTAATCAACATTTTATTTAACTTTTATTAGAGAATTTTAGGGATCTAGATGTAATTTTCGTTAGCAGTTTGATTTGAAGTGAAAGTATGAGTTTTATACACATTTTACATGTGTACATGACATTTTTCCCCTATGGTTGTATCATATGTTGTAATAATTACATTTTTTTAATTATATGCACATTTTCTATTAATACATGTTTTTCTCATTTAACACATTTTCCACATATAATAAACAATTTTCTCATTTATTTTGGGTTATATAATCTTATGGATACTTTTACTTTAAAAGAAATTTAGTTTTTACATTTTACTTATTTTTTATAAATATTTTTATTATTTCTCCTTACTTCTCACTTTTTTTTCTATGGGCTTATTAGGGGTTCCGGAAAAAATAATCGAAAAATAAATTTTCCTAAAAAAAATGACATTGCACGCCGTTAGGGGTTATAGAAATATAAAATACGGAAAATTTGTGTTTTCCGACCTTGGAAAATGAGGGCGGAAAAGTCACGTTTATTTCCCGACCCCCCACCCTATGGAAACAAAATTTCCCGACTATCGGGTTTCTTCTCCGCTTCGCCTCTCGTCTTCTTTATCTTGTTCCTCTCGGTTTCAACTGCCTTCGGCCCTCAGTTTTCCTCTCGGTTTCAGCTGCCTTTGGCCCTCAGTTGGGCTCCGTCCTGATCTTCTTCGACTCCGATGTACGCTAGGAGCTCCTCTACTTCAGCCGTTAGTCGCTGTCGTTTTAGAGGACACTCAACAACAAGGTCTGGGAGCTCTACTGCCTGGAGTACTCCGACACTCAACAACAAGGTCTAGGAGCTCCTCCACTTCAGCCCTTACCCGCTTCCTTTTTTCTGTCGGCTTCTGACACTTTTCTATTTCCCACTCTCTCCCATTACTCTTCTCCTTCAACTTCATGAGAGAAGAGAAGAGGAATGACAAAGATTTGTGATTTCAGTTGAATTTCCGTGTCACCCCGTTGATCTCCGCCGAGAGTTTCCGACCTTTCTGCACTGATTTGAATTGTCTTGTTTGCTTTCTGGAAAGGTGTCGGCATTATCCTGGTGAGTGTCGGTTGGGTGGTTCTATACCGATAATTTGAACTTAATTATATATTATATGTTGTGGGTTTTTTTATTTATGATGATTTGGCTGGTAGAATTTGTGGGTGAGTTAAAATTTGATTTTAGGAGGCATTTGCTTGGAATATTGATGTTTTTTTTTTCTTAATTAGAGGTTTAGGTTTCTGGGGTGAGAGAGTGTGTATGTCTGCCTGAAATGGGGAAATCTCCGGCGAAGTGGATCAAAATTGTCCTTTTCGGGAAGAAGTCAACTAGATCTGCGCCAGGGAAGGGAAGGGGTACTCTGGTAAGCTGGTTTATGGCTTGAAACATTGAGGCAGTTTGGATCATTACTGTAAATCTTATTAATTGGGATTTCAAACTTAAATCTACGAGTTCATATGAATGAGTTTTTTTGGCTAGTCTGTTTAATTGTGCAGGAGATGCAGAGCCAGTGTTGCATGAATCTTAAATTGAAGTCTTTGGTTTTCATGTATTGTTGCGAATGCAGGAATTGTTTTGTTTGAGTTACTTTTGTCCTTTGTAATCTGAGGCATATAGAGATAACTTTTGGTGTGAAATTATCATTGCATCTTGTGCTTTAAGGCATAATTTTGGTGTACAATAGTAATGTGGGATGAAAACAAAGTCATTCATGAATCTTTGTTTTATTTTTTTATTTTTGATAAGATCCAGCTAAAAGGTGCGATCACTTAGAGGCTTCAGCTTTCAGTTTGCAATGAGCCTTTGAATGTGCTTTAATTTAAGTACCAGTGTTTGAAACTATTACTTTGTCCTTTATGTCGTCGTGTAGAAATTGGCAAAATGATAAAGATGTCAGGGTGTTCGGGAATGGGCCAAAAAGTGAGTTAGCTCGGGATTCTTCTTTCACTTTTGCAATTTGCAGCTGTTGGTGTGGATACAAATGGTGGAAAACTGGAGCTAAAGAGTAGAGTATATGGAGGACAATTGTCATATATTAATCAAGAAGCAGATGGTCCCTTGCCTGTGGGACTGAATGAGTTTGATAAACTTAGAGAAGAGCAAGTTGCTATAAAATTACAAGCGGCTTTTAAGGGCTTTGTGGTAAATTTCAAAATTTGAATATTTGATGTGATATTTGAAACATTTGGGACATGTTCCCTTTAATGTGTTGTTAATGATCATTCTACCTTCAGTAAAATTAGTCTAATTGCGGAGCAAATTCTGAAACAGGCTCACAGGGCATTTCAAGCACTCAGAGGCATAATTAGACTACAGGCCTTGATCCATGGTCACTTGGTTAGAAAACAGGTTGTGGCTACTCTACAATGTATGCAGGGAATAGTTAAATTGCGGGCACTTGTTCGTGGACAAAACGTACGGTCTTTTGATAAAGGGCTGAAGATTATCAATCATGCACAAATAGAATAGTGAGGATGGCCTATTTTCGTGATGAGTTTGCTACAAATATGTGGAATTACAATGATATTTAGGAAGTTATCAAGTAAAAAAAAATTATTTAAAAAAATATAAATTATAGGATATTATATCGTAAGTTGTTTTGTAGTTGAGAGAGAAAATAGAGTTGAATAATTGTTTTTATTTCTTGTTTGTTTAATAAGTTTGGTATTATGAAAGAAATGAAAGAATTATGGGACTTGCAGCCATTTGTATTGTTCTTAATTTTTTTTATAGAATATTTTGCACAAAATATTTAATATAATAGGATCATTGCTAAATGATAGTTTTATATAGATGCATGTGCATAATAATTAATGTATATTTGAGTTAATGTAAATTTTTTAATTAATTTTATTTTAAAAAATAAAAAAATTATGTTCACGATTTTTTTTGGCAATAAATTGTGTTTTTTTTACTCGTAACCATGATCGACTAAAAAGGTTACCTCATTAAAAAAATGTGTAAAGGACATAAATAAAAGGTTTGCAAGCCAATCAGTTCGCCATAATTCAAAAAATTCATAATTATAAGAACCTCCTTTCATGCTAATTTATTTGAACAGAAGCGTATACTCGTATGGAGGTGACGATAATATAAATTAGTCATCAAACACATTTAGCCAAAAAAATGTGAATAAACAAAGGGTACATGAGAAAAAAACCTAAACTATCATTTATCATATTTTTTTAATAAAATTAAAATTATTATATTATAAACTATTTTTTTACCCACAATCATGCCAATGACTTGACTAAAAATGATCCATTAGCCAAATAAAATATAAGTATTGAATAACCTAAATATATATTATTCTTTATAAATGTGATTTTTAGTTAGTTTATTTTTGAAAATATATAGTAATAAAGTTTTCGAGGAAAATTTTTTAAATGAACCCCTAACTATGGAAATATTTATTTCTATGAAAATTTATTGTCTTAAAAATATAATTTTCCCATAAAAGTTACTTTTCTTGGAAATTTTTTTTTCCAAAACCCCTAACGGGCCCTATATTTTTTTTTTTTGTAGTTTTTCTCTATACCTCACCCCTTGTACTATTGTTGGACCTATAATTTGTCACTTAGGTTTGATTAATGGGCTTTTAGGGAGGTTGCTAGGCCATGTAGGATTTCTAGTTTTTGCAAGGGAGAAGCCTTAACATGAATGAAATAGAATAGAGAAACACTCATGGTTTCATCTAGATCCTCCTCTTTCTCTCTTACCAATCTGCGCCTACACACCCCTTTCTTGATGACTCCTATACGACTTTCCCTTCTCTCTCTCCCCCCACCCCCTTCCCTTTCCTATTTTGCACTCCTCTCTCACACCCCTACCCTGTTTTGACTCCCCCTTATTTTTAACCCTTCCTCCCTCTCATTCTACCCTCTCTTTTTGCCCTAGTTGCAGCCCCCTCCCCCTCTATCCCTCTATTGGCTAAAAGCTTGTTTCCCTCCTTTATTCGTGCAAAGACAACCACCTTCACTACTTTCTTGTCTTCTTATGCGGCTCTCTTGCATTCAAATGGTTGACAGAAGTACCTTTTAGGTCATTGGTCTAAGAGGTAAATAACGGTCAATAGCCCTTACCTTTACTCTATTTTTGACAATAAATAGAAAAATGATAATTTTGTTTAGATTTACATGGTCTACGTTTGAAGAAACATATAACAAAATAGCAATGGAGGTACGAGGATCTTGCCATGTTTATGATTGTATGGAATGTTTTCCTTCGTGGATATGTTGTTATAGAAGATTTATGGTTTTTGTAACGATGATAATTACATAAAAGGCATGCACTTAAATCATATTATTTAAGTTTTTATTGAATGTTATATGTCGATCTCTAAGGTTTGCTAATATGACATGCTATTTAATTTAATTCCTAATAAAATTATTTCTATTGTGTTATTTAATTTATACCCATTTGTATGCGCTTAGGATCATGCATGTGGCAAGAGCCGGGCATTTTGAAGTGCCTATAATACAAGGGCACAAAGGTTTGTTATCACCATCAACATCACTAAAATATGAGTGCCAATCTATTTGAATTTGAAGATGTGCATCGTTCCTATGCACATATTTTTTAATATCTACATAGGAACATATCAACTTTATTCTATATTATTTTGAGTTATAACACATAAATTTTTGTGATATTCCACTATCCATTTTACCCTCAAGGGTGAATTTGCCTTTTCAATAGCCAAAACTCCTCAGAATTATTTGTATGAAATTTGAATGGGTGCTTATTTGTAATGTATTGGCTACATTTTGTTAAACAATACTATGTCTTTGTATCACTACGTGTGTAATTAAGTTTAAATGATTGAGTTGATGGGTGATGAGTAAGTTAGTCTTTTGAATTGAAAAACTTAAAAAATTGGAGCATATGATGCTTTAAGATTTTAAGGTGAAAATTCATGGTTGAAGATTTCAATGATCAAACAGGTATGAAACCATGCACGTACTTCACTAAGGATAAATGAACATTATGGGAATGAAGTATAGGGATTTGGGACATTATATCACTTAGTTTTGCAATTTGTTTTATAATGATCAATCAATATTTGAGAGCAATCAATTAGGCTTGATTAAATTTGAGCAATTTTAATTTAATTTATGTTAGATCCATTGGAGTCCCAATAGATTTTCGATAAGTTTTGGAATTAATTGGAAGGTGTATAGAGATCGATCATAAGGTTAATAGTGAGAATTTTCAAAGTCGAGTAGGGTGAACGATTGATTAGCCCTACATAGTGATCAATTGGACATTGCAAAGTTTTCTAAATTTAGGACTTTTGAAGAGTGTTTATTTCTTACCAGAACAAAAACATCTAAACCGACTAGAAACCTACTTAAATAAACCTGCATTGGGATTATGAATTTCACAAGAGTTGAATAGTTTTTTTAGAAAATTAAAAGTATAGAGAAACTTATTTGTGTGAGACAAAATTAAGTGATTTCTCTACGGAAATTCCTTCACACCTTTGTGATTTGAGAGAGATTATCAAAAGAAATGCAAGTGTGTAATTTATGATTGTTTTGTAAATTAAAGAAATGAGTTATGAGTTTAGAGAACTACACAATCACAATATAATCACATACAAAATTTAATAGGTTGTTGAAAATTGAGAATAAAGATGGAGAAAGGCCAAGATAAACATTGATGCAAGCTTATGAACAAAAGATAAAAAGAGTGCACTAAAAGAGGAGAACTAAGACAAGGTTCAGAAGGATCAAGAAGGACTTTGATAGTCGGTGGAGATTCTAGAAGGGAGTTCTAGAATCAATAACTTTTGAGTATGTAGAAATTTTATATTTAGTGCATTGCTTAATCACTTAAAGGTTGGTTGTTTGATTTTTCCTGGGTTAGGTTTCCATGTAAAAAAAGTCGCATGAATACTTTTTATTTGTGTGATTGATTGTCAAGTACTTAATAACAAATAGTCCAAATCTTCACATAATTAGAGGTCATATCTTGTAGTCCTTAAGTAATTTTGGGGGGCACTATGGTGATCCTCAAGTTGAAGGATATTAAACTGGCAGTTATCATGCTTTGATATTATTATAATTTGCAAAATAATGCCATGAGTAGTTAAGTCATTTTGTACATATCGTTGTTTCCATTGTACCTATACCTTTTATATTTGTATAACAATTTATGGTAAACTTTAACTAATTGAGAATAGCAAAGACTAATGGACTAGAAGGGCAATATGCAATTTATGGTTATGGGGTAAACATGATAGGAGAATATTTTCGACTCTTATGGGTATAATGGACAAGAAAAACCAAGAATCTTAGACCCACTTGGAGTTTATTTATTGATTTATAGATATGTTTGTGTGCATGCAAATTGACCCAATTCACAAACACATTTTGCATTTGGCGCCAAAAGTGGACTAAAGAGATTATGGAAAAAGGAATCTATTATGGTTGGGGACCAATATTGGTAAAAAAAGATTTCCATGAAATATTTATGGAAAAAATGATTACAAAATGTATGGGATTATTCTTTATGAAAGTTCTAATAAGAATTTATGGGACTATTTGGTATTGGATAGCTATTTCCCCACCTTACTTTATGATGACGACACACCACAATACCACATCATCCAAACATATTTCCCCACTATATAAAGGGATTACATGAGGTTAATCTTTGTGATCTTGTATTTATGGTGATGATGCTTTGTTGCTTATCAATTTATGATCAAAATATAAGCTGATTAATACATAGCACTAAGAAAAAAAGTAAGATGATCAATCTTGATCAACTTTCATGTCCATGCTCATATGTTCATGACTTTTATATGCTCTTGATTCCAAGTTAATACACAATGATTGTTCCATATTGCTTTGCATGTAGGTTATTTGCTCACTTAGGGCTCCCCTGCAAATCGAAAAACAATGTGCAATTGAAAAGATCAATTCATAAGAGAAGTAGGTTCAACACGTGCAACTTTGTACATGGCAGCCTTGCACAAGTTCTTACATGGTGAGATTATATCAGTCACATTTGAGTTATTTTGTTAGCAAATATATTTGAGTTATTGAAGAGAGAAAATGCGCTGTATCTCCAATATTATTTTGAGAAAACCTTACTAATGAAGAAAAAATAAAAGAAAAATTATTTTACATCTCCACTATAATTATGTGGAAAACAAAAAGTGACCTGCCAATTGGCATGTTACATTAACTTTGAGATTTAACTTGTGAATCCTTATACTAATAATTTAGCACGTGGCACACTAGTTGAATGAAGTCTCGACCTATTGGCATGCAGGCATTGTTTAACATGGGCTTATAAAAGCTATTTTAAAATTTCTTTTGTGATAATTCTTAAATTTAGGGAAGAGTTTTTAATGCTCCCTATTCACCATGAGCCCTACATAAAAAATGCATGAAGGTCATTCATCCATAAGATCAATGCATATATTAGTGTGTGCAATGTTGATCTAAAAAATAACAGTCTCAGGCGTTCCTTGTACTAGGCTCATTTATAAAATATGAAGGAGTTATATGAACTTTTATTAACAATTAAATTTGTAGGTTTTTGGCTATTTTTAGGCTATTTAAGATTTTTATGTAATGTAAGAGAGTAGCCTTATTACTCTATTCGTCCTACATTGATAACTTAATTTAATTTTTTAAAATGAATTAAATTTATTTTATTTTTAAAAATTAAATAGAGCTATTCATTTGTAAAGATAAAGTTTTTTTTCACAAAAGCCCATGCAAAACATGTTGCTATAGTGAGACATTTGAACTGTAACTACAAAAAAAGAAAAAAAACCGACTCCATTCCATATTAATAGTTTTATTTGAAAAAATATATTCTATATTAATAGCTCTATTTACTCAATTTAAGTAACTAGGTAGTCTATATTATAACTATATTAACGGTAAGTTTTACAACTTAATAAAAATCATAATTTTCTAAATGAAATTGAGACAGATGGAATACTGAATTACAGCTTGCAGCTCTCGTTATTTTCCGACCATAAAATGTGGGCCCAAGAAAAGGCCCCACAACTAATGTGGGCCCAAGTAAAGGCCCCAAAACTAATGTGGGCCGCTGTCGGCGGGCCCATTAGAAGGGGGGCGCCGCCGGCTGCCGCTTCTTTCGCGACTTCCATTCTTTTTGGCGATAAATTGCGCGGGGTTTCCGTTCGCGCGCCAGTGCGGTCGGACTGAAGCGAGGGACGGTTTTTCGGCCTGTTCGCTAGGGTTCGCTGGCGCTCGACTCTCCCTCCCGGACGACGGCGAAAGCTCTCCCTTTTCTGCTCCGAGTCGGGGCCGGAGGAGAAGTGAGTCGGGCGAAGGCCGGGAAAGCTGGCCGACGCGATTGCTATCCCTGGCGAAACCGTGCTAGGCCGACCATGAACGCCCCGATCGTTGGTGGGTTTGGAGGGAAGGTTCTTTGTTTTTGTCTTTTGATTATCTTCAGTTGCTGTTTTTCTTCGATTTTTTTCCTTTCCTGCTGCTATTCGGATTGTGGGATTTTGGATGGAGAATTTTTAATTTTTGGCTTCTTTTGCTTTGATGGAGATTTTTGGGTGGTGTTGCAGATCCGTTGCAGGGGGATTTCCCGGAGGTGATAGAGGAGTACTTGGAGCATGGGGTCATGAAATGCATCGCTTTCAATCGTCGAGGAACTCTTCTTGCTGGTATCTCCTCTCCTTCTCTTTTTTTTAAAAAAAAAAAAGTTGGAAGAATTCAGTTCACAGAGGAGTGAACTGGTGAAATGTATTTGATTGAAACTAATTTTGTATTTTTTTGTTCTAACTGAGTAATGCAGCTACCTACTGGCTTAAAAAAAATTGATTTTTATGCCTATCCGAGCTTTCTTCCTTTCTCCAGACTCCAGTTTGATGTGTGCTTCTGTTTTGGTCCTGCTTCTGATCCAGTTGAGGTCAATCTTTACAGTTTTCTCCGATTGTAATTGTTGAATGTTTATCAAGCGGTGTAGCTGAGCAATAGGATTTTGACGAAGCTTCTACTTTCAAGTTTCAAGGACTCTGAATCGGCTTGCATGCTGATTATCTCTTATATAGTTTTAACTAATCTTCTTTCTAGATACTAGTTCTGAGCTGACTTGAAAACTCTAACGTGTGGATCCTCTTCTAACCCACACTTCTATTCTTCTACGTGCATCATCTCTCTGCAATAATACCATGTTTCCTGGACAACGCATTGGAGAGGTAGCTATCGCGATTTGCAAATACTTGAGTGATACATTATAGAGGGCTACTGCAAACCGTGCGGACCATAGAAAGATATCTTTACACACTTCTTTGAATCTCTGGATTATTATGCTTGTTATTGTTTGTTGCCTCTGTTATGGTTTTTCATATGCTGGGATTACTTTTAAGTTCCTTTACAATCTTTTTGGTCTGGTTCTCTTACAATGCATGAATGTAATGCGTGTACTATTATTTTCCTACTCCACTCTATATGTTATTCTCTTTGCTCATCACTCACCAGAGATAGGAAAATGAAAATTTTATGTGCTGTATAATTACTTCACACTTGTATGTTTGTATAGCTGGATGCTCTGATGGGAGCTGCGTGATATGGGATTTTGAAACCCGGGGAATTGCCAAGGAGCTTCGTGACGAAGGCTGTGTTGCTCCAATCACAAGTGTCTGCTGGTCGAAATATGGTCACTACATACTGGCTTCTGCAACTGATAAATCTTTGACATTATGGGATGTGATGAGTGGTGAAAAAATAGCCCGCACAACCCTACCTCAAACCACCCTTCATGCACGCCTCCATCCTGGTTCCTCCAAACCATCCATTTGTTTGGCTTGTCCACTCTCTTCTGCACCCATTCTTGTTGACCTAAATGCAGGCAGCATGACAATGCTTCCCATATCAGTCGCTGAACCAGGCCCTACCACTGTGTCTCAATCACGCAATAAGTTTACTGATGCTTCCCCACCTTTTGCTCCTACTGCAGCGACTTTTAATAAGCATGGGGATCTTATATATGTTGGTAACTTCAAAGGAGAAATTCTAATAATTGATTTTAAGAGCACTCGTGTACATGGTGTGATTCCTGTGCCTGGCGGGTCTGTTATTAAGAATATTTTGTTCAGTAGGAACGGACAGTACCTCCTTACAAATTCAAATGACAGGACTATTAGGGTTTATGAGAATCTTCTTTTCAAGAAAGATGCAGCAAGGGTGCTTGAGGAGCTAAACGCTAGTGTGGATGGTGGATTAGAAGGCATTGAAAAATTGAAAATGGTGGGATCAAAGTGCTTGGTGCTCTCTCGGGAATTTCAAGATTCGGTTAATCGGAGCCACTGGAAAGCACCATGTTTTAGTGGGGACGGTGAGTGGGTTATTGGTGCTTTGGCCAGCAAAGGAGAGCATAAGATTTACATATGGGGCAAAGCTGGGAACCTCGTAAAGATACTTGAAGGCCCTAAGGAAGCCTTAACAGATTTGGCATGGCACCCAGTCCACCCAATTGTTGCTTCCGTGTCTCTTGCTGGTTTTGTTTATATATGGGCCAAAGATTATACAGAAAATTGGAGTGCATTTGCTCCAGATTTTAAAGAGCTCGAAGAAAATGAAGAATATGAAGAGAGAGAAGATGAATTTGATTTGATGCCAGAAACTGAGAAGGTGAAAGACTCAACATGGAAACTGGATTGTATCTACTTATCATAGGTCTTGTCCATTGTTTTTATGTTGAATTTTTTTTTGTTTCAGGTTAAAGAATCTGATATCAATGAAGATGAAGAAGTAGACATCTTAACTGTGGAAAAAGATTCGGCTTTTAGTGATTCTGATATATCAGAGGAAGAACTTTGTTTTCTCCCGGCAATTCCATCCCCGGATATAATTGAGCAGCAGGATAAATGTGTAGGGGGTTCGTCTAAGTTAGAGGACAGCACCCGGTCTGGGTCTCCAATTTCAGATGAAGCCGGTCAGAACGGGCAAGACACTAATCCTGAATCGAGCCCTTTTGAAGGTAACAGTATAGCATCTTTTAGGATAATAACTGCATTTTTAATTGGATACTTTTAAATTTTGAGTTGAAGGTATATGACTGATTGTTTCGCAGCAGCTGTAGGAAATTCTGCTGCGGAGGAGATGGGCACAAATGGACGCCTGAAAAGAAAGCGGAAGCCATCAGAGAAAGGACTGGAGTTGCAGGCAGAGAAGGGAAAGAAACCCCTGACGAAAAAAAAAACTTCCAGTAAATTGTCAAAAAATAGAAACAATATTGAGGTGCATGAAAATGGTACGAGTATAATTGATGATGATGTAACATATGAGGAGCATTGATCAATTTAATATGTTCTTTAACTTTATCTTGTGTACTCTTGGAGCCTTTGAATTAAAGGAAACAAATAGAACGCAAAAATATTTAGTACTTGGTTGATATATTGTGCCATAGAATAGATGAAAATAACAAACATGACATGATAATCGATATACTATATTTCATGAGTATTACTAATGTGGATGCCTCGACTTGCCATTCCACGGATTCTCCAGGCATTTTCTAACGGTTTGTGTAGAGAAATCTTGAAGCTATATCACACCATCCAACAATCATTGTCAGCATCCTCATCCCGAAGCAAGATGTGTTTAAATGCAGCCATATTTGAGCATGACTAAATCATCTCAATCTTCAATTTCTCAGCATTTATTACATACTCCCTTTGTCATGCATTAATAACTCTATTTGGTAAAAAAATATTCTTTATTAATAGTTTTATTTTGTTTAATTTAATTAGTTAGGTACTTTAAAAAAATATCACAAGTTTATTTTCCCTCCTCTATGTAGGTTTTACCGTCTAATATGTATTTTTTAAAATATAACTATTAATTCGAGATAGAAGAAGTATATTCTATTACATTAGTAGAAAAAAATACAATAATGTTTTTCAGAATTCATGTGACACAATTTGCACTAGGATTAGTGAAAGAAACCAATTCATTGCCCAAAGGTAAAATAAGCCCAAAGGATTTATTGGACTAACACTTCAAGAAAGGATTATGTTTTAGAAGCTCACTCACTCAACGGACTACATGAAAATTGGTTCTGCTCGCTCGCAGCATACTTGCCATGAATCATGATGGCTGCATGGGGGCTAGCCATCGTGGCGTCTATGTTATGAGATTTAGCGCAGAGGGCGCTTACAGGGGGTTAGTCAATTAGGATTTGAAATACTGGATTTATAATATGAGATTTTAGAATATAATCCAAATTCTTTGATTTGAACTACCAAATTTTAAAATATTTGGATACCCAAATCTTGTATTACTAGAATCCCGGGATTTGCATTGTTGATTTCAAAATAATTAACTTCTAAATTTTTTTTATCTACAATTTTAAAATTTGACTAATCCATAATTTGGAGGGTGAGATGAGACGTTACCTGGCCACGATGGTTTATCTGGCAAGGATGGTGGCCTCCGCCAAGCTCTAGTCGCCGCATGAAAATGACAACCTCCTCCAAGCCATGGAAGGCAGTATCAATCATGGAAGGCCGTATCGGCTGATACAGGTGCATATCAGCCGATACCGGTACAGAACAGGGGGCGATACGCCCCCCACTATAATTATCGATACGTAACGGCAGTATCGACCATACCATATCGATACGGCCGATACGTATTGATACTGTATTTTAAAAATAATTTTTTAATTAAAAAATTAATTTTTTTATAGTCATCGATACTCTCATCCGTATCGATACAGCCTTCCATGGTATCGATACGGATGATAGTATCGACAATCACAGATACGGGTACGCATCAATGATAAGCTTTGTACGCGCCAAAACGGTCGTAAACCCTTTGATATACATAAAAAAATATTATAACTAATAATATATCATTATAATACTTCATTTTAGAAGGTCGTATAAACTGATATGAATGCTCTAAAATTATTTTATTTTAGAACCATACACTTTACTCCCTCTGTCCCCTATAAACTATTATTCCCTCCGCCCCATATTAAGTGTTCTAAAATTAATTTATTTTAAAATCAAATAAGATAATTAATTAGTCATATGAATGTTATTGAGAAACTCATATGGTAGATGTTTAAGTAAATGCATAATTGTGGAGCACTATATTTTTAAAAAAATTATGTAAACTATATAGACCCACTTATATTGATATCATATAATTTTTTTAAAAATATTTTTAATATAATAAAAATATAGTCATTAGAAGAGGTTGGATTGGAATTATATTTTTGTTTTTAAGAAAAAAAAATTTATTTTTTTTTAAAATAAAAAAATTATTTATTTTTTAAATAAAAAAATATATTAAAATATTAGAGTATCGATACGTATCGGCCGTATCGATATTGTATGCCCGATACGGCCGGTACATATAGATGATGCGTGTGGGGGGCATATCGCCCCCTGTACTGTATTGGTATCGACCTCTAGTGCGTGCTGACCTTCATTTTCTAGTGCACGCCGGCCTCACTTTTCCAGTGCTTCTGTCATTTTACAATACCACCTCTAGAGGTGGTGTTGTAAAATATCACTTTTATGTTATAAGTTTCCAACAAAATCCTCTCAAATCACAATCCTAAGATTTTTAACTAACGCTGTATTTCAAATACAAGAATCAATTGTTTAACCACTAACGCGATATTTAAAATATTGTATTTTAAATCTTAATGTAATAACGCTAGATTGTAAATATGGCATAGACAATTCTAAACGACTAACAGGAAATTTTAAAATACTAAAATTTATTTTCAAATCCTAATTGACTAACCCCCTGTTAGTGTGAGCACTAAGCAGCCTTAACCTCTATTTTGGGGAAAAGTAAGTATTATTAATTTAATTATTTTTAAGGTCCACGAGAGAAATTATTGAATACTCTTGAATCACCATCAGGGAGTTACTCTCGCTTTACAGGAGATCTGCGGTGCATGAGTTAAGCATACATTACTAACTCCTACTTGCACTAATGTACAATAGCATATTCACTGTCGATCCTCATGATTGACGGCTCCCATGAAGTGGCAGTATACATGGCACTATGAGATATTTTAATAATATCTATATAAATAAAATAAGCGCTGATATTTCCTCCCATTAATGTCTCTCTTCATTAACCTTTTTTCAAGTTTTGCCTTTCTTTATTGCTTACTTTTTCTATGTGTCTCCTTTTATTTTTTTCATATTACCCCATGTATACCCCTCCTACTCTTCTTCTTCTTCGGGTGCTAATAGGGGTCACGCCTCCAATAATAGTGCGATACTTAGATCACCAGCTATAAAGCTTCCACCCCCTATTTTATTAATTACTGAGAAGAGAAAAAGAAGAAGAAGAATTGGGTGGCCTTGGTAAAGGTGGACATGTTTTCTAGGTGTTGGGAAGAGGATAAGAAGAGAGGAAGGAGGAGGGGTGGCGGAGTTCATGGTGGTGGGAGGGAAGCATATCTTAAGTTGCATATAAGAGCTCTTAATATTTAAGATCGACAACGCATATGCTAGCATATATTAGTGTCACTTATACTAACATTAACGTGTGTGTTATCGATCTCATAGACAAAAGACTCTTATATACACCTTATGTTAGGCTCATTGTTAGTGTAGAACATAAAAAATGCTTCATAGTGGGAGAAGGGTTAATTAAAAAGAAGATATGGGGGGCACACTATGCTGTAGCTGTTTTACCCATGTGAAAGAGTAAGAAAGGAGGAATAGGATGGTAGGAGGAGAACATATCTAGTGAAACTGTTCTACAACGTAGCCATGCTTAGGTCTATTCATATTTTGTCACATTTATTCAAGTTAAAACTTGAATTTATTCATATTCAAGCACATAGTAACCGTATAAATATATCAAACAATGAATAGACATATGTATTACGTGGCTTGTAAATTAGTTCCACTAGATAATTTTTCAAATAGGACGAATGAATGCCGAGAGGGGAGGGGAGGCACCCTCTTCAAAGGGCACCGAGGTGGGATAGGGCTAGAAGTGGGACCCCCAAATAAGGGGCCCATAGCCACTTTGTACACCTGGCTCCCATCTCCTTATCGAACACCATTTTCAGCAACACCTTTGCCGGCGAGGGAAATTAGCGTGGGGGCTCAATCGAAAGCCCCTTTCCCGACCTAGGAAAGTGCCTTTTTGCCCGTTTCAAAACTGATCAAATGAGGCCCAAGTGTAAAAGAAATCTTTTTTTGGAAAGTTCAAAAGCGGTTGTGCGATCAATAAACACATTTTCATATGAGGAAAAATAAAAATCAAACACATTTCTAGATAAAAGCCGCTATTTGCCTATTTCGCAAGCAAAAAGCCAAAAAGCTGCTTAAATAAGCCACCCCCAATTAGACCTCCATAAAACCCTATCTTCCTCCCCTCCGTCGCCTGCTTTCCTCCCTCCCTCAGTCTCAGTCTCAGTCTCAGGTGAGCGTTCTCTCTTTCTCTCTCTGGGTTGCAGCAGCCATGGAGACTCTCTATCTCGCGTGGGCTGGGCTGCCTTGCACTTTTGGCCGGAGCAGTCTCAGCAAATGTGTACTAAAATCATCCCTCTCTAGCTCACTTCCTACATTCCTGCGTGAAGTCTTTTAATCCATGATTCGCTCTTGTCACAGATTGATATCATTTCCAACATAGAGAACCTTCTGCTTCAACTTCCAGGTAAAAAGATTAATCTTTGCCTTTACATTTTCCTTTTCCTTTTGAGATCGTGGGATTGTTTTTTTGGGGGTAAGTCTTGTTTGTGGAATTTGGTTACTGGTATAGTGGAATTATGCGATATGTATGGTTGACAGTGTTTCATGTATGTTGGGTTAGCGGGAAATATGTCTTTGTTTTTTTTTCCCGATGGTTCTTGATAGTTAACGGGTTTGTAAATGTGGTAGCTCAAAGCAGCGTTCTGAAGCAAATGCGTGGTAATTTTGATGATTTTCTTTATAATGCGACTTATGCTTAACAACGTGATTTAATGTTTTTACATATACGTGGAGAAGATAGGTTTCTTCATTAAAATGTTCGTGTCATCTGCTTGAGGAGACTCGCTAGGATCAGTTCTTAAATTAAGTAGATTTTCAGAGATGACTACTCGTAATGGAGAGATGTCTTTCTCGCATGGGCAGTGTCAAGCGCGGCAACTGACAGACAATATGTGACCAAGTAATTATGTGAGGTTAATTAGGAGAAGTTTGGTCATAAAGCATATCTGCTTGTGATCATGCCTATTCAAGCACGTCTTGCTCCAATGGCTAAAGAGGGAGGCATTGTTTCTGTTCCCTGGGACCTGAAACTGTTTCTTTAGTTTCAAAAAGATGTTCGGTTCAAAAATTTCTTTTTCTGACAAAAAAGGTATCCCTTAACAAGTTCTTTAAACTTTTAAAAACATGAAAGGAGTTGATGTTTTCAGAACAGTGTTTCAAAAGGCGTGAGTCTTAAGGCAGAAGCCGCATGTGCAGCAATTGTAATATGTTACTATATTCACATAGTATAAGTAGATATGTAAACAAATTAGAAAAAAAAAACTCTTGTTTTTGAATCAGCAAGTGAACATACTTGGTGCAAAAAAAAAAGGTGGGAAAAACATTTAATAAGGTAATGATATCTCATAAGAAGGTAAGTTGGTTTATCCAAGTTAAATTTGGATAGAGTAGAATGAAGGGTTCTCAAATTAATCTCAAACAATCATAACATCATGTAAAGACACTTATACTAACATAAATTACACTTATTAAGCAGAAAATATGCTCAAGAATAATAGAGAACAACAAGTTTGAAAAAATATCAATGATTAAGTGGATAATATGATGTACATCTAAATAAAGCTTGGAAGTCTAACCGAAATATTAATCAATAATAGCTAGAGTGATGTGGATGTTGGAAAGCTGCCTAACCACTAGAAGACTGATATAGGGAATCCAAGTGGGCACAATGTTGCTCCTATGTCATCATCATTTGGTAGGTACTTATATACTCACTCGCATGCCTCTCATACTCATGCTTAAGCAGATGATGTAAGATCCCATACGGTGGGTAGGATGGGACTCTGGCAACAGTGGTAATGGTTGATATGGACATGAGTACTGTTGGTCCATACACATATCCCGTAGGAGGTGTAGGATCATGGCCATATCCATACAACTGTCCGTACTAGTATGCATATGTTAACTCAACCGCATCTAAATAACCATTTGTTAACTCCCAAGTCATGTCTGAAATTGGATCTGGCCTGCTGCTAGAGTAAAAAATGAAAGGAGGAAGAGACTGGGGCAAGGGGGGCCATGAGGCTTCGAAGAGGTAAAACATATCAGATAATATATGCAATATATCTTAAAGATATCTGAGATACTGGAAAAGATATGTTTCTTCCCAATATCTTGTAACGGTAAAGTGATAGATACAGATGTATCTGAGATATATTTGAGATAGATATATTTGAGATATATCTAAGATATTGCAAACCAGGCTTCCAGGTGCTTTCTTATAATTTTATTTTCTGGTTACCTTCATCTTTGATGAACCCTTAGAGTGATTTCCATTTATTAATTAAGTTAAGCAACTCGTTGCTTCATTCTTTTCATTGTTTCTTTGCTTTTCTTTGAGTGTTTATCTTTGGCTTTTCTGTCACTAGTGGATGTGATATTATATATATTTCAAGAAAGAGATCAAGGAAGACAATCATCCACTTTTAGAAGGCTTAGGTTTAGGACCAAGAGATGACTCCTCAAATGTATCTCCAAAACATCTAGTGGCAGGTGCGGATTTGAATTTGTAGTACTACCAGATGACATTATTGTAGCTTCTACTTATTCACCTTTGAATTTTCACTACTTAATGGATGTTTGGCTGATGTTCTGAATGTTTAAATATAGTTTACCTGAAAGCCTTTGAAATTTGAATGTGATAGTCTTTGAAATTTGAATGTGCTTATATAAGGGAAAAACGAAATAGCAACAACCTCTTCAGCTCGATTGGCAAGCATCTGAATTGTTAATTGGTTGCACGAAAAGAGAATGCAGTGTTCTGACTAAAGCACTAGTCATTTTCTTCAGCCTTTTGACACGAGGGATTCCATCTGACAAGTGCATAGAGTTTTGTTTCCAGTTTTAGATTCTGTCACATATGGTCAATATTTAGGAGATATGTTTATTTTAGTCATTCTGAAAAGGTTCTGTAGGCTTTTTTTATTGAATTATATTGTGGTTATTAATTTGATTTAAATATTAGGTAGGTTACACAATTTCCCTACTAATTACGGTTGCTGACATGCAATTAATTAATCAAATCAATTTTGTGTCAACTCGTGCTCTTGGAAAGTGGCACCATAGTTTCACAAAAGTTTTAATGCATTAATTTTTCTTGTGGTGTTGCTGTTCAAAGTTAGTACTTCATATTTGGTAATTTCCTTGCTTTCTAAGACTGAATATATCTAAGAAGCGGTTATGCATGCTGATCAAACAACTAGCAGTATGAAATTTGCTAATAATCGATAAATCGCGAAAACCAATTTTGCATGTCAACAGGTTGCATTTCTGATGTCTTTGAGGTCTTTGATGTAGGTTGACGCCTTCTTTTTACCCATGGCTGCTACTGAATCAGTTGCCTCAAACATTGAGTTAACAGCTACCATGATTAAGGAGCTTGGTAAGGCGTTTGCTGAACTTGAATCTCACAGAGAAAGTACTGCCAAATTTATGGTTCCATGGAAAGAAATCGAAGAGCATTTTCTCAGTCTTGAGAATTCATGTAAGAAGAGGCTTGACGAATTGGTGGAGAAGGAAAAGGCATTGGAAGCCAAGGAGTCTCAGACCAGGGAGCTGCTTGTGCAGAGGGAAGCAGAAGTTACCAATAAGGAGCAAGCTCTCTTGGATCATCTTCAGGAGTTAAAGGATGCTTCTGTTGCTGCCATTGTCGAGGCCCGCATGAAATTCAAATTACCATCTCCTGAGCCCACTGACGTAGAAAATGCAGAAAAGAAGGTAAGCAGTCCCCCCAATGGCGAACCTCTCTGTGCCATAGATGGGAAATCCCCTGATAAATTGGGCCAACTCCCTGAGCCTGTGCCCACCGAAGTAAAGCCCCGTCCTGAGTTAATTCAACTTTGTGAACAAATGGACCCTAAAGGGGTTCTGAAATTTATTTCAGAGAACCGAAAAGATCTTTCTGTTTTACGTGATGAAATGCCCCTTGCACTAAAAAGTGCACTGGAACCGGCCCGTTTGGTGCTGGACTCACTGGATGGGTTTTTCCCATCAGATCTGACTGCTACTTCCCATCAAGGAAACAGGGGAGACCCAGCTCTCATGGGCTTCCGTAGATCCTGTATTCTTTTGATGGAATCTTTGGCCCCACTTCTGGTGGTGGACATGGAGTCAGATAACCCAGTTGTGAGTGCTGATACAAAGCAGCAAGCCAAGGCAATTGCTGATGATTGGAAGCCAAAGTTGGCTGTTGAGGTGGGGATGGATGGTGCGAGTAGTAGTTCACTGGAAGCACAGGCCTTCCTTCAGCTCCTTGCGACATTTGGTATATCTTCAGAGTTTGATGAAGATGAACTCTGCAAGCTTGTTCTTGCTGTCTCCAATCGTAGGCAGACCACTGATCTTTGCCGTTATCTTGGGCTCACACACAAAATGCCAGGTTGGTATTTGCTCTCAGGGGGTCCCTGTGGGCCCTTTGAACCCTCTGTTTGTACTGCCATTTTTCCAGTGGTCAAAGCGTAAAACTAGCTCTGATAATAAAAGCTGAAGGATGTATATCTGTTTTCTCAGGTTGGTGGTGGTTACAGTGGGTTTTTTTATTTATTGATTTTTAATGCATGGGTATTTTTTTAAATTTTTTGCAGATGTTATTGAAGCTTTGGTCAAGAGTGGGAGACAAGTTGATGCTGTCCATTTCATACAAGCTTTCCAGCTTGCTGATAAATATCCCCCAGTGCCTCTTCTGAAGGAATACCTGAAAGATGTGAGGCGGAACTCACAAGGGAATGGTGTGAGTGCAGGGAGCGGGGGTGTTCAGGTATGTATATGTATCAAACTTGACTAAGAACCTCCAAAAATTTGGTGTACGTCACATAGACTATGGAGAGTTTCTGGACCTTCTCGCAAGGACCGTTGTAGAGATTGCTGAACAAAATGGTGTCCTTAAGTGTAAATTTCATTGCATTGAATGGTGTTAATTATTCACAATGCTGTATGAGCAAGTGTTTTTTTAGACCTTACTGTTATGCAGTATGATCAACAGTGGGATAACAAACTGAACATCTTATTTGTATGAACTATTTGTGGCGTTTGCGTATGCTGTTTTGTATTTATTGTTGCATGTGCCTTCTCATTCCCATTCTTCTTTTTTTGACACTTCACTTTTATCATTTTGGTATTCAGAACGAAGTGAATGCTCAAGAACTTGCAGCACTTAAGGTTGTCATTAGATGCGTTGAAGAATACAAATATGAATCACAGTATCCTCTAGATCCACTTCAGAAACGGGTGGCACAGCTGGAGAAAGCAAAAGCTGATCGGAAGAGGATGGGGAACCCGCCAGCCAAAGTTCAAGCCATGAAGAGAGGTCGAGTACACGGGGGATTTGGTCGTGGCAGACACCAGCCACCTCCATCCGTTTATGGTGGAAGGGGAGGTGGGTATGGAGGGCCCGGGAGGTACCCCTATGCAGGTTCTCCTGCTTACAACTATGCACCTCCAGTACCACCTGTGCCTCCTAGCCAGCCAATTTACAGCCAGCAGCCTGGCATCCAGCCATCCTACTATTATCAAGAGGAGCGACCTCCGGCTCCCACCCAATACGGTGCTCCTCAGAATTATGGTGGATATGCTGGAAGTGGCGGCTATCCTTCCCATCAACCTTATATGTAGATAACATTCTGTTGAGGCACGACATGGGGGAACTAGGGGGTTTGTATTGTGAAAAGAAGAATGAAATGTACTTTCCCTCACGATGGACATAATTGCATTTTTAGGTGTTTTGTTATGGTTTTTTCTTTATGGATACAACTCAGTCCCACCAAATTACTATTTCTTGTGAGTGCCGTGCCTGTAAATCCGCCCTAATCTCGGTGGCAAAGCGATTTTGCTTCATGGTATTTAGTGTTTACGATGCCACGACTATCGAGTCTGGAAAGTATCCTTTCAATTGCAGAAAATTGCGTAAATTCAAATTAAAAAATGGCAGGAGAGTAATTTGATCGCCTAGTGGTTGATGTGGTCGTTTTTTACAAATGAAATTCGTGATGAAATAACATGTAGTTTGCGAAAGTCATTTTTTAATTAGTAGCCAATGACAATTGGAATGTAATTTCTTTTTGAGTTTTTTTAATATTACCTGGCCTGGGATATAAATATTTTATATTATTTGGATTTTAACGTTTAATCTCATATGACCTGGTTTAAGATATGTATACTTTTAGGTCATAAATAGATCAATGATGACCCATCATAGGCAGGTCACCGGTGGCGACTCTTTAGTAGGTGGCGGAGGAGAAAATCCTCATATCTTTATTTTTCATCCACAAAAATTTTTCTAGTAAAAAAATTGTTATTTTTTGGCGTCAGTGACACATACTTCAGCATAATGGATAAAGTGATTTATAATATGATGTGACTCATATTGCATCAATGATAATACAATTTGTCAATAATACGTTTTATTGATTATATGATTTGTGTCATATTATGTTAATGATAACATGATATATTCTTTACACTAGAGATCTATAATACGATTTGATTCATATTACATATATAATAACAATTGTCAACAATATGTGTTATTGATAATACAATATGCTCTATGTTGCATATACGATAATATAATATTCACTGTATCGTGTTAACAAGAACATGATATGTATTCTTTAAGCCAACAACTCATAATACGATATGCTCCATATTGTATATACGATGATACAATATTCGCCATATAATATTAACGATAATACGATACGTGAGTTCTTTGAACCAATGATTAATAATATAGTATGTTTCATATCACATAGACAATAACATGATATATCAATAAAACATATTATTGATAATATGATATGCTCCATATCGCACATATAATAATACAACATGTCAACAATACGTGTTATTGATAATATGATATACTTCATATCGCAATACGATAATATGATATGTTAATAATACGTGTTATTGATAATACTATATACTCTATATCGCATATATGATAACACGATATTCATTATATCGTATTAACGATAAAGCAATATATATTCTTTGAGCCGACAACCCATAATATGATATCCTCCATATCATATATTTGATAACACAATATTTTCATATCATGTTAATGATAACACGATATGTGTTATTTGAGTCGACAAATTATAATACGATATGCTCTATATCGCATAAATGATAATATGATATTTATCATATGGTGTTAATGATAACACGTTATGTGTCCTTTAAGTCAGTGACCTATAATACCATATACTCCATATTGCATATATGATAATATGATATTTTTCATATGATATTAACAATAATAAGATATGTGTGTTCTTTGAGCCAGCTACCCATAATATGATGTGTTTCATATTGCATATGTGATAGCATAACATGCCAACAAAACTTGTTATTGATAATATGATATGTTTTATATTGTATATAAGATGACACGATATGTATTTTTTGCATATATTCGAAAACACAATATTCACAACAATTGCCAATATTTGTTATTGATATAAGTGTTCATCAAGTCAAAGATGAAATCCTCTAATATTATATACATGCTTACATAAGAAATTTAATTTACACAATAAGACTTACATACAAAAAATTATACTAGAGTTCCTCTTTGCATAGTAGGATAAGAGGTTATCTTGACTATTCTACAGTGTCATTTATTAGAATTTATATTTTTTTCTATTCTTATATAGTCTTGTTCTTCTAAATAGTCTCCCAAAATTTCTTTTAAGAGTTGCAAGTGTCATCCTCATATTCTTTGTAGGGATAAGTAGTTGACATGGTTAAAAAATTTTGGACAAAAATCAGAAAAAAGTGATTGCCGATGAAGTGAGGGAGGCCAATAATCACGGGATAGAAATCAAAATTTTTTATTGATAGGAATTGTTGGGCAAAAATCATAAATTTCACTAAGTTACAATCTCCTTTTTGCTTATGCAACGTTGTGACTAGTTTATACAATTTTAAGATCCGACCCATGCTATACGGGTATTTTAGTGTGATTTTTTTAAAATATTGTGTAAACTCAAATTCTATGAAATATTTTTTATAAAACTAAAAAATGTAAAATATTTATATATTAAGCTAGGTAATATAGAAAAAAACTTACTTTTTTATATTTGTTTCATTACAACAGGATAATGATTATGACTATGAGCATGCATGGTTCAGTGCCACTGACTTGCAATTGAGGCAGTAACCAGCTCTATCAAGTCAATTTCCCTGTTCACCTGTTCAAACCCCATTGAAAATTCTTGAGCCTCCATCCCCATGTTCATGTTTGTGCCAAAAGAAGAACATGGTGATGGTGAAGAGGACAAAGAAGAATATGGGCACCATCCAAACATGTAAGAGAGGTCATCCACATAATCAATCAGTCCCTGTCCCTGGCCAAAATCTCCGTCACGACTCCCTATTCTCTCATGATCAACAACTTCTTCCACAGCCAAAGGAATAGCGGCAGCAGTGGAGGCTTCTTGGGGAGCCCAGCATCCATTGCTCTGCATGGCCTGTTCCATGCTTTTGATCCTTATGTACTCCTGCAGTGCGGAGCTTGGTGCTCCAGTCCTTCCATTGCCGTCCTCCTTTTGACGTCGTCGATTTTTCGAGAACTGCCGCCTCTTCGTTGTGTTCCAGTGGTTCTTGATCGAGTTTTCGGTCCTGCCGGGAATTCTCTTGGCTATCTCGGTCCACTTGTTTCCTAAGCTTGCATGTGCTTCGATCAGAGCTATCTCTTCCTCCTCAGTCCACGAGTCCTTCTGCAAGTAGGATAAAAATGGTTACAACCAAAAACCCAGATGAACTGCTCAACACCTTCAAGAATGAAGATGATCTAAACCGATGAGAGGATAGAGAACCAATGTGCCAATTGTAACAAAAGAAAAACTCGCTTTAATATCGGGGCGTAGATGATTGTGCCATCTTTCTCTGCATTGCTTTCCAACTCGGCCTACCAGCATGCGTGAGATAAGGGACCATTTCTTCAGCCCATAGTGGTTCACCAACCTGACTAGCAATCTGTTGGAAGGCACGAAAAGGGTCTCATCCTTTATGTTCATGAACAGCAAAATAATTGAATACGAACAAATATGTTGACAACAAAAGAAGAAGAAGAGCTAAATGAAAGGTTTGAGCTGACTTACTCATCTTCCTCAGGTGACCATTGGCCTTTGATGAAGCAAGGTTTTTGCAGTTGAGATTTCTTGTTCTTGATGAGGGAGCTAGCCTTCTCTCCCATGAACATCATTGAACACATCATCACCCTTACATCCTTTCTCTCCATCACTTCTCCATCTCATGAACAAGGGAGGAAGAGAGAAAGAATACCAACAGTGCAAAGACTCCTTAAAAGGCATCCATGGCATTGCAAGCACCGTTGGTTGAGAGCTTGATCCGACGGCCAGGAGCCTACACTTGTTGTGACGATTGAACTTCCCTCCTAAACCTTCTCTACTTCTATATACTCTGTCTTCTTCCTTCCGTCCTTTTTCCTTTAGTTCGTTAGGGGCATGTTGTCTGTGTAGTTTTGGAGTTTTGTAGAATATGATGATTAAGGTCAGTCAATGTGGACAATTTCTGTTTTAATTGATCAAATTGTATTCATTCAATTTAATTTTATCAAAATTCTAGTCATTTATTGCCAATGTTGAAAACCTCAAGACTCCGGGGACCACGGCTCGGAGTCTTAAAGGGAGTCACAGTGAAGTCATACAGGTCAAGTTTTGGTTGATGAGGCCACATTAACACTAATACAATAGATAAACGACATGAAAGTCATTTCATTCCTTCATGTGTTTAATCTTAAGTGACCTAACTAAAGATTCCCTAGTAAAAGGAAAAGCATGAATATAAGTAAGCAATACCAAAAATAAATTTCTTCAATATGATGGATATAATCAAGCAAAAATTATTTTGTCATCTGATGACAAGATCACAAACTTGGATTTAAAATTTCAACCACAAAATACTTAGTACTCATTGGATCTGCATTGTTAGTTTGTTGCTCTCAGCTTTGAGTTTAGAGTGCTACCTGGATGTCATTGTCATCTTTATTTTCATAATATAATGGTAACTGAAAGATTGCATTTATCATGCTAACATGATAAAATACAGGAAAATGTTGTCATAAGTTGTTAATCCAAATATTTGTTCATGTAACTTAGTGGAAAAATGAAATGACTATATAAGGATTTTTTTCATTCTTTTTCAATTAAAAGAGGAGGCCTCTTCCAAAGGGAAGCATTTTTCATGCTCCGTTTTGATAATGAACCGAGCGTAAGGAATACACGTGAAACGTTCATTTTTTATATTTATAACGCACATGCTAGTGCAATTAGCATAAATACCACTTACACTATGCGTAGACATGTGCACTGTTGATCTAAAAAATGAACACTTTACTTGTGTTTCTTACACTCGGCTCATTGCCAAAGTGGAGCATGAAAAATGCTTTCCTTCCAAAGAAGGACACTAGAGAAATTTTGTTGAGCCAATAATAGGATATTAAAATAAAAGGCATTGATTATTTATAGCATTAATTTCCAACAAATCCTAATAATCATCATGTAATTTGGGTTAATTCTATTTGATGAGGTTTAGATGGGGAAGGTTTTAATGGAAAACAAATGTATAGAGAACAAGAAGCCAATGGAATAGGCTGAATTAGTAGAGCATGGATGCACAATAAGGAGGATAATCCTCCCCACTATATTCAGATTTTGTTGGCTAATCTGAATATTTAGACCGTCTTAAGAAAATTTCTGTTTTAATTGATTTAATTGTCCATGATTATGTAATCTTAAATTAAAATTCACCTTTGTTAAAAACATTCTACTAGTTTTTGTGGGACTTTTGGAACATACTTTTTTGGTATGAATTGCTTCTAAATGTAATAATATTATTAGTTAGTTTAACTTTGGGGGCCATGGGTAATTATATTGCTTCTCACGTACTCCCTCCATCCTATATCAATAGGTACATTTTGAAAAATAAATTTTTTTATTGAATGGTAGAACTCACATCTAAGAGAAAGTAAAATAAACTTATAATACTTTTTTTAGTACCCAACCACTTAAATTGAATGAAATGGATCTTTTAAAACTTTTTTTTGCCAAATAGAGCTATTAATTTAGGACGGAGGGAGTATAATACTCCCTCAATCTAATTTTAATAATAAAGATTAGAAAATTAATGAACCAAATTAGTTTTTAGTTTTGGCTATCAATGTGACATAGGAAGTATTATTAAGTGATTCAAATTTGGAATTGCCACCAGCCAATGAATTCATAGCTTAGAACTCTCAATTTGTTTGAATTGTTTTTTTAGCTAGAGTTAAACCTTTGGTTGATTGAGCAATAAGCTTAGAGATAAAGTTGCACATTTTTTTGAACGAGATTATTATTTTCATCATAATTATCATCTTAAATTTGATGCGTTACTATTTGAGTTTTGTCAGTATACAGCCGACATATTTGGCAGGATGTGCACCGAGTGCATTGTTGGATTTTGCTAAGGTAGAGGCGAACGGAAGCGGCCAAAAGAAGGGATAAACACTCCCTCCTATTTTAATAGTTTCATTTTAAAGGTTTAATATTCATATTAATAGTGTTCTTTATGTTATCTTTTTCATAGTAATTAGTAGATGGAAATAATTATTGAATAGACTAAAAAGATTATTTACTTAGTTTCCTTACATATTATTTCTTTTTTCAAATTGGACCATTAATATGGAACATGAGGAAAATGTGATTAAGTGCATCCATCAATCCATGCCTATCTTCCATTAATGGGCATCTACCAGGCAAAGCTACCAATCAAATTTCATGCCTCTCTTTCCACCATGTTGAAAGTGAATCATTCACAACAAAAAATAAATTGGAACTAAATCATACTTTGAAAATGTAATTACCCATTTTTAATTAAAAATTTATCTCACAATAGCTATTAACATATGAAATGGGCAATTAGCTACTATCTTTTGTGCCCATAATTGGCAGGCATTACACCGACCAAACCAACTCGGTATTTGTCTCATTGGTGTAGCAACTCTCTAGTGTCGGTGAAATGGACTGTGGTTCCTAAGTCAACACTTAATTTTGTGGCCCATGTGAAAGTTGCCATCAATGGAGACTGCCATTTTGACACATTCTTTCAAGCATTTCAAGAGTGCATATATTTGATGGTTAAAACTCATCATCAAAATTTCCTATTAGGTTTACCAAAAATTCCAATGTGAAATCACAATATAGATACCTAATATACCTAATTCAATTTGTCTAAAGTGGTTGAGGCATTTGTTTCTTGCTTAGGTTTACCAAAAATTCTCATAAACATGACTTCTCCCACTTCTGCAAATGAAAGAATAAACTTTTATGATCAAAACTATACCCAAAAGAATCATAACCTCATACGATTTGTAATAAACACATCAGATTAACAAAATTTCATAGAAAACAAATACATAAACATACCTCGCCGATGCGATTTAGGATAAATTAATCCAATCGAGTGTAGAGAGATCCCGACAGGATTTCGACGAAGCCCAAAGCCGATCAACTGTTAGACTGATCCAGGGATAGGGAGAAGACTTCATGGAGGGTACAACTACACTACGGAAACCATTCGACCAATCAAGGAATAGGCACGGTTAGAACTTGACTTGGTGAAAAGGGAAGCCTTTGTGGATGTTGCAACGCTACGGGAACAATCCGACCGATTTGGGGATAGGGACGACAAGAGTGGAGGCTGCAGCTATGCTATGGAAAGCTATACCAATAATCTCTTTATTGTATGGGAAATGCTGCCTCAAGTCGTCAATATGTGCCAAAGATGAATTTTAGCAGTCCAACGACATTCAACGCTCTAGAATCGTTGCACAGATTGAACACGACTTAATTAGAGTTTTTCTGTATAAATATTTAGGTATGTGTCGCATATAGTATTGGAAGTGTATTAACCACTTATAGTAGGACTTATAAGTATTTATAACTTTTTGATATTACGATGTCTAAGTCTTTTTGTAAATGATAAAATACACAGCCAACATAGTGTGCGATATACTGAAAAATTTCTCTTTTCCCCGTCTATATTACTCACCCTCCATCGATCTTCGTCATGTTGAGGAGGGAAGAAACATGATCTCCTCTGTGCTTTGCCTGCCATCACCACCTCCACCTTCCTTGACATCGCAGCTACCTTGCTTCCCCAGTCATCACCACCTCCTTTCTTGTGGCTCATCCCCACCCCTTACTTCCTAGGCCATCCCTGCCCCTCAAGTTTCCCCTTCATTAATCTTTGTTGTTTTTATGAGGAAAGAAGCGTGATCTCCTCTATGCTTTCCTGACCATCTCCACCTCTATGCTTCCCTAACATCGTCTCCTCCTTGTTGGCCATCGCCACTTCCTTGCTTCCTTGCCCATCCCCGCCCCTTAAGCCACCTCCTTGCTTCCCTGGATATCCCCACCCCTCAAGCCGCCTCCTTGCTTTCATCAGTGTCTAATCTACAAATAGCACAACACCAACTTCTAGATCAGCCCTTCGTCCTGATCAGCTCTGTATCTGGGTTAACATTTGGCCTGTTGGACCATATCCTTCCAACCCCTCCTTAAAAAGTCTCAATTGTAGAATAATGACTAATGAGGTAAAACTATTGTCTTTCTTTCCTATATCATTTCAAAGCTGTAGTTTTTTAATTTTTTCATCCAGCTCCACCATTGCAATGGATAAGTTTCTTGTGTGGCGATTTGCATTAGTCCCAACTAAAGGATGGAATATCAAACATGTTGTTTAAGTTCATAAGTTTAGCGGCAAGCAATGATGGTTTGCAATCTGAAATTTTTAACAAAACACATTCAATTTGGTTGGCAATAGCTTGGGTTTGCTTATTTTTATGTTGTGAGAATTCTAATATTGAATAGGTTGATGTTACTTATGGTGGATTGTGTGTAGTCGGTGAGAATGTGTTGCATAAAAGGAACTTGTTGAGTGCTTATGTTATTGTACATGTTTTTAAATTATATTACTTGGGATTCTATAGAATAAATTTGGAATGACAAAAAATAGACATGAGTCTGAAATTATGAACAATGTAAGGAATTTGGTGACTTGGTTTTGCATAGAGTAAAATTTATGTGGTTTCCTTATTCTCTAGCTGAAATTTATTGAAATTGATCTACAATGAAGATTGAAAAATGTTTATGTTCATCTATAAAGTGAAGAACAAAACATTGATGTAGTATTATTTTAAAGAGTCAAGCAAGACAAAGGCCTCTTATTTTTTATGATAGCTATAGACCACACCTTCTTAATCAATAATACATAGGAATATGAGTGAAGGAGCTTTTACAAAGATTATACTTGATGAATGATACTTGCTATGAAAAGGTTATGGTTGTGGCAGAAAAGCATCATGTCTCTGTCTTAAAGTGAAGAACATAACTTTGATCAATTGCATTTTCGGTACTTTCATATTTTTTTTTCCTCTTAATTAGTCTAATGGCCATAAGGAGTGCGGAATGAATACATTCATTTTCTAACCCTTGTGTGAGTGTTATTATATTTTTGTTGTATGAAAAGTCTATACATTATGTTTTTGCCCATTCTATTATTAAGGGTAAAGTTACCATGAGCCTCGACTTATATGGTGTATAAGTGGCCAAATTGAAGTAACTCCTCCAATTACAAAAGCTTATGACTCATTGCAGTTAACTAGAGCTTGACTAACCCAAACCATAGCTCAACCAAAGTTTTGCATGCCCTCTAGTAGATTTCAGCCAACATTATCAAGGCGGTGCGTTAGTGGCTGATCACCCCGAGAGGATGAAGCTCCTTCCTTTGCCGCCCATCCCTGCACTGCCACTTGAGCTCCTTGCTTCCTTGGCCATCACCGCCCCACCCCTCTAATCTCATTGAGTGGTTGAGGTTTCCTTATCTATGGTATCTCTATCTATGGTAGATCATGCTTCCCCACTCATCCCCAACCTGCCCTTTAAGCTCCTTGAGCACTATAGACCTCTTGTCCTCCAGGGTGAGACCTTTTGTGGCCAATCTTAGTGATTAAGGTGTGTAAGCAAACAGTGCTTGTTGGTTCAATTAGTGAGTTCTAAATTTTATCAATTTTTGTTTCCAATATTCATATCCCTTTCTATTTTACTTTATACTTATATGGGCATGTTTATGCTTAATCAGCCAAACAATTTGGTGAGTTGGTAGCTTGTAACATCATGTGTTCTGATTACGCTTAAACCGGAGGGTTAGGGGTAATTAGAACATGGGGTGTTACATAGCTGATGCAGTCATAATAGGTATGAAGCATATGAAGACACCCATAATCTGACATTTGAATTTTGACCATAGGATTCCAATTTCCACTACATGCTCTCACTTCTCGCTCTTTCACTACCTGACCTCCTTTCCATCGGAATTATGCCAAAGATGAGATTGGGTTCCAGGTATATTTGATAATTAATCTCAAAGTTAGTATTCTTTTTATGCAATTATTTGTGATTTGAAGGCACCCATTAATAGATTTAGCATCAATGTCTATAATGCCCGAGATTTTTCAAGCAGAAAAATTACAAGAAATCGTAGAAAAATCAAGGGCATTACAATGTCCACTAAATAAGTTATCTTTCTTTATACTTCACCTTGGCATAGTCCTGTATGATTTGTTTAGATGATTTTGTCCATTCATAATACATTTTTGTTATTTTGTGTCTTTTTTGTAATGTTCATGATTGTGATGCTACTGATTTGCTTTGGATTTGCATAATTGGTTTGTGATTGACTGGCTAGAAGCAAAGAGAAGAGGGAAGCATTTTTCATGCTCCCTTGCCATTGTGAGCCGAGCGTAAGGAACGCAAGGAGAGCATCTATTTTTAAGATTGACGGCGCACACGCTAGCGCACATTAGCATAAGTGATATGTGAGCTAGCATATGCGCCATCCATCTTGAAAATGGAGGCTCTCATTGCATTCTTTATGCTCGGCTCACTATCAGAGCGGAGCAAGAAAAATGCTTCCAGAGAAGAGATATGTTCTCTATAGCAAAGTAGAGATGCAATCGAACTAATTTTTTGTTTTAGCGGATTGTAGAAGGCAATGCATTGATAAAAAGAGGTTGATTCTTCAGTTTAAGTCCATCAATTTTTATGTTACTTTTGCAAGTGAGCGTGGATTGGGTTCAATGTTTATATTTGGATGCTTGTTATTTTTGGTGATTTGGATGCTTGCTATTTTTGGTGTCTTGATACTTCAGTAAAGTGATTGAATCAATTGCACAGTCTATGTATATACCAATTTTCTACTGATTTAATTTTTATGACCAAATTAGGTGACTAATAATGTAGGAGGCTGCCACATTACCCCTTGAAAACTGGATCCAATTAGTTCTATTCAGCTTAACTGTGGAGTGTTCAATTTTTGTTTCGTATTATGAAGCTGGGCGTGGAGAATTCTGGCCCGGAGGGGCAGTGAGATAATCGTGCGGCAGCAATGGCCGATTCTGCGTTGAACGAGATGGTGAAGTTACTGACGAAAGCCAACCACGACCTCAACGTTGTCGAGCACAGGCTCGACAAGGAGTTCAAGCAGATTTATCCTGACAATGTATGGATTTCTAGCCCTCCCTACTTTCTCTTTACCTCTTTCTTACTTGCATTTTAGACTGATGGCAAGCTGATGCAAGTATGATTCTAACCTAATTCAAAGCTTGCGAACAACGCTTACGTAGAAGATCAAATTGATGATCTAACTGCATCTTAAGGATCGTGGGCCTGTGAATTTTTTTATATTCTCACCTGAACCTGCTCAGTGAGTGCGAATTCATCTCTCCCACCAGTCGAGTGAGATTGTTGACAACCTTCGGCTTTCTAAGTTAGAACCCTTTTTTTTTATTTTTACTTCTCTGCTTAGCTCTGTTACAAAGCAGCAATTCGGGTGGTGGGTCAATTAGGAGCGGTTCGGGAAAATTCGGATAAACAAAATTCGGCACTAAGCTCAAGGCGTAAGCAATGAAACAGCATAAATACAATACGTATCTGACTAAACAAGTAAAAATAATGAGAAATTTTACTAGATTAGAGAAAAATATTAGATTTATGCAATATAAGAGGTAAAAACTAATCAATAAACTTTGATTGTTTTCAATTTTTTCCTGCCTCAAATATTTGGTTAAAATTCATATTATCCGGATAAAATTTGTAAATTCGGAGAATTGAAAGAATATTCTCACAACTATTCGTTTGAGCTGTGATTTGGAGAATTTGAAGAATATTTGGCAAAAGTTCAGAGACAGAGCTGCTCAGGCATGAAGAATATGAAGCAATGATGAGGGAAGAAGCACGCAAGAGGGCTTTAGTGCTCATGAATATTCAGTGGTTCTGATCACTGATAACTGGACGATTCAATTACTGTTTTGGGGAATTTGGCCTTATGCGTGAATTTAGTTAGACTAAGACATGGCTGTGTGTCAATGGTCTGCGCATATGTAGTTGAATCAACCATTAGAAGTTGAGATATTTATCTTGGTATGTATCATCTCATGAGTTTGGGTCCGAATTGACCAATCTGCACGCTGCTTGTCCAGATGATGCCGGTCAATTCGGACCCAAACTCATGAGATGATGCCTAACTCTCATCCTACTAAAGAGTCTGGACATTCCTGCACCCATATTGAATTTCCTCTCAATCTTACCGGTGGGAGCATTTTATTTCAAAAGTTGCATTTTTATAAGAAAATGACAGTTGTGTCAACGCATGAGAAATTGGGTTCAAAGGGCGGGATATTGAACATGTTTTTGGTGTACTGCAACCTACTTCCATTAATCAGTTTGCAAAATCATTTAATGTGATGGCCATAATCATATTGTCAGTGTAATCGTCATCATCATGATCACTGGCATAATCAATTGAGATCAGTAGAATGAATCAATTTATTTTGTTGAGCTCTATCACCTCCCATATTGACACACATACAGTCTTCGTCCATGATCTCCTTGGCCCTCCCCTCCTCTCAGGGAACTCGAGGAATAGCTGGATGTAGTCTCTCACTTACATTTTTTTTATCAGTCGTCCCTCATTTACGTTGACATAGGTCTTCACGTGCCCAAACAATGTTTTGTCTTACTTTTTCACCTATTGGTCCGATCTCCTTGTTCTGAGGTCACTTTGCTTGTGCAAAACTTCATGGTATACAAAATGATCTTTTGTTTTTTGCAAAAAGAACGTGTCCATGGAGGTGGAGCATGGCTGTGACTCTACTATTTGAGATATTTGTCACAAAAAAGTTCTGGCTCTTCTTGATTTGCAGGTAAATCCCATGAAGCTTGTTTCTCGAATCAAGAGGATTCAGGGAGATCTTCTGTTGCTGAAAGAGCAGAGCTGCGAGCTACTTGCAGCAAAGCAGGTACATCAAATTTGCTGAGATCCGACTGCATGTTATTCTGTTATTAACTATGTCTGTGGGATAAAAGCCTCCAAATTCTGCAAACTAAATCGTACTTTTCTTCTGGTTCATGTTGCTAAGCGGATAGCTATGCTCTCTTTGTTATAGGCAGAATGTGTTCAAAGGAAAACTGGAGGCTGGGAAGAGTTAATGATTGATAATTGACTCTTTCTAACTGTTTTGAAGGGCGGTTATGGTTCTGATCATTTTTTTTACGGGTCCAAACTTTAATATTTTCCAATAATCATTATGCAGTACACCCAAATATTTGCATTGACACTGAGCCCAGTAATGCCGTTCTTTTATGTAATCCTGAATTGCATTTTTCTTTTAGCCGGGGATTCTGGCATAAGCATGGTTTTCTTTGCCTATACACTTTACTTAATATTTTCAGTCATCAAGTGGATTTAATTTCATTTTACAGGACTTGATTGACGAGCTAGGACTCTTCTTGTTAGGAACAGGAGCTTATTGCTGCGCCTGCAACTCTCCTGCTCTTTTCCTGTCAGTAATGACTCTGATGATGCGTCTTTCACTAGCTTCAAGCAGGTGACCTTGCTATTCTATTTGAAGTATTGCTTCCTGTTATCCTTCAGCTGTCTTCAATTTTTTCTTGGGACCTGTCTTCTATGCCTGTTACTGGAATTAGTGGACACATGATTAGTAATTTGGTATAATTGCATATAGCTACAATCCATTGGATGTTAAGTTGTTAACATACTATGTCTTGTTTTAATCCACATGAAACGGTTTTCATGGTTGCATTTTCCAAATTGTGCTCCATAATTGCACTCTTTGCCAGCAAGCAACCAAAATCAAGTTTTAAGCAATTCTCAAACAAGAGCAGGCTAACTTTTTTCCTAGTATTGCAAAGTTAGTGCTCAATGTTGCTACATCAGTTTTTTTTTAGCATGAGCCATGCAAAGTACCTATATATTTTTCTTGTGTAAAACCTCTGTTAAAATTGACGGAGGGTATATACTGTATAGTGATGGTTAGTCCTTGCAATGTTATATGTTCTGTACATTATTGCTTATTGAATGGTTTGGTATTGTGGCATGAGTGCCTTCCTTCTTAATAATTTTACAGATAAATGTGGTTTGTCGAAATCTGCGTCAATATTTTAAATAGTCCTTTCAATGTCCGTGGGATTGCACAAGGCCTTTGAGTTACTGCAAAATATTACCCAGGCTTATATTTACCTGATTATTAAGTTTAAAGTTGGTTGCTGGTTTGGGCGAATCGAGTGCTTTTCTTTTCATGGGAAAAAACAGTATCAGATAGGCATGTAGCTGGAACAATTTTTTTGTTAAGCCGTCTGGAATATACCTCTCTATTTGAAATTGGACTAATCTATGATACCCACACAGGTCATTGACGAATGGACCGATCAGATGAGGTCGAACACAGGTAACATTTACTTTCTACTTTTGTCAATTTATAATTAATCTTTATTTAGAGTGAAACATGTTACCTTACTAATGACAGGAGATGGAAAGCATGTGTTAGGCTCATAGAATATCAATCAACTTTTATTCTCAGCAATGGTTCAGAAAATTGCTAAGCATGAACGAAGTGAGAATGACATTGGTGGGGCACAAACTGTTTTCAAATATCATCAATCTGTTTGTTGTGCTGATCGAGTTTGGCTGAGTGTGTAAGCAACGGGCTTCAGCTGTCTTGTGTAAATCTTGTGGATTGTTTAGTTATTATTACCAGTTTTTATTTTTTAGGGTTTTACCCTTTGGTGTATTGATCCTATTATCAAGCATATTTGAAATATCCTTTTGGAATTTCTACAAGTCAGATATCACATCTATATAGGGAGGCTAATATCTGCGGTGACTTCTAATAGAAAGAGTTTTTAATACTCTACAATCTAGCATGAGCCTAACGTAAGAAACATCTATAGACCACCATCTATGAGATCAATGACACAAACGCTAGCACACATTAGTGTCACTAGTGCGCCAATATATTGTCATTGATCTAAAATATGGATGACCCACATGGGTTCCTTGCGCGGGGCTTATATTGAGTGTGGAGCATTAATAACTTTTTCCTTCTAATGGAAGGTGTGTCGTAAACTATTTTTTTGGAACCTATTTTCTTTCATGTTAACTCTTTTGCAATGGCGTTTACGTCAGGAATAGAAAATACAAGTAAAAAAATAACGGGTATTAGTGGCCATTTCTAATTCATAAAAAATTACACAAAGGACAGTTATTAAAGGATGTGATTAGGCTTTTTTTTTGTAAATTAATTCACATTTTTCTCGTTTAATGTGCAATTTTTTGTATAAAACGCATTTTTTTGTTTATGTTGGGCTACATAATCTTATGGATATTTCTACTATAAAAAAATTAGTTTTTATATTTTACTTATATTTTTATTTTATTATTCCTATGTACTTTCACATTTTTTCTCATTTTTTATTGTTTACCTTTTTTCTACAGACATTATCCATAGTCATATTATTGTTATACCTATACTTTGTAACTTGGTTATTTACCGTTCAATATTATAGCTAAAAATGCCACTATTATTATTAAAAAGTTCTTGCACAACGCTCGTATTGCTGATGGACTAATGTATCGAACACAACCCCTTGACAAAGCCACAAAATTAAATTTCTAGTCAATGAGCGGTCTATAGCGATTGATTGACAATAATCTCACATTGATTCAATAAATTCCTCAATCGCTCAATGAGTTGGATTTCCATCTTACAATGACCGACAACCTCAATCAACGGTCTGTCGTCGTGCTGCCAACCTATATCTCGTCCGTAAAGCACCACACTAATTGAGGACAACTAAATACCGTTGAGGCCCAAACGCAAATTACTCTCAACGGCAATGGACTGGTAATCGGATGTGCGAACAGTATGTATCGAGTTAAGAAAGTAAAAATATCTGAAGGGAAGTTGATACTGTGATGGCACCCAGAAGCCCTTAGTTCCTCGATCTTCACATCCCTCGAAACGATTATTCAAACAAAAAAACATGATCCCTCAAACGAGATTTTTGTCCTTTCGTCGTCTATATACTTACATCAAACAGGACTCCCACTTCAAATATAACTCACAATAAGACCTTTAACTTATTGGGATGAAGAAAAGCTGCATCATCATCTTAACAGAGTATACACACTACGAATGTATAATATATTGGGATGAAGAAAAGCTGCATGAGCAACCAATTCTGCAGGGGATGAACAATCTTTACATGACCCTTCTACCAGTCGCCAACGAGAATATCTGCACAAACTTGTATCAGCCTAAACCTAACACTCCCATAGGTAAAAGTTGAAAAGATAAGTGGCCAGGTCTAATGGTACATCTAGAAGGTAAGCTCACCAGTTTAGAGAGCCATTTCTGCCTGCAATGCTGCAAGCTCATCTTCCTCTGCAGTATTCTTTTGGGGTGCAGGGCGCGTTGGCTGTCTACCAGTTGGGACATATGGTACCGCTGCTGGAGCAGTGGTGGAAGGCTG
Organism: Saururus chinensis; assembly: GCA_035235625.1. Taxonomy (NCBI): domain Eukaryota; kingdom Viridiplantae; phylum Streptophyta; class Magnoliopsida; order Piperales; family Saururaceae; genus Saururus; species Saururus chinensis. The sequence continues at coordinate 2,783,984 of CP141148.1, forward strand.
TAGAAGCTGTTCTTCCAACTCAGCACCCTCCAACTCTTCAAGCTCAGCTTCAAGTTCGTCCTACAATTTTTTTTAAAATAAAGTTAGTTGATAAAAAAGAAAAAGGTAATAAAGAGGATAGTTTAACTGCTTGAGAGGCAAACTACCTCATCAAAATCAGCTGCAGAACCGATGGGAGTTGATAGCGCTTCCTGGATCTGCTTCATATTTTCAGTCTGCTCGTTGATCTCATCCATAGTCTTGTCCACGTCATCAATGTTTCTGTACCAAAGAGCGGAAATTAGATAAGGCACAAGCTATTGTTGCTATAACAAGAACATCATCAGAATTAGATCTCAGAAATCCTAGTCTCTCACAGTAGAAACTATCTAGTTCAGCACATAATACCCACAGTTACCCTAAAGTACCAAGAAGAAACTTTCCCCTTTATCAGTGTACATTCTACATATTATTCCTATATAAAAGCTTGTTCAAATAAAAAAATGGCAAAAAGCAAAGTAAAAATAGTAGCAACAATCATACAAAATGGATTGCTGACACTTGATCCTGCTCACTGTCTATTCATCCTCCCTACTAAGAAATTTTACATGCACAACTCACAAGGTAAAAGCGCAATGTAGTCACTACAACATGCACTATTACCCGACCTTACATTACCGTTTCATATGGCATTCATGAAAACAAGTAACTCACTAAATGACAAATCACAATGACAGACCATTTATCAAAGGAAATGTAAACTACATCAAAAAGGCGTTCATGTAATAGTTCCAAAAATGCAAAAATCCCAGCACATAAGATACACAGGCAGGACCTAAAGCTCAAAATCAAAATGAGGAATCATCAGACAATATGAAGATATATTGCTAATGTTGCAGTGGACCCAGCTATGCTCCAGTAACAAGGTTGGGGGAAATGAAAGTGAAAGTGACCAAAAGGGGGACAGGGAAACCTAAGAGGACTTAAAAAAAGGTAGTAAGGAAGGATATGACTATGATATCTCTTATGGAAGGCATAAGGATCCAGGTTGCTGACCTCAAATTGTTGGGAAAAGCCACTTTTTTATTATAATTATGATTATGAAACAGTAACCAGTTCATTTATTTTTGTTCTGTATTACTCTTCTTTCTCGCTTGCTGCAATTTATTAAATTCATATTTTTACACTTCTCATGTAGGAAATTTCACTTTAAATGGTGACTACCTAACTCCAGAAATACTGTGAATGAATTCAATATTAACTATAGTTTAAGTGAACTAATTTAAAAAATCCAGTAAACCCATTGACAAAACCAAAACTGGATGAGAGATAGTCGGAAAATTGAAAAGTAACTAAATATGTGCAACTACTCACGTTGCTTTCTGCATAGCTTTCATTGCAGCAGCTCCTGTCCTCAATGCATCTACGGTTTCAGTTGTAGCTTTTGCACCTTCCAACAATATCATCTGAGACATAATGTAAGAACAAGCATAAATCATTGACCACACCACCAAATTCACCAGAGAATTCTGCTATCTTAATCACATTAAAAATCAATTCAAATTTAAAACTTGGAAGTGAAATATCACCTGATCATGGATGCGCAACTGAAAATTTCCAAGTTGCTCAACTTGCTGTTCGTACATTTTCTTTCTCTTGAGACATTGTATAGCAGCTACAAATGAGTAAAAAATAATAAAACAATCAAAGGCTTATTAAAAAACCTAACAGCTACACTAAATAATTAAGGTCAACATGAATGTGACTGTAACAGGTACAAACAGCCGATTCTTATGATAGCTGATATCCAGGCACAATAGCACTCTTGCAGGCTAGTCATTTGCATATAACAAGATGTGACAGTATTTAAGCTTGGACCACTATGTAAAGATGACCTTTGCCTAGAGGCTTTAATCATTTCAAATTAGAAGCAATTACATAACCATAACTGTGATGCATCCCAATGGATATCATACACTACAATATATCAGATGGATTAAAAGCCCATTGAAAATAAATTTTCAATGGGCCACAGCGATATTTCAGGTATAATGCAGTATACAACAGCTCGTTTTGAACAGGATTTATAACGCAAGATAACAAAAGCTGGACGAGCATACCCCTTTTGTTCCTTGCTCTTGTGTATTCTTTGGCCTTCTCAACCTCAGTAGCGGCTTTTTTAAGAAGAACTTTTTCCTTCTTTTCAAGCATTTCAAGAGTCTGCATATATTTGATGGTTAAAACTCATCATCAAAATTTCCTATTAGGTTTACTAAAAAATTCCAATGTGAAATCACAATATAGATACCTAATATACCTCATTCAATTTGTCTAAAGTCGCTAAGGCATTTGTTTCTTGCTTAGGTTTACCAAAAATTCTCGTAAACATGACTTCTCCCACTTCTGCAAATGAAAGAATAAACTTTTATGATAAAAAATATACCCAAAAGAATCAAAACCTCATATGATTTGTAATAAACACATCGAATTAACAAAATTTCACAGAAAACAAGTACATAAACATACCTCACAAATGCAATTTATGATAAATTAATCCAATTGAGTGTAGAGAGATCTTGGCAGGATTTCGATGAAGCCCAAAGCCGATCAAACGTCCGACCTATCCAGGGATAGGGAGAAGACTTTGTGAAGGCTGCAGTTACGCTACGGAAACCATCCGACCTATCAAGGGATAGTCACGGCTAGAACTTGGCTTGGGGAAAAGGGAAGACTTTGTGGCTGCTGCTACGCTATGGGAACCGTCCGACCGATCTGGGGATAGGGACGGCAAACAGAATATCATTGAAGCTCTTATCAATGTCTGGCAAAATTTCATCCAAGTAAATTAAATACATATCACAAAAAAAAATTAAAAAAGGAAAGAAAAATATAACATGAGCGCAACAGTATTATAAGCAATTTAGTACATCGAGCCTGTTGATCGACAGAGCAGAACTGACACTCAGAGGCAGCAACTTTCAACTCATAAGAAGCCCGGACAAGTTTATTAGAAGAGTTGGTTCACATTCATCAAATAACAAAAACCCTCAAAGCTTTTAAATTCCAGCGTAAAGACAGAGGCAGCATCAGTATGAACATTTATTAGCGTTCATAAGAAATACATGCCATCCCATGTTTATGAAAGAAGGGAGTACAGACAAACTCTTGTCAGGTAGAAGCAACTCCAGAATCTATATTAAGAGCAAACTGATTACATCAAAACAAGCTCCATTAAAAACAGCCAAATATGCACAAACTGGTTCTGGACCTACCACAACCAATGGATAAATTTTTTATTTTAAAAAAAAGGGAAACAAAATCAAAGAATAGGCATAGGTCGAAGAACTCCAAAATCTTGGTCAAGAACAGAAAAACCTCATTTTTTTCTGAAAAATATTAGAATACATGTTTCCTCAACCTAGAAAATAACATACACAATAAAAATCGTAGTAAAAGATAGTCTTGCAAATAAGTTATGCATTTATGTATTCATGTATAAATATCCAATTCAAGTATAGCAATTCCTGATCTGACAAAGTTGGACCAAGATGACCTCGAGCTCAGATGAGCTCATTTGGAGCTACAAGTGAATTCTTCTCCACCAACTCACTTTTTCTGTAACTTCTCTTCTCTGTTTTCCCCAAGTGTAGAGGCAGTCGACCATTTCTTCCTATGAAGTCTCTTATTTTGATACAGCTAAGCATGGACAACAACATAAAGTATTCTGAGAAAATTTCATTCATCATGTTTAGCATCAAGTATTCTGAGAAAAAGGTATCCGCAAAAAATACAAGAAGTTTGACAGTGTTTGTGTGTGTGAGAGAGAGAGAGAGAGGCAATTATTTCTACAGTTTTTTAATTCTGAAAAGGTAGAGATTCATAGATAATATCAAGCTAATTTATCTAATCTGATTTATTATATCAATAAGAATTCCATTCAATTTATTTAGTCAGATTCAATATACCAATAGGGATTTCATTTATATGTTTTGTCATCAGATTATATCATTTCTCTTAATCATCACAAATCCAGTTTATTACCAAGGTACTTTGATGTTTATTAGGTTTTTTGTGACTCATCCACAAAATTTACTATGTATGGAACGACCAACTTATTATTAACAGTTTCTGGAAATATTGACAGGATATTGATGATAAAGTTCTTATTGAAATATTTCTTGATGGAGGCTGTGAATTTACAGTTATTGTCCTTGATGTTGGCTCTGGTTTTCATAGCAATCCCGTTGTTCTCCTCCCAACTGAGATAAGCATTATCTTATTACCATACTTTATAGGTCTGTGCTGGCAAGCTCTTCTCATATATTTTTGTTCAGCTTCTTGTATTGCTGATAGGATCTAATAATGGCAGAACTTGGTTATGTTTATCCTGTACATTCAACTGTGTAATGGGATTTAAGGAAAATTATGGTTAACCGGGGTACCAAAAAAGGCCTGCATCACATTTATAACAAAGACCTAATGTAGGCTCTGCTGATTGAGTGCCAAGTCAAGGCAAAAATTCATCAAAAAGCCTTACGAAATTCCTAATCTCCTCTGATCCAGACGCATAAATCCAATAGTTAATAAGGATAAAAAGTAGATGACTATGGGCGGCCTGTAGTCAAAGACATCAGAAACACGGTTGAAGAAAAAGAAACCAAACAAGAATGCAGCAAAAATCAGTGCTTCGGCTTCAACCGGGAATTCGCGGCCAAAAACGGTTCTCTTTCCCATCAGAAACAATGTTAATATGTTCATTTCCTTCTCAGTTTGATGTGAACAAGACGATTGAGAGCCAAAGTAGAGCTTCAATCTATTACCCAGAGTCCATATCCATAAAAATTTTCTGAGGCATATTGGAATGTCAAAAAATACGATTCAATTACATCAATCTTTCAGCACTCTCACCAGTAAGAAAATAGTCTAAGCATATGAATCAATTAGAACAACAGACCAATTTCTGGAAAGACTATCTTTATCAGTTTAAGAACAGCAGAGAAGGCTCCAACACAATCAAACGATTTCTCAATACTTGGTCAGAAATAAAACAACAAATAATGAACGGATCAACAGAGAATCGGCAGAACTCAAATTAACAGCAGAACCAAAAAAGAACACCAAACCAGATCCACAAAACATCCAAATCAACCAGCAGCATGCAGAGATAGCAAAAGCACAATCTTTACGACGGGAAACAGAAAAATAGGGGAAAAAAAGTAAGGACTCACGGTAAAGCCAATATTTTGATCGCCGGCGGCGAAGCAGGAGGATAGAGAGAGATGGGGGAGGCGAACCCTTTTGCGCGGCTACTTGGAGCAGAGGAAGAAGATGCCTTGCCCGTGCTCCCCAGAATGAAGACGTCGAGAAAATATAAGGCTTTCGTGTTGGAGGTAAGCACGAAGCCAAAATCCACCGGTCTAGGGGCGGAAATTTTTGGGCTTCCGTTTTTCACCCCCATTTCCTCTTCTTTTCATAGTACTTATTTTGGCGTGGTTTGGACGAAGCTTTGTGTCATCTTTTCAGCTGCTTCGGGTCGAAATTGTTTTTCGAAAAATAAAGTGAAAATGAGTTACATTCGGATATACAGAAAATTAGTTTTAAAAAAAAAATTAAAAATCTTAGTTTGGGTAGTCATTTGCACCAGGGAGGCTTCCGCTAAAAGCATTTAAGTGTCACCACGTAAGTATTTAATGCGGGCCTTAACAGAAAAGTGCAAATGCATTTTCTTAAATGTCATTGTATCTCATATAAAACCACGTAAAATATATACGTGGCTGACACTTATAACTTCACTCCCCGGTAAAATTTTATAGGGGATTAGATTTTCGGATCGTAGTTATTATATTATATATTATCTTTATTATAAAAAATATATATTTTATTTTTAAATAATTAGAAATAAAAGGTCGGGGTAGATAAAGGTGGTCACGGGTCATCAATATGTTGGTCATCAATGGCTAATAGTGGTTATAAGGAGAAGGGGAAGAAAGCTTTATTGAAGAAGAGAAAAAAGAAAGAAGTTAGCACAAGAGAAAAAAATGTGCACATATAAAAGGAATGGAGTTTTTTACTGGATAAAAAAAACACATATAAAAAAGAAAAATATAAAAATGTCATACAAAGAGATAAAAGAAGGGTAAAAGTGTAAACTCTTAATTTTTTTACCTTTTTTTAGACACTTTTAATCTAACTCGAGTTAGGCAAAGCAATTTAAAAGTAAAAGTGAGTAAAAAATAGGATTAAAGACATTTTTAAAACAAAGCAAGGCTTTTGGTATAAATTACATAACCAAATAAGATTTATATGTAAATTAATAAAAAATAGACAGAAAGTAGTTGTAAAGTGTCATCTAAATTACACTTTTTTCACATTTTACTAAATAAAGGAAATATAAGTATTTTTTACATTTCACTGTAATAGCAAGCCAAGAGTAAATAACGTACAAGAAGCGTTTATTCTCGAGATAGATGACACACATCCATGCTAATGTATGCTAGTATGTGCGACGTCCATATTGAAAATAGATGTTTTCCATATATTTCTTACACTCGGCTCACCGTGGGTAAGAACCATAGAAAACACTTTCCAAAGGAAACATAGGGATTTGAAATAGAATCTCTTTCTTTTTCTAGCTTTTCCTTTTATCCAAACAAACCCTAAGAGCAACGTGTCCACATGCTTCGACACTCCGAATGGAAACATGGAACTGTTTAGAATTCAATTTCTAAATTTCTCTCACCATGTTTGTGTGATGTGGCAGCCTAGTCAGACTAGGCTAGACAAGTTCCTGTGGCTCCTGCACTGCAACGAATGCATATGCAGTCCGACATGCTTCCGAACCCAACCCCGACTCCGAGTCTCAACTTGGACATCCACATTGATCAGTTACACCTAACCTGATTGATGATAGACTTTGTTGATTTGATGCTGCTCGCTCGGCCGCCCTCTTCTTCTTCTTCAACTCTACGAACGGATGGTGCACTTGTGTGATGGATAATTAAACTGTTCAGATGACTAATTTGTTTGTTAATTAACAATTTTGAAGGAATAATACTAAGCCTACACTAAATTGGAATAAGCAATGGAGCTTTGCACCAAACAGATCACAACCATGTCTTAAAAACACTGCCATGGATATCAATTAAGTTACATCACATAATGACACAAAAAAGGTATTTGTCTCAGTGGTGCAGCCACTCTCTAGTGTCGGTGAAATGGACCCCGGTTCCTGAGTCAACACTTAATTTTGTAGCGTGTGAAAGTTACCATCAATGGAGACTGCCATTTTGACAAATTCTTCTTCTTCTTCAACCCTACACATAAAGAATGGACGGTGCACTTGAGTGATGGATAATTAAACTCTACAGTTGGCTAATTTGTTTGTTAATTAACAATTTTGAAGGAATAATAATAAGCCTACACTAAATTGGAATAAGCAAGGTAGCTTTGCACCAAACAGACCACAACCATGTCTTAAAAACACTGCCGTGCATATCAATTAAGGCCTTAAGTTACATCACATAATGACAAAAAAATGGTCTAATTCTAGCTTAAATTATGGAAACTGAGGCCTCACATAATCTACATTTTCATTGTCGAGCATAAATCCGCCACCTCTCGACTCTTGTATGTAAAAGGGCTGAGCTAGGAGTTCAGATGAGGAGGGGCAAGTTTGAACATAGAGGACATATAATAATACATTACAAAGAGAGCAAAGCTGAATGGGGAAGGGCAAAAAAATATATTTAGGGGGGGCATAACTATTATACTACATAGGTAATATAAAAAAATTATAAATGTTAAGGGGGGCAACTCCCCCCTAACCTTGTACGCTCCGCCCATGTGTGTCTGTATAAATTTATTGTGCAGATTTGATGAAGCATTGTCATTTTCCTAAATTAAATGACAAAAAAATAATATTCAATCCATTACCTTAAATTAATCAGATATAATGAGAGCCATTGGATCATGATCTAACATCTTGAAGTGTTAAGGTGGTTTCAAAATTAATTAATTTTAGCTAATGAGCAATCTTCTATCGTTAACTTAACTTGACATAAACATTTACCATAGGAAAGGAGGCTAATGTTAACCCGAAGCCATCAATCAATCCCCCATTTTTAAATGTTAATCACAATTAAGGATAATATAATAAGTCAAAGTCAAGAGAGGGGATTAGGAACATGTAACATGGGAAGGTGGCTTGGGCTTATCCACGGCCACAAAGCTGAGTGGCTTGCGAAAGGGACGTTGATGGGCCTGGATATATTAATTCATTTGTTCGGACAAAAAGTCTATTGGATTGAGGGAGACGAATGAAATCATTCCCTCGTCTCCGATTCACTCCATCTCTCTCCCTCTGCAATGGCGCTTCCTCTCTCACACGTACATGCCAGGTTCTCTCTCTCTCTGAATTTGCTGTCAGTTAGTAAAGATGAGCTCTGTTGGTGTACTTCATGTTCTTAGAAACCTCAAGTCATAGGAGAAATTTGATGTTTGTGGGCTTCGGATTTGAGAGGATCTTGTTGAAGAAATGTTGTCTATAGAGGTTAATCTTTGCTGGGTTTTCCTGTTTTTAGTTGGTGATTGTAGAGAAATTTTGAAAGAAGCAACTTTTTGTAACCAGTGATCAACTGGGTGGATGTTTTCTGCTCTGATTAAGAAAGCTTATGGTGGTTTGGAGATGTTGCCCATGGAGGTTCCTGTTTGTTGCTTTGCTTGTTTCAATCCGATTGAGTAATTCTTGGGAAATGTTGAAAGACGACTATTCCTGTCTTTTGCTAGCTGTGATGTACTACTTTGAGCTTACTGATCTAATTTGAAAAGTTTATGTTGCCCTGTGAAACGTGTAGCGGTGGCATAGTTTATCTGGCCATTTTTGGGAGTTTTTTTACTCATATTGACCATCTTTTAGCTCTGAAGCTGCATTTGAATTTTCGGGTTTTTGCTCCGAGTTTATCTGGCCATATTTGAAAGAGAAATTGCAGTTACTTTGGATATCTGTTCCATTTGATCTGCTAACAGTTTCCCTAGTGACTGGGCCTGCTAGCTACGCAAACTTATTGTACTTTTTTTGTTCTTGTAAAGAGAAATTTTCTTCAGTCTTTTCTTTTAAGCATGTTCTCATGGCTATTTGGTCCAGTTTCTCCTCATAAACTCTAGAATCAACGTATTTTCTTGCCCTCCATCTGATCGTAGGCATGTTCTGTCCTTGGGAATAGTTGTGTGGATTTGAGCCCTCACTGTACACGGGATGATCTATTGTCCTCTTTCTTTTCTTTTCTCAATCTCGAGCAATCTTAGTGTCTAAAGATAGTGAACTGAGATGAGAAGAGTTTATCTCAGTGTCTAAAGACAGTGAACTGAGGTGAGAAGAGTTTAACTCCCCAACTATATGCCCGGGCTGCTAACAGCATCTCATTTATCTGCATGTTACTTTATGTAACGTTTAGAACCCAAAGAACCATAAAGATAAAGAAATAGGCATGAAATACTTACGGTACTTTCTTGTTATATTTTGGGCTTGACTTTGCTCCTTCATTTTATTTGGCATTGATATTTTGGTATGTTGCTAAAAAATTTCTTTCTGATGATTTTTTTTCTCTTTATTTTTAGATATCATAATACATGCAAGAGGCTAGGGCTGCTGCCAAATTCTTCAATCCTGTCAAGTTTCTGTAAGGTTAGTTAATTCTTTGATTCAGTGGGCTTTCCTTTTTTTTTTTTTAATTAACCAGACGAGGGCTTTTATTCAGATATGCATTGAAACTTCAGGTTGTTCAACGCTTATATTCTTTTTGTTTTTATGGGAGGGTGCTATTTGTAGCTGTTGGAATGTTCTTGCATCTATGTGTACTGTGCATATCTGGAGCATGCATCAAAGTTGTTGGCTTGTGTGAATGGTGTGTCAAACTGGACAAACTTTGGGAATTTACCCTTTGTATTGGAAGTCTAGTTGCTAATAATTGTTTAAAGAATTATTTCCTTTGCATAAAGTTGAAGCAAACGATTGATCATAAAGATTATCTGTGCTTTTGTTAGTGTGATTCAATTTTTTATCCACATCATTTCTTAATTTTCTTTTCTTTGTTTCTTTTAATTCTCTTCTTATTAAACCAAAAAGGCAAATTCATTACCTGATGAAAAAGCTTCATGGCTGCACCCTCAAGGTGAAGTATCGTCAAAACACCTTTGAGATGCCAATGTGAGGTGCTACAAGGTGTGCGCCTTATCTCCGTGTGTCATCAATGAGGCGCTTGTTAGAATGGAAATTAAAATTCAGATAGAAAAGATAAAATTAAGCAAGCTTGAATTTTTTTTAATAGAGGGAAAAGAAAGAAGCTAAGAAAAGCTCTTTGGATGGGAATTTGAAGAAAGAAAGAAAAGTAAAATGAATTGCTGAACTTTCTCATGGTGATAAACTTTTGAATAACCCATTGACATGCCTTTTTATTGTTTTTCATAAATAATTCATATACTTTTTCCAAAGGCTGCTTCTGAGGTATGGGTTTCCACTGCATTCAATGAACTCAGCTGGGAGTTCCCAAATTTTCCTGATTCATCAGCTGGTGCGGTGGTTCCCCTTTCTGATTTGGAAAAGATTTCTACAAAAGGCTGGAAAGTGGGACACTTCACACCCCACTCCTTCCCTTTGTTTCTAGTGGGCAGTGAGTCCCATTCTCCCCATTTTCTTCACTGTAAGATGTGAATAATTGCCCTAGGTGGCAGGTGATAATTTTTTTCTGTTTGGGAATTGGTTATAATTAATGTTGTATGTGGCCTCTTGTTTCATGCTTTTGAAGTTGGTGGATAATTACAATGACAACAATTTAATTATTAAGCTACCTTGAAGCTAACATTTTTTAATCTTTTCTTATTCTGCCAATGTCTCTATGGTATTAGTTCAAATATGAGTACCCTTCCCAAACAACTTAAGGTTTTAGAAGAAGTGGTTAACTAACATGGTGTAAGAGCCTAACCGAGAAAAAAAAATGGTGTAGGAGCCTAGGATGTGGTTCAACTTCCAGGGAACACAATTTTCTTCCTTTTTGCCTCTCATGTGTGTGTTCAGGTGCAATGCCGAGTGTTTTGTTTGCACGTGGGGGCAATGTTAGTTTGTCAATATAAATTATTTAGTTTCCTTCCCAAATAGCATAAGCCTTTAGGATAAGTGGTTAACTAACACACACTAGACATTTATATTACTCATTTTTAGCTCTTTTTTAGACATATGTTAAAGTCATCCGAGGTGAAGCTTTATCAGCTCAACATACGCTTCTAATGGATGTGGAGATTAAAGTATTAAAAAAGGTGATGTGTTAAAATTGGAGAACCTAGAAACAGTTATAAACTGTAAAAGGTTTTACGAAGAAGTTGGAGGCTAAGAGATTAAGATAGATGGAAATAACACTTTGGAGTTGTTAAATGGAAATGATAAACGAAAACTACATGAAGATCACTTAACAGAGAGTGATAATGACATGGAAGTTAGTAATATTACTTGTTTTCATGAATCTGGAGGTCTTGATGGTATTACTAATGGAATATGGAAGTGCATGAGTTATTGTGCTTTAGTGTGGCTAAGTTCTTTAATAACATTTCTAAGAAAATGCCTAATGATGGAGAAGTGTGGTGGTACCTGTATTTAAGAATAAAGTGAAAAGTTGCAATTATTGTAGAGTAATTGGGTTAACAATGAAATTTGGGACAATGTTATGAAAAACTTAAGAAAAGTAAGTAGAATGTCTGAAACTAATTCCACTTTAGGCCTAGATGATCAATACTTTAATTAGGTAATTGTTGGAAAAGTTTAGGGATCAAAAGGAGAATCATTATATGTTTTCTATTGGAAAAGAAAACATGTGATAGGATATTAAGAGACATTATTTGGGAGGCGATGGAGGGGAAATGAGTTACAAAGGATGATCTGAATTTTATTAATTCGTGTATGAAGGTGCTATGGTTAGTGTAAGTACTATTGATGGAGATACTCAAGAATTTCTAGTGAACATAGGCTGGCATTAAGGATTGGCTATAAGCCTGTTTTGCATTTATAATGGCTAAACCAACAAGTCATATACAAGTAGAATTTATTGGTGCATGCTTTTTGTTTATGATATAGGATTAATAGATATGTCTAAAGAAATAGTTATTAAGAAGTTGGAATGATGGAGTGAAACGTCAGAGTAGATTTGTAGAACCAAGACTGAGTATATGCAGTAAGGTTTAAAATGAATCTTGCAGTGAATTAGATTGAGAAGAAATACCTAAGCGCGTTCGATTTAGATAATATCCATGAAGATGTTGTTAGGGTTGGGTGGTTGAAATGGAGAGCAGCTTCAGAGGTACTAAGCCATAAGCACGTGCCTGAATAAATTAAAATGCGAATTCTATGTGACAAAAGTGAGACTTGTAATGTAACATGGGCATAGCGTTTGGAAACAAAAGAAAACCATTATGATAAGATGAATCTTTCAGAAATGAGAATATTAAGATGGACGAGTGAGAAAAATCCTAGGGATTGTATTAGAAATGAGCATATTGGAGGAATCTTAGGTGTGGACCTAATTAGTGGTAAACTGTGAGAAAGCCGATTTAAGATGGTATGCTCATGTTCAAAGAAAATGTCAAAGAACTCCTATAAGGAGATATGATCAAAGGGTTATACGGAACTTGTGAGAAAGGATTTGGTGATGTAACAACATGGATGTAGAAGTGGTTTATGATAGGTAAAAATGACAGATGAAACCGTGTCGCTGATACCATACAAATTGGTAACTGTTGTTGTTATTGATAATGATTTCCGGCACTCATGCACACAAATAAAATTAATAAACACAAGGCATTCTCCTGCCTTGAGGCTTGCATTATGTTTTTTTCAACATTTTTCATTATGCCCTTTATACAAATTAATATAACTTGAAATTGCTTACTATCAGGCTCAGCTTCAAAAGTCCCGCCACGAGGCATGCAGCTTGGAGATCCTTCTTGATCAACTGAAGGATTCTGATTTCCCTCCTCTTATTGATATTTTCTCTATGATAGATTCATCGGAAATTGATGCTATTGATGTAATTCATGAGTCATCTTTTACCTTATTGAATGGAGAAGGCATTATATCTCTTATCCGTGCAATTGGGAGGAAGCTTAGAGTTGTTGACCTCCATGATTCATCATTGGGGAAAAGATTTTTGAGGTATGTATCTTTTTTTTGTCATGGTCAATATTATGTAATTATAAGGGTTCACTGTGTGTAACTTAAGGGTTAATTTAAATTCACATTTTAAATTGCTCCAATTGCTGAGGAATGGTTCCAATCGATGTTTTGCTGTATTCTAAGGTTAGTTTTATTGGTCATATTAGATGCTTGAAATTATTACTGAAGTCAGTTTATTGCATTACATGTTCTATGTGAACTTTGTAAACCTGCTTGACTTGTTTGACAAGTGAAACTGTTATTGAAATTGTAATATTATTCTCATTAAGAATTTTCTGTTTCAGGGAACTTTTCCAAAAAGGCTTTAATTGTCAAGTCTTAAGCTTGCGTTCATCTGAAATTCGAAAGCTCAGTATGACTGGGAAATTCATGCAGCTACACTCGCTCAATCTTGATTTTAGTATTTCACTAACAAGCTTCCATGAAGAATGTTTTAGCTGCATGCCGAATCTCATCTGCCTTTCAATGTGTGAAACAAGGGTCTCTAATCTCTGGGCTACAAGTGCTGCCTTATCAAAGCTCCCTTCTCTTCAGGAACTACGATTCCAAAATTGCTTGTGTTGCAGAGACACAGGCCCATGTCCTGCATCCTCTGGCGAGAACAAGAATCCCATTGTTAGTGCTAGAATTAGGTCAGGTAAACTACCTACTTATCTGGGTATCAGGCCGCCATCTGTTGTACGTAATAGTTTAGTACCTCAAAATGTAGACCTTTTTTCAGATGATGCATCTTTTATAAGCGATGGATTTGTCCAAAGTACTGAAGAATCATCTGATGAAAGCGAGACAGAAGTCTTTAGCCATCAGCAAGGTACTTTGAGAGACCTTTCTGATTTCTCACCTGGAATATCTGCGGATTCTGACCCTGAAGCGTCTGTAAATATGGTTGTGCCTGATGCTAATGATACGGATGCATTTGATGATTTAGACATGAGAGGCTCAAGCATATTTACACCGCCTGATGAGCTTTTTTCAAGTTTCCATTCTGCAGATGAAGAACAAATCTCTACATATGCTGCTGAACCCCTGGAAGTTGGGATGAGAGAGTATATATCTAATCATCCTTCACCAATCTGCTATGAGAAACATTATAGGGAGTTTATCTTGTTTTCTTTGCCAAATCTGAAAGTTCTGGATAACTTGCCTGTGAAAGATGTTGAGAGGGATGAGGCAAAAATGATTTTGTCTCAGTATTATGAATATCTACCATATAACAGACAATCAAAGAGGAGTGTTGCCTGTATTCTGCAGAAGCGTGAACTTGGACGGGGTAATGGGCTTCAAGAAGCACCCAAATTGAAATCATATTCCTCTGACAAGAATCAGTATTCATTTTATCGGTCAATTTCTGCTGCTAAAGTGGCTTCATCTGCTTGGCCTCTGTTGCATTCATTGTCAAAGTTTAGCAGTGTTACAAACAGAGAGCATAATTTTCGTCCAAGACAGTTTGAATATCATCCTTCTAACCCTAGCCTCATGGTTTTTGGAACGCTGGATGGAGAGTTAGTTGTTGTTAATCATGAGACTGGAAAACTTGTTGGTTATCTTCCTTCTATAGGAGCTTTGCATAGTGTTTTAGGATTGTGCTGGCTTAAAAAGCATCCAACTAAGGTTTGTGGCTTCTACAAACTATTAAAAATATTTCTTCATTCTCTGTGCTAAGTTTAAGACTTGTATGATATATTGTCCTTGTTGTGTTATGATGTGATTGTGTGTGTGTTTTTAATGTAACAGACCGTTAACTAAAAAGATTTATCTTGGATTTTCGAAAGTAAATTAGAGATAAACTTTAAAAAGAGAAATACTTTAGTTGATCGGTTTGTCTTCTTTCGTACCTTTTTTTTTGCAAGTTTCTTTCTTCTGAATGGACTTATTATGACTAAAAATAAAACTCGTTTCTTTGAATAGAAAGTATCAAATTAAAATGCATTTCTTTAAATAAGAAATATCATTACTTTGTCTTCTCAAGCTGCCTTAACTGAGTTCTTGATGACTTGGATCATGCTAAATATTTTGATTTCCTCGTTGGTTCTTTTGTTAGGTACCAAGTTTTAGTTTCAAATCTCTGGAAAATGTTTAAATATGTTTACTCATCTAATTTAATTGTTAATTAATTACATGAATAATTTATGTCACCATTAAAGATACTTTTGATTTACTTCAGTTCTTATTTTCTTACCACAATTATTTGTATCGCTTTCCTGTTGACCGTCAGCTGATTGCTGGGTCTGAGACTGGTTCTTTGCAACTATATGATATCTGTCAAATGCCATCAACTATCGTAGATAGATACAGCTCTGCAGATGCTTCTGTACGTACCTTTGATGAATTTGAGCAGTTAACCTCAGTCCACGTGAACTCTACGGATGAACTTTTCCTTGCAAGTGGATACTCAAAACATGTAGCTTTGTATGATATAGGCAGTGGAAAGCGAATCCAAATATTCAAGAATTTGCACCAAGAACACATAAATGTTGTTAAATTTGCTCATCACTCCCCTTCAATTTTTGCCACTTCCTCTTTTGATCAAGAGATTAAGTTGTGGGACCTGAGACAAGGCACGGATGAACCTTGTTATACTGCTCATAGCTCTAGAGGAAATGTCATGGTGTGCTTCTCCCCTGACGACTACTATCTGCTGTCATCAGCTGTAGACAACGAGGTATGTCTTCTGTGATTGTCTTAATTTTCTTATTAGAAGCCATGTCTGCAGTAAAGATTGTTTATAAATATTATTGTTTCTTGCCTTGGACTGGTCATGAGGAAAGATACCATGAACTGGACAAGGAGCTTGATGTTTGCCATTGAGTTCAAATTTTCTTTTGAAATTTAAATTGAGACTCTACCCTAGACCTAGCGCCTTAAATCAAATACAATGAACAGTCATTGCCATCCAAATATTAATCCCTTGAGGGCCTCTATCGCCATGACCCACCTGTGCCATACACTTTCAGCTGGTAATGTCCAAATGCATTCTGCATCTGTACAATGGATGTTCAACTTTTTTATATATTTTATATATTTTTATTTTTCTGTATATATCTGTTGCAGGTTAAGCAATTATTGGCAGCAGACGGTAGGCTGCACATGACATTCAATATTGCTCCCACAGGAAGTGGTCAAAATTATACACGTTCTTACTACATGAATGGAAGGGACTATATCATTAGTGGGAGTTGTGAGGAAAATGTTGTTCGGATTTGCTGTGCTCAGACAGGGAGGAGGCTCAGGGATGTCTCTTTGGAGGTGTGCTGATCTACCCTACCTTCAGCATACTTACCTCTCTTTCATTGATGTTGGGTGACTAAGATTGAGTTCATTTTCTGATTCGGCTTCCTACACAAGCTTTGTTTTGTTATACATATTTATTTCCATGATTATGGAATATTCAATTATTCTATTCATGTTTACTGTTTTTATTTAGCATTTTTTTCTTCTAATATGACTAGTTTAGGTATATCTGATACATTAAAAAGGATTATTACTACAAGGATTGATACATGTCATTTATACACTTCATGCTGTTTTTGTTCAAATAGTTTTTCCTACTTTTCCCTTTTTCTTTTTTAATCTGGGCTACCGAGCCAAATGATGCAACTTTTTAAGCTATCCTACTGATTTTACAGGTGCTTTCCTTTTCTGTTCAAGCTGGTGCCTGCATTTTTTCCTTTGTAAAAGTATAGTTCAGAAATGCATGCTTACATATGCCTCGGGCTTCTGCTTGCTGTATTACTTTTTTTTGTCTATTAACTGATTGATGTATTCGCCTCTTTGTATTATAATTCTTGAATACTCTTACCCCTTTTGCATCTTCTATGCTATTGAAAGATCAGGATTGCTATCAAAAGACTTGATTTGGTGTGTCAAAACTCTTGTAAGAATTTCTTTCTGAAAACTTATCAGAAGGCTAGAAAAGAGGCAAAAGGCAATATAAGATTTGACTTCAGTCTTGGGTGCATGTTATTATGATTTGACAATTTATTTTTAAACAGCATGAGTGGGAAGCATTGATGCCTAAAACTCGTAAATCCAATGCTGCAAAAACATCATTAGATCAAATGTTCCTGTCAAAAACCATCACCTTTTTCTAGTTGTAATGTGAATTTTAATTTTACTCTTGATTCGCAAGGAAAAAATGACTGAAGTTGTGCGAATTCTATTAAGGACTTGCAGTGGCATGGATCATTTTTTAGATTATTTATGAAAATGGAGCTTCATTTATTTAGTCTTGTTCATGACATGATTCATCCTGCCAAGATTGCCCAAAGTCTGCTGCTGTGGATAAGAATCTAATTCAGCAATTTACTCCCATTTTTCTTTTAACACACTAAAGTTATATGTGTCTTTTTGCAGGGTAGAGGTCTGAGAAATTTTATGTTCGTTCAATCCTTAAGGGGTGATCCATTTAGGGTGAGAGAATTCTTATCCTTTATTGTTTTGAAATGGCATTGCTTCCTTGCTAATTGCTGTGTCATGATCTCTTTATATTTTGGAACTTCGTTGTTTAAATGCTTTTGCATAAGGCTAATTTCCATTACATCATTGAAGCTACTTTCCTTGAAGGTTCTTTAAAGATAACTACAACGTTCCTTTTCCATCTCCTCTAGTAGCATCATCATTATCACCCATCCCATTTATTTGAAATCGGCAACATGGTTTCTGTTCCACAATTTAACCCTGTTGCCATCACATTTCGTGGTTTTTTCTAAACATGCACCCATTTATGAGATGAAAATATCTCCGCAGGAATAGATATCTGTCACAATTATAATTCGTATTAGAGCTGTGTCAACTTTTGATTTAATAATATCTCATCCACGTGATTGATTTGTCAGTGACAAAATTTTATTTGATCCACAGGATTTTCATATGAGTATTCTTGGTGGTTATCTACGCCCCTGTACGAAATCAGAAATTATCAAGGTATCTTTTATTTTTGACTAAATCATATCTTCCATGCTTTCCAATTATAATGCTCAAAGGTGATATCGTTTCAAATTTTTTTTAAGCAAAAAATGTATCAAAATTATGGTTCCAACATAGCATTACAAATTTTGCAGGTTAACTTGTTAGCTTCATCTGGTGACTTAACCAAAGACAGTTGTTATGGGCTCCATATGCATCCGTCCCAGAATATGGGCGGTTAGTGAGAAAACAACTTGTAGGATTTCATCAAAAAACAAAAACAACTTGTGAAGCTGTTAACTAGGAAATGGCCTATGTCCTTGTCTTGTACATATGAAAGAAAATATGTGTGTCGAAACATTAGAGTCCAGATTTTGTCTGATGGGCGTATATTTTTCTGTGGCTCTTTTTGGGTGTGCATGCATTTGATGCCAGCATGAGCAGTTAAGTTGTACAACTTGTATTTTGTTAGCATTAAATCAAAGGTTGAAGAAGTAGCTAAGCAAGTGCCACACTGATTCAATTGTTGCTCATTTTTCTTCTTGTTACTGTTTTACTTTGAAGTGCTTCGAGATAAAGATGAACCCTCCCCAAATAAAAAATAAAAAACCCATTTTAGCTATATAATGGCTTACGGCTTAAGAAGCTGCTACAAGTAGAATCAACTCATTCGATCTCTCCCTTCTCTTTCTCTTAATCCTTAATGAAGCAACCGGCCAAACCATTGTGAGAAAGTCACCACTCCAACCAACTTGCGGATGCCTGCATAGGCAACTTAGTATGGATCTTACCTATGCCTCCCCACGAAGTTCTCTTTTCGCATTTTTGATAATAACTAGTAGAAGTGCATGTGCAGAATGTAGGTGTTTCATACGAGAGATTTTAGAGTTTGGTTACCATATGAAAAGTAAGCTTAAGTTTAGCAGTTTTACTGAATCCAAAAATAAGTTTATAAATAGTAGCCAAGCCAGCCTTAGTTGGGCTGGTTGGATCTCTCCCGGTTGTGGGAGAGGTTCAAAGATTGAATCCGCATACAGTGTTTAAGGATGCCTGAGTCTTAATTGTCAAAAAAGATATTAGACGGATTAGTGTAATTTAGGACTTCTATCTGAAAATACTTTCCCCCCTTTTCACTTTAATAATAATATAAAATTTTACTAAGTCCCCTCTATAAAGTTAGCCCTCCCCATGCCTAAGCACCAGTTCCCTTTGCACCCAAAAAAACAAACAAACACTAGTTCCCTCCGCTCTCAGTAGCTTTTACTACTACCATTCTTGCTGCTTTCCTTTCTCAGTCACATTTTGCTCAAGCAAAGACCAGAAACACCTCTTCGTGGTCCGCCTTGTGAGCGTTTCTTACCCAGTCTGCCATGGTTGGTTCTGTAACATTTTATTTGGGTAAAGGAAAAACAATTAACCACAAAAACGAGAGAAAATACCATCCAGATACACCTAGTTTTAGGAATTTACAAAAGAAAAGGAGAAGTTGTCCAAGGCATGATTTGCCAACCGATCAAGTACATTGTTCTGCTGTGGATAAATGCGCTCAATGAGCCGAGTTGGTCTTTGGAGTTGGAGTTGGAGTTGGAGTTGGAGTTGGGCCATGCAGATGGGCAAGCCAAGCCCAAGCCATGCTCTACTTAAGAGTTGTTGGCAAGCAGAGATTCTTACTTGTTTCATCCTTACTACATACCCTTAACTAGTCAAAGTGCACGGCAAATGCACATGTTGACACTGTACATTCAGTACAAATACAAAAAACAAGAAGGTATGTTTTTTTTATCACATACTATACTAAATGCTTGCCAAAAAAACTACATAGTCCAATATGGAAAATATATAACAACCGCACAGACTAATCTATTATCATGATAATATAATAAAAAATACTGTAACTCGTAAGTAGGCTTTCTTACCAAATGCTCCAGCATTCTCCTTGGAGTTTTGCTTGCCTCCGCAAATAGAACCACTTCAACTTGGATGGAATCTATAATGACAATGTTCATTTAAAGAACATATTCCCTCCATCTTATATTATTAGTTATATTTGGAAATATAGTGATTTTTATTGAAGGGTGAAACACACATCTAAGAAAAAGAAAAATAAACTTATGATACTCTTTTTTTAAGTACCCAACTACTTAAATTTAACAAAATAAAGCTATTAATATGAAACAATCTCTTTTGACAAATGGAGTTATTAATTTAGAATGGATGAAGTATTTCACTCCACTTGGTTGAGAAAATTTAAGGGTAATTTTTTTTTTACAATTTGTAGGTTCACCTCACTTAGAGTAGGTTCACATGTAGTAGCCTCCTAACATAGCCAACACCACCGTCAAACTCTCATGGCCCTGGGTGCATCACCTCGACCACCTCACTTGTGCCAAGAGACATATTCCATCTATCCACATCTAAAAGGAGGGGCAATAAGTTTATGATATTTTTTTTAAGTACCCAGCCACTTAAATTGAACAAAATGAAGCTATAAATATGGAACAAGTTTTTTTGGCAAGTGGTGCTATTAATGTAAGATAGAACAATGGCCAAGTAACATAGAGCAAGTCTCTTAATTTATGTAAGCTTAACTTAGATGATTGTGTAAATGTTTCCATAGTTACTAGTAGACATTTGGAATTTTATAATTTCATCATTTAGAAGAACAAAATGAGTACGCTTAAATCAATAAAATGTACTGACTTCGTCCTTACAAATGATGAAATCTTTTTTCTCTATTCTCTCTCTCCTCTCTATTCACTCTCTTTCTCTCCTCTCTCTCTCTCTCTCCTCTTTCTTTATGTTCTCTCTATTATCTATCTCCTCCCTTCTAAAGGACAAAATCATGAAAATTAAAAACATATTGATTTTGCCATTCACAAATATAATTTATTTTAAATTTAATATTTTAATATATAATATATAAATAAGAAAAAATTAAATTAAAATTTTCTAATTTCTCCCCACTTCTTAGAGCTAGGGCTCACATCATGCACGTAAAAGAGAGAAAGAGAAAGAAGAGAGGACGAAGAGAAGAGAAAGTGAAGAGAGAGAGAATAAGAGAGATATCCAAAAGAGAGATGAGAGATTGAATAGAGATAGAGAGAGGAGAGAGTGAATAGAGAGAGTGTGTGAAGAGAGAGAGAGAGGAGAGAGAAGAAGAGAGATAGCCGAAAGAGAGAGAGAGAGAGAATGAATAGAGAGAAGAGAGAGTGAATAGAGAGAGGTGAGAGATAGAGTGAATAGAGAGAGTGTGTGAATAGAGAGAGGAGAGAGCGAAGAGATAGAGGAGAGAGAGAGTGTGAATAGAGAGAGGAGAGAGAGAGTGAAGAGAGAACAAAATCATTTCATCATTGATTTCATCATTTTAAATGACCAAATGAGTACATTGTACTAATTTCATCTTTTAAAATGATGAAATCAGTACATTATATTAATTTCGTCCTTTAAAATAATAAAATCAGTACATTATATTAATTTTGTCCTCTAAAAGAACAAAATTATGAAAAAAAATATTGGTAATTGAATACCATATTGGTAAATATTTTTCTCTATGTTATTTTGGTATTTTTTTAATATTATTTATATAATTATATCTATTATATGAGAGATTTGAATAACATTAGTTAAATTTTTGGTGACCAGTGAAAAGTTTTTGTAGGGTGATTTATTAACTCTTACTTTAACCATAGATTTTGAAGTAATATTTATAACTTTAATAGAATAGAATTATGTTCGTTATAATTTTTTTTTATTTTTGTAATGTTGGTGTGATTCTCTAAATTAATATGGTTTTTTATAAAAAAAATAGTTTGGGTTGTAAATGGGATTCGAGCTCATTTCGAACATAGGTTCGAGTTGCTATAGTATATTTTTGAGCTCAAGTTGAAGTCGAGTTTTAAGTTTATTAGCCGAATTGAGCTCGAGCCTGACATCTAGATGTTCGATCGAGCTCAAGTCGAGCTTTAAGAAATTGAGCTCAAGTAAAAAAACTTGAAAACTCGGTTCTACTCGACTCATTAGCACCCTTACTTATGATCAATTAGCTATGGACATACTCTCCCAGCTAAGACCATCTTGGTAAATGCAAGACAAGCAAACGAGCATCTCCATCTACGCCTTAGCTAAAAAATACAAACCATATTCTGATTCCGTTTTTTAACTTGATTTTGTCTTCCATGCTTTCCAATTATAATGTTCAAGAGTGATATCTTACAAATTTTGCAAGGTAATTTGCCAGCTTCATCTGGTATGGAATTAGGGCTTGTTTGGATATAAATTAGTAGGTGTAGCAATTCGTGATTAACCTTAATATGATTAGTCAAGTTCTCCGATGAATCACTTTTATGTTTGGTAATGCATATTTTGTAAATCTAATTTATAAGATTAATAAGAATGCATAGGCATTATATATTACACTTGTAAATATAAATTAAATAAAATATATTGCTTTGAGGATCACAATGATTATTAGTTATACATACAAGCTCTATATTAACCCATATATATATTCGTAGTAGGCAACTGTGAATCCAAATATCTTAGGCTAAATATTATGTCATAGGGACGAAGAAAATGATATCAAAGGACTTTGTGCCGTGACACACATTATTCATATTCAGGATCAGTTTGGTGGTGGGTCTCATTTGATAGAGCTATTTGAGAGGGTATTAAAAATATGCAAATTTGAATATATATATATATAATACATATAAAAAAAATATTATTAATCGAAGTGTGTTACAAAAACATTCTAAAAAATATAGTCATGTTGGATCTCATTTAATAGAGCTCATCGATAGCTTTTTATCGATATAAAAAATGCATGATTTTGAGTTTAAAAGTAAAAAATATAATATTATAAAGTTAAAAATAAAGATTAAGATTTTAATATATATCATTTTTGGGGATTAAGATTAGTTAAATAAGGGTAAAATAGGAATTAATATTATAAAACATTGGTTAAATAGTTGAAATTTGAAAATTCTATAGTACACGAATTTGTTTAATATTATAGTATGATTTGTGACATGAATCATGTTTTATAGGCTCATCACGGTGTAAGTCATTCTCTATTTCAGAATGAAATCTTCAATTTTCATAATATAGTGTTAGTTATTTTGGATTTCTAAATGACATATTTACAATCCAACGTCAGTAAATGAAGATTTCCAATAAGATATTCTAAATGTAGCTTTGGTAGATTAGGCATCAAAATGCCAAATTTATAATACTAAGTTAGTCAAACGTCATTGAATTTTAAGTTCTCAAGATTTGGGTAATATGGTGGTCTTCTAAAATGATCGGGCAAATCTCTTGTTTATCTCCTCTCCAATCCGCGTTGCTTGCCCCTGGACTGAGCACAACCCCTGCTGCCATCTATGAATAGGCTTTTTTGAGGCGATCTTTTAAAATGACATTAGGCTCATTCACGACAACCAAGGGCATAGTTTAGGCAAGTTGCGAGCGAAGCTCTTGAAGATGTCATCCTTCACGGCGAAGTGAGCTTGGATTTTCTCAACATCTTCTCTTGCAGGTAACCTCCTAACCCTCCCCCATCTCTCTTTATTTCTCCTTTGAAGCCTCCTCTCTTCCGTTCTTTGTCTCGTTCTTTGTCTTTCATTTTTACTTTCTCTTCCTCTGTATTTGAGTCACTTATTCGGTTGCTATCCAAAATCATCTATTGCATTTGGATTTTGTATAGATTTTGTTAAAACATAAAATCTATATAAAATTTAAATACAAGGGCCAACGTATGGGTTTGGATAGTAACCGAGTGAGTGACCCAAAGATAGAGGAAGAGAATGATAGAGAGAGAGTGAAGGGGGTAGGGCAAGTAAAAATGAAAGACAAAGAACCGAAGAGAGGAGGCTTCAAAGGGAGAAAGAAAGACAGACGGGGGAGGGTTAGGAGGTTACCTGGAGATGTCATTCTTAAGAAAATTCGAGCTCATTTTGCTAGGAAAAATGAAACCTTCCAGAGTTCCAGTGGTTAGGTCGTGGTGAATGAGCCCAATGTCATTTTAGAAGATCACCTCAGGAGCCCGGCCATGACCAGCAGCACGGGTTGTGCTCAATCTATGGGCAAGCAACCCAGAGGCAAACTGGAGGGGAGATAAACAAAGAGATTTGCCCAAATATTTTTGAAGACCATCTCTAGAGGTAGAATTAACCATTTCTTATTTGATGTTATAACTATAGTACCCAAATCCTAATTATACTTAAATCCTGGGCACTTAAAATTCGATTACGTTTGACTAACTTAGTATTGCCTAATCTACCAAAGCTGCATTTAAAATATTGTATTGGCGGATTGTAAATATGTCATTAGAAATCCTTAACAATTAACACTAAATTATGAAATTTGAAGATTTTATTCTGAAATGGAAAATGACCAACTCCCAGAGAGAGACAGCTGTTATGGGCTGCATTTGCATCCGTCATTCGTAAAGGTCTCGCCATTTAGTCGAGCTCTGGCAAGCCTGGAAGTCTTGGTGCTCGGGGCACTCTGTGAAACAAGCTAGGTCCAGAATCACTAGTGAATCAGAGGTCAAGCTAGAGGTTTTATGCAAACTGTGACGCAGTCCCATGGCACGGAGCCTCTAGAATGTGCAGCTGGCCAACTGGCCAAGGTAAAGGTGCAGTGTTTGTTTTCATGGGCAACGTACATTTGTGGGGGACAAATCCACGTGATTGTGTCACTGGCTTGGTAGTAACGTGATTGTTGCCCAGATTTGGATGATGGGAGATAAAACTGTGAAGTGCAAAGCACACAGTTTGCATGACATCTCAGTTCTCAACAACTTAAACCGCGTCTCCATCTGAGCAACGTCGGTGATGTTACTTCAAACAGAAATGCAACCAAAAAGAGAAGGTATAAAATAGCTCCAGCCTCCAGGCAAAAACCCAGCTCAGGAGGATGCTTTTCACTTGTATGATTGTATCAGCAGTTAATGCTTTTGTTTCTGGCTGAATTAATCGATGTGCTGAGAGTAACTGTTTGCTCCCCTACTTTCACCATTTTCCGCATATGACGTTCCACTAGTGAATGCCATCCAGCTTATGTTTACACTAATCTAACTTTTCTAGTTAAATTAAAGAACTTCCGCTCTCTAAGTGTTATTTAGGTATTGAATTAATTCAGTAGCGAATTAATTTAATAATAAATTAATTTAAAAAATTTATTATCGAAAGTGAATTAAGTTTGGTAAGAGAATTTATTAGAATAAATTCAGATATCGCGTCAAACTTAATTTTAAAATTTTAAACTAATATAACTCTCTCTCTTGAGCTTCAATATGTATGTTCTTCGTACTATTACGTTTTTAAATTTCAGCTTTATCAAATAAGATCTCATAAAGTCAGGTAATTTTAAATTTTTAAAGTGAGCCCTACCTATATTACATATTTTTTAAGGCTCAAATTGATATAAACGATAATTATTAAAAAATATAAAATCTGTAATTTTTAAAACGATAATTAGGAGACTAAATCGTCTGATGAGGTGATTCAGGCCGATTTAGGCTTGAAACAAACTAAATTTAATTTTAGTACTGAATTTTTAATTCAGCATAGTTTCTACACACAAATAAAATTTTAAAAATTTAATACTGAATTAACGCTGAATAGACTGAATCCTTTGACTATTCATTATCCAAACAACCCCTAAATGTTCATCTTCAAATAGTATTATTTATTAGTAAATTAAAAAATACAGTTGTTTGTTAAAACTTAAAGTCCCTTAGTATGCTCCCGTAAGAAATTTAGTGTTCTTTCACCCCCTGTTCTAGCCAAACCACCTTGCCTATATTAGATATTCACTGACTATATCAAAGAGGGTAGGCTAACTAAAACAGAGTGGAAGACTTGTGTTATTCACAGGCCACGCAGGTTTAGATCCACCCGCCCACCTTGTGATCTGATAAATATACGCGGAGCACATATTAACTTTACCATTCTTTTAAAATATAGTAGGATTAAAGCTATCTAATACCTGAGACTTTGATTCCTAACTCAAGAGCATACATAACGTCCAGTTTAGCTGCTGTATAATGATTTTATAAAAAAAAAACTTGAAGCAAGTCAAAAGTGAGATCTATAATGTAAAAGTGGCATCCAAGTAATAAAAGCAGGAGTCAGTCACAACCACTTGGTATCTCTCTAGAAGAGCTTCAAATACTCTTTGACAGCTACCATTCTTCTCTTTGGCTTTTGCACCAGATCAGCACTTGAGAAGCGACTAGGTGTATTCACAAGCAAACAAGCCAGCTAGCCACCAAGAATGGTAGAACCCCCATTACTAAACATCGAACTAGGACCAGTGCACTCGAAGAATCCCAGTGACCACAACCCTGCATTGACCTTTGGCTCATTGGTTCAGTCACCATCCAGATAGGCAGATCCTTTCTCCCATTCTTGTGAATTTTAATGGGGAAACAACTTGTGGGGCTTTATCAAAAAGCAAAAACAATTACAACTTGTGGGGCTCTTGACTAAGAAAAAGTCTCTCTCCTCATCTTACAGTTGTCCATGTGATGGAAAATATCTGTTTCCAAACAGTACAGCCCAGATTGTGCCTGATGGGCATATATTTTCTGTGGGTTTTTGGGTGTGTGCAAGCTTTTGGTGCCAGCATGAGCAGTTAGATTCTACAACTTGTGTTAGTATTATACCAAAGGTTGAAGAAGTAGCTATGCATCTTCCACAGGGATTCAATTGCAGTTCCTTTTGTTTCTTCTTAATTGCAGTTTCATTTTACTTTGTAGTGCTTCGAGATAAAGATAAACCCTTCCTAAGAAAAACCCATTTTGGCAAGCTAATTGCTTAAGCTTTAAGAAGCTAATTAAAGAAGCAAATTGCCACTAGCTCAACTCTTAATGAAGGAAGCAACCTACCAACCTTCCCTTCGTCAGAAAGCGCGTCTGGAAAAAGGCACCACCCCTTCCAAGGCTGCACCTCTATAAATTCCACCGCCTAAGGACGAGTCCCTCACTCAGTTTTGTTCACTACTGCCACTCTTGGTGCCTACCTCTCAGAGTAACATTTGCTTCAAGCGAAGATGAGAAACACGTCTGCCACACTCCTCTTCCTGGTCCTCCTTGTGAGCGTTTCCTACCTCCAATCTGCCATGGCTGGCTCAGGTAAAACTCTGACACTGATCTTCACAACCCTCTATATGCTGTTCACAAATGATCATTTTCAGTTTTTTTTTATCCTTGAGAAGTTGTTAATCGACGCGAATGCTTGATGTGTCTCTTGTGTGGCTCAGGTTTTTGTGACTCCAAGTGCAAGGAAAGGTGCGCCAAAGCTGGGGTGAATGAACGGTGCCTCAAGTACTGCGGGATCTGCTGTGAGGAGTGCAAGTGTGTGCCGTCTGGGACTTACGGGCACAAGGACGAGTGCCCCTGCTACAGGGACAAGCTTAACAACAAGAAGAAGCCCAAGTGCCCTTGAGACTCAAGCTAATTGAAGTTGAACAACAGTCTTATATAATAATATGTCATGGACGGAGGATGGAATGTATATGGGGATATGGTTACTAGTTGAAACTATTATTATTGTGTTGGACGTTGAAGAGGTGATTTGGGTGTTTGGAATAACAATGAGATGTTTGAGCTGCTTTTGGTTACTGTTTATGTATGAGAACGAAAAATCTGCTTATTTTTTGTGCTCGAAAAAAACTGACATATTGTCTCTCTTCAGTGTTATTCCAATAAATTCAAAATACCATGATCATAATACTCTAAACTATCACATCTACATAAGACATGACTTTGTCTTTAAAATAATAAGATAATCATTTAAGACACTCTTGAGTCCTCAACATGAGATAAAAAAAACATATTTATTCTTATATAAAAAAATTAAACTGCTAGCATCTGCGTCTTTTTCTTTTTTAGTCCTTGTTTTTGTCGTCATGGGTGTCTTTCATTTGAACGAGTAATGGAGTCAGCATTTATTCCGATCCTAGGAACTGAAACTGGTTCATTAACAAGGAGGGAGTAGGTGGGCTGCTGAAGGGCACCGCTGCAGTACTCATCATTAAATAACGTATGTTTGCTAGTGGCGACCAGTTCACGTGACCTTCACTAAATCAAGTCAAAGAAAATTCCTCTGCCAGTTCACAGCACACTCTCCATCTGCTTTTGCTTCGTTTTCTTTTTCGATTTTGACCCTAGTCTAATGTGACAGGGGCAGCGAAGTGTATTATATATATTAATGTATAAACGTACCTATTTAGAGTCTGTTTTTTAATGTATCCCTAACAAAAGAAAGATTGTATTTTTTTTTACTTCTTTTTTCCTATCTTTTTTTTTCTTTTACCCATATTTTTTTAATGTATAAATTTCACAATCTTTTCCTTTTCCTCCGGCACTAGTTCCAACGCTTGCCGACTAGATTTGGCCGTGATTGGACACGCAATCACTATTGTGTCCAGTAGCCACTGGTTGTGCATAGCGGCCATTGGTTGTGACAGGCGGTTGCAGCCAACTCATAGCCGCTGGTCACATCTAGTGGCCAGTGTGCCACTGTTGGTTGCATTCAGTAGCGACAGCAAGCCAACCGCGACCAGTAGCTAGCTTCCAGTGGCCAATTTGCTGCGGCAGTGAGGAAAGGTCGCTGTCGTCGGTGTCGACGTCAGAAAAGAAAAAAAAAGCAAGGAAGTAGGGTAAAAATAAGGGATATAGAATATTTTAATAAAAAATAATAGGGTAAGAGAGCAATGAGGGACAAAGAAATAAAAGAGGGGTCTAAATAACTACGTTCTTAAGGTATATATATATATATATATATATATATTGTGAGAATTACATGCTACGTTACAGGGAAAGCCCAGTATCTTTTACATACAAAGTATAATATTATAAGTATTTTCTATACTATATATTTAATATACAATAGTATGTTTTACTACCCACAATTAGTAAAGAATGCACGAGAACCTTTGATTATATAGATCGATAATATATACACTAGTATATGTTAATGCCACTAATATATGTACCATCAAGCTTATAGATGAAGAGCTCCTCTATAATCCTTACACTGTGATTAAAATAGAGCATAAAAAACTATATCCCGAAGTATTGGATTTGTAATCTTCAGTTTGTGAGGCAGTAGATTATGGTAGAAATCACATGGGAGTAGAGTGCAAGAGGAAGATGATCACTGATCAGAGCGCAAAAGGCTGACAAAGACCAAAGCCTCAAGTAAAATATATGTTAGAAAACTGAGAAGGTAAGTTATCGTCTCATATTAAATAAAGAACAAATTTTAGACTGTAGACAAGATTTTCATTATTAACCTAGTGGAGGTCCTCTTCCCCTACAAGAACCAGACCCATATGTCAGATAGCATCGTTGAGGGAGTCCACTATCTGCTTATAATCTTTGTAATTTGTAGTGGGTGTATAAGGCCATGTTGTGGGGTTGAGTTTGAGTTGGATTTTATCAAACTCAAACTTAAACCAGATCCCACTTAAAAAAATTGTAACTCTAATTTGACCCAACTTGAATAAATTCAACCCTAAACCCGATCTACCCATTTAGAATAAAAAAATAATTTTAAAAATAATTTTAATTTTTTTAAAAATAATTTTAAAATATATATAAAAATAAAAAAATTTGGATCGGGTTGTGTTGGATCACTTAAAACTCAAACCCCAGCTACTTAGGTTGAATTTTAAAATTCAAACCCTACCTATTTCGGTTGAGTAAGAATAAATTTTACTAAATACCAGGCATCCCATTAAGGCCCCTTTCATTGGACTAAGGAATAGCGCATGAAACGGATTGCTCTTCTATTAAGACAAAATCAATTTGAAATATGCTCATGGGCATTTCTTTTTGGATGGTAAATGTTAATGGGTATCTCACTACAAACTTCAAAGACAACGTCTCTATGACTATCTCACTTTTTCTCGTCAAAGTTATTCTTGAGAGAGGTCGTGTTGGTTTTCAGCCAGAAGCTGCCCAAGCTTTAAATGTGATAAAACTTGAATCATATTCACTTTCAACGTTGCAACATCAATTAAAAAAACTTCAACTTGCTATTTCGTCACTTGAATAGTTTCTGATTTGAGAAAGCATTTGATATAACACTTTTATCCTTCTTTTTGCCATAGAATTTACCTCTTCATTCATACAAAAAGTATACAAGTTGCCCACATCACACTGACAAGGTTCACATCATTAAAATACTTACGCAGGTTCGACAAGTAGAAGAACCTGTATTAAAAAAATAACATTTGAAGAACTTGAAACTCAATTTTGATGAAGAATTGCAGCGTTATACAACTTTCACTTCCGATTCTGCTATCACATAACTCACATTTTATGCATTGTACAACTTTCAGCTCCTTTATCCGCATGAGTCTTAGTTATGTCCAACTTTTCTTCACTTCAGCACCTGATAAATAATGGATCACTATGTAATGTCGCTTACCTCTAACACCATTATTTAAATTAGAAACAAGAACTCTATTAACATTTGTCAAGTCTAATTAAGTTGGGCAGTGGCGCAAAGTTAAACTGTACCTTTTGACCCCGAACAAAACGGCTAATCAAATGACTTTGAATTCAAACTGACTGACACAAATTACGAGCTAGCACTCAGAAAGTACTCTGCACGGGAAGAGTAGCCAAAGAACCCAGCTAACTACAGGCCACAAGGAAACTCAGTAGAGAAATGGAGCAACGTCTCGTTTAGTTACTCTATTAGTGTTTGATAAGTTTCTTTCATTAGATACTCCACTAGAGTTTAAATTTTGAGTAATGTACCCATCTTCTGTAACACTTGCCATTCAAAACATTTGTCTGCACATTCTTAACTTTTCTTGTTCTTTCTCCCAGATTATTATTCCACAAACGAACTTACTCTCTTTCCTCCCCAGACTGGCAAAAGTTCGATTATCAAATTCGATTATAGACCCTCCTCGAGCCTTTTCAAATTATCTTCTTAAAATCCCTACAACTACCTCTCAAATCCATAAAAAAACTGCAAAATCCCTGCTGCCTAAGAAACAAACCTAAACCCATCTGCTCCAACACCACAATTTCAATTCCCAATCAATGCAAATTCGGCTCTGTTGCCTGGTCTATTACTTCATGTTTATCCTCAAAGACTTACTACCTAGCATCTCGTTGTCCGTAACTACAATTTGAAGGGGTTCTCTTGCACCAGTTTCTTTGCATTTCAAGGCAAAGCAGTATTTGGCCAAATATGTGCTAGTGATAATGATATAACGTACTCGTGCATCAATTTTGAGTAGTATCCGCCAGGCTCTTCAGCTGACATCTGTCCATTGAGCAATTAGGCTACAGGTAAACATGTAAAATTCCATTTCTTGCCTATCATTTGAAAAACTAGTTGCTATGTTAAAAACAGCATTTTTACAGGTATAAAAACATGACAAAACACAATTTTTAAGGGCCTGAAGAACAATCCAGAGATGCCTATCAGACCCCAACCTTTATTAAAAAAAACTACAATTTGATAGAACACTAAAAACTTCCACCTTAACTCCTCACTTCCCAATGCTCCACCCTGAAAATCAAGTGGCAGTTAAGTGCTAGTTTTTCTTTAAAAAAAATACCAATCTCAAGTCTAAACTAGGTTTGTTATTTCAAACTTTTTCATAATCAATGGCCATCTTTAACACAAAAACTAAATAAAATAACTCAATAAAGAAAAACACTAACTTTCCTATTCCATGGTCACTGTCCTTCCCCTCCTCATCTCCTCCAGCCTCCCATGGCCTCAGCCACTGTTGGGTCCTTTCTAGGCTTAACTATCAAAGTTGAATTTAGAGCTAGTAGTCAGACCAAGGGAGTGCGGACTATCCGCGGCAATGTCCAACTTTTTTCATCTGCAAAATTTTTGTTCGCATCTGTGGCCATTCGTTCATCAGCCACGTACGTGAAAAAAGACACATTTTTTAACATAATATACTAATTTACTCTTACACCCTGACAATTCACATGCTAAGCTTGAACAAAGAAATGAAAAAAAAAATTACAAAATCCATTCAAAAACCAAGGCAGTGAGCAGACAATGGGTGCTGGGTGCAAACCACTTGAGTCAATAAGGAGTTGAATCAGTAAATACCCAAAGTTTTCTTTATGAACAAATGCCCAAGTTGATCTAGTCAACATGATGGAAAAACAAAATAGCAGCATCAGAAGGCCAAGGGCACACTCTCCATTCCTAAGCATGATTCAGTTAATCTTCAATCACAAGTAAAAAACAAATCTGAGGAATGAATGGTATAGAAGATAACACATTAATAAGCAATTGCTTCACTTCCATTAGATAACTTTAAACAATAAAAATCCAGATAGACAAAGAGAGGAGAGAGTATACCATCTATCTCATTCACATATAGTTGCTTCACTTCAATCCGGGCCAAACAATAGACAGGAGATATGGAGCCTTGCAATGTCTCAGAAGCCAAATTTATAAATGTCTTGTAGTTGTTAAGTATTTTCGAATAATGTCAAATAAAAGAAAATTACTATGTGTTGAACTCAATGATGATGATAGCAATGAAAAAATTATTTGAATACAACGTTTTCAAAATAAGTGACAAAATTGAGTTGAAAGTTAAAATGGCTGCATACAGTGAAGAGAAGGCGTTTGATATGTACAGTATATATACATATAATAAAGGCTTAGTGTTTGAAAAAGTCAAAAGAATTTTACAATATATGTAAACTTATACAGTGATTTTTGTGTTCAAAAGAAATGTTCACAGATTTACAAAACCTAAGGAAATAAAAACGGCCAAAAGACTAGACACTACATGCGGTTGTCGGGTTTGTGACATTTTTAAAATCGAAACTGGTGTACATGAAATTCATATATTAATCACCAAGCACAATCACCCATTATTTGTACCAAATTAGAGGCACTTAATAAATTTCGGACGTAAAATACATCTTGACTATATGCACTATTCCTAACTTTCAATTCAAATTTCATCATCGCAGCATTGGTATTATTTAAATCGTACTTGTATGCATTGTTATCATCACCCAGGTTTTCACACATTTTTTCTTTTATTTGACACCATTTCAGAATACTTAACTGCAATAGTGATGTCTATAAATAAGGCATGGAATATTTATACACACTGCATATACATTATACAAATCATTAAATGAGGAAGATATATGCAGCTCGCAAAATTTATACATTATGCAAATACACACTATGATTACCTTATACAAACACATTAAACATAATTTATACCAAAACTTAATTGAAATAGTAACATAGATGTTGCAAGGCGAAGTTCAACTGTTTAAACCAAAACTAATGGCCCAAGTAATCATTATGCTTTAGCATATATCTTAACTTTCAAAGTAATCAATTTTTTGCAAAAAAAAGTGGACAAAATACTAAAAATAATAACATACATGCTACAAGCCCGAAAGAAACACCTTCTTACGACAATAATAAGAATACAACAATAACAAGAATACAAAAAGGATGAAGAGTTTGCCACCCTCTATTTTATCCAGCCCACCATCTTAACGCAGTCAATACATATTCATCGTCTACATGTATCAGGCCGGTATATATCTATCAGCTGTATAAAAGTGGGGTGGTCTGAATAAAGGAGGGGTGACAGACTTCTCATCAATACAAAAAGGGCAGGTTCTCAAAGTTAAGGTTCAAATTGAAAACCAACAGTCAACGTTCAGAGTCACGAAAGGCTGAGCAAACTGTTATCTGGGGCAAACCAACAGTTCGTGATGGTGAGGAATATATAAAGCTGCGATTCTCAGTGAAAAAGATGGCAGCAGCATCAACAATTGATGCCAGAAAAGAAAACTCCAACTCCTGGCACCGGGGAGAGAGAAGTGGGAGGTGAGAGGCTGGCCAGGAGGAGGAGCAGGTAGTCAAGATCGTGGGTGACGGCAAGGGGAGGAGGCGGTGAAGCGGCAAGAACCGTTCTACGGGCCGTCGTAAATATGTCCCTTTAGGTGACACGTTTAGTCAAATTGTACTTATTTAAAACTGAGTACGTGCTTAAATATTTATAGACAAATATAGCCACATGAGGAGGCAAAGGTGGGTTACGGTTTAATTTAATGAAAAGGAATGTGAAATTTTGAATGGCCGTGTTATCCTCAATGACTGAGAGGCCGGGGGCTGTGGAGGGCTCTGACCGGGTTTGGTTCGTTTTTTCGGAGAAAGTGTCTGGAACCGCTCTACTATCTAGTTGTGCTGGTGCATATGTCTATTTATATTTAAATACATAAGCTAAAATTTATATCTCATCTTACTTACTTATAAATATATATAAATTAATTAAACTTGTCACTTATTAAAAAAATATATCTATCACGTGGCCCATACAACGGTTCTAGTGAATAATTTGTCGTCTTCTCACCAATATTACATCAACACCAAGTGTAGAGGGTAACTAGTTCAGCACTCTTGGAAGTAAAATTTTTGCCTTGATCGGGTCTGAGGGGGGTTTGCCGTGGTTGATGACCTAGACGGAGGGAATGAGATGAGAGATTACTGGATTAGGGTCCAGATGAGAGGTTTAAGTGAGTTGCGGATTGAGTTAGGGTTGTTTAAGGGGGTGAGCCGCACTGAGCCTGCGAGCCTTTTGGCTTGTGGCCTAAGTCCAACCCGTGTTTAGGCTGGCATAGAAATCTCAAGCCTGGCTCAGAGCCCAAAGTCACCAGTTTACCATAATTACAAACGCATGATCAATGGACATATGAAGGGGGGAACCTTACGAACTTTTAGATCTAGTTTCCAAGTTTCTCATATAATTTCTTTAGGTAATGTGGTATGGTCACTGAGCCTTGGTTGTGAAATGTTTATAAAAACTAGTCATGCTAGATAAGTCGTACAAAATCCATTTAGGCTTTGAAAAACCTTACCCTAAAGGGTTGATTGACTTCTAAATTTGTGTAAAATTTCAGGATGCTGCCCAACTGTTTATAATGACTAAAATCATGGTTGGGTATAGAAGGTGGGCAAAAATAAAAATTCTACCAAAAAATTAATTTTAGGCTATTTTCAATCAAAATCAACCAAAATCACTAAATTACCTCACCAGGTGATTATATCGATTCGGCTTCCCCAACTCACCATTTTGAAATAAAAGATTCAATTATTTTTTAATTATTCACCTCATATCGATTTGAACCTCAAGAAACATCTCATGTAGTTGGGAATCACTTTGAACATTAGGAAACATCTCATGTAGTTGGGACCCACTTTAAAAGTATCAAAAACATGCATATCCAAATTTGGTAGAGAAAATTATATTCATTTAAAGTTTTAAAATAGGTTTGACACAACATATAAATTTATTCTAAGAAATTTCATTACCTACCGTAATTCTCATTCGGTGGTAAATTATTTCAATTAATTTCAAAAAATTCTACTTCCATTTCTAAAATATTCAACACCAAAACACCTCCTACATCTATCCAACAAATTCTATGTTTTAGTTTTAAATAAACATAAAAGAAAGCATAGAAGGTTTACTTTTCTCCCTCCAATCAAAATTTAGGTATAACATTTTCTTACACATGCATAGAAAGATCATTTCCCTTTAAACTTGGGTAGAATTAAAAAGATACTCTTTTTATCTCATGCTAATAGGTATCGGATGAGATCAACTTCTCTTCATCTAAAAACATCAACTTTGCTATCTCATCGTGTACATATTTTCTGATTTGAGCACAACTGTTTTTAAATTGCAAAAAATGCTTGTACATTATACAGACATCATGCCATCACAACCGTCTTTTAGAAAATTGAATGATGACATAACTTCTTCGCATGTAAAAGTTTACATCACTATTAGAAACTTGTATTCATACTTTATTTTCTTTACACCATAAAGCCCACCTTTAATACGAAAGGGAAGGTGAATCACTCTTGATAATATGAGATTCACTTGTCCCTATCCAATTATAAGTAGTGCCTCATAGTACAGAGAAAGTAGAAAATGGACTAGGAATATTAGCTTTATTTAAATTACCCATAAAATTTTTACACTTTTTCTTGTCATGGAATTTACTTCATCATACAAACTATACAACAAATCAGTTGCCTACGTCACACTGACAAGCTTCACATCACTTAAATACTTACATAAGCTCCACAATTCAACATTTAATGAACCTGAAGATTTGAAGCGTTGTACCAATTCCAAGTTCTGCTACCACATCATTCTCATTTTATGCAAAGATAATGTTTCCTTCACTTCAAGAACCTGATAGAATGAAGGATCACAGTGTAGTGCTGTTTACCTCAACACAGTAAATTAAGACAGCAAACAAAAACCGTAGTAGCATTAGCCAAGTCTGTTAAAGTAGAACGGGCAGTTCAAGTTGAGTTTTGACCCTAGGCAAAATGGCAAATCAAATGAATTTGAATACAAACTGAATGACACAAATTCATGTCGAACATCCAGAAAGTATTTGGCCCTGGAAGAGAAGCCAAGGAACGCAGGGAAACTCAGAAGAAATGTAGTAATGCCAGCTCCGTTTTGTTTGACATATGATTCTTTTACTAGTTACGTGATTAGTGTTTGAATTTTCAGCAAATGTACCCATCTACCATAACACTTCCATTCAAAACCTTTGTCTGCAAATCCTTCAATTTAACTGTTCTTTCTCCCAGATTATTATATTCCACCAACAAACTTTCTTTCTTTCCTACCCAAACTGGCAAAAGTTCCATAATCAATTTCTGCAATAGGCCATCCTCAAGGCCTTTTCTAATTATCTCCATAAAATCCCCACAACGACCTCTCAAATCGATCAAAACACTGCACAATCCCTTCTGCCCGCAATAATCAAGAATTGATTCCAAGTCCATCTGCTCCAAAACCACAATTTCAGTTCCCACTTGATGCAAATTCAATTCAGTCGCCTGGTCTATGACTGCATGTTTATCCTTAAAGACTATTGCTTGGGATCCTGTGGTCGGTGTAGGCAGGCAAATAGGAGAATTTGATGGTGTTGCAACTATAATTAGAAGGGGTTGTCTGGCACCAGTTTCTTCAAATTTCAAAGCAGAGCTATCTTTGGCCAAATGTACGCTAGAGATAATGATACCATCATACTCTTGCATCAATTTTGAGTAGTATCCACCTGGCTCTTCAGCTCCTTCGCCTAACTGATTGGACATATGTCCATTCAGCAATAACGAATATCTGCATATTACATGACAAACATAGAGATGCAGGTAACATATAAAGTCAGTTCCATTTCTTTCCTATCTAGGTGAAAATTTTGTTTCTAAGACCAATATAGCATCTTCACAGGCATAAATAACATGACAAATATGCCATCTTTTTCAGGGCTTAAAAAAGTTGCCAGAGATGGCTATTAGACCCTAATTTTAATAAAGAAGGTACAATTGGACTGGAGCACAAAAATATTTCAATTTGATATGCATATTTGATCATTCAAAGCTAATTACAAATGGGTCCTCAACTGAATGCTTCCCAACAACTGAATAATCCCCTCATTAGTTAGGAGCTGATTTAAATTTGTCTACTGAAGTATAACAAGTATCTTCCTGTAATAATGAAATGCATCACTCACCTATCAAGGAAAAAAATAGTTTTTAAGTTTAAAATTTATTCCTAAATGCACAAAAAGCAAAATAAATACATCTTGCTAGAACAGGTAATTTTATGGTCTGCTTCATCATTTTCAAATATTAAAAAAAGTCAAATCCTTAACAAATGCCTGTTAAAAAAGTACTTGAATATCTATCTCATCTATTTATGTAAAAACTGAACCTACAGATGCTTCAGGAATTATATCGTTTAAAATTTAACAAAAGTTGTTATCCTCTCATTACATTAAAGGATCTGGATGCATATACAGGACCTAATTCAATACATATCCATGCAAAACCAATATATTAAACACGTCATTAGCCATTTACCTCAGTGCAACAAATGGTCTCCCAGTGAGCATTCGATGGATATAGGCCTCATTAAGCTTCTTGCACAGTTCTTCCTCCACTCCAACTTTTACTTCTATACCTGATTTTCTCAATCTTTCCACTCCCTTTGAAGCTACAATTGGATTAGGGTCCACCATCCCAACAACTACATGCTTCACTTTGGCTTGAATCAATGCTTCCGTGCAAGGAGGAGTCCTTCCGAAGTGATTGCAAGGCTCTAAGCTTACATAAGCTGTGGCATTTTCAGCAAGATCACCAGCATCTCTCAAAGCAAATACCTGAAAATTGCAGGTGGCGACAAATAAAATTAAGCAAAAAATATGAGGGCCTCGAGGGCATCAACCTATTCATCTCTTTTCAGCACAATTCAAAACAAAAAATCGCCTAGGTCTACTAATGTGGAATGAAAAAAGCATTTTGATGAAAAAATGGTACGAGTATATGGAATAATAAATATAAATCTGGAAGTACGAAAGCCTAAGCAGAAGATGATTATGGAACTCTAAGTTTTGGAGTGGCTGCAGATAGATCACATGTTTTAATTGGTCTTTAAATTAGTCATCAAACAAATTGATAATGCATTTAGCAAAAGGATAAAAAGAAAAGAGACAAAAGAAGTGTGTCTCTGATATAAACTATAAAGTAGAACTTAAAAGAAAAGCAATGCAGATCACCTAGGTCGATAATTTCAAATTACACCAACAAGGTAAATACCTGGAATTTGAAATATAGATAATTTGCTCGAAGAAAAGCAATATATATACACAAGGTTACCTCGGCATGAGGCTGCCCAGCCTTTGGATGAAAGCCTTCCCCAACAATCTCCCCATCCTTCACAATTACACATCCAACCATCGGATTTGGGCTAGTGAATCCCAAAGCCTTCTTTGCAATCTCAACACATCTTCTCATGTAGAAGCCATCATCTCTTTCAGAAGAAACCACACATTTAACAGCAATGAGACAACCATTATTTATCAGAAGATAGGGACACAAAGAAACCCTCTTAGGCCAATTGCAACACCCACTTCCCCAATAAGATTTGGAAAGCCCTTCAGTGGCACACCAGTTAGGTGATCCGATAAAAGTTGCTTGAGCCTTAAATGACAGAAAGGAAGTGGCAAGAATGTGCATGTTGAAGATATGCCAGGAAAAAAAACTGTGGATAGACTCGGGAGGATTCGATACAATATTTGGGGTCTGCATGCAAAGAATGTGGACAATAACATAAAAACAGCAAAATTCTGCGAAATGAATTATCTTTCCGTGGATTAAGCAGCAGGTGAGCGACACCAGTGCCTGCAGTCACAAAATTTTGACATTGTCTTACTAGGATAAAAAATATATGGCAGCGTAAAAACTGACATTACTCTCCAACCTGCACCATTGAGCAGGAATTTATATTTTTTACAAGATGACAAAGAGGTGGCCCATAACAGATTACATATCTCTATAACAACCTCAAACCAAAAGTAACTCTTTCTCAGCAAGCAACTGCCCCCCTCCTCTCCCCTCTCATGACACCATTTCCTTTTGCTAAAATTCAGAACATATCACTTAAATCCTCATCCCAACTCCTCACTCCAACTATCTCAACCTGATAATAAACAGCCAATAAATTGCTACTTCGTTTTTTTCTTAAAAAAATCCAATCCAATCTCAACTTGGTTGGTTTTCACAAATATTTTCATGACTAGAAACATATTCATCAAAGTAAATATATAAATAAATAAATTTATACAAGAGAGGAACACTGACTTGCCTATTCCATAGCCATTATCCTTCCCCTCCCACAGGCCCTCTCACCCTCTCTTGGGTCCCTGCTGGTTTTACTTATGCAAAAAACCAGACAAACCAGACCGGTCTTATCACCGACCCTCTAATCCACTACTTATAAACTCAAAGCCGGAAACAGAGGTCTAATCTCATAATTACCAGCAAAGCATTACGTATTATCAAGTCGGAGAGAACCCGAAATACTCACCTGTCTGGCTCTCTCTCCTTCAGAGACGAACAACAGAAGTATCTTCTCTTCGGCGGCGCTCCGGAGCTTACGACGCCGGCCGGGATTCCAAACAGGAAGGGCTCCTCCCCTTCCCCAGGAGCACAAGTAGACAACCACTCCTCCGCTGAAAGCAAAAAGGAGGTGGGTGGGTTCGCTTCTTTTAAACCCGAGGGTAGAGAACCCAGACCGGATGGACTAATCTCCAATTAGTGATTTTAAGTACGGTAGATATTCTTCTTCCCCGAGAACTGCCTTGCTGCTGCATCTGTAACTATCTCGGCCTCTCCCCGCCAAAACCTGCAGATTCGATCGAGATGGAGGCCGCCAAAGTGCAAGAGGTGATTGACCCATGTTGTTTTTTCTGTCCTACATTCCGTTTTTGCGTTCATTTTGGTCTCAGTTGTTTTGGTTGATCCACTGGTCCTGCCATTTTGATGAAATTCCAATTTTTTTTGAAAATTTTCTTTGTTGGGGTTGTTGGGCTGTGGCAGATTGTGGAGAAGCAGGTGCTGACAGTGGCGCAGGCGATGGAGGACAAGCTGGACGAGGAGATCGCAGCGCTGGACCGGCTGGACGTCGACGACATGGAGGCGCTGCGGGAGCGGAGGCTGCAGCAGATGAAGAAGATGGCCGAGAAGCGGGCCCGGTGGGCGTCCCTCGGGCACGGCGAGTACTCGGAGATCCCCTCCGAGAAGGACTTTTTTCCTGCTGTCAAGGCCAGTGACCGCGTTGTCTGCCATTTCTACCGTGAGAACTGGCCCTGTAAAGTATGGTTTACAAAATGCTTCCTTTTTTTTTTTTTACTTTTTCATTTGGCTGGTGGAATGGAGGCCAGAGTTTTATATTCCAGAGAATGGGTTTCGAATGAATGTGGTCGAGTTGCCAATTTGGTGATCTAGATTTCGATTTGCCAGGAAAGTGACATAAAATTTGGATTTGGATGGAAGAACTACCCAAATTTGGGTGGATGGATATGAGTTTGTTATCATCCGATTTTCTGTGCATTTCTTGCCGAGAACAATTGCAAAAACTGGAGCCAATGTAGGGATAAATAAATTTGTTAATTTTATCCCACTTGTGTGTTCCTGCAAAGATATTTTACTTTTCCGGACGAAGAACTTCATCTCTTAGACATATTTCAAGTTGGTCTATTTTTTTTTTCAAAGAATGGCTACAACCTGGATGAATTCTTTTTGTCTCTCTGTTGGTTCAGCCTGACCAAGCTCTGACCTGTAGGTGCATAATGATTAAACTAAGCTATGCTTATATAAAGTGCCCTTTTTGTTGTTGATTGTGTTTCTATGCAATGTTGTATTCCAAGATTGCGTGTTACACAGACGCCGGTGTCATTCTTTTCATACCCATGATTGCACTCTATCCTAAATATGGACATTGAAAATTTTGTTTATACCATAAAATATCTGGATGATTGTTCAAAATATTTGAAACTTGTATGAATCATGTTATTGATTTGAAGTCTGTGAGCTTTGCTTTTACCCAAGTTGTCCAAAACCCTCTATCGTATTTAATTTGGCTAGAGTTAAGTGCAGGCTAATAAATAAATAATTGAAGTGTTTGTCGAAGATGTGAGGCTGGTCTCGTTCTTAGCTATGCAAACTCTGTAACTGTGAAATGAGGTTGGTCTTGTTATTTGTAATTACAGGTGATGGACAAACACTTAAATATTTTGGCTAAGCAGCATATGGAGACACGCTTTATTAAACTTCATGCAGAGAAGAGCCCTTTCTTGGCAGAGAAGCTTAAAATTGTTGTATTGCCTACTCTTGCGCTCATCAAGAACACTAAAGTAGAGGATTATGTGGTATGAGTATAAATAAGGGAATTTGTTAAAAAAATTATTACTTGGAGGATCATATTTGCGTGGTTGTCATATTCTAACACCAGATTCATGGTAGGTGGGTTTCAATGAGCTGGGTGGGACTGATGAATTCTCCACGGAAGAGCTGGAAGAGAGACTTGCAAAATCTCAAGTCATAATTTTTGAGGGCGAAACATCAGCAAAGAACATGAAGCCTAAAAGAAGTGTCAGGCAGAAGGAAACAGCAGATTCATCGGATTCAGAGTGAAGCCAATAATCGATGTGTTACTTTGGTATAGGTACCTATTGTGGAGATTATGGCTTTTTGGGGGCCCTTTTGTTTTTTTTTTAATATGCTGTGATATAATTTTTCTTCGGCAATGTGTTTTCCCAAAAATTTCTGAAGTGAAGTGAAGATTTGCATTGAGCTTGTTTGGGCTTTTACTTTTCGCTTCTTGTTTTTTGAATTTT
Organism: Saururus chinensis; assembly: GCA_035235625.1. Taxonomy (NCBI): domain Eukaryota; kingdom Viridiplantae; phylum Streptophyta; class Magnoliopsida; order Piperales; family Saururaceae; genus Saururus; species Saururus chinensis. Next base: position 2,826,331 of record CP141148.1, read on the forward strand.
ATGAACATGGTTCCAAGTTTATGATCGACGATGCAGTAAGGTTCACCCAATCTAAAACCGTATTTCGTTGTGCAGACTGGCCTGATCATTTGTTAAACATCTGTCTTGATGAGTTTCCAGCAAACATGAAGCAAGGACGGAAATCTCTCATTTGTAGTTTGGGTGAGGGGTGGCTGCAGGTTATGTTTCTATATGTAATCAAACTAAGGTCTCGTTGGGTTGGCACCACCTGAATGGGGGGATGTCAATGAGCTAAACCTGGTCTACTGGCAGATGCTTTGATTGATAAAATTTGCTGAAATCAGTTTAAGGGCGAGGCATCTTAGCCGGACAAGATGAAAATGGGTTTGCCTTGTTTAGCTTATTTGAGATCCAAGTTTTGTGACATATGCCATCCAATTTTTCATGTCATATGACTCGTATCCTACAGCCTACTCCCAAGCCAGCAGTAGATGGCGGCATTGATTTGGTTAAAAGAAGAGCATGGCATGGTGAATGCCTGATTTTTGTTCTTCTTCAAGACTGCTTTCTTTTCAAAAGTCTGTGTGACATGCTTCTAACTTCGTGCTTAAGCATGTCGAGGCTCTTGTTTTAAGCACGAGCATTTTGAGGTGCCTGATTGTTTGTTGTAGATAGCCTTTTTGGCTGTATGTTTCGGAATCACGGAGCCCAACAACATTTGTAGAGGATAGCTCTATTTCACTCAATTCAACCCCAATAGTGAATTTTCTCACCCTCACTCCAATGTCGCCTTCTTCTTCCTACTTCCTTCGGTGTGCACCGTCAATCTAGAGTACTCCTGACAATTCATTGAAGAAAATAAAATTAATTAAAGAGGAGGAGGAGAAGAATGTGGTGAAGGATGAATTTGGGATTTAGGGGATGATGGACTCAGGTGAGCAATTTAGTGGATTATAGCGAAAAAAAAATTAAGACAAGGAAAAATGTTGGTTTTAGGATTTGTGCACTGGGATAATGGGTTGAACAGAAGATTTCCTGGCGCTAAAATTGAGCCACCCAATGTTTTGTTTTTTATAAAAAAAATTAATCTAAAGAACCAGCCAATTTGAAGCAATTGTGATTATAGAGAATTCCATGGTCCTCCATGAAAGAAAGTTGTCACACTCCCAATTTTTACATGTAAATATTTTTTCTATTTTTGAAAATAAAACATGATGCAACTAAATAAATATGGTAATAAGGAAGAGAAGTTTCTTACCCCGTCTTTTGCCCACCTCATCCCCATTAACAGAGTCGGTAGAAAACTACTCTTTATGTATATGTGGGGTGGGTTGGCTAAAATGAGATTGAAAGACTCCTCATCCAAAATTTAAATATGGTTCATAAATTATGCCTCGAAAACTTTGGGGGCATGAATAATCGTTTGCATAATCCAATGTAATTGAATTATCATAATAATTACACGACTAATTAGCTAAGTCAAAATAAATAAGAAGAATAAGGTCTTTCTAAAAAATAATTTGTCTTTTAGACTGAAATAACCTTGAAGTTTGCACAGGAACTCTTTGCCTTGCAAAAAGAACTTGGAATGGCTGAAGTAAAAAAATTGAAAGAACAGAATGACTACATTATGCCTGTAAAAAGTATTATATCTTCATCAATTCGGCAAGAGACGCATTTAGCTAAAAGCAGGATTAACTCTGGTAGCTGTTCAGATCAAAATATGATAACAGATTCCAAAATGGCCAAGAGAAATATGAAAGATGTTTTGAAAATTCCTGGACAGAATTTAGGATTGAAGGCAGTCATTTTCATGGTTCGCAGTCTCGCCGAGATCTCTCTCTTGAACTATTTGCCGAGCCACGAGATCATGTAAAACAGTGTTTACATAATCTCGGTGAGATCCCTACAAGATCTCGCCGAGACAACCGAGAATGGACGAGAGGCAGTACCACCGGCGCTAAGGCGAACTTCTCTGGTAGCGCCAAACTTCACTGGTTGCCTCTCCTCCCCACCATCCCAACAGCCGTTGCTCCTTCCTTCCATTGCCAGCTGAAGCTCCTTCCCTCCACCACCAAACGCGATACAAGGTACGCCCTCCCTCTCTTCTTCGTGTTCTTGTTCGTCTTGGGGAAGGTTAGACGGAGATAGTAAAACGAAAAAAAAAGACTAAATGTAAAGCTTGTTCAGTGGCGGCGGCATGCAGAGCGTAGTAAGAGAAAAAAAATCTGTATTTATTGGAGATTGTTGTTGAGTGCCTGAATTCTACATTTTCAAGTTGACGCGTAAATCTTCTTTCTGCTTTTGTTGCCATTATAAGCTATGAATTTTGCTTTGTTCTTCTTGTTTAGGCTATTTTGTTGCTTTCGATAAATCTCAATTTGTGATCCCCTTATGTTCATTTTTTTAATAAAAATACTCCCCTTCAATTCAGTTAATTTCATGTCATTGTCTGATGCAATTTGCTCGGATGCAGCTCAATGTTAACTGTGTGGATTTTTTTTGGGTTGTAACGTAATGTAGTTGGCCTAATGCTGTTTTTGGGTCTGATGGATGTTATTCAGTAATTTTTACATCTTCGTAAGGTTGTTGACCTTTGCCTATATGGAAATTATTTTTCTATAGCAGAAATTACGATGTTGTACCAGTTATACAAAGATTTCTTTTGAAAGTTATTAGCTTTGTTCGTCCTATAGTTGTTTTTAGTTTTTATTTCTCTAGTTGTTAGATGAACAGAGTTCATATGGTCATGTGCTTGGCTCACTGAATTTGCATGCGTGGAAATATTTTAAGTAGCGAACAACAGATTGTTTTATGGAGTCTTGGATAAATTGTGTTTGTTTGACGTTTGAATGGATGGAATTAATAGGCTTAAAATTGATGGGTTATATTTTTTGAGATTTGCAGGAAGCAATGGGGACATTGGAGTGATTTGAATTTGTAGTTCAGATTTTCAATTGCTCTATATTTGATAAGGTATGTACATTCTAACTACCTTATGTCTATTTTATACTTGGGTTTTGTTAATATAACTTTTGGGGTTAATCATTGGTTATATTAATTGCTTTGATTTTATAATTGTTTAATATTTATATCAATAATAATATATGCCCACATTGAGAAATGTGTTAACTATTTTTTTATAATCAACTGAACGCTTGCTATTGTTTTACAGGATCTCTCTGAGATCTCATCTCTTTGGGCTACCGAGATAAAACCGAGATCCGAGACGGCGAACCATGGTCATTTTAACTTCTTTGATGGCATTAAAAATATAAATAAGCAAGTGGAATTTCCTGGTGCTAATTCAAGGCAGTAAATTTTTTTATTTGATATGCAAATGGCAACAATTTACATTGGTACAGGTATATCTGAATACTTGGTTCCATGGATGCACCTTTCTGCAAATTGATATTGCTGCAATCCTTATGCAAATAGAAATGGCGAAGCTCCAATTATTTTGTGTTTTAGTGATTATTAAAATGCAGAATATGTCAGAATTCATGCTTATGAAGTGGTGGATCCGGAATTCTTCTTTTCAGACATTACAATATATTAGAATTGTGCATACTCTGGAAATTTATTCAAAAGATCACCAATTAAATTGTGTTGTAAAAGAACTTTCTTTGGACACAATTCACATTACTTCTTTCATTTTGGATAATGAGTGGTGTTCTTATAGTCATTACTGGGTTTTATGTGAAGATGCTACCATGACTATTTTAGATGCCAAAAGTACAGGATTGAAACTGTAACGTCCAAGAATTTTCTAAATTCCTGAAGTCGTACATGTGGAAATTAAGGTGTAGGAACCTTGACCCTTTCATGAGAATAACTTAAACATCACTTGGAAGTGGTGGCTGAAATGTATATGGATGGAAAGTAGACAGAAAGAGCTTCGAAATGCCACCAAGAACGCGTGAATCGGAGTCCAGATGAGGGAGATACGACTATTTGAAGTTGACTTTAACATGCATGACCCGTTTACCCGAATTGAACGCGCGAACTGTCCGTTTAAGTTGCGATACGGGCCTGATCAATTACTGTTCCGAAATTGGGTTTTTGAGGCCTAATTTCTCATGAGATTAAGAGCCCTAATCCCATGCCTATAAAAGGCGAATTAGGGATAATAGAAGAGGAGTTTTTGGGGACAGTGAAGCGATGATGGAATTTTTCGGCAAGATTCTGGTGAAGTGTTGGCGGCGGTAGATCGACAACAACTCGACCTGAGAGGTAAGATTTCGAATGGAGAACCATAGAGATGTTGTTAATTAATTTTATTAAAATCTCTATTGATCTATGCAATTACTGTTCAAGTAATTTAGTGAACAGTAATTGATTTGCAGTCGTCAGATCAGTCCTCGGATTGGGGCTGCGCTGGCCCTGGCCCTAGCCGCGGAGGCCCTGGCTATGGCGGCCCTAGCTGTGGCGGCCATGGCAGCAGACGCCCTGGCTCCGGCGTCTTTAGCGGCGGCGGAATCGCTGCTGCTGTGCTAGCCGCCGTTTGTTAAAAAAAAATTTGATTGATGAGGACTGGCGGCGACGTGACGCAGCCGGTGGATGGACCAGGGCTGCCAGAATAGCTGGACAATGGCGATTCGGTCAAGCTTGGCCCATCGGCCGGCCGTGGCAGCCTGCCGTCGTGACACCACCGTCTATTTTAAAAAAAATAGAAAAAGGGGCGACTTTGGCCCTTGCCGGCGGGGGCCAGGCCCATTGTGATCGCCGCCTGGCAATGATCCGGTGGACCCCAGCTCGCCGCCAGGCCGTGGTGGCCAGGGGCAGCTCCACCAGAGGCGTTTCCGCCTCTGGCCGGACATGGGGAAGACAACCCATGTTGCGGGTCGTCAACCCAAACCGACCTTGCCCGGGTCGGGTTTTAAAAAAAAAAGAGAAAAGGGGGGGATCGAACTGGGTCCAGTTCAAGGGCCTTTACTTGTTCTAAAAATTTAGAAAAATTACCTGTGGGCTTTGAGAGGGTTATGAGTGTCTTGACCAAGTTTTAGGACCGGCAAAAATCCCAGAGTCTCTAAAATAACCTTTTTACCCCTGGTAGTTAAATCATCATGTGAGAACCATTTGCCCGACTTCGGGGCCCCGGTTCAGGGGCTTAGGAGTTGATTTAAAAATCGGGAAAATTCTCAGTGATAGTTGAATGAATAACCTAACTACAGGCCAAACTGTTTGGTGAGAAAAAAATACCAATAAGTGGTTAATTGACCCTTTTACCCTGAGGGTTTATAGTAAACTGTTAGTCAAAACCTGGGTTGGTTCAAGGGGTTCACGAACCCGTTACATGCCAAAAAAATTACATAGAGTCCATGAAGTCAAGTAGTACCCTTAACCTTAATTTTGGACTCATTGGATGTCATTAAGGCCTTAAACCAAATGATAGAAATATCCTTTGAGTAGACCCGCCCATATTCATGTGAATGGAAGCGCGAGTCAATTTGAGAGTGGAGCCTTTTGAGAGGTTAATGACTTAAAATAGAAAAAGGGTAGTGAAATGACCTAATGACCTAAGGGATAATAGCATACCCCTAAGTGGTAGAATTACCCTAATGCCCTTAAGGGGCAATATATTCTGTTTCCGTCGAAACGAATAACTTAGTTAATCATGAGTTAAGGTACCCTATAAATGACTTCAAAAGGAAGGAGCATGACCAGTAAGTGACACGAAGACCTTTTCGGGTCGCAGTATCATGAGAAATAAGGGGTAGAACCCTAATTCTCAGGTTTAAAGCAGCATATTTTACATGTTTGCAACCGAGTGCATCGATCAACTAGAGTATTAAATATGTAACTCGTGCGATGTGTTGGAGTTGATTACACTCTCGGGCTTGAATTTTCTAAGCCCAAGCCCTGCAAAGGAATGCAACAGGCCTCCATTTATTATTTATGTACTTGTGTGACTGCATATTATGTATGTTGATTATTTTGATGCTTACATTTATTATTGCTATGTTAAGTTACATCAGTAATGTAAGGTTAATAAAGACTAATCAAGAGATTTTGGTTGTCGTTGGATTGTGGAGAGATCACCTAATCAAGATAATGACTAAAATACCCTCTTTAGGGTTAGGACCAGTTCATGGAGTAAATGGGGCCCTAACATAGAATTTTATCTTCGTTAATGAACCGAGGATGGTTACGGGATGTTCTTCGAGTCATAGCTCAGTGGATGAGCTATATAGTCGGCCGATTCACAAGGTGAAGAGGACCCAAATGGTTGAGCGGATATTTGACTGGATGAAAATAATCTAGTCTAAGTTTTAGATGTTTGAGGGAGTCAATGGTCATAAGGATTTGAGGCTTCTATGGATATATTAGTAATGTCTTATGAGACATTTTCTCCCAGAGTTAGGATGCTGGAGATTGCGATATGCTTCTTCATCACCACGACAGTTTGGGTATTGACTAGAGGGTCTTTACCGCGGGTCTCTTGCAGGTCTTCCAAGGACTATTTAGTACGTACGAAAAGCGGAGTTACATGAGCATCATGGAAGGCTTGTGTTTCTTACCAATCTGTGTCCACGAGCACATTTGAGATTCTCTTCCTCAGATTCGTGGCAGGCTATTGAGAGCCCTGGAGATTTGAGTCAAGCTGCTGTTAAGCAGTCTACTCTAAGGTTGGAGTCTTTTGTTTGGAGATTTCTCGAGGGGCGAGTTATCTCTGAGTTACAGATTTGTTAGTATTAATTGTCGAATAAGAGTTGTGAGATAACTAATAACATTGTTTGGTATTGCTTATTAATTAGACAAGTGGAATGGTTAAAAGACTTACTAAAATGTAGGTTGAAAATATTTAAGCATTGCATGTGTGATGCTATGCTTTTTAGAATAGAGTGGTTTCTAGGCAGAACTACGTTTGGATCCGATCTTGTTGAAAACATTGGAGATGTTGTCTGATGAGTACGTAGGCAACTAACATCGGGTGATGTTGGCCCGATCTGAAAAATATTAATACAACTTTTTGTCCTTTGAAAGCTCTTCTCCTGTAGGCAGAGATGCTCCATTGTGGTTGTTGTTTGGTTTGCTTTGTTGCAAATTCTCCAGGCGACGATATTGAGACCAAGGCAAGCGAGCATAAAAGGTTTCCGCGTTTCTGCAACTCCGGTATGTTAGTGTACCTTTATCGTGAGAGTCAACTTATTATTTATTTTTAGACGGGTGACGGACTTGTACTTAGATGGATGAGCTGGTCTTTATGAATTTTCAAACGTTAAATAATATCATATGTTTTGATATTCGTATTTGTGAACCCCAGTTATCATGACCTAGGTATTTAATCGAAAGGTTTGTTTTGTATTTAAAAAAAAAATTCTCGTTACTTACCATTCGTGCTATTTAAAAATACTTTTAAAAATTCGGGTGGTGACAGAAACAATTCTACTACTAGTTTGTTAATGCAACTATCTCTTTGGTTTTGTGTCACAAAGATAATATCAAATAAAGAATTTGTTTTACTGAACAATGCACATCAGCTGATAGTGCTTCTAGTAATTTTCCTCTGGTTTAAAGAACCTCCACTAGTTGATTACATCTATTCAACTCTAGTTAATCAGCTTTATAGTTCTAGTATATCTAAACTGAAATAATTGGTTGAGGCATTTGGTTTTTAGTGTACGCATTTTATTTCCTTCTCATGAAGATGAGGTGATTAATCAAGAAGATGAGGTGGTTGTTCTTGACTCTTGATTTCTAGCTTGAGGTCAAGCTTTTGATGGGCAGGAGGGTCTGATGCAGGAGCATGTTTTATTAACGATAGATGAGAGAAGTGGGAAATCCAGTGAGACATTTGGTCGAGCAGATGTGAGCCTTTCAAAATAGCCAAGGGCAATTCGGGTAATCACTAATGGGATGGAAGCCTATGTGTTGGTAAAAGGGTAGTTTCTCAAAACTAGCAAGGGGTATTTGAGATAATTGTGTTTAAAGCGATGGACCGTTAAAACAATTAATCTTCTTCTTCCTTCAACCATTTCAACAGTATCGAGATGCAATTGAGATTCATGGCGTCAAATTCAAATTACATTTCCATCACGATTTCATTACAAAGTGTGTATGCTAGTATAAATAGAACTTGGAATGTAATTAGGTCAGCTGATTGTTGATTGATAATTGTTCATTTTGTATTTGGTTATTCCCAACGAGGGCTATCCCTAAACTCTGTTTTGAGCTGAAGCTACAGAATCAACGGGAGGTTGAATTCTTAGCTTGTTCTTTGTTTTCTTTCTATAATTTCATTTTGATTAGTGAAGATTGAAGATTTGTTCTAAAAAACTTGTTTCAATTTGAGATGACTACATGAAAATTGCCCCGCCAATCCTTTGCTCTAGAGGTATTGACTTTACTACGTTAGGGAAACATCTTAGCAATAAAGAGGAAAGTGAAATCCGGGGTACTAGAACGAGAAGTGAAACGAGAAAATATCTAGTGGAACCAGTCTCCCACAAGGCCGTGCACGTGCTTATTTATCTTTTAACACACAAACTCAAAGTCATGCCTCAATTTACTCACTTTTAAATATGTACAATTTATCTAAACATGTCAAATATTTAAAAGGCATATTTATCACGTAGCCCATAGAACAGTTCTAGTAAATAATTTTTTTATTGGAATGTACTCCAGGTTGCAATAGTTGCACTAATGACCTGCATAAGCCTTAAGGGCCCATAGTGCCTAGAAGGGTGACAAAGAAAAACTCTAGATTTATGGCATTGTTGAAGCTAAAAGGTCCGACACCAATATAGGTGGTCCCTTGACAAAAATGCCTCGAATACTAGCAACCTTATGGAAGATATTTGAATGCGCTAATTTGCAATAAGCCTATAATTAATTTCAATAGTAGATGTGTAAGAATGTCATGCATGTTGGGCATCAAGTGGTCTAACTTTACCCAACGCAATTAAAATTATAAATAATTTTTTTTATATTTTCTTTGAATTTTAATAAAATTTGACCTAACCCAACCCTATAAGTCAGGTTTTGGGATTCCAAATGAAACCCAAATAACTATTTGAGTTGAGTTTTCAATCATGAATGGTTTTAGATTTGAGTTTAACAAAACTCGACCTAAAACCCGCTCAATAGCATTTATACAAATAGGAGTGTGACAATGAAAATCGGGTTCAACCATTTACCATTATCGGATGACTGACTATAACTGATTTTTATAGCCACATGCTCCTTTATAATAAGGAGCTCATTTTGGGCTCACTGTATAGAGGCGCATTTAAAAATCTTCCCAACTTTTCAGGATTTAATGAGAAAGATTGCCAGTATAATAACTGGGTGGAAGGCTAAACTATTGAATCAATAAGGTAAATGAGCCCACAACAATTCTTGTCTTAGCTTCCATCCTCAGCATGTTATGTCCAGCACTAAGTTACCTACTAAAGATTGAACAAGCATGCTGGCCCCAGTTACCGCACCACAACTTACAGTTAATCACTGTGCATTCTCGGTAATGTCTGTTCACTCTTTATAACCTGTTGCTCTGCTTATGAAGAGATGGCTCATAACAAAGTAAACTTTGGTGGGTAGTCACTGTTTGTTGATATAATCAACTAAAGATTGAACTCACATTTTAGGGAAGATATTTAGAAGCCAATCAAATTGTATCCCACACTGTTACTGCTTCCAAATTTGCACATCCAGGTGTTCAATTTTCAAGGTTAAGAAATTTCCCTTATAAAATTAATAGGAAAAGGCTAAAAAATAAGAAGAAAATCGTGTTCATCCATCTCACAAGAATCAAACATAAGTAAATACGATGTAACCAGGATCCCTACATTACAAGGATACATACAAAACGTCAGTTTCTAAAGGTGTTCCTGTGACTAGCAACCGTGCCAGTAAGTTAGCCAACAACTCCATTTTGGCAAACAGAAAGTGCAACACATTAGGAGTATCAATTTCAACAGCAATTCCACCCGTCCACCTTTTTTAAGTTGCAGTGAAAACCGAATATAAACAGCATTGAAAGAGAAGTTGGTGAAAAATATAATAAACAACAAGCAAGCCCAAAACTCAGCCCCAAGAAAATTGATATTATAATGACTTACTCATTCTTGTTTCTCCAGCTCTCCCATCCTCTCAATAATTGCCTGCAATATAGCATCATGTAGACACTTAGCAAGTGCTAAGAAAAGATGACCATTCTCAGCCCTCAAGCAACCCACTTGTGTGTTATATGGGATTTTATGAAGGTAGGATTTCAATCCAACTACCTACAGCTCTACATAGACAGAGTCACACCACTGCATGTTCCACGAGAAACCAAAAGTTTTTGAAGCAAGAATAAAGTTTTATTTATGCATACCCTTTTACTCGTTTCTTGCAATTCCCCAGCAAGTATGAACTCATCCAGTATCAGATAGACCTGACATAATAAACAAAAAAAGCTGTCAATTTCAGATTGAATGTCTCACTATCTTGTTCAGATTGATTATCTAACATTTCCTTTCAAAATAACGTCAAAGCACATATACCTTGTGGAAGTTAAATACCAAGTCAAGCTCACAAACATTGCTGAAGAAATGGTCCAGTATCTCGACAAACAAGTGGATGCACTCCAAGTATGCCAATTCATTATCTGTGATGTCAACACACATAGAGAAAAATAATCCCGCATACCGGCGATAGATGATTTTGTGTGTGCGGAACTGCAAAAAGAAAAAGAAAAAAAGAGAAGTTAACTTTATGTCCATAGAGCATATTTGAAACCAAATAACTTGCTGAACATAAAGAGTAGAACATATGGCAAACATCAATTTCAACTAATTGTTTCTTCCAAATCTTCTAACCAATTATTGTTTTTAAACATATGGTCCCTTTGATAAGAAAGCATTAGCTTCAGGCATGGAAGGCCGTATTGACCGATAATACCCATATCGGTCACTATTGGCACGACACAGAGTGGGTGGGAAGGGTTTACAGGATTTTTTGATACTGTTGTAATGCATCGCCCGTATCATATCAATACTCTCGATACGTTTCAATACATGCACCAACTCCAACCAAAGTAGTAACGTGATTTTTCCTGGTCTCAATCCCAGGAGCAAGGAATATGCCTCATGCCATCTTCACCAACTGCACCACGTCACCAAACAGTTAACATTGTGTCTTTTTTTATAGTAGTTTCAATCATTTTCAAAAATGTGTGGGCTGCAAACGATTTTGCAAGGATTAAACCTGGATTATCTCACTGTGTTTGAGTGATGTACTAACCAAAACTGACCCACAATGATTTGCTTGGTCTTGCTTTAACTTAGATATATTTTTAATATTAATTCAATCATTTGAACCTTCATTGTCTCGTTATATTTGAGTAATGAGATAACCAACTGAGCTAGAACTTTCTTTTAACTTAAACCCCTATTTTAAATTACTTGAAAATAAAAATTAACATACAAGAACCAATGGGGTTGAAGTCCATATAGTTTAGGTAATTCTAACTATGGCAGTGCTACAGTTGCGAACACTCATTCAACCATTTAAATTCTGAGAACCATACAAAAGAACCATGTTGAAACGTATCTGCTACATATAAAAACTCCAAATCCCTCATGAAGTATAAAGCGTACTAAATCAAATATTAAGCTATTAGTAGTCAAGCATTCCTTATAAAAAAAATTACTGCATGAGGTATTAAAAAATTCTATATTAAGACGACAAACTCAACATTGTAAGCATATACTTTAAATAACATCAGAAACTAACACATAAAATAAGCAAATCATTTCTACACCTTATGCACCACTCCCACTTCAAGATATGCAAGCCGTCAATAATTAACACTTTAAGCAACACATTTCAATAAATTGTATACCTCGCATAAACCACAAGAAGCTCCAAAATCCATCAATTACGTATAAACACTGAATTTATGTAATTAAAAGTACAGAACGAGGAAAGCAATAGACGCACACAACCTCAACAAAATTGGTGAACTTGGGATCTCTATTGACAACCAGTCTATGAACCTGCATTCAACCAACATAATACAACTTCAGCATAATCAAATATACAAATAACCATTCTCTGAATATTAGCATAAAAAAACGAGGCAAGACCCAATAACCTTATAAATGGTATATGATATAACCTAATACCAGCATCCAAATCTATGACTTTTCAATTTAAAACTATGGGAAGAAGAAGAAGAAAGGAGACCTCGTATTCAACTTTGTGCTTCTCGGAGTCTTCCAGCGGGACGTAGTATTTGGCCAGCCGGGTCTTGCCCTGCCTGTTCTGGAGAAGTAAGAATCGGATCTGCCATTAAATCAATCAAGAGCAGAAAACACAAGTCAAAGAAATTCCTGAAGACTAGAGGGGACAAGTACGCAAAGCAAAATGCAGCAGATTGAAAACCCACATACCATTTTGAGAGATCAAACGTAAAATCGGTGGATTAGGAGAAAAGGAGTAAATCCTTGAGACAATCGAAAGACACGAAGATGAAAAAATTGAACGCCGTCAGAGACTTTCAACTTCTCCTCTTTGAATGTTTTCGCCAGGCGATTCGTTATCACGGTTCGACATCGCCAATTGGTGCTAATTCCTCCTGGGAGAGCTCCTGCCGTCCGAGTAAACGGGGCCATGCAGGTCCGAGATGCTGCCCGCGTCCGTCAGGCCAATATGGTCGTCGGCCACTTGTTAGAAAGGTTAGTAGATGGAGTATAAACGTTAATTAGTTAACTTTTTTAAATATTAATTTTTTTTAAATTAAACTATTAATATGAGACTAATAGCTATTTTATGGGTAATATAGTGGCTGGCTCAGTTGTGTAAGAATATTCCAAACTAGGTTTTGCTTAGTACTTATATATACAATGAACATTTCCCAAGAAATGTGTTTAACAAAAAAATATTTGGTACTAATAAACTAGTAGATTATAAGATAGACATGAAATCATATACTTAAAATGCAAATTGCCTTAATAAGAAAAGGCTCATAGACTAGTAAACGTGAACCTAAAGTACTATTTTAGTGACCAATAATAGTATGCTACTACGTCACCGTAGAAATGGTGAGTGAAACTTGATAACATATCTTACAGTTCTTAGGTTTCTCCCCACTATATGTCTAATGGTCATGCAATTTAGTCATAGAAAATAGTCAAGATAACACTTTTCTTAGTATAAAAAGTTGAGATTTAAATTTGCAAAGGCATTCTGCGAGAATTTGCATTATACGGGGTCAAATTAAGGTGAAATTTGCTAATATAATACGAACCTCACAATCGCATCCTGCTAAGGTTTCCTCCCCTATTGCCAAAGCAAATAAAAAATGAATATCACCAATCTCACCGTAATTCAATCAAATCAAGCTTGTTTCTTATATATACAAAAAAAAAAAGAATATTAGCATTTTTTTCATGTGCATCTTCATGTCAAGTATAAATGGGATTTGCTGATCACTAAAATCACAACTGCTAAATCTTCAACACGTTTTTATGATTTTAGAGATTCCAACCTATCTCATATATAGCCCAAGGGACAAGTACTGAAAATTGTTCACCATTAAAAACACATGTTTAAGCAGCAGCAACCCGGGCAATCTGTGTCCGACCATTAGAAACACATGCGTACATTAGAAGATAGCCTTCTCGATGAAGAGGCAACGGCCAAGAATACAAACAGATAAACAACTACTGTGCCTAGGCCTGCGCTGGCCATGACTTTTTGCCCAGTACTTCTCTTACAATTTGTGTTTCCAGGGGGAAAGTGGCCAGGCCAGACCCGGTCAGGTGGATGGGCTGTGTTGGACCATGGTATGGGCTCGGGCCCGGTTTGGTCTAACGATATAGTAATCCGGGTAAACCGGTACGAGCCACAGGGTCTAAGTGTGGTGGGGGCAGTCGCGCCAACCCTACATGTGCCTTCGTTACATATAATTCAAGTGGGACTTGCATACGTCATACACATGCACTAGGCAATCGCTAGGTTGTGCATTTACACGTTGTAGGGCCCAGACACATGAATTAGGTGTTGAGGGTGTGACCTGTGGTTAGTGAGGGGTCGACCCTCTAGTGGGCTTGACCGTGAGGAGGAGGTGCAGGCTTCCGCAGGCTCTGAGAGTCAAAGCCCGCTCCTGTTGTATAAGACCCTCTAGTGAAATCGGAAGGAAAAGAGCAATGAAGCCCATTTAGTAATAGCCCTTTATAAGCCCTCTTAGAATAGGATTGGGGGAGGGTATATAAGGGAGAGTAAAGAGAGGAGACAACCCTAGCTTGAAAAAGCAAGGGCCGGCCCCCCTCTCTAGTCTCCTCTCTTCCCAATTGGCCGCCTCCCCTCTCTCTCTTGTTCTCTCTTGGTTCAGCCTGCTCAAGCAAGGGGAGATCTTGCTGCTGGCCGCCCTCCTTCTCCCCTCTCCTAAGCATTCTTGGCGGGCTGATTAAGGGAGAATCATCTCCTCCTAGGCTGGATCTTGGAGGCTGAATCAAGGGCTGCTTTATTGCTATGTTTTTTCCATCAATCCAAGCAAGGTTGTGAGGGATATGCACATTAGAAAGGTATTCTTCTATTCCTATACTAGATTGATCTTGTGTTTAGTGTGCAAGGATTCAATTGTGGAGGGCGTGCTAGGGCTGAAAACGCCCATGTTAGTGAGTGTTCATTCCTATTTCAATTCTCCTTTGATCGATTCTTGATTGGATGCATGTTTTATTGTTTAATAAATTGAGTGTTTTGCATGCTTTGTGTAGATTCAATTTAAAGATTGGATATTTAAGATCGATAGAACATACACTAAGTACATGTTAACATTAGTAATATTGATGCTAATGTGCACTAATATGTGCGCCGTTGATCTTGTGGATGAAGGTTTACATGTGTAACTTAGGCTCGGAAGGAAGTATGAAATACTCTTATGAAGAGAAGAGGATAAGAGGGAGTAGAGATGGTTGGGTGAATGATAAGAGCATGTGGTTGATGTTGGGGTTGTTGCTCCAAGACATGAGAACATGAGTGTGACCCCATTTCACTTTTGGAAAGGATGAGAAAGAGAAAAAACCTTCACGAGATACTTTGCATGGTTGTGGTCCTAGTTTAATGCAAATTTTCTATCAAATCTTAGTGATAATTCTTTTAAGGGAAAATTATATCAATAATAATAAAAAAAATATTTACCAAAATAAATCACTTTAGAAAATATTTCTTAAATGGTGTTCCTTTTTGCCACGCAGGAGCCAGCTAAGTAGCTGGCGCTTGCGTGGCTTTTTTTTAAAAAAATTTAAGTTGATTTCGTCATTTAGAAGGACAAAATTGATTTTAAGCGATTTCGTCCTTCTAAATGACGATACCGTTTTAAGTTGACCCGATTTCGTCGTTCTGAACGATGAAATTGCCACACTTGATCGGCGTTCGATCGGCAACAATGCTGATTTCGTTGTTTAGAACGATGAAATCAGCTTAAGTTCATCGTCATTTTAGTCGCGATTCTGCTCCACCTCCAGTCGCGTTTCTAGTCATTTCTTCCTGCCGATCCAGCATTCTGCTCCACCACCGCTTCCGTTGTCCGGCCCGCCGCCAGTCCTGCCTCCTCCTCCCCGCCGCCTTTGTCGTCGGCCCCCATTCTAACCGCACCAATTTTGTCCCCATTATGTGGTACCCTAAATCTTCATTTTTTTAGATAATTACTTTAACAACGTGTTGATTTACAACGATTTTAATTTCATTGATTAGGAAATTTTCTCATTAATTTAAAGTCTTCATGATATGCTTATATACTTAATAAATCTATTGGTTTCTATGCGTATATATTTTGAAAATATGTTGATTTTCATATGTAAGATCTCTGATCTTAAACCGGTTTTTGTTTCACTTTAATTATCGGTTATCGTGAGGTTAACACGTTTTCTGATTTATTCGGTGGTTTCAAAGATAGATGGTGTTTATGATAGTTTTAATCAAAATTAACTTTACAGATACTGGTTTTAAGTGATTTTGAATCAAATGTGAATTTTTAGGATTTTTTAGAATTTTTACTATTTTTCCGAAAATTAGGGTTTGGCGGGACCCCCTGTGGGCCCCACCATCAAAATTTGGGTTTTTATGTCAAATGAACCCAGACATCAACTTAAGCTCATACAAAAATTTTTAGAATTTTCTCAGATTTAATTAGTTCTCAAATTTGTAAAATACTTATTTTTAGCCCAAAATTCTACTTACACCCCATTAGTTCTTTTAGTGCAACCCAAACCCCACTATAAAAAATAAGACCTGAGCCATTTCCCATTTTGGGAATAGGCTGAGAAGGAGAGGTGAGGTCTAATCCCTAATTAGGCCCGGATTAGAAGGTGTTTAAGGTAAGTCTATTCTAATTAAGCACTAAATCTTAGCTTTCCTCTTAATCCCTTCTAAATCTATCATTTCTCCTTTATTTTAATTTATTTTAAAACACCAAAACTACTGATTTACATTTTTACTACAAGCCCTAGATCTAAGTTTTTAATTAGGGTTTTCTATGTTAAATCGGTTTTAATGGAGTTTAATTCAAACTCTATGTCTTTGTAAGGTTTTCAAGAAGGGTGACCGTCAAATCCAAGCCTAATCAAGGGATAAGGTAATGGACTTTCAAAATTTCAGTCTTCCTATGGTAAAACTCTTGATTTTGTGGTTTATTTTGAATAGTTTTACTTGATTTAAGGCTTTAATGGCATGATTAGTAAATGATAATCTTTAATCCCAATTTCATAGGGTTTTATCTTGTTATGATGTGGATTAGCATTCTGGAAGTTATGGTGGACTTTTAATGGCATTTAGGTTGTTAGATGGTGATTTTGAGTTTTATCAATGGAGTTTCGGTTTGAAAATGCAAAAGGAAGAAGATGGTTGAATCTGCCTTGTTGGCGTTCAAACGGCAATACTGCAATTTTGGCACATATCTTATTTAGCCGATCAAACGGCCCTGGAGGGCGTTCGAATGGCTACACTGCAGGATTTGATAAGTTTTATGTATGTTGCTTATTTCGACATATCTACTTCAAAATATCATTTTTATGTTATATGATGTTGGAATTACCATCTTGAAGTTATGAATAGTTGATTCTCTATGGTTAGGTGTATTTTCAGTAGAGCTACAACATACTAATGGGCTGATATGTCATGTTAAGATGTGGTTAATTGATGTGTGAATACTAGTGTTATATCTTGACTCAAGTTTGAAGTGAATGATCTTATATGTGGTTAGCTTGTGGTTAAGCTTTGATTTGAGTTACGATTTTAATGATTCTTCTCTTATGATTTCCGCTAGAATTCATGATTAAATGTTAATGCTCATGTGTAGTGTGATGGCGAGTGAATTACAAGCATGTTGATATGCATTGAGTGATGTATTTCTACTATGTGCACACACACATGTGGGGTTTAATGATGATGATGAGGTTTGCGATTATGATTATGAATGATGCATGAAGGGCTGAAGAGAGCACCTATAATAAATTAGAATTCATATATGCTTTGCCCACGTATGTACTATGTTGCATGCATCATGAAAATGTATTTCCAATTGAGGTTTTACCATTGGTTAATCAGAATTGATCGGTTGTGTAGAATAGCCGAAGAGAAACCATTAGATACTTGCGGTATGGGACGCATTATGTTAATGGATAGCTCTAAGGTTCGTTGCACTAGTGCTTTGTTAAATTTGCTTCTATGGCGTCACGAATACTCATGGTATGGGACGTGAGGACTAGAGTCGACATAGAAGTATTTTACGTGCACACTCCGAGGTGGGTTGAGTCTAGTTAAGTGGATGCAAATGTATTTCCAATTGAGCTTTATCGAGATTAATCTAATTCGATCGATTGGATGCAATGTGGTGAAATTGCGTGCCGGTTTAATCGGTAGTGGCTTAATCAAAACTTGATTGGTCTGAAAGGACATGTTTTGATTTGAACTCCTTCGTGGAACAAGTACACTCCCCAGGTTGAGTCGAGTGAAGATGAGATTATATGAGGACGAGTCGTATACTTGTTGCGGTTGAGATTTATTTATTGAGAATAGTCACATCTAGACATTGAGCACCCAGAGTGGTATGCCTTCGTGCACTGGCTACCACGTGTTCTAGGTTTTCAATGCGGGAATTTAGACTCTCCCGACCGCAGAGATGTCCTTGGAGAACACCTTGCTCTAGGTTCCCTACGTGGAATTTGGACGTTCTTGGCCAGAATTGTCCTTAGCGAGCAGACCTGCTCTAGGTTCCCTTTGGGGAATTTGGATTCCCTTATGGATTATCCTTGGCGAACAGAGGGGCTGACTACCTCTACATCTTGGTTTCTCTTATGGAATTAAGACTGTATCCTGAGCGGGCAATGCCCCAGGTTTCCAGTTAGGAAATTTGGACCATGTCCAGCCTTGCGGCAATGATTGTGTTTACTCCTTGATGGAGGCATTCCTTATATGATGTGATGCATGACTTAATATGTATATTGGAGATACATCTCGTGAAGATTGATATGATGTTGAGGCATGATTTGATATGTATGTTAGAGATACATTTCATGCAGGTGGATATGATGTGATGCATGATTGGATATGTATGTTGGAGATACATTTCATGCAGGTTGATAGGATGTGATGCATGATTGGATATGTATGTTAGAGATACATTTCATGCAGGTTGATATGATGTGATGCATGATTTGATATGTATGTTAGAGATACATTTCATGCAGGTTGATATGATGTTGAGGCATGATTTGATATGTATGTTAGAGATAC
This sequence comes from Saururus chinensis, assembly GCA_035235625.1. NCBI lineage: Eukaryota > Viridiplantae > Streptophyta > Magnoliopsida > Piperales > Saururaceae > Saururus > Saururus chinensis. The sequence goes on from CP141148.1 coordinate 2,845,018, forward strand.
ATTTCATGCAAGTTGATATGATGTTGAGACATGATTTGTTATGTATGTTAGAGATACATTTTATGTAGGTCGATATGATGTGATGCACGATTGGATTTGTATGTTAAAGATACATTTCATGCAGGTTGATATAATGTGATGCATGATTGGATATGTATGTTAGAGAAAAAATGCTTAAGTTATGTTGAAAAAGATATGTCAAAAAGTTACTTCATGCTCTTAAAACCATTGATGAGTGGGAAGGGTCCCACTCATCAATGGTTTTAAGAGCATGAAGTAACTTTTTGACATAGCTTTTTCACGTCAAAGTAGCATTGTTCATGTTAGAGATACATTTCATGCAGGTTGATATGAGGTGATGCATGATTGGATATATATGTTAGAGATATATTTCATGCACATGGATATGATGTGAATGGCACTATGTAGATTATACACTATGATGCAGGTTTAGGTGATGTGTCTGTGTGATCAGAAAATGTTACATCTTGTCAATCTTTGATCTGAATGATTTTATTGCTATGCTATCGTATTTTTGATGATGATAGTATATTAAAAAAAATATTGCTGAGTTTGTTTAAACTCACCCCTCTTTATTGTGTTTTGCTTTGGGGCTGCATGGCGCAACACGCAAACGGATATGATCTCCTCTTTGAGGAAAGATCGGAGACGACTTGGATGTGATCGTGAAGACTCTTATGTGACTTATTTTCCTTGGTTTATGCTTTATGTTTAGAACCTTTGTGCATGGTTCTCTATTGGATTTATGCTACTTTATACAGTTGTGTTACTTAAGACCTAATTTAGAGCCAGTGTGGGCTATGGTTGACTAAGCATGTGGGTTTGAGACTAGTCGTTTATTTTGAGTTAAGCGACTCTTTTTCTTTTCTACTTATTTACTCTTGCTCAAAGGAATGTGCTAAACTGTTATCTCAATTTTTCCCTTGTCGCCCCCACGCGCTTGACCAGCCCCTGGACCGGGTTCAGCTCGGGTCGGGCATCGCTGGGGCGTGACACCATATGTTGGTTGTCATGCTTATATATTTAGAAAATCTCTTGGTTTTATTTAAATATTATTGTGGTATTTTATGCCTCTATTGATTTACATTTTTATTTAAAATCAAAGCTTAATTTAATAGAGAATATGAGTTAGCAATAGTTTGGTTAGGGTAGATGTTAGTATTAGTTTGCTTAATCTAATATTAATTTAATTTATTGTTTATGAATTAATTGAATAGAAATTGTAGAAGAAATGGTTAGTTTTTTACTTACCTATGACGGACGCACTGTAAGGTCCCTGATTTTTTTACGATTTTCTGTGATTTTTCTGCTATTTTTTTGGTCATTTTTGGCAGGAAATGTGACGCTTCGGCATATTTATATTTGTGTATTTTACCCCATATTTATACCTATAGAGTTGGGTGTGGGGCTTAGTCGCGGGCCGCAAGCTGCGCTGCGCGCTTATAGTACGAATTTTGGAGGTACAACGCGTAACCGAGAGGTTAATGTGTATTGAGGACATATATAAAAAAATTAAAAAGAAGTTACATATATATCTATGCTTCCATCAACCGGATTCTAGGAGTGACTTCTAGAAGGAAAAAATCACGTCCAGAGAGAATGAGAGAAACCCGAGCCCATTTTCGGTTGCTCTGTTCTCCCTCCTCCATCGTCAGATTCCGCCGGTTCTTGTCAAGATCCTCTTTGCCTCACTGCCAAGAGTCCATAGGTACTGGCTATGATCGCCGCCATGGCCTCTTCCCTCCTCCACGAGGTACCGAACTTTTCTTTGGGTTTTTCTTCCTTCAAATCCCGTTTTTGAGCCATGGGGGTACAATTTTGATGTCGTTTGCGGCCGCCCTCAACTAGACTTATGTTTAGTTGGCCGCTATGAATCCATAGGCACTGGCTAGAGCCGCTACCATGCTTTCTTCGCTCCGTGGTGAGCTACCGGTACTTTGGTCGGGTTTTTATTCACATTTCATTTCACTGTCCATGGTGTTGTTTTACATGTCGGTGTGTTTCCTGTCGTCGTTCGGCCAACAAACGGACTCCATCCATCCTACTTTGACCTAGTGTTGGTAGGGGGTTACCGTTTCTGACCCCACTTTGCCCTATTGACTTGCTCCGCCCGATTAGACGCTTTGGGTGCGTCTCGGGTCATTGTCATCGGCAAGCCGTGTGCCATTTGGCCATCATGGGCTCTGCTCTAGCTCGGCAACAGTAAGGGTTAGCCCCACTTGCCGTGATTATACTTCCGCTCGGAATGGGTTGCTTGCCTTTGCCCTATACTGTGCGAGATGCACAACCGCCCACACTACATGTATTGGTTGTGGGTGGTGATCGGCGATGTCACCGCTTCGATCGGTCACCACCTCCTGGCCATAGCTCAGTTGCCCTTTTGTGAGCCTTGGGCTACTACCGTCCGACCCATCTCCCCCTAGAGTGGTCCTTTTGGCTGCGTGTGCATGTGGCCACACATGTGCGTTTGGGTTTAAGCACTGTATTTGCTCCGCCTGACAATCAGTTGTCTTTGCCACCGAGTGGAGTTGACACATAGCCCTCCTCCACCTCTCCTTTGTCCTTGAGTGTTGCCCCACGCGTTCCGCCCTTATGTGGGCTCATGTTGATGCAAAATCATCACCGTTGGGTGCTGTCCACGACCGATTTCGTCGTCTTGTGGCCGGCTGAGTACGTCTTAACCATCGGCCGATCTTTAGTGAGTACACCATCAACTTCTGGTTGCACCGCCACTTATGTTGGCACAATATTTTTCCCGGCCGCCCTAGTGTGCCGCCATGAATCGCGGATTTTGCTGCATTGACTTCTGACACCTCGTTTGGCCGTGATTGTTTCCGGCACTTCCTAAAATCCTTGGGACAACAGCTCTCTCAGCCAGGCAACGGTTTTGACCGCCAATTCCGCAGCCGACATCGCCACCATCGTGTACTCGCCATCAAACGTCATGATTATGAGGTAGGGGAGCTTTGAACTCGTAATTTTATGATAGAATGCTTTGAATGAATAGCAGCATGTTAGGACTATATGATTAAATGCTATGGATGTTAGCTTATGATCCGTATTGCATGATGTAAGAGGATGAATTATACCATGTTGAAATGCATATGACATACATGTTGGCTATAAGTATGTTGGATGTATGTATGTGCTAGTGATGGCTAGCGTGTATGTTTGAAGTATGTATAGTTTATGCATGTGCTAGTGATGGTTAGCGTGCATGTTTGAAGTATGTATGAATGTGTATGTATGTGCTAGTGATGACTAGCGTGTTTGTTGGTAAGCTTCGTATGTGTATGTATGTGCTAGTGATAGCTAACGTGCATGTTTGAAGTATGTATGAATTATGCATGTGCTAGTGATGACTAGCGTGTATGTTTGAAGTATGTATGAAATATACATGTGCTAGTGATGGCTAGCGTGCATGTTTAAAGTATGTATGGGTTATGCATGTGCTAGTGATAGCTAGCGTGCATGTTTGAAGTATGCGTAAATGTGTATGTATGCGCTAGTAATGACTAGTGAGCATGTTTGTAAGCTATGTATGTATGATAGTATGTGTGTGTTATACGTATGTGTGATAGACATATGTATGTATGATGGCTATTTGCCTATGCTATGGATATGTGTATGTGCATGTGGGCAGTGTCAGTATTTGGTATGGATTTGGGTATGGATGTGTAAGTGTATGACGGATGACAGAGGATATGAGTATGACGGGCAAGGATTATAATGGATCGGTTTGGGTTGGATTATATGTTGGGCGATTGTCAGACAGTAAGAATGTGCATAATTGTATAAGGATAACGTACAAATCATGAAGTGAAAAGTAAGCATAATAGGTGAGATTTAAGTAAAATCATGATAACTGGGGTTGGCTCTAAGGAGCTCAGTCTAAAGACTTCTGAGTAAGATGTTTTGGCCATATGGTGGATGGCGGATCATGTAAGATGTAAGATGTAAGGATTTGTGTACAGTGTGCTATGTTGTAAGATGAACGGGTTAAGTGAAGTTTGTTACCCTGACGAACTAGGGTTTCAGATCGGGCTCAGCTTTGGTTTGATCAGTCGAGCATTGTGAGTTTGTGTGGCATAATTGTATTACATAATATACTTAATTCAAACTTGAATTATAAGCACAACTAATGATAGTGTTGTGAGTTTGAGACCTGAGGGTTCGACGGATTAACTTCCGTGTTTGAGCTAGCCGATAATGAGTCAGTTGAGCATTTCTCATGTCTTGCCATGGTGTTTATCCTGCGGGATGTTGTCTGTGTGTTGTATAGAGCACCGGACGTTTGATGCTCTATTGAGAGTGATATATATTTCTGATTTGGTCTACGTGCTGTATAAGACCAGACATTTGATGCTTTGTTGAGAGCGATGTACGTTTCCGACTTGTCTGTGTGTTGTATGAAGCCCAGACATCTGATGCTCTGTTGAGAGCGATGTATATTTTCGATTTGGTCTGTGTGCTGTATTAAGCCCAGACGTTTGATGCTCTGTTGGGAGTGTTGTATGATTTCTGCCCAAAAGTGGCATTGTATGATTCCGCCCAAGAGTGGCACTGTATGTTTCTGCACAAGTGGCGTTGTATGTTTTCTGCCCAAGAGTGGCACTGACACTATAAGACCCATTATGGTGGGCAATTCTATGGCACTATAAGACCCATTATGGTGGGCAATTGTATGACCCATTATGGTGGGCAATTGTATGACCCCTTATGTGTGGGTGTTTATGTTTGCACGCTTAGGTAAGTAGTATCATGGACCTACTCTTACCTGTTTGATCATGTGCCCCATGAGCATAGGTGTGCCTTACCTTCGAAAAAGTCCATGACATCTAGTCACTCCCTGGAGGTTAAGGTGATGCCCCAGTGGCATTCTTTTCCATTTTGACACTGGAGCTTATTAGTTGTAATGAGCTTCAGTGGCCGATAGTATGTGTACGATTATGAGTATGAGCACGACTATAAGCATATGAGTATGAGCACGACTGTAAGAGTATGAGTATGAGTAAGATTGTAAGCGTATGATTTTGAGTAAGACTATAAGTGTAAGACTGTACAAGTAAGGTCGTACGAGTATGATTGTATGAGTAAGGTCATACAAGTATGTGTAAGTTGCATGAGTATAAGTACGATGGTACGAGTAAGTTTGTAAGGCCCCTGATAGGGGTATTTGTGTAAGTTTAATTTAATGGTATGATTTTGGCACGATGGTGCATTTGGTATGATTGTATGCGTATGTGCGTGAATATGATTATATTATGTTGACTGCTTCATGTTTGAGTTGTATGAACGCATGTATTTATGAACTTAGTGAGTTCACTGTTTTGGATTCCCCTACTGGGTATTTTCCTACTGAGTATGAAAATACTCATTACCCTACTTTTTAGCCCCGTTGTATGGGAGGCTTTTGTAGGTTGTGACGGAGAGCTCCTGAAGAGGATGCTTATTTCAGCGGTAGATTGATTCCCGTTGACTCAGGTATATGCTTGACTCACTGTGAGTTTATTTGTGCCACGATCCGATGTATTGGGTGAGATGAGAAAACAAGTGTTTATATATTCTGGACTTTTAGTTTGGATTAGAATGTAGACTGTTATGGGACTTGCACTCAGGGATGCCTAGGAGAGATTTGTATTTAAAGTCTATGATTATAACAATTTATTCGTACGGTTGTTTTTCGAGTAGAGCCTGTGGATGTTTGGTTTGGCCGTACGATGTTTGATCGAATGAGTAAAAGTTTGTATGGGAAAGCCGATGTGTTATGTTTTAATTTATAAAATTGTTTTCACATGTTTCGTATTTCCCGATTTATAGCAATTATATTACAAAAAATTTCCATGAATTTTGAGGAAAGGTATGAAAAATCGCGGGCGTTACATGCACAGAAGGATTATTAATTAAGAAACCGTTGACGTATGATGAATTTAAGATGCAAGTAGCAAACAAGGTTGGGTGGGATCGAAGAAGATGGAAAATTACTATCAAATGTAATATTCCGCCGTATAGATCGAGAATGATATTAATATGCATAAATGACGATGCATAAATGGGTTTTATGTTTCACCACTCGCGTCACATAATTTCTTTCGAGTTATTTCTCGAAAAAGAGGCCCGAGTGCCTAGTGAAAGGCGAAGTAGTTTACATAGGAGTTCACACAGGAGCTTGGATAGAAATGTGAACAATGAAAGTCATATGCAAATGCCGGTGGACGACGAAGAAAAAAGAAATTTATCTATGATAGTAACTTCAAATGAACGTCATAGGTCGTTTGCCCCTATTTACGATAAAAGTGAACCTAATTGGAGGTAAGGTTGATTTAGTTATGAATACGTTTTGAATCTTATAATTATTAATAAAAATACGCTTAGCTAAATTTTGAGATTTTGTATGTAATATGGAAGGTCCACGACGAGCCATATAGCATTCAAATATCTCAAGGTGGTGCATAGTATGAAACTCAAAGTTTGATGAGCATTCATTACCCCTACACATATGTTGGTCATACCAATGCTGGACCATCCAATCAAAGGTAAAATATATATTTATAAATATATAACTTTTTTAGCCATATGAAATTTAATACATATGCGATATTTATAAGATTTGAAAAGCCCTTTAGTGGTACACCAGTTAGGTGATCCAATAAAAGTTGCTTGAGACTTAAATGATGTAAAGGAAGTGGCAAGAATGTGCATGTTGAAGATATGCCAGGTAAGTTTATAACGAAAAAAAATTGTGGATAGACTCGGGAGGATTCGATACAATATTTGGGGTCTATATGCTAAGAATGTGGACAATAACAAAAGATAAAAACAGCAAAATTCTGCGAAATGAATTATCTTTCTGTGGATTAAGGAGCAGGTGAGCGCCACCAGTGCCTGCAGTCACAAAATTTTGCCATTGTCTTGTTTACTAGGATAAAATATATATATGACAGCGTAAAAACTGACATTACTCTCCAACCTGCACCATTGAGCAGGAATTTATATTTTGTACAAGATGACAAAGAGGTGGCGCATAACAGATTACATATCTCTATAACAACCTCAAACCAAAAGTAACTCTTTCTCAGCCAGCAACTGCCCCCCTCCTCTTCCCTCTCATGACACCATTTCCTTTTGTTAAAAAATTCAGATCACTTTACTTAAATCCTGTTATATTTTCGTACTTTTGCCTTGTATATGATGAAAAATGTTACTGGAACACCTTCAACACGGTACATACAGCGTAGTACAGTGTGTATGCTAACACAAAAAATTAAATAGACGAAAATCCTAAAATTGGATTAGAGCAAAAAGAGTTTTTCATGATTTTATAGAAAATCCCATTGAAGACAACCTTTCCCATTCAAAAGGATGCGTCCATCCGTTAACGGACACTTCCTTTAGTGAAAGCAAGCTGGACCCATTTTGGTTAATAGAAAACTAAACCAATTAAATAGAAAACCGAACCAAATGAATTTGTCCCAAAAATATTATCTTGTTAAACCCGACCCGACTCGACCCGGTCGGCCGCACGTACGAGCCGAGCCGGACGGCGGCGGCAGTGCATGTGTGTGGGTTAGCCCACCTAGGTGCATTGGGTTGGCCCAAGGGCCTAACATGAAAGGCCAAACTAAAGTCTTATATACCAACACCATCACCTTCACCTAGGTGATGTGGGACTATTCACTCCTTCAACCAATTCCCATGAAATATTCTAATTCAATATGAAGTGGGCTTAAGCTTTCTCTACCAAATGGGTTTAACCCACTTGAGTAATATGAGCTTGACCCACATAACCATTATCATGCCCATCTATATAATATAGGCTTAACCCATTTAATAATGCCCACTTCTAACAAATCCTTCACCCAACTCCTCACTCCAACTATCTCAACTTGGTAATAAATAACCAATAAATTGCTACTTCATTTTTTTCTTAAAAAAAATTCGAATCCAATCTCAACTTGGTTGGTTTTCACAAATATTTTCATGACTAGCAACATATTCATCAAAGTAAATATATAAATAAATAAATAAATTTATACAAGAGAGGAACACTGACTTGCCTATTCCATGGAAGGGTTTTTTATGCTCCGCGCTTAATATAAGCTGAGCATAAGAAACGCCTGAGAGGCATTTATTTCTAAGATTAATGGCGCACACAGTGGCGCACATTAACGTACGCAATACTTGTACTAACATGCACTATCACGTGCGTCGTTGATCTTGAAAATGAACACCTATCAAGCGTTACTTCCCTATTCCATAGCCATTATCCTTCCCCTCCCACAGGCCATCTCACCTGACAAACCAGACCGGTCTTATCACCGACCCTCTAATCCACTACTTAAAAACTCAAAGCAAAAATAGAGGTCTAATCTCATAATTACCAGCAAAGCATTACGTATTATCAAGTCGGAGAGAACCCGAAATACTCACCTGTCTGGCTCTCTGTCTCTCTGTCTCTCTGTCTCCTTCAAAGACGAACAACAGAAGTATCTTCTCTACGGTGGCGGTCCGGAGCTTACGATGCCGGCCGGGATCCCAAACCGGAAGGGCTCCCTCCTTCCCCAGGAGCAGAAGTAGACAACTACCCAAATTTGGGTGGATGGATATGAGTTTGTTAATTTTATCGAAGTTCCTGCAAAGATATTTTGCTTTTCCGGACGAAGAACTTCATCTCTTAGACATATTTCGAGTTGGTCTATTTTTTTTTCAAAGAATGGCTACAACCTGGATGATTTCTTTTTGTCTCTCTGTTGGTTCAGCCTGACCAAGCTCTGACCTGTAGGTGCATAATGATTAAACTAAGCTATGCTTATATAAAGTGCCCTTTTTGTTGTTGATTGTGTTTCTATGCAATGTTGTATTCCAAGATTGCGTGTCACACAGACGCTGGTGTCTTTCTTTTCATACCCATGATTGCACTCTATCCTAAATATGGACATTGAAAATTTTGTTTATACCATAAAATATCTGGATGATTGTTCAAAATATTTGAAACTTGTATGAATCATGTTATTGATTTGAAGTCTGTGAGCTTTGCTTTTACCCAAGCTGTCCAAAACCCTCTATCGTATTTAATTTGGTTAGAGTTAAGTGCAGGCTAATAACTGGTCTCGTTCTTAGCTCTGTAACTGTGAAATGAGGTTGGTCTTGTTATTTGTAATTACAGGTGATGGACAAGCACTTAAATATTTTGGCTAAGCAGCATATGGAGACACGCTTTATTAAACTTCATGCAGAGAAGAGCCCTTTCTTGGCAGAGAAGCTTAAAATTGTTGTATTGCCTACGCTTGCGCTCATCAAGAACACTAAAGTAGAGGATTATGTGGTATGAGTATAAATAGGGGAATTTGTTAAAAAATTTATTACTTGGAGGATCATATTTGCGTGGTTGTCATATTCTAACACCAGATTCATGGTAGGTGGGTTTCAATGAGCTGGGTGGGACTGATGAATTCTCCACGGAAGAGCTGGAAGAGAGACTCGCAAAATCTCAAGTCATAATTTTTTAGTGCGAAACATCAGCAAAGAACATGAAGCCTAAAAGAAGTGTCAGGCAGATGGAAACAGCAGATTCATCGGATTCAGAGTGAAGCCCATAATCGATGTGTTACTTTGTTATAGGTACCTATTATAGAGATTATGGTTTTTTGGGGGCCCTTTTTTTAATATGCTGTGATATAATTTTTCTTCGGCAATGTGTTTTCCCAAAAATTTCTGAAGTGAAATGAAGATTTGCATTGAGCTTGTTTGGGCTTTTACTTTTCGCTTCTTGTTTTTGGAATTTTATGAACATGGTTCCAAGTTTATGATCGAGGATGCAGTAAGGTTCACCCAATCTAAAACCGTATTTCGTTGTGCAGACTGGCCTGATCATTTGTTAAACATCTGTCTTGATGAGTTTCCAGCAAACATGAAGCAAGGACGGAAATCTCTCATTTGTAGTTTGGGTGAGGGGTGGCTGCAGGTTATGTTTCTATATGTAATCAAACTAAGGTCTCGTTGGGTTGGCTATAATAACTCTATTTTTTGATATTTTATAAATTTTATTATTTTTTTTAAGTCTAATTATAACCCGTTAAGATAAGCTTAATTAGTTAAAAATACAGAAATTTGAGACCGGGAACACAAGTTACGGCCTCAGAAAGTGTGCCCTAGACTAGCGGGGCCCACTTTGTAAATAGTAAAAAATTAGTTCATAAATGGCTTATTTTCGTAGGGCTCGTGAATACGAGCTCAATTGTACTGAGAGGTTGAGGTAAGAAGTTACGATTTTTTTAAAAAAAATAAAATTTTGGATGCTCGGTGTGGCGTATGCCGTGCGGCGTGCGCCAAACGTGCGTGTCGCACGCGACAAATGCACGATGGGTGCGCGTTCGATGTGACGAATGCGCATTTGTTACTCGCGCCCACCGGTTCTGGTGGCGCCAGTATGTGCCAATTGGTTTCTACAGCGGCGCCGGCGGGCGCCCCCCGGAAAACACTCCCTTCGCCTCTATTTAAGGCCATTCCGGCCAATTCTTCTGTAGACTTCCCCTCTCACTGTTTTCTTCTTTCTAACCCATTTTAAGCCCGAACTACGTGATCCAAGACCCGTTTCTAACTAAGTTGAGGGTGCTCTACACACTGGAAAAGTTATTTTTCCAAGGTGACCCCTCTAAGACCTCGAAAAATGTGCCCCTTCTCTAAACTCTCCCTTTCACTTCTTTTATTGTTTCTGGACAATTTTACACCCGTTTTAGCCCGTTCAAAAGTCGTACCCCACTAAAGTGAGGGTGCTCTACGCGTTGGTACCATTATTCTGCAAAATTTTTTTCGAAAGAAGGATCTTCTACAACGGAGTACTCTTATACTTCGCGCACGTTATAGGAAGGTAGCTTTAAATTCTAATCGTATGCAGAGATTTTGACTCGCCGAAGTTTTGCTAAGAGTTTTTTGCTGCCTTTATGAAAACAAAGCTCCGTCTTTAAAATCATCTCATCTTTTCGAATATTTCTCCGAGTTTTGGGTAATCGTACCATCTGGATAGTTCTCAGTTCCTCGGAACTAAGAATTATTATGATTTTGGATACCGCCAAATTTAGCATCTGGTGTGCACAGGACTGGGATATCATGGGTAAATTCCTTTCCTTTTTGTCTCCCGTTGCCCCATGAGCATGGGGGTAAGTCGTCTGGTATCGCGACATTCTGTGATTGTGTTTTTTTTTAGATTTCTGAATGATTTCAAAAGAAAGAGGACACGATATTTTCTTATGTGCACAAAACATATCCTTAGAACTTAATTCGACCTACTGAGTATGAATTTACTCACCTACCCCCAAATTCTGCTGGTATATCACTCGAATCTGACGGAGTCAATGAAGGTTTTCTTTAATTTACCATCTTGTACTATTGTTTTTGTACTTTATGTAAATTATTGTATTGACTAATGTATAAGGGCATCTGATGCCCAATTTTAAAAATCTTTGTATAATACAAAGTGTGTTGTAATTACTGTTTTAGTACACGGTGATCTTTGACAATTATAATTAAATTTTGTTACGTTTTTAAAAAAATTATTTTCTTTTATTCAAAAATACGAGAGATGTTACAGCGTCACCTGAATGGGGGAGTGTCAATGAGCTAAACCTGGTATACTGGCAGATGCTTTGATTGATAAAATTTGCTGAAATCAGTTTAAGGGCAAGGCATCTTAGCAGGACAAGATGAAAATGGGCTTGCCTTGTTTAGCTTATTTGAGATCCAAGCTTTGTGACATATGCCATCCAATTTTTCATGTCATATAACTCGTATCCTACAGCCTACTCCCAAGCCAGCAGTAGATGGCGGCATTGATTTGGTTAAAAGAAGAGCATGGCTTGGCGAATGCCTGATTTTTCTTCTTCTTGAAGACTGCTTTCTTTTCAAAAGCCTGTGTGACATGCTTCTAACTTCGTGCTTAAGCATGTCGAGGCTCTTGTTTTAAGCACGAGCATTTTGAGGTACCTGATTGTTTGTTGTAGATAGCCTTTTTGGTTGTATGTTTCGGAATCACGGAGAATTCCGATGTTAACCCAACAACATTTGTAGATGATTGCTCTTTTTCACTCAATTCAACCCCAAGAGTGAATTTTCTCACCCTCACCCCAATGTCGCCTTCTTCTTCCTACTTCCTTAGGTGTGCACCGTCAATCTAGAGTACTCCTGACAATTTCATTGAAGAAAATAAAATTGATAAAAGGAGGAGGGGAAGAAGAATGTGGTGAAGGATGAAGTTGGGATTTAGGGGATGATGGACTCAAGTGAGCAATTTAGTGGATTATAGTGAAAAAAAATTAAGACAAGATAAAAAGTGGTTTTTAGGATTTGCGCACTGGGATAATGGGTTGAACAGAAGATTTATTGGCGCTAAAAACGAGCCACCCAATTTTTTGTTTTTTATATTTTTTTTTAATCTAAAGAATCAGCCAATTTGAAGCAATTGTGATTACAGAAAATTCCATGGTCTTCCATGAAAGAAAGTTGTCACACTCCCAATTTTTACATGTAAATAGTTTTTTCTATTTTTGAAAATAAAACATGATGCAACTAAATAAGTATAGTAATAAGGAAGAGAAGTTTCTCACCCCTTCTATCACCCACCTCGCCCCTATTAACAGAGTCGATAGAAAAGTACTATTTATGTATATGTGAGGTGGGTTGGCTAAAATGTTATTGAGAGATTCCTCATCCAAAATTAAAATATGGTTCACAAACTCTGACTTGAAAACTTTGGGGGCATGAATAACTGTTTGCACAATCCAATGTAATTGAATTACCATAATAATTACATGGCTAATTAGCTAGGTCAAAATAAAGAAGAAGAGTAAGGACGTTAGTTGGGCACGTTTCTATTATTACACTAGTATAATAACAAGTTGAGATAATTTGCACACTCTCGTACCTATATTTTTACTTCTATCAGATATTAGAAAGAAACCTACTAAGTTATTTGCTCAATTCTATGTCCTTCTCTACTGACATTGTAAATATCCTCCACCTGCAACACATCTACTCCACAAGGATGCTAAGTATAAAAGCATACCCAGTGAGATGACTAAACAATAACAAAAATAATTTAACAAAAGCTAAAATAATTAATTTATTATCTTTTATGCTCAAACTTAACCTTAGCAAATAAATGAAAAGTCATAGGGTCACTATATTCTGTATCAACATCGAGGAGATCTTCACAACTCCTTGAAATGTATACCACTCCACTAAAGCAGTTTCATACTATTGTTGAAAAATCTTGTATGTTTCTTTCATGTCATAAAGTTGAGGTCTACAATAGCTCATAGACCCAAATAATCGAAATTTGCAATTTCTATGATCATCAATACCTTCTTTGTTGTATTGTGCTGATACATCTTTTAATATTATACCTTGTTCGACCCAACTCTTTTTGGGGAGTCAAAAACCCATGAATCTTTCTTCTATCTTGAGTCTCCCCTACATGGCTAAAAATACTCATTTTTGAAGTCAAACAAGACACTAGGTCCATATGTCCTTGAGTGTTATATACAATGGTTGACATTTACACATTACAAAGATAGAACATACCCACAATTATATACATATTTCTCATATATTTTAATTTACCTACATCCATCGTGTAAATAAATCATATAATTATACATCTCATGAGTATTGTAAGCAATAATAAGAGCCTCGTTCCAAAATCATGAATCGATGAACCATCGTAGCCCATTAATGTGTATGTGTACGTGTTGATGGTCATCAACACCATCATTGGTAAACAATGACAGTTCGATTTGCCGACATTATCACCGACATGTCAATCTCACCGTTGATGACAAGTCTAACACTGACATGCTCATGCATGTCAATATCGATGCCATTACTGATGTGTCAATGGTCACGTTGATATCATAGTAGAAGAAAGACAATTACCATTCTAGTGCTCAAATTATCCCCCTTCGTAAAATCATAAAACTACAACACCTGGAACTGTAAAAACTTCAGTTTAAACTATAATTGTTACTCTTTAATCTACATTATTCTTGCTTATCATCATTAATCTAAATCATGATAAAATCTTTTAAATAACCCAACATCTGAAATAGGCTTCATATCAAATCACCAAAACATGTTTCTTTTATTAGGAATAAGTAATCTAATAAGAACATGATTTCAAGGTTAGCAATCCGACCTTCACACTATGTTTTTCCTCTCCTCTGGCACATCGTTGTCCTGCACTCTTAGCAGAAGGCTGTCTGCTCCTTTTTGGACTCTTTTGATTATTGATGTTTCCAAAATCTTGTGATTCTTGCCTTTTATAAAAGGTATAATTACTCCTAGGGTTATAACTGCATAACCACCCACATTTAAATCATAACTGCATCTTATATTTTCCCATATATGCTCATTGACACATTGGTGATTTATCGACAATAAAACTATGTTGTTTATTGATGCACTCACCAACATTCAGTGGCTTGCCCATGGTTAATAAACTTTTTCATCTTTTCCTTAGAAAAATACTAGGTGATACAAAAGACATCAATCATGAGAATCGATGGTGCATGCACTAGCATTCATGTGCTAATGTGTGTTCGCGTGTGTATCGTCAATCATCATGATCAACATCTCCTTCCTAACAAAAAATATTACCCTCCGATTACATTTTTAGGGACATTCACTCTGCAATTGTAAGGAGCTTGGTAGTGATCAGATGACTACCCTTCGGCCCTTGTTGAATAAAAAAAAATGGTCAGGATTCAAGTCTTAAGTTAGAGGTGTTCATTTTCTCTAATTCCTATTTTTTTAAAAGAAAAACAATTTATGTGGAAAAAGAACAACTATTTGAAATTTGGCTTACAAAAGCTATAAGAAGCGCTTTTAAAAAAGGCTTACTGAATAAAAGTTCATGTTCATTGGGAAAACTACGTGCCTTTCCAAAACAGCACTTGAGTACTTTTAATAAATTAGAAAATACTAAAATTTAATATTTATACACACATTCGAATTTGCATGTTCTTACTACCTTTGGCAAATCCTCTATTAGCTTTATTAAATGAGACTCACATGAGTATGATTTCTCTTTTTTTTGGTGGGTTCAATGCATATTCATGCCACATTTTTGTTTTTTTCATTATTATTGTTATACATATTGCTTTAATTCTTATAATTACCCTCAACAAATTTGCCTCGTACAAGTTTATTTGATTTTTGGTATAGTGCTTAAAATTATTTGCATGTATTCATTATGATGCTAAAAGTGTGTATCGTAATTACTATGTGCAAAGGTGACCTCTCTTTGATTAATAGTTTATCCCTAATTTATTTGATTTGTTCTTAATTAATCTATATTTACTCACACAATATGCTTGCATTCTTGTTCGTGTGTAATTAACCATAATCAGCATGTTCTTCTACTGCACTGCACTTTTCTAATTGATGAACCTGGTTCATGTTAATATCGTCAGTAATGTTAGAGCAAGTGCCTACCCTTGCACAAGCAAAATATGAGAATGCTACATGATGTTGTTATGAACTTGATCTACTTCCCTAATTTAGACTTGTTTTCTAATTCTATTAGCAGCTAGAAGTTTTGTTTAAATTAGAATTGCACTAGGCATTAGTTTCCTAGCTAATTCAATCAGGATTAGTCTATGAACTCTATAAATTTTGTATCCACAGAAGATATTCATTCATGGAATAAAAATCATGAGTAGTTAGTGATTTAACTTTCTCACCCCCTTCTCTCTTATTTCTATGTGTAGACAGCTATTTACATCATTGGTAGTTGAGGGTGTCCTACGCCCTCCCACCCTCCCTATTGAGAGCATGACAAGGCTGCGTTGGAAGAGCCCTGACCTAACGGCTGAGCCTTCATCCATAGTGGTGGACCCATAGGTGCTCAGTTCTATGAGATGTACCTATCTCGGATTGTTCTCTTACTTGTATTCACTCATGTATGATGCACTTGCATATGCAAATGAAATCAACAAGTAAAGAGCTTACCAAATTGATGCATACTATGGTTGCCAACCCTACCAAGCTCAAGAGTAATTTCACCGCCAACCATGAGGAGAACAACCTCTACAACACTGCCCTACAATTGATGTTCTACTACCACCAGCCTTGGCGGCCTTATTAGATGAGCATCAAGCCATTTTTGAGGTGCCACAATGGTTATTGTTGATCTGTTCATGTGATCATTGAATACCTATTCAGCCGGGTGCTCCACGGGCTAATGTTGGGCCTTACAATTATCCACATATTTAAAAAACAGAGATTGAATTCCTTATTTGGGAGATGCTTTCTTCTGGCATTATTTGCCCTAGTTAGTCCTCTTACTTCTCTTCCTCCCTCCTTGTTCAAAAGAAAGATGGCTCCTAGCACTTTTGTTATTGAGGAGTTTTTGGACGAGTTGGCGGGTGCCCAATGCTTTTCAAAATTGGACCTTTATTTAGGTTATTATCAGATCCGCATGTACCTAGACATAATTTCAAAGACAATGTTTTTGAACTCATGATGGGTACTATGAGTTTTTACTCATGCTCTTTGACCTTACTAATGCCTCTGCTACCTTCTAGTGTTTGATAAATGATATTTTCTAGGCTTATCTGTGCCCCTTTATCTTTGTGTTCTTTGATGATATTTTTATCTACGACCCTACTTGGGAGGCCCACTTATGACACCTATAGTCTGTCTTCTCACTCCTCCATGAGTAGTGATTTTTTTTGAAGTGATCAAAGTGCTCCTTTGCATTAAAAAAAATTGAGTATTTGGGAAATATTATCTCAGCTCATGGCATTGCTAAGGATTCGAGCAAAATCACTATAGTTTGAGATTTGCCTCATCCTTCTACTACACATGCATTGCACAGTTTTTCTTAGTATGATATTGTTGAGCGTGCATGCAAAGCACTTAAAGAGGCCCTCATTTATGCCATTGTCCTTGCCCTATTAGACATGCCAAGACATTTATTGTTAATAGTGATGCATCTAATGTGGGTCTTGGAGTGGTCATTATGCAAGATAAGAGTCCTATTGCCTTTTACAGTAAAGATTTATTGGGATGCTCCCTTCTCTTGTTTGCTTGTGAGGGTGAGATGCTTGTTATCATTCATGTAGTGACCAAGTGGCACCCTTATCTCTCAAGTTCCCACTTCATCATTTTGGACATATCACAAGCCACTCAAATACTTCATAGATTAGCGTGTGACAGCCCCCGCACAATAATGTCTCTAAGTTATTGGGATATGATTATGAGTTAGCTTATAAGCATGATCTCAAGAATTGCATTGCCAATGTTCACTCCAGTTTAAGGATGCTACCTTCCAGGCTTTATTGCTTTTGTCTTTCCTTTTAAGGAAGACTTATGGTCAAGCTAGGAGGTCGACTCATATACTTGTTATCTTGTTGCCCGCCTAGTGGCAAATTCTTCTTCTACACTTGATTTTGTTTTGCAAGATGGTTTATTGTTATGGTGCAGTCGCCTTTGGGTTCCCATTTCTAAGCAATTGTGAGAGAATATCCTCCATCTTTATCATTGTACACCTGCTACAGGACATGAAGGGGCCCTTTATACTTATAAATGTGTATCTCAAAACTTTGCTTGGAGTGGCTTTAAATGCATAGTCCAATAATTTGTGACACGACATTTGCTAGCGAGCTACCCTTTCTAGTCTTCTATACCCATTACCTATTCTAGAGTGGATTTGGGAGGATGTCAGCATGGATTTTATTGAGGGAATGCCCAAGGTCTTGGGCAAATATATTATACTTGTGGTAGTTAATCGGCTCACCAAGTATGCCAATTTTTTGTTTTTTCTCACCCATATACTGTGAAGAGTGTTTTCGAGGTTTATATGCATGATATTGCTTGTTTCCATGGGATGCCTAAGTCTATTATTTGTAATCATGATAAGGTGTTATTATTCGTGTTCTAGCAAGAGTTTTTTTCACTTACAAGGCATATCATTCCACATGAGTTCAACATATCACCCACAGACCGATTGCCAATATGAAATGATCAATTATTGTCTTTCTTCCTTGGGTAAGGTCTCCATATAAAAAGACCTTCCATATTGATGCGGGTTATGTTAGAATTGCATTAGGGTAGTTTCCTTATTGAATGAGGATTAGTCTAAGAACTCTCTATACATTATGTAATTCATAGAAGATATTCATTCTAAGAATAAAATGAAGAGTAGTTACTAATTTAACTTTCAATTTTTCTCCCACCTCTCTAATTTCTTTGTGTAGACCCCTATCTGCATTAGATGCATGAGCATGCTTTGCAAGCATATGTAACATTACTTAGTATTTGAAGATAAATTTGAATGAAGGATGCTGATAACCCTACACTACTTTCTATCCAATAAAATCTTACACTAAATTTTGATTGACAAGAACAAAATACGTCTCCCATTACAAGAAGAGGAGCCACTTTTCTCTATCCAATTAAAACCTTGTATAAGAAATAAATGGTTGAAATCATACACTTAAAGT
This sequence comes from Saururus chinensis, assembly GCA_035235625.1. Classification (NCBI taxonomy): domain Eukaryota; kingdom Viridiplantae; phylum Streptophyta; class Magnoliopsida; order Piperales; family Saururaceae; genus Saururus; species Saururus chinensis. The sequence goes on from CP141148.1 coordinate 2,863,536, forward strand.
GTTTGGGTGTGGAATTTTTTAGAAACATAATGAATTTTTTTTAATTAATTCAATTGATTCAAAATAAAATTAGAATCAAGGTTGGTAACAAATTTTTTAAAAATAAATTCGGATGATAATTCTAACTTATTTTTAAAACTTGAAACTACCTAACTCTTTGTATCGAACTCAGATATGCATGTTTTTTGTATTGTTATGCTCATATTAATAAGCTCTATTAAATAATATCCCACATGGGTAGGTTAACTTGAACTTTCCAAATAGTGCATACCTATATGATATGCTTCACAAGGCTCATATCTATATTAAAAAATATTAGAATAAGTAATAGTTAAAAAATATTAAAATGCAAAATTCAAAAAGGGAGGCTAAGAGCCGAAATCAGCGGAACACCCTGTGAGGTGATGATTTTATAAGAATTGAGTCTCAATCTTCCTTTCGACAAAATTTTAAATTCCAGTAGGAGACCAATGACAAATCCCTGATTCCTTTTCATCACTATAACCATATTGGATTCAGAAAGATAATTACAACTAGATCCAAGATTAAGACCAAAACATATAGATCTTAATCTAGGTCACAAGAAGCACTTCTATCGATAGGTTATGGGTATTCTATCAACGAAACAAAACCATGAAAAAACAGACACATACACGAGAAGCTTCCCAAAAACGCTCTCTTCTTCCCAACCTAAGTGCTGAACTTATAGGAGAACTTGAAAATACCGTATACTTTACACATCTGGGGTCTATTTCAAAACTACAAACGCATTCCTGAGAGAGAGATATCGCTCAACATTGTCCTCATTTAAGTGGCTTATCTGATGAAAGACATCAGCATTTGCATATCGGAGGTGCTTCCTTGGATGTACATAAGGTGCCTATACAGTAAGAAATGTACATTGTAAAATAGAGTACAACAAAATTACAATATACAACTCAGGTACAAGAATATGATCAAGAAAGTAATTGTAGTTTGATAAGACAATTAGTTTTGTATCAGCACCAAAACTGCACTATATAAATGTTTTATTCTGCACCAATTCTAGGTCAGAATGGTTAGAAGTTTATATTGTATGGTATGTTCTAGGTCATATAAATGTGCATGTCTTGTAGAGTTAGATTGAATAATGGATGACAGTCATAAAATATTACATTATTCTCTTTTTAAATCGAACACAATGTCAGGGTAGAGAAAGTCAGCGCAAAAATTAAAAAACCGGATAAATTGTTGCTAAATCAGTACGCTACAACAAGGATAACACTCATCACAGGATTCTACAAAATGGAACATTGGGATTTATGTGCCTTCAGCATGTCAAAAGGAACTAATCATCAGGAGTCCAATGTAATTGAAAAATGAAATGAGCAATATTCAAGAAGTCTTCAAATAGGTTCATGTGCAGCTTTTGATAATAATATTAGAGCATTATCAGCAACATTAATGTTGGTAGGCAAATCTGTTAAAAGCTAAAGCCTTCATAAAAGGTGGTTAACCATGTTAGAGTGTATTGTTCTAACAAGCCACCAGCAAAGATTTTGCCTTCTAGTCAGCTGGACAAGATGTTCCTTATCGCCTCCCTAACTGTCAAACTTTTACAGAAAGTGGTTAGCTAACAGCGTCAGAAACTAAAATGAACGAGAAAGTGTAACATGGTAGCTAGCTTCTGAGTTCTACTCCTGCTGAATGTGGTGTCCCTATATCTTCCTAAAAATAAAACCACTGTTAAGAAAAAAGGAGAACCATTAACATGGTTTCTATGACCCAGAAGGCCCTTTAGCCATCTACATACACCAGCACATGCTGCAGGTGGTTCGTATCCTTAAGTAGGCAGTGTAGAGATAGCAATATGCAGAACAATCAAGTTAACTATCAATGAAGTATCAAGTGAAAACAACATCATAAAAATAAATAATTAAGTCGATTTAGCAAGTTGCAGCTTGGTCTGCAGACAGATTAACAACACGACAAGCTCACAAGTAGAAAGTAAAGGAGAGAGCACGAAATATAACTAACTATCATAGTGAAGAAGAGTTATAGTGACAATCAAATACAATTCAATTGATGGTGAAGGTGATTAATGTACTATCAGACAAAATAATTAGATGGCATCCAGAGAGTGATTTGTGAAATATTGACACCATTAAGGACCAGAAGTTCAACATTTGGAAAAGAATCACCCCTCAGAAAGCAGTCAGAGGAGATTTCACAATCAGTCCAATGAAAAAGCTAATTAGTGAATAAATGACAGAATTCCAAATTGCATAGCAAAATAAATGTCTAACTATAACAAGAAAATGTTGCAGAATTTAACCTCAAATGCTAGCAGTCAACACAGAGAGAAGATTTTGAGAATACAAGGCTACTTATATCCAACATCTATAAATGCTCAGAAAGAACCATTACATACCTCAAACCCTGTTACATCACAGTATTTCTTGGATGGATACATAGAAGGAGGTGACTCAATATTTATATCTGTTCAAACAAGAGGGTATACATAAATATCCAAATTAAAATGTTTGTCCAATGGAGACAACTTAAATACAAGTATAAAAGCGAGAGATTTGTGTTATTGTGTCACTTCTGAAATCAAGACAAGGAGAAAGTATGCAGCATAGGTACATTAACATTTCATTCTTTAGAAAACTGTAAAAATCCACTGATAGAACAACCAGAATATACTATAAAATTTTCAAAAATATTTTGGGTGAAGCAGGAAAACTATACCGGTAGTAACCCTACTTATCTGCTTAGAAATTAGTCAAGAACACTAACTGACAGAACTTTCTTTCATTCTTGTAATGAAGGGTTATAAAATTGAGTTAATACAAATTAATTATCATCAGTTACTCCCACACACCAAGCATGGAACTCATGTGAGCATGTAAAAGGCCAGGAGTCCACGTATGGACCTGCAACATATTTATCTCTAGATAATAGTGGAAGCTTGATGTAAGTCAAGTAAGAAGACACAAAGACTTGCTATGAAGATCAAAATATCAAGTTAAGGTAGCATTAATAAATCACAATTAAACATATTATACTGCAGCAGATAAATCTACTACACCTTAGATTTAACTAACTGTAAACTTACATAAAAAATAGGAGTTAACATAATAAAAAGCTATCAAGCATTTTAAATCATCATCCTCTCAGAAGATTTTTTATTTTAGTAAGGTATGTTAATTATTTTTTAAATGATTATATAAAATCAATAGTAGGACGTTGTAGGCTAAAAACATTATTCTCAAACAACAGTAGAGTGAAAATTTTGTAAGTGGCTTAAACCTTTTCACTAGAAAGTAAAGAAGAGGAAGTAAAAAGCATTAAAGGATGGCATAATTTCAATGTAAACTTACAATTTGCTTCTTCTACAGGGTACTTCTCATAGTTTTCAGCCTGGAGGATCTGCTTAAGGCGCTTCCAGTGCCTGCCTCTTGCTTGCCCTTTTTGGTACTTATCTGACATTTGAATTTTCTTAAAACTAAGGACAGGAGGCAATATAATACCAGCTTCTACCAGGTCTGGTTCCATTGCAACTGCCAAAACAATAACACATATTTCCGCTTCTCTTAATCTCTACAAGTACAAGTGACTAGTGAGAATGAGAGGAATTAAAAAACATAAGAATATGCAAGTTGTTCTATTTTAATCTGCACAAAATTTCAGGAAACTTCATCTGAATGCTGATCAAACCAAGATGAACAATGACATAATATTAATTTGCAGCCCCACAAGACAGGAAATATTATATCAAAATAGGGTCCTTTCACCCAAAAAAAAAAATTCTTCTGAACCAAATGATCCTGAAAGCAAGGACCTGAATATTCATATAGGTGAATTAAAATACATAGTTAAAATGAAGAGAGGTAGAAAGCGAGGACATACTTGTTGGGGGCTCGTTCAAAATCTAAAAACAATGAGCTTGAAAAAATAACTTTCACACAGAACTGACGGATAATTTCCTCTACAAAAAATAGGAAATTTGACATAACAATATGAAAGAAACATGGATTACCCAAGTAGGATCAAGATCAGAAATAATCAATCGGGTTAGACAAAATCCCAAGTCCCAAGGAAATTTTATGAAACTTGAAGTAAGGGTTATTGACACCACATCACGGCAAGAGAAACATATAATAATGAATCCAAAAACAAAATCATTCAAGCATCAACCTTCACAAACAATACTTCAATATCAAACAGCAACCTGATCAATACCCAGTTGATAAATTTCAAACAACAACAATGAAACTCAACATACTTTGATGTAGTTCCAAAGGACAACAGAAAACAAGATTGAAACTGAACTGCGTTTTATTCTTCAATTCCTAATATATTTGTAACTAAATCCAAATCCCAGCCAACTAATAAGGACTTCAAACTCAACTAGGAAACTACCTTTAATTCGACAATTAACAAGAAACCTTCGAAATATAGAGGCCACGGGAAATCGCAAGTCTTTCTGCGAATTCTCCTGCAATTGGGCTGCCTTTCTGGGCGAAGAAGACTGGACCACCGTCCGTGGAAGGTTTATAGGAGGCTGAGCCCGCGAGTATTAACATTCGGGATCCCCCATCGGGGATATGGTAAAACCCAACCGGCATGACACATTAGGGTCAGTCGGTTTTTAAATTTAACCCGATTAACTATTCAGGTTGGGTTTAGCTTTTAGCTTTTAAGTTTTAGGTGAATAAACTTCTCAATAAAGTTATAAATATAAATTTTTTATATTTTTTTATTTTGGTAAAACTTTTTAACCTGACCTAAATAGGCTGAGCTTGGGTTTTTAAATTCAATGAGAATAGCTGAATATTCGAGTTTACTATTGTTTAAATAATATTAGGTTCAAATTTAAAAAAACTTGACCCAAACCCAACCTCATGACATCCTGTCAAGTCCGGGCCCAAATAGATTGAGCCTGCGCACCTGACTAGGCCAAAGCTAAAAAAGGAGCTGATTGAGCCTTACACTTGGCCAAGTTAAACCTGTTATCATGAAGGTAGTATTGATATGGATAATAATATCGATGATCATGGATATGGGTACACATCGATGATATGCTTGGTACATGCCAAAATGGTCGTAAACCTTTTGATATACATAAAAAATATTATAACTAATAATATATTATTATAATACTTCATTTAGAGTATGATAATACAACAGAAGGTCGTATCAACTGAGACGAGTACTCTAAAATTATTTCATTTTAGAACCATACACTTTACTCCCTCTGTCATCTACAAACTATTATTCCCTCCGCCCCATATTAAGTGCTCTAAATTAATTTATTTTAAAATTAAATAAGATATTTAATATGAGTCATATGAATATTATTGAGAAATTCATATGGGATGTTTAAGTAAATACATAATAGTGGAGCACTATATTTTAAAAAAATGTATGTAAACTATATAGACCCACCTATATTGATCTCATATAATTTTTTAAAAAATATTTTTAATACAATAAAAACATAGTCATTAGAAGAAGTTGAATTGGAATTATGTTTTTGTTTTTAAGAAAAAAATTGAAACAAAATTATTTTTTAAAATAAAAAATATTAAAATATTAGAGTATAGATACGCATCGACTGTATCGATACGGTACGGCTAGTACATATTGAAGATACGTGTGGGGGGTGTATCACCCCCCGTACCGTGTCGGTATCGACCGATACAGACCCGTATCGGTCGATACGGCCTTCCATGCCTGTTATTCGCAATTCTACGGGATTAGATAGGGCATTCGGGTATGTGGGCATAGCCCATTTACCCATATGCCTAGGCTCTGGGGTCGCTTATCTTCTTCTTCTCTATTGTTTATGAACTAGTTTACTTAAAAAAGACAAATAAAGGGGAGGGTAGTATATCATTCAAACAAAAGGGTGACAAGCATGATCAAAATTCACGGGTAAGGGTTGTTAATGGGTAGTGTTTGGATTCGATAAGGCTTTACTTGCATCCATACCTGCTTACCAAAATTTCATGATTTTTACCCGTACCCTACTTATACCTATTTCTCAAATTATTACCAATTGCTTATTGGGCAAAGGGGTAAGCAACGGGTGACTAGCCAACTGAACAACCTGGAGTTAAGAATAAACGACAAAGTTCAAAATTGATGATTACTCGTAAACCTATATCATAAGAAGTAAATAAAAAGAATAAATTATGTGATATCAAAAGGGCACTTAGCAAGGTATGCAAGGCTTCTAGCACGAGCATCAATAACTTTACCAATTAGATAACCAAATATGGAGTAATGTTGTTTATCTTTATAACAAGATATTTGTAAAACATTTTCAAGTATATTGATAGGTCCATTACCTTATAAACAAATTATTGAAAATTTATCAAGTCAATTAGAGGCAAATCATGCCATGTAAAGGACAGACAACAAGAGAAATATGATGCAAAAAAATTGAAAAAATAAACTTAATTTTATATATTTATATTGAAAAACTAAACTTAATTTTATATATTTATAAAACTCACATATGGATGTTTAAGCTACTTCAATAGCATGTCAAACCTGAGATTCTACCCTCAAACAATACTAATTTATTTTTAATAAGTTTACAATTTTGTCGTGGAAATAGTTGTCATTAACAATCCAATTAGGTCCATGAGACTAAAATTATTGAATGGGTAATTGTGTATATTAAATTTTTTTTGGGGAACGGGTATATAGAGGTACCCATACCTACCCAAGCAATAAATTATTGGGGGAATTTGGTAGTTCCCTACACACAAGATAAGAGAATGAATCTGATGATCCTTCCTTGCAAGAGATAGAGAAGAACCTCTTTTTTTTTATGTGGAGTGACCTTCCCTTGATTAATCAAGACTAATATTTACAATTTGCAGTGAGTAGCAGTGATTAATCAATTTTTGAAACCCTTCAATTAGATGGCAAAAATGAAAGAAACAACTTGGAATTCATTAAAATAAGAAAATGAAATTGCAAGGAGAAGTGGCTACACCTTTCAAGTTTAGAAAAAAAGAAAAAAAGAAAAATTCTGCTTGAAGATGAGAGCTCTCCTTGTACAAGTTCTTCTTCCTTCTTGAGTACTTCTGCTTGTCTTTGAAAGCAAACAAAGATGTATTTCATTTACAACAAATACAGTTCTTTATAGGTACAGGTATGTATTTCCCAGTGGGGAATACACAATAGATTCAAGGGTGTATTTCCATAAGGAGAGGGTGTGGTGACAAGTGGACGGTGGTGATTACAAGGAGAGGGGTGTCCAGGATTGCCATGGTGGTAAGGGAGGAGGTGTCCTTAAGAGTCTTCCAATTCCTCAAACTTCATCGACTTTCTGAAGGTCAAGGCTTTTTAGGAACTTGGATGCTTTTTGGTGTGTAATGGACTTCTGAATTTCTTTTTGGAGGTTCCGTAGACTTGAAAGCTAAAAACCCCTCTTTATGAAATCAAATGGGTATTTATAGCGTTAGGGTTGTAAGGTTAAGCAAGTAGTGGAGGTCAGTTGGAAGGGTAGTTCGTGGTAAGTAGAGAGTGAGTTAGTGAGAGATAGAAAATAGGTTAGTGGGAGATAGAAAATGTGTTAGTGGGAGATGGATAATGAGTTAGTAGGATGGTTGGTAAGAACTGAACTAATTAGTGGGGAGTATGAGAGAAATTTGGGCATTATATCTTTGACTTGGTCTCCTCCACTTCATCATTTATTTCATTCATTTTTTTAAATTTCTTCATGTCATTTATTCATTTTTTTATTTTATATATTTTTATTTAGAGTAGGGGATCACGAGCCTCAGGGCTTTGACTTAGTCTTCTTATTCTCTATATGGGGCCCACAGAACTTTCCACATAACCTTTTTTTTCTTTGAACTTTGAGTTTTCTGAAATTTAACTTTTTGTGTTTTTAACTAATTTGGTCTTTCATGACTATTTTGGTGTAAGATTTATGATGTTTCACACAACATTTTGTAATTTGATTTTTTTTTTAGATTTGATAATCATTTTGATGTGGCTACGTGAGGCTTACGAAACCTCTCTTAGCCAATTTAGCTATTGTAGCTATCTTTGAGTGCAAAAGAGCCTTATGAGGTCCTCACATAATTTTTTTTGGGACTTTGTCCATTTTAAAAATTTAGTCTCATCCAAAGCTAGTCAAGCTCCGAACTCTTGACTTTTGAATTTTGATTTTTTAACACATTACTAAGTGTGTAGTATTAGAATTTGTTTCATTTCATTTTTTTTTCTTTGGACTTTGTCCACTTTAGAGACTTTGTCCATTTTGAAAATTTGGATTTATCTAGAGCTAGTCAATCTCTGAAATCCTTGTATTTGAATTTTGATATTTTTTATGTCAACATAAATAGGTGGGTAAAATTACCGGTATATTTTACTTGTTACCCAATTGCAAATTGCATGCCCATGAACCTCGGGTTGGGTGCCCTATAGAGGAGCTAGGCCCGGCCCACTACTCACATGACACGCTAAAGCCCAAGTTGGGCCCATACACCACCTAGGCCGTGCGGGGCAACATTTTATGGCCAACGACTTGTAGGAGGACCATGACTGGACTAGGACTATACCAATGGCTCGAACCAAGCCCCAACAGCTCCTTTTAGAGCCGTTGGTTTGGAGCCATTGAGGGCAACTCCAATTCCCCAAATGGCTCTTTTGAGCCAAATTAAAATGCCCCCAATAGAGCCATTTTTTTTGCAGTTGTGGGGGTATTTAAGATATTTTATGTGAAAGCTCCTTCATAAATAAGAGGGAGGGGAGATGAGATTTTTCACTCCTCAATCTCTTTAATTCTTTATGTTCTATATTTAGGTATTTATTATGTTAATTTTTTTTAATTAAATAAATTGTGTCAAAATGTGACATCCATTTTATGGATTATTTCTACATGTTTTGTTACATGCCTCCTTAAAATGTTAAATGTGAAGCATTTGGACAAACAATTGAAAATAAGTAATCACTATTGATAGAAAGAGAAATAATTGTCAATCTATAAAAACAAAGATAATCTATATTAAGAAGTAGATTGCTTTGAATTTATATAGGATTTAACTTTTGATGTTGATTGTTCTGGGACATGCTTTGCTTCTTTGGATTAACAACTATTTCTCTTTATGCCAACAATGATTACACATGCTTCAATTGTTTGTTTAGGTGTTTCACATTTGTCGTTAAAATGAGACATGTAGTAGAACATGTAGAAATAACCCATGAATAGATGCCACATTTTGACATAATATATTTAACTAGAAAAAAAAATCAACAAACTACTTATTTTGAAATAAAACATGAAATAAAGTTATCTTGTGTTTGTCGCTTTAGCGCATAATTTACAAACTCTTCTTTACAATAGTTTTAAAGTATGTTTTTAGCGCAGTAACCAGTATACTATACAATCAAATGAGCTACTCAAATCGAACAACAATAGAGTGCTACATTTACTTGAAAAATTGACTAAATGCAGAAGACATGAAACAAATTAGATAGTTTAAATGTATATTATTTTTAAACTTAAAGGTGTGTTAATGTTTAATTACAAATTGCAAATAATAGATAGGTAAGTAGATATCAACTTAGTTAGGATATACTTATACTATAGTAAAACAAATTTATAAGATAATAATATGAAATTTTATATTTTTTTACCTCCTTAAATTTTTTATAATCTTTTTTAAAAATATTTTTAAAATTTTTGACCAACGAGCCGTCCTAGTCTAACAAGGCAGGCCTATGGGCCGTGCCGAACCTACTTTTTACATATACAAGCTGGCTCAATTATATCACAAACCCTAATCTTACCCAAGCCTAGCCTGAGCTCAACTCTCGGCACGACCCATTACCACCTTTCACGGTAAGCAGATCGGGTAAATAGGTACTTGTTGACAGGGTGGCATCAGTTGTAATTTTGTTATTCCTATTAAGAAATTAAAAGAGTCTTGTGGGGCTTATTGATCAAACACGGCTTCAACATGAGGCAGTTGATAATATATTAGGGGGTCTTTTTCTAGAAACGTATTCCCTCCATTTGGCCATTCGTTTCGGAATGCTCTCTTGAAGCTCACTCTTGAACAGAGTGAAGGAAGAAGCCAAGAGTGAAGAGACGGAGCTCAAGGGCCACGGCTGTAAGCTTCTTTGACACAAGTTCACACGGAGACCAAGCAAACCCAGAAGAAGCTCAAAGGATTTCTCCTGCCAGAGCTCATCTCTGCTGCCTCCTCCCTTTACATGCGACAAGGCATGCATTGATATCTTTCTTTTCGCTTCATTTGCATTTTCATTCTTCAGTCCCACCTCGCGTCTTGCTTTCCGCATTTTCTTAGTTGTTGTCTTGATGGCGATTTTTCTTTACGCTGCTTGCTCTCCTGACTCTTCTTCTGTTGTATGAACTAAGGTACTGAAATCTTGAAGTACTACTCCCTTGCATGTGTTTTTACTTCGTTTGTGATTTTCTCGTCATTAAATATTTTCGTCTTTGAGTGCTCCATGGACTTTGTCTTATCATAAGAACTTCTTGCGGAGTCCATTTCATCTTCCGCCTTCTCTCAATATTAGTTCTCTCAAGTTATTTTAATTATCCCATCCCATTGATGAAATTTGATTAGTTTCAGTAATCTCTGTTATGGTTTGTCGATTATTATAATTGGTTTCAGTAAACTCTGTTATGATTTCTGTTGAGAAGTTAAGTGGAAGAGTATGATTGTGTCTGTTTATAGAGCACTTCATCTGTTTAGAGAGTATGATTGTGTCTGTTCAGAAGTTGAGTATGTTTGTTTAATCATCGAGTTACCAGGTTGATTAATTGTTCCTGCTTATTTCATAACAAGCATATTCTCAAGGATGCAGTGAAACCTTTCCTTTTCCAGTTCTTGGAATCCATTCTCATTTTTAAGTATTCGACAAGTCATGCTCATTTAAGTCCCCAACTTATTGCCTAATCCCTTTTCTTGTGAAGGTTAGAACTTCTTGTCTTGTTCAAAAGGGAAAACATTTTTCTAGTATAGATGGATGCTACAATGGATACAAATGGCTCTAAAGATATCTTCAACAAACTGCCGAATCCGTTGATCATTGAAATACTATCCTTCATGCCACATCCTGATGCAATCCGGACAAGCCTTTTGTCAAAAAGATGGAAGTACTTATGGAGGCATGTTTACAGCCTGGAATATGAACCTTATTCAAATGAATGGGGATTGGCAAAATTTAAAAGGTTTCTAGATCTGTATGAAGCCGCAAAATTTCGGAAGTTCAAGGCTGAAATTGGATTTCATGAAAATGTGCAATCTTTGACAACTTCATGGGTAAACATGGCTTTAGATCGGAAAGTTGAAGAGCTTATTTTGTTCAGCAGGCTTTCTCCTAGGCTACCTCAAGCTCTGCTATGTAGCAAATCACTTGTGGCATTGACCCTGACTGACTTTGAGCTTCAGCTTCCTGCTTCAATTCGTCTAAGCTCATTGAAAATTCTGAGTCTTACCTCAATCAAGCTAACTTCCAACTTGGTGAAGGATCTGATTTCTAACAGCCCAGTTCTTGCATATCTCTCCTTCAACGAGTGTTCTATGACCGACAAATTGGAAATCTCTTCTGAGAGTTTCCACTTCAAATCGTTGACAATAAGGAATACTGGCAAGGGGGTTTGGATATATGCTCCACACCTTGAATTTTTGCTACTGTCTGGGCAATTGCTACAGGATGGTTGTTTCTTAAGTGATATGTCATCTCTAGTTGAAGTGTACCTGCATTTTCATGGAGTTGTTTCCAGCTGTATGTCTGGCAGTGCATTGGAACATTCCTCCTCTGATGTTTTGAAGGGAATTTTTGATGAAATTTATCATGTCAAACGTCTTTGTCTCTGTGGTTGTAGTATTCCGGTACGCAACCCTCACTGTAGAGTATATTTAAGATAGCTGATTATAAAACAATTTTAAAGTGATGAGGTGGTTCATGTCTAAATCAATATATTTTTTTGGAATAAAAAGAAAAAATCATTAGGGGTTCTAGTCTTCTGATCCTATTTAGTCTTGAAAGGCCCATTTAATTAATTAAATGGGTCGGTTAAATGTATAGATTTCAAAATTAAAGGATAAATTTGAGCACAGGAATTAAAATTGGACTTAACTGATCTTCTTTTGCTTTGTTATATATAATATGTAAAATTGGAAAATATTCATATCTTACTGTATTAATTTCAAACTTAAAATTTGCACTTAAAAACTTCCATGTATGTCAATTAATGCACATTGCTGAAAACTTCACTCTATATGGTGGACTAGGATTCTCAAGATTATATCTATATTGCTAAATCCTATGCAGAAAATAAAAAATGAAACAAATTGAAAAATTCATGTCCAAGATATCAATCAAATGAAGATTACCATATATGATCTTTCTCTCTTCAAGAAATATTATATTTATCAAAGTGTGCATTTTCTTATTTGTTCTTTTGTGTATAAGGTTCATTCTGTGGGTGAGATGAGAACGATGCTTCCTCAATTTATTAACCTCAGATATCTGAAACTTGACTGCACTTTTAAGGACGTTGGACGGCTACCTGGGACTGCAAATCTTATATCCAAGTGCCCTATGCTTGAGACACTTGTTATCACTTTAGAGAAGGTTTGAGGATTCTTAAGATTCTTGATGGTTTGCATCCGTTGCAATCTTGTGATATGCCCTTAAAGAATTTGATGAATGTTTTGTAGGATGTAAGCTTTTGTGCTGAACGTGAATTGTGGAGGTTACTGGAAAATGTGTTCTCTCAACTCTTGGTGCACCTCAAAAGTGTTACGGTAAATGGATTTGCAGAGTACCTACAAGAGATAGCACTTGCAGAAAATCCAATGGAGAAAGTAGATGAAATATTTGAGACTTATGACAGTCTGTTCGAGTTTGTGCGAATTTTGCTCAGATGCTCTGAATCATTAGAAATACTTGCCTTAAACTTCGGTGATGAAGTCCAACGTCAATGTCAGAATTGCCATGGAACGATTATAACTGGAGATGCTAATTACTTCTTCTCTAAGCTCCAACAAAGATTGCAGACATATTGTGATTCTCTCACTAAAAGTGTCAATTTCTTTTGGAAACAAATACGACAAGTGAAACTCATATAAAAATGACTGAAGTTCTTGACTGAATCTTAATTTTTTGATATGGTATGGTGCAGAAATATTATTTTTCTTTTTTTATACAACTCAGATGATGAGATTGGGCCCAAAAAGTTTAAATCAGAGACGGGCTAGACAAAGAGGATGCTCAGCCTGGGAAGAGGTTTTCATGTTCCCTTCTCACCATGAGCCAAGCATAAAGAATGAGTGTAGAGCATTCATTCTTAAGATTAATGGCACATATGCTAGTACACGTTAGCGCAAGTGGAGTATGTGCGCTCTTGATCTTAAAAACGAACACTCCACATGTATTCCTTATGCTCAGCTCATTGAGGGGAGTATAAAAAACCCTTCCCTCAGCATGAAAGTCATGATGCCCCACATATTCAAAAGGATACATACCTAGTGAAAAGGGAGGTTGAAAGCATTAACTGAAAAAGAAAATCTGATAACTGGTATTGTTAAAAAGAGGCAACTCTCAGGTACATTTAATATTTTCCTTGTGGATAGACTAATGAGAATGTGAAGCATGTTCACATGAGATGGAAACATATGAGCAACCTGTGTTATGTGTGTGGGGTGGAGAGTGAGATGCCAATTGACACAAGTATGATAGCTACAATGCAAAGTCTGATATGATATTTGTTAGAAACTCATTGTCATATAAATCAATGGTGACTACATTACACAATGTAATAGGATGCTATAGCAAGGAATACTTGTTAAAAATGAGTTTAACATATCATTTCGTATTCCTCATAGACCTACCTCCAATAGAAATACAAGATACTAAGATTCTTCATTGTTTTCTACATTACTCTAAGACAAAGGATAATGGTCTCTCATTAATCATAACAAAAGTGAGAAAAGAAAATGGCTAATAGGAATGTCAGCCAAAATTTGATGTCAGATGAGAGATTAACAAGTCGAATATGTCGAATACTGCTGCAGAAGTCCCTAGTAGTCATGGAGAAGAGGTTAACCCGAAGGTAGAAGTGAAGGATGTAGGGGGTAGTGAGGGCACAAAAAGCAATCAACCATTGACAAGTGTGGGGGTGGATGGGGACATATCGTACAAGACTACAGTGGATTTGAGTGACGATGTAGAAGTAGATGACCTATAACTGTGTACATCGTAAATCTTTAGTTACTCAAAAATTCAACTATATAATATAGGATGAAGTTTCTCCAAAGATACTAAAGAATAGGAAAAGAAAGATAGGAGATGTTGATGCTCTCATTCCTCTCATTAGCTTCCTCCCGTTTTTCTTCCTATGTTGTGAAGCTAATTTAATCGTTTTTAGGGTGGATCAATCATGCCATGTAGAGCCAAGACCTGTTTGTTTCATATGGCTGGAAAAGGAGAGCAAACTGTGTGAACTATGAATGTGATTCTCTGATTAATAGCCATCTATTAATATATTTTTACTGTGTCCTTTCCCCAAATTGGTCATTTGTGTTAGAATATGAGATAATTTTTTTGTACAAAATAACAAATCGATGAGTAAAAAAGACAATAGTAATTTAACAATAATTCCCCGATTGGAGTCACTTAGGTTCCCTACTACATCTCTATAATTTGCCTTATCACTATCGTTGTTTTGCATTGTGGTCCTCAACTAGGGAGGCCCATGTTGGATCCATTGTCATCCCACTCCCTAATCAGGACTGCATCCCGCCCATCCTTCTTCAATCATCAACCCATGGCATCAACTGACCAGCTGCACCTTATCGCCCTTGATTTATTTGGCTTAGTGAATTATCTGCCAACAGTTTGGGAGTCCTTATGGAGGTGGATGTAACTTGAACTGGATTAAAGCCATGTTGTCATCCTTTGAAAAAAGGGTTCAAGAAGATAATAAGTACGACTCCAATTATGTGATATCAAAAGAAAAGATAGGATGAGTGACTAAGTTTCCTATCACAATATGAGAAAGCTGAAATCCCACTAAATAAGCAACCATAAATATTCATACCATGCATAACATAAATATTCATACCATAAAAGTTTTTTTGTCAATAACTAGTAAGCTATTAACTTCCTTAGTAGGGGCACATCCTCACAAGTGAAGTCAAAAGCAAAGCAGTGAAACAAATACCACATGTATAAGTGCACACAAACCCCATAGTCATCACAGTTAACTTGTTTGGATTGACCAACTACCTCAACAATCTCCAACTTCCACCAAGCAGCAAATGGTAATCATCCAAACTTGTAGAGGATCAGCATAATAATGACCTGTAGTTTATTCAACTTCGCATAATACCCTTCTAATGCCTCCCCAGAGTAAAGAGAGTCAAGAATCAAAATTTGTTGTTCTTATACACGGAGCACAACTAAAATCCAATGATTGTTGACATGGAGTGGGAAGTGATGAGCTAAATTTTTTGAAAATGATGTTTGCACAGTCAACATGCTCTTCAATGATTTTGGGACTATTGCCGCATGGCTGCAACTTGCTCTAACCCTGGTAGCTTGTCATGTTCATGTTTGAATGTAGTCTATTTATCCAATGCATTCTTGTGTTGGTCTATGTAGGGAGTCTTTTGACATTTGCTCTTATTCCTCACCCTTCCCACTAGTATAATTTCCATTTTACACATATTCAATGGCTTATTGTCGTCTTTTTCATCCTACATGATCATAAGAAAATATGAAAATATTAGTTTTGTTATATACAAGTATATTAACTAAACAAAAAAGATAAGTACCTCAATGTCAACAACTTTCTTTCACAAAGTATCAACCTCCATTTTAGCAACAAGCTCAACAACTACCTTTTCCTCCTCCTTGTCCTCATTTTTATCCCCCACCCCCACCCTTTTTCCAACCTCCTCTTCCTCCACCCTTCCACCATCCTTATCCGCCTCCTTTTCCTCCACTCCCCCATCATTTTCATCCAGTTTTTCCTCCTCCTCCGCCTCCCTTTCATTCTCCATTGCCTCTTTTTATTTATCATCTTGTCACGCCCCGACACCGCCTGACCCAAACCGAACCCGGTCCAAGGGCCGGTTAAGTGCATAGGAGCGACGAAATTGAAAGAGATTAATAGATAGCAGAAGACTTAGCCCCTACTACGGGCGGTTTAACTAGCGGAGTTACGCACCACATAACCTTTGAGCAAGAGTAATAAGGAGAAAATAAAGAAGATAAAATAAATGACATAATCATCCTGTCACACCCCGGCGATGCTCGACCCGAGCCAAACCCGGTCTAGGGGCCGGTCAAGCGCACAGGGGCGACGAGGGAAAATTGAGATATGGTTTAACGGAAGACTTAACCCTAAATACGGGCAATCTAACAGAATTACCGAGTACGCACATTCCTTTGAGCAAGAGTAAATAAGTAGAAAAGAAAGAAAGTTGCTTAACTCAAAACAAACAACTAGTCTCAAACCCACAAGCTTAGTCAACCATAGTCCACACTGGCTCTAAAATAGGTCTTAAGCAACATAAATGTATAAAGTAGCATAATTCAAAATAAGAACCATACACAAAGGTTCTAAACATAAAGCATAAACCAGGGAAAATAAGTCACATAAGAGGACACCACGATCACTCTCAAGTCGTCTCCGATCTTTCCTCATAGAGATGATCTTGACCATTTGCGTGTCGCACCACGCAGCCCCAAAGCAAAAACACAAGAAAGAGGGGTGAGTTTAACAAACTCAGCAATGGTTTTTAATATAACTATCATCATCGAAAATACGATAGCATAGCAATATAATCATCTAGATCAAAGATTGACAAGATGTAATATTTTCTGATCACACATACACATCATCTAAACCTGCATCATAGTGTATAATCCACATAGTGCAATTCACATCATATCCACCTGCATGAAATGTATCTCTAACATACATATCTAACATATTAACCTACATGAAATGTATCTCTAACATACATATCTAACATATTAACCTGCATGAAATGTATCTCTAACATACATATCCAACCATGCGTCACATCATATCAACCTGCATGAAATGTATCTCTAACATACACATCAATCATGCTTCAACATCATATCAATCCTGCATGAGATGTATCTCTAACATACATATTAAGTCATGCATCACATCATATCAATCTGCATGAGATGTATCTCCAACATATATATCAAATCATGCCTCAACATCATATCATTCTTGCATGAGATGTATCTCTAACATACATATTCAATCATGCATCACATCATATCAATCCGCATGAAATGTATCTCTAATATACATATTCAATCATGCATCACATCATATCAATCTGCATGAGATGTATCTCCAACATACATATTAAGTCATGCATCACATCATATCAAGAATGCCTCCCTCAAGGAGTAAACACAATCATTGCCGTAAGGCTGGACGTGGTCCAAATTTCCTAACTGGAAACCTGGGGCATTGCCCGCTCAGGACACAATCCGAATTCCATAAGAGAAACCAAGATGTAGAGGTAGTCAGCCCCTCTGCTCGCCAAGGATAATCCACGTAGGAAATCCAAATTCCCCAAAGGGAACCTAGAGCAGGTCTGCTCGCTAAGGACAATTTTGGCCAAGAACGTCCAAATTCCACGTAGGGAACCTAGAGCAGGGTGTTCGCTAAGGACATCTCTGCGGTGGGGAGAGTCCAAATTCCCGCATTAGGAACCTAAAACACGTGGTAGCCAGTGCACGAAGGCATACCACTCTGGGTGCTCAGTGTCCAGATGTGATTATTCTCAATAAATAAATCTCAACCGCAACAAGTATACGACTCGTCCTCATATAATCTCATCTTCACTCGACTCAACCCGGGGAGTGCACTTGTTCCACGAAGGAGTTCAAATCAAAACGTGTCCTTTCAGACCAATTAAGTTTCGATTAAGCCACGACCGATTAAATCGGCACGCAATTTCACCACATTGCATCCAATTGATCAAATTAGATTAATCTCGATAAAGCTCAATTGGAAATACATTTGCATCCACTTAACTAGACTCAACCCACCTCGGAGTGTGCACGTAAAATACTTCTATGTCGACTCTAGTCCTCACGTCCCATACCATGAGTATTCGTGACGCCATAGAAGCAAATTTAACTAAGCACTAGCGCAACGAACCTTAGAGTTATCCATCGACATAATGCGTCCCATACCGCAAGTGTCTAATGGTTTCTCTTCGGCTGTTCCACACAGCCAATCCATTCCGATTAACCCACGGTAAAACCTCAATTGGAAATACATTTTCATGATGCATGTAACATGGTACATATGTGGGCAAAGCATACATAAATTCTAATTCATTATAGGTGCTCTCATCAGCCCTTCATGCATCATTCATAATCATAATAGCAAACCTCATCATCATCATTGAACCCCACATGTGTGTGTGCACATAATAGAAGCACTTCACTCAATGCATATCAACATGCTTATAATTCACTCGCCATCACACTACACATGAGCATTAACATCTAATCATGAATTCCAACGGAAATCATAGGAGAAGAATCATTAAATCGTAACTCAAATCAAAGCTTAACCACAAGCTAACCACATATAAGATCATTCACTTCATACTTGAGTCAAGACATAACACTAGTATTCACACATCAATTAACCACATCTTAACATGACATATCATCCCATTAGTATACTGTAGCCCTATTGAAAATATACCTAACTATAGAGAATCAACCATTCATAACTTTAAGATGGTAATTCCAACATCATATAACCAACCACAAGCCATTCCACATAACTCTAAATATATATACCACAACTTCTAACATCAATAGAATGCTCTTCAAGTAGGTTATTATAGATCAAAATACTCCACATAAACATAAAAATGATATTTTGAAGTAGACATGTCAAAATAAGCATCATACATAAAATTATCAATTTCTGCAGTGTAGCCGTTTGAACGCCCTCCAGGGCCGTTCGATTGGATAAACAGGAAAAATGCCAAAATTGAAGTGTTGTCGTTCGAACGCCCTGCATGGCCGTTCGAACGCCAACAAAGCATATTCGACCTTCTTCTCTCTTTTGCATTTTCAAACCGAAAGTCCATTGATAAAACTCAAAATCACCATCTAGCAACCTAAATGCCATTAAAAGTCCACCATAACTTCCAGAATGCTAATCCACATCATAACCCTATGAAATTGGGATTAAATATTACTATTTACTAATTATGTCATTAAAGTCTTAAATCAAGTAAAACCATTCAAAATAAAACACAAAATCAAGAGTTTTACCACAAGAAGATTGAAAATTTGAAAGTCCATTACCTTATCCCTTGATTAGGCTTGGATTTGATGGTCACCCTTCTTGAAAACCTTACAAAGACATAAAGTTTGAATTAAACTTCATTAAAACCGATTTAACAAAGAAAACCCTAATTAAAAACTTAGATCTAAGGCTTGTTGAACATAAAAATCAAATTTTTAGAGATAGGGTTTGAAGTAAAGATGTAAATCAGTAGTTTTGATGTTTAAAAATGAATCAAAACAAAGGAGAAATGGTAGATCTAGAAGAGATTAAGAGAAAAGCTAGGATTTTATGCTTAATTAGAATGGGCTTACCATAAACACCTTCTAATCCGGGCATAATTGGGGATTAGGCCTGACCTCTCCTTCTCAGCCTATTCCCAAAATAGGAATGGCTCAGGTCTAGCCCTTTTATAGTAGGGTTTGGGTTGCACTAACTAAAATAATGGGGTGTAAGTAAAATTTTAGGCTAAAAATAGGTATTTTACAAATTTGAACACTAATTAAATCTGAGAAAATTCTAAAATTTTTTGTATGAGCTTAAGTTGATGTCTGGGTTCATTTGACACAAAAATCCAAATTTTTTCGGTGGGGCCCACAGGGGTCCCGCCAACTTTGATTTTCAGAAAAAATAGTAAAAATTCAAAAAAATCCCAAAAATTCACATTTGATTCAAAATCACTTAAAACTACTAATTGAAAAGTCAGTTTTGATTAAAACCATCATAAACACCATTTATTTACGAAACCACCGAATAAATCAGAAAATGTGTTAACCTCACGATAACCGATAATTAAAGTAGAACGAAAACTGGTTTAAGATCAGAGATCTTACACATCCTCATCACACACAAAACCCACATAAACATCTCAGAAGCCCATACATGGCTTAAAGTCTAAAAAAATCAAAGACATCTAGCCACAACAAGTAAGCTCTAGTAACAAACATGATCCACCAAATAGAGTTCTCAAAGTCTAAAAAGATGAAAATAAGGAAATAAAACGCCATCAGGAAATGATGGAACTAATCCCATGAATAGTCATATTGTTCCTCATATAATGTATGATGTGCGTCTGCGCGTCATACCGCGCAACCCCAAAACAAAACAAGGAAAGTGGGGTGAGTACAAAACTCAATAATCGTTTGAATACGATGACAATAATCAGAAAAACATAACGACATGACAATGTAGCAATTCGATCCAAAATTAAAATAATATACCATCTTCTGATCATTCCCTAGCTAAACCCTTATTTATCCATAAACATAAGAGCTAGCATGCATATGACACACATATCAAAGCCAAGACATAAATGTTTAAGTTATAATCTAACATCCATCCTGCATACACATCTAATCAAATCAATCATGATCACACCATAAACTGCATAAGAAGTGTCTTTCACAACTTTCTGATCATGCAACCATATCACATAAACCTGCATAATAGTGTCTCATTTACACAATTTCTGATCATGCATTCACATCACATAAACGTGCATAATAGTGCCTCATTTACACGATTTCATATCATACATTAACATCACATAAACCTGCATAATAGGGTCTCAATTACACAATTCAGATTATGCATTCTTATCACATCCTCATTCACCCAGCATGACAAACGTGTCAAACACATGATACACAATCATGTGTAATAACTCCTAATCACATGTGTTAAATTGTCCCTACACAATCCATGTAATCCTAGGTATAATATTCATAATACACATGCATCAACACAAATGGTGAATGTCTCCATCAACGAGTAAATACAAGCATTGCCACAAAGATGGGACACAGTCAAAGCCACGAAGGCGAGATGTGGTCCGATTTCTACACAGGAAATATAAGAGGTCGGGGTGGTCAGCCCCTAAATCTGCTTGCTAAGGACGATCTTGGCCAAGGATGTCTGATTCTCACATAGAGAAATTAGAGCAGATGTGTTAGCCAAGGGACATCTCCAGCGGTGGGGGAGAGCCCAGATTCCCACACAAGGAACCCTAGAACACGTGGTAGCCGGTACATGAAGCGTACCACTCTGGATTCTCAGGGTCTAGATGACAATCTCAATAATCACATTTGCAAGACAAGTACACAACTCGTCCCCACATAACTCAATTTAACTAGACTCAACTCAGGGAGTATACATGTTCCACACAAGAACTAAAATCGAAATCATGTCAAAAAAACCAACCAAGTTTCGATTAAGTCACCTGATCGATTAATCCGGCAAGTAATCTCACATCATTGCATACAATCGATCAATTTCGGCTAAACATCGATAAAATCTCATTCATGAAGTCCGTTCCATGATGCATGGTATCATGACACATCCGTGAGCAAGATCTACGTGAATTCCAACACATGGAATGTACTCCCATCGGTCCCCTCATGCATCATAATCGAATCATAATTAACTACGGTCTCATAGTAGATTCCCCACATGTGTATGTTCATGCATATCCTAAGCACATGATCAATGCTTTGACATAAGCTCATAAAGCAATATACACATGCTTAAACACATTCAAAACATGATTTCCTACTGAAATCTAGGGTGAAATCTACCATAAACCACAAATCCATTCATGTGAAATCAAATGCTCAATCCCTATAAGCATGATTATTCTACACATGAAGCTATAACATAAAAACATCATTTACCCACAATTCATTCTCATTATAAGATGACATATCTTAGCATTTAACATGTAATGTCCCTACTGAAAACTTGCTCTAATCATGAGAATTCCATCATTCATAGATTCAAGGTAATGAAATTTTAACATGTATAACTATCAACATATTATACCACATAACAAATACTTAAGCATACTTCATACATCTCCATCATCAATTCCACACCATTCCAGTTGCTTAATTCCAACATAAAACACTTCCCATAACTATTGGAATTATCAATTGAAGTAAAAACACCGAAATTAGTATAAAAATAAAAAATGGCAGAACTGCCGTATAGCCGATTGATCGGCCAGTTGGCCCGATCGATTGCCAATGGAAAGTTTGAGCTTTCTTCTTCATTTCGAAATTCCAAAGCCGAAACACATTAAAGAACCTTAAGACCTTCATCCCAAGCCTCATACACCATCAAAACTTAATCAAACATTTCAAAAGGCTAAGTTAACTCATTCCAAGGTAAAACCCTAAGGAATCAAGACAAGAAATTAACATTTCATAAATCTACCATTAAAGGCTTAATCAAGCAAACCCATTCAAGTAAAACCATAAAAATCAAGATTTTTACCACAACAAGGCTGAGATTTGAAAAACTATTACCTCTCGAGTAGATTTGAGTCGAATTAATCCTTCAATCACCTCTAAAACCTTCCAAAAATAACTTTTTTATGTTAAAACACACCTAAACTCGATTGAGACTTGAAAATCATAAAGCAAACCCTAGATCTAGAGCTTAGGAGACCAAAAAAATGAATTTTTGAAGGTTTGGGTTTGAAATAGGAAAGTAAAACAGTTTTTAATGCTTTCAAAATGGATTGAATCTATTGAGCAAAGTAGATTTAAGAGAGGATTAGGAAAACCCTAATTATTAAGCTTGGATTAGGGAAGAACATACCTCTAATCGTTTCTTCTTTAGGCTTAATTAGGGATTAGGGTCTAGACACCTTTGCACAACTTATTCCCAATTTGGAAATGGCTCAACACATTCCTTTTATAATAAGGGTTGGGCTATACCTAAATAAAATTTAGGGTGAAAATAGAGTTTTTAACTATAATTTGAAAATTTGGCAATTTAACCTCTAATTAGGGCTAAAAAAATTCTAAATTTTTTTGTAATGATTTCTTTTGATGTCTAAGACATTTTGGACCAAAAAATCCAAATTTGACTGTGGGGCCCACAAGGGATTCCCGTCAAACCCTAATTTTTGAAAAATATGTAAAAATTTCCAAAAATTCACAAATATTTTGGATTCACTTTAAACTCACAAATATAAAGTTATTTTTGTTTAAAACCTTTGTAAATCACCTTTATTTTTAAAAATTATTAAAATTGATC
The DNA here is from genome assembly GCA_035235625.1 of Saururus chinensis. Classification (NCBI taxonomy): domain Eukaryota; kingdom Viridiplantae; phylum Streptophyta; class Magnoliopsida; order Piperales; family Saururaceae; genus Saururus; species Saururus chinensis. Next base: position 2,886,931 of record CP141148.1, read on the forward strand.
AGAAACGGCTTAAACCACATAAAAGTAATTAAACACAATGAATTAAAACCAGTTCAAGATCAGGGATCTTACACATCTAGCTCATCTTCCTCCTCCTCCATTTCCTCCTCCTCTCACTCAACCTTTGCATCCTCAACCTCCTCCTTCTTTTCATCCTCCTCTGACTCCCTTGCTTCATCTTCCTTTTCCTCCTCTCACTCATTTTCCTTATCGTCTGCTTATTTTTCCTCCTCTTCATTCACCATTTCCTCCTCCACTGACTCAACCTTTTCATCTTTCCTTTCCTTTCCACCTCCACATCTTTTTCATCATCCTCTCCTTCAACGTTTTCATCCTTAGCCACATTCTACATAAACATAGTAAATTATTACTATATAATCCAGTTTTTTAGTTATCTAGTTTTCAAATTTTTCAGTTTGACAATTTTCTAGTTTAGTTTTCTAGTTTTCTTACTAAACCTACATTTAAACCTTTTACATGAATGACATCTTGGAATGAATAATTAGTTGATAAATAGTAGAACGTGTAATAATAAGTTTTCAACATCATATCATATCATGTATACTTCATCAACAATAGGCATATCAAAATCCATTTCATCTTAATATTGTTCTTCAACAACAGACACCTATACACATATAATTTCAGCTCAATTCAATTCATGTATCATTGTTGGCTAATTTGCAATTAGAAAATGCACATAAAGTTAGGTTTTACCTTTTCCCTAGATGCCTTGTTCATAAAATCTGACTTTGTACCATCCACTCTCTTAGTAAGTTTCTTCATATCGATGGAAATTCTATCAACTTTATTTTCAAACCTTCTTATGGAAGATAGTATATATAGTAGACTATTATGCAAACCCCCATCCCCCACCTTATGTTTTCCCTTCCTATCCTGAGAAGTGTCAGCCTACGCTTGTGCACCACAAAGAGACTCCCCATCTAGTCTGCATTTTTCCAAATTCTCATGTGCCTCTTCCTCTAAGGAATCATCCACCTCTACCTCTCCCACTTCCTTTGTGGAGGCATCATTAGTAGACGAAATCACAACAACATCCTCAATATCAGAAGGTGTGGTGAGATTGACAATTGATGAAAAAGTTACTCTCTCACTACTCGGGAAGGACTTCAAATTTGCAGCTTCATGAATAAGTTCCATGAAATCTTTGTCCTCTATATCCACATTTATGCCCTTAAGAACCTTCACCTACACATAAATACATATGCAACATAAATGTACCATACATGCTTAGAGCATAGTTCATTGTATAAAATAAAAAGTTAGTATATACCTTCCCACTAAAAACAACCTCTTGAATCTAATCAAATTTGGGCTTCTTATAAGATGCCCACCTATAAATAAGAGGAAACATGTTCCTCATTTTGCTTGCACATGCATCCCCAGCAACTGAATCCTCTCCATTGCCCAAACCAAAACATAAGTCTTCATCAGCTAATTGCTAAAATGTTTTAATAAATTAAATAAATAAGTAAAACTTATCGTTACCGCATGAACAAAACCATACAATTAAAAGTCACATTGCCCATAGACCTCGCAGCTTGCTCTAAACCCCGTAATGTGTCCCAATAGCAAAGGTTTCCCCAAGGATACTCATCAAATGCATCAAGTTCATCTACGAGCTTCAAGTATCTCCTATTTACCTTGTTGTTCCATCCTCTCCTACCAAAAAATTTTCTAAAACAAGAACTACTGCCAACTTGATGACATTCTTGTCATTTTCACGTACTTTAATCTTTTGACACAGTTCCTCTTTCCTTTTTAACAACTTGGACCTCCCAAATATTCACAATAAGTGCTTGCCTCTCTTTAGAAATTTGGGAATTGTTAGGAGACGAGGGGTCGAGTCAGCAAATCAAAGGCCAATGACCATGAAGATTTCCTCTGGGGATAGTTTGATGCTAAGTCTCTCACTAACTTCAAATAGAAATTCTCCCTTATGCCTCCTTAGCAAATGGTGGAAGGCCTAGACAGGGAACATGTTTTGAGTAACCCCACACTGCAAATATTTCTGAAATATGTTTTCTCAAATAACTTTTTCTGCACTTTGTGCTTGTCAAAGTTCTCTTTCTATTGTCCAATGTAGTAATATGTGGATTTACATTGTGGATCGCCTTCGTAAAGCTTATTCGGGACTTGTTTCCCCTTCATGTGTGTTTTTCTGCCACCTTTGACATTTTCTATACAAAGATATCATATTAAAATCAGTGACAAAATATAAGGTTGTAGAAAGATGTTAAATTAAAATAAGTCAAAAGGGAAATCAGTGAAAATGTAAAATCAAGCTATTAGTTCAAGTATATATAAAAAAGAGAAATCATACCTAAAACAACTAATTATTTCTCACTAATTAAAGAGGTTCTCTTAATATACAAAACAAAAAATTATAAGTTCTTTATTATCTAGTTTTCCAAATATCAACTATCCAATTTTGCAGTTTTATAGTTATTCAGCTTTATAGTTTTCTTGTATTCTAGTTTTTTAGTTCTCCAGTTTTTTAGAAATGTTACCTCCGTAGGAGATGAAACAAGAGACATATGCTATCACAAAATAACCAATCTAATCACCAGCACTAATTGACAAAACCACCTAACCAACACAATGTGAGTACCCCATAAATAACAAGGGAATATAAGATTCAGTTCTCACATGGGTAATTTTAGTTAGGTAAATCTAAAAAACTTGCCCACATTTTGGTTATAGGACCAAACTAGGAGTCTCGCAACATGAAGCATAAAAATTGGCTTTAGGTTTTAAAATGTATAACATGCAAATGACCTTGCAAAGGAACATAATTTATGTCATCTAAGCTTCTTAAATTTCCACTTTTCCAATATAGTTTCCCAATTTTATAGTTATCCAGTTCACAAATTTCCTTTTGTTCATTATTATGAAAAATTACCTCCATTCAAATCAAGCTCAACATAGAAGATGAAACAAGAGCAATAGATAACTGATAAGCGACAAAAATAAAAGAGAAAAGAGAAAATAAAAATGCAACATCGATTAACTAAATATGCCAATGCCCTAATCCAGGAAACAAGCACCACTACCCAAGCAATGCGAGCAAGAAACAAATCGAGAATCAACAAGAAGAACAGTAAACAGATAAAATATCAAGAGCAGTAAGAACTTACTAGTGCCACGAGAGGGAGACCGTGGTTGCAACCTTGACGACAACAATAGGAGAGGGAATAGAGAGCATGTTGTGAGAGGGGACAGATTAGGGCTTCAGGAGGTGGTGAAGGTGGTGAGTGCAAGATGAGGGATTTGGGAGGTGAGTAGTGGAGAAGACAAACACATAGAGAGGAATGAACGGGAAGAGAGAGAGGTGTTGAGCTTCTTTTGAGGTCGGTCTCCAGGAGGTGGTGAAGGCAGCGAGGGCAAGATGAGGAGAAGACAAACACAAAGAGAGGAACGAAAGGGAAGAGGGGTTTAGGGAGGTTTATAGTATTCAGGGTATTTATGTCAAATTACATCACATGTTTGCAAGCTCCCACTTGAGTAAGTCTACTTTGGTAAGTAGTAGATAGTTGCTCACATTTTGGTTATTTGGCCAATGTAAGAGTCTACTTTGGTCAAAACCTTTAAAAAATATCCACTGGTCCATTTAGAAACTGCTAACTGAATGAACATAGGCTTTGTTATGACTAGGGGTGCTTACAGACAGAAATAAACATGAACAAAAATAAAACAGACAGTGGGTTGTCCATGTCCATCTGCTATTTACATACTTTTTGTCTGTGTCCGACTATCTGTCATATCTGCCCTAGTCCATATTATATTATGTCAAAGTCTATCCATTATGGACACAAACGAACACAGACAGACCTAGATAAATACTTTAGCACCTAAATTTTATCTCAATTCAAATTGTGTAGTAACTATGTAGCAAGTTAAAATTGTCCTAGCATGTTATATAGGTACTAGATTCATGTTTTTAAGTTGTCTAGTATCTATGTAGCATGTTAAGACTGTCCTAACATGCTACATTGGCTCTGGATCTATATTTTCAAGTTATCTAGTACCAATGTAGCATGTTAGGACTATCCTAACACATTACATAAGTACTATATTTACGTTATTAAGTTGCCAAGTACCTATGTAGTATGTTAGAACAGTCCTTACATGCTACATAGGACCTACATTCCATTTTTTCCTTCTAGTATTTAGTAGTACCCTAATATTTATAGGAGGTTTGGGTAAGGGTGGCGGACATGGACAAAGATATATCCGTGTCCATAGCTCCCCATTAGGGCAGATAAAAAACTTGGTGTGTGCCCAAGGCTATGTCAGTCTTTGATATAAAAAAATTGTCCACTATATATAAAAACAAACGCGGACAGGGACGGACATCCGAACTACTGACAGCTATGAGTACCCCCTAGTTATGACCCAACCAAGGGGTTGGGTCCCATTTTCAAGTCTATTATAATTAAAATTTAATTAGTAAATATATTTTAAAATAATCAAGAATTTATCCTATTGGGCTTAGGCTAGTGTTAGAGACCTATTCCGCTTTAGAATTATACTAGATTAGGTTATTTATTTGAGTATAAAATATATAAGGGATTTGCCACAATTCATTATTTAAAAAATAATTAATTATTTATTTTAATTTAGCTTCTCTAGCCCTAATTTCTTTCTTTCTTTTTTTTTAAATTTATCTTGTGTAAAAACCCATCTACGACATTGGTAGCTAAGGGTTCTCATTGGTATCTTGGTGAGAGTCCAACTAATAGGACCATGCGGCCTTATTCCTGTAAGTCTGTAACTTTGGGGTGGGATCTCCTGCTAACACACTTGCGTGTGGATGCCTCGAGCGATAGCGAACCATATGACCTTTGGAATAGAGATGACAACGATCTCGGCTAGGCCTGTGTGGGTCAGGCGGGCCTAAAAAATATTTTAAAAAAATTTACGTGATCCCCACATACATGCCCCCAACTACTATGTCAGTCCCATAAGGCCTTATGGGCTTCAATCCAAACCTCGGCCCAACAGAGAAAGAGTGGGCATATGGGCCTGACCTTTTAGTAGTTGGCCAGGCCGGCCTTTTGTCACCTCTACCCTTCAAGATCGTCTATGTCCACTCCTTCCAATGGCGTGATTGTAGCATTGGGCAGCAAAAGATACAGCATACTACGCCTGTGGCTAGCTCTATGGCAGTGCCCATTTCATCTTTCTCTATTTTTACCTGGATCCGCCTCATGCTTTCACTGTTCACCAACCCATTTCAGAGTCATTTGCTTGCTACAAGACCCACTTCAAGGTAGTCATAAACATATCGTTTTGGATACTACGAGAGACTTCTTCATCGATTCAAGAGCAAGCTGCAAGCCCATACATTTTGGAACACTGGTGGGCCCTTAGCATATATTTCATAATGTTTTATGGACGAAAAGTGTTTTTAATGCTCGCTGTTCACTGTGACCCAAGCGTAAGAAATACATATAAAATATTTATTTTTAAGATCAATAATGCACATGCTAATGCACATTATTACAAGCGGTACTTACACTAATGTGCACTAACAAGGTCATTACATATTGGCCAGGCTAAAGCCCGCATCGGGTCAAGCTAAAGCTTGAGTTGGGCCCATACACTATGGACTAGGCCTAAACCAACCAAGCCCCAATGGCTTGTTTGAGCCAAATTATTAAAATGCCCCCAATAGAGCTATTTTTTGACAGTTATGGGGGTATTTATGATATTTTATGTGAAGACTCGTTTATAAATAAGGGGGAGGAGGGATGAGATTTTTCACTCCTCGATCTCTTTAATTCTTTATGTTCTATATTTAGATATTTATTATGGTAATTTTTTAATTAAATGAATTGTGTCAAAATGTGATTCATTTTATGGGTTATTTCTACAAGTTATAGTACATGCCTCATTTAAATGGCAAATGTGAAGCATTTGGACAAACAATCAAAACATGAGTAATCACTATTAATACAAAGAAAAATAGTTGTAAATCCAAAGAAACAAAGATAATCTACATTAAGAAGTAGATTGTTTTAAATTTTTATAGGATTCAATTTTTATGTAGATTGCTTTGTTTTTTTAGATTAACAACTGTTTCTCTTTATGCCAACAGTGATTACGCATGCTTCAATCATTTGTTTAGGTGTTTCACATTTATCATTCAAATGAGACATATAGTAGAATATGTAGAAATAACCCATAAATAGATGTCACGTTTTGATACAATATACTTAACTAGATAAAGGAACAAACAAACTACTTATCTTAAAATAAAACATGAAATAAAGTTATATTTTGCTTGTCGCCATAGCGTGTAATTTACAAACTCTTCTTTATAATAACTTTGGAGTCCACTTTTAGTGCAAGAACTAGAATATTATACGATTGAATGAGTCACTTAAGTCTAATTATGATGGAGTGTAGCATTTACTTGAAAAATTGGCTAGATGCAGAAAATATGCAACAAACTCTAAAGTTAGAAGAAAACAAGAAGACTTTAGTGAAATTTTAATTTCTTAAATAGTTTAAATATATTTATTTTTATCTTTAGAGGCGTGCTCATGTTTAATTGTGAATGATAGACAAGTCAACTTAGTTGAGATATACTTATACTATAATGAAATAATTTTTACCTCCTTACAGTTTACAAAATTGTAAATTATAAGATTATATTAATATAATTTATTATTTTTTTACTTCCCTAAAATTTTTATTTTTAAAATTTTGACCGGTCAACAGGCCGGCCAGGTCCAGCAAGGCAGGCCTATGGGCCGTGCCAAACTTACTTTTTGCACATACGGGCCAGCCCGACTGTATCACTAGCCTTGATCGTGCCCAAGCCAAGCCCGAGCCTAACTCCCGGCACGACCCATTGCCACCTTTCACGGCCAAATGAACCGGGTAAATGGGTCTGTAGACAGCTAGTCGACATCACGTCGTCAACGAAGAAGGGTGGCATCAGTTGTAATTTTTTTATTCCTCTTAAAAAATTGAAAAAGTCTGGTTGGGGCTTATTGATCATATATTGAGGGCCGTCTCGTCCAATCCATTTTTCATAAAAACGCATTCCCTCCCTTTTGCCATTCGTTTCCGAAAGCTTTCTTGAAGCTCGCTCTTGAACAGAGTGAGGGAAGAAGCCAAGAGTGAAGAGACGGAGCTCAAGGACAAGGGCCACGGCTGTAAGCTTCTTTGACGCAAGTTCCTTCGGAGCGGAGAGACACGGAGACCAAGCAAACCCAGAAGAAGCTCATTTCTGCTCCTTCCCTCCTCCCTTTGCATGCGACAAGGCATTGATATCTTTCTTTTAGTCTTCATTTGTACTTTCATTCTTCAGTCCCACCTCGCGTCTTGCTTTCCGCATTTTCTTAGTTGCTGTCTTGATGGCAATTTTTCTCTACGCTGCTTGCTCTCCCGACTGTTCTTCTGTTGTATGAACTAATGTACTTAAATCTTGAAGTACTCCCTTGCATGTGCTTTTACTTCGTTTGTGATTTTCTTGTCATTAAATATTTTCGTCTTGAGTGCTTCATGGACTTTGTCTTGTCATAAGAACTTCTGTCGGAGTCCATTTCATCTTCCGCCTGCTCTCAATGTTAGTTCTCTCAAGTTATTTTAATTATCCCATCCCATTGATGAAATTTGATTAGTTTCAGTAATCTCTGTTATGGTTTGTCGATTATTGAAATTGGTATCAAAACTCTGTAGTTAGGACTTAGCAATCATTGCTCCTTAATGATTTCTGTTGAGAAGTTAAGTGGAAGAGTATGATTGTGTCTCTTTAGAGAGAATTTCATCTGTTTAGAGAGTATGATTGTGTCTGTTGAGAAGTTGAGTATGTTTGTTTTATCATCGAATTACCAGGTTGATTAATTGTTCCTGCTTATTTCATAACAAGCACATTCTTAAGGATGCAGTGAAACCTTTCCTTTTCCAGTTCTTGGAATCCATTCTCATTTTTAAGTATTCCACAAGTCATGCTCATTTAAGTCCCTAACTTATTGCCTAATCCCTTTTTCTTGTGAAGGTCCGAACTTTGAACTTCTTGTCTTGTTCAAAAGGGAAAACATTTTTCTGGTTTAGATGGATGCTACAATGGATACAGATGGCTCTAAAGATATCTTCAGCAAACTGCCGACTCCGTTGATCATTGAAATACTATCCTTCATGCCACTACCTGATGCAATCCAGACAAGCGTTTTTTCAAAAAGATGGAAGTACTTATGGAGGCATGTTTACAGACTGGAATATAAACCTAATTCAAATGGACGGGGGTTGGCAAAATTTAAAAGGTTTCTAGATCTGTATGAAGGCACAAAAATTCGGAAGTTCAAGGCTAAAATTGGATTTCATGAAAATGTGCAATCTTTGACAACTTCATGGGTAAACATGGCTTTAGATCGGAAAGTTGAAGAGCTTATTTTGTCCAGCAGGTTTTCTTCTATGTTACCTCAAGCTCTGCTATGTAGCAAATCTCTTGTGGCATTAACCCTGACTAATTTTCAGCTCCAGCTTCCTGCTTCAGTTCGTCTAAGCTCATTGAAAATTCTGAGTCTTACCTCAATCAAGCTAACTTCCAACTTGGTGAAGGATCTGATTTCTAACAGCCCAGTTCTGGCAAATCTCTCCTTCATCAAATGTTCTATGACTGACAAATTGGAAATTTCTTCTGAGAGTTTACACTTCAAATCGTTGACAATAAGAAATACTGGCAAGGGGGTTTGGATATATGTTCCACACCTAGAATTTTTGCTACTGTCTGGGAAATTGCTAGAGGATGGTTGTTTCTTAACTGATATGTCATCTCTAGTTGAAGTGCACCTGCGTCTTTATGAAGTTGTTTCTGGCAATGCATTGGAACGTTCCTCCTCTGATGTTTTGAAGGGAATTTTTGATGGAATTTATCATGTCAAACGTCTTTATCTTTGTGGTTGGGGTATTCCGGTACGCAACCCTCACTGTAGAGTCTATTTAAGATAGCTGATTATAAAACAATATTATAGTGATGAGGTGGTTCATGTCTAAATCAAATTATTTTTGGGAATAAAAAGAAAAAATCATTAGGAGCGCTAATCTTCTGATCCTATTTTGTCTTGACAGACCCATTTAATTAAATGGGTGGGTTAAATGGATAGATTTCAAAATTAAAGGATAGATTTGAGCACAGGAATTTAAAACTGGACTTAAGAACTAAGCCTCTTTTGCCTCGTCATATATAATATGTAAAATTGGAAAATATTCATATCTTACTGTATTATTTTCAAACTTAAATTTGGCACTTAAAAACTCCCATGTATGTCAATTAATGCACATTGCTGAAAACTTCACCCTATATGGTGGACTGGGATTTTCAGGATTATATCTATATTGCTAAATCCTATGCAGAAAATAAAAAATGAAACAAATTGAAAAAATCATGTACAAGATATCAATCAAATGAAGATTACCATATATGATCTTTCTCTCTTCATGTAATATTATACTTAACAAAGGGTTCATTCTCTTATTTGTTCTATTGTGTATAAGGTTCATTCTGTGGGTGAGTTGAGAACGATGCTTCCTCAATTTATCAACCTCATATATCTGAAACTTGACTGCACTTTTAAGGGCGTTGGGGTGCTACCTGGGACTGCAAATCTTATATCCAAGTGCCCTATGCTTGAGACACTTGTTATCACTTTAAAGAAGGTTTGAGGATTCTCATGATTCTTGATGGTTTGCATCCGTTGCAATCTTGTGATATGCACTTAAACGAATTTGATGAACTTTCTGTAGGATGTATGCTTTTGTGCTGAACGTGAATTGTGGAGGTTACTAGAAAATGTGTTCTCTCAACTCTTGGTGCACCTCAAACGTGTTACGATAAATGGATTTGCAGAGTCCCTACAAGAGATAGCACCTGCAGAAAATCCAATGGAGAAAGTAGATGAAATATTTGAGACTTACAGTCCATTCGAATTTGTGCGAATTTTGATCAGATGCTCTGAATCATTAAAAATACTTACCTTCAGCTTCAGTGACGCGGTCCACCTTCAATTTGAGAATTGGCTCAAACAAAGATTGCAGGCATATTGTGATTCTCTCAATAAGAAACTGTCAATTCTTTAGGTAATTGTAGCAGCCTTTGTCCTTTACTATTGCTGTTGACCTCTTCTTTAAGAGCGTTTAACTGTGATCAGAATACTTTGACATAGATTAATGCGATCTCCAGATAATTGTATTGCAATTAGTATAGGAAGAGTTTGAAAAGGAGGCAGTGCTTCATATCTCTCAATTGATGTACATTGTACATAAGCAAATATGACAAATGAAACTGATATAAAATGAACGAAGAAGTTCTTGACTGAATCTTAATTTTATGATGTTTTATGGGGTGCTTGTTTTTATACAACTCAGATGTAGAGATTGGGCCCAAAATGTTTAAATCAGAGACAGGCTAGACAAAGAGGATGCTCAGCCTCACATATTCTTCACTCGTACATAAGTACATATCAGATACTAGACTCGCCGTTGGGTCCTATTTCCTTAAGAAAACAAATACTAGGAGTATAAAAGGTTAATATTCCCGAGGGTGCATCGCAGGCGTTGAATCGTGATCCAATGGCAAGCACTAAACCACCCGCCTGCCCCTTGTTTTGCGCAATCCAATGGCTTGTGATGCACCCAACGCTCACCTTGCAAGATGCGCCAGCCAAAAGTATAAACGGGACTCTATAAGAAAATTTCTACTCACCCCGCAGGTTGAATCAAATCCAAATCTAGGTCCAATGAACCAGCTTCATCTTTCTCTATTTTTACCTGGATCTGCCTCATGCTTTCACTGTTCAGAGTCATTTGCTTGCTACAAGACCCAGTTTAAGGTAGTCCTAAACATATCCTTTTGGATACTATGAGAGACTTCTTCATCGATTCAAGATCAAGCCCATACATTCTGGAATGCTGGCAGGGCCTTAGTACATATTTCTTTATGTTTACGGATGGGAAGCATTTTTTATGCTCGCTGTTTGCCGTGAGCTGAATATAAAGAAATGCATATAAAATATTTATTTTTTATATTAATAGCACATACGCTAGTGCATATTAATGCAAGTGATACATATATTAATATACACTAGTATATGCACCATGTATCTCGAAAATAAACGCTTCGCATGCAACATAAAAATGCTTCCAGATACAAATTACATGAAAGCAGAAGATACTCCACACTAGAAGACAAGCCCACAGGTAGACCGGGCAAAAATGTAGCAATGCCAACTTCGTCTTGTTTGAGATGTTTCTTTTACATGTTACTGAATTTTCAGCAATTGTACCCATCTACTACAACATTTCCATTCAAAACCTTTGTCCGGAAATCCTTCAATTTTACTGTTCTTCCCCCAGATTGTTTAATTCCACAAACAAATTCTGCTGGTGAAACATCAGCAAAGAACTTGAGAGACTAAAATAAGTGTCAGGCAGTAGGAACGTGCAGACTCTCGGATTCAGAAATAAGTCAATAATCGATGTGTTTACTTTGTTATAGGTACCTCTATATTGACATATTGGTTTTTTGGGGGCCATATTCTTGTTGTTTCAATCATGCTGTGACGTAATATATGATCGGAAATGTAATTTTCCTGTTAAAATTTTCTGAACTGAAGTGCAGAGCTGCATTGAGCTTGTGTTGTTCTTTACTTTTCACTTCCTGTTTTTGCTTTGTACGAACGTGGTTCCAAGTTTGTATTTGAGGATGCAGGAAGGTTCATTTAATCTAAAACCACATAATTATTTGTCTAACATTTGTTTTGATTAGTTTATTGGAGAGATGAACCAATAAGCAGGGAAATCTCTCATTTGCAATATGGTCGAGGCCTGAGGGACATGTTTCCAATGGTAAGAGAACCAGCACCCCGTTGTATTGGCAGCTCCTGAATGGGTCTGTCAATGAGCTCAACCTGGCCTGCTTGGTAGATGCTGTGATTGGAAAAAATATGCTTGAAGCTAATTTGGGTCGAGGGCAAGGGCAGATTAGCAGGACTTGATAAAAATCAAAGCGTGCTTAGCTTGTTCGAGGTTCAAGTTCTGTGACATGAGCCATTAAATCCAATTTTGTGTTAGAACATGGCTTGATAAATACCTGAGTTCTTACCAAGTTTCCTACCGCTTAAAGCCTGTGTGACGTGCTCTTCTAAATTCGTGCTAAAGCAGGTTGAGGCTCTTGTTTTCTGTACGAGCATTTTGAGGCGACATTTGCTTTATTAAATAAAATACTCCACCCTTGAGGTGCCTGGTCGTTTGTTGTAGTTACGCAGCCTTTCTGGTGCCTAGAGTTACAACTTACAACAAAGTTTTGGTGGAGCGGCACTTGCTCTCCTTAGCACTTTTGCACCTATTTTTCCACAAGTAGCATATTTTGGTTGTACATTTTAAATAAAACTTAAACAAAGAGACCAACTGCAAATGCAGAAAAAGGCATAATAACCATCATTTGTAAAATACATATCAATTCGACAAACTTTGATGCCCATGTACATTAAATTCTAGGTGTTATCAATGTCATCTGCAGTACAGCCGATTCCCTTCCATGACTAAAAAATGTATCCCAACTTGCAAGTTAATCAAGAGCTCTATAGATGGCCCTGCTGGGAAAAAATAAGTAAAATCCACATGCCTATCAAATTGGCCTAGACGGGTGGTTCCCCTTTGACCACCCGATTTGAATTTGAGATCATTATTCTCCAATATATGCCAACATGCAAAATGTGGCATTTCCCGGAATTTGTACATGTGCCAAATATACAACGGAAAAAGAAAAGAAGAAAGAGTTGCAGTGCTCTTGCCATCGTGAAATCCTGCCACCGAGAAGTTCTCCATATCTAGAGTAGGAGTTGCTCTTGAGAAAATCCATCAATATGATGAAGTATACACCTGACAATAAGGCTGGCTCTAATATCATTGGAGTGGTTGGAGCTCTTGCTCGGGAATAGCTTCATTAACAGGCGTGTACCTGCCAACTGCTTGCTGCCTGTGTCTCCATATTAACCATACCAAAAACATTGAAGAGCTGAGAACAACAACGACTAGAACTGCTACAAGCACTACAAGAAGGTGCTGCTGCCACCATGATCTACAACAAACTAACAAATAGCATTAGGCCTAAGAAACATCACCATCATGCTGCCTATTTAGAATGGGAAACAAATTCTGTGCCACCAATTGCTCTGTGGTAAGCCATTTTTCTCTAGAAAGTATTTATTTTGTTCACCTTAACACTTCATTATAAGTAAACTATTGTCAAAAACCAAAAAGGAATGAGTTAAAATGAAATCCGATAGAAATCCAAATGAAAAACTTTTTAACAAATCAAGTAAAGAATTTAAATTCTAAATTAATCATCAACAAGAACTATCAGAGAATATGATAAGAAACAATAGTTTAAAAGAAAAGCACTTTAAAATAGCTTGATAGAGATGGTACACCACATCACATACCGTTGCTGTGGTGGTTCAACTTTCCATTCAAGCACCCGGTAACTTCCAAAATCATCAGGAAGGCGCACACTGTGATCAATTAACCGCAAAATAATTTTCTGCAGAAAATCAGTGCATAAAACCATAACTCAGCTCGTAGAACAATATTGCCCGCTATTATCTCGGCCACTCACATTGGTTAAGAAAGTAAACTACCTCTGCTGTTGTATTAGAGATGTAATTAGAAGATCCTGCAGGAAATATTGCCCACCTCAAGACTGTTCCATTTCCCTCGCTTGTAAAATTCAGTAAATGAACCTGGAGACATCTATCAAACTTGTAATAGCAAATACACAACTGACACCAAAACTTTGCTTAAAGTATTTGCCAAAAGGATAATCTTTTGGTCTTTGTCATTTTAGTTAAAATTTAAAAATTATATCATTCCATTTTACCTGATAAGGATTTACTTCCAATTCATGAGCAATGTACTTCGCGAGCTTTGTAACCTGAGGCACTAAGTCATGATACTTTACACTCAAGGACATATCAAATATGATAATCCCAACTCGGAATTGGCCTGAAAGAGAGATCACTTGAGTATGGAAGTATCATCAACCAAGGATGATCGATTTCAGAAGCAGCCAATACAACTATAACAAGACCCAACTATACAGAGGTGCATTATCACATTACTAATAATGGCCATATTTTTGCAATGAGAAAAATATCCTTTTCTAAGAACTGACAAATAATTTATTGCTCCTCTAGCTTGAAAACATTAACTAGAAAAAATAACACAAAAAATAGGAAAATTTCAGCCATTGGTAGGCCATGTAGAGTTTTTACTATGTCTGGACCTGGTAAGTTTCTCCATGTAGAGTTTTTTAGCTATGAAAAGGCTCCCTAGAGGGAATACACTAACAAAAAGGTACATAGTGCCACACAAAAAAAGTAGACCGTGGGGAGCCTATGATATAACAAAACAAGTGCCACTCAGCAAGGCAGTCTGGAAGGGGAGACGCAAGCTCCACTGGAACGATAGAAGCACAGAAGCACCACATCCACCACTGCAGACGGATAATCCACGCACCAGCAAAGATCTCCACGATGTTGGTCAGACACCGACCCAAGCACCACCACTGCAGACGGCTAATGCAAGCACCACACCATAGGATCTCCACTGCAGACGGCTGACCCAAGCACCACCTGAAATTTTACTTGCTCAGATGGAGGGAGCCCACAAGTGGGAATGGGAGAAAATTTTGCTGGGCCCCTTATTTGAAGGACCACGTTTAACCCACTAGGTCCCACCTTTGTTAGACCAATGTGGGGTCCACATTGACTGAGTGGATACACAAATGATCCCCCATACAAGCACTCATGGAGGATCATTTCCCATTAAATCATGCTCAATTTAGGAAGGACACAAAAGGGAATCTAAATCTACAATCTACAAAGCAAAGAAGCAGCATGGTATCTAAAATTTCAGTACTTTATGATGTAGAATAAACATGCAACCACATTTCACAAAGTCGGGTTTTTCAAATTGATCCGTTTAAATTAGAAACTTGATACCTAAAGAATAAGGTGACCAACAAACTTGGAGGTAAATTGCTTTACCCAGAAATTGTTGCGTGCCATGATATTTCTCATCCTGAAACCTTACCTTCCATTTTAGTCAGTTCTTTTAGCAGGGAAGTGGTTACTTTTCCTTTTACACCCCCCCTTTTGAGGACACGGAGGGGATGGCCGGATGAGTTATTAGGCTTGATTGATGTTTGACATGGCAGACTAACTCATCTTGTACGCTTTAATCCACGAGTAGTCAGATACACTTTTGTATTGGGTTCATCAGTCTAACTGTAATTCACTACATCCCTGATAAGTACAGGCTTCGCATGGCATAGGCCGTTACAGAACATTAACTCTTAAAAGTCTTGCCAATTCCAATGGCGTAGTTTAAAGAGAAATGTGAAACATTTTCTATCAAAATTGACTTCAACAAACAAATTATGTATCTACTCTAAGATCTAACACTAGCAAAAAAGAACATTAAATCAACTACAGTTTGTGGAATTTTGTTCCTGGAGTATTTGTTCCTACTTCAGGCTACTTCACCTGGAATTTTATTCTCTGGCAAACCAGTTGGAGACTCTGCCGGCGAGACATTTATGGTCATATTCCTGCTAACATTTGTAGAAGGTGCTGGAGGAGGAGCTCCAGGAACATGCATTCTTTCCCATAATTCAGAGCAATTTGTCTTCCAGAAGCCAATCCTTCGATTTTGACGGTCGTAAGATACAAGAGTATTTCGAACAATTATTCCTATTTCAAAATAATCATAATTGTCATGGTCATAAACAGGGAAGATGAAGCTTCAGTGAAACTCTAACTAATCAAAATACAACATATCTACAGGCAAATATAAAATCTGATCATTAACATACGTCACAACTTGTAAAAAAGGTCAAAATTTGTTTCTTTTCAAGAAGGTATGAGAAATCCGACCTCCCAACAGAGTTGTAGGATCCTTCCCATTTTGAAAAATACCAAGGCAATAAGCACCGTGTACCTTTGAATGCTGTAAAAAGATTCATGGGAAAGTAAGGGCAACACATTAACTGGAAATTTTAAAAAAAAAATTTAATCTCATTTAGTTTTATAAGAACCCAGAAATATGTTGATGGAAAAATAATAACTTACACGAAACAAGTAGTTTTCAGGGGAAAGAGACAATTTCTGTCCGTTGCCAAATACCATTTCAACCTCGGGAAAGCTTTTTGATAGTTGCGAAGCATCACTGGAATGTCATACACAATTATTATATCTTGGTTCTATTATCCTTTATGGTAAGGGGATTAGGGGAAAGGAGTAAGTTTCACATAATTTACCTTCCCGCACCAGAAAAGCAGATATCATTATAGGTTGGGTCTGGACCACGTATTTGCTTGAGAGAATGAAGTTTCTTCATGATCTGGACGAGAAACAAGATTCTTATAATAAAAGCTAACTCTATAAACTATCATAAAAACAATGATAACTTTTGAAATACAATATCGTAAATGAGGTCAATAATTTTAAACATGATGTTTATCAAAAGAGAAGAGCTAGCCAGAGCTGCAGTTCACTACAGCTCTGGCAACTGTAGTGAGCTGCAGCTCTGGGAAGGTTTTTTCTCATCAAAATAAATAATGCTCAAAAAGTTCATCTAAACTAATATCCGATCAGCAAGAAATGAAAAAAAAAATGATGCCACAAGAAGTGAAAAATCTTACTGCATCCCGGAGAGCAACAAATGCAGGTTCTGGTAGGTAGGCATAAGTGGTCCCACTATCAAGGACAGTCCCATGTTTCCCCTCAAAAATTCTTGAGTTCAACTGCAACAGCTTTCCACCAACATGTATTTCCTTCAACTCAATATTGTAATACGGACTGTTTCCATTTCAAACTAGAGTAAATGGGTCAGATGTATCAAACAAATAATATCTAAATATTCCATAAAAAAAATTTCCCTTCAAATATAATTACCAGTTTACCTGCGAGAAGGGTCAGATCGTGAAAAAACCATGTCAGTTGGGGGAGTAATTCCACCAAGAACCATGGCACCACCACCAATATCCATGCCACCATAACATAAGGAGAAAGAATCGCTTATTACACCTTTCTCAACGAGTTGATCCATTATACTGAGCTGACCACGGCCAAGACCCATTATTCCATCAGCATGTTGACTAAAAAGATCGCCTGTTTCAGCCTGCTCACAACCAAAAACAGAACGTTGTGGAGGAAGATCACTTTCCTTGCCAAAGGATAGGACATCCTCACCAAGAACACCACTGCTAGAGCTCAATTCTGCATACTGTCTCTCATAGGTACACTGCGAATTTGACTCATCACAGGTACAATCCACATTGCATTTTACCGGATGATATGTAGTTGATAAATCAGGCTGAAACCTTGGATCCTAGAAGATATAATAAAAAGAAAGGAACAAAATTTAGTGGAACTTGGCAACCCACGAGTAAAAGCATATTTCTTTCGATTAAGCTATCCTTTCTCCCTCTTCACTTTTAACATAACACACAATATATAAAAGTTATTCCAGGACGAAGAACTTTAGAAACACCGTTCATGGCTGTGTTACAATAAGCTGAATCGGTCAGTGGATCAACGAATTGAAAAATACATGATTTTGATCATTCTGTTGCCCATAAAATTCACGCAAAGTTTTGTGTCAAAAGGAAAACTTTCATTTATAAGGCTACCAACAAATCAACCAGATTGGTGTTTTTCACTGTTTCATTTCACACAATCAATTAAACTACTTGCCTGATGATTGCCACACTGTTCGCACCCGGAGCAGGGGACGTACGTGACCGTGCTCCCCGAATCAACAATCAGCGCAAACTCCTGAGGAGGAGTTCCAATATAAAGACGAGTCGTGTAATATCTGCACAGATTGAACAAAAACGCAGAAACCCAAATCACTAAACGACCGAAATCAAACGACCCATGCGCAGAAGCTATCTACAAACCCGTTCGTTAGGAGATCATCGTGGAGCCGCATCCGGGCGTTGGGCCGCGCCCGAGAAACGTCCCTCCGGAGCTGGCGGTGGAAATTCCGGCGACCTGAAGGGCGAGAAACATTGGGGGCGGAGAAGACTAGAGGGAGGACCATGGCAGAGGGCCCGGGTCCGGGCAGCGATCTGAAACTCAGGTTGTCGGGCTCTAGGAGCCCCCAAGAGCATAAATCACCGGTGAGGAGGGCGACGAGGAGGAAGGCGCGCGGGACCCATGTCGTCAAACCGGACATCGGAGCCTTGACCGGAGAAAGAATGGGTCCGCCGGCGGCGACGAGGAGGAAGAGGAGAGATTTGATTCGAGGAGAAGCGAAGTCCCGACACCCAATCTGCGACGCTTGAAGCTGAAGGTGATGACGACGGTCTTCGCCCGCCCAACCAAACTTGTCAACGACTCCGCCACCTACTTGGTGACTGACGTATAACGTTATAAACATCGTGCGGCCGTATACCATGTATGTATATGGAGGGGATGTACTGAACTGTTTGAAGTTTGGAAGCTAATTCATTAATGGAGCTTATTTTATTAAAAAAATTTGAGTAATGCTATTGTGACGTGAAACTTTCCGTGTTAAAATTTTATTTTATTATTTTTACACTATTAATACCCTATTTATTAATAATGTAGAAATAATTAAGTAGAGTTTTGACTTGTAAAACTTCACGTTACTCAAATATTTTTTATTACAAAAAAAGGGCCTACCTAAGACTTGTTTTTTATTTGCTTACATGCTGCGGAATAAAAGAACTTTATACCAAATTTGATATTAGTGAGAGTAGTCCATTTTATTCGTAGTCTTAATAATAGAGTTTTGATAAGATGCACTAATGTGTATTAATGGCTTGTTTAGTTGTCACTTTTCCATAAGGAAAAAAAGACTTTTAGATTCTTCAAATGCTCTATTTGCTTTTATCTATTTTAGATGGGTTATTTTAGTAGAATTTGAGCAAAATGAGTAGAAAACAATCTTCTATATCAAGTATGCTTAAATTGCTCTAAAAAGTCTTTTCTATGTCATTTTCAAAGAGAAGAAATTTTATTTGATTTAAATAAATTAAAAAGACGCGTGACCCTTCATTTTATTCATTCTCTTTGAATTTTTTTTATCATTTAATATACCCAAAGTAAAATTTATCTAAAAACATATTTTTTAAAAAAATTATAAAAAAAAAATAGACCCTTTCATTATCCAAATGAAAAGGACCTAGATCAAATTTCCAAATTCACCGACGAAAATAGACCCCAAGCTTGAGTCATCCGTGAGGAGTGGCTTAACTCAAGCCAAGTCCATTTCATCTCCTTATTTTCAACTCTTGCCTCTCTTTGGTCCAGTTATTATGAGGACCTTAAAAATACAGTCAGACAAAGGACAGTTAACTTATTTATTTTTCAAAAGAGGAATAATGTTAAACTACGGCCATTATAATGCGTACAAAGTACGTGTTAGCAAAATGGGTTAAGTGCGGGATTCCTGGGGTACAAATAGAAGCATTGTTCTTCCTCTACTTCAAGTTTGAACTCCTCCTGCGCGCTGTAGCTCCCAACACACGGCCGGTCTGGACAGGGTTGAAGGCGATGGCAGAGCTGGGTTGAAACCATTGCTCAAACGCCAGCAGGAGCTGTTCTTTCTTTGGGCGATTTAGCTCGAGTGTAAAGCTGGTGAGTTTCGCTTGATTAGCTTTTAGGTTGGTCATCTAGGTCAAATTTCTCCATGGAATTTAATGTGTTCATTTTCTATATTAAGTCATCTTCTTATGTTATTGTTTAAGAATGCGTCTAGCAACTTCTCACGATACCAACTGCCATCTCCGCCCTGTCCACTTCAGTCATTAAAAAACTGGCCTGACATTGTGTTGCATTATATGTTTTCTCCTTTGTATCTATTCTGGGTGTATGTTCTCAGAACGGGGTTTTTGTTGTTTGTTTGGTACCTGGTTCATCAAATTGTAGCTACAAACACACGCACTTTGGATCTGCTTTAGTGAAGAAGAGCTTGAAGGTTTCCTTCTGCTTCTCTGCTGACTGCTAGGGCTTGGAGTAAAAGGTGAGATGATTGAAATATCCTGTGCCAGCTCTCCAGGGCACTATCATTGCGAGCTAAAGAAAACTTTAAGAGACTGTTTCCTGTTGAGAGGGGGTGTCTCCTGTTGAGAGGGGGTGGGGTTATTCATGAATCATGATCGAACGTACTGTGAGAGGCCTGTGCGATTCACATGTGTATGTCCCAACTCCAAGCCTGTGGAATTAGATGATTCTCTTTCATTTATTCAAAAGATTTTGCCAAAGCCGAAAGTTGGTCATCCGGCACCGAAAGTTGGTATTGCCGGAGCCGGAGAAGAGCAATGTTTTGCTTTTAACTTTAAAATACTATTAAAGTAGGATGGGTAGGGGTATACAAGAGTAATATTATAATTTTAATTGGGGTGCAAAAATTATGGAGGGTGATGATCTTTTATTGGGGGTAATTAGGACATGCATATAGTTTTATTTACTCGATTATACTTTTTTATCTTCTCGTTGCATGAAATATTTTGTTAAAAGAGAGCTTTTTTTCCAAGACAGTTCTTGATAATCCAAGGCAACAGAAATTGTATTCTACATTATTTTAGCACCAGATTCCAGTTCATACTTCCTTGAATTGTCAAAATCTTCCTTGTTAAGATAATTTCCCTTTAGATATAAGATCTGAGATGTGTTAGTTCAATCATTACTTTTAATTTACAAGTTAATAGATGTTTCTTGTTTTGATTAAAAGTGCCTCAGAGTCGAAGATGTCAGGTACTGAGGAAAAGCCTTCTCCTACGGCTACAATTCCCACAAAAGAGGTAATCAATTTATATGTTGAACTAATTATCAAAGAAATCTATATGTTGACCTACTGTGCCTTGTGTATTAGGATTTTATTTTATGAACATTGTTCAAGTAAATCACTCCCTTTTCATGTCTAATTAAACAAACAATTTGCAGGAAAAACACCAAATTATGGGAGGTGGAGGAGCAAATGATGTTGCCATTTGTATGCCCAAAAATAGTTGTATTCCTGATGCAAACTTGGAT
Organism: Saururus chinensis; assembly: GCA_035235625.1. NCBI lineage: Eukaryota > Viridiplantae > Streptophyta > Magnoliopsida > Piperales > Saururaceae > Saururus > Saururus chinensis. The sequence goes on from CP141148.1 coordinate 2,908,029, forward strand.
GCAACTAAGGTAATATACATACTTGTTTATTTATGGGTAATAGGGAGTGGAGTTAACTTAATAGCCTTTTAACCTCAACTGGATTCGACTTACACAAGATTATGTAAAGATTTGTATTTTCAGCACATTGCCTCTGTTCGACTACAATAATTGGGATTAGGAAAATGAAAATGTTCAGTTTTTGAAGTTGATGAAGGGAGTATTAAATTAGTAAATTTTATTAGTTATATAGAAGGACTTGAGAGTATTCTTGGCACTAAAGAAAAGTTATATAGATAAATTTAATGTAGCTAAAATAAAAATTTTAAGTTGGACGTGTGGAATAATATGAAAATATATAAATAGAAATAATTATATATGTGTGAACTTAGAGGTGGCACATTTAGAGGAGAAGTTGAGAGAGTGTAAGTTATGTTAGTATGGGCAAATGCTATAGTAAAAAGGTTGGAAGGCTTTTACATAAATAATATCAAAAGAGGGAGAAGAAGACCTAAGAAAACTTAGATTAAATTAATAAAAAATAATATAATTATGTTATCTCTTACAAAAGACTTGTTATAAAATAAATTAAAATGGAAGCGTAAGATTTACTTTATCAACCCCAAATTATTAAAAAAAGATACTACTTAATTATTATTATGATTATGTAGAATGACACATAGGGGGGAACTATAAAAACCAGTAAAAAGCAAGAATAGAGAGAGATGCTCGTTTTTCTAAAACCACGTGTGTTTGAGGTATTAAATTGAACTAAAACTAGTTTTTATTGTCTTATTGATTTACTAAAAAAAACTTCTATTCATTTCCTTGTGCAGGACAAAGATGAAGTAGGGGCAAAGGATGACGAGGTTTCTGCTCGAGAGCTGAAAACTCAGTTTACCACTTCATGCATCTTGATCACCTTATCTGGTGCAGCAATCTTTGGCGGTGTGCATGACCGCATTGGGAACGAGAACTCACGCTTCATCCACAGAGACCTCTTCAAGGCTTGCTCCTATTCTCTATACACTATGTTCTTCACATCCGGCTGCCTCTTCATACTGTCTTTCAAGAAGGTGAAGAACAAGTACTTGTATGGGCTTGCCAATTTGGCCATATGTGGTGCACTGGGGTCATTCTTCTTTGCCACAGCCTTTGCACTTTGCCTTTTGCTAGATATGAATGTAGTGGGCACATCAATGGTGTTGGCATCTGCAGCTTTAGCACTTGTCCTAGTCATCTTCATGCTCTATAGTAGCCACGCTACTAATAATAAAACTAAATACAAGTGAAAAGAAGAAAAGCAAAATCATCATAGTAGGGTTTTCATTATAAATCTCCATTTGACTTGGCTTTTATTGAAAGACTCCTGTAATTAAGGTTTGTTATTTTGGAGAAATTTTATTTCTCTTTAAAATATTTAATTTTAAGTTTTAGGTATTTTAAAATAATGTGGCTATTTACACCCCATTAAACTCCTCATTCCCCTAGCTAAATTAAAAAATATTTTAATTTTTTTCTCTGGTCCCCAGTCAATTTTCTTTTACTTCCCTGTGACATGAACCCATCTCCCTAAAACAGGCTAAGCAACCTTTTGCTTCTACTCCAGGGATGACAATTGCGATGGTGGCGAGTGCCTAGCTGACTGGCTACATTCATCCGGATCACATCCTCCACTCTCCCTACTGTTGATACCACTGGGTCGAGTTTGGGTCGGGTTTTGTCAAACCCGAACCCGATACCACATAAAAAAATTATAACCTAAACCCGATTTAACCCGAATTCGACCTATTTAACCCAAATAGGATAAAAAATAAATTTTAAATAATTTTTTAAATTTTTTAAAAATAATATTATAAATATATTAAAATTTTATATTTTATATTTATATTTATATTCGGGTTGGGTCGGGTTAGATCACCTAAAACCCGAACTTATTATTTAGGTTAATTTTTAAAAACTAAACCCAACCCATTAGGGTCAGGTCGGGTTTACCATTTACCCGATCCAAGTGGCATCCCTACTCCCTACTTCATTGAACATGTTCTTAAGCAACACATGGTGGTCAGCGCTCATGGATCCAACCATAAGACCTCCTTCTCTGCCACCCTCCTTCCTCCCGGTTCCCATGAAGATGACAAGCTCTCAGCAAACTTCCCCACACTGCAACGTTGGGTTTGACTTGCATGACGAGAGTGAAGTCAAGGGCCTCGCCGAGATCAACCATGCAAGCGTAGTGCTTCACTGTCGAGTGTCGGAGAGACACCATGGTCCTCTATGCTCCTAAAACATATATATATATATATATATATATATATATATATATATATATATATATATATATATGCCTTATTCCAACAAGCCTGTGTGGCTGCAAGCATAGAGAAGTGAAACTAGTGTGATGCCATTTGATTAATAGCCATGCCGAGCCATCTCTCAGCAGAGGCGGAGCAAAAATTTTGTCCTTGTCCATGCAATCCTTCCACCTCGATCATGGCACCTCACATAATTAACGAAGCTTCCGTTGTCACCCGAGTCTCTCAATCACCTCCCTCGTCAGTCGTATGTCTACTTTTGGCATACATGCCAATAAGTGCAGACCTCGCAGGGGGAATATCCATGTCGGACGTCCGTCATTTTTAGAAGGCATTTTGGACCTTTTAAATCATAATATTAGGCAGTAAATTACTTCCAAGTATGATGGTGGGGAGGTTATTACGTATTTTAAAAGTTTCTACTAGTAAAAATTATATTTTTAGTGTCGGTGATTCCATATGTCGATGAACCTAATGATGAAATAATAATTCTTCTATCGACAATATTTGATGTGTTGATGAATTTGTCAATAATACAGAGATTCCACTATCGTCAAGGTTCAATGTGTCAGTGATGTATAAATCAACTCGCCAACAGTTGCTTAACTACAATTTGAAGCTGTTTGAGATGATTTTTAGAATTGGTTATACACCAAAAAGTATAGACTCTCCAACATTGTGGGAAGTCGGCAAGTTTGGGCATGCCAAAGGAAGTAGGGACTAGATTTATAGACACCTCTTTGTTGTTTGATAAACAAAATGCAAAAGAGGAGGAAGGGTGAGACAAGGCTGCTAGTTGTCGTGGCAGTGCTGGCCAACATTGGAGAAGAAGAAGAAGGGAAGGTAGGGTAAAGAGATAGTATAATATTTTTTTATACATGTACGGGGATAAGTGAGAGATTTTAGTAGGTAGAGTATGGGTAATCAAGAAATGAGGATAAATAAATTAATAGGGTACAAATAGCCACATTCATTTTGAAATTAGGTTTCTAGAAGCACCATTTTATGCCCTTCCCTTTTTTTTACAAATGCCCTTCTTGCCTCTTTTATTTTTAAATTCCAAAAATGCCCTCATTTCACTCTCACATGACATCATCAATAACATTGCAAGTAAATACTCCCTCCCTCCTAAATTAATAGCTCCATTTGGCAAAAAAGTTTGTTCCATAGTAATAGTTCTATTTTGTTAAATTTAATAAGTATTTAAAAAAGAGTATCATAAGGTTCTTTTTCCTTCTCTTAGATGTTAACAATTTCATCATTTAATAAAAATTACTATTTTTCCAAATATAGCAATTAATACGAGATGGATGGAGTATCAAAATGAGCACAAAAACCTTACACATAAATGTTAGAATTATATTAGATGGGAGCCCAATATAAGATCCTCATAAGATTGAGTCTACTATTACGTACATTATTATAGACTTTAGTGGGTTGACGAGATTGAGTCCAAACCCATTGTGGTAATGAGTTGGAAGAGTCAAGTTGTAGTAAAATGGTAGGTAAATAGTCTCATATCAAAAGTGAGAAGGAAATTGTATGGCCAAACTTGATTCTTTTATACCCATGCATGTATTTTCCTCCCCATTTTGGATATGAGATTGTTCATCTTCCCTTTCTTGACAACTTGACTCTTCTCATTCATTACCACAATAAGCTTGAGCTCTTTCTCCTTATTTTGGATATGAGATTGTTCATCTTCCCTTTCTTTACAACTTGACTCTCCCCATTCATTACCATAATAGGCTTGGGCTCAATCCCAGCATCCAACCATGGAAGGCAGTATTGGTCGATAAGGGTGCATATTGGCCGATATGTACCCGTATCGGCCAAGATCGATACGGTACGGGGGGCGATACGCCCCCACACGTATCAACGATACATATAAGCCGTATCGGCCGTACTGTATCGATATGGCCGATACGTATCGATACAATATTTTAAAAATAATTATTTTATTTAAAAATTTATTTTTTAATTAAAAAAATATTTTTAAAATTTTTTTCCCTTAAAAATAAAAACACAATTCATACCCAACTTTTTTAAAATTTTAAGTTTTTGTTATATTAAAAATAGTATTTGTAAAGTTATATGAGATCAATATGGGTAGGTTTATGCAATTTACATAATTATTTTTTTACATATAGTGTTCCACAAATATATATTTATTTAAACATGTAATTTAGACTTATATTAAGCATATTATTTATTTTTAAAATAAACTAATTTTAAAGTATGTAATATGAGAAAAAATGACCAATATTAATATGGGATGGAGAGTTATGGTTTTGAATGAACTAATTTTAGAATACCTGTATCAGTTAATACGGTATTATATGGTCTTATTATGCTCTAAAAGAAGTATTATAATTATATATTATTAGTTATAATATTTTTTATGTTTATAAAAGGGTTTATACCCGTTTCAGCGCATACCAAGCGTATCATCAGCGCGCACCCGTATCCTTGATCATCGATACTCTAATGCGTATCGATATGGCCTTCCATGCATCCAACTAAGGCTCATAACGATGTTACATGGTGGGCTCAATCTTGAGAGGATTTTATGTTGGATTCTCATTCAATATAATTCTAACAAAAAGTATTCACATATACCCTAAACCCGTTAGAATACCATGAACAAAGAGTCCTTTATGTAAAATCTAGGAGGCAGTCCTGTGCATGATGCTTTGGTACATGGTGTTATGAGGGGTTGAGGGCTTTAGTGGGTACATTGAGGAGAAGTTTTGATGCCTTGTTTGGATGATTTGTTCTATTAGCATGTGTTGATGGCTAATTTTGTAGGAAGAGGTTTTTATGCTCCCCTCTAACAACGAGCCTAGTGTAAGGAACACATGTGAGCCTTTGATATTTGAGATCAACGTCACATATACTGGCGCATGTTAGCACCAGTACCACTGAAGCTAATGTGGACTCGCATATGCGTCATCGATCTCATAGATGAAGAGTTCTCATGAGTTCCTTACGCTAGGCTCATTGTTAGAGTCGAGCATTAAAAACGCTTTCAGTTTTGTGAGCTTGCTTTATGGTCAATTTTATTTCCAAGTTTTGTCCGCCAATTTTGTTGTGAGATAGTTGCCCCCAAGACTAAGGCTAAGAAAAATCACCAAGAATACTCAAATTGGAGGCTAGGAACATGAGATATAACTTGTAACATTGACGACAAAAAGTTGGGTGCTACAGGTGGGTGGCAGATAAATAGTTAATTTTTCAAAATTTCATATGTGAAACAAAATTCTACCCTCTATTGCAAGATAGCAGTAGCATGGAGAAGGATGAGGAGAAGGAAACACTCTGCACCTTGCAGAGAGCCTTTTATACTCTCTTTGTCCCATATTAATAGTTTTATATGCTTATTCAAAATAAATTAAAAATAATTTATTTTGAAAAACCAAATAAGACTATTAATGTAGGACAGGAAGTTTTCTAGAAGAATTTTTATGTATGAAAGAAGGATCTCGCAAGTTGATTTGGAATAAATATGCACCCATCGTAAATTTGTGGTTGGTATGCTTGTGCGATTGGTAAATCTAATTCCTTGATCGTTGAGGCTCATGCTTGTCTACAAGCTCATGAAATAGTTCCAATAAAAATCAGTACAACCAAACACAACATTAATGTATTTTAGCATAGGTTCGAGTTTTCTATACTAGATGACAAGTCAGTTCCAAATACCTCAACAAGAGATGGTGGGATGGAGCATGGTATCAGAGGGGCAACTAGATTAGTATGCTTGACACACTATTTCTTGGGTGTGCTTAACAAGAAACTCAAAGGGGAGAGAGCTTTGTCCTTATGAGAGTTCTTAGAGCTTGGAGCTTTTATAGAAACTACTTAAATAGTATTCCCTTCATTTCATGTGAATCATTTTATTTGGAAGTTTTAGGATATACTATATCTAAAACAGTCTATATTAAGAACTATCTTAACAATGTGTACAAATTAGGTTATATACCTTAAAAACATAAAGAGGAAAACTCAAATGAGTTCAAGACACCCTGCTGACTTTCGAACTACGAGTAAGCCAACATGAAGGAGACAAGCTCTCTAAGAATTGGCTTGAATTGCCGTCACCCTTTGATCCTTATTGGTGAACTATTGATGTACTTAGGGGCTGTTCGGATACTTAATTTCATTAATGCTATAATGTAAATTTTGGTAAAATTAATTCTTCTCAAATTTTATCAAATTAAATTTTTATAATTTATTTTATTGGTTTAACTAGGATTTTGCGGAGATAATTTTCTCAAATCCTTATTTTAATCTAATTTTAAATATATGTGAATCCACTAAAATCTTCAAAAATCTAAATTATATTTTTTATCTAAACGGCCCCTTAGTGAATCGTGAGATTGGAGCTGGTTCAAACTTCACTCTTCTTTAAAAATTATTTATATCAAATTTTCAAGTGTACAGACAATGTCTTAAAAGTCGACCCAGGCATCTTATTGAATACAAAAACTCAGGAACTGGATCCATCAGTTATCAAGGTTATCCCTTTCACAAATCTACTGTTATGCATTGTGGTCATGTAAATATGTTTCTTCGATAACTCCCATCTATCTTTATGGGGTCAATGCCCATCAGAGTGGCCTCCTAATTTTTTGTTAGTTATTGCAGAATCTACTTCGTGGCTTCTTTGCCGCTGTACCTCTTATTTCTTCTTCGTATTAGCTACTTGTCTCCTGATTTACAGTGATGAAGCTTCAAAGAAGGTATATGCAAAATAAGTCGCAAGAATGAAAAATGTGACTCGCATATGCGTATGAAATACCTCATTAATTTGCATTATATTCAGAAGACCACAGAAAGAGGGTTGTGAAGGTGGTTTCGGCGAAGCTTTGCTAATTCCACTTTCTTTCTTGTACCCTCTAAACTGATTCTCTCTCTAATTGGCCTGCTTATACAACGAAGCTCAAGTCGCATACGCTATTTGTGGAAGCTTCATGGAAGAACAATAGGGCCTAATCATAATACCGTGGGAAAGCATTGAACGTTTGTGCTTAACCTGCTTGACACGGTAATGATAAAACTGAAACCAGATGGCTAGAATAGAGGGCCAAACGATCTGTGTGAACGCATTGGCCTGCAAGAAATGCATCTCCTTGTCAAATTGGAACTGTTGGATGAAGCTTGCCGGAAGTTTCTATCCGATTTCCGATCTCTTTCCATATAATGGAGCTGCCAATCATGAGCGTAGCTGCGTCCGGTTTCCAGGTCCAGAAAGAATGCATATAAATAACTAGAGAACCCAAATCTTGCTGCTGAAATTTCATCACCCTGCGCTGAATCGATATGCGCACATTAGTGTGAACCAGCAGCTGGCGCAAGTGAGATCACGTACGTGACACAATAGTGGTCCAGTGTCTGGTAGGTCCGAACAACAACACAGTTTGACATTTGTACGGTATTGTATGATACTCCTCTTCACGACGCGTTTAAGCCTAACCGGGTCCTGTGACGAAGTTACATATGATTATGATACATAAAAGGGCTCTATTTTTTATGTATGATTATCTTCTTATGTACTGTTTCTCATCGTTTCTTTTTTTTTTTTAACATTGCTATGTATAATCATAACCTAGATGTAATCAGTTGGCGAAGGTTCATCTGGCAAAACTTTTCCTGCTTTCCTATGCATGCATTAGCACATACATTTTAATTGCCAACGGTATGTGTTTTTGCATGTGGTAAATATATTTAAAATACTTGCCTAGGCGGACTTAGTTTTCATGACCAAGGCACGATAATTAACAATGAGAGGTTGCTACATTAGCAAAGCAAAGAAGTGGTGAGAGAGAAATTTAAAAACTGGATTCAATAGCTTCTAGGTTCCCCTCTTCACATGTAAATCCACTTGTCATGATTCATGCATTGTGATTATGGCATTGTGGTCACGGTGAATGGTAAGTAATCATCAAAACATTAATTTTTGATAGGTTAATATGTGTACAGTCAATTTTTCGTGAACATGGCCGGAAAAGATTAAGCAGCTAGTGTAGCCGTGGTGAACCTTCACCTGAAATGTTACCAACGAAAAACAGGTTAGCTGACATTCCTGACTAGAAGTGTAAGCATGCATTATTTCTAAACTCCTCGACTCCCTTGCGGGAACAGCTTTTGTAAAAACCAGCTGACACCAATCCCTCTGTGTTGCAAACCGGGACCCAAATTGAGGAGATGAAGAAGCGGATCTATATTTCATTTACCTCCCTTTCCTTGTCCGGCTAATTAGGTGCCTCCCGGTTATTACTTCTCCTCATTAGGAATGAACACTCGCCCTTATTCCACCAGACTCTTTATCGTTCACGGTTGCCTTCTTCTCTTTTATCTTCTTACACTTGATTCCTAGCCGCGGGAAGAGACAGATGGTTGTGATGGCCGGCATTGTGATGTGGGCCCTGCTGAAATCAAGCGTCTATGCTGTCACCCTTGTAGTGTAAGTGCAAAAATCTATTTTTTAATTCCTCAAAAGCAATAATCACATGCAAACATAAAACACATATACATTAATAGTAGATCTACCTTGGACTAATCAAGAATCGAAGCATGTATAAACACCTGACCTTTAGAGGCTAAGCCCTAAAGACGTGGCCAAGATCACCCACAAGCAAGCATGACCCTTTTATTTAATATCAATTCAAAATCTAAATGAGAGGGCATGTTGATTGCATATTAGATCACCACACAACTTTACAATATGGATGGAGAAGATCACCTCAAGACCTCCTCTTGGTGTGGCCTAAGTCCTCCTTGCACGCTGCCCTTGGTGCACCAAATGAAGGAAAGAGGGACTCTTTAGACCACCACGAGAGAGAGAGAGAGAGAGAAAGGGAGGTGGCTCAAACCCAATCTAAGGGGAGCCGCGGCCAAGCACTAAGGCAAGAGAGGGAGAGAGCACATGGGGGGAGAAGAGGTTAGCCTCTCTTTATGCCAAGGGAGAGGGATGACACAGAGAAATATATAATGATTTGAGTTGAATCCCAATTTAAATTGGAATTAATCTCAAATGTTGTTCTAACTATGTTACATCGAATTTAAGATTTACATTTTCCGTTTTGCAAAAGTTCCAGCGGGTTTAATGTTAATTCCAAATTTGAACTTTTTTGTTCTACATCGGATTTAATACGAACTCCAGTTTTAAGAATTCTAATTTTTAATAAGAAGTAATTTGAAAATTATGTTTTGAATAAGTTATATTGAATTCAATTTGAAATTCCATTTTGCATGTGTCACATCGAATTCAAGATGAACTCTGATTTTGTGAATTTTGATTTTTTAATTAGGAATGATTTGAAATTTTGTTTTGTATGTTTGGTGTCGGATTTGATCCAAGTTTTGATTTTATGAATTCCATTTTGAATGAGAATCAATTGAAAATATTTGTTTTGAATCTGTTACATAATTTTTTTTTTTAAAAAGATTTTATTGATTTCAATTTCAAATAGTATGTCAAATTTATCTTAAACAACGATAGGATTACAAATGAGTAACCACCAAATGCCTGTGGTATGGGACACGAGGCACCAGAGAAAGACTCTACAGGTAATTCTACTAGGATATGGAAATAAAAAAATTCAATTCTGAATTATTTGTTTCATAAAATGCATTTGATCAAGAAATGAATATGTTTTAAAAGACGGTAGAACTATTTAAGAATAACCACCAAACACACGCGGTATGAGATGTGAGTGTCAGTGGAAAACTCTAGGGTTAGTTTACCAATATACTGAAATAAGAATTCAACTTCATTTTGAAAAGTTCAACAAATCTGTTTTGAAAGACGATAGAACTAAATAGGAGAAACCACAAAACATAGTTTGGGATATGAGGTGTTAGTAGATAGCTCTAGGGTAGTTCTGTCGGTGTGTCAAAAATAAAATTCAATTTCAAATTGTCCGTTACAAAAAAATTATTTGCTTATAAAATAAATATATTTTGAAAGACGGTAGAGTTGTCAAGGAGAAATCACCAAACACCTACATATGAACGTAAGTCATTAGTGGAGAGCTCTATGGTGAATTCAACTGATATATTGACACAAGCTTCAATTTTGAAATGTTTGTATTTTGAAGGTTTGTTTTTTAAAAAAAATAATGGAACTCCCTATGATGAACCACTAAACACTTGTGGTATGGGATACATGGTATTAGTGGATCACTCTTTGGTTAATTCTGCTAGTGTGTTGAAATTAAATTCAATTGTTTTTAAAGTTAGTGGTATTGCCTAAGAGAAACTGGCAAATACCCATGGCATGGGACACATGACATTAGTAGACTGCACTAAAGTGGAGTCTGCTGATGTATTTGACATAAAAATTAAGTTCAAATCCTTAGTGTTTTGAAAAGTGATATGAAATTATAAAGTTGTCTAGATGGACACTAAAATTACCACGAAGAAACCACTAAATGCCCGTGACATGGGACATAGGGGTTAGTGGATAGCTCCAATGCAGATTCTGGTAGTGTATTGTGACAAATTTCAATTTCAAGTCAGGTTTGGTTTGAAATATTTGTTCTGAGTATGATTTGATTATGGAATATACATCCTGACTTAAATATAGAAAGTCTATTTTTTGTCATATGCTTTAATTTGTTTTCTGATCTGTTTATTGTCGGATGATTTAAATTTCAAAACTCTATAGAAAGTCTATTTTCTGTCATATGTCCTCGTATCTTTTTCACCCTTCTCACTCTCTCTCCACCCCAAACCGAACCCTCTTCCTTAAAAATTGCTTCATCCATTCCGAATGATGTGCCGCTATGGATGAGGAAATTAAAGCCCTCCAAAACCAAGGTACTTGGAGTTTAGTGATTCCCTCGCCTTCCTTCAATATCATTAGTTGCCGTTTGACTTACAAAGTCAAGTGCGATGCCAATGAGACCATCTCTCGCTACAAGGTCTGCCTTGTTCCCAAAAGGTTCCATCAAGAAGAAGGCCTCGACTACCATGAGACGTTTGACCCTGTGGTCAAACCTTACATGGTTCGGATTGTTCTAAGCCTTGCTATCACCCACTCTTGGCTCATTAAGCAACTCGACGTCTCCAATGCTTGCTTTTTTTCACGATACTATCTCCGAAGAACTCTACATGAAATAACCTCCCGGTTTCCATGATGTCACTCAACCCAACCATGTTTGTCGCCTCTACAAAGCATTCTATTGTTTTAAACAAGCCCCTTGCGCTTGGTACCTTCATCTTTCCACTTACCTCCTCTCCCTTGGCTTCACCTCTTGTCATGCCGAAACCTTCATTTTCCTTCACACCCAAGGCTCCTACATCACCATCTTTTATGTCGATGACATCCTCATCACCGGTAACCATCCCCTTATACATCCACAAAGTCATTTTCCTCCTAAGCTCCACCTTTGCCATTAAAAACCTTGGCGACCTCCATCACTTCCTTGATATTGAAGTCACCTGCACCCCTAATGACCTCTTCCTCTCCCAACCACAATATGCCCTTGATATCCTTGCCTGTGCCTTTATGTCCCAATGTAAGGAATCCCCGACCTCCACCACCTAAAAATGCCCTCCCCTCGATCCCCATGACCCACCCATTCCTGACCTCTCTCACTACAAAAGCATTGTCAGCGCTTTATAATACCTCACCGGCACCCTTCCTAACCTTGCTTGTGTCGTCAACTTTGTATGCCAACATATGCACAAACCCTCCACCTCTCACTATATGGTCTTCAAAAGAATCATTCACTACCTCAAAGGTACCTTCGATCATGGGCTCTTCCTCCGACCTAACAACTTTGCCCTATGTGCCTTCTCCGACTCTGATTGGGCAGGTGACCCCATTGATCGCTGGTCTATTTCTAGTTACTGCCTTTACCTAGGTCCTAACTCTATTATCTGGAGTGTCCCTCCCCTCCACCCCCATCCTATGGTGTGACAACAAGTCCGTCATTTCTCTCTCGGCCAACCATGTGTTCCACGCCCGGACCAAGCACATCGAACTTGATTATCACTATGTTTGCGAGTAGGTTTTAGCTTGCAAGATTGACGTCCAGCATACTCCCTCCACTCAGCAGGTGGCTGACGTTCTTACCAAGCCTCTCTTCATCGAGCAGTTTCAGCAGTTACACTCTAAACTCATAGTTTTACCCCCACCAAGAGTTTACTGGGGGCTATTAAGGATACCTCATAATTTGCCACAATGACATTCTTGCCACCTACCTCCAATGCCATATCATGGATCCTAGACTCCCCTCTCTTTGTTATCTCCTCTATCCATTTGTCACTACATCTCCTTGTGTTTACCCTAATAAAAAATACATGCTTGTATCTATTATGTATTCTCTAATGAGAAATATATATTTATATCTATAAATAGTTATATACTGTAATAAAATACTATCTTTTACCATTTACTTTTAATGTATATTTACTTGAATTGTCAACACCCAAAATTTAACTATTAAGGCAATAGAATTCGGGTTAGAGAGAGAGAAATACACATAAAAACACCCATTACAGTCAACAAAGAGAATTTTCTTAAACGTTGAGTCAAAAAAAAAAAAAAAATTGGGGCAAGACAAGCAATCACCTAGCTCTAACCACATATCCATAGCTTACAAAAAAATGAAACAAAATGCAATAGATCTTGAATATAACAACACACAATTTACCGGCTTACACTAAATTCTAGAGCAGATGAATCGGGTAATCCAAAAGTAAATTCTATGCAAAGATAAATCCTCACAACAAGAACCAGCAATTTTAAAGCGCAAACTAAAAAGTGTGAAAGGACAGTAACTTACAATTACAATATGCATATTATGAACTTCAACAGAAGTCCACTACGTTCAGGGATGATATGAACTTTTTCGGTCCGTCTTACTATACTCTAAGCATTAAAAACAGAACCTGTTCACACCAGCTGAAGACATGGTTAAAAAGGCTATTGGAGCCTGACACCCTTTAATGAGCCGTGTGGAAGTTATGCCTGCCAAGTGGAAGCTATCCGCCGCCGTTGATCTTATAAATGAAGGGCTCTCTTCGTTGTCAGGTGATCATATATCCAAAGTCTTTGCTTCTTTCCTTTTTTCCTCTTGTTGGGGGCCATGAAAGGATGAGGAAACGCCAGGTTACGTCGTCGAACCCTCCGGGAGGCTTCCTGCTTCCTTCCTAACGAAAAAAGAAAAGTATATATACATCTTCCGACCCTTCCTCTCCCCCACACTCCTCGAACTACGAATCCCGTCCGCGTAAGTGGCCTCCACCATCTTACAGTTCTTGCTGTCTTCGTGCTTTGGAATGATGATCTGCATCTAGAAGTAGTTTTTTTTGGCCTGAGAGAAGATACGACTTGAAGAGAATTGGTGGGAGGAGTTGTCGACGCAGCACCCGGGACGGTCTAGTCTGATGCCATCCACCGTCCGCTCGTCTCCCCCGCACACCCTGCACCGTCGGCTGGATGTCCAGGGGGGCAGAAACGGCGGACGTGATGCTGGCTGCCGGGTGGCTGCCGTCGATGGAGAGCGTGGTTTTAACTTCCGAGTCAAACGTGACCAATAGGCCTCACAGAAAAGGGAGTGTGCGTGGCACATTTTAAAAACCGACCGGACAACACCGACCCGTATTGGTGTCCGGGCCGGTCGAACCGGAGTCAACCGGGGGTTAACCCGGTTACTATATACCTTCTCATTCCCTAACCCTAATCCCACCCACTGCCGCCTCCTTTTTCCCATTTCCTCCTCCTCTCCCACCGTCCTGTTTCCTCTCGCCGGCAGCAAACTCCGACGGTCACCTCCTCTCCACGGCTCCACCCCAACCGGCAGCCATGACTCTACCCCGGCAGCCGAGCTCTTCTCCACAGGTCCCTCTCCACCCCGACTTCCCCTCCTCCCCGGGAGCCCGGCCCTGACTCTTCCCTCTCCTCTTCCCCCTTTCATCACCTTACCCTTCGCTCTCCCATCTATCCAATCTCCATCATCCTCATCCCATCCACTCCTCTTCTTCCTCTCATTCCCCCTCCATCCGTACTCTCCCCTGCACCGACCCGCGAGTCCGGATTTCTGCACCGACGCCATGACCGAACGGCGCTCGCTACAAACCCCTATAAGCAGCAATTCTAAAGACAAGCCAAAATCAACATATCAACACCCAACCCATCACCCAGAACTCGCTGTCGATCGACTCAATTCCAATTCAATGAAAAAAATCCCCAAATTCCTGAAACTGACGCTGCCAGATTGACAGATCCAATTCTGGTCAGACCAGTTAGCCACAAACACAAAAAAGAACCTAGAGCCATTTCAGGTCACCCAGAACTTGCTGTCGATCGACTTACTCTCCCTCGTCGGAGATCAATGTCTACGGCGCGGGGAAGAAAACCGAAGAGAAGACGGCTGAATTAGCTGAACTCCTCCACATCTGCGACAATTTACATCTCCGTATTTCTGATCAGCGTCATCTGCGACAATCCTCAGTAGCCATGCCTCCAAATCCCCTTTCTGTTTTTTTTCAGAACCCGGACCGGACCAGAACACCGGGTAAGCGGTTAAACTGTCCGAGTTAGATCCACCCGGAAATTAAATTGAACCGGCCCGTTTTTTATAACGGGTCTGGTTGAACCCGATCGAACCGGTTGGTCTGATTTTTAAAACATTGGTTATAACTACGCGCATGATTCTTACCTTAAATAGTGAAATACACGGCCAGAAGATGGTTTGGATGGCTGAGTTGGTGGTGGGAGTGCCCAATCAGCGCCACAAATGAGATCAGCTGGTGGTGGGAGTGCCCAATCAGCGCCAGGGATGAGATCAGTTGGGTGGGCACTCCCACCGTGCCCAATAAGCCAGCCGCGTAAGCAAAATACGTTTGGCTCTGACAAAGAGCTAGACGCGTTTTATTTATGCAGTTAGCTCTTATTTTTTGCTTATGCCGCTGGTTCATGGGGCACTCTCCCCTCCCACCGCGTTGGGTGGGAGTGCCCACTTAGCTGATCTCAACCACCAGCCCGCTTCGGATTGGCTGTAAAGCAATGTCACCCAATCGGGTGGGAGTGCCCAATAAAAAAGTGTCACGTCAGAAAGTAAAGAGTTGATTGGGTTACAAATCCAGAATTGGCAACCCGGTTGTGATTCGGGTTAAATTGGGTGACTGGGCAGCCTCTCCCTCAAGTTCCTCTATTAAACCTGGGTGACTTCTCTCTCTTCGGAGTCTCTGGTCGTGTTCCGAAGAGAAGTTACTCGGGTTTAACAAAGGAACCAGAGGGAGAAGCTCGCCCAACTTCACCCAAATTACGATAAAAAATATATGTTATTATTAACCCTTGTTGCCAGTTCCGGATTTGTAACCCAGTCGACTTTCTATAATCGGACGTGGCACTTTTTTATTGGGCACTCCCACCCGATCAGGTGAGACGGTTTCTTAGCCGATCCGAAGCGCAGCCAGCCGATTTGAACCTAACCCAACAAAAGAATCGTGCGATCAGCTGCGGCTGGCGGGTGAAGGTTTGCATGGAGCACGTATTAATTTTTGCGACAGTTTTATGCTGTCGTCCCGCATGTGAGGAGCTCTTGCGGTTTTCGTGCTTTGGAGCCTGCAGCCTAGGGGTACATGGCCTGTCGGTTGGCCCAGGCCCATCATGGCCCGATCCCCCGGGCATGTTGGGCCAGGCCCAGCTCGTTACTGTGGCCCACTACAACAAGCCACAAGCCGAGCCTACCCAATTACACCTCTAGCGGCAGCACATAGTCGTATACGGGACGGGATAGTAATATACCCCAACAAATCCGTCCGACAAAACCTAGAATTCTGATTGGACAGAACATGTGGGCCCCTCGCAAAGGCTTACATCTTATGTACAATCATTGGAAATTTTGTTCGATAGATTCGTTAGGTGATTATCATGTTTTCATTGAGGGGAGTAATTAGCGACTAAAATACCGATTTGAACCACCCATTTTTTGGGTAACCCACCCCAATATAAGTTAAAAAAGTTATATGCGCAAGAGTTTGAACTTGACCTATTGACCCATGGCCTGCACACAAATTGAAGGGCAACGGATTGGTGTTTGGTTGTCTTAATCCACCCCCGTTAACCCAAAGCTAAATCTGCAAGTTTCACGTCGTTGGATTGATAGTACAAACAAGTGTATAGAGATCATAGGAAATCACATTTTGTGTGCTCTTCTGTATGCACTATCAATCCGGCGACAAATTCGTTGGGTGATTATCATTTTTTCTTTTTAAAAAAAAATTAAGCACCACAACATTTTGCTGCTTTTTGTGAAAACTGACGAGTAAAACATTTTGCTTATGCTTACAACATCGGTATGTATACGTTTCGCAGGAGTAAAGAGAACAGCCAAAGCCAGGACAAGCATGAAAACATTGAAGCGTATCAAGGAATACTTGAAGCAACTTTTCAAACCAAAAGAGTGTCCTCTCAAGGGAAACACACCTGACTCGAAGGTAGAAATGTCCAGTATTGAAGGCGATAACTCTTGTTTTACTGAGAAGGTAATCTGGTGCAAATGCTTTGGCCAGGCAAATGGCCATGCCGCGGGTGGTGGTGAGACGGCCATTGATATGCCAACAGTAAGCCCTCCACCCAAAAGCAGTTCTGGAAAACCTTTGCTTGAGCCTGAGAGGAAGGACTTGAAAACAGCCGAAGAGAAGGTAAGTTAAAGGAGTCACCCAGCACTTACTGAAAACGTTTCTGATTATATATTCTCTCATTTAGGAAGTGGTGAACTTAGATGATTAAGATTTAAGACAGGCTAAGAGAGAGTTTGGATGGGTTCATTAAGGACGTTATCATAATAGGGTACTGTTTCATTTGAATTATAGAAAATTTTATTGTAAAAGTAAATAGTGATGAACAATTATTCATTAGACTGAGGGGTTTCCTTAGGTAAAATTCCATCCATTTCTTCATGCAGGAGAACAAGGAAGAGGGGCAAAAAGATGACAAGATTTTCACTCGAGAGATGAAAAACCTGTTTACAATTGCATGCATCCTTATCACCATATCTGGCGCTGCAATCTTTGGCGGCCTGTACAACCGAATTGGGAATGAGAACTCACGCTTCATCCATCGATACCTCTTCAAGGCTTGCTCCTATTCTCAGTTATTCATGTTCTTCGCATCCGGCTTCCTCATGGTACTCTCTTTCAAGAAACAGAAGAACAAGTACTTGAGTTGGCTTATCAATTTGGCCACATGTGGTGCCTTGGGGTCTTTCTTCTTCGCCACAGCTTTTGCACTTTGCCTTTTGCTGGATGTGAATCTGGTCGGGAAAATGCTAGTGATCGCATCTGCATTTTTTTCACTCGTCTTGGTCGTCTTCACAGTCTTTTGTGGTGAGACTTAAGGACTATGGGTGTTAGATTTTTGTAGAAATTCAAGTGGATTTTTTTGGAAATGATTTTAAAAATTCACTGTAGATGTTAAATTATGGTTGGTAATAAAAAAATTTAGAAAAATTTGAATATCATGTGAAATCTAATTTTAAAACTTTGAACTAATATAATATTCTCTACTAAACTCGGATATACACGTTCTTAGTAATATTTCATTCCCAAATTCGAGCTCTATTAAACAAGATCCCTTAAGGGTAAGTAATTTTGAACTTTTAAAATAGGTGTCACCTATATAGCAAACTTCTTGAGGCTCAAATCGATATATGAGGTAACTATTAAAAAATAACATAATGTATAATTTTAAAATGGGGGCTGAAAGCTAGAATCGACACACTACAACAAAAATACTATTAGCGACGCATTTATGCGCCACTAATAGTCCCCTAAACATCGTTAATGACTATTAGCGACGCATAATAAACGTAGCTATAAGTGTCGAAAAAAATGCCGTCGCAATTGACTATTCGCGACATATAACAAAAAACGTCGCTAATAGAGCCTTTTAGCGACGTAAATTATTACCGACGCTTTCGTATACGTCGCTAATAGAAAAATTATTTTTTAAAAAAATTTAAAATTAAGTATTAGCGATGTATAAATATATACGTTGATAATAAGTACTTATTAATGACGTTTTTTTTATACGTCACTAATAAAAAAAGTTTTTTAAAAAATTTTGAAGTGTCGCTAATATTATAATATTAAAAAATTTAAATGTAATAGTGATGCTTAAAAAACGTTGCTAATAAATATTAAAATATTTTAGCCACACTTTTATATGCATTGCTACAAATGAATTTGTTTTTCAAAAAAAACCCGATGGGTTATGGGCCCACCAAGGAAGAGAGAGGGTGGTGGAGCAGGGGAAGGAGGTCCAGAGGGGGAGCAGGAGGGCCCCCCTCTCCCCAGCTCCGCCCCCTCAGAGGAGGGAGGAAGAAGAGGGGGACTGGGGCAGGGAGCAGGGGGAGAGGGGGGTTCAGAGGAATGGAGGGGGAGGGAGCTGGAGGAGGGCGGCGGCACCGCCGTCCCCCGGCCCCCCACCCCAATCCCGGTCCCCCCTCCTCCCTCTGAAAATTAGAGGAGGGAGGAAAGGAGGGGGGGCGGAGCAGGGAGGAGGGGGACCGGAGCAAGATGGAGGGGAGTTGGAGGACGGTGGTGCCGCTGCTGCCGTACTCTGGCCCCCACTCTCCCCGGCTCCGCACCCTCCTTCCTCCCCCCACCCCCTCCTCTAAAAATCAAAGGAGGGGGGACCGGAGCAAGGGGGAGAGGCGGGGCGGAGAAGGGGGTGGGGGGCCAGAGGATGGTGGAGGCCGACAACACCTCTTCGGCCTCAGGTCACCGTGGAGGGGGGGGAGAGAAGAGGGGAGAAGGGGCACCGAAGGGGTGGGGAGCCGGAGGACGACGGGGCATAGGTAGAGGAAGGCGGAGGTGGCGCGGCGGCGCTGTAGCGCAAAGGCGGGCAATAGGTGACAAGCAAATGGGATTGGGGGCATATTATAAGGAGTGGGCAAAATTTTGCCCGCATACATTATTTTTTTTTACAAAATTTAATTATTAGTGACGGTCCTCATGACCATCACTATTGGTATGTTTCAACAACATACAACACATACGTTGCTAAAAAATTTGTATTTAGCGACGTGTAGTGCTATACTTCGCTAAAAATACTATATTTAGCGGCATATAGTGCTAAACATCGCTAAAAAAGATTTTTTATTTTTTTTTAAATTTCTTTCTCTCCTCACTCTCTCTCTACACTATTCACTCACTCTCTCACGTCTCTCCCTCTCCTCTCTCTCTCCCCCTCTCCTCTCTCTCTCTTCCCTCCACTCTCTCTCTCTCCTCCCTCCCTCTCTCCTCCCTCGATCTCCTCTCTCTCTCTCTTCCTCCCCTCTCTCTTCCCTATCCTCTCTCTCTCCCTCTCTTCTCTCTACACACTATCTCTCCTATAATTTTAATTTTTTATTTTTCAAAATTAATTTTAAAAATAATAAAATAAAATAAATACTGGTATTAGTGATGGATAATTCTATACGTCGCTAATACTTCTAATATTAGCGAGGTATATAAGTATACATCACTAATAGAATTTTTTTAAAATATAATATTTTATAAAAAAAATTTAAAAAACTAAAAAAATAATTAATCTCCTCTCTCTCTCCCTCTCTCTCTCTTCCCTCTCCTCTCTCTCTCTCTTCCCTCTCCTCTCTCTCTTCTCTCTCCTCTCTCTCTCTCTCTTCCCTCCACTCTCTCTCTCTCTTCCCTCCCCTCTCTCTCTCTCTTACCTCCCCTCTCTCTCCCTCTCCTCTCTCTCTCTCCCTCTTCTCTCTCTCTCTCCCTCTCCCTCTCCTCTCTCTACTCACTATCTCTCCTCTAATTTTATTTTTTATTTTTTAAAATTAATTTTAAAAATAAAAAAATAAAATAAAGTAAATACTATTAGCGACGTATACTGATATATGTCGCTAATAGTCTCGGTATTAGCGACGTATAATTTTATACTTCGCTAATACCTATACTATTAGCGACGTATATAAGTATACGTTCTAATAATTTTTTTCTTATTTTTATTTTTTTTAAATATAATAATTTATAAAAAAAACTAAAAAATTAATTAATCTCCTCTCTCTCTTCCCTCCCCTCTCTCTCTCTCTCCCCTTGATCTCTTATCTCTCTCTCTTCCCTCTCCTCTCTCTCTTCCCTATTGTGATAGGCACCCCTTTTCACATATAAATATAATTGCCATAAATGTTCGACATGCTCAGCCATCACACGTGCATCCGAACATGACGACCGTCAATACGGATCATAATCACAGATGCTTTATATTAATCATAAGCATACCATGGAGTTATAGCACATTGCACTTTTAGACGACATGAATAACTGTTGCAATCTTGGCTTTAGAGGAAAATGACAAACAATCTTTGCCAGTGTCTTCTATTCGTCATCCACTATCTTACCATTTCTAATCTTATATCTTGAAGTATGATAATAATCACATGACTGTTTGTTGATGTCATTTTTCCAGTATAACATACAACCTTTTGGGCACGCATCAATCTTTGTGTAATCAAGCCCCAACTTAGATATAATTTTCTTAGCTTGAGAAAATGTCCTAAGTAATGTGTGACCCTGAGGAAGTAGCTCACATAACATATCAAGCAGAAGAGTGAATGACTTATTGTTCCATCTGCCAAGACATTTAATATGCCATAACTTGGATGCAAGATAACTTTGTATATGTTGTACATCCTGGATAAATCTCTTTCTCAGCATCTTCAACCAATTTAAAGAACCTAGTAGCATGTTCTCTAGGTATATCATTTCTCCCTTGTCTTGAAGTATCATCAGTTAATGGATATTGGACTCCAAATACATCATGCACCATAGCCTGCATATTGTTGCCTACATCATCCATATTGGCCCCTATGTCTACTAAATTTACTCTACTTGAACTACCTATTTGACTTGTAGTAGGCTCCCCATGATGAAACCATTCTATGTAGTCTTTTAAAATCCCATTGCATACCAAATGTTCAAAGGTTGTTTCCTTATCTTGATATAGAACATTGTTGCAATTAATACATGCACATTTCAACATTCCATTAATAATTGCCCCACGCTCTACTGCTAACTCGATGAATCTTTTTGCACCATCAATGTACTCATTAGAAACCCTAGACTTCTTCATCCAACTTTTATTCATCATGAGAAGTATCGTATCTAGTTGCAAGTTAATCAATCAATTACCACTACTATATATAAACATATAAAGATAAATATTTAAATAAATAAAACATCAGCAACATATACCATTATACAATTTTATAACTCACATAAATTTAAATCACTAAGTAAGTCAAACATCAGTAAGACGCAAGATGTACAAGATCATGATTTCAAAAATCAAATCATACAGTGGATAAACAACTTCACAATTTGGAGATGAACATTAAAAGAGTAATAGAAAATTATGTCTTTTCTATCTCCAAACTCTTAGACCAATAAGAAAAAAATTATTATAGTTAATAGAACAATAGAAAATTAAGTGTATACCTCAGCCAATAGTGCTCCTAATCCTTGTTTAGGAGAAAGTAACAAGTGTGCAAGATTAACCTGAAAAAAATATCAGATTGAAAGAAAGCTTAAAATTCACAAAACAAATTATTTAATATTAGCTAATATTCTAGTAGTGTATAGTATAAATGTAATAATCATTCAATATAGTCACTACTCATTTCAATAATATATTTTAAAAATTTAATGAACCCACAACCAGCAAACATGTTTCCCAAGCAACTTAATGCTCTACCCAAACAACTTAATTGCCACATGTCTCCTCTTTTTGCTCCTACTGGCCAAAGTTTTGTGCAACAAATGCGACAGTTTTTGCTCATTTCAGTCCAAGCACAACATTGGTCAGGTGGTTGTCATGTGTGCCCATGAAACTATAATAGAGCAATGGTGGGGCCAAGTGATACATTTCCATGGCCTAGCCTATTTATGTCCTTGATTAATGAGAAGAAAATACCTCTTCGTCCATGTGATGCGGAAGCGAAGGGTGATTATTGTGACCTGCTTTATTATAGGACCATTCTCCCATCAGGAGCTTAGTCATCTTCATTTTAATTGTTTGCTAGATTGGCGGCCTAAATTAATTCCTACTTCAATATAGACAATTTATAGTCCTGCAACAACTCTTAGATATACCGGTCAGCCATATACTTTAAACATAATGAAATTTATGGAGTGTCAATAACTTCTTTTACAGCAAACAGCACCTTCTCCTTGGTAGCTTGAGAATGGCCACTACAATACTCTGAACAAGCAAGTGGCATAGAAATGCCAACAGCTCAGGTACGTGGCTATCTCCTTGAGTTGTAGAATATATTAAAAAAAACACAACTGTCGATCTTAAAAGATGGACCCAAAAATCTGGCAGGCAGTTAAGAGGAGAAGATATTCAAGGGCTAAGCATAGAAGAACTGCAGCAACTGGAGAAAACCCTTGAAGCTGGACTGAGCCGCATCCTCAAGAGAAAGGTTGAGTGCTTGACTCTTTAGGGATATCATAAATTCAAAAATCCTAATTTAACTTTTTTTTTTAATATTTCTTGTTCTTAAATAATCTTT
Organism: Saururus chinensis; assembly: GCA_035235625.1. Lineage (NCBI taxonomy): Eukaryota > Viridiplantae > Streptophyta > Magnoliopsida > Piperales > Saururaceae > Saururus > Saururus chinensis. The sequence continues at coordinate 2,930,863 of CP141148.1, forward strand.
TATTATAGTAGTCTGACACTTACAACTAATAACTTACGTTTCAGGGAGATGTAATTATGAAAGAGATCAATGGTCTTCAAGTGAAGGTAATTTTGAGGGGGTTTTTAAACTTATATTGTTTCATTCTGAAGAAAGTTTAAGATAATGCAATAGTAAACAAAACAACCTCTATCTTTAACATTAGGTTTTGAAGCTTGAGCGGTTAATTATCTTTTTGTTTCTTTTGCCGAAAAAACCATGGAGATCAGTTAATGAAGGAAAACATGCGTTTGAGGCAGTAGGTGAAATTTTACCTCGTGTTGATGTTTTTCTTATATCTTGCTTTCTTCTTTTTGTTATCTTTTCTCTTTTTGCTATAGATTGTGGAAATGTCAGAAGTAGAGAAACGGATTATGGACATCAGACATGTTCATTCACAATTATGCTCATGTGCTGTCTTCTTGTAACATTAGATATGTTCATTCACAATTATATGCATAACATAAAGACAATCATAATGTCATTTTCTAATGGTAGTTTACCACCACGTGGCAAAGGGAAAAGATCAATTGACTCAACTTAACAAATCCAAGATTTAGATGCAAACTCAAGATTTAGATGCAAACTCTTCACTTCACCAAATTCACCAAAAGCAGCGTGGAGGTCATCCTCTTGAGATTGGTCATGAACTCCAGTCACTAGTATGATCCATCTTTCAAATGGAAAAAACAATTTGTCAAATAAACTTCACAAATCTTTTCCTGTCATTAAGAATAAAAATTACCAAGAAAAATGGACAATCGCTCAAGTTTTTATCTAATTTTAATGCCTTTAAAGATCTAACAGTAAAGAAACAGAACTGTTAACTGCTGGGTATATGTAAATTAACTTTTGCGAGTGCATTATTATGCAGCTGAATTCTCTATAGCCAGCTCTTTTCACATTGACTTATGTTGTCGTCTCCCACCGCTCTTTGCTTTATTTTTCTAATTTATTTTACATTCTTTTTTCTTCCTTCTTATGTTGGGACTGGTAGATTGTAAGTATTTTCATCAAAAAAATTTATAAGAAATATAAATATGTTTCATTGACTTACATTTGCTGCCCTTGAATAGTTGACAAGCCAGTGAAAGGGAAGGCCAACACTGCTCATTGTCTTCGATTTCCAGGTGATTCGTATGACATGTGACATTTTATGAGAAATTAATTATGTAGTAAACCTGTCTATGATGTAACCAAGAAGAAGAATTTATGTTTGCCATATTTGCACACCATGATTAAAAGAGGAAATTCAGAGATTACGCTCCATTATCATTTCTTTTTGATAGCATAGTTGAATAGAATCTTGAAACACACACACATAATATGCTATATATATATGTTTATACTCTTTGTCATGTTGCACTAGATTTTCTTTGTGAAGTAAATGTTTTTTAATTTTCACAAACAGTGATAACTAATACAGCTTTATAAATTTCATTGATGAAGGTTCCATATATTTGGCATTGGAGGGCGTTCTCTTGGATTTAATTTACGAATAGAAGTGACGAAAGGTTCTACAAGATCAGTATGTTTGTCCAGCACCATTATCTGTTATATTCCAAGGGAAATCAATAATTTTTTTTGTTGGGGTCTTAATTTCTATTTTTGTGTATTGCGAGTTTTGTAGTTGAAACATTTATCTGAAATTATTTGACGGTGAACTGGTTACATGGTGAAATTATCCATAAGCTATTTGTAAGTTTATAACATGGCACTATATCTTTTACATGCTATTTTAATGTGACTTTTCTTCTAAAGGGAAATTGACTTCTTTCGGTATATTTCTTTAAAATCTGACTAACTATAATCATACTTCTTTCATCAAAATAAGATAAATAAGCATGACATCAATTTCTAGTCACTTATTGAAAATGTAATGTTAGACAATTATTTTCTTACCACCCTATTTAAAAATCCTAAATCTGCCATTGTCCTCACATTAAAAATTTTAAGGGAACAGTGACATCTATAAGTAGTTTTGCATAACTTTTTCTAGAAATGAGCACTTTATTGGCAGCCCAACTTGAGGCTAAAATGCTTCTGGACATGAGATGAAATGAACGCTAGACTTGGACATCCATATGCACTAAAATGAATATAATTTCCTGAAAATGTTGTCCTTTAAATCAATAGCCGCCTATGCTACGTTTTGATAAGTGTGAGTAAATTGAAGGAACCAAATCAATTGAAACACTAATTCGTTTCCCATGCTGGAAACACCCAGAAAGCAAAGCCAAAGAAACGAATTAGTGTTTCTTCTGGCGTTGTTTCCCCATAAAACATCACATAAGCTCTGAAACAAACCCAGAAAACTATAAGTTCGAAGTGAATTTTTATCTTGCCCACTCTTCATATGAGAGCACTACCCACACAACTCTGAAACACCCAGAAAACAAAGCCTGAAGAAAACCCGATAAAAGGGGAAAAATATGTTTTGTACCTGCGATCCTTCTGCCCAATATGGCTTTCCACTTCATTTGTGTGGATAGCGATGTCTAGCTTTTCTTGCACTTTCTCCACTATGATTCTCTACATACAATAGAGAAGATGAATTTTCGTTGGCGCCTCTGTACCTCTTGTTTGCAAATTCTTCTCTGCAAAGGCGATTTCGTTGGAGAGGGAAGAACAGGGCGGGGTGGCTATATCATTGAAGAGGGAAGAACAGGGCGCGGTTTTGTTGATGGCGCGTAGTGGGAGATAATCGCGGGAACGAGATTTGACCGGATCTTTTTTAGAGGGGGTTTTTATGAATTGCCTCTAACGGTCGGATGACGAAGGCCATAGAAAAGCCCCTCTATATCTATGTTTTTTGCGGAAGTTTACAAATACCGTTTACAAAACCCCCATCATACAAATCTTGCTGTAAGTCTAATTTTTGTAATAATATATGGCTGAATATGACATTATGCTTACCAATAGGCCAATAAACCCGATCATCTTTCACAAGGAAAGGCTTAAAGTCGTAAACTACCTCACCCCATGAAGTAACTTCCCAATATTTGTTTATTAATATTACACATGGTTATTACTTAGAAAGAAGCTTCTTAAAGTTACAGTTTATAATCATATCTATAATTGCAAATTTGATAAAATCTTCATTAGAAATCTCTTCTCAGAATGTAATTTTTGAATAAAACTATTTATTAATTAGATATATTATAGTTATATTAAATGTTAATTTTTTTGCCTTTGTCCTCATGTTGTGTTGAGTCAGCCCTGCTTTAGAGTGTGAATGGGGTAAGGTAAATTGCCCTTTGGTTTGCTGCCGGAGAAGATATAATGTCACTAGAACAATACAAGGGTTAGTTGAGGTTTATAAGAAGTATTTATGTGCTAGTTGAGCTATTGATGAATCAATTTGTATGTGTAAAATTTATATGTATTCCCTTCGTCCTAAATTAATAGCTCTATTTGGGAAAAAAATTAATCCATATTAATAGGTCCATTTTGTGAATTTAAGTAATTAGGTACTTAAAAAAAGTATTATAAACTTATTTTTCCTTTTTTAACTTAGATGTTGGTTTAACCATTTAATAAATACTGTCATTTTTTCAAATGTAACTATCAATATAGGATAGAGGAAGTATATTTTTAATTTTTCCATCTTTTTGCTTAGTTTATTTGTAATTACTTAATTAGATGATTGGTTAATGTTTATACATTGCCTAGCTTGTCGTGACAACTATGTAAAAGGGATTAGTCATGCCTTTTGGATTAATGATGATAAAATAAATTATTAAAACTAACATCCCCTTTCTTGGTCCTTTAACCTCTAGGGTATATAAGTACTCAAAAATTTTCTTTTATTCATTAAATTTGATTTATTAGTTGGGCCTAGTTTAAGTTAGAAGCCCAATTTAGAAACCCATTTACTTGAATTTGAGTTTTGTCCTTGTTTGCAATTAACTTCAAAAATAAAAATTGATCGGCAATTAGGATAAACCCTTTGCATTGGTTTGATGAGATACATTAAATAATATTGAATCTTCCGAAGCAAGAAGTAAAATTTTTATTGCTAGTTCATCCTTCTTATCAAAATTAGCATTTTCATATCTTGAGGTTTAATTTCATTACCTTTAATTGTGATTGCACATCTCTCCCTCACAAGAAAAATGTACATCTTCAGCTTCCATAATAGGTAGTTAGAACCATTGAACTTGGGTATTTCAAACTTGGTAGAAACTGCCATAATAGTAGAGTTTATGCAACCCTAAATAAATGATCCTATGTAAGAAAATCATGAACATAAAATGCTCTGTTTTCACTCTTATGAAAGTAAGCATGCACACACAGATCTAACCGACAACAAATAAGCCCACCAAAAATACAAACAAGAGAATTTTATGTGGTTTGGCAATTTGCTTACATCCATAGGACAACATAGCAAAGTTTCTTCATTATATAAGTGGAAAAAAATACAAGAAACGTACTCCTCACTATATAAAAAAAAATATCACTTTCTTCTAAGCAAGAGAAAGTCGTTTCTTATATATGGAAGTCAACCCCAAAAAGCACCTCACTTTTTCCCACATTCAAAAGAAGGGTGTGAAGAAAAAAAAGCCTATTCAAACCACCCCTTAGCTTTTTTATCTTTAACACGTAGGATTCCACCTAGTTTTTTTCAACGAAAATCTCCCAGATAGCTATCCACATAATAGTGGTTAGTCAAAGTCATCATGTGGGATACAATTCCTAAGGATAAAACTGTATCCCACTCTTCTAAGGATTCACCCATATCACCTTCCTCCTCTAGGATCCATCACCTCCTTTCTCCTTCTTTTCTGATATCAGAGGTGGTGGCCTACCCTTCCTACCACCGTTCTAACTCCCCCTATGTGCCATGACCTCCACACTTGTGTCCCCTACACCTCTTAAGCCTCGCAAGCCTGTGGTTGCAAAGGCCATGGCTAACACTGCCCTGACTAGACCAAGGCGTGAGCTTGATCTGGCCAGGGTGGCACTAGCCATGGCATCTGTAGCAACTTCGGCCATGGCTAACACTGCCCTAACTAGACCAAGGGATGAGCTTGATCTGGCCAGGGTGGCACTGGCCATGGCATCTGCCGCAACTTCGGCCATGGAGGTTGCGGATTGGCCATGGATAGAGTGTTGTTGTGGCTTTCCCAAGGCTACTGTTAGCCCCTTAACTTGATGGATGCAGAAAGGGAGCGGCTACTCCCATACTTGGCAGCGGGCAGCCTAGGCAGCTCCTTGGGCACAGACGGATGCTGGGACAGCGCGGGAGGTGTTCCGGACAAGCTACTCACCTTGTGGAGCAGGCTAGGTAGGAGTCCTTGCGCGGATGGGACTCTCGTAGCGAGGCTAGGTGTTGCTTGGACTTAGGGGAGGACTCCTAAGGCGGATAGGATTCAGCTTGTGCTGGCTGGCTGCACTCCTAGTTGGGGTAGGAGACCGGGCAGCATACTCCTAGGACGGACATGACTCGTACAAGCAGGCTGGCTATACTCCTAGGACGGATGGGAGTTGGTTGGCTGGTTCCCTTGGATGGCATGACTCTTGGTGGCAGCATGGCGAAGGACTTCTAGCGGAAGACGGACTCGTGAAGGCTTCCTTATCTATGCTATCCCGGAATGGCTTTGGGCTGAGAGTTGGACAGGGTGAGGACACTTGTATTGGGTGGGTTTTGTACTTCTAGTTGCTTTAGGACGGCCAGCCTATGGCTGGGTCTATATAAAGGGATGAGAGGGGCGGCCAAGGCATGAGAAGGCTCTGATTTTCCTGCACAGCAAACCTGGGAGAAAGAGAAGAGAGAGATCTCAGCCTGGTTGTTCAGCCCTGCCCTCTCCCTACTTGTGTATTTCGACGGACAGATTTACATAGCTTGGGCGGAGACCCTTGCACCAGGTTGGACTGTGTTGCAGGTTGGTTGTTTTGTTTGTTTTCCCTTGCGCATACGAGTGGGAAGGGAAGAGAGTGGCTGCTGGTTGCGCGGTGTAGTCAGGCCATCACGAGTGCGAACGCTAGGCAAAGCTTTGCGCCTGTGACAGTTAGTTCCATTGCCGGGATACTGAAGGAGGTGAAAACTCTGTACGTTCTCTGCGAAGGAGTTGGCTGAAGGTTGCTGAGTCGCTGGGATACCCAGGAGAGGTGGATTCCTTGCGGGTTGTTGCTGGACAGATCAGAGATCCATCCTTGCTGAAGCGCTGAGACAAACCGGAAGGAGGTGAAAGCTCTGGATGGGCTTGGCGCTAGGCAGGTTGGACATGCTGAGGTGCTGGAATCCCTGAAGGAGTAGAGGGCTCTGGACGGGCTGCTGCGAAGGTCGTTGGCAAACTTGCTGGGCAGCGAGGTGCTGAGACGTTGGGAGATGGCGTTCACCTTGTTGAAGCAGATTCCAGGATCGGCTACATGGTGGGTTGCAGGTCCTTGGGTGGGCTTGTACTTGGGGGGAGCGGTCTCCCCACATACTTGGCTGAGCGAGGCAGCCAAGGGACAGGCTGTTAGTGCAGTTTGTGGGTTTTCGGGTGGCTGGCGTCACCTACATCATATGGAGGGCAGCAAAGGGGGCAACGGTGGCATGGACAATGGGGAGCAGCTGGGCTGGCCGAAGAAAGGTGCTGGCTGTTTCATACCCCAAGGGCCGCACTGTGCAAAGGGCTGTCCGAAACAGGTAAGGCGGAAGGCACTTGTCGCTGAAGAGGAGAAGGACAAATCTGAGCACGAGGAGGTAGCCCAGATGAGTCCCTTGCAGCGGATGGGATGTGTTCAATTGATGGAGTCCCCGGGTGAGGGGGCAGCTTTGGGTCATTGAGGATTTGAAGGAAGGAGGGGAGCAGACTCCCCAAGCCTTGGCTGATCGAAGTAGCTAAGGGGCGGACTGATGCAGAGGTTCGCAAGATGGTGTGCAGCGGGTGTTGCTCATACTTGGCCGAAGGTGGACTTAGGCTGGGTGGAATTTGACTTGGCCGTGGTGTGATGCGAAGTGTTGGCTTCTTGCTGGTGGGTTCAGCGAGGCGGATGGCTGAAGTGCTTCAATCGGTGCACCTGGGAAGTTGGGGCTTCGACGAGGGCGTCGAAGAATCAAGTGCGAGAGGCCTGTTAGCCCCTTAACTTGATGGATGCGGAAAGGGAGTGGCTACTCCCATACTTGGCAGCGGACAACCAAGTTTTGCTAGGCAGCGGACATCCTAGGCAGCTCCTTGGGCACAGACGGATGTTGGGACAGCGCGGGAGGTGTTCCGGACGAGCTACTCGCCTTGCGGAGCAGGCTGGGTAGGAGTCCTTGCGCGGACGGGACTCTCGCAACGAAGCTGGGTGCTGCTTGGACTTAGGGGAGGACTCCTAAGGCGGATAGGATTCAGCTTGTGCTGGCTGGCTGCACTCCTAGTTGGAGTAGGAGACCGGGCAGCAGACTCCTAGGATGGACAGGACTCGTACAAGCAGGCTGGCTATACTCCTAGGACGGATGGGAGTTGGTTGGCTGGTTCCCTTGGATGGCATGACTCTTGGTGGCAGCATGGCGAAGGACTTCTAGCGGAAGACGGACTCGTGAAGGCTTCCTTATCTATGCTATCCCGGAATGGCTTTGGGCTGAGAGTTGGACAGGGTGAGGACACTTGTATTGGGTGGGTTTTGTACTTCTAGTTGCTTTAGGACGGCCAGCCTATGGCTGGGTCTATATAAAGGGATGAGAGGGGCGGCCAAGGCATGAGAAGGCTCTGATTTTCCTGCACAGCAAACCTGGGAGAAAGAGAAGAGAGAGATCTCAGCCTGGTTGTTCAGCCCTGCCCTCTCCCTACTTGTGTATTTCGACGGACAGATTTACATAGCTTGGGCGGAGACCCTTGCACCAGGTCGGATTGTGTTGCAGGTTGGTTGTTTTTTTTGTTTTCCCTTGCGCATACGAGTGGGAAGGGAAGAGAGTAACTGCTGGCTGCGCGGTGTAGTCAGGCCATCACGAGTGTAAACGCTAGGCAAAGCTTCGTGCCCGTGACAGCTACCATGGCCATCCCCCGCTAAAGAAGAACTAGTCGACGATTTAGTTTGGTTGGGATTGTGCTGGACATATCTACTACCATGATGTAGGCCATAGCCACCATAATAACTACATGTTGACCTCTCGCCATAAATGAAGTTGGGGAAGGGGAAGTTGCATGGAGGTTGTGATGGAGAAGGGAAGTTGGAGTGGGTTTCACGAAGGGCAAGACTGTACATAAGGTAAGAAGAAGGTTTGACGTGTTAATTATAGTAACAAAATTTACAAAAATTCCATAAAATTTTATTATTTTGATGAAATGGGCCTGAGCCTAAATTTATTTCAAAATTTGGGTCATTTTGCCAATTTTTTCATAATTTCAAAAATTCACCAAAATGTCAAAAACTTTACATTTTAGGTGGGTTGTTTTTGGGAATTTACATTGTAGGCACGTAAATTTGGAATTTTTTATGTTTTAGGCAAGTCATTTTTTTACAATTTAAACAAGATCATTTAAAATATTTTTATGATTTAGGTATATTCTTTTAAAATATTTACATTTAGGGAATGTTCTTTTTTGGGTCTCCCTCCTTGGAGTTAGTTCTTTCTCTCTTTCTTTTTCCTCTTTATGCACTCTAAAACTTTTTCAAAACAAAACAAGCAAATGAGAAATGACCCCTCGTAGCCTCACCAAAGCAAACTGAAATGTAAACTTTGTTACTATAATATTAATAAGAAAAAAATAATTTTAGAATAAAAATAGGCATTAACGAATTAAAATTAAAGGTCTAAAAAGACTTACCTTTCTAGCAATTGTTTACCCTGATAGTTGTGATTATTCTATGTGGCCTCTCCTAGTTGTTCTTTAGAGTGACTTAAAATTTAGAAGCAACAAAACTGTGATCAGTTCCATTCAAGTCAGAATTATTAAACTGACGTCAGATAGATAAAAGTTGAGGCAAAAAGGAGAACAAGGTAAGTTCGAAGAAGTCCCTTTTTCTTGTATGTTCATCTATCAAGAAAGTGCAGAGAAACTCCTCGAATTAAAGAACATCGCATCCGGTAGGAGCGTGTCGCCCGTGGGTTCCTAGCAACCGACTCTAGCGTATAGACTTATTGTCAAGTCGTCCAGGTCCTTGCCGGAGAAGTATTTAATGAGGAGAGCTTATTTCTGGTTTCGTCGGCAAGTGTGGTAGATTTTTAGGTACCTGCACTTCACTTCCTCTCATTTCATTTTGTGGCTGTGTGTTTCTTTTTACCTTGTGTTTCTTTTCAGGTGCTTGCCTTGATCATATAACTCGGTACAAAACAGCAAAAACACTATTTCTGTAGCATCTGTTCTCATTTGGATTCTTAAATTGAAGTGCTCCACTTAAAAGCAGCTTCAGTAATCCATTGAAAACAGAACAGTTTCAATGAGTTTTGTTTCTTACTCCATTTCATTATGAAAACAGAACATTGAAAACCCAGAGAAGAATCCCTCTTTGTTAAGACCCACTGGCCAATCCAGTGCTCCATCAGGGGAACAGATCATGGAAATCCCAGGTGGCAACTCCTCTGTTTTACGAGGCCAATCTGAGGAGATGAAGAATCTGCGCTATATCTCATATCTTTTTCTTTGCTTGTCGGGCTATGGTATCTTCCTGTTATTAATTCACCGTGTAAGGAATGAAGACTCGCCTTTATTCCACCAGTCTCTTTTCAGGGCCCATACATATTTGCTCTATGTTGCCTTCTTCTCGTCCATCGTTTTACTTCTGATTTCTTCCAAGAGCCGTGGGAAAAGGCACATGGACTTGCCGACAAGTTTTGTGATGTGGATCCTCCTCAATTCAGTCGTTTATGCTGTGGTATTTGCCCTTTGCCTTCTGCTGGACATAGGCACGGTTGGGAGAGCTCTGGTGTTGCTTTCTGCTGTTCTACCGGGCGGATTGGCCCTTCTCGTCTCTCTGTGCCAGGATCCTAAGGTGTTTGACGAAATATAACAACCATATCATGCTTGGGTGAGTGTGCACCCTGTAGTAAAAGTGTAGAATTTCGCTTCAACCCCGTTATTACCTATCATTCACATTAATTTTATTATGTGTATACAAATCACTTGCCTCGTTCTTTTGGAGAAGAATATGTGCCCTTGTACCCAAAAAAAAAAAAGTGCCCCATCTTAGTACTCAGACTTTATACTCAACTACTGTTGGAATGTGAATGAATAAAACTTTGTTCTTAACAGCTCAAGCTTTTGAAAAACACCGTTATTTTGCACTGTAAATTTGGCTCATCACCAAGTACAATCCCCATCACACTTTACCAGCTAATATGTAGTTGATAAATCAGGCTGAAACCTTGGATCCTACCAGTTAAAATATAAAGGAACAAAAGTTAGTGAAACTTGGAGGGAAGCGTTTTTTATGCTCCCTAGCCACCGTGAGCCGAGCGTAAGAAATGTAAGGGGAGCGTTCATTTTTAAGATGGACGGTGCACACACTAGCGCATATTAGCGTAAGTGATCCCTTTGCTTTCCTTATGCTCGGTTCATGGTCAGAGTGGAGCAGGAAAAATGCTTCCAACTTGGAGACCCATTAGTAAAAGCATATTTCTTTTGATTATGCAATCCTTACTCTTCCTTTTAACATAACACAACAATATATAAAAGTTATTTCAGGACAAAGAACTTTAAACATCATTTATGGCTATGTTACAATAAGTAGAATCAGTCAGCGGACCAACAAATCGAAAAATTCATGCTTTTGATCATTTTGTTGCCTTAGAGGTGGCAAAGAGCCGAACTTAAGTGACCCTCGGCTCATTAAAAGGCTGGGCCATACCAGACCCAAAAGTTGATTCTAAGTCATTTTGATTCAAAATCTGCCGCAATCACCGAATCACTTCATGAGGTTATTGTGGCTCCTAATCCCTATTTTAGAATTATAAATTTTGTTATTTTTTAATAGTTACCTCTCATTGATTTGAACTTCAAGAAGCATATCATATGGGTATGACTCACTTTAAAATTTTAAAATTACTTACCTTTGTAGGATCTTAATTATTTAATAGGGCTTAAATTTAGGAGCACAATAATATAAAAAACATGCATATCTGAGTTCGGAAAAAAAGAGTTATATTAGCTTAAAGTTTTAAAATGGGTTTGACGTGACATCCAAATTTATTCTAAAAACTTTCATTACCAAACATAATTCTAATTTGGTGGAGAATTATTGGAAAATTCTAATTTTATTTCTAAAAAATTTAATACCCCAAGAGCTCCTTAGTACTCACTATAAGAATTCAATATTATATATTAGTTTACATGTATAATATGGTTTCATTTAAATCACAACTATGATGCTATAAGGTAGTATAAAGTAGGTGAGCAATTTAAATTCTTTTCCATGATGAATGAGAATTGATATGTTTATGTTTTCTTTGAACATTTATGTAAACATTGTCATTAATAGTTCTTATAATAATGATAAAGAGGGCTGCCTAAATGAAAAATCTTGTGTTAGTGTGAAAACTACTATCCCCTTGACACTCGAAAAGGCTTAGAATAAAAATATTTATTGTGCAAGGTCACGAAAACTAAAAAGGCTATTCAAAGCCCAACTACGAATAGAAAGAAAAAGCGAAATTTTTAAAAAGACAAAGGGCATAAAGAATGACATGAAAAGAAATATAATTTTGTATAAATATTTGTATCTCTTACTTATTCAATGTAAATCAATGTCAAGGAGATTGGTAACTTCCTTTGGGACATGGAGAGTTATTTCTCACTGGTCCATATCCTAGAGGAAGAGAAGATCATGGTGGCAGCGATGTATCTTGAAGGAGATGCAAAGTTGTGGTGGCGGACGCAGTTGGAGGATAATATAGCTATGGGTCGGCCAAGGATAGGGATGTGACATACGTTCAAGAAGGAGTTGCAGACACAGTTCCTTCCAAAAAAACATGTATCGCCCAGGAGGCGTTGAGGAATCTCAAACAAATGAGGGTAGGCCAGGACTACATTAAGGAGTTTTGGTCGCTCATTTTGGGAGTGAGGAGCATGATGGAGGATGATAAGCTCTTCTACTTGATGTTGGGCTTGCAAATGTGGGCTCAGAATGAGCTGAGACAGAGGGGAGTAGAGGACCTCCCCGCAGCGATTGCAGTGGTGGACAACTTAGTAGATTTCAAACAAACTTCCTCTGAGCCAGGGAAGAAGGATGAGAAAGAGAAGTTATCTAGCAAGGAGGGCAGCAAAGGTGGTAATGGTGGTAAGGAGATGGGCAACAAGCAGGGTGGCCGGCCGTATAGAGGTGGTGGCTGTTTCATATGCAATGGGCCACACCGTGCTAAAGTATGTCCAAAATGAGAAAGGTTGAATGTATTTGTCGCTGAAGAGGAGAAAGAGGAATCCAAGCATGAGGAGCTAGCACAAATGAATCTTATACAACGAATTGGTTGTGTTCAGTTGCTGGAGTCCCCATCCAAGGGGGTAGCTTCGGGTCATTGAGGATTCAAATGGAGGGGAGCAAACTTCCCAAACCTTGACTCGTTGAAGCTATCACGGCCTGGTGCCCGCCCACCTTGAGCCGAACCTAGGTCAGGGGCCGGTTGAAGCACACGGGGGTGGCAAGATTGTTGGTTTAATACATTGCGGAAGTCTTGACTCATCTAGCGGGTGAATAACAAACATAGAGTCATGCACCTTTAATCCTTTATGCAAGAGAAATAAGAAAAAATAAAAGAGGATAACATCTCCGAAATAAATCATCAATTCAACCCACATACATAACATCCTGAGCCGACATATGGCTCGAATCAGAAAGTTTGAAACACATCTTAAAATCATAAGAAATAAAAGAGTCTGGAACATAATCATCCATATAAAGTGTTCTAGTATCATAAGAGAATAAATCAGAAAACATAAAATGGTCCAAAGGCATCCACGCCTACTCCCATACATATCCCGACCATCCCTCAGACAGGGGATCCTGATCAACTGCATGTCGTACCATGAAGCCTTAAAACAAAAACACAGAAAGAGGGGTGAGTAAAACTCATTAAGGTTTGAAATATGGTAACGTTAATCACAAAACAACCACGACACATCAACATGGTAATTTAGATCCATATTTCACATAATATCCCTATTTTTTATTAATTCCCCTATCATACCCCTACTTACCCATAAGTAATTATCTTGCCTATAAGTATCTCTTACATACTAATCATGACATGAATAATCACATTATGACTAACATCCATCTTGCATAATAAGTTATTCTCACCTAATCACATCATGCATAATCATCACATATAAACTACATGAGAAGTGTCTCTACCACATATTCAGATCATGCATAAATATCACATAAACTTATATGAGAAGTGTCTCTACCACACATTCTGATCATGCATAAGCATCACATAAATCTGCATGAGAAGTGTTGCTACTACACATTTCAGATCATGCATATCCATCACATATAACTTGCATAAGAAGTGTCTCTAACACATATTTCAAATCATGTATATCCATCACAGAAAAACTCCATGAGAAGTGTCTCTAACACACATTTCAGATCATACATATCCATCTTATATAACCTGCATGAGAAGTGTATCTAATATATATTTCAGATCATGCATATCCATCACATACAAACTTGTACATAAAGTGGCTCTAAGACACATCATAACCATGAAAGTTGATAAAATAACTCTACTTAATTGGCCAAAGCATAAGCAGTCCTTGCAAACTCCAAACAATCCCCAACAGGAAAGTGTAAAGGAATTTCACAGTTTGGGTAAATTCTCTAGCGGGAAAAACAACCCCATAGTAAGCCGGTGCACTCTACATTCTCAGGGTCTAGATGGTATCAACAATTTATCTCCTTATAACATTGCTGCTTTTCTCAACCTGGGGAGAAACATTTGTCCTCAAGGGATGTAAAACCCCATCCTTTTAGACATAAAACCGAATCGATAAGCCTCTAATTAATTAACCCGGCAAGCAATATTACACAATTACATCTAATCAATCAGAATCGTCTAATCTCGATAAAGTCTCATTCATGAAATTCACTTCATGATGCATGCAACATGATACATACGTGAGCAATCTCCACATGAATTCTAATTCATGGAATGTGCTCCCATGAGCCCACATACATCATATTTATTCATGAATATCAATAATTACCATGATTAATCCCCACATGTGTGTGTTCAAAATAGAAACATTTATTTCTAAGCATATAACCATGCACTATAAATAACCCACTAACATACTACACATATGCTCTTTAACATCTAACTATGGCTCCTAACTGATATCATGAGTGAAAACCATTGGAAAACATCAATCAGATCAAGTGCAACCTCATGCTAGACCTATATAAGCATATGCACACCACACTTGAAGCTAGACTGACACCGTCATTTACCCATAATTTAATCACATTATATGAAGACGTACAAGTCCATTCTCATGCTATAATCTTGCTGGAATAATGCTTAAAACATAAGGAATTATTCAATCATGGATTCAAGGTAAGCAATCTTAACATGTCTAACCGACAACATGAAATTTCACATAATACTTAAATATTCTTCATAATTTCCATCAATTTCATGCCCTTCCAGTAGCTTATCATAGCATATATTATTCATCAAAGTCATAAGAAATGATACCCAAGAGTAAAAACACTAAAATGAGCAAAATACACAAAAGTAGCCAAACTGCAGTGTTGGCATTCGAACGCCCTACAGGGCCTTTTGAACGGCTGGCTGTTCGATCAGCCTGTCTGGCCGTTCAATTGCCATAACTGAAATTTTTGGTTCATCTTCCCCACTTCAAAATCAAAACCGAAACTCCACATACACTTCATAAATCATCAAATCTCACTCCCAAACTTTATGATAATCAAACCCATGCTTAGAAAATATCAAATCTAGCCATTTCTAAACAAAAACACCAAGAAATCTCATCAAAGATTAAACCTTTCTAAATTCACCATTAAAGCTCATAACCATGGAAACCCACTTCAAACTCTATCAAAACTCAAATTTGAAATCACAAACACGTGTAGGACTAAAACACTTACCTTCAACAAGCTTCTAGACTTGAAATCGCTCCTCCAACATATTCAAATCCTACCCAATATATGGTTTTTATTAATACCTTCATAAATCCGATTTAAAACACCTAAATCTCTTAAAAACTAGTAGATCTAGGGATTAAAAAGCTTAAAAACGAAATTTCCTTCATTAGGGTTTGAAATCAAAGTTCAAATCAGTAGTTTTTTTGTTAGAAATCAAGATTGAACCATGGCAAAAGAAGAGATTTGGAATATTTAAGAGAAACCCTAAGAAATTAGTGAAATATTAAGTAAATCCCTACCTTAGTTTCTTTTCCTTTTTTGGAAAATGGGGATTAGGCTCCTAAGTTCCTGGTCTCAGCCCTTTCCCAATTGGGAAAGTGGCTGTGCCATTCTTTTTATAGTAAAGGTTGGGGTAAACCTAACAAATAGGCGGGGTACAAATATAATTTATTACTAAAAATGGAAAAACTTGCTTATTTTAAACCCAAATTGGAGTCTAAATTTTTTTAAATAATTATCTACAATCTTAGGATATTATTAGGGTCATTTAGGAGTAATTATCCTAATTTTTCATGTGGGGCCTACTGTGGGTTCTACCCCCTAACTTTTTGGTAAAAATGGTGAAAATTCTAAAAATTTCAAAAAAATTCAAAATGACTTATATTAACATAAAAACTATTCATGTGAAGAAAAGTTTGGTCAAAACCTTTGTTAACCACTTCTATTTTGAAAATAGTCAAAACCGATTAGAATTATCATTAAACCACACAATAACATAAATAAAATAAAAATAAACCGGTTCAAGTTTTGGGATCTTACAAAAGCAGCCAAGGAGCGGACTAATGGAGTGCTTTGCAGGATATGGGGGCGGCCGGAGTCATCCAAACCTAGCCGAATGTGAACTTAGGCTACGCAGAACATGACTTATTTGAGGTGTGATGGGAAGTGTTGGCTACCTGCTTGACGGGTTCAGTAAGGTGGAAGGCTTAAGAGCTTCAATCGGCACACCTTGGAAGTCAGGGGCTTCGATGAGGGCATCGAAGGATTTAAGTATGGGAGGCCTATTAGACCCCTAGCTTCAAAATAGGCTAAGGGGCGAAGGAGTGTTAGCTTGGTGAGCGGACAACCAAGGGAAAGCTGAGAAATGACGATGTTGGTGCATTGGAGGATTCATATAGAAGTCCTACTTGGAGTAGGATTTGAATGCGAGATGGGCGCCATCACCCAGGGCGGTTCCAAGGAAGGTTGGGACTCTCATGGACAACTCCTAATTGGAGTAGGAGAGACGTTGGTGATAATTGCTTATTCATTTCCTTATTTCCTATTACGACTAGGAGTTGCCTCAAAGGCCTAATGCAAGTAGGAAGCCTGGACAAGAGTTGTGCTCAAGTCGGATTGCTCAAGATGGCCGAATCTTAGCGAGACAAGGACTCCATGCAAGAAGAGGATGCAACTAAGACAAGATGGCATGCAAGCATAGGACTTCTAGCCAGAGTAGGAGTCCAAAGAATGTTAGGAGAGGAAGGACACTTGCAAGAGGGCTCAACTATACTTCTAGTTGCGTTAAGACTCATTTGGGATTATTTTGGGCATATATATGGGCTGGTTT
This sequence comes from Saururus chinensis, assembly GCA_035235625.1. NCBI lineage: Eukaryota > Viridiplantae > Streptophyta > Magnoliopsida > Piperales > Saururaceae > Saururus > Saururus chinensis. Next base: position 2,947,511 of record CP141148.1, read on the forward strand.
CCTATTTGTGATGGGGTAGGGGTGTGGGATTCCGAATTCTTAACTAAGGTTGGGCTAGTCCTAGTGGTGCTAGACTTCCCGACCTTTCCTTTATATAAAGGGAGCGTCATGGCAGGTTGAAGGCAGGTTGTTCGAGCATTCAAAACTCATAAATCTACAAGGGTCAGATTGGGAGCTTTGGCCACAGGTCTAGAGGACAGTTGGACAACACTTCGTTGGCGACTTGGAGGAGCTGCTAAGAGTTCACTCAACCAAGGTGGTGGACCATCCTTAGCAATTCAGAGAGGCTTGAGGCAGTTTTCAGCCAAGGGACAAACTGGTTTGCAAGATAGCTGAGTCAGTATTGGGTTTGGTTGCAAGGTAGGGGCCTTGTTAGTATAAACTGCGTGATGAATAAATGGTTTTGGAGGTAGACCTCCTTTTTCCTTATCTTTCCCTATGTTGTGCTTTGTTTGTATTTACATAAACATGGGTGAAAGGGGCGGATAGGCTGCTGGTTGCATGGCATAGCCCAGCCATCACGTGTGTGAATGTTAGGATCAACTTCTCACTCGTGACAATAACCATAATTGAACCCTATCCAAATCAGTTAATCATTTCAATATGACAATAATCCCAATCAAACCCCATTCAGTTGAATCATTATTTCTTCTATATGTGTCATTAAACCCATTGTATCTACTACAAAATCACAATGCCTCATTGAGTCCACTTCGAAATCGCAGCGGAAAGACCACAGGAGGGATTTAGAATTTTGCACCCTATGTTGGACCTCCATCCTTTTTAAAACTTTTGGGACATGAGAATCTATACATTCATTAATGTATTTTTTCATTCTACTATCAAGTATCACACACATCATTTTTTTAATTAAGAAATGAGAGAGTCTCAAGTTGTCCGTCATGTGAGTTATTACATAAATTATTCCACAATCCTATTTGATTTCTTCATAATTCACAATTTTCTTCCTCAAATAGAACTTTAAAGTTTACTTTTATGAGGCAACAAATGTTGGCATCCAACCTAACCAACATTTTTAACCTAGACTTGCCAAGGTTAATCCAACCAAACTTTAAAGTGTTGTTGAATACCATGTAGGCATGACCCGGCCAACTACTAAGGAACGAAGGATAAGAGATCCACACCCAAATGTCAACGTCCCATACCATGAACATGTTGGGTTTCACCTTGATGTCACACTTATGCAATGTAGGGCGGCTCTAGCATCAACATAGACCAACTTTACCTCATGGTGTGGTCTAACTCATGATACCTTGAAATAATACATGTATTAAACTTAAATCACATCATATAGCAAAATACATGTACAAGCATGCATATATCAAACTACGCACAATACATGTAGTCATTTAATTATTTAAGAACATATCCAAATTAGTTTATGAGAATTATTCGCGTACTCTACATGTCATAAGAGCAATGCTCATAATAATACGTGGGAAATTGACTTATACATACCATTCATATAATACATGTAAAATAACATCAATATTTACCAAAATAATTAGAATTTTTTAAACATGCACTTAAACTCAAAATATTATCATGAATTTATCATAGAATAATACATAACCATATAAGCACTATTTATGTAATACATAAAAAATAGCATTCAAAACTAATAAATATAACTATATGCCTAAACATGCTTCTAAAATTATCCAATGATCATATACAAAAAATATGTATTTCATGAAATCTCTATCTATTCATATGCATGCATGCTAATATATAAAATCATAATAATAATAAACTTCTTCTTCTTCTTATATGAACATGAGAAACATTATATTTACTTATATCATGTCATCAAGCATACATCATCAATGAATAAGATAAGAAGATCACCCTAATTTTCTTGATTGTAAAGAATTCATGCATATAGTATATTAAAAAATGTAGTCTTTAAAGAAAAACATCATAATAAATCACATGCATTTCCAATATTCCCAAAAATTTCATTTTACACTACTAAAATAATAAGAAACATATGTAAAATTTTGTACCCCGAAAATCAGTCTTCTCTGTGGTAGAAATATAGTAAAATTCATAGGTTTAGTTTGGTTTTTTGTCCTACCCTGAGGCTTCTAAAAATTCTAAACAGCACATAAAATCATCATCACATCACAGTAAAAATTGCATGATTTTTAGACACATGTAGAGTGACTTACTAATTTTCCCATACTAAGACAAGAATATCAGATGAATTAAAAATCCACGAACATACTGAAAAATTACAAGAAAATCCAAATCGTACCAGAAACCTAATAAATCCTATTCTAACAATCAAATCATCCTAATAATGTTAATGAGTACTTATAAATGTTTAGATTCGTCGGTAGGTTCCTTACCTCCGATTTCTGATTTTGGCTCAACCTTCACACACTTGGATCAATTCATTATATATAAAAAATCAGAATGAGAGAGAGATCTAGTATGAGGGAGAGGTTTAAATCAATATTGCTTAAATTGGAAGAAAGAATAGAGAGAGAGAAAGAAAGTGAGTGAGGGAGTATGGGGCGTGAGGAGAGAGAAATAGGGGGTGAGAGGGGGGCACTCACTAGCCAAGGGAGAGGGAGGGACATGAGAGAGGGGAGAGGAGAGGTTCTTTGCACATTATTGTGGTATTTTCACCAAAATATTCTCTAACCATAAGTGGTTGAGTGACCCAGTCAATGAGTTGATATTGGTCAAGCCAAGAGGTTAAATTTTTATTCAATTATCAAATGGTTATGAGGTTGAGAGACTTGGTCAAAGAATTTTAAAAGAAAACATGTGCACTGCTTGTTGGCACCAAGGGAGAGGGAATGGGGTGCCACAATATGATTGGTTGGGTTGTTGGTCCCACAAAAATTCATGTAGGTTCAGAGTTGTCCAATAGCCTTATCTTCAAATGGTCATAACCAAGTCATATGAAGTCCCTTTTAGGTATTCTTGGGTGTGTTTCTATTTGTCTATGAATCTAGTTTCTTATAGGAGAGGTTTGAGGTAAATTTTATGTGTAGTGAGAGATATAATATTTTTAAAGTACTATGGTCAAAAACCCTAAAGTCGACGGTTGAGGCCTACTAATGTCTAAAGGTCCAATTAACTCTATAGCTCAACAAACGAGCACACACACACCCTCCAAAATAAGTCAATATGAAATTTATACATTTTGTGGTCAATTTTCATTAAGAAAATTTTTAAAAATACTTTTCAAAATTTTCGGTTATTACAAATCCCATCTAAAAGTAATATAGGGTGACAATACTCGAATCCATATAGCCAAGCAGAAGATGATACGAAGACCCTCATAAAATGCCTAATTCTAAGATTATTATTTAAAACCAAGTGACTACTTGGGTTAGTTACCATAGCTGATTCAATGTACCAATAAAGATCATTAAAAGACTTAGTATGATCACCAAACAACTCATTTCGAGCCTTATGAACACCATTTGCAACAATATCATATTAAATATCCAAACCATAAGCAAAATTAGTTTTGTTTACAACATATATTGGATGGATAAGAGGTTTGTTCCTAACATCACTTAACAATTCCTTATACAAATATCACATGCCGTCCTTAAGTTCTTTTTTCTTCTAATTGTAGACCCACATGTATGGACATTATTAAAGACATGAATATAAAAATAACTAGTGACACCATCCTTTGTGGCATGATCATGTCATTTGTAACCATTATCTTGTTTTTACTTATAATTAGTGGTCACTTTGGTCTTATCATTATAAACATACTTAAAATCAAAATCGAGTTTAATAGTATTTTGATAAAGTTTATGCCTAAACTCTTAAGCACCTCCCTCATATTAATGAATTGAAGTTATCGCACCACTTTGTAATCATAAGTGTTTTACCTTTCTTTGAGGAAAAACTACAAAGTGAATTAATATCTTCCTCAACAACTGTTAAATCGATACTTTACATAATGATACTCTGCACGCTATTACCTTCAATGCTAAAATTTCTCAATTGAATGTCGTGAGCACTAACTAACCTAGAAGAATTAATTATAAACACATTAACTATCTTGGTGCCAACAATAAAAGCAAGAGAGAACAAGCTTACCAAATCTAGACCATCTTGAAGCATATAATTTGAATGGTCGCCTATAGTGTAAGACAATGTCACAATTGAATATTCAAGTGTACCTGTTTATGACATTAATAATAATTAAATTATCATGAGTTATGGAGCTATCTACCCAAAGAACTAAAGTCCTTTCATCATGCTTACACATAAAAAGAAAGGAAAGAGTTCATTAACCTACATAAAGTGCAACATAGATTTTAAAATAAAAATATAAGAAACAATAACTATTTCATTTCAATAACAAAATTATATATATGGTAAATGTAAAAGAGATACATAAAGGGTAAATTAATTGATGCTAACTAGCAAATTAGAGCAATTGGAATTAATCATTTCAGAACTAAATTAAGCCACTTGAACAAAATGTGTAAAATAACTACATCATAATATTAACCATATGAGAAATAAATTAGAGAAGTTAGAATTAGGATAACTAGAATAACATAAAAAAAGTCAAACATATGAAAAACAAAACGAAATGAATTACAACTCAAGATGGAAAAATTACATTTACTAGAAAATTTCGCAAAAATAGAAAATCAATCTAGAAGCTAAGATTAAAAAATGCAATTGACTCAGGATGCGAGAATTATCTCACAAAAAAATTTCACGAAGACAGAAGATCGATCCAAAAGCTTAGAAATAAAAATGAGATCGATTTTTGAAATCAAGCACCATTCATAAGATGAGAACACAAAGCATGAATCAATTAAAACATTTGGATGAAAAGAAGAAAATCCAAAGCAAAATGGAAGAATTTCCTTGTCCAAAAAATTTGAGAAAAAAATGTTGGTCTCAATCAACTCTGGAGAAAATAAACATGACTCTTAAGGAAATAGCCGGACGGGAGTAACAATCTATCAAAATCGCCGGTCTCGATCAGCTCTTACAATTGAACATCGCTAAATTGCCGGACAGAGGAATAATTGCCTCCCGTGGCAAAGAAGGGAAAACTTCCAATTGGTGACCGGGAAAGGATGAAGGGCGAAAAGAGCATTTTAATTGAAAATGATTTTGATAGCATAAATGAAAATATGTAGGAGCTAATGGAAGACAAAAAAGTGGCTCAGAGTTAACAACGGAAAGACCGGGTGCCAATTTTTTCTTTATTTTATAATTATTGTCCAAGTAAATCATTCCCTTTTCTTGTCTAATTACACCAAAAATTCGCAAGAGTACCAAATTATTGGAGGTGGAGGAGAAAACGATGTTGCCATTTGTTTGCCCAAGAATGGTTGTATTCCTGATGCAAACTTGGCTGCAACTAAGGTAATATACAAACCTGTTTATTTATGGGTAACGGGGTTTCACACACAAATTAATAAATTTCATTAGTTATATATGTAGAATGGTGCACATAGGGATAGACGGACAGAACTGTAAAAATCAGTGAAAAACAGGAAGAGTAAGATGGCCGAGGAGAGGGGGAGGAGGGGGAGCCGGATTCCGGCCCCTAGAGCCCCCTCCTCTGGTTGGACAGAGGGGAGGAGGGAAGGAGGCAGAAAACATAGAAGGGAGGGAGCTGGGGAGAGAGGGGGTAACCGGGGAGGAGGGGGAGCTGGATTATGCCCATAGCCCCCTTAGTCGGATAGAGGGGAGAAGGGGGCAGAAAATGGGAGGGATGGGGGACAGGCAGATCCTGCGGGGAGCCAGATTTCGGCCCCTAGAGCCCCCTCCTCTGGTCAGACAAGGGGGGGTGAGTGACTAAGGAGAGGGGGAGCCGGAATCCATCCCCAAGAGCCCCCTCCTCTGGCAGGCAGAGGGAGGAGGTGCGGAAAATAGGAGGGGTGGGAAAAGAAGGGGAGGGGTGTGACTAGGGAGAGATTGGACTAGAATCCGGCTGGGGCATAATTCCGGCACACGGACGGATGGGAAGGGGGTGGCAGAAGAATGAGGTGGGGGGAAACAGAGATTTAAACGCGACTGGGCAAAAATTTTGCCCAATCGCGCTCGGGAAGAAACGCGGGTGAAATTGCCTGCGTTTAATTTGATTTTTTGACGCTTGATAAGTGTCGTAAATTTTTTTTATTGTGATGTCTTTCCTATAAACGTCGCAATCAGCCTTAAATTAGCGACGCTTAAATCCAAATGTCACTAAATATAAAAAGCAGAGAAAAGAAGAGAGAAAGAGCTAGAGAGAGAGAGTGAGATAAGAGGAGAGAGGGTAGAGAGGGGGTAATGAGAGGCAAGGATGAGAGAGGAAAGAAGAGAGAAAGAGAGACAGAGACAGAGAGCGAAGTGGGAGAGGGTAGAGAGAGTGAAGAGATAGAGAGAGAGGGAAGAGGAAAATTTTGAAAAAATAAAAAAAAAAGAGGGTAGAGACGATATAGAGAGAGATGAGAGAGAGAGGAAAGAATAAAATGTAAAAAAAAATTTAGCCTATTAGCGATGCTCAATAAAAAAGCATCACTATTAGACATAGTAATTGCGAAACTTATATTTAGACGGCGCAAAAAGTGTCGCAAATAGTGTAATTTTTTTAATACACTAGCATATTAGCGATGCTCAATAAAAAACGTTAGCGTCACTATTGGGCTTAGTTTTTTTTTACATTTTCTTCCTCCCCCCTCTCTCTAAACTCTCTCTCTCCACCCTCATTTTTATTTTTTTAAAATTTCCTCTTCCCTCTCTCTCTCTCTTCACTCTCTACCCTCTCTCTCTTCACTCTCTCTACCCTGTCACTCCTCTTCTCTCTATTCTCTCTCTACTCTCTCTACCCCCTCTCTCCTTCTCCCCTCTCTCTCTATGCACTCTCTCTCTTCTCGCTCTTCATCTCTTCCCTCTCTTCACTCTCTCTTTTATTATAAATTATATTTTTAAATTCATAAAAATAATTTAAATAAAACATATTAGTGACACTTGTGAAATTACGTCGCTATATCCTAGATAGTAGCAACATATAAATAAGCCTCGCTGATATATTTTTATTTTAAATTATTATTAGTATTATTTTTATTTTTAAAATATAATAAAATAATAAAAAATCAAAAAATATAAATTAATTTCTTCCCCCTCTCTTTCTCCTCTCTCTCTCATCTCTCTCTCCTCTCTCCACTCTCCTCTCTCTTCTCTCTCTCCTCTCTCTTCTTATTTTCTATCTCTACCCACTCTCTTTTATTATAAATTATATTTTAAAATCAATAAGAAAATTTTAAGTAATAAATATTAGTAATGATGGTAAAATTGCTTAAATTTAATAATTTCCACTCATATATTTTATTTTAAATTATTATTATTATTTTAAAAATAAAAAAACTAATTAAAAAAATTAATTTCTTCCCCCCTCTCTCTCTCTTATCTCTCTACCCTCTTTCTTTGCATCGCTAGTATCCTAAAGAGTAGTGATGCATACGCATATGCGTCACTACAACTTATGGTAATATCGACATAATGTAATATCCCTAATTTTCTCGAGTTTTGAAATTTAAATACGTGGAAAATAAGGTATTTGACCTATTGACATTCTTAGTAAATAACTTCATATTTAGATAGAATTTATGGCTGAAACTAATTCTATTAGAAAGTAGACAGATAGAGCTTCGAAACGCCATCAAGAACGCGCGAATTAGAGTCCGGATGAGGGAGATACAACCGTTTGAAGTTGAACATATCGTGTAGGACCCGTTTACCCGATTTAGATTATATTTTGCCCATTTAAGTCGATTTGCGAGTCCGGTTTTTTATAATTCCGAAATTAATTTTTAAACTTAGCCATCTCTATTGAACCAATATAGTAATTTGATTTTTTAGTTATCAACAACGGTTAAATGCTTTAACCATCACTGATAGTTACTATTAGCGACAGATTCTTAATTTGTTGCAAATAATGTATACTAACAACGGCTAATTGCTTTAGCCGTCATGGTTGCTAACTATTAGCAACGACTTTAAAAGCTGTCACTATTGATGCGTCATTATTGAGCCTTTTTTTGCAGTGATAGAAGATCTTAAGATAGGATTTTATGATCTTCAAGTTGCAAGAGATGAGTATATGTTTTCTTGTGGGGCTGGGGGAATGAACTGTGACTTGTTGTGGCGGTTTATGGATGTTCAAAGTTGCTCAAAGTTGTGGCGGTTTTCATATATAGGTCTTCAAGCTGCAAGAGATGAGTACTCAAAGTTGCTAACTAGTATTTGTAGGATTTTAATGCGTCTATGAAGAATTTGCTTCAAAAGCAAGTATCAGGGGGAAAGAAGGTCAAAGAATGGATTGTTAAGGCCATATATAGGTGAAGGAGCAATATGATGGTTGGAAGGCAAAATGCTTAATGGTTCTTTGAAGAAGTTATAATGAGGAAACACATTCTTTTAGGCCTGATCAAGAGATTCTTGGTTCATGAAGGAACAATTAAATTTTAAGGAGATCCAAAAGGAATGCATGATAAACTACCATTGTTTTTTTGTTATGGTCATAAAAAAACTACTACCAAACCAGATATTCAACGTTATGGGTGCCTTGCTTTGATTTGTAAAATATAGAAATTAGTACTAGAATGTTGTACTGGTGTAGGCTTTCAATGGGAATAAGTGGGAGAAGTTCAACAGTGAGAAAGTTGCATCACTAGCATATGGCAGAATCCACAGTAGGGTGGCCCTTGTGACCCATTTCCACAATTCTAGCTTGATGAATGAAGACAAGAGGCGTCTACCCATCCTCGTACATCCGAACGAGTTTGAGGGATTTGATCAGGTATTGTAAGTTACAAATCAAAGTGAGTAATTTTATCTGTTTATTTTGTTTTTGTGAACATTACAATGACTGAATATACAAGTGTTGTTTATTTAGGAAGGTTACCTATAGAAATTTCTTAACAAGCTCATTATCAGCTCACTTATTTCCTTACGTATGCCATCCAGGAATCCTTTCTATCAAGTAGTCTAAATATTCGTGTGTTGAAGCAAAAAGGTGCCATTAACTCACATGATTTACGTGAAATTGCAAAAAATGAAGCACCGACAACTAATGCAGTGACAGGCAGTGGAGGCAACTTGGTAGAATGCTAGTGGATTGTAGGGAGGAAAGCCAAGTGCTAACTATGCATACTTTTTGAATATTGACTAGGTAGCCTATGTGGTGTGCAAATAGATGTAAAGAACAGGCTAATCGGACATGAAGAGTCGTAATACATATATTCATTGGAGCAGCCTCCATTGAAGCAATGGATTCAAGGGAAATGACGTTCTCTTTTGCAGAGTGGAGTTTTTTGGATTTTTGGAGCAAGGAAGACAAAAAAGTGGAGGAGAATGTATATGTGAAACAGTATTCTTCCTGGTGTGTGTGCTCTATTGAGCAACTTCTTTATATTCTAACACAAACTAATTAGCATAAGAAAATTGTAACTTTAACAACTACTAAAGATTGTATCCTTTATCTACTCTTTTGCAGCGGACAGAAAATAATGTCAATTTTGCTCTTACTAGATAATGTTTTGAGTCAAATTGCAAGGGAACTCATTTACAATCATTAACATTCTGGGTCTCTATATCATTTCTTCACAATTTCAGCTTCCGATGCAATTTGATCAAGTTACAATAACTCATTTTCTAGAAAAGCCCAAGTTGCAACATATGTTTTAGCAAACTAAGCCCTAGATAATCTTTCATGAGCTTTAGCAAAGAGATGGACAAATGGGTTGAGAAAATCAACCTAGAAAACTACTTGACAAGGCTGAAGATTCCAATCACCTCTATCTTGAGCTTATTAGAATATGAGTGATCTAATGTCTATATTATCCTGATTTGAAGATTGAAATGATGAGATGTAACCAACCAATAATATTGCATATCCTTAGCCAAGAATACCATATAATAATTGAACTGTCTACAAGAGCATAAGATGGAAAAAATACATTATTAAAAGATCATGTCTATGACAAGAAAGGAAGATACCCATATGCATGAATTACTACAACCAAGTCTCTCTAAATTGAACTTCGAATCAAAGTAGGAATCAAAACCTATAGTAAAATACCGACATTCATTAAATTGAATAGAACAACCCATTACAGTAAAGAACGACCCTATTTGTGCAGGCATGTGACCAACTGTAACTTGATTCAAATTACCAATCAGTTAGTTGCCTCTCAATTTTCTTCACAATGAACAAAGTCACTTAACGGTGCTAATACATCTTATGTTGCACCATAATTAATGCCCTTCAGTATAGGTTTCCAGGTACTACATCAATGTTAATCCAAGAGATATACATGAGTATGATAATCTTTACCATACCCTGCTGCTTATGTTCTTTCCAAGGCTTCCAAAAAACACATCAATGCATGTATTTAAAACAAGAAAAAATGGGAAGCAACAAGGCACAATCCAGAATAAACTGTCCACAAGCCAATTTTTTGAATGAGCATCTGGGCTCATTTTCAGAAACATTGCTTATAATGTTGTACAAGTTTACCTGGAAAATACTCATCAAATACTATCAAATAAAACAAGCCAATATCATCAATTGTTTTCTAGTAATCAGACCAACACCATTCACATCAAATACCAAATTTCACCCACACAACTACATGGAAAATGCTCAAAATTTGATTAATATCATCAATTGTTTTCTAGTAATCAGACCAACACCATTCACATCAAGTACCAACATTCACCCACTTTCACCCACACATCCACATGAAAAATGCTAAAAAATCTACTCAAACACCAACATTCACCCACATATCCACATCAAATACACAAGGACCAACACCATTCACACCTGCATTCACTGCACAATGTCCTTAGCTAGTACATTCACATTTGGTTCATGTCTACATAACAAAAGAAAATGTTTTATATAACTACGCCAAAGATAATCACATTATATCACCATCATATGCAATGTTCCATAATTTGGTATGCAACTCTATGCCTCATGTTGCGCATGTCCTCCTTAGTAAAGTTAAATTAGTACCCATGCTACAAGTACTGCATATAAATGCAAACGCATACACCACAATCATTGTTATTGATTTGTTGTGGGTGTCCAGTTATCTCTCTCACTCTCACTGGGAGCCTCAAGGTTGTAGCTGCATTATATCCTAATTTCAACAGAACTATAGGCAAAACATATATGAGGATGGCAAAGTTCTTATAGTAGCTGTTCTATGTCAGCTCCAGAGTATTATTACATTTATTGACGATTGCACTCAATATTGTTATGTATACTTGCTGAGAAGTAAAGATGAGGCTATCGACATATTTATATTATATAAAAAAGAGGTTGAGAATCAACTTGGCAAGAAAATAAAAGAGCTAAGAAGTGATAGAGGTGGGGAATATGTGTAATGACCCGACCAGAGCTGGGCCCACAAAATCACTAATAGAAAATTCTATCTTTCCTTAAGCCAGGAATCATCGTCTGTGTGTAAGAGGTACAACATTCATCTACGCACTATAGAGCTTCAGGCTTCCCATACATAGACTTAGGTTGTAACGGACACATACACACACTGAAGCTTCATAGTTCGTCGCATGTAAAACAGAATAAAATATATATTTATAATTAATTTGGATCGGGCCAATGTTGTCGTTGGTTGCCTACATACATATTGGATATTATTCCAATACGATCGGATCTGAATGTAGTTCTGCCTAACGGCTATTACATACGTCAAGCATCACAAAATTATATACATTAAAATATGTATATACTGATATTCAATCGAAATCATACTAAAATTTGTAATCTATCGGAGTTAAGCGGAAGTTAATAAGCCGACAAAATCGTACATCTCGCTCTACCACAGAGTGGGATCAAAACCACATACACACGTCTTGCTTTATCACTGAGCCGAGACCGAACACACACACACCATATGTCTTGCTCTACCCTAGAGCAAGATGGAACATAAATATGTCACATCAAAGCATAGCAGATTAGAGCACAAAGGATCATGGCATAGCACACATCCTAAGCACATGTAGCTCTATAATTTAAATGGGATGTCAAAAATACGTACTCCCCTCATGTCTCGTAAGGTAACAGTATTCGAAGTTACTCGATCCTTCTGGGCGTCCTCCCCTTAGGATCCAAAGGTAGTGAACAAAGACTCCTTTAGCCTTCATACGTTCCTCACCTTACATGGAAAGATAACTCACGAATGCTCCCTTTCCCGGAGACTTCTCGTTTTCTGTGCCCATAGGTGACAGACAGAACCTCCCTTGCTCGGGGATGTTTCTCACACATCGTGGCTCTTCAGTGGAAGACAGAGCCTCCCCTACTCTGGATTGCTTCTCTAGTTGTGGCCCGGCAACTTCAGACAGACGTCTTGCTCCTGGCCCATTTTTCTTACTCCGGTGCTCGAGGACGACGGGCAGGGCCTTTCCTTGTCTCGGGGCATTTCCTCCTCATATGAATCACCAACTTAGAAAATAGACCCCTCCATCGCGAAGAGCATACTTGATTTAGTCCAGAACGCCTCTTGGATGGACTAAATCAGAGCTAGGATGCTCAAAAACAGAAAAAAAAAAAAAGATTGTTGGTGCTCGAGGACAATGGGCAGAACCTCTCCTTCTTTTGGGCGTTTCCTCATCATACGGTCTCCAACTCGAAGAAACTATCGCTCCATTGCATAGAGCACACTCGATTTACTTAAGAAAACCTCTTGAACGGCCTTAATCGGACTTAGAACGGTCAGAAACGGGGGAGGAGAAGAACTGATTGAAAAACAGAATGGAATGGGGTATTTATAGACCCCTGGTGTGCCGAAACTGCGGCGCCACCCACCGAAACCGCACGCAGCGCTCGCGGTAACATGCGGCTCACACCCGCGCGTTATGCGGGTTGCACCCACACCACAGAAATGCGGCGCCCATGGTAATGTGGGCGCGCACCGAGCACGCTGTGGCGCGTGCCGCGCACCGTTTTTTCCTTTTCCTTTTATTTTTTTTTCTTCTTCTTTCTTCAAACATGCATATCTCCCTACCCCGGATTCGGATTCGCGCGTTCTTAGTACTATTGGACTCGTATCGATGAGCCCTTTGATATTAACCCACTTAAAGCAATAAATAGTGCTCTTTCCAAGTGGGTCCCGCCTATTTTCTACGATTCTCGAAGGTCGTAACTTCCAGTCCCGACCTCCATTTCGCCCGTTCTTTGATTCGTTACGCTCGTTTCTTCGAGCTCTACTCAAATAAGGAGTTTTCAACCTTTGAAACCATGTATAATTTATTAGAAAAGGCACTAATTACCTCTAACCCCCTTGGTTAGTCGTAATCGAAAAAGCGGGATATTACAATATGAATCACCTTTTGGCGAATTATGTTCACAACATAGTATTATACACCAAATTGCAACACCATATTCACCTCAGCAAAATAGAGTTGTTGAACGAAAAAATAGAACTTTACAAGAGATGATGAATGTCATGTTAATAAGTTCTGGGTTACCCCAGAACATGTGGGGGGAAGCTTTGCTTTCAAGGAATTATATTCTCAACAAAAACCTCATAAGAAAACCATGCAGACACCATATGAATTATAAAAAGGTCGAAAGCTATCCTACAAATTCTTAAAGGTGTGGGGGTATTTGGCGAAAGTGGTTGTCCCTAATCCCAATAGGATTAATATTGGACCAAAGACCATTGATTGTGTGTCATTGATTATGCCAATAATAGTAGTGCATATCACTTTCTTGTTTATAAATCAGATATTCCTGATGTAAATGTCAATACTGTGGTTGAATCAAGAAATACTTCATTTTTTGAATATATTTTTCCATGGAATTCTACACAAGAGGTAAGTTCTCTTAAAAGAGCTTTAAATGTTGCATAGAACAATAGTAAAGACCAAGAGGGAGAAGATGATGAACCTAGACGTAGTAAACATGCTAGAACATCAAAATCCTTTGGTCCAGATTTTTTGACTTATTTGTTAGAAAATGTTCCTCAAAGCTTTAGCGAAGTCATGTCCTCTCCTGAAACACAATATTGGAAAGAGGTTGTAAATAATAAAATTGAATATGTTATGCAAAATCAGGGAGTTGATGGACCTTCCACTAAAGAGTAAACCTCTAGGATACAAGTGGATATTCAAGAGGAAGATGAAGGCTGATGGATCAATTGAAAAATATAAAGCTAAACTTGTTATCAAAGGATATAAGCAAAAGGAAGGTAAAGATTATTTTGATACATATTCACTAGTCACAAGGATAACTTCAATTAGGATGTTAATCGCTATTGTTGCTTTGTATAATCTTGAAATACATCAAATAGATGTGAAGACTGCATTCTTGAATGGTGACTTGAATGAAGAAATATATATGCAACAACCTAAAGGGTTTGTTGTACCGGGTCAAGAAAATAAAGTATGTAGACTTGTTAAATCTCTCAATGGACTTAAACAAGCACCCAAGCGATGACATGAAAATTTTGACAATATGATGATGTCAAATAGATTTAAAATTAATGAATGTGACAAACATATATATGTCAAAGAAAGACTTGATGGCTATGTTATTGTATGCCTATATGTTGATGATATGCTCATTATTAGTAGTAATGATGATATCATTAAAGCTACTAAGAAGATATTAAACAAACAGTTTGACCTGAAAGATATGAGTATTGCAGATGTTATACCAGGGATGAAAATCACTAAGAACAAGTGAACAGATCATCGAGGGGAATGGACTTGAAACATATACATTAAGAGTCACCACAATGGCAACACAACTTAGTTAACTGGAGATCCCAAGATCTAGGTTCAAAAGGACAACCGAATTGTGGAGGGTTCAAGAAGAATCACTATTGAGATATCTCTTCCTCATTCCTATGATGAGATAGTGATGTCTTGTCGCGCCCCGGGATTTTTTAAACCATATAAAATTTTTTTTTTCAAAAATATCGGAGTTTACCTGGGCCCGCGACTGGAGCCGCTGCCTTATACGATAATATAATAATATTTTTTCATGAATCACGGTCTGTGTACAAACACACAAGAGAAACATAATGAGAGTTCTTACTCGTTTTGGTGTGGTTGAAATCTTTGAAATCACATCGATAAAACTCGGAGTAGGCCCTTCTACCCGCACACTAAGCTTCATCGAGTCCTGCAAAGTCTAAGGGGTGGTGAGTATTTTAAAATACTCAGTAGGGGAGTTTATACGATCAGGCATGAATAAACACATGACAATTTCACAGCACATATATATAATATTTTTCATGAAAACAGGGTGTGCCTCTCACCCAAAACCACCCCTAGAGCTTCTTCCTACGTATCGAAGATGCTACTAGGGTTTGCAAGCTCTCATGGCTCGCTACAAATGTCCTAGACATATATATATATATATATATATATATATATATATATATATATATATATATATATATTAATAAGAATTTGTTGCGGGTACAAAGCAGCGACTTCTTACTCCTCCACAGATCATCTCAAAACATTTTGTGCTTGTGGATAGAAGAGCCACCCGTGCTCATGGGGCGCTGAGATCTACAGACTAGAGAGTCTTCCCATGATACTCTCTACCCTAGTGCGCCTAGCCTTGATAGTTGCCCTTCGTTAGGAGTGAATCAGGGGTTTTACCTTTCGTTAGGGGCTCACTAGGCTAAAATAAGTAATGTGGATCCAATTCCGAACCGGATTAATTGTGCCCTTAACTAGATAACGGAGCTCTATCGGGGTGCCCAACAACAACTCCGAACAACCAAAACACTCATGAGTCCCAGACTCATAGTCTTGAGTCCCAGACTCATAATCTTGAGTCCCATACTCAATCGAAATATCCTAGAGTTCCCAGACTCCAAAAAGGGCTATTTTCTTTAAAAACATTCTATCCCAATGTTTATCTTTTTGAAAACCCTAGCTCCGCCTCTACAAGTCATGGGAGCGTCACTATCAACGACTACAAAGGCAAGGTTGGTCACTCATTCCAATGAGACAGTTACCCCTTCTTTGTCCCGCTTCAATGACTCAATCACCATGCTTATACGTCTTTTCAAAAATAATCTTGAGAATCCTCCTTTCAACAGGGATGAATCCTCTAAAATTGTCCTTCAAATATACTGTATTCATTCGCAATGAAAACAGTGGCAAGCTAGTTTCTCGCTATCTCACACGCTCCACCGTGTATAATTTATATCAAAATCAACGGATAAACATTCGATCAAACTATTATATATGAGGCAATCATAATGCATGTAGTATATCCGCTTCCAGCGGCAAATCATTCGACTAGCAATATAAATATACGATATATAAATCATATTCTATCTCAACGATTAACCATTCAACAGATCGGATATATGTGCAGAAATCATAAATCATAACTTTAAAATAATAAGGTATAAACACAACCAAATATTATAATCATGCCTTAAGAAAGGATAAAAGCCCCTACCTCGCTCTCCGCACGAGTTTGAAACCGATAAACCGAACACCACGAAATTGGATGTCCACTTCTAGGGTTCTAAATGTCTCTAACCAGAAAATAACCCGCCACGACATCCAACATGCTTGATTTAGGTAAGCATGCCTCTTCAACAGAAGAAAACAGCTCCGAACTACTCCAGAAACTCTTTTTTCGTGCTCGTAGGCTACAAACATAACCTCCCCTTAGCCCGGGACACTTTTCTCACAACACGCCCGGACAGAATCTCCCCTTGCCCAGAGACACTTTACCCTTCCTACACCCATAAGCGGAAAACAGAACCTCCCCTTATTTGGAGACACTATACCCTTTTTGCGCTCGTAGGCAGTGGACAGAACCTCCCCTTACCCGGAGACACTTTACCCTTTCCGCGCCCATAGGCAGCGGACAGAAGCTCCCCTTACCCCGGGATGTTTCTCCCATATAGGGTCGTTAACTCTAGGAATAGATGCTTCCATTGCGTAGAACACCCTCGATTTAGGTAAGAACATTTTTTGAATGGAAGAAAACAGACTCAGAATGACTCCAGAAACTTCTTCGGAAAAATGAACAGAATTCATAATTTATAAGAGAAGGACGTGAGCGGATGCGGAATCGCATGCATTTGCGCGTGACACATGTCGCACCACAATTTGCCCAAAATGCAGCATCATCGTGCTAGGCGCGCGCGTTCGTCTGCGTGGACCCTATTACGCCCCGACTTTTTAAATTGCTTTAAAGGTCGGAGCGTCGGCAGCTCGTACTAGTAAACGGGCCAAGATCAACCGTGCACAGAAGAGTAACTATCCATTGATTTAGGTAATTACAAAAAACTTTACAAAATAAGGCTTATCGTGCCTTAACAAAATCAAAGTCACGCACATACAAAATTAATACATAACAAAAGAACGTGATAAAGCATAAATCTTTCAAAGTCTACGAGCAATCCTCAAGAATGTTATCTTCGTCGTCCAAACCTACGGCATCTAGGGGTGAGTAAGTATAATTATACTCAGTAGATAGAATTAAATTCTACTAGCATGCTAAAACATAAAGCATAAATAAAGATGCATAAAATATTCTCATAATACAACGTCGAATTAAATCAATATTGTCGACTAACAGAATCCAACACATTTCTTAAATAAAAAGGTAGACAAAAATAGTTCTTCACAGAATCTGGTAAATTTGGATAATTCGTTCGTAGCCAAAATCCGATAATTAAATTCAAATCAGATAAATCGTCGTTCACAGAATATCGTCGATACCCGAGCGACATACACTCGTGCTCGGGGGCAACAGGATCAGAATGAAGAGGATCTTCCCACGATATCCAACTTCATGGGCGTGCCATATGCCATAATAGGTGGTACCTAGGAGTCATAATAACTCTGATAACTTTTGGGCTTTATACCAAATAGCTACCCATCAAAACCGATCGTAGTTTTTGGGCTTTATACCAAATAACTACCCTTCAAATCCGGTCAAATCATTCATAAACGTATTCCAAATAATAAGAATATTTTAATGGACATATTATAACAAAACTCACAAAGAGGCGTACACGACGTTATTATTTTAGTGCATGTCCACTCTTAATCATATTCATTTCAAAATAATAATTTATTTAAGAGACAAATAAATTATAAAATATAACGCCTAGTCATAGCAAGGAATTAGAACTTAAAACCACCTACTCTCGTTAAGCTTACATTTATAATTGGCTTAAAAGTGGTGGGTGGCACCTCCCCCTGTGCCGAGATAGTCTCCTCGTCTAACTCGGGTGAGGGAGTCAGAAACTCCCCTAGCGTCGGGACAATCCCTCATCCAGCTTGGGTGAGGTGGACAAGGCCTCTTCTTGCCTCGGGTCGTTTCCACCTTTTAGAGGGGTTATCTCGAAAAGGTAAGTTTGGTTTTTGAACAGGTAAAAAGGGGCATGGAATGGTTAAGAAATGCACGTTTAAAGTATAAAAACGACGTGGAACACAACAAAAGAGAGGAGAAATAGGTTATGGGCGAATTGGGAACCCCCTCCCCCTCCCCTTTAAATAGAAGATGCTGCCCGTTGGATGTGGCGCGCATCCAACAAGGGTCAAAAAGGCTAGCCCGGCGGTTAGCCTCCTGCTAACCGCTGGGCTAACTTGCAGTTAGCCACAGGCTAGCCGCAGGGTTAACCCGCAGGCTAGCCACAGGGCTACCTTGCTGCGGCAGGTTAGACATGCCGCAGCAGGTCTGATCCTGCCGCAAAGTGGCAGGTGAGCTGACGGCTCCTGCTGATGCCAGCGTCAGCCCCCCGCGAACGCTAGTGCGTCAGCACTGGAGTCATTTTTTTTTTCGTTTTAAAAATAAAACGAAAATTTAAACCTGCGCAACTCCCTGCCCCAAACTTGGAATCACACGTTCTTGGTACCGTTGGACTCGTATCGACGAGCCCTTCGAAACAAGACCAGACAAGGGCATGTTTTCTCGCAAATTTAAAATGGGTCCCGCCTATGGCATGCTTCCCAATGCCATAGCCTACTATCCCGGTGTCCGTTTAACACGATCTTAGGCTTGATACGTTCGTCTCGCCAACCCTTATTAAATGTCTTAAGGCTTCTCTAAATGAATCAAGCTCAAGATAGTCAAATTTTAAGAAAAACCGTCAATGGGCCTTAAAACCCATTAATGGGCCCAAACGCCCGAATTTCAAAACATAGAAATTCCGGGGCGTTACAGACCAGCCGCGCGTCGTTTCACTCGGTGCGGCACAGCTCGGCTTGGCTCAGCGCGGCTGGTGGCGTCATCAATGACGCCATCTATTTTGTCCTTTTCTTAATTTTTTTATAATATTTTATTATTAATTTAATCAAATATAATTCCAACTTTAAAACCATGATAACTTCTTATCTAGAAGTCAGAATTGTACGTTCTTGGTACCGATGGACTTATATCGACTAGCCCTTAGAAACTAAACCCCACATGGGTAGGTTATCTTGTACTTTTAAAGTGGGTCCCACCCATATAGCACATTTCCTAATGTTGTAACTTTCACTCCCGACCTCCGTTTCGCGTGTTTTAAGGTTCATTACACTCATCTCACCGAGCTCTATCACACCCATATAAAAACTCTTCAAATATCTACCTCTAAATAATTTAAAACAATTAAATACTCATAAAATAGTTTTATTTAGAGGCAAAAAATTATACCGAAAATTCGTGGTTGTTACAATCTACCCCCCTTATAGACCTGATAGTTTTCACAAGGGAAAGCTCAAAGCCAAAAGCTACCTTTCCCCCAGACACAAACTTTTCAATATTTGCTCTCACAGTTTATTTGTATTATTTTACATAGTTATTCAGCCAATTCTCATTCATATTGGGGATTGTTAGAAGTAGGCATAATATTTAATGGGTTAAACCCATATTATTAATGTGGGCATAATATTTACATGGGTTAAGCCCATGCTATTTATGTGGGTCAAGCCCATATTGATTATGTGCGTCAAGCCTATATGGTAGAGAGCCCAAACCCACTTCGTATTAAACGAGAATTACACATGTAAATTAGTTGAAATAGTAAATAGTCCCACATCACCTAGAAGAAGGTAATGATGTTGGTATATAAGGCACAAGTTTGGCCTTTCAAGTTAGGCCCTTTGGCTAACCCACTTTTGTGGAGGAGTGATATATTCGACCCATGCACTTAAGTAGGCTAACCCACATGTGTGCGCCGCCACCGTCCGGCATAGTTCTGTTCGCATGCACGGCCAGCTGGGTTTGGTCGGGTAGCAAAATAATTATTTTTGTGACAAATTCATTTGGTTTGGTTTTCTCTTATTTGGTTTGATTTCTATTAACTCAAAACGGGTCCAGTTTGATTCACTAAAAGGTGTCCCTTAACAGATGGACGCATCCGTTTGAACGGGACGGATTGTGTCTTCAACAGGATTTCTTATATATTTCAGAAAATATATTTTATGCATAACCCTTTTCTGGATTGTCGTCTCCATCATTTCTGTGAGAGCATTGCATATCTTGGTTCGCTACATATACTGTCTTGCAGGTGCTTCTGCAGTATATAGTTAATCGTCTTATCTTAGGAAGCATACACCCATGTGTATCTTAAGTTCCGTTAAAGAGGGCGAATTCTGTCTTAGAGCGATTTGCTTGATTCGATCATAATTACTCCAATAAGATTTTTCATTATAATACTTGCAAAGGTACGAAAATAACAAAAATTGTACTAAACTATTTCAAGTGTACCATTTGTTTATAAGTAGCATATTTAAATGGGGTAAAAATGCAAATTTTCTACATTATAATGACAAATGATTATTTTGTGGGAGCTCTAATACATTTACCACGTGATACATTATTTTCATGCACCTTAATGTTTGTTCAAGGAGTATAAAATATTCAATATCTTGTGTCACAAAATATCAGTTTATTTGACCTATTAGATACTCTTTTATTTATAATTATGGTTGACAAGGGATTCAGTAAAGAAACAAGTGCAGAATAAAAGCAGAGAAATTATTGTTACTTACCCCATAACATACAAGGTTGGCAGCCACGATGAAGTCTACACTTTGTATTGTCGGTTGCAGCTGTGTTGGGACCTGCTGTGGCCTGTGAGGTACTCACACCCCATTTGATGGTCTAACTAAAGGTGTGGGAGCCTCACAGCCGGTCTGAACCAGGCTGCAGCCTCCCCCAAGCATGCTATGAATGTTGAATGTTGCTGAACACTTTTAGGATCCTCACATAAAAAGACAAGAAGCAAAACCAGAGTTCTCCCGGTATAGCAGCAGTTGCAAAAAGCAAAACCAGAGTTCTCCCCACCAAATCCAGCCCCAGCTGATGGGAAATTCAGGACGACCCACATGACAAAACCACCCAGCCCTTCTATGTGCCTCTTTACCCGGCGCTTGCAAGAAAACAGATGCAAGGAGAAAGGAGTAGAAGGCGGCACAGTGGAAATATGTATGGGCGAAGAGGAGAAATTTTTGGGTGTGCGTCGTACACCGTATTATCTGTGTATTTTACGAAAGAGCCTGATGGAAAAAATGGGGAGTCTTCATGCCTTAAGAGGTGAAAGTAATAGCTTAATGAAACCATATCCAGAAAAGGAAAGAGGAAAGAGAGATATATGGTCGTTGGATTGGCAAGTTGATCCTAACAAAGAGGGATTCATCTGTGGGTTTCTCATGTTATGTTCTCAAAATGCAATAATGTGTTAAAATTTAGCGGATCAAGATTTTGGAAAATTTGGTTATTTTATATAGTATCAGAACTCCAGTTTCTTTAATGGTATGTGTTTAAGTCTCGTTAGATGGACTCTTGCACATAAAAAGGGTGTTATAATTTTTTTTTTTAAATCCCTCTCTGAAAGCTAGAGCTTTGGAAAAATTTAATTATCTTACATAATGAAGCAAAGAAGAGAGCTTATTCAAGTTGTTTAAAGCACTTGAATTTTAGAATTCAAATATCATAACATTGATTTTTTTTTCTTCTTCTTCTTTCTTCCTTTCTTTTCCTCTTTAAGAAGTTGGAAGTTTCAAAGAGACTGATGAACGGGAAAAAAACCTAAAGAACAGAAAATAAAATGAAAGGTAGGATGTGTTTACACAACCGAACTAGCACTACAAATTTGATTGTCTACAAACCCACCATTACCACAATGTATCCAGTGGATATGGAAAGGGAAACCTATTACTTGTGATATCATAGCCTCGGTCAGCCTTTCATTTTCCTTCCGCATAGGGCAGGCGACTTGACTTTGACTCTGAGAATTTACTTTAGACAAAGACCAAACATTTCATGTGTTTCACATACTCAAAAATTATCCCCTTCCAGGTAGAGTGTTTTTTATTTTTCTTTAACAATAAGCTCAGCGTAAAAAATATATATATGTGAATATTTAATATTTAAGATTGAAGTGTACATATTAATATATGTTAATAATTAATATTACTTATATTAATATACATTAGTATATACGTCGTGGATCTCATAAATACATATCTTAGGTTAGAGCTGGAGTGGTTCTAAAAATGCTTACCTTATATTTAGTGTCCCTTTTTGAAATATGTATCCTTTATACTTTGCCAAAAAGGAGCATGGTCTCTTTTTTAACGCGATAAGAGCGAATAAGAACAAAGTAGGTTCGAAGAAGGTCCAAGTTCATCTGCCGGAGAAAGTTCAGAGAAACTCCTCCAACGAAAGGTCATCAAATCAGGAGCAGGAAGGAGCGTGGCGTGTCCAACGGCTCTACCTTTTGAATTTATTGCTAACCTGGCTGAAGACTCGGGCATATATCTCTCAAGTCAATAGATGAAGTCTTCTCCCCCGGCCAGGCCCCGTCGGCAGCTATAAAGTATTTAATCCGCAGAAAATTCTGGATTCGGCAGCAAGTGTGCTTGCTCCTTAGGTACCTGCCCTCCACTTCCTCTCATTTCATTTTCTCTGTGTGTTTCTTTTTTACTTATGCTTCTTCTCAGGTGTTTGCCTGCCTTGATCATATAACTCGACGATACAAGAGGAAGAACACCTATTGCTGTCCCATCTTTTCTCATTTGAATTCGGAAATTGAAGTGCTTAACATAAAAAAAGCTTCAGTAATCCATTAAAAACAGAACAGCTTCAATGAGATTTATTTTTGACTCCATCATTTCATTATGGAAACAGAAATCCCTCTTTGTTAAGACTCACTTGCCAATCCATTACTCCATCAGGGGAACAGATCATGGAAAACCCAGGCAGCAATTCCTCTGTTTTACGACGCCAATCTGAGGAGATGAAGAATCTATGCTACATCTCATATATCTCTCTGTGCTTGTCCGGCTATGGTATCTTCCGGTTATTAATTCACCGTGTAAGGAATGAAGACTCCCCCTTATTCCACCAGACTCTCTTCAGGGCCCATACATATCTGCTCTATGTTTCCTTCTTCTCTTCAATCCTCTTACTGCTGATTTCTTGCAAGATCCGTGGGAAGAGGCACATTGACTTGCTGACAAGTTTTGTGATGTGGATCCTCCTCAATTCAGGCATTTATGCTGTGGCCCTTGCCCTTTGCCTTCTGCTGGACATAGGCACGGTTGGGAGAGCTCTGGTGCTGCTTTCTGCTGCTGTACCTGGCGGATTGGCCCTTCTCGTCTCTCTGTGCCAGGATCCTAAGGTGTTTGACGAATTTCAACAACCATGTCATGCTTGGGTGAATCTGCACCCTGAAGAAAAAGTGTAAGAATTTCACCCACCCCTTCACTACGATCATACATCTTATTCTCTCGGTTGAGAAGGTTGTACCAAAAAAAAAAAAATTGTGCCCACAGAATTTGTAAGCTATTGTATACTCCCCTCCGACATATATTAATAGCTTCAATAAAAAGATTAGTGTTCCGTATTAGTTGCTCCATTTGGCACAACTTAAACCGTTAGATTAGTGTTTGATGCTTCTCACACAACTTCGCTGGAAATCCTCGTTGTAAGGAGAAGCAGAGGAGGGATGGCGGTGTGTAGCTGGATCAGCTCCTCCTCCTTGTCATCCCAAGACCCTCGGCGCACTCCACGATGCCAATCATAGCTATTTATCCTCGGCCATAGCCGTTGTCGTCATTGGCCACAGCCATTGTCGTCATCGGCCACAGACGTTGCCGTCATCGGCTTTCGACCGAACGACCAGTTCTTTTCAACTCGGCTGGTCTTGTTCCCGTCGCCAAGAGATGCGATGAGGGAGGTGAGGGCCTGCCTGATGCGACAGAGCTCTCCGTCACTGAACGGTGCCTAGGCAAGGGCCGAGGCAATAATCTGAGAGTTGTGAGCGCATCTGCACCAGCAAACTATATTGCAAAGGTCGAGAGCCTTGATGGCGCATTTGAGTAGATCGGAAACTAAATGGTCGTGAGGGGTGGGGGCTGGAGAAAGAACATTTTAATAAAAATAAAAAAAAATAGAAATTAAGCTATTAATATAGGACGGAGGGAGTATATAAATAAATGAGGATATATAAAGTGGGCCATGGGACAATAAATTATCCAATAGTTACCCTCATATTAGTAAATAACGCAAATAAATAAGATTTATGTGCATAATAGTTTGTGCTTTTTGGTAACTTAATTATCTTATGTAATATTAAACATTTACCGAGATAGAAGGTCTTAGGTTCTAGTCTTGCTAGAAATACCGATATCTTACTTATGTTCCATTTGTTATGCGTAATAGACTTATGCATATGAAGGGGATATTACAATATAAAATAATAAATACTTTCCTAATAATAAATGCTTAAAGGAATATTTGAATAATAAATAAATAACTAAGATTTTTTTCTTAACAACTCAAGCTTTTTGGAAATATAGTTATCTTACAAGTATTACTAATAATTTTTATCAAATAACAAGTGACTACCAACTATTTATAAGGCAGAGCTGATAAACTCTGTGCCTATTCATAATTATAGCTTCCTTCCCTTCCCTGGGCCTGTTCATAGTTATAGCTCCCTTGGCTTTCATATGCCTCCTGAGAATTCATCTATCAATTTAGGAAGATTGATGAGGAACTGAATATTGATTTACCTTCTACTCACTAACGGTGCTAGTATCATTTGAAATTGATGTCTGTGACACTATTTCCATCTAAATGGTAAGGAGGTGAAGGGGGACCATATGGTAGGCCATTACCACCCACCAAGGAATTAAGAGTCTGTTTCTTATTTTATATATATATATATATATATATATATATATATATATATATATATATATATAAAAGTCCATTCCATAACCTGAAATTTGGACTAATTTTTGTATGTGCACGCCTTCCTCTAATCTTGAATGATTAGCCAAAATTGTTTAGAAATTGTCATTAAAATTGAAGAAAAGGGTAAATATGAAAGGGGTATGACATACAATAGTTTGTATAAGCCTAAATTGGGTTCTTACCTTTTCTCTTTCAAAAATGTTTTCTTGACTAACTCCATGACCGACGCATGTGAACATGCTACATGGGGCTTCCAACATAGTACATAGAGACCAAACACTACCTCTATATACTGTATTAGAGGTAAACAGATTTAATATAGTATATAGAGGTTGTGTTCGCTTCTACAATGTGATGTACCAGGAGAACAATCGGGATAACTGGTGGGGACTGGGGAGAGGTAAGGGTCTCTAGTTTGGTCGCTATTTGCTCAACACCTTATTGCATCACACAAAACATTTATTGGCCGAATTGATGCAAGAGAGGTGTGCACACATTGATTCTAAGAATAAGCAGCTTTGATACCAATGATGGGACAATCATCTTTCATTAGAATAGCCCACAACCTACAGCCCGAAACATCGATCTCAACAGTAAACACTTTATTGAAGTTGGGAATAGCCAATACAAGGGTAGCAACGACCCTACAATTTTGAGATCAAAGGTCTGTGCGCGACATCACTCCACTAGAATACCCCTTGTTTCAATAAGGTTGTCAAAGGTGCAGCAACGACCCTACAATTTTGAGTAAACTGTCCGTAGTTGCAGTAAGGCCAAAAAACCACATAGTGCTCACACCGAAGAAGACAGAAGCCAATCCACCATTGAAGCTACCTTAGACCCATTCATTGAAGTATCCCCACGGGATATAACATGCCCCAAATACTCAATTTGATGACTCCTAAAAGAACACTTGTTGCGCTTCAAGAACAATGAACTAGCACACAAGGTTTTAAATATCAACCAAAGGTGCACTAAGTGAGCCAACCATGTAAAGTTGTGCATAAGAATGTCATAAAAAAACACCACAATGAATATCAATGGAGAAACATAAGGAAAATGTCATTCATAAGATTTTAAAATATGGTGGAGGATTTGGTCAATCCAAATGAAAAAATTCAAAGTGTCCAACATGAATACAAAAGGTTGTTTGGTGCATATTGGTAGGTGCAAACAAATGTGGCGGTACCCAGCTTGCATGTCCAACTTGGAAAAGAATTGAGCCCCAACTAAGTCTTCAAGCAGGTCTTCAATAACTAGAATAAGATATTTGTACTTCTAGATTATGGCATTGAGAATCCTATGGCTCATATAAAACCTCAAAGTACCATCTTTCTTTGGTGAAAGAAGCACCAACAATGAGTCAGAACTAGTAGTAGACCGTATCACCCCAGACTCAACATGTCATTAACTAGCTTAAATCTATGGGCACCTGTAAGGCCTCACAGTGGCTGTTTGGATGTTAACACAATCAAGATCTTAGGATCATGGACTTACATAGGTGGCAATGGCAAGGTCACTGATGTTGGGCTTATTTTTATATTAAAAATATCAAGTGCCTAACTGTCTCAATTGACACTATTTTGGGCTTTCAAAATTGTTTGGGTAATGGGTCTGAGTCTGACTACCCATTAAGCTGTTGTTTTAAGTGGTAAATCTAAATTGTTGGCTGACCTCTAGATGGATGGTCAGGATTCTAGGGTTCTTACTAATTATGCCTTAGTTTAGTTATAAATACACAATCAGTCATCTTAATACGGTGCCTTAAGTGAGATTACTCTCAGTTAAGTTCTAAACCAGAAACTCATTGAGTAATTCTGAAGAAGATTAGTAGAGACAAGGCTTCATCAAAGGAATTAAGCTTGGTTGAAAGATCTAATAGCTACAGGTATAGCTAAACCTTATGTATTATGTTTATCAATTAGTATCGAGTCAGGTTTACTTGTGACGACGACAAAAACAAAATTTTGGTATGCGATGGAAATTTTTTTCTTCTCTTCTCGTTTGCTATCGTTGTAATCAGACAGCTACCAGTCCACCGGACTACTGGCTGGAGTACACACGCCAGCCAGAGCCTCCGCTGTGTCGGCCCTCCGAATTTGTTCGTACAGTCCGGCGGCAGTTAAAAAATTTGATTTTATCTGTCTTTTCACGTCAGCTTCTATTTTTTGGCCACTGTGGGCCTCCGGATGTCACCCCTATCTCCGATCTTGCCTAGCGCAGGCCAGTGCTGCCTCCTCACAATGTTTGGGCACTGGTTGGCGCTGCTGCTACACACAAAGCCAAATTTCTTTTCCTCTATTTTTTGGCCGCTTACTCTGGTTCGTTCGAGATCCACCGCCGCCGAATGTTACTAATTGTCTTGAGGGCCAGATCTTGAACCTCCACCGTCGAGCAAACGATTTCCGGTCTCTTGGGCTGCCGGCGAGCGTTGCGCACAATTGCTGAAAATTTTCTCTTCCTGTGCATTTTTTCGATATACCTGCTACAGGCTACCTCTTTCGGGATTATTGACAGATCTATTTTTTTCAGCCTACGGCGGCACATTTTCCGTCGACTCATTTTCCAGGGAGCGCCTTTTGGATGGCGACGAGTGGCTCATACAGGGCCGTTTTCAACCTCTCTGTCAAGAGGTTGAAGATAACCCTCAGAAGCGGGTCGTCACTGACCCGCATCGTGGGTTAGTTGTGGCACAGGTCAGATTCTAACCCGGCCCAAACCAGGTTCAGAACTAGTTTGGTCGATTCTGGGTCAACAAAAAAAAAAGAAGGAAGGAATTTCTTTTTATGGTTTCTTTATATAGTTATGATTGCATGTGGAATTGTCGATGTATTTTTAAATATCATGTCAAGGCTTTATTAATGTTATGGGTCGGCCAGGGGATTAAATTGCAATTAGATGTTTTATCAATTTTTAAAAAAAAAATTGTTGAGTGCACCACTTATGTAACTTTGAGAGAGAGTGTACATTATGCTTATTGTAAGTGACACCAAAATTCAAGGACCACATCTAGAAGCGGTTGCAGTAATGAAGAATTATTGTACATTTTGTCTATTTTAGGGGCCTAAAGCTTCTAATTTGTACATTTTTTAAGGGATTGTACATGGGCTTTTTCAATTGTGGTGTGTGGTGATGAAACCCCTGGCCGAGTCCCAAAAGCCCGATGACAAAAATTGACAAAAAGGCCTTTGTCAATTTTGTATATGGATGTTTTTTTATTGTTTGATGATTAATTGCATTCATTTTGTTATATAAATACATGATAAGCACAAGTTTAGTTCCCACGCCCATTGAGACGACTTAAGAGTGACCAAAGCATTCTCAGTTATTTTTTAAATTGTGTTGTCATTAAATTTTGATTATGTGATAAAGATTATCATCCGCCCCCAAAGGGAGGTGGTTGTTAGCGTCACATAATCAGGATAGGGTGGAGGGTTATATATTTTAACATGGGTGAATCCTTATTCCCAAAGGTGTGGGATTTTCCTATAATGTTTTATGTATAAACCACTAGCCTTATCATGAAACAAAATGAATATCTGCTTCTATACGGTTTCGTTATTTTGGTGCAGATTACAACCTTTGCCCAAAAGAAAGTTTACAATTTTACTATATGATTTTAGCATTGACTATTTAATATTTCTGTTATTGTTTCTTGCCCTTATTAATGTTTGCACGTATTTATTTTTTTATTCCACCTTATCCATCTTTTATTTCTGACCCTAATTAGCACCTTCCATTAATGTCTGAGGACAATTTTACGGATAGGAAAGAAAAATTCTTTTACTATTAGGGTGCATGGACTTAGATTTGACATTTCGTATGGATGTACCCACCACTCCTACGGAAAAAAGTACGCCAAATGAGGTAGCATCTTTTGAAAAGTGGGAGCAGTCTAACCACTTAAGTATGATGCTCATAAAGTCTCACATAAATAAAAGCATTAGGAGATTCATCCCAAAATACGCTACAGTTTAAGAACTTTTGAAAGCTATTAAGCTCAATTCAAGAGTTCTAATAAATCCTTGACCAACACCTTAATGTCCAAGTTGTCATCCATAAGGCTAACATATGACAAAGGGGTGAGAGAGCATATCATGTAGATGCATAATATAGCTAATCATTTGAACAACTGAAAATAAAGATTGATGATATCTTTTTGGTCCACTTTATTTTGAACTCTCTGCTTACACAATATGGGTCATTGAAGATATCTTATAACACACATACACTCAATGGTCAGTTAATGACCTTTTGAGGTATGTGTGTACAGGAAGAGGGGAGACTTAAGCAAGAGAAGCTAGAGAATGCCAATCTAGTTTCTTATAAATGACAGAATAAGGGAAATCATAGTGCTCCAAAGAAGAAAGCTGGTAAAGGTGTGCCAATGAAGTCTACAAGCATCACCAAGGAAACCAAATACTTTTTCTGCAAGAAGAAATGACACATGAAGAAAGATTGCCCTAAATATCAGAAGTGGCTTTCCAAGAAATGAGGTAATTTCATGTCTTTAGTGTGTTATGAATCTTATTATGTTGATTCTCATCATAATAACACATGGTGGATTAACTCTGGTTCTACAATCTATGTTTCTACTGTCATGCATGGGTTTCTCAGTCTAAAAAAACCAAATGATGGGGAGCACAACATCTATTATGAAAATAAGACGTGTTCAAAGGTTGAAGGTGTGGGAACATATAGGCTTGTTCTTCATACAAGATACACCTTAGATTTAGAGACTAGTGCCTCATGGCTTTAATTTTTAGTTTATAAATTCCTTATTTCTAATTATTAAAGATTCAGTTACCATTGGTTATAGTTCTTTGATAGATGGATTATATTGTCTCTCTTTGTATGTTTCCTTTGAACAATATATGATGTATGTGTAAGGAAGTGTTATTAAAAAGAATTTCTCTATGTTATGGCACAAGCGGTTGGGGCATATCTCTATTAATTGCTTAAAGCGATTAGTACGAGAATGAGTTTTAAAAACTCTTGACTTTATTGATTTTGAGATATGTATAGAATGCAAAGGGAAAATATACTAACAAGTCTTCTAAGGGTGCTAAGAGGTATGATGAGAAATTAGGCACCATACACACTGATATCTGTGAACCGTTTAGTACTCTCTGTCTGCATGGTCAAAGGTATTTCATTACCTTTATAGATGATCATACCCGATACATGTATCTTTATCTTTTATATAAAAAGTCTGAAGCATTTGATGATTTTAAGATTTATAAGGCAGAGGTAGAGAAATAATCTAGCTTGAGTATCAAAATTATTAGATCAAACATAGGAGGGGAATACTATGGTAGGTACATAGAGAGTGGACAAAAACCTGGACCATTTGTGGAGTTCCTGAAGGAACATAGTATTGTTGCACAATACAAAGGACCAGACACACCATAACAAAATGATGTTACTGAAAGGAGGAACTGCACATTGATGGATATGGTGAGGAGTATGATTAGTAACTCCTCTATTCCTCTCAATATGTGGAGTGAAGCCTTAAAGACAACCATGTACATTTTAAATCGAGTTCCATCTAAAGTTATTCCTAAAACACCATTTCAGCTATGGTATGGATGGAAACCTAGTTTAGATCATGTACACATTTGGGGTTGTCCTGTTGAGGTTAGAGTGTACAATCCACTTGAAAAGAAGTTTGACCTAAGACTATCAGTGGATTTTTCATTGGTTAGGCATAAAGGTCTAAGGGTTATAGTTTTTATTATTTCAACAGGCCTAATCCAATAAAGTTCTGAAACGGTTTAACATGAAAAATTGCTCACCTAGTGTAGCTCATATTGTGAAGGGTGACAAATTTGGCTTGTTCCAGTGTCCAAAGAATTATTTGGAATTGGAGAGCATGAAGGAAA
Organism: Saururus chinensis; assembly: GCA_035235625.1. Lineage (NCBI taxonomy): Eukaryota > Viridiplantae > Streptophyta > Magnoliopsida > Piperales > Saururaceae > Saururus > Saururus chinensis. The sequence continues at coordinate 2,978,615 of CP141148.1, forward strand.
TTTCTTATGTATCGGCAGTTGGTAGTATGATGTACTTAGAGGTCTGCACAAGACCAAATATTGCCTTTGCTATGGGAATGTTGGGTAGATATCAGAAAAATCCAGGGTTGTATCATTAGAGAGCTGCAAAGAAAGTTATGAGGTATCTATAAGGAAAGATGGATTATATGCTTACATATAGACATTCTGATCATTTTGGAGCTAGTTGGATACATAGATGTAGACTTTGCTGGTTGTGTTGACTCAAAAAAGTCGACATCGGGTTATATTTTCCTTCTAGCAGGCAGTGCTATCTCTTGGAAAAGTATTAAGTAAACCTTTACCACGTTGTCGACTATGAAAGCAGAGTTTGTTGCTTATTATGAAGGCATGTCACATGCTACTTGGCTGATAAACTTTATCACAGGACTTACTATTATGGATTTCATATCTAGGCCATTAAATATATTTTGTGATAATAGTGTTGTTGTGTTCTTCACGAAGAACAACAAGAGTGGAAGTTGGAGTAAGCACATTGACATCAAGTATCTTGTTGTTCAGGATCATGTTAAAACAGGGACAATTGTTATTGAGCATATAGGTACTGAGCTTAGGGTTGCTGATTCAATGACTAAGGGCTTACCCCCTTATCTGTTTAAGAGTCATGTGGATCGTATGGGTCTTATTAGCTCATTGTGTATTTGATTTTGCTTATGTACTTCTGGAATTTTTTCATTTATCATAGCAGTTACAGTTTCTATTCTCGTGTTGTCTAATTTTTTGTGCACTTAAGTATGAGACAATATTTGCTAAATGAGTAGGAGCAACCTTCACTTATATATAAATTTTGCCACATATAGCACTCAAACAGAATGAATTAGTTTCATTGTGAGACATAGAAGGAATGTTCTCCTATGATGACATAACCACCTTGATTCATGCAATTATGACATGTTGTAAGGGTATAAAGTTACCACATACAGTTTTAAGGGTATTATTTTTTCAAAAGATGTATGCGCATACAAAAGTCATTTTAAAGTTTCTCATTACCCACTTGGTTATTTTTTAACTAAAATATTTTTTTTCTCAAATTTAGTTTAATTGAGCTAAGTGGGAGGTTTTATTCTTTTTATGGCTCAATTGAGAAGTTCTGACAAGTGGGAGAATGTTGGGCTTGTTTTTATATTAAAAACATTAAGTAGCCCAACTGTCTCAATTGACATTGTTTTGGGCTTTCAAAACTGTCTGGGTAATGGGCCTGAGTCTGAATACCCATTAAACTGTGGTTTTAAGTGGCAAATTTCAACCATTGGCTGACCTCTGGATGGACGGTCAGGATTCTAGGGTTCTTAACAATGGTGTCCTAGTTGAGTTATAAATACACCAATAGCCATCTTAATACAGTGTCTTAAGCAAGATTACTCTCAGTCAAGTTCTAAAGTAACTCATTGTGTAATTCTGAAGAGGATTAGCATAGACAAGGCTTCATCAAAGGAATTAAGCTTGATTGAAGGTTCTAATGGCTACAGGTATGCCTAAACCTTATGTACTATGTCTATCAAGTGACACTTCAAAAGAACTGTCAAATTTAGTCAACAATGTGGTCAAGTCGGGTAGAAGTATAGGCCTTGCAACAGCCTCATCTGAGCAAAGTTGCAAAAACATCCTATGAGGCACAAAAATGGACAAAGTACTCATGTCTTGCGCTATATGCAATGTACTCAATTGTTGTCTCCGAATTTGAACTAGCACCCCATTAACTGCAAAATTCATAGTCATTTCCCAAAAATTCAACACCACCTCACCTATTTCATGAAGCTATTACACTCCTATTGCAGCATCAACCTCCTTAGTTGGCAATAAATAGAGGTCAAGTATGAATGAATGGCCACACAACAAGAGTTTTGATGAAAGCACATATTATCACTACAAATGTGAGACCTCAAATTTTTTAAGAAAATATAATTTTTTATTTTTCAAATTATTTTTTTCATTAGTAAACCACCACGTGTTGATGTGCACATTGGTGATAATTAGTTTTAATTATCGGTAAACATTGGTATGTCGATAGTCACATTGATGAAACCGTGAGACACATTGTCTCAAAAATCATGGGAAGTTATGTAGTTTAGAATTTTGAGAGGCAATTACGCCTTATTTAAAGGGAAAGGATCTCAAAATTGTAGAATGGGTGAGTCTTTTTAGAGTCTTAGTGATAGTGGAATGATTCGATGCGAGAGTATAGAAGGGTTCGCTCCAAGAAGGAAGAGCTGTGTGGATTAAAGGTCAAATCCCAAATCTTTCCACTATATGATGTTCAAATTTCATGTTCAAAATTTATTTTCATGATTACTTGCTAGTTTTGAATACATGCATGAATGTTTACTAGAGAATTTACGTGTTATGAGTAATAACGATGATTTTTTTACATGTTGATCATAGAGCATCTTTTCATGTTTAAACTGTAAGAATCTCAGTTTATGAGTGGATTTTATCATGTTTTTTGGAAGAAAATGTTAGGGAATCATACAGTCTTTGTTTGTTTTCTTTCCAATCATTGACACAATTGCCACTACATTGGTGGTCAGAGGAAGATGAATGGTATCATCGTTGTCCTCAAGCACCGACAATCTTCTTTTTCTCTGTTTTTGAGCATCCTAGCTCCGATTTAGTCCATCTAAGAGGCGTTCTTGACTAAATCGAGTATGCTCTTCGCGATGGAGGGGTTCGTTTTATGAGTTGGTGATTCGTATGAGGAGAAAATACCCCGAGACAAGGAAAAGCCTTGCCCGTCATCCTCGAGCACCAGAGTAAGAAAAAGGGGTCAGGAGCAAAACGGGGTTATGTCCGAAGTTGCCGGGCCATAACTAGAGAAGCAATCCAGAGTAGGGGAGGCTATGTCTTCCACTGAAGAGCCACGATGTGTGAGGAACATCCCCGAGTAGGGGAGGTTCTGTCTACTGCCCACTAGCGCAAAAAATGAGAAGAGTCTCCGGCAAAGAGAACATTTGTATGTAGTCTTTCAATGCAAGACAAAGAACATATGGAGGCTAGATGAAGCTCCGTCTACTGCCTTTGGATCATAAAGGGAGGACGCCAAAAAGGAACGAGCAACTCCGAATACCATTACCTTATGAGACATGAGGGGAGTAAGTGTTTCTGACATCTCGTTTAAATTATAGAGCTGCATGTGCTAAATTAGGATGTGTGTTATGCCATGATCCTTTGTGCTCTAATCTGCTATGCTTTGATGTGACATGTTTATGTTCCGTCTTGCTATAGGGTAGAGCAAGACGTGTAGTGTGTGTGTGTGTGTTCGGTCTCAGCTCAGTGATAGAGCGAGACGTGTGTATGTGGTTTTAATCCCGCTCTGTGGTAGAGCGAGATGTACAATTTCGTTGATTTATTAACTTTCGCCTGGCTCCGATATATGACCAGTTTTTGTATAACTCCGATTAAATATCAGTATAATGTATATGATTTTGTGACGCTTGTTGTATATATTAGCCGTTAGGCAGAACTACGTTCGGATCCAATCGTATTGGAATAATATCCAATATGTACATAGGCAACCAATGGCAAGCCAACGTTGGCCCGATCCAAATTAATTATAAATATATATTTTATTCTGTTTTACACGCGACGAACTATGAAGCTTCGTTGTGTGTATGTGATCGTTACAACGTGAGTCTACATATAAAGAAGCCTTGAAGCTCCGTAGTGCATAGAAGAATGTTGTACCTCTTGCACACAGATGATGATTCCTAGCTTAAGGAAAGATCAAATTTTCTATTAGTGATTTTGTGGTCCCGGCTCGGGTTGTTACAGACGTCAATCTCTAGAAAAATATAAGATTTTTTATCGTTTTTAGTAGAACTTTTAGTATGATATGTAATTTGAACATAGGCACGTAAGCATTAATTACTTATAGTTGTATGTGTGTGATGGATTCTCAGTATATATCGAGCAAGACCCTATGTGATTTGACCTTGCCATGTTTACGATATGATAGTTTGAATACTCTTATATTCGAAAATGAGTGAGTAACCCCAAGGATAATTTTGTCGAATGATTGACAAAAATGAGTTTTGAAAATTCTAGGGCGTGACAATGTACATGTATGAGAAATGTCTAATCAGCCTTCTATTTTGCAAATCCACATCTAGTACATACTTCGAAGTTATACCTTTGATGAATGATGATGTAGCTAGGTCCTTCAATAATGTTGTTCCTAAATAGCACAAGTCTACAATGTACTTGAAACTAATGACATTTCTTATTTATACCTCCCCTTTTTCTACACCTAAACCTTACTCTAGCCTTTAATTAGACTTAAAAAAATAGATTCCTCTATTTTCACTTGTGACCCACCTTCTATGTTCAATTAAAACTTGGACTAAAATTTTAGTGTAGAAAAGTGGAGTAGGATTATCAACATGTCCATTTATAAGTAGCTTTCATGTAAATGAATCAAAATTCTCATAAATGACAAATACATGTAAAAGTAGTTAACAAACCTCTTAAGTGTGTTTAAAGGGTTGTCTGGCTTGCAAATCTCATGTTAGGTGCAACATGAACTTCACTAATGACTTGGGATACGAATTCTGCTCAAATTAAGGGGCTATTTGGATATGAAATTCTCAACAAATTTCAAGGATTCTAACTTGATTATGTGGAATTAGGTTTGGATATGGAAAGATAACAAAATCAATAACACTGGTAGAAGCTAGATTTTGAGCCAATTTCAATGGAATCACTGAATCTCCTCATGAGGTGATTTTGTCGATTTTAACTCTTGTCCCCCGTTTCATAATTTTGGATTCCGCCATTTTCTAACTATTACCATTCATATCGATAAGAGACTCAAAAAGCATGTTATATCAGTGGGCCCTACTTGAAAAGTTTAGTGTAACTTACCCATACAAGGTCTCGTTTGATAGGCTCATCAATATGTACGCAACAATATGAAGAGCACACGATTTCAAGTTCGGAAGAGAATAGTATAATTCCGATTCTAAATAATTTTGTATCCAAATAACCCCAAAATCTTCAGCTAGAAGGAGGATTTTGCCTAAATTCAAGTCTACTCCAATGGACTCAACACCTTTTTAACTAGGATTTTGCCTAATTTCAAAAGGAATTAAATTTTGTGAAAAAGTTCTACCAAATAGGATTTTGGGAGAATTAATTCTGCTAGAAGTTGCATTCTTGCATAATAGATTCACAAACTACTGAATTTCTCCCATCTTTGCTGTTTAATCTCCTCATTACTAATCCAAAAAGCTTCCTTTAATTCTCTCTTGCAACTTACTAGTAACATAGTTAAGGCTTATGATCTAACTCTTCAAGGGAGAGTGCATCAAATTCGAGTAATTAGCAACACTAGTGGGAAGCAAGAAATTACATGGAAGGAAGACATACTAGAACTGAGTTAAATGATACTGTTTGTGGCTTCTAGACTTCCTCTTCTTTCAATCTAAAGGAGATTAAGCTCATCAATACCCTTTATCTTATTGAACTCAAAATCTTATGATTAAGCTGTCATTGCATAAAACTAGGCAACCATAAAATGTATATTATGCAAATTAAACCAAAGTGGAGATACAAAGAGTTGTTTGGGTGTGGAATAATTTAGAATCAAAATTAAAATTTTCCTGAATGAAGTATGTTGATTTAGTGTAGAATCAGAATTGAGTTTGTAACCAAAATTTTTGGGATAAATTCTGATAAAATTTCTAACTCATTTCTTAAACTTATAAATACTATAACTTTTTATTCAGAACTTAGATTTGCTTATTTTTTGTATTGTTAGACTCATATCAACAAGCCCTATCAAACATAACCCCACATGGATAGATTAGTTTGAACTTTTAAAGTGAGACACATCCATATGGTTCACTCCTTGAGGCTCAAATCGATAAGAGGGGTAACAATTGAAAAATAATGAAATATTTAATTTCAAAATGGGGGGTTGGAAGTCAGAATTGGCAGATTCACCTAATCTAAATGTGGTTGGATGTAAGAAACCAACTTTAAACATCTAAATAGTTGCAAATACTGCACTCCATCATCTATTGGTTGGATGTAAGAAACCAAACTAAATACAAACCACATTTAATCTTTGATTTTGTGTTTAAACAAGTAATTAATGTGGTAATTCTTTTGATGCTCTTGCATTCTTGATTCATTCGACCTAATCTAAATACGGTGTTTACAATCTTGGACGTGCATAATTACACCATACCATGATGGCCATGTCATTGTAAGAAGAGACCCCAACCTCAAGTTCAATTTATGATCAAATATTCTTGCAATTTTTGTGGTTCAATTTCTGGGAAACTCAATACAAACTTCTTAAAAAGTATCCACATGCATGCAATTTGTTATATTTGGAAAAGTATTGAGGTTATGTGAAAATTTTATATGTCTAAGTAGGTAATGTGTAAATCGTCCTTCAATTTAACATCGTCAAAAGTATGAAGTGTGGGCTAAGTTTTAAAATCGAATTAGCTTAAGTTAAAGTTAATTGGAGCAATTTGGAAGTTAGTTAGCTTGGTTCTCAATAATCTTTGGATTTGAATAAATTTGATTGGCTCACAAGGAGTCTTTGGACCAAAGGGTGACAATATATTTTGCCAAATTTTATATATTGTCCTCAAATTTCTTATAATACTTATAAATTGAAGTTTAAATTGGTGTGTTGGTTGAATAGGGATGGGCACGGGCCAGCCCACCACCCATTTTGGGAGGGCTGGGCCAGCTTGAGCCCACTGGGCCCCAACAATTGGGTAGGCTGGGCTGGGCCCAGCCCAAAGGCGAAGGAGTTGGGCCCGACCCACAACCCTCTTATAAAGCGCTATGGGCTGGGCTAACCCACCAAACCCTCCCTCTTGTAATTTTTAAAAAATTTCTAAAAAATATTAATTAAATAATTCATAAAATTGTATAATAGAATTGTAACTGAACAAGTGAATGTTAGAATTGCATCATTATAGAATGAGTACATCCCAACAATGTTAGCACCTTTTCACCTATCTATCATTTATAATTATAATTTAAAATCTTAAATTACATTATTGAATAATTATTGATTGTCAAATTTTCTATATCTTCTCCTATTTCCTCTTCAAAATTGGAAGCTTGTGTCTTTTCTTCTACATCTAACTAATCTTTCAAGCAAATGCATGTCTCTACTACACCGGGCATTAGTCGACTTCGTCTTTCGTCTAACACTCTACCTCCTACATTAAATGCATATTCCGATGCTACTGTGGACATCGGGTGGGTTAGTAAATCACGAGCTAAGGCAAACAATACAGGATAGTTACTTTCATATGTCTGCCACCACATTAAAACATCCATATTACTAAGTTGTTTTGTGGACATAATGACGTTCAAATTAACATTTAAATAGTTAGTTATTCATTACTATTAGCACTATATTTTTGTTTATTTTTATAAATGAACATTCAAAACTTAGTGTTAGATGGAAGATGCATATGAATATAAGAAGAAGAAGAAGAAGTTGATTGCTTTTGTCTTAACCCATGAGTTATTTCATATGTATTATACAAAGAATGCAAAACAATTTCTACAGTTTTATATAGAGTATCCTTTTCATTGACATAGGGACTCATGTTATCACATATACCATCAATTAAATTTGTAAATCTTCTAATCTATGATGAATTATAACCCCTAAATAATAATTTAAAGGGATAGGAGATCAGTATTTATTAAAGTTTGTTTTCATTTTCTTTACAAGATATGCAAATGTTTCAACCTCTCTATATTGTGCAAATGCATCAGTTATGTCAAGTTGTTTGGAACAAGAAGTAGGATAATAAACTCCACATAAATATGTGGTAATATTATAAAAAATATGTAGAAAATGCATCAAATAAATGGATATGGAAAAATGACCTTTGTCAAGTCCTAGATGAGGTAACTTTATGTATCCCAACATATATTAAACTTTCAAATCTTTCACAAGATTTTAACATTAAATACATGTTATTCCACCTATAACGAACATCTAATTGAAATTTTGTATATTTCTTACCATGCAATCTATATAATTATTTAAATTCTTGTAATATAGAGGGTGAAGAGGAGATATGTAATAAAATATTTTTAATTAATTGAATATGACGTTTTACTACATTTAAACTATCATGAATACATTAATTATGTGACATGTACATCTAATATAAAATATATTTGATTCTATTGGACTAATGTGATCACAATGGGATTCTAAAAGTTCTACCACTAAATTATTATTAAATGTATTATCTAAAGTAATAAATATAATTTTACCTTTAATTGAGTATTCATTTAAAACATACATCCATAATTTTTCAATAATTGATGTGGTGTGAAGATATTTTAGAATATTAAAATATATTCTTCTCTTATTTAATGTCCATAATTTATCTATAAAATGAGCGCTAACACATGCATAGCCAATATCTTGGATGCTTGTTCAAATATGAGAAATTAGAGCAATTTTACCTAGAATTGTTTGTAGGTTTTCATAAGTTCTACCTTGTACTCCTTGTGTAGCTTGAAAATATTTCTCCCCAATGTGGTGCATGAGATCTTGTTGAAGGCTGGGTTGAGAGCTTTGTAACACCCCAAAATTTTAATATTTTGAAATTCTAATGTTTGGGCCCATTAACGAGTTTTAAGGCCCAATAATAATTTTTTCTAGAAATTTGATAATTTTAAGTTTAATTCATTCAGATGAGCCTTAAGATATTTGATAGGGCTCAGAGAGGCGAACATATCGATCCTAAGAATGTGGCTAACGGACACCGGGATAGTAGGCTATGGCCTCATAAAACATGTTGTAGGCGGGACCCACTTTAATTTAGCGAGAAAACATACCCTTATATAGTCTTGTTTCAAAGGGTTTATCGTTACAAGTCCAACGGTACTAAGAACATGTGATTCGGAGTTCGGGGTAAAGAGTTACGTCTGTTGAAAGTTTTAATTTTTATTTTATATTTAAAACAAAAAAAAATTAAATAATAATATAATAATAATTTTATGTGGGCAGGCCTACCATGCGTGTGTCATTGATGGCATTGTCAACGATGACGCATGATGACCTTTTTAGGCAGTCAGATGCATGCCATGTGGCATGCATATGACGGTTCTAATTCCTTATAAAAGAGATGCAGGGGGAGTTCATTTTACACTTTTTCTTCTCTCTTCTCTTTTCACTATCAAAATTTATGTCCCCCATTTTTAAGCCGTTTCTCATCTAATTTCTTTCTTTCAAAAATTGTTCCTAGCTAATTCGAGGGCGCTCTACATCGTAGAGTGATCCGTTTTTTGAGTTAGCTACTCTAAAGGGGGAAATGACTTGGGGTAAGGGGAGACATCATCCCCCGCTTTTGGGCCAAGAGGAAGAATTTGTTGTAGCACAAGTGGAGACTTCGTCCTCCACTTTGGAGCCCAAAAGGAGATCCTGTCCCGGCACGAAGGGAGGTTCTACCTACCGCTCCTAAGCCCGAGAACAAGATAAGGCGTCAACCGCTGGCCATTACTGCGATCAATTCAAAGAGCAAAGGGTAGGTGGTTTTAAACTTTAATTTCATGCTACAACTAGGCATTATATTTTGTAATTTATTCGTGTCATAAATAAAATATTATTTCAAAAATAGATATTATTAAGGGTAGACATGTGCTAAAATAAGAGTGTCGTGTATGCCTCTTAGTGGGATTTTGTCGTTATATGTCCTTTAAAATATTATTATTATTTAAACTAAATTTATAAATAATTTGACTAGATTTGAAAGGTAGTTATTTGGTATATATAGATCCCAAAAATTACGATCGGTTTTGAATGATAGTTATTTAGTATAAAACCCAAAAGCTATCGGAGTTATGACTCCTAGGTATTACTTATTATAACATATAGCGCGCCCATGAAGTTAAATATCATGGGAAGATCCTCTTCATTTTGATCCTGTTGCCCTACGAGCACAGGTATATGTCACTCTGGTATTGGTGACATTCTGTGAATGATTATTTTATTTTTCAACTTTGCAACTCTCAAAATCAGATTCTTGTATTATTAGTAGGGCTGCAAACAAGCCAGGCCCTGACGTGCCAGGGTAGGCCCAAGCCCAACCCAAAGAAAATAAAATTTTTAAGGCCTGGCCCAAGCCCATAGCTAAGGTTAAAAATTTTGGCCTAGCCCAAAATTCAGACGGGCTTGGGCCAGGCCACAGGCTTTCGGGCTGAAAGAGAAGTGATATAATTTTTTTTTTAACTTCAAGTATTTTACTATCTGAGATGATAAATCTACATCTTTGAGTAGAGAAATAAATATAAGAGAAGCTTAAAAACTAAGTAATTATATTAAAACTTCATTGTATTATATTTGATAAATAAAAATTATTACATTTTATTTGGTATAGAGTACATTCCATTTGGTAAATAAAAATTATTGTATTCCATTGGTATTGCGGGTTAGGCTAGGCTTTTACTTTTTTTTTTCCATGCCCAGGCCCGGCTCAAAAATTGATAGAATATTATATTTAAAGCCAGGCCCGGCTTGTAACCTATTTTTTAAGGCCCAAATCCGCTTATTTTCGTGCCAGGCTTGCCGGCCAGCCGTATTATTTGCAGCCCTAATTCTTAGTACCTTTGGAAAGCAAGCACCCAACAAACTCTATCAAATGAAATCACACATAAGTGTTTTTTCGAAGTTTTTTATTAGATCCCACACATACGATTAGCTTCTGGATAATAAATTTTTATATTTTTTTCTAAATTAAGCATGTTCATATTTATGCATTCTTAGTACCTTGGGAACATAATTAGCATACATACAAATATTGAGTTTTGGAAACGAAAGTTAAACTTAATTTTTTGAGGTAAAGATCATATTTAAACATTGACTATTTTCCGCATTAGGATGGTATACAAGTTAAGAGGCCACATTCTTATGCATCATAAAGTCCCTTAAACATAGTGACAAATTCTGGATTTAGCTTTAATTCTGGGGTAGTTTTGGTTTGGTTTGGTTCAAGATAATTCAAAGCAAAATCGGAAAATATTGTACTGCCCCTTAAACGTAGTGACAAGTTCGATTTAGCTTTATATGCATAGTGCACGTGGATTTTTGCTAGTATATGCTTATGCAGTGGGCGTCCAAAGGCCTAACACTACTACATGGCAATTGGTAAGAAATACGATTGTAACATGTTAACATGAACCACAAGTAGTAATTGGTGTAGTTAATTATGTTAGAGACGCACGGTATGTTGACACTGTACTAAGCCTCAAACTAAACAAACATAAAAATCATATTAATTCCAGATGAGAGAAGATCAAGGCCAGAGTAGTGGAGTTATTTAATTAAATCATCAAATATCATCATCTATTGGTTGGATGTAAGAATCATAGCAAATCACATTTTTATCTTTGGTTGGACGTTTAAACAACAAATGATCCGTGGCATCGTCTCTCGTGTTTCCTTTGCAGAAGCTGCAGTCAGGTTTACGAGGAAATCAATACAAACTTCCTGGGATCTAATCACCCTCTTTTTGTTGCAAGAACGCGTCTATATGTATAATAATTTCTTTAATACCCCCTTTTACTCATAAATTTATTTATTAGGAGGTTTATGGGACACTAAATTAAGAGATTATTTGGTGGATATAGACATTCTTTTCACAAAACCGCTTCTAATTAATAAAGCCTTCGAAGCTGCACCTTTGATGATTTAGCTTTATTTAACCTGCGAGAAACATAATAAAAGGCATATGATAAGATATTAAAGGCACATTTAGTCCACAAAGCTTCAAACTTTTCAGGGGGAATGCATCAAATCCCGGTAATTATTAGGAAACTGGTGGGAAGCAAGAAATTACATGGAAGGAAGACGTACTATAAGTCTAGAACTGATTCAAATGATTTTGTTTGTGGCCAAAACATCAAAGGGAAGATACGATAAGCTGAAGGCTGATTCGAGGAAGCTTTGTGTAGCGTCTTCTGGCCCTACTTTGATGAGGACACCTTGATTGATCACGCGGTTTGTGGTTTCTGGTCTTCCTCGTCTTTCAATCTGCATGAGATTAAGCTGATTAATACTCTTATCTGGTTGGCCTCTAAACCTTATGATTATGCTGTCATTGCATAAAACTAAGCAACCATAAAACGCATATTTACGCAAATTAAACCAGAGTGAAGATGCAAGACAGACTAAGCAGTTCAATGCATGCATGGGGTTGGATGTAAGAAATCAAATTAAATACAAATCATGTTTTATCTTTGGTTTGGTGTTTAAGAAGTAATTACTGTGGTCGTTCTTTTGATGCTGGTTCAGTCTTGACTCTTGAGACCTTCGACCTAATCTAAACATGGCGTTTACAGTGTTGGACGTGCGCGCGTAATTGCACCATGCCCTTTGGCCATGTCGTCGTAAGAAGAGACCTCAACCCCGCGTTCAATTTCTCATCAAATATTCTTGCGATATCTCCTGCCTGGTTTCCGGGCAACTTAATGCAAACTTCTCAGAAAGTTCGTCGAAAATTTTCCAGGAAAACGCGTCCCAGGCAATCGGAACCCCTTGCAGGCTCAAGGCGTACTTGCCCAAGCCAATTTTTCTTCTCATCTTACCTTTCCTTTTTTGTCTACTTCAACTCTGCTCTTCCTCCTGCTCTAGTTCACTTGGTTACCTGCAGAGCAAGATTGAATACCAACCCTACTCGGATCATGGCTATGGCGCTGCTGGGTTGAAACCATTTCTCGAACGCGAGCAGGACCTTCTCTTTACTTCAAAATAAGGTCAGTCAGCTTGATTTCTTTAACTTGTATCGACGATCGATACGTTCATTTTTATGTTTAATTAGGATATGTTGTATGTATTGCTTCATTATTTTGTTGCGTACCTCATTGCATGAAATATTTTATCTAACAAATTTTACTTTCTAAGGCAGTTTTTGATAATCCAAGGCAATACAAAATTGCAAATGGTAATTTTGCAGTATGTTATCACTAGCTTCTTGATTAATGCTCCCTTAAATTATCAAAGTCTTCCTTGTAAATAATGTTTCCCTTTATATAAAATTTCATTAATGTTATGTCAGTTTTTACTGCTAATTTACATGTTAATAGATGTTTCTTCTTCAATCTAGGTTCATAGCTTCACGGCAACCTAGGCTTTGCGGCTATAGGCAAGAGCAGCATGGAGAATGAGAAGAACCTTGACGATCGTCCCTTAATTAAAAACGCCCTAGTGTTGGAGATGGCGGGAATTGAGGAAAAGCCTTCTGCCACAATTCCCAAAAAAGAGGTAATTAATCAAGTTATATGTTCTTTTTGGTAAATTAATTAAGACCACATCATTAATGTCTCACTACTTCTCAAATTAAATATTACAAAATATCTCACAAGCATCCTACTCATCTTTTAAAATTAACAGGATGTCTAGCTAGTGAGCTAGCTCACTTGCCATTAAACTATGATGTGAAGGTCGGGGGCTCTAGCTTACTGGCCAACACCGGTTAGATTTCTCCTTATATGTATCACGTTTGTCCCTATGGGCGTTCGCAGACAGAAATGGACACAGACAATCTGTGTTTGTCCACTATTTAAAAATTCATTGTTCATGTCCGTTCGTGTCTGCCCTAGTTTATATTATATTTTGTCTAAGTTCGTTCGCTACAGATCTGGACGGACATAAACGAACTTGAACAAATATTTCAACCTAAATTTTTATTACAATTCAAATTTTTTAGTACTTTTGTAGCATGTTAAAACTATTCTAACATGCTACGTAAGTACTAGATTTATATTTTCAAGCTGTTTAATACCTATGTAGCATGTTAAATTTATCTTAATATACTACATAAGTTCTAGATTCATATTTTCAAACTGTCTATTACCTATGTAGCATGTTAGAACACCTATGTAGCATGTTAAGACTGTTCTAACATGCTACTTAAGTACTAGATTCATATTTTTAGGTTGCCAAGTTCCTATGTAACATGCTAAAACTGTCCTAACATACTACATAGGAACTAAATTCTATGTTTTTTTCTAATAGTTAGTAATAATTACTACTATATTTAAAGGAGCGTTAGGTAAAGGTGGCAGACGCGGACGTTCGCAGGACAAGAGTATATCCGTATCCGTAGCTCACTATTAGTGCGGACAAAAAACTTGATCTGCGTCCATGTCCACCCCAAACCAAAAAAATTGTACCCCAATCCTACACAATATCAATAACATAGCACTGACATCCTCTTCCCCATTAACCCCTCCCCCACTCCTACAATTTCTTCCTCCTCCCTCTTTCCTCCTCCTTCCTCTTTACTCCTCTTCCTGTTCCTCCTCCTTTCTTATTCTTCTTCTCCTTCTCCTCTTTCCAATAGCCGGTGAGCCAAAGTGGAGCAAACAACCATGCAGTCGACAACCTCGCTAGTCTTGCTGCCCCTTCTTCTTTTCCTCCTATTCTCCCCCTCATTTTCCTCCTCCTTCCTTTTCTCCTCCCCTAACCGGTGGGATAGGCAGTGCGAACCAGCCAATTGGGCTGACACTAGAGGAGGAAGAGAAGGAGAATTTGGGGGGGGCGGGGGGGGGTGAATACATAGGTAATAAGAAGAGAATAAGGAGTTATAGGAGGACAGCAATAAAAAAATCACAACATATTTTAATTTTGTGGGAAGCGAGACATTATTGAGGAAATAGAACCATTCATTAATCAATCTACATGCCGTAACTGCACTACCTTATGTCTACACGACCTGATTGTTCTATCCTCGTAACTCGTAAGTTTTATTTTAGCTTTTATATTCCTAACAAAACTAGCTTTTATTGTTTCTTTAAAAAAAGCCCAAGTAAATCACTTATTTTCTTTTTTGTTCACTAAGAATTCACAGGAAAGCTGCCAAAGCGTGGGAGATGGAGGAAATGATGTCGCCATTTGTATTCCTGAAAATAGTTGTATTAGTACTGATGCAAAGTTGTTCGCGCCTAAGGTAATACATACTTGTTTAATTATGGATGATAGATAGTGTAGCTAGCTCAATTGCTTTTTTTACCTCTGAGTCTACTTGACTCAAATCTAGGAGTGCATAGGGCCGGAGTGCCCCACCTGAAACTTTTCTGTACATATTATACTCGTAGTGCTCTTCTTCCTTAGCTTAACTTCCTCTCTCTTTCTTTCTGTTTCTTTTTCTCTCTTTTAATATGGCCACTACTAAATATTTTTGGATAAAATTCATTAAAGCAAAAGGAGAATTACACTACTTAGATATTGTCTCGTAGTATTTGGTCTTTTGTCTTTTCTATATGGATACTAGAATATAATGGTTTGGCTTGCTCATAGCTACCTAGCTACCCTCCCGAGACCCAATGGCCAACTCCTTTGTTTACATGTAACCAGCCATTAATTGACTAACAATCACATACTCCCACTTCATAATTTGGCAATAAACAAGAATTGAAACCTATTTTTAATAATAAAACAAGAATGATTAATCTGAATCATCACTGCTTCACTTTACTAATATTATAAGCTCTCCCTCTACTACTTCACTCTTAGTTGGAACCAACAAACCAGAAAAGGTTGTAAATGGCATGCACCAACACCAAGAAGTATCAGCTATTGCGGTAATAAAGCTTAGTATGCCCAACTGTTACATGCCATACCTAGAATCTAAGAGACCCATTAGCATCCTTAATCATTTCAACCCATCATCCATATCACCATCAACATCACCCCTTCTCCCTCCTCCTCCTCCTCCTCCTCGCCCTTACATATCCTTCATGAGCTCTGCCTGGCTTTCCTAATGAGACAAAATGTTTCTAGTTTTGACTCACTCATCATAAGTTAATTTGCTCAATCTCATATGAGACATTTGATATTAACGGATGTTGTCACTATCTATTTGTTTGTTGGCTGGAACAACAATTAACTCTTTGCTTAATTTGTTCTTGGATTCTCAATGTTCATCTACTACAATTATTTTTTAGAACTTTCCCCCCAATACACTATTAATTACTAGCTCAGTCAATTGAATAATATAAAGTTATAAACTTGATATGAATTACACATTAGGAGTCTAGGTACACATAATTTTGCACTTTGTTCGGTGTATAGATTTCTGCCTCTGGGCCAGTGCATAGTAGGAAGCTCTTACACTGACAACTATATTCCTCCCCCTCCCGTCTTCTTCCCTGGCATTGGATCCCAAGTAAAACGCATAGGGAGGGGGAGTTTCCACCCCGACCAGATCTGCCCAGTCCTTAGCATTCCCTGCCGACCGGCCTCTGTGCAGTCCTGCCTTTACCTTCCACAATATTGTTTTGCACAGAAGATCAGACTAGTTTCCCCTTCTATCAATGTACTCCCTCCTTAATAATTGCATTTGGAAAAATAGTACCAAACTACTTAAATTTAACAAAATAGAGCTATTAATATGAAATATTTTTTTTGCCAAATGGAACTATTAATTTAGGACAGAGAGAGTATGATACATGGGCTTAGCTTTTATTATGTACCAAAACGCCACAACCACGAAAAAACAACAATAATCATTTCTCATAAAAAGGGGCAACATATATAACGACATAGATAAAAATAATAACAACATTATAAGGATTTGAAAACGAATTAGCAATTTCTTTAGTTTTGAAGAATGAGAAAGAGATAGAGAGATCAGTGGAAAGCATGAAGCAGGAGATAATACCGATGGTGCACTTATATAATATTTTTCACAAACATGGGTGTTTTGGGTATTCAAAATTTTATTAACAGTAGTCAGAGCATTATACGAGTGATGATCAATCTAAACAGCAGTTTTATTTTGCTTTGTTAACTAAACTTACGAAAGCATCCATTCCTTTCTTCATTCAGGAAAGAGAGGAAGAATGGCCAAAAGATGACAGAATTTCTGCTAACGAGCGGAAAACCCTGCTTACCATATCAAGTGTCTTAATCACCTTATCTGGTGCTGCAATCTTTGGCGGTCTGCATGATCGCATTGGGAACGAGTACTCACGCTTCATCCACAGAGACTTGTTCAAGGCTTGCTCCTATTCATTGTACACCATGTTCTTCGCATCCGGCTGCCTCTTGATACTCTCTTTTAAGAAACAAAAGAGCAAGTACTTGGGTTGGCTTGTCAATTTGGCCACATGTGGTGCCTTGGGGTCTGTCTTCTTTGCGACAGCCTTTGCACTTTGCCTTTTGCTGGATGTGAATATGGTGGGAACAATACTGGTGATCGCATCTGCTGTTTTAGCACTTGCCTTGGTTATCTTCACGGTCTATTGTGGCGAGGCTACTAATGGGAAGTAAATTGCAGGTGAAAAGAATAATATTATGAGCCAATAGGAGGATGCTTAATTAGTATCCAGCTATTGGTATGGCTGACAAAGACTTGTTTTATGTATCAGGAAAAATTCTGTGAGTGCCTTCGTAGCCTATCCGAACAGTCGACTATGAGAGGTGTTAGTAATTGAGTCAATTATGCCGATCCGCCATGGAGTGCATTGGTTGGATCTCTCCCTCTTGAAAGAGAGGTCTGAGGATTAAATTCCGGCCCTGTGGCATGTGATGTGTATGGCTAGCGCGTGAATTGTAACTATTGAAGAAAACTCCCAATTACAAGCTAGTATATAATACTTGCTTTTATTTTGTCACTTAATTGCACTTATGGTACGGTTTTGTGGTGTATGTGGTTTGATGTGTTAAAGGGATGGCATCATTAAAGATTGGGATCACTTTCAGTAAATCCCTTATCTCATTCTTTGTCAATGACCCAATCTCAATAGCAAATAGGTTTTTGCCCGAATGGATCGCACGATTGATCACCCCTTTGTAGATATAACATTGCTAGAGGATTGAACGAGTTTGTTTTGCTTCTTAAGGAAGTGTCTACGCACTAATCGATCGATCACTTGATCAATTAGCCTGCATGATGAGTTACAGAATTTTGTTATTTTTTACTTCTTTTTGCTTAGTTACTAGTTGAGAAAATTAGATAATTGGTCAATGTTAGCAGTGACCCAATTCATCGCCAAGACTATGTAAGATTGTGATTCCCTAGACTTCTTTGTTTTACATCTCAAGAGAATCATGTGCTGATGGAGATAGAGATTTCGAAAAATGCAAGTCATGGATATTGGTGGAACATGAAGTAAAGGTCATCAAATGTTCTTTGCAAGAGAAGTATTTGTAACCTAGGAGAAGGTGATGTGTAAACTTTTTATTTCTATAGTAAATTTCTAAATGATCAACAAGGGCCCGTGGTTCTTCCCGGATAGGGTTTTTTACATAAAAAATCTTGTATGTAGATTATTTATTTTAAATTTTTGCAACGCGCATGATTTAGGGTTTAGTTGGGTTATGCATGATAAAAATGCTATTAATGAACTGAATTGATCAATTGGAATATTTACGGAGGTTTTTAATTAGTATAATTGAGTAGTCATTAATTGATAAGAGTTATACATGCTTTCTGTGATGTATAGCCCTTGCGTAAACCTTTATATAGTCTTCTCACCATCAAGTGTGATACCTTTTATTTTTCAAGAAAAATATAATTTTTTTATTTTTCAAATTTTCTTTATTGGCAAGCCACTAATGTGTCGGTACTCATGTCAATGTGCAATGATGTCAATGTTAGTGAGCATTGACGTATTGATGGTTGTGTTGGTGAAACTGTAAATTGCGATTGTTTCAAAAATAGTGAGAAATTATGCAGTTTGGGACTCTTTGAATGGTTACGCCCTATTTAAAGGGAGGAAACTATATGATTTTAGGTTTTTGGGGAAGTCTATGTGAAGTCCAAGTGAGAGTGAAGTGTTTTGGAGGAAAACTAACAAGAGGATTCAAGCCATGAAAAAAATTCAGAGTGGATTCAAGTTTGAATTGCACCATTTTCTGTTGTTTAATGTTTAAATTTCATGTTCTTCATTCTTCCTTGAGTTTATAGCAAGTTTAAATGTATGCATGAGACTTTTCTCAGAGCATTTTTATCATGTTTAGTGCAATAAAAGTAATTTCCCATGACGATGGTTTCATAATCTAATTTCAAGTATAAACTATAAAGAACTTGATCTTTGTAAGGATTTTACCTTGTTTTGTTGGAAGAAAATGTTCCAAGAACCAATGTGGTCTTTGTTTGTATTTTTCTTTATCATTGACATGACCAATAGCATGTAGGTGATAGGAGGAAGATAACAATACCGACTTGACATGCTGAGCAGTGTTAGTGTTTAACCTATCACTCACAACGTGATCGACACATCAGAGTGTGGTGTTAGTTAAGTGGGCTTCCACATCCAACCCATGGCCAGTAAGGGTTCTTTGGGACATGGATGAATGATGCCCTGACCAACACATCAATGAAGTTACTGATGATACATTAACACTTACAAATTCAAACATGTTTTATGTTTTGTTAACACTCAAGGACAAAAGATCCGAGTGTTTTATTCGCTTCAAAAGTGAGTCCTTTTACCCACGTAGATAAAAGGGTATAGTACGAAAAAAAATTATGGTCTTTCGGCTCACCAAAAGTGGGAGTTATATGTAGAGTAGCTCTCCCTGGCCTAGGAGTTTGGTTTAAATAGATCATAGTATTAAAAGATGAAAGGTCGAGCACAACGCAATATAGGAGGCAATTTCGATGATCATAGAAGTCAAGATCTCGATAACTTGGGTAGCCTTTATAGGCATTCATTTTGTAGTATAGATGGAGTTGGGCATGGCCATTTAGTTAACCCATTTCTTTACCTAACCCAACCCAAGAAACATACTTAAGGGGATGTATTAACAAAACTCTAAATTGATGGGGGTCATATGTCCAGTGTTTTAAAACCTGGACTAGCCTAGCCAGTCTCACAATGTGTAGTTGGACCCTGCTAAAAAAATGGGCCGGTTTATCCAGGTCACCAAGCACTCATGATTTGGCAGGGTTACACTCGCCCAATCGATCAAACCGGTGACATGTTGACTTAGGTCGGTCTGGTTCGAACACTGAATGAATATTACATAAGTTTTTGTAAAGAGGGAGGAAGGCTGGATCGGGGGAACCTGGTTGCCGATTTGTATGGGACACATGGTTGGTGGCACATGAGATGCCCTTCCAACTGCAGGGGTCGGTGTTGGTCTATCCTAGAGTTTTTCCCAATTCTAGGCTCTTGAAGCAAGCAGTCAAGGTGGAGAACTCGGTGGCACTATAACAAAAATGACTATTGGCGACGCTTTTATTAACGACGCAATACAAAGTGTCGCTAAAAACTACTCTTTGCAACGCAAATAAATGTGTCGAAAAAAATAACTATTAGCGACGTTTTAAAAAAAATATCGTAAATAGTACAACTATTAATGATGCTTTTATAAAAGCATTACTAGTAGTTATAAGTTTTTAAAAAATTTAAAAATTTAGAATTATTTGCGACCCTTTTATAAAAGCGTAGCAAACAGTGGTATTCTTAGTGACACTTAAAAAATGCATCGCAAATAAAATAAGGCTATTTTTTAAAAAAAATTAAGACTATTTGGCAACACTTTTTAAAAGCATCGCAAATAGTAGTACTATTTGTGACATTTTTTAAAAAGTGTAGCCAATAGTGCTACTATTTGTGACGCTTTTAAAAAAATATCTTTAATATTTTTATGTTATTTAATATTTATTATTTAAATATATAATAAATAAATATTAAAATTTAAAAAAACTTCACAAATATAATATATTTAAATTAATATTTATTATTGTAATATATATTATAAATAAATATATAAATAAAAAAATTTAAATAAAATTCCCCTACTTTCTCCCTACTCCTCCTCGGAGATGGGGCTCACGTTCTTACACATGATTGAGAGAGAGAAGAGAGTGAAGAGAAGAAAAAGACAAGAGAGAGATAGAGGAGAGAGAGAGACGAGAGGGGAGAGAGAGGAAAGAAAGATGAGAGAGAGCGAGAGAGAAATAGGAGAGAGAGTGAAGAGATAAATAGAGGAGAAAGAGAGTTAAGATAGAGATATAGAGAAAAGAGAGATAACAGAGAGAGAGTGGAGAGAGTGAGAGTAGATGAGAGAGTGAGAGATGAGAGGAGAGAGACAGAGATGAGCGTGAGGAGTGAGAGAGGAGATAGAAGATAGGAGAGAAAGAGAAAAGAGAGGAGTCAGAGGGGAAGAATTTAATTTAGATTTTTTAAATTTTTATTATATATTATATTTTAAAATTAATAAAAAATTAAAAAGTAATATCAACACATAAGAATATTCATCGCTATTATATTTTATTTTAATTTTTTATTAATTTTAAAATATAATATATACTAAAAGAGAGACAAAAAGGAGAGACGAGAGACGAGAGAGGGAGAGAGCGAGAGAGAGATAAAGAAAAGAGAGAGAGGAGTTAAGAGGGGGGAGAATTTAATTTAGTTTTTTTTGAAATTTTTATTATATATTATATTTAAAATTAATAAATATAATTAAAATTAAATGTATTAGCCACGCATACAAAAATGTGTCACTAATAATTGAGGCATTAACAATGCATGGGTATTAACGATGTATTTGTCTATGCGTCGCTATTACCTTTTAATTTATTTTTATTAATTTAAATTAGAGAGAGTGAAAGGAGAGAGATGATATAGAGAGAGAAAGAGGATGATAGAAGAGAGATAAGAGAGAGGAGAGGGAGTAGGAGGAGAGAGAGCAAAGAAGAGAGATGAGAGAGATGGAGGAATTTAACTTTGATTTTTTAGATTTTTTTATTATATATTATATTTAAAAGATAAAAAATTTAAAATAAAACTTATTAGTAACACATATTCCTATGTGTCACTAAGAATATGCATCACTAATACCCTATATATTAGTGACGCATATGCATATGTGTTGCAAATACCTAACTAATACCTTTTATTTTTATTAATTTTAAAATATAATATATAATTAAAAATCCTAAAAAATTAAAATTAAATTTTCTTCTCCTTTTCAGAGATGAGGTTACGTTGATGCGCGTAAAAAAGAGATGAGCAAAGAGGAGAGAGGAGAGAGACAAAGAGAGAAGAGAGGAGAGTGCTGAGAGGAGAGAGAGAAGATAGGGGGAGAGCAAAGAGAGGAGAGTACTGAGAGGAGAGAGAGAAGATAGGGGAGAGTAAAGAGTGGGAGAGAGAGATGAAGAGTGAAGAGAGGAGAGAATTGAGAGAAGATAGGAGAGAGAGAGAGAGTGAAGAGAGAGGAGAGAGACAAAAGTGAAGAGAGCGAGGAGAGAGAGGGAGGGAGAAAGAGGTAGAGAGAGGAGAGAGATTTTTTTATTAAATTAATAGCTAATTGCGACGTTTGTTATAAGCGTCGCAAAAACTGCCCTTTTGCGACATTTATTCAGAAGCGTCGCAAATAGCTATTATTTGTGACGCGTCTACGAGGCGTCGCTAAATTAATTCGATGTGCGCGTATTAATCCCCCCTCTCATGATTCGATTCCTATTGCCGCCCCGCTGCTCCAATTCCCCCCTCCCCGGTCGCCCCGGTGCCTCTGGCCGCACCGGCTCCGCCACCGTAGCCCCTCCTCCCTCATTTGCTTCCCCTCTCATCCTCCTTGTTTCGCCCCCCCCACCCCCTTGAGGAAGCGTAGGAGATGGGCTCCATCTTGTCAAAGTAGGGGAGCCAGACTCCGACACTCGTCCCCGAAATCCTATGGAATTTTTTAAAATTTTCTATTTCTATTAGCGATGCTTTTTAAAGCATCACTAATAATAAATTTTATTATTTTATTTTTATTAGCAACGCTTTTAGTAGTGCCGCTAATAGTGAATTTTTTTATATTAGCAACGCTTTTAAAACCATTCCTAGTAGTGATTTTTTTTATATTAGTGACGTTTTAGAAAACGTGGCTACTAATTTACTATTAGAATAATTTATTATTAGCAACGCCTTAAAAAGCATTGCTAATAAAATTATATTAATGATGCAAGAAAATATGTCGTTAATAGTATGATATTAGAACAATAGTGACTGAACTTTTTTCAATGCATTTAATGATGCTTATTAAGCGACACTAATAGTCGCTAATAATATTTTTATGACTATTAAAGATGCTTAAAAGTATTACTAATAATCTTTTTATTTATTGTAGTGTAAAATTTGTCTATGATGCTGTAGAATGAAAAAAGAAAACGAAAGAAAAAAAAGAAGCAAACACCAAGAGCAAAGAGGGAACACGGAGAATAGTCATTACTTCTCCATGGCCAGCGGCGATGGGGAACAGCAGGCACCTTTTTCTTCTCTTCACTAGTTTGGCTATCTGAGAAGGAAAAGAGATGGAAGAGAGGGTTGGAGCGAAATGGCCACGGGAGGGGAGTGGAGGAGTTAAGCAAACATGCACATGGGTGGGGTCTGCAGGTCTGGCTTAGGGGAGGAAAAAGAGATTCTGACTTTTGAGTAAGACAATAGACAGTAGCCTCCAGCTGCTGCTGCTATGTACCACAAAACAACATTGAGCAGGACCACACTACCACATTAAATGCTCTATACTACACTACCACATTGAACAGAACCACACTACTACATTAAAATACGCATGCTAACGGGTCAACTACGGGCTGACCCATAGTTTAACCAGGTCGACCCAGCCTGGCAACCAATTTACATTGCATCTGACCCATGTCCACAATGTGGGTCCATCCCTAAATATGCTATATGTTAGATAAACATCGACCACTGTCCAGCTTTCATTTCTTCATTGATTTGCCTTTGTTTTAAAGAAAAGAATAGTTTTTACGCACTTTTATCGTTGCAAATGATTTAAAAAAGTATATAATAATCTTGGGTTTTTGCCGGGATGTACTTGGCACCCTTTTTCTTGTTTGTAGCTGCTTTTATTATATTACTCCGTCTATTTTAAATTAATAACTCTATTTAATAAAAATATATATTTTATGTTAATAATTTTATTTTGTTAAATTAAGTAATTGGGTACTTAAAAAATAGCATTATAAGCTAATTTTTTAGTCTGGTGTGAGTTTCACAATTTAATAAAAATTATTATTTTTTTAAAATGTAACTCTTAATATGGGATAAATAGAATATTTGATTATATACAGCATACATAATGACAACTTAAATCCACTAAAGCTACATCATTCACTAGTCGTTCACCAGCACACTCGCCAGCTCACATAATTTCACATATATTAGCAGCTGTGCACTATCAATCCAGTCGAATTGACAACTTGTGCGACGCCATGTGAATTTGAATTCACTTAAGTGGGGCAAAAGAGAAAATTTTCCTTGATGAAAAGTCAATTGAACATATAATGATGCATCCTATTTGTCCAAAACATATCAACTTTTGTGATTTATTGGCTTTATATATATATAATTAATTAATTAACTTGGGATTTAACCCAACAGGTAAATGAACGGGTTTAAAACAAGATTCGCAGGTAAAATTATAGTCACCTTCCACATACCTCACATTGGCAGCTTCGATGAAGTCGTCTATACTTGTGCTGCAGGGTGAAACCCTCCAAGCCATGGCTGTTGAACGTCATTGAACACCTTAGGATCCTCTCATAGGGAGACAAGAAGGGCCAGCACGCCGGGCATAGCAGCAGAAATCAAAACCAGAGTTCTGCCCAGCATACCCAGCTCCAGCAGGAGGCAAAGTGCACGGGCCACAGCATAAACGCCTGAATTCAAGAGAACCCACATGATCCATGTTCCTCTTCCCCCGGCTCTTGCAAGAAAGTGGCAGCAAGGAGAGGGACAAGTAGAAGGAAACATACAGCATATATGAATGGACCCTCAAGAGAGATTTTCCTTGTATGGTGAAGTAATAGCCTGATGATACCATAGCTGGACAAAGAAAGAGAGATAAATGAAACATAGATGCGGGTCTTCATCTCCTCAGCTTGATCCCTGGATCTTCCATGGGACTCTTCTCTGGGTTTTCCATGCTCTGTTCCAAAATGGAATAATGGAGTAAATATGTGAAGCTTATGGAAGTTGTTTCTGAGTAAGCATTTAAATTACACTATTCAGATGACAAAAAAGATGGAAAAGAATGGATTTGCTTTCTTTATTTCCTCCGTAAGGACTATAGAGTTCCACTGAGAGCTACTTGAGCAAGCCAAATGCCTGAGATGGCATAAGAATATTAAAAAAAAAACAGAGAAAATAGAATGCGAGAGTGGGATGAGGTTACCTCAGGAGCAAGGATGACCTAACTAGCATCTCAAATTTGATGGCCAGTCTGCCAATTCCGGATTAAAGGAGGCAAAGTTTCTTCTTCCGTACTCTGGGGATGGCTTGACTTGAGCGTTTGCTGTGCTTTTTTGGATTGAAGACTTAGCGTTTACTTGGACCAAGTCTAAATTGCTTCAAGTCTAAATTGTTTTCAGTAACAAATTTTACACCAGTGAAGTAAGCCCCACTTATTAATAGCATTGAAATAATGAAATAGAATTTTGACGTGGGAAAGGTAGCCTCATAATAGCACTACTCGTGTTCTTATCCTTGTCAGAAAATTCATTTTCTCTCTATCTCGTATTAAGTGTTTTATTTAATTTTTTAAAAATAAAATAACATATTTTTTAAAGCAAATAGAGACAAAAAAATGTTAATAAGGAAGATTCATTAAGAAAAAAGTTAAAAAAGTAGTTTGTAGGTGGACCTCCACAAATTGACGAATTTTATAATGATAAAAGGGCAGGCAATGAGGTGGTAAGAGAGAGACATCGCTAGGAGAAGAGAAGGCATATGTGAGAAGGAAAATGTCTTCGTGGCCGGCCTCGATGACCATTGTACATAGTTTCTCTTGGCATTACATGGTTGTCTAATGTAGTACATAGCTACTAGCTAACTATGTTAGGATTATATGTCTTGTATTAGGTGTATTATATCATACTAGGAGGCTATGTACTATGGTCATACATCACGGGAAAAGTGGCATGATTGTCTCAAAAGAAAATTATACAAGTGTCGTTTGGTGGCCACATTTTCTTTCATTTGGGCCTCACTTTCCCCTTAATCTTGCTTTGATGTTATACTTCATGTCAAATGTCTTTCCCTATAAATAATGATATTTTTTTCTTTGGCAACTTACATTAATTATTTCCTAATAAATTCAAAGCAAATGACCACAAAATATAATCTTACATTAAAAAAAATTACAAACTACCATTGTGGAAAAGTAATTTCTACACAAATGACTCACAGATCCTTGTGATGCATGGCCCCTCACATATTTTGATGCACATTAATAACATATTTCTTTAGAGAGGTATTTGATACAAAATATTACTTTCTACACGTTCAAGGTGTTGCCAAATGACACCTTACTTTGTCGATGATGTAGGGGATTTCGAACAAAGTATCATGATTGATATAGTGCCAGGTCAATGTCCTCTTTATCATGATGCTACAAAACATTAAGAGCTTATAGTTCAACATAAGAATCATGTTAATAAGAGTATTGCCTCATATATAATATACATACATAGAGGCTTATATAAACTATATCAGTGATGGCTTTTTATGGGCCATTAGGTGAAGATCTGAGGGTTATTTTTGAATTTTATTAGTGTAGCCAATACAATTATTCACTTGGTAGGTATATAACTCATCCCGAACATTAGCCTAGTTCTACTACCCCTTAGTTCTCCTCCTCCTATCTCAGCCAGCAATTTCGGACCACCGGAAGAACCACCTAGTTACCCGTAAGATCGGCCAACACAAATCCCTTCTTTGGGTTGACAACTTCCATACCACTGACTTGTCCTTCGCATTTGCTCATCATGTCCTCATCCCCTAACTCCAATAACGATAACAATGTTGGCAATGGATCCCTAGCCACAACTTCGTTCACCTCATTGTTGACAAGATCAATTTCCCAAGTAGCACACCAAGAGATCGTTGCCCAGCTCTTCAGTAGTGACGATGCCAAGTCGATTGTCACAGCCAATTCCTTAATATCTTATAATTTAATGAGCTAATTGTAATTTAACTAAAAACAAAGTGTAATATCAAGGGTTTCATTAATTATTCTTATGTGAAAGGAGTTTAGTATAATTACAAGAGAAATTGGAAGGAGTTGTAGATAATAAAAACAAATTGGAAGTGCCTACTTCAATAATAAGAAATGTATCAACATAATTTATCAAAATACCCTTGCAAGCTAAGAAATGTTCTAGAGATAAAGGGTATTTTGGTAATTATAACACAATATGAAAAAATGAGGTGAGGAGAAAAAGGGTTTCACCTCTCTCTATAAATAGGGGGATGGATTAAAGAGAGAAATGGAGGAATGGTAGTTTTATCGACGGGTACTTCAACGCATCTAAAGCCTATTTAAATGAACATCAATATGTAGGAACCATTTTTTATGCTCCACGCTGAGCGTGAGCCGAGCATAAGGAACGCCTGGGAGCCGTCAATTTTGAAAATCGACGGCGCATGCGGTAGCGCATGTATTACTTGCACTATCGTGCGCTACCGTGTGCGCTGTTGATTTTAAAAATTGATGGCTCCCGGACATTCCTTACGCTCGGCTCATGCTTTTTAGGGAGCATAAAAAACGCTTCCCAATATGTAGCTCGATGTGTCAAGGGTCAAGCACCCACTAGGCTATCAACATATGCCCAATAATTAAAAGACACCTTACTTCACTTGGTGGGTTCCATATTATAAATATGAACCTTACAATTCAAAAGAGACACTTTGAAGCTGGAGAAGGCGACCAAAGCTATGAAAATGTGATTTTTTAAAGAATATAAACAATCCAAGGGGGGGGGAATTAAAGAAAGTGAAGATGAAACTTAAAGAAATAGATTTTTGAGTTCAAAGACTAGTGGATTCGAGGTAGCATAGTCATCTATCAATAATGTTTGAGTTGTTATGTGATTTAAAAGAAATTTAGACAAACACACACTACAACAAAATGTAGTATTAGCGACGTAACTATAAGCGTCACTAAAAACCCATACTTGCGATGCATACAAAATCGTCACAAAAAAATAAACTATTAGTGACCCTTAGCATAAAGCGTTGCTAATACTAATGATATTAACGACGCTTTATACAAACGTCGCTAAAATATATATATTTTAATTAAAAAAAATCATAAATATTAGCGACGCTTAGTTCAAGCGTCGCTAATAGTTAGACTATTAGTGACGCTAGTTATAGGCATCACTAATAATAAGACTATTAGCGACGTTTAGACCACGTGTCACTAATAGTCCTAATATTAGTTATTAATTTAAAATAAAAAAATAAAATTACTAGCGACGTATAGAACTATACGTCGCTAATACGTATACTATTAGCGACGTATACTATACGTCGCTAATAGTATTTATTTTATTTTTTATTTTTAAAATAAAATAATTTATAAAAAAATCTTAAAAAATTTATAATTAGTTAATGTCCCTCTCCCCTCTCTCTCTCTCCCTCTCCTCTCTTTCTCCTCTCCTCTTTATCCTCTTTAAATAAGCGTTGTAAATAGTATTTGTAATAGCAACAGTCAATTATAAGCGTTGCGAATAGATTTATTAATTAATTTTATTTAATAAATCATTTTTAAAAAAATTTCATAAATATAATATATATTTTATTCAATATTTACTATTTGTATATATAATAAATAAATATTAAATTTTTAATAAAAAGTGGTGTTAATAATAGATTAAACTTTCACTATTTAGATATAATATATTTTATTTCTTAAATTTTCTTATTATTTTTAAAATATAATTTATAATAAAAGAGAGAAAGTAGAGAGGGATCGAAGAGAGAGAGAAAGGGAAGAATGAGATGGAGGACAGAGAGGGTGAGGAGAGACAGAGAGGAGGGAGGAGAAAGAGAGGATAGAGGGAGGAGAGAGGAAGAGTAGAGAGAGGGGAGAGAGAGAGGAGAAAGAGGAGATCGAGAGAGAGAGAGAGAGGAGAGGAAGAGGAAAGGGAGAGGGGATAGAAGAGAGAGGAAAGGGAGAGGAGAGAGAGAGAGGGGATAGAAGAGAGAGGAGAGAGAGAGAGAGAGAGAGAGAGATGAGAGGGAGAGAGATAGAGAGAGAGAGAAGAGAGGGGAGAGATAGAGGAGATAGAGAGGAGAGGGAGAGAGATATAGAGAGAGAGAGGAGAGGGGAGAGAGGGGAGAGGGAGATTATATAATTTTAATTTTTTACATCTTTTTTTATAAATTATTTGATTTTAAAAATAAAAAAATAAAATAAACTAAATACTATTAGCGATGTATATTCTTATACGTCGCTATTAGTATTTACTTTATTTTATTTTTCAAAATTAATTTTTAAAAATAAAAATTATAAAAAATTGAAATTAGAGGAGAGAGGAGAGGGGAGAGAGAGAAGGAGGGAAAGAGAGGAGAGGGAGAGAGAAGGAGGGAAAGAGAGGAGAGGGAGAGAGAGAGGGAAAGAGAGGAGAGGGAGAGAGAGGAGAGGAGAGGGGAGGGAAGAGAGAGGGGATAGGGGAGGGAAGAGATGAATTTTATTTAGAGTTTTTAAATTTTTTTATTTATTTTTTTATGTTTTAAAGTAAAAAAATAATTAAAATAAAATACTAATAACGACATATAGCTATATGTGTCGCTATTAGGACATGTATTAGCGAAGTATAGAACTATACGTACGTCGCTAATACCTGTATGTCGCTTTTAGTATTTATTTTATTTTATTTTTTTATTTTCAAAATTAATTTTTAAAAATAAAAAATTGAAATTAGAGGAGAGGGGAGAGAGAGGGGGAGGGAAAGAGAGAAGAGGAGAGAGAGAGGGAAAGAGAGGAGAGGGAAGAGAGAGAAAGAGGAGAGGGGAGGGAAAAGAGAAAAAAATATTTATTTTGATTTTTTTTAAAAAAATTATTTTTAAAATAAAAAAAATTAAATTAAAAAATTGAAATAAGAAGAGAGAGGGGGGGGGGAAGAGAGAGGGGAGGGAGGGAAGAGAGAGGAGAGGGGAGGGAAGAGTGACAGAGAGGAGGAAAGAGAGAGAGGAGAGTGGAGGGAAGAGAGAGAGGGGGAGAGGGGAGGGAAGAGAGAGAGGAGAGGAGAGGGAAGAGAGAGAGAGAGGAGACGAGAGGGGAGGGAAGAGAGAGAAGAATTTTATTTTAATTTTATTTTAATTTTTTTATATTAATAATAAAGAAAAATTAAATAAAAATAAAATACTAAAGTGACGTATAGTATTATATGTCGCTATTAGTACATGTAGTAGTGACATATAAGAGTATACAGCGCTAATATGTGTACTAATAGCGACGTATATAACTATACGTCGCTATTAGTATTTTTATTTAATTTTTTTATTTTTTAAAATTAATTTTAAAGAATAAAAAATCTTAAAATTTTGAAATTAGAGGAGAGAGGGGAGGGAAGAGAGAGAGAGAGGGAGAGAGAGGGGAGGGAAGAGAGAGAGAGAGGGGAGAGAGAGGGGAGGGAAGAGAGAGAGAGAGAGAGGGAGGGAAGAGAGAGAGAGAGGGAGGAGAGAGGGGAGAGAAGGGAGAGAGAGAGAGGGGAGAGGGGAGAGGGAGGGGAGAGAGAGAGGGAGGAGAGGGAGAGAGAGGGAGGAGAGAGAGGGGAGAGGGAGGAGAGAGAGGAGAGAGAGAGGAGGAAGAGAAAGAAGGAAGAGAGAGAGGGTAGAGAGAAGAAGGGAAAGAGAGAGAGTAGAGGGAATGGTTTTTTATAAAAAAATTTAAGACATTTAGCGACGGTGAGAATTACGCATCGCTAATCATACTTGTATTAGCGACACTGAATTTTCTGTCGCTACTTATATTAACAATTTGTGACGTTTATTTCCGCACGTCGCAAATGAAGTCAATTGCGACGCTTTACTGCATCACAAATGAGAAATTGTTGCGACGCTTCAGCTATAGGTTTTACCCGGGTGGAAATTCGCCCGAGCGCAAAGTTTCGCGCCGGGGGCGAATTTCCTTGGGTGCGAAACTTCGCACTCGGGCGAATTTCCCCCCGTGCTTTATATTCTGCACCTCCAGCAACATTTCGGAACCAGGCAGGGACAGAAAAGGCGTCGCTTTGGGTCATCTGGCATCTCCGACGAGCCGAACTAGTCACCTATGCGTGGTCGTCCAACCGTCCCGTGTGTGGTTGTCCAGCCACCAGTGCGTGGTCGTCTGTGCATCTCCGTGTGAGGGGAGTTCAGTTGTCTTGTCCCCGTCCACCATCGTCTCACCGCCGTCCGCAGTGTCTCACCGTCGTCCGCAGTTGTCTCGCCGCCGTCCGCTGTCTGTCTGTAATCAGGGCCGGATCTGGAACTTCCGTCGACAAATAGACCTTTTTCCGGCAGCTTGGGCGGTTGTGGTTGGCTGACAGCGCGGCGGTTCTGAAACCTCTTGCCGCGGCAAGAGGTTGAAGACGACCCGTGCAGGCTGGTCGGCCCAAACCTGCCGCGTGCAGGTCGTTACTAACCCGGCCGCACGCGGATCGTTACTGACCCGCGCCACGGGTCGCTTCTGACCTGGCCGTGCGCGGGTCATGTATTAGACCTGGACCAAACCAGGAAATTTTTAAAAAATAAAATAAAAAAATTTTTAAGCCGCAATTTTTTTTATTTTTTAGCGATGCTCCTCAAAAGCATCGCTAATTTATTTTTTATTTATTATTTATAAATTAATTTTTTTAAAATAATTAAATCAATTAGCGACGCTTAAGACAACGTCGCTAATATCCTATTAGCAACGTTTACTAATAAGCATCACTAATATTTATTTATTTTTTTTAAAAAAAATTTAAAAAAAAATAAAAAAATTTAAAATTTGTTTTTTAGGGACGTTTATAAACGTCGCTAATACTATAATATTAGCGACACTAAGGAAAAAGCGTCGTTAATATTGTACTAATAGCGACGTTTATAAACGTCGCTAATAGTACCTTTTTGCGACGTTTGAAGTAAGTGTCGCTAATATGTAGTAGCAACAGCAGTTTATCGACGTATTTTATACATCGCTAATAACTATTAGCGACGTTTACAGTACTATTAGCATTGCTAATAGTCAATTTTGTTGTAGTGACATGATGAATTTCAATAAGATTTCCATGAAGTTGGACTACTGAATGGGGCTTGACCTGCGTCTTCAACTCATTGATAGGTGTTAAGGGGGTTTCTAAAAAGGTTCGACAAACTCTTCAACTTGTCAAGGTGTCGATAGAGACCCGAAATGAGAAAATAAAAGAGAACAAAAGGGTACAGAATGAGAAACCTTGGGATAATTATCTCAAAGAGTTATGTAGCATCTAATGGAGATCAATTAGACTCAAGATTTTGGGCTTTCTAGCTTTCAATAGAGTCAAGAAGGATCTATTTGAGGCTATCAGCAGCGGCCCGAGGTGACTTCAACAGATAGGTAGGCATGTCAATGAACAGTCGATAGCGAGGTCAACAAAGAATCATATTAATTAGACTCAAGATTTTAAGCTTTCCAGCTTAATTTCAAAGAGTCAAGAAGGATCCACTACAACAAAATGCACTATTAGCGATGCTTTTATTAGTGGCGCACACAAAAGCGTCGCTAAAAACTACTATTTTCAACACTTAGAATACCGTCGCAATAAAATAAGCTATTAGTGACACTTTCTATTAATATAGATATTAGCAACGCTGTCTATTAAGCGTCACTAATAATACAAATATTAGCGATTCTTTCTATTAAGCGTCGTTAATAATAAGATATTAGCGATGCTTTCTACAATTGTTAGTGACATTTATAAATAAGTGTCACTAATGCGTATACTATTAGCGACACTTTTTTGAAAAGTGTCACTAATAGTACACTTATTTGCGACGCTTTACAAAATGTGTCGCTAATAGTTACATTTTTTTAAGTGTAAAATAAAAAAGTAGTACTTTTAGTGATGCTTTGATAAAGCATCACTAACAAGTGTACTATTAGTGATGCTTTTCAAAAAGCGTCGCTAATAGTATTTCCTATTCGCGACGCTTTTTAGAAAGCGTCGCTAAAACTTAAGTTAAATAGCGATGCTTTGTTTCACAAGTCGCTGATTATTCATTAATAGCGACGCTTGACGTAAAGCGTCACTAATTTATGTAAAGCGTCATAACTAATTGAGCGATGCTTTATTAAAAGCGTTGCTAATAGTTACAATTTTTAAAAAAATATAAAAAAAAATTAGACAAAAAATATAGAAAACCTGAGAAGTTGCTGAGTCTTCTCTTTTTCTCCTCTTGCACTAAAGATGCACCACTGAACTCTGAAAAACTGATCTAAATAACTAGGCTAAAGATGATGAGAGTATCTCCGGTTCTAGTGTCGCTTGTTAGCACAAATACTCTCTCACGGTTGCCCGCCTCTATCTCTATTCACGCATAGCAAGAAAGAAGTCTTCCTCTGTTTTACACACAGAACAAAGAATTGCCTCTGTTTCCTTGTTTATATACTCCTGCCCACTTTTCTGAGAAAACGTCCTACTCTCGGTTTTGTCTTTTCCACTAGTCATACACAAACACAAAACCCGAAATGTGTTTTGACTATACACATTCCGAAATCTCAGTCCCGTTGATTTCCTGATTCCCTCATGCATATCAACATATGCATATCAAACCAAATATGGGCTTATCAATACGTGGGTGGGGCCCACTCATGGGGTGGACCCCAAACCACAACAATCTCCCCCTCCAGCCCATGAGGGAGACTCACCCTGACACGGAGACTCAATATGAGTCCATGCCGGCCATCTCAATACAAATATCATGCTTGTCTCTTGAAACTGTCTTCGTCATCATGTCAAAGAGTAGTCGATAGTGAGGTCAACAAAGAATTATAAACAATTACAGGAAATTGATGCATAACAATTAATACAAGGGCGTAAGACACCTCTAAAATTATAAAGAAGGTATGGGAAGGGAAGAAAGAGGGTGAAACTCTTGATAATTAAATAAAAATTGGCTAATGAACTCTATACAGAGGAAAGTGAATTAATAAGCTAAAACGGTAACTTGAGGATTGATAGGGCCAATTGAGGGAAGAAACTATCACGACCAAGAATTTTCAACACATTTTCTAAAAAATTTACATAATTTTTTTTTGTAATATGACGGAAAAAAATGATGGAATTTGGTAACTATAAAAACAGTTTTATAATTTAAAATATCATACATCTATTTTTTTATATAAAATTTTCTTTTACAACCATTGTATGGTCAAACGAAACATTCTCGAGCATGAATCTAAAACAAAACATACAAAATAAATCATTATGGCTATGAGCTTAATCATAAATATATCACAAACATCTCTAAGTACAAGTCTCACAATAGTCTGAAGTCTAAACCCCAAATACAAGTCCAAAAAAATAAACATAACCAACAGTCTCCTCACTCAATATAATAAGTCATGGCAAAATATAAAGACTCACAATGTGCTAGAGGTATACTTGAGCGAAAGAAGATCAGTCCATTAATGGAAGCAAGAGTCCATCCCAATGAGCTCTCAACTGAAAACATGCAAAAGCCTCAAGAACACATGAGGCCAAAAACAATGGGGAAATAAGTACATTTATACTAAATAAGAGAGTTCTAATCACTAAACTCTGTAAGTCTATGCATAGATATGTTCATGCAACTTTAACATGAAGTAGATAAGAATATAATAATCAAAGTCTCACCATACACATACAAATACTAGCATACCAAATATTCTTACACTTATAGCCATACTCGTACTAGGTTATTCAAATTCTTATGCTTACAGTCTTACACAGAAACATACACTTATAGTGTGAAGTCTAAACCCCAAATACAAGTCCAAAAAAATAAACATAACCAACACTCTCCTCACTCAATACAATAAGTCGTGGCAAAATATAAAGACTCGCAATGTGCTAGAGATATACTTGAGCTAAAGAAGATCAGTCCATTAATGGGAGCAAGAGTTCATCCCAATGAGCTCTCAGCTAAAAACATGCAAAAGCCTCAAGAACACATGAGGCCAAAAAGAATGGGTAAATGAGTACATTTATACTAAATAAGAGAGTTCTAATCAGTAAACTCTGTAAGTCCATGCATAGATACGTGCATGCAACTTTAACATGAAGTAGATAAGAATATAATAATTAAAGTCTCACCATACAACAAAATCATACACATACAAATACTATCGTACCAAATATTTTTACCCTTAAAGCCATACTCGTACTAGCTTATTCAAATTCTTACGCTTACAGTCTTACACAGAAACATACACTTATAGTCTTGCTTAGAAACATATACTTGTAGTCTTACGCAGGAACATCCACTTGCAGTATTGCTCAAGAACCCCACTTATAGTCTTGCTCATAATCTTGCATACTTACAAACTTACTCATACAGTCGTACACATATTATCGACAACTAAAGCTCATTACAATTAATTAGCTTCAACATCAAATAAAATAGAATGTCACTGGGGTATCACTTTAACCTCCTGCAAATAATTAGACGACGTGGACTTTTCTAAATGCAAGGCACATCTATGCTCATGGGGCACAAGATCAAGCAGTTAAGAGTAAATTCATGATATTACTTACCTAAGAGCACAAACACACACTTGGGAGACCATATGGTGCCAACTACGGGCCATATAGTCCAACCAAGGGTAAAGATCATACAGTGTCACTTTCAGGTTAGAATCTTGTAGTGCCTATATAAGCAAAATTATACAGTGTAATCTATATGCAGAAAATCATACAACCCTCTCAATAGAACAAAAAAGATTTGGGTTTAAATTCAACATTAAGACAATATAAAAAAACATACATCACTCTCAACAGAGCATCAGATGTCTAGGCTTAAATATTACACTAAAATAATATCTCGCAGAATAACACCATAACTAGACATGAGAAATGCTTAGCTGATTAGTTACTAACTAACTCAAACACGGAATTTAATTCATCAAAACCCTCATGT
This sequence comes from Saururus chinensis, assembly GCA_035235625.1. NCBI lineage: Eukaryota > Viridiplantae > Streptophyta > Magnoliopsida > Piperales > Saururaceae > Saururus > Saururus chinensis. Next base: position 3,014,519 of record CP141148.1, read on the forward strand.
CTCAAACTCACGACGTTATCATATTTAATTTACTTAAAATTCAAGTTTAAATTAAATTATTTATGCATGTACAATTATACCATGAAAACCTTCAGTCTTACACTCTTTCATTAACTAACCCAAAGCTGAACCCATTCTAAAACTGAAGTCTATCATGGCAACATACCTCACCTAACCCATCCTTACATAGTCTCACATTTCACATCATCCACCTCATGGTCAAATCATTTTACTCAAACTTATCAAACTAAGTCATTCTATTTTAACAACAGTCACCAAACTCTTATTAAAACCGTACTTATTGTTCTTATATTCTAATTTATAATATGTGCATTAAAGTTGTACAATTATGTTGTCAAATCTTGCTATCTTACAATCCCCCAAGACGCTCCAAATTGCTTACTTACAAAAACCCCAACTTACAATTCCAACCAAACCAATCCAATCTAATCCTCACCCATCAACCTTTGTAGTGACCCGACTCTTTATTTAAACTTAAAAGTAAGAATCTCATCAATTCGTAATCAAAAGGGGGCCAAAATCAACCCTGTATAGAAGAGTAATTTTTATTAATATAAAATAATTACAAAATTTATATAACATAGTTTAACATGCCCTAGCAAAACCAAAGCAGTGCAAATGTATATAATTAATACATATCAAAAGAACATGACAAAGGAAATTCGAAGTGTAGATCTTTCAAAGTTTTACAAGCTATCTTCCTTAAAATCAACTCTTTTGTCCATATTTGCAGCGCCTAGCAATGGGTGAGTATATTTATATTCAATAGGTAAAGTTAAATTCTATTGATATGCTATAATATAAAACATAATAAAAGATAATTTATATAATTAATATTCAAAAGTCAACTTCAAATATCTCAAAATATCCTTGCCAATTACATAATCCAAATGTGCTTCTTTTATATAAAGTTGGATAAAACTGTCCACAAAATCCGATAAAATTTTCTCTACTAATGCAGGGGATGGTAAGGATGATGCAAACTTTGTGTTTAAAACAGTTAATGCCTCTAACTTAAAAGAAGTTACATGGTTAAACAAAATTATATAAGCTGAGTCATCCCATGGACCTCTTTCCACTTATGCAAATAAAGTTTTTACCAATAAAATAAATACCATCACATTAACTAAAAAGTATTACAAGCATTTTATGTTCATAGACTACAAAAAAATTAATTTTCAACTACGGTCTCCAATCGTCGCAAAAAAGCACATTGATCGTTACTAAAAGTATTAGCGACACAAAAGCCTTCGTCACTACCGATTAAATTACAAATAGTATTAACAACCGATTTTGTCTTCAACAATTGACTATTACTAAAAATCCTTCATCTGTCGACCATAAATTTATAGCAACATTCACTAAACTCAACTTTTATCGATACATAGTTCATGCTGTGGCCGATGCTCACCTTTAATTTTTTTTAATAATTTATTACATTTTTAGCGACTGCCTCATTATTAAAAAAAATTAATTTAATTTAAAAAAAAAACAGTGATAGCAATGGCAGTTGCTGATGCTCATTATTAAAAAAAATTAAAAAATAAAACAACCAATCATAATTTAAAAAAACATATATTTATGCCAGACAATTATATACCATGGTAAGGGACTGCCTAATATCAACGCAAGAAAATTAATGAGAAACAAAAGACAATTTTTGACATTCACAACTCAGGAATGAATAGCTCCAATGAAGAAAAGGTTAATTCTGAACAACGAGCTATGAACAACGATCTCAAGGGCAGTGAAGCTCCAAATCTTGTTGAAGTTGAGGTTGACGAAGAGGGGCTAGAAGTTGACTGTGGCAGGGGTAGTGAGGTTGTTGTCAACGAAGTCCTAGGTGGCGATGGTGATGATAGGGTTGTCGTCGGGGAAGAGGTTCTTGCCAAGAGGTACAAGTGAGTGGCTTATAGTAGAGGGAGGAGGACGTGGTGGAAGAGGTACTGGGACTGCCATGGATGGAGTACAAGATAAAGGAGAAAGAGGTAGAGGTAATACCGGTAACAGAGATGATAGAGAAGTGCCTAGACTAAAACATGAGAGATCTGAGGAGTACGAGGCAAAGGTACTCAGAAATAGAGGAGGCACACAAGAAAAAAAAAAAAAAAACTGATAAATGAAAGAGGCATATGAGAAGAAAAAATTAAAATAAATCCGGAGCGAAAAATACATAGGAGAAGAAGGGGAGTGGAGAATAAAGGGAGAAAAAAACAGAGGGTAAATTTGTCTTAAAATTTAATTTGTGTAGAATTTTTAAAATTATCCTATGTGCTGATAAGACCAGACATCAGTTTTTTCAAAATTTAATTATCTTACATAATGAAGTAAAGAAGAGATCTTATTCAAGTTGTTTAAAGCACTTGAATTTTAGAATGCAGATATCACAACATCGATTTTTCTTCTTCTTTCTTTTCCTCTATAGGAAGTTGGGAGTTTCAAAGAGACAGATGAACGGATAAAAAACCTAAAGAACAGAAATAAAATGAAAGGCAGGATGTGTTACACAACCGAACTAGCACTACAAATTCGATCGTCTACAAACCCACCATTACCACAATGTATCCAGCGGATATGGAAAGGGAAACCTATAACTTGGTGATATCATAGCCTCGGTCAGCCTTTCACTTTCCTTCCGCATTCCCCGCATAGGGCAGCCGACTTGACTTTGACTTGACTTTGATTTTGATATATATTAATAATATATATTAATAATCAATATTATTTATATTAATATGTATTAATATATAAGTCGTAGATCTCATAAATACATTCCTTAGGTTGAGCTGGAGTAGACCTAAAAATGCTTACCATCTTTTTGAAAAATGTATCCTTTATACTTTGCCGAAAAGGAACACGGTCTCTTTCTCCTTGCTAAAAGACAACGACAACGACATGGCCTCTTACGCGATTTGCGTGTTTGCAGAGAAGGTCCAAGTTCATCCACCGAGATTGGAAGAGAAAGTTCAGGGAAACTCCTCCATTGAAATGTCATCAAATCAGGAGCAGGAAGGAGCGTGGCGTATCCAACGGCTCTACCGTGTGAATTTACTGTTAAACTGGCTCAAGACTCGAACTCGGTCATACATCTCTCAAGTCAACAATATACGGAGTCTTGTCCCTCCTGCAAGGCCCTGTCGGCGGCCAAAGTATTTAAATTTAAACCTGACAAACTTAATTCTGGATTCGGCAACAATTGTGCTTGCTCCTTAGGTACTGCCCTTCACTTCCTCTCATTTCATTTTCTCTGTGTTTCGTGTTTTACTTGTGTTTCTTCTCGGGTGTTTGCCTGCCTTGATCATATAACTTGATACAAGAGGAAGAACACTGTTTCTGTAGCATCCTTTCTCATTTGAATTCGGAAATTGAAGTGCTTAACTTAAATAAAGCTTCTGTAATCTATTAAAAACAGAACAGCTTCAATGAGATTTATTTTGTACTCCATCATTTCATTATGGAAACAGAACAATGAAAACCCAGAGAAGAATCCCTCTTTGTTAAGACCCACTTGCCAATCCCTTACTCCATCAGGGGAACAGACCATGGAAAACCCAGGCAGCAATTCCTCTGTTTTACGACGCCAATCTGAGGAGATGAAGAATCTGCGCTACATCTCATATATCTCTATGTGCTTGTCCGGCTATGGTATCTTCCGGTTATTAATTCACCGTGTAAAGAATGAAGACTCGCCCTTATTCCACCAGACTCTGTTCAGGGCTCATACATATCTGCTCTATGTTTCCTTCTTCTCTTCCATCCTCCTACTGCTGATTTCTTGCAAGATCCGTGGGAAGAGGCACATTGACTTGCCGACAAGTTTTGTGATGTGGATCCTCCTCAATTCGGGCATTTATGCTGTGGCTCTTGCCCTTTGCCTTCTGCTGGACATAGGCACGGTTGGGAGAGCTCTGGTGCTGCTTTCTGCTGCTGTACCTGGCGGATTGGCCATTCTCGTCTCTCTGTGCGAGGATCCTAAGGTGTTTGACGAATTTCAACAACCATGTCATGCTTGGGTGAGTCTGCACCCTGAAGAAAAAGTGTAGAATTTCACCTCCACCCCTTCACTACTATCATGCATCTTATTCTCTCTTCAGTTGAGAGAATATGTACTCAACTACTATTGGAATATATATTATTAAGGGAACTAAATTCTTACTGTGTCACATTTTTTCTCTTTTACTTATATTGTGTAATTCTATGTAATATTCTCAGAAGATACATAATCTATTGTAATATTTTTTAAGGGATTCACCCCAAATTTGTCTTTGAGGGTTTTTTCTATAAATCCTGTACAAACACCATTATCAATTTTTACTAAAAATTTCTTCCTCTTTATGGTATCAAGAGCCGGTGGCTAAAGCCCTTCCTCTTCCCAACGTACTGTGTGACCATTCTTCTCTCACAAGTCTCCCCCTGTCCCCTCCTCAAATCCCCCTATCCACTCCTCAAACCCATCACCCCGCATTGGAACTCTCCCTATTCCTTCCCATCACTCTCTTTCGGTTCCCACTCTACTTTCTGCTCTTCTCACCTGCAACCTCGAGCCCAACACTACATTGTTACTGTTCACCCTTCCCGTCACTCTTCACCCTTCCCATCTACTCCTGTCTCTCTCCCCTGTAGCCTTGAGCCCACCACTCTGCGTCTTCATTGTTCCTCATCTCCTACTCATAGATCTATCCTCCTCCCTACTCCTCGCAGGCGCTCGCCTAGTCGCCGGCCGCCGACCACCCCCTGCTCCGTCTCATCGTTCTCCGGTACAAGGTTCCCCGCCTCTGATTGCCCTCCACCCCCGCACCTCGCCACCAGTAACTTTCTCTCCGGTTGGTTTCCCGTCACCCTCTTCTTCATCTCTGGCCAGTCACTCCCCTCATCTCACCTCCCACCTCGTACTTCCCCTTCCATCTCTCGGTCCTTCTGCGATCAGCCTCCTCCTCTATGGTCCGTCACCATCCCCTTGTGATCATTCCCCCCTCTCTCCGGCCAAGATCCAGCCTTACTCTTCCCCTCCCATTCTCCGTTCGCCCCCTCACTCCCCATGGATTCCTCCGCCTCTCCAGAGCCCACCATCGCCTCCACCTCCTCCGATCACCCACTACTAGTTGTTCCCCCCATTGCGGCTGATTTCCTCTAGACAGTCCCCACTTCCATCAAGTTCCTCGTTTCCAACCTCATCAGCCTCATTACCGTCCGTCTCGATGGATCCAACTTCCTGGTCTGGCGCACAACCACTACCTCTATTCTGGATGCCTACCACCTCCTACCCTACGTTGATGGCTCTCTACCTTGTTCCTTGCCAGCGGATTCTTCTGCCCGGCCCTCTTACTCCGATTTGATCGCCACCGACCACCACCTGTTTGTGTTCCTCTAGGCCGCCATCGATCTGACTCTCGTCAGCCACTTCCTCACCTACACCACCGCTGCTGCTCTTTGGACTGCTATGGCCACTCGCTATCTGTCTGCCTCTCCAGCTGCAGTCATCCATCTCATGGGCGAGCTCCACCACTGCCTCTTTGGCCCACCCAGCATGGCGGCCTACCTCGACCAGATCCATCAGTTGGTCAACCAGCTAGCTGTCGTCGGAGTACTGGTCAATGTTGCTGATTTACTGCACCAAACTCTCGCTGGCCTACCTCCTGACTATGCCGCCTTCGCCGCCAGCATTCATGCTCGTGGTGCCATCGTCCCTCTCGCCGAATTGTGGAATCTTCTCCTAGCCAAAGAAGCTGCACTCAAACTTCAGCACGCCATTCCCGCCGGACCGCTGCTAGCCCATCCCATGGCCCTTCATGCCGTCGCGGGTAGCTCTCCCTCTGCCTCCAGCCCACAGGCCCTTCTGGGTCCCCTCACAACGGCCTTGGGCCAACTCCTCCTCGGCCCCCCCTCAGGTGTCCCACCGGCAGCCGCAGCCCCCTCCCACACTGCTGCCACTGCTTTTGCAGCCCCGAGACTCCTTCCCACTCCCCCTGTAATGCACTATTGACCCCCCCGCCCCAACTTTCGTTACGAGGGTGGGGGTAACCCATGCTACGGTCATGGGCGTGGTGGATTCCATCCCTCACACCTTGCCTACCAAATCTGTGGCTCCCCTAACCATAGTGCCATTAAATGCGGTGCCCATTATAATGCTTTCTACATGGGTCCCATTGGGAACCGTGCCCTGACCATGTGTGTTCAAGGAGGGGTCCAACGCTCCTCCAATTGGCTCCTAGATTCCAGTGCCAGTGAACACATTACCCCGGACGTGAACCATCTCACCTCTACCTCTCCCTACCCTGGCCCCCCTTATGTCAACATAGGTAATGGTCAATCCCTTCCAGTCTCCTCCACTAGTAGCACCTCCTTTATCCTTCCCCACTCTACACTCCACCTCCCTACTATCCTCCACACACCCTCTATTGCTCACAACCTTCTCTCCGTCCACAAAATTGCACGTGACAATGATTGCTCTCTAACATTCTCTGCCTCTGATGTGTCTATCCAGGATAACAAGACTGGTCACCTCCTCTATCGTGGTCCTAGTCGGAAGGCGTCTACCCACTCTCTCCCACCCCCCCAAGAGCCTTCGCCGCCACTACCTCCTCCTCTACCACCTGGCATCAATGATTTGGCCACCCTGTCTCCTCCACCTTCAACACCATTGTTTCTTCTTTTACTTTCCATGTTACCAAAATAAAACACTTAGAGTTTAATAGTTGTCATGTTAGCAAATCTCATAAATTACCCTTCTCCCTATCCCATCGCTCTACTGCTCACCCCCTAGAACTCATCCACTATGACCTTTGGGGACCCTTTCTAGTCACCTCCTTCCTCGGCTACAAATATTACATCATATTTGTAGACGACTACTCCCGCTATACCTGGCTCTATCCCTTAAAACTTAAGTCGGACGCTTTTGACACCTTCCTTGCCTTTCAATCCATGGTCGAAAATACCTTCCCCTATCATATCACCACCTTCCATTCTAACAATGGCCGCAAATTTGTCAACTCCCGCTTCACCTCTCACTTCCACACTCGCGACATCACTCACCAATTTTCTTGTCCTCATACCACCGAACAAAATGGAGTTGCTGAACGCAAACACCACCACATCATTGAAACCACCTTTACCCTACTTACCTTCGCCTACATGCCTTCCACCTATTGGGTTGATGCTGCATACACCGCCACCTACCTCATCAACCGGCTTCCCTCCCCGACCCTCCACCATATCTCTCCTTACTAACTCCTTCACAATACCCCTCTTGACTACTCCCACCTTCGCGTCTTCGGTTGCCGATGTTATCCATGGACCCTGCCCTTACTCACAACACAAACTTGAAGCCCAGTTTGTCCCTTGTGTCTTCATCATCTATTGTCTCACCACCAAAGGTTATCATTGTCTTGACCCCTCAAGCCATCGAGTCTACATCTCTCGCCATGTCTGCTTCCTTGAAGATGACTTTCCCTTTTGCTCCCCTTCCCCCTTAGCACCACCCATCTGCCCTTCTTTCGCCCCTACCCCTACCCCTTGCCTCTTCCTCCCACCCCCCACACCCTCCCTCCCCTTCGCCTTTCTCTCCTCTCTCCCCTACCTTCCTCTCCCCTTCCCTCCCCTCTCCCTCTTCTCCCCCTCAACACTCTCCTCTCCCTCCGGTCTCCCCCACCTCCTCCCCTTCACCACTCCGCCCTCTCCCTTCTCCTCTCCCCACTCATGCTCCTACCCACCACATGATTACCCGTAGCGAAGTCAACATCTATCGCCCTCGTATCCCCCTTTCCCTCACAACCTAATCCCCCCTGCCACAGAACCCACCTCCTATCATATTGCCTCCCAAATCCCAGAATGGTGCGATGCTATGTGCTTTGAATATGGGGCCCTCCTCCGTCAAAGAACTTGGACCCTTGTCCCACCCCCACCCAATTCCAACATCATTGGATATAGGTGGACCTATAAGATCAAGTGTGGCTCTGATGACACCATCTCCAGGTACAAGGTACACCTGTTGCCAAAGGCTTCACTCAGGAAGAAGGTCATGACTACCATGAAGCCTTCAGCCCCATGGTCAAGCCTTATACCATCCGCATTGTCCTTAGCCTCACTCTCTCCAATGCTTGGGCCATTAACCAACTTGATGTATCTAATGTCTTCCTTCGTGACACCATTGAGGAGGAACTCTACATGGCCCAACCCCCTAGTTTCATTGATCCCTCCCACCCCCACCATGTTTGTCACCTCCACAAAGTCCTCTATGGCCTCAAACAAGCCCCCCACCAATGGTACGCCAAACTTTCATCTTACTTAACCCACCTTGGCTTTCGGCCTTGCCACGCCGACACATCTCTCATCCTTCACCAACAAGGCACCCAAGTCACCATCCTCGTCATTTATGTCGATGACATCCTTATCACTGGCTCCCATGCTCCCTTCGTTGCACATGTCATATCTCTTCTTAGTTGTGCTTTTGCTGTCAAAGACCTGGGTTCACCACTTCCTTGGTATTGAGCTCACCACTACCCCTAATGGTCTCTTCCTCTCTCAAGCCCACTATGCTTGAGACATCCTCCATCGTGCCCAAATGGACCACTGCAAACCCACCCCTACTCCCACTAGCCACAAACGACCCCCACCTCCCCCCTCTTCCCTGACCCATTCCACTACAAAAGCATCGTCGGTGCTCTCTAGTACCTCGCCCACACCCGCCCTGATATTGCCTATTCCGTGAACTACGTTTTCCAACATATGCATAACCCCACCATTGCCCACTATGCGGCCGTTAAGCGGATCCTCCAATACCTTTAAGGCACTCTCTCTCATGGCATTCTCTTACAACCAGGGCCCTGTACCCACATTGCCTACTCCGATTCCGACTAGGCTGGTGACCCTCTTGGCCACCGATATGTCACTAGGTACTGCATCTTCATGGGCCCTAACCTCATCATTTGGAAGTCTAAAAAGCAAGCCACTATTGCCCACTCGTCCACTGAAGCCAAGTATTGTGCGCTCTCCTCCACGGCCACAAAAATTGTCTGGGTCTCCATGGTTCTCAAATTTCTCGGCATCTCCTCCACTGCTACACCCACCCTACTGTGCGACAATCAGTCTGCCATCACTCTCACAGCCAACCTGGTCTTCCATGCTCGCACCAAACACATTGAGATTGATCATCACTTACAGGTCACATGCAAGTCCGCCATGTCTCGTCCAAAGACCAACTTGCCGACATACTTACAAAGCCGCTGCCCATTGCTCAGTTTCAGGCTCTCACTACCAAACTCATGGCTACTCACCTGCCCTGAGTTTGCAGGGGCGTATTAAGGAAACCAAATCCTTACTCTGTCACATTTTTCCTTTTTTACTCATATTGTGTGATTCTATGTAATATTCTCAGAAGATACATAATCCATTGTAATATTCTTAAGGAATTCACCCCGGATTTGCCTCCGAGGGTCTTCCCTATAAATCCTGTACAAACACCATTATTAATTTTTACTGAAAATCTCTTCCACTTCATATATAAGTAAATAAGTATTTATAAAGTGGGCTATGGGACAATAAGTTATGTAAATCATGCAATTGCCCTCATATTGAGTAAATAAAGTAAATAAATAAGATTTTTTTACCTAATAGCTTGGGCTTTTGGGAAACTTAATTACCGTATATAGTATTAAAACACTCACATTGTGTAAATATTTGCATAAATAATTACAAAGCTCCAAATTGTAGGTCTTAGGTTCTAGTCTTGTTAGAGATATAGATATCCTAATTATGTTCTATTTGTTGTGCTTGATGAACATTTGTATATGAGGGGGTATTACAGTATATATAATTCAATAATTAAATTTTGAGACCCGTTTATATGAGCCCGGGCTCATATAAACCTACGTGAGCCCGGGCTCTATGGGCCATCAGATTTACATCCTGCGGTTCATAATACTCATGGGTTATACTCATTGGTTAAACCCATGAGTATTATAGGCCGCCAGATGTAAATCCGATGGCCCATAGAGCCTAGGCTCACGTAGGCTTATATGAGCCAGAGCTCATATAAAATTTTTCCTATCTATCTATCTATCTATATATATATATATATATATATATATATATATATATATATATATATATATATATATATATATATATATATATATATATATATATATATATATAAACTAAGTTCATTCCATAACCTGAAATTCGGACTAATTTTTGTACGTGCATGTCTAATCTTGAATGATTAACCAAAATCATTTAGAAATTGCCATGAAATAGAAGAAAATGGTAAATATGAAAGGGGCACGACATATAATATTTTGTATCAACTGAAATTAGGGCTGCGCCAAAAAAAAAAAAAGAACCAAACCAAATTATTTTTCATTTATTTTTTACCCTAATCTTGACCATTCATTTGAATAAACAGTTGAGATAAAAAACACCTCTCATATACCCTAACCCTCACCATCTTATTATCTCCTCTCTTACTGCCCATCCTCCCTCCCCACTTTTGCTGCTCCCACCAGTCGCCCCCCATCGCAACCTCCCCTCTCCCCCCACATCCTTCCCTAGCTCCCTTTGGCCTCCCCTTTCCCCATAGCCTCCCCTCTCCCTCCCGACGCCTCCTGCCTCCTCCCCCCACTGCTGCTGGCCTCCCCTCTATCCTTGCCTCCTTAGGCCTCCCATGTCCCCCCGCAACCTTGCTTCCCCACCCCCACCCCCACCCCTGTATCCGGCCACCCCTCTCCCCCCACTGCCACCTCCCCTCTCACCTAGCAGCCTCCCCTCTATCCCCATGGCCTCCCATTTCCCCTGCTTCCTCTGCCATTTCCCCCTCCCCTCACCCCCATCAGACAAGGCAGCTGAAAACTATGTTCCAAATCACTTATCGGTTTAGTTCCGCTTCGGGTTCAGTTCCGATAAAATTAGTTTCTTACTCAGTTCTATTGGTTCCTATATGAACAGACTAGAACTGAACCAAGATGCAGTCATAGCCTAAATTGGGTTCTTACCTTTTCTCTTTCAAAAATGTTTTCTTGACTAACTCCATGGCCAACGCTCATAAGCATGCTACATGGGCCTTCTAACATAATACATACCATGTTAGAGAAAATTAAATTTAAAATAGAATATAGAGGTTATGTTCGCTTCTATGTACAATGTGATGTGTCCTGGAGAACAATTGGGATAATCGGTGGGGAGAGGTAAGGGTCTGTTCGTCGTTTGCTCAAAACCTTGTTGCATCACACAAAATATTTCCTTGTGGAATTGATGCAAGAGACGTGAGCTCGCACATTGATTCCAAGTACAAGCAACGACCTGACAATTTTGGATGAACTGCCTGTAGTAGTCAGTAACGCCAAGAAACTGACGTAGTGCTTGCACCGAAGAAGGCAGAAGCCAATCCACCATTGAAGCCACCTTAGATCCATCCATTGAAGTACCCCCACAGGATATAACATGCCCCAAACACTCAACTTGACGACTCCAAAACAAACACTTGTTGCGCTTCAAGAACAATGAATTAGCCCACAAGGTTTTAAATATCAACCAAAGGTGCACCAAGTGATCCAACCATGTGAAGTTGTGCACAAGAATGTCATAAAAAACCCAAAGATGAATTGATGGAGAAACATAAGGAAAATGTTATTCATAAGACTTTAAAATGTGGCGGGGGCCTTGGTTAATCTAAGTAACATTACAAAAAATCCAAAGTGTTTAACATGAGTGCAAAAGGTTGTTCTGTGCATGTTGGCTGGTGCATAAAATTTGGGTACCCAGCCTCTATGTTTAACTTGGAAAAGAATTGTGCCCCAATTAAGGAGCTATTTGCATGAAGATTCATCAATATGATTCTTTGAAGATTAAATAGAAATTCTTTAAATTATGTTTGGATATAAATTTTTTTAAATGTATCAAATTCACGATGAATTGTTAGATTCATTAAAAAATTTAATTAATTTTCACTTTCCTAAGTAATCTCCCCCTAAGGAGATTCACATGATTTATATACAAATCTCTTATAAGTCAGATTCACATAATATATATTAGCAAACATAAAAGTAATTTATCGATGAATTTAACTAATCAGATTACGGTAAATCAAGATTTGTTATAATCAATAATTTGTATCCAAACAGCCCCTAAGGGCTTGTTTGGAAGAAGAATCATTAGCATGATTCTTTGAAAATTAAGCATAAATCTTCTAAATTGTGTTTTGATGTAAAAACTCTTAAATGTATCAAATTCACAATGAATTGTTAGATTTATCAAATTGTTTTGTTAATTTTCACTTTCCCGAGTAATCTCCTCCATAAGAGATTCACAAAATTCATATAAAAATCTCTTATATGTTGGACCATGGTATGGGCTCCAGCCTAGTTTTGTCCAATGGTGTTGCAGTCTGGGTGAGCCAGTACTGGTCACACGGTCCAAGGGTGGTGGGGGCGGTTGCGCCAGCCCCACATGTGCCTTCGTTACACATAATTTAACTGGGACCCACATATGTCACACACGTACACTAAACATACATCTAGGTGTGCTTTTACACATTGTAGGGCCTAGACGAGCGAATTAGGTGTCGAGGGTGGGACCTGTGTTTAGTGAGGGGTCGACCCTGTCGCTGGCTTAGCCGTGTGTAGGGGGTCCAGGCCTCCGCGGGCTCTATGAGAATAGAGCCTGCTCCCGTTGTGTTAGACCCTCTAGTGAAACCAAAAAGAATTTTGCAAGTAGGCCCAATTTGAATCAGCCCACATAAAAGCCCATGGAAGAATAGCCAAATTTAAGACCCGCCTTAATATGGTAAGTAGGGGTGTAATTAAGGGAGAGAATAATAAAGGATATTCTCTCATCCCATAAGGAAGGGACATCCCCCTCTCTCTCCCTTGTGTTCTTCTTGGTGCGGCCTGCACAAGCAAGGGGTGATCCTTGTTGCTGGCTGCCCTCCTTCTCCCCTCTCTAAGGGCTTATTAGCGGGCTGAAAGAGGAAGAGGGATCTCCTCATAGGCTGGGACATGGAGGCTGAAGTAAATGGCTGATCTTGCTAAGTTTCTTTTCAATTTGAAGCAAGGTTTTGAGAGATCTGCACATAGAGGTATTTATCCTTAACTTTGCTTGTTTGATCTTGTCTTTAGCGTGCAAGATCTAATTGTGGAGGATGTGCAAGGGCTGAAATGCCCAGGTCAGTTCGTCTTCTCTCCTATATATTATATTTCCCTTTGATTAATTGAATGAGATGCATGTTTATTGCTAATTTATATTAGATTGATACATGTTTTGTGTAGATCTATTTTAAAGTTAGATTTTTGATTTGTGCGCCCTCCCCCGACCACCAAGCTTTCGCTGGCCGGCCACTCTACATTATAAATCAAATTCACATAATATACATTACTAAAGATAAAAATAATTCATCAATGAATTTAACTAATCTAATTAAAATAAATTAAAATTTAATAAAACTAATAATCTATATCCAAACATCCCATAACTCTTCAACTTAAATATTTATATTTTAAGATTATGGCGCTGAGAGCACTATGGTTCACATAAAACTTCCAAGCACCATACTTCTTGCGTGCAAGAAGCATCAACGAGTAAGAACTAGTTCTCAGACCGTATCACCCCAGACTCCAACATGTCAGTAACCAACTTAAACCTGTGGGTACCTTAAGGCCTCACATTGGCTGGTTTGGATCTTAGCACAATCAAGATCTTACGATCATGGACTTACATAGGTGGCAAGGCCATTAGCACTTCAAAGAAACATTGTCAAATTTAGTCAACAATGTGGTCAAGTCGGGCAGAAGTATAAGCCTTGCCACGGCCTCATCTGGGTAAAATTGCAACAACACCCTATGGGCTATGAGGCACAAAACTGGACAAAGCACTTATGTCCTGCGCTATATGCAATGTACCCGACTGCTCTTTCCGAATCTGAACTAGCAACCCATTAACTGCAAAATTCATAGTCATTTCCCAAAAATTCAAGACCACCTCACCTATTTCATGAAGCATTATATTCCTTTTACAGCGTCAGCCTCCTTAATTGGCAATAAATAGACACGCAGAAAGAGTTTTGCATGAAAGCACATACTATCACTACGAATGTGAGACCTCGTACTTTCTAAGAAAATATAATTTTTTATTTCTCAATTTTGATTTCATCAGTAAATTACCACATGTCGACGTGCACATCGGTGATAATTAGTTTCAATTGTTAGTAAACACACTCATATTGATGGCCGTGTTAGTGAAACCATGAGACACATTGTCTCAAAAATCATGTGAAGTTACGTAGTTCAGAATTTTGAGAGGCAATTATACCCTATTTAAAGGGAAAGGATCTTAAAATTTTAGAGTTGGTGAATCTTTGTGGAGTCCTAGCTAGTGGAGTGCTTCGATGCGAGAGTACAGAAGGGTTCGCTCTAAGAAGGAAGAGTTGTGTGGATTAAAGGTCAAATCCCAAATCTTGCCATTGTATGATGTTCAAATTTCATGTTCTAAATTCCTTTTCATGATTATTTGTAAGTTTTGAATGCATGCATGAACGTTTATTAGAGAATTTTACTGTGTTCTGACTAATAATGGTGATTTTTCTGCATGTTGATCATAGAACATCTTTTCACCTTTAAATTGTAAGAATTCCAGTTTATGAGTGGATTTTATCATGATTTTCAGAAGAAAACATTAGGGATAACCATACAGTCTTTGTTTGTTTCCTTTCCAATCCTTAATATGATTGCCACCACATCAGTGATCATAGGAAGATGAATAATATTGACATTGACATGTTGTATCACGTCGGTGTTAATATGGTCACTAGCATTATGGCCAACGCGTTGGTGGTGGCATCGACTAGATGGGTTTCTATAGCCATCTACTATTGGTAAGGGTTTGAAGTGCCAACGGGATGTTGGTGGTCACCAACACCTAGTCAACATGTTAGTAACATTACCAATAGTGTATATTGATTCATAAAATTCAAACATGTTTTCTGATGAAGTATATGATATTTATAAGATATATAATAGTATGATTTTCAAGTATGATGGATGTGTGATTACATGATAATATGTATGTGATACTCATAATTTTTGTGAGGAATTTATATACAATTATTCATAATTTATCCTCATAATTTGTTTGCGACTTTGTGTTTGAGGGTCTCGCATTCTTTGAATCAACGAACCTCTTTAATAAATATAAGAATATTAAGTGATAAATTCAAAAAAATAGTAATAATGATAAATATGAAGTATTAAAATTTTATATTAGAGTAAAAGTTCTATCAGCATGCACCATCAAGTTAGTAAACCTACTGATGAAATTATAATTCACTGTTAGTAAGGTTCGATACGTTAGTCAATTTACCGATAAAATAATCAATACTTTGTTGGTAACCTTCAACGTGTCGATTATCGTAATTTAATTGTATCTATGGGTTAGAAAACTACACAAAAAAGCTATTCCAAGCAGTTTCAAGGGTGATTATGTACTGGAATTTAGTTATTTGATTTCCATATAAATACTTTTTATAAACCTTCACCCTAATCTTACGAATTCTCCAACTTTGGGGAGAAAGTGATGGACTAGGGCATGTCAAAGTTCAAAAAAGGAAGAAAGATCGGATTCATGGAGACCTTGTTTGGTTTGTAGAAAAGAGGGCAGATTGCTAACCTTGTATTGTGATTTAACATGAAATATGCATGTATGATTAAATTATGAAATTATTGAATGTGAAATCATGAACATGTATGATGTTCCCGGGATGATGATGTTGATGATAATGAGTTTTATGTTAAATGAGTATTTAAACCTATGAAATTATTTTATTGTCTTATTAAGGAATAATATAAGTGATGAAATATGTTACAACATGCTTTCGGGGGAACTTGAATTAAGTTGTGATTGATATTTATGACTATCACAATACAAGAAATAGAAGAGCAGTCAAATTGTGGCATAGCGTGTTCCATTTAATACGTTATTACGACTGTAAGAAATGATTGAGATGACTATTTAAACTTTAAACGATATAAAGATTATACACATGCTTAACGAACTTTGGTTTTAATCAATTAAAATGATATAATTTGGCCGAAAGTGGTCTGATTGGTTCGTCGTTTAGTACATTTGAGTCATTCTTACAAATAGAGTGAATAAATGTATTCGTGACGAGCTTTAGTGTTTTGTTTTAAATTTAGTTTAGCTAATAAAATTATATAAGTTAAGGAAGAACGGTGAAATTATAGTATCATTTAGTCAATTTGATTCATTATGAATATAACAAACGAATGGGAGGACCCTTTAAATATTACATGATCTAAGGATTTGTACACATTATTAACTTACTTTGGTTATAATCAATTAAAAGGATATAACTTGACCAAAAGTTGTCTGATTGGTTCGTTGTTTAGTTCATTTGATTTATTCATTTGAACTTAGCGAATGAGTACGTATTTATTTAAAAATAATTAAATATACATTCTTGACGAACTTTAGTGCTTTGTTCTAACTCTAATTAAATGAATAAAATAATATAAGTTAAGGAAGAATGATCAAATTTTGGAATCACTTTATTAATTCATTATTATGAATGTAACAAATAAATAAGATGTATTTTTAAACTTTAGACGATATAACAATTTTAACACATTCATAATTTACTACAGTTTTAATCAATTAAAAGAATATAACTTGACCAAAAGTTGTCTGATTGGTTTATCATTTAGTATTTTTGATTCATTCTTTCAAACTTACCAAATGAGTACTTATTTATTTAAAATAATTAAATATATATTTCTGATAAGCTTCAGTACTTTGTTTTAAATCTAGTTAAGCAAATACAATCATATAAGTTAAGGATCAATAGTCAAATTGTGGTATCACTTTATCAATTTGATTCATTATTACAAATGTAACAAATGAATACAATGTATCTTTAAACTATAAACGATATATCAATAATTTTAACTTACTTAAGTTTTAATTAATAAAAAGAACATAACTTAACCTAAAGTTGTTCGATTAGTTTGTCGTTTAGTACATTTGATTCATTCTTTCAAACATAGCGATTGAGTACGTATTTATTTAAAATAATTAAATATACAATTATGACATACTTTGGTGCTTTGTTCTAAATCTACATAAGTAAATTAAATCATATAAGTTATGGAAGAATAGTCAAATTGTGTAATCATTATATCTATTTGATTTGTTATTACAAATAATTGGAAGGACTTTTTAAATATGAAAGGATATAAAGATTTATACACGTTCTTAACGAATTTCAGTTTTAATCGATTAAAAGGATATTACTTTGCTAAAAGTGGTCTGATTTTTCGTCGTTTAGTACATTTGATTTATTCTTACAAGCTTAGTGAATAATTATGTATTTATTTAAAATAATTAAATATATATTCATGATGAGGTTTAGTGCTTTGTTCTAAATCTAATTAAGTGAATAAGATTATACAAGTTAAGGAAGAATAGTCAAATTGCAAAGAAGATGGTAACTGAAGTAAACAAATTTATTACCTCCAGGGATGTGGTCGAAGCAGTGGAGGCCGGATCCCCACGGCGGCAACAATGATGGAAGTAGTATCAACCACGGCGACCACCGCAGCCACAGAGACTATTGCAGTCGTCATCGTTAGGAACTTTGGCCACATCTCGGCTTTGAGGTTGAAGTTTTGCAAGCCGTTCTCTAGCCTTGTCTACCCATTGTAGGACGTACCACCTCCTCATACATCCTACAATATGTTTTAAACAAGAAAAAAACACACAAAAGGTGATTGAATCAAGTACCTTGATATGAAAACATGTAACGACCACAATTTTTCTATATGATTTCCTGCCTCTAATAAAACTATTTTATGAGTTTTTAATTATTTTAAATTATTTAGAGCAAGATATTTTGAGTGTTTTTATGTGGGTTGATAGAGCTCGGTGAGATGAGCGTAATGAACCTAAGAATGCACAAAACGGAGGTTAAGAACGAAAGTTACGACCTTGAGAAATGTGCCACATGGGCAGGACCCACTTTCAAAGTACAAGATAACCTACCCATGTGGGTTTAGTTTCAAAGGGCTCATCGATATGACTCCACCGGTACCAAAAATGTGCAATTCTAACTTCGGAATAAGAAGTTATCGCATTTTAAAATTGGAATTGTATTTGATTAAAATAATAATAATAACATATTATTAAAAAATAATAAGAAACTGACAAAATAGTTGGCGTCATTGATGACGCCAGCAGCTCGCGCCGAGCCACGCGGAACTACGCACATCGGACGTGAGGTGTCGCCGTGCGGTCTGCGCGCGACGCGCAAACACACGCACCGTATGCGCGTCTAGTGCAGCGGTGCCACTTTTTGTGCCAATTGTGGCATGACATGTGTCATGCACACATGTGCGCACACGCCGTCGACTCGCGGGATTCTCTTATAAATAGAAACTTCCATTCATTATTCTAGAGAACTTTTCGGAGTCATTCTGAGTCCGTTTTCTTCTGTTCAAAAATCGTTCTTAGCTAAATCGAGGGTGTTCTACGAAATGGAGGTATCCATTCCTCGAGTTAGTGACCCTATATGAGGGTAAAGCTTCTCTGGGTAAGGGGAGGTTTTGTCCTCCACTTAAGGACACATGAAGGGTAAAGTATCTTCGGGTAAAGGGAGATCTGTCTGTCGCCTATGGGTGTGTTGTGAGAAAAGTGTCCCGGGCTAATGAGAGGTTTTGTCTGTAGCCTACATGCACGGAAAGAAAAAAGTGTCTGAGTCAAGGGGAGGTTCTAACTATAGCCTACGGGCACAGAAAAAGAGTTTCTAGAGTCGTTCAGAGTCTATTTTCTTCTGTTCAAGAGGCGTTCTTAACTAAATCAAACGTGCCGAACATTGGGGTGGGGTTATTTTCCTTGTTCGAGACCTCTAGAACCCCAGAAGTGGACATCCAATTTCGTGGTATCTAGTTTATCGGTTTCGAACTCGTGCGAATAGCGAGGTAGGGCATTTATCCTTTCTTAAAGCATGATTATAAACTTTGGTTATGTTTTAAACTTATTATTTATATGACTCTTGCATGTTATGCTTTAGAGATTACTTTCAAGTTATGATGTATGATTTCTGCATATATATTTGATCTGTTGAATGGTTAATCGTTGAGATAGAATATGATTTATATATTATATGTTATTATATATATATATATATATATATATATATATATATATATATATTTGATTAGTCGAATGATTTGCAGCTAGAAGCGGAGATGTTTTATACACTGCACGTTTTACAATTCCTCATATATGATAGTTTAATAGAATGATTATCCGTGGATTTTGATATAAATTATACATGTTGGAGCGTATGAGATGGAGACAAACTAGCTTTGCCAATGTTTTCATTGCGAATGAATACAATATGTTTAAAAGACGATTTTAGAGGACTCGTCTTTGTTGAAAGTAGGATTCTCAAGATTATTTTTGAAAAGACGTATAAGCATGGTGATCAAGTCACTGAAGTGGGACAAAAAAGAGGTAACTGTCTTATTGGAATGAGCGACCAACCTTGTCTTTGTAGTCTTGATAGTGGCACTCCCATGTCTTATAGAGGCGGAGTTAGGGTTTTTCAAAAGGATAAACATTGGGATAGAATGTTTTAAAAGAAAACAACCCTTTTTGGAGTATGGGAACTCTAGGATATTTCAATTGATTCTGAGACTCAAGATTATGAGTCTGGGACTCAAGAGCATGAATCTGGGACTCATGAGTGTTTTTATTGTTTGGAGCTATTGTTGGGCACCCCAATAGAGCTCCGTTGACTAGTTAAGAGCATAATTGATCCGGTTCAGAATCGGATGCACGATACCTATTTTAGCTTGATGAGCCCCTAACGAAGGGCAAGACCCTTGATTAGCCCCTAACGAAGGGCACACATCAAGGCTATGCGTGCTAGGGTAGAGAGTATCATGGGAAAACTCTCTACTCTCTAGATCCCGGTGCCCCATAAGCACGGGTGGTTCTTCTATCCACAAGCACGAAATATTTTGAGATGATCCTTGGAGGAGTAAGAGGTCGCTGCTTTGTACCTGTAGCAAATTCTTCTTAATATATATATATGTCTGGGACATTTGTAGCGAGCCGTGAGAGCTTGCAAACTCTAGTAGCATCTTTGATATGTAGGAAGAAGTTCTAGGGGTGGTTTTGGGTGAGAGACACACCCCGTTTTCATGAAAATACTATATATATGTACTATGAAATTGCCATGCGTTTACTCATGCCTGATAGTATAAACTCCATACTGAGTATTTTAAAATACTCACCACCCCCCAAACTTTGTAGGACTTGATGAAGCTTAGTGTGCGGGTAGACGGGCCTACTCCGAGTTTTATCAATGTGATTTCAAAGATTTCAACCGCACCAAAACAAGTAAGAACTCTCCTTATTATTTTTCTCGTGTGTTTGTACACGGACCATGGTTCCTGAGGTGAGCGGCTCTAGTCGCAGGCCCGGATATACTCTGATATTTTTGTGAAAAGAAATTTTATATGCTTCCAAAATCCCGGGGCACGACAAAACAAGAGTTGCAAATGAATTAGGTATTTTTGTCTTTGAAAAATAACAATAGAGAAACACAAAAAAGGGAGAAACGCTTCCATATAAAAATTCACCTATGTCAAAAACTACTTTGTGAAAATTTCTTCTACGATTAATGATAATTGCACTATATTAATAAAAAAATGTGCAATTACATGTCGCTTTACAAAATTAAATTTATTCCAATATCTTTACGGTAGAGATCCGATGCCCAGGATAACCGCATCATGGTGAAAAAAGTAGATGGTAATTGAAGTAAAAAAATTTATTACCTCCGGGGAGGTGGCCGGATCAGTGGCCGGGTAGGTGACCGGAGTGGAAGCTCGATCTGAGGTTGAATTTTGGCGGGTCGTTCTCCAGCCTTGTCTATCCAATGTAGGACATATCACCTCATCATATATCCTACAATATGTTTTAGACAAGAAAAAAGACTCACAAAAGGTGATTGAATTAAGTACCTTGATATCAGAACAAGAGTTGCAAATGAATTAGGTATTTTTGTGTTTGTAGAAAATCAGTAGAGAGACGTTGAAATGGGAGAAACACTTCAATGTATAAATCCCCCTCTGTCAAAAACTATTTGTGTAAAGTTCTTTTATAATTAATGATAATTGCACTATATTAATAAAAAAATTGTTTAATTACATGCCACTTTACCAAATTAAATTTATTCCCTTATCTTCATGCTTGAGATCCATGCCCAGGATAACCGCATCGTGGTTCCTACAAACAAAAATTTCTTTTGAGGAAGTGAAAAAAGAAGATGGTAACTGAAGTAAAAAAATTTATTACCTCTAGGAAGGTGGCTGTAGTGGAGGTGACCGAATCAGTGGCTGGGTATGTGGCCAGATCGGTGGTTGCTAGATCTGCATGGCGGCAGCGGCGACGTAAGCAGTATCAACCACAACAACCAATGCCGTAGCGGAAATGATTGTTGCTATCATTGTTCAGAACTTTGGCAACATCTCGGCTTTAAGGTTGATATTTTGTGAGCTGTTCTCTAGCCTTGTCTATCCAATGTAGGATGTATCACCTCCTCATATAACCTACTATATGTTTTAGTCCAGGAAAAAGACTCACAAATGGTGACTGAATTAAGTACCTTGATATGAAACCAAGATTTGCAAAAGAATTAGGTATTTTTGTACTTGTAAAAAATAAATAGAGAAATGCCGAAAAGGGAGAAATGCTTCCATATATAAATTCCCCTCAGTCAAAAACTATTTGTTAAAAGTTGTTTTGCGATTAAGTACAATTATCATTAATCGTAAAATAAATTTTCACAAATAGTTTTTTATAGAGGGAAATTTATATATGGAAGCATTTCTCCCTTTTCAGCATTTATCTAATTATTTTTTACAAAGACAAAAATACCTAATTCTTTTGAACTCTTGGTTTCATATCAAGGTACTTGATTCAATCACCTGTTGTGAGTCTTTTTTTTTGGCCTAAAACATATTGTAGGTTATATGAGGAGGTGATACGTCCTACATTGGATAGACAAGGCTAGAGAACGGCTTGCAAAACATCAACCTTAAAGCCGAGATGTCGCCAATGCTCTTAATGATTATGTCTGCAATCATCTTCATGGCGACATTGGTCGCGGTGGTCGATAACGCTTCTGTCGTTGCAACTGCCATGCAGATCCAGCTATCACCTCTCTGGCCACAGATCTAGCAAGTACACATTCTTGTAAGATAGGTAGTTTTGGAATTCTCTTTGAGAACTCAGCATAAACATATACATTGTAACATTTATCTAGTCTCAATATAGAAAAAAGCCTTTTTTTTCTCTTCCTTCAATACATTCTCTTCTCCTTGCATCATGCATGGTGGTTGTGTTAGAGACATCCTCTTCTACTTTTACAACAAAAAATACTATTAACCACGTACTAAAAAATAGTCATTAATGACGTTATGAAAACATCATAAAAAATTATTAATGACATTATAAAAAGTAATAAAGTGCGATAATTAACAAAAAAGTCTATTAATTGTGTAATAGTGTGATTATTAGTTAAAAAAAGTGTTACAAAAAACATCGATAATACTTCCACGTGACTACATAATGACGATGTTAAAATGTCGCAAAAAGTACATATTAGCAATGTTTTTTTTTACATCTTGTTAATAACTATTTGCGACACTTAGTTAATACCTATTTGCGACACAGTTATTTTAGCCTTTAATAATTATTTGTTGCACTTTTAAAAACATCCTTAATAACTATTTGTGAGAATTTTATTTCTCGCTAATAAATATTTGCGATGCTTATTAAAATGTCATTAATAATTATTTGAAACACTTTTATTTTCATTGTTAATAATTGTTTACGATACTTTCTATAACATTATTAATAATTTTTAAAGATGTTTATAAAAACATTATTAATAACTATTTTTAACGTTATTAATAAATGTGGATAATTGAGTAAAGTAAGGGCATGTTATTCGCTAGTTAAAGCAATGCGTTCTTGTAAGATTTGTTTTAATATTTTGAAATATCGCTTCTTTAATCTTTGTACATAGGCCCTATTTAGGAGCCATTTTGGAGGGGAAAGCACTTTCCCTCTTGAGTGTAAAACATCACATCAAGAGGGGAAAGTGCCTTCCCCACCTAACATTTTGGAGGGGAAAATTTCCCCTCTTGAGTGCAAAACATCACATTAAGAGGGGAAAGTGCCTTCCCCACCTCATAAGGCCTCCCAAATGGGGCTTATGTTACAAATAAGATTTCTTTCTTTCCTATTGTCTTAGATAGAAGACAAATGTCTTCTCCTTTCGTCACATTCATATTTGAGAGTCCGAGACATCTTTCTTTGGCCCGGGAGATGTGTTAGAATAGACTAAAGTATTAAAAGATGACTGGGCTGCACAATTCAATTCAAGAGGTCCAATGGTAATGAAAGTCGGGATTTCAACCACTTGGGTCTATGAGACCCTATGAGCCTTATCTTCATTGCGTGGATGAAGCAAGTAGGTCTCAAACTAATTGAGGTATGATTGTGAGTAGTTCATGATCTAGTGATATAAGGTTGTACTCCTAAACATGACTACCGTGTCATAGAAAACCTTATGACTTACACTTATGGAACAAGAAACTCCTAAGTGTAGTCACATTATGATGTTTGAAATCATAAGAAAACATTTATAAATATTTTTGCTTATTCCACTTATGTGCGGTAATGATGATTATTACATGGTGCTTATTTATCCATCCCATGGGATAAATTCATATACTTAGCATCCTCATGATGCAAGTTTGTCGGAAGAGTAGTTTGGTTGAAATCAACGAGCACAGAAAGGACGTCAATCTCTAGAAAAAAATATTAGATTTTTTTATCTGGAATGAGAACAAAATTAATAATTCTGGAAAAAGCAAGATTTTGAGCCAATTCTAATGGAATCACTGAATCTTGTGATGAGGTGATTCTGTCAATTTTGACTTCTAGCCCCCTATTTCATAATTTTGGATTCTACCATTTTTTAACTACTACCCCTCATATCGATAAGAGACTCGAAAAGCATGTTATATAAGTGCGCCCTACTTGAAATGTTCAATATAACCTACCCATATGAGGTCTTCTTTGATAGGGCTCATTGATATGTACTCAACAATACAAAGAACACATGATTTTAAGTTCATAAGATAATAGTACAATTCCGATTCTAAATAATTTTGTATCCAAACAACCCCAAAATCTTATGCTAGAAGGAGGATTTTGCCCAAATTCAAGTCTGGTTCAATGGACTTGACACCTTTTTAACTAGTATTTTGCCAAGATTCAAATGGAATTAAATTTTGTGAAGAAGTTCTACCAAACCAGATTCTAGGAGAATTAATTTTACTAGAAGTTGCATTATTGCATAATAGATTCACGAACCACTGAACTTCTTCCGTCTTTGCTGTTTAATCTCCTTATTATTAATCCAAAAAATCTTCCTTTTATTCTCTCTTGTAACCTACGAGTAACATTGTTAAGGCTTATGATTTAACTCTTCATGGGAGAGTGCATCAAATTCGAGTAATTAGCAACACTACTGGAAAGCAAGAATTACATGGAAGGAAGGCATACTAGAACAGAGTCAAATGATATTGTTCGTGACCAAAACATAGAAGGGAAGAATAGAAGAACTAAATGCATGTTTGAGGAAGCTTTCGGTAATCCTAGTCCTACTTTGAGGGCATCATGATGCTCGTGTAGTATGTGGCTTCTAGTCTTCCTCTTCTTTCAATCCAAAGGAGATTAAGCTGATGAAAACCCTTTATCTTATTGAACTCAAAATCTTATGATTAAGCTGTCATTGCATAAAACTAATCAACCATAAAATGTAAATTTACACAAATTAAACCAAAGCAAAGATACAAATAAACTAAGGGGTTGTTTGGTTGTGGAATTATTTTGAATATGAATTAAAATTTTCTTGAATGAAGTCTCTTGATTTAGTATAGAATCATAATTGAGTTTGGTAAGGAATTTTTTGGGATAAATTCTAATAAAACTTCTAACTCATTTCTCAAACTTGTAACTACTATATCTTTTTATTCTGAACTTAGATTTGTGTGTTTTTTACATCATTACACACATATCAACGAGCCCTATTAAATAGAACCCCATGGTTGATTATTTTAAACTTTGAAAGTGAGCCCTACCTATATGGTTCACTCCTTGAGGCTCAAAACAATACGAGGGGTAACAATTAAAAAATAACGAAAATTTTAATTCCAAAATGGGGGGTTCGAAGTCAAAATTGACATATATACCTAATTTAAATGTGGTTGGATGTAAGAAACCAACTTCATACATCTAAAAAGTTGCTAATATTGCACTCCATCATCTATTGCTTGGAGGTAAGAAACCAAACTAAATACAAATCACGTTTTATCTTTGGTTTCGTGTTTAAACAAGTAATTAATGTGGTAATTCTTTTTATGCTCTTTCACTCTTGATTCTCTAGACATCGAACTTAATCTAAATATGGTGTTTACAATGTTGGACGTGTGTAATTTCACCATGCCATGATGGCCATGTCATTGTAAGAAGAGAGACCAGCCTCAAGTTCAATTTATGATCAAATATTCTTGCAGTTTTTGTGATAACAGTTTATGGGAAACTCAAAACAAACTTCTTAGAAAGTATCCATGTGCATGTAATTTGTAATATTTAGAAAGTTATTGAGGTTATGTAAAAATTGTATATGTCTAAGTAGGTAATGTGTAAATTGTCCTTCAATTTAACATCGTAAAAGTATGAAGTGTGAGCTAAGTTTTGAAATCAAATTAGCTTAAGTTAAAGTTAATAGGAGCAATTTGGAGGTTAGTTAGCTTGGTTCTCAATATTTCGATTTGAATAAATTGGATTGGCTCACAAGGAGTTTTTGGACCAAAGGGTGACAATAGATTTTTGCCAAATTTTATATATTGTCCTCAAATTTCTTATAATGCTTATAGGTTGAAGTTTAAATCGGTGTGTCGGTTGAATAGGATGGGCACGGGCAAGCCCACCAAACATTTTGGGGGGGTTACGCCAGCCCGGGCTCAGTGATTGGGCAGGCCGGGCTGGTCCCAGCACGAAGGGGAAGGAGTTGGGTCAGATCCACAACCTTATTGTAAAGGGCTATGGGCCAAGACGGCCTGTTAGGCCCACTAAACTCTCCCTCTTATAATTTTTTTTTAAAATAAAAAATGTATAAAAAATTCTAAAAATATATTTATTAAATAATTCATAAAATTATATGATATAATTGTAACTTACAAATTGAATGTTAGAATTGTATTACTATAGAATAAGTATATCCCATTAGGTTAGCACCTTCTTACCTATCTATCATTTATTATAAGAATCTAAAATCTTAAATTACAATATTAACTTAGTATTGATTCTCAAATTTTCTATATATTCTCCTATTTCCTCTTCAATATTGGGAGCTTATGCCTTTTCTTCTTTGTCCAACTAATCCTTCAAGCAATTGCATGCCTCTACCACATCGGGCATTAGTCAACTTCGCCTTTCGTCTAACACTCTACCTCCTACACAAAAAACAGATTCTAATGCTACTATGGACATCAGGGGCTTAGTAAATCACGAGTTAAGGCAAACAATGCAAGATAGTTACTTTCATATGTCTGCCACCAAGTTAAAACATTCATAGTACTAAGTTGTTTTGAGGACATAATGAGGTTCAGATCATCATTTAAATAGTTAGTTATTTCATTACTATTAGCACTATTTTTGTATATTTTCATGACTTAAAATCCAAGACAATGTTACGTGGAAGATGCATATGAATAGAAGAAGAATAAGAAATTGATTGCTTTTGTCTTAACCCATGGGTTATTTCATATGTATTATATAAAGAATGCAAAATAGTTTCTACAGTTTTATATATAATATAATTTTCATCGACATATGGACTCATGTTGTCACATATATCATCCATTAAAATTTGTACACCTTCTAATCTAACCCTATGATCCATTACAACCCCTAAACAATAAATTAAAGGGATAGGAGGCCAATATTTATTAAAATTTCTTTCCATTTCCTTTACAAGAGATACAAATGCTTCAACGTCTCTATATTGTGTAAATGCATCAGTTATGTCTTACAAGTTTTTTAGAATAGAGTAAGAAGCAGGATAGTAGACTCCAGATAAATCTATAGTAATATTATCAAAAAATATGTAGAAAATACATCAAACAAATATATATGGCAAAATGACCTTCATTAAGTACTAGATGAGGTAATTTTCTACAACCTAACATTTATTGAATTTACAAATCCTTCATAAGATTTTAACATTAAATACATGTTATTCCACCTATGACGAACATCTAATTGAAATTTTGTATATTTCTTACCATGCAATCTACATAATTCTTTAAATTCTTGTAATATAGAGGGTGAAGAGGTGATATGTAACAAAATATTGTTAATTAAATGAATATAAATTTTTACTGTATTTAAACTTTAACAAATAAATTATGTGACATGCACATCTAATATAAAATATATTTGATTATATTAGACCAATGTGATCACGATGGGTTTCTAAAAGTTCTACTACTAAATTATTATTAGATGCATTATCTAAAGTAATAAACATTTTGTCTTTAATTGAGTATTCATTTAAAACATGCATCCATGATTTTTCAATAATTGAAGCGGAGTGAGGATATTCTAGAATTTTAAAGATATTATTTTCTTATTGTGCTTGTTTGGGGTCCTTTGGTTCATATTTGGTAGAGCATAATCTAGCATAGCGAAGAAGATATTTTGTACCTCCTCTGTCACGGTCCAGCACTCACCCGACCTGAGCTAAACCCGGTCTGTTTCAAACATTGAAGTACTTAATCATGACAAGGTTGGGTAGTATGTTGTAAGACATGTTAAATAGATGAATGGTCTTAAGTTTTACAAAAGTGATACAATTGCAGTATCACTTTGTACATTTGATTATTGATTACAAATGTAAATAAATATGAGAACTTTCTAAACTTTAAACGATACAATGATTTATACATATTCTTATCGATCTCCAGTTTTAATCAAATAGAAAAAAAAAGTGGTGCAATTTGTTCGACGTTTAGTGTGTTTGATTTATGATTATAAACAAAGAGAATTTGTGTGTATTTATATAAAACATTGAAGTACATATTTGTGAGGAGCTTGGGTACTTTGCTTGAAAGCTATTGAAAAAATAAATGGACTTAAGTAAAGCAAGAGTGGCACAATTGCAGTATTACATTGTGTATTTTATTTATGAGTACAAATGTAACAAATGAATAAAAAGACTTTTTATACTTTAAAGGATATAATAATTTGTGTATATTCTTAACAAGCTATGGTTTTAATTAAATAAAAGATATAACTTGACCAAATATGTTCCAATTGGTTCATCATTTACTACGGTTGATTTATGCTTGCGAACTTAGTAAATGACTGCATATTTGTTTCAAACATTGAAGTACTTATTCATCACAAGCTTGGGTAGTATGTGTAAGACATGTTAAAGAAATGAATGGTCTTAAGTTTTACAAAAGTGGTACAATTACGGTTTCACTTTGTACATTTAATTATTGATTATGAATGTAAATGAAGATAAGAACTTTCTAAACTTTGAACGATATAACAATTTATGCACATTCTTTTCGATCTCCTGTTTTAATCAAATGGAAAGCAAAAGTGTTGCAATTTTTTCAATGCTTAGTGTGTTTGATTTATGCTTATGAACAAAACGAATGTGTGCATATTTATTTAAAACATTGAAGTACATATTCGTGACGAGCTTAGATACTTTGCCTGAAAGCTATTGAAAGAAATGAATGGACTTAAGTTAAGCAAGAGTGGTACAATTGCGGTACCACATTGTGCATTTCATTTATGATTACAAACTTAACAAATAAATAAGAGGTCTTTTTATACTTTTCCTGAAATAATAATTTGTACACATTCTGAATGAGCTATTTTTTTTTTGAAGGATATAACTTGACCAAATGTTGTCCAATTTGTTCATCATTTATTGCAGTTGATTCAGGCTTAAAAACTTAGCAAATGAGTATGTATTTGTTTTAACATTGAAGTACTTATTATTATCAACCTTGGGTAGTATGCTCTAAGATGAGTTAAAGAAATGAATGGTCTTAAGTTTTGCAAAAGTGGTGCAATTGTAGTATCACTTTGTATATTTGATTATTGATTACAAACGTAAATGAACATTAGAACTTTATTAACTTTCAAGGATATAATGCTTTGTGCACACTTTCTTTGTACAAGAGGAAATAAGGAAATATAAAGGATGACTAAAATTAAATTAGCCCTCAAATTTCATACCCACATCCTTTAAGTTTCTGAGCCCTCACGTGCGGCTCAAGTCAACACAATAAAATGAGTCTAAAGCCAAAATGGCTAACAAAGTATAAGATAGAGTCATCCAAACATAAAACTCTAATACACAAGCAGAATAAACAAGCAAAGAAAGCTAAGGCCTCCAGGCACCCTCGCCTACTCCAGTCCTTCTACCAAACGCTCCTCATAGAGAGGTTTCTAGTCATCTATGCAACCCCAAAACAGAAAACACACTAAGCAAGTGGCACAAACGGCTATTACATACATCAAGTGGCACAAAATCATATACGTTAAAATATGTATATACTGATATTCAATCAAAATCATACTGAAACTTGTAATCTATCAGAGTTAAGCGGAAGTTAATAAATCAACGAAATCACACATCTTGCTCTACCATAGAGCGGGATCAAACACATTCACACGTCTCGCTCTATCATTGAGTCAAGACTAAACATAACATACTTCTTGCTCTATCACTAAGTTGAGACTGGACACACACACACACACACCACATGTCTCGCTCTACCATAAAACAAGATGGAACATAAACAGGTCACATCAAAGTACAACAAATTAGAACACAAAGGATCATGACATAGCACACATCCTAATTTAGCACATGCAACTCTATAATTTAAATAGGAGGTTAGTAATGTTTACTCCCCAGATGTCTCGCAAGGTAGCGGCATTTGGGGTTGCTCATTCCTTCTGGGCGTCCTCCCCTTCGGATTTGAAGGCAATAGACAGAGCCCCCTCTAGCATCCACATGTTCCTCGCCTTGTACCGAAATACGATGCACAAACGCTCCTCTTCCCATAGACTCTTCTCGTTTTCTATGCCTGTTAGTGGCTGACAGAACTTCCCCTACTCGAGGATGTTCCTCACACATCGTGGCCCTTTGGTAGAGCCTCCACTACTTTGGACTACTTTTCCTGTTGTGGCTTGGCAACTGTGGATAGAATCCCCTCTTGCTCTTGGACTATTTTTATTTCTTTGGTGCTTGGGGATGATGAGCAAGACCTCTTCTTTCTATAGGAGGTTTCTCTCTCATACAGTCATCAACTTGGAGAACAAACTCCTCCATTGCATAGAATACACTCTATTTAGTCAAAGAACGCCTCTTCAGCAAACTAAATCGTAGTTAAGACGGTAAGAAACATAGAAGAAGAAGGTCTTCGTGCTTAAGGACGACTGGCAGAACCTCTCATTGTCTTGGGATGTTTTCTCATTATTTGGTCTCCAACTCAAAGAAAAGACCGCTCCATTGTGTAGAGCACGCTTGATTTACTTAAGAACGCCTCTTGAATGGCCTTAATCGGACTCAGGACGCTCAAAAAAGGAGAGAATCCCGTTCTAGCTCAAAACTGAATAGAATGGGGTATTTATAGACCCTGGCGTGTCAAAACTGTGGCACCGCACCACCAGAAACTGCGGCGCCGCCAGTTTCGGGAGGCGGCTCCCGCCGAAACATGCTGCACGGGTCGCGCCTGCTGTTTCGAGGCAGCTCCCGCAAATTGTGGCGTGCTCGCGGTTTTGCGGGTGTGTCGCATAGCGGCGGTCGCGTGCACTATAGCACACGTGTCCGCCCCGTGACACGTGCCTCACCGCGCATTGTGTGCACACCATTTTCTTTGTCACTTTTTATTTTTATATTCAAATCTTCAAACACGCGTAACTTCCTACCCCGGATTCGGATTCGCGTGTTCTTGGTACAGTTGGACTTGTATCGACGAGCCCTTCAATATAAGCCCACATAAAGCAGTATATCCACCTCTTTTGAAGTGGGTCCCACCTATTTTCTACGCTTCTCGAGGTCATAAATTTTGGTCCCGACCATTTTGTAATTCCTTGATTCTTTATGCTAATTATTTCGAGCTCTACCCATGTACGAAGGTTTTATCTTCTGAAAACTTTTAAAATTTATCTCAAAATTATCCAATTAGGCCTAACCCTTCAGGTTAGAAGTAATCGAAAAATGAGTCATTACAAAATGTCTCTAACACACTATTCAAAATCATACATAATAAACCATATCTACATGTGTCACATATTCTCAATTATCCCTACCCAACCTATGTAGCTGGGTATAATAATATCTCATACACATGCATCATCAACAATGGTGAATATCTCCATCATGGAGAAAAATACAATCACACCACCTGCTTTGGACATAGTCCAATTTCCTAATGGAAACCTAGGGCATTAGCCTACCCTGGACATAGTTTGATTTCCTAAACGGAAACCTAGGGTGTTGGGATAGTCAACCTCTCTCCTCACCCTGGACAATCCACAAAGGAAAGTCTGATTTCCTTACATAAAACTAAAGCAGTCTGCTCACCCTAGATAGTCCTAGCCAGGAACGTTAGATCTCCTCACGAAGACCTAGAGCAGTGTGTTCACCCTGGACATCTCTTGCGGGGGAGAGTCTGATTCCCATAAAGGAAACCTAGAACAACTAGTAGCTGGTGCACAAGGCACTACCATACTGGATTTTTCAGGGTCCAGATGACTCAAATAAATTTCTCACAACTGCAATATCTCATTTAAGCACAACTCAACTTGGGAAGGATCCATGTTCCAAGTAGGAACCCAAATCGAAATCATCTCCTTTCGGACCAACATTTCCAATAAGCCATCGATCAATTAATCCGGCAAGTAATATCACTCACTTGCATCCAATCGATCAACAAAGGCTAATCTTGATAAATCTCATTCGTAAACCATCCTCATGATGCATGCAACATGATACATATGTGAGCAGTACTACATGAATTCTAATTCATGAAACATGCTCAAATCCGTCCATAAGTGTATCATTCTCAATCCATAAGTGTCAAATAATCACCAGAATCCTAGACATTGACATATGCATCATGAACTAACTATCGTCATACAATGCATATGCTCTCATTATTTTATAGTGATTCCTCCTTACTGAAAATCATGGATGAAAATCATCGAAAAACACTAGTCTAAATCAATCACAACCTCAAGCTAGACTTACGTAAGCATACTCAACATACACTCAAGCTAGGCATGAAAATATAATCTACCCATAATTTAGCATGGCATGTGAAAGCATACAAGTCCATACCAGTGTTTTAAAAATCGGATCCGACTGGCCGGTCCGACCAGGTTTAATCGGACCTGTTATAAAAAATGGGATGGTTCATCTTGATTTCTGGGTCGATTTAACCCGGCTAGGTCACATGGTTAAACCGGTTACCTAGTGTTACGGTCCGGTCTAGGTTTTGAAAAAAATAATTAAGAATCGATCAGGAGGAGCTCGTGTAACAACCCATTTTTCGGTTATGCTTGGGTTAAGGGTAATTTGGTAATTTGAGATTAGTGTTAGGGGGTTTCATTAGGTGAAATCCCTATATCTGGGTAGAGCTCATAGTAACGAGTGTAACAAATCAAAGAACGCGCAAAACGGAGGTCGGGAGCGAAAGCTATAGCCCTGAGAAACGTGCCATATGGGTGGGACCTACACAAAAGTGCTGGATAACCTACCCAAGTGTGGTCTTATTTCGAAGTGCTCGTCGACACGAGTCCATCGGTAACAAAAATGTGTGATTCCAACGTCTAGGTTGGAAGTTATCGCATTTTGAGGTCAAGATATTATTTGAATAAAATAATATCATTCTGGATAGGATCGATGATGCAGTGGATAAGACTAACGACAAAGCGGATAGGATTGATGACGTAAGTGGATAGGATTGCAGATAAAACGGATATGATTGATGACGTAAGTGGATAGGATTGCTGACGAAGCGGATAGGATTGATGATGCAAGCGGATAGGATTGACACGTGTAAGCCTCACATCTATCCAGTTTTTCTATAAATAGCATCCACAATATCTAGAGAAAGGAAGGAGAGTTCTTTCCCACGTTTTCTCATTTTCTCTCCCACATTCAAAAACTTCTATTCTTCATTTCTCACACATTTTAAGTCCGATTCGAGTTGTTCTTGAGGCGTTCCTAGCTAATTCGAGGGTGATTTACGCAATGGCATGCTCCATCCCTCAAGTCGACATCCTTAGAAGGGGGAACAGCCTGGAGCAAGAGGAGGCTCTATCTGCCACCCTCCTGCCTGAAGAGAGAGCAGCGGCCCGTAGAGAAAGGGGGACTCCACCCTCCATCACGGGCTGCATCGTGGGTTGTTGCCCGAAGTAGGGAAGGATCTGTCCTTCACCGAAGGGCCACGCAATGTGGGTAACGTCCCAGGGAAAGGGACATTCTATCCGTCGCTTACGGGCGCAAATAAATGACAAGTCTCCGAGAAAGGGGATAGTTGGTCAGCCATCTTTTGGCGCAAGGCAAGGAACGTGCGGAGGTTAGAGGAGGCTTTGTTCGCTGTCTCCGGTTCCAAAGGGGAGGACACCCAGAAACAAGTACCTCGAATACCGCTACCTCGTGAGACATTAGGGGAGTAAGCGTTTATGACCTCCTATTTTAATTATAGAATGCATGTGCTAGATGATAGGGTATACGCTATGCCATGATATGCTATGATCCTTTATATTACGATATGCTATGATCCTTTACATTATGATATGCTATGCTTATATGCCATGAAGTGTGTCGTCTCGCTCTGGGTTAGAGAGAGACGGGTTGTGTGTATGTTTATATTATGATATGCTATGATCCTTTACGATATGCTATGCTTATATGCCATGAAGTATGTCGTCTTGCTCTGGGTTAGAGAGAGACAGGTTGTGCGTGTGTTTATATTATGATATGCTATGCTTATATGCCATGATGTGTGTCGTCTTGCTCTGGGTTAGAGAGAGACGTGTTGTGCGTGTGTTTATATTATGATATGCTATGCTTATATGTCATGATGTGTGTCGTCTCGCTTTGGGTTAGAGAGAGACGTGTCGCGTGTGTGTTCAGTCTCGGCTAAGTGATATAGCAAGACGTGAGATGCATGTGGTCTCAGCTCAGTGATGGAGCGAGACATGTGAATGTGATGGTCTTGCTCTGGGATAGAGTGAGGCATGTTGTGGTGGTCGTGTGGTGCTTGTCTCTATAATAAAGCGAGATATGTGTTGCCGGTGCTTTACGGGTTTTTATATAACCCCGATTAAATATTCGCGTATACGTATGTATTTTCGAATGGTTTGATGTATGTAGTAGCTAGTAGGCAGAACTACGTTCGGATCCGATCGTATTGGAATAACGTCAGAGATGGTATCCAATACGTACGTAGGCAACCAACGATTAAATAATGTTAGCCCGATCCAAATTAGTTATAAAATTAGATTTGTTCTGACCCTTGCACAATGGAGCACTGAAGCTCGTAGTGCGTAGAAGAATGTTATGACTCTCATACTCAGAGTCTGCAGCTCCTGGTCAGTCGATTTAAATTTTTTCGCTTATTTTATACACTCCGATTGTGTCTTCCGATCTAACCCCCAGTCTGGGTCGGGTGGTTAGGGTCAGGGTGTTATAGCTCACGACTGGACGATTTGGGGGCGATGGTGAGCAACGTCTGGCGATCTTCTCCAGCAGTGTCTATTCATCCTCTCCACATTCCCGCGTCGACCCAGATGGAATTCTTGAATGGTGGGGCGATTTTTGCATCTGGGTTGGCCATGGGGAGGGTTTTAGATGAGTTGGGCAAGGGGTTTTGGGATTCCCTAGGGGATGCTATGCTCGGTGCTGGGTTTGGGCATATGGGATGTAGCAGTTTCTGGGGACGGGGAGAAGCTTGAGAAGGGAGTGGGTGGATGCCCTATAGCTGCTCCATGGATTGTAAACAAAAGGGATTTGAAGGAGTGGGGAATGGGAGATGGAACTAATGAGAAGAGGGTGATCATGGAGAGGAGGAGAAGCAGAGGCAGAAAGGCAGAAGGGCATCTCTCACTCTTCATGAGTGTGGTTCTCCTTCCCTGCAAATGCCTTACCAAAGCAGCTTCTTTTCGGGTTCCTGCCCTGCAAATTTCTACCGAGTGTGGCTTCTTTTCGGATTCCTCTTCTCATCTGGTCTATGGAAGAGGGCAACTGAGATCAATGGGAGACGAGAGTGGAGAAGAGAGGTGGGAATCACCGGTGGCTATCGATGAAGAAGGGGGCGGAAAAGGGAGAATGGGGCGAGTGAGAAACAATGGCAGAAAGCTAAGGCGAGGTAGAGGCTTATTGTGGTGCAAGACGGCAGACAAAGAGAGGGATCTGGGGACTTGGTGTCGAAGGGCTGGGGAAGACTGAAGAGATTGAAGATCGGAGGGAGGGGAGGCATCTGGAGGGAGTGGTGGAGGACGTTGGAGATCTGGGCAGCAAGGGAACAAAGGGCATCAAAGAGGGAGGGTGGAGAGGCATCGGAGATCTGGGCGGCGAGGGAGGGCTGACAGGTGTTGGAAATTTGGGCTGGAGGACGGCGAGGAATTTGGGCGGAGGCCAGAGGGAGAAGTTTTGAAGAGAAGGTTATATTATATAAGAACAGGCCAACCCGGGTTGACCCCAGGTTGAACCCAGTTAAATCAGCCTGGACACTATTCGGGGTCAGTGTCCGGGCCGGTTTTTAAAACACTGGTCCATACTCACATTTCAAACTTGCTAGAATCTAAGTAAAACATGGAGAATCACTCAACATATACTTATAGTAAGAATAATAACATGCTAAAATCGAATAACATGTGACCCATTTCATGCTTAAACAACATCATGGCTTTCAAATAATCTTCATGTCCTCACAGTAGCATTTCTAAGTGAAAATCACTAATCATAATCATAATAAATGATATTTAAAAAGAAGAACATGAAAATAAGCAAAATAGTCAAAATGGAACAATTGCCATTATGTCGTTCGATCGGTCAGAAGGTTGTTCGAACACCTAGCCAATTGATTGACCTACAAGATCGTTCGATCGTCTGGCCGTTCAAACGCCTCCAACACTGTTTGAATGGCTATACAGTAATTTTGGTTCGTATTCAACCGTGCAAACTCAAAACTGAAAATACACAAAATCACCATGAATTCAAATCTCACCTCCAAACATCACAATATTGAAAAAAAATCTTAGGGAATGGTAGATCTAGTCATTTATCAACTAAAACACAAAGAAATCATGAAAAAAATTAAGCTTTACTTAACCCACCATTAAAGCTCAGCATCAAGTAAAACCCACATAAATCACTCCAAACTTCAAATCCGAAACATAGACCCATTTTGGAAGAAAAACTCTTACCTTCAGTGAGTTTTTAGTTCGAAATCGAAGCTCCAATCTCTTCAAATCCCTATCCACATTTAGGGTTTAGTTAATACCATAATAAATCCGATTATTAAAGCTTAAATCACTTGAAAACTTGTAGATCTAGGGTGATGTGCCCGATGCAGGCACGATCGGTACCTAGGAGAATTGCGCAGGGAAAGGGGAGAAGTATTGAAGAAAGGGGAGGAACTGGAAATCTCAATTTGCATAAACTCCCACCAAAACCAAAGGCCGCCCCCTATAGGAGATGACCACCTAGGGAACCGGACCACCTGAACCAGCCCGGTCCGGTTCTTACAAAATAACCCAGTTAGTGGGTCGGCTAGCCCGGGCCACTAACCGAATCCACACAGTACGATAATAAAGTATTACAATAACAAATAAATAGTTCAATGCAATAAAGTAATAAAAGAGAGTATGATCATCATGCACAACATAGGGCTTATTTTGTTCCAAAATAAAAATCCATCATTAGAGGATTGAAATATAGATTAAAATCAGAAACTTTAGTGGTGTAAAACAAGATTTAACCTTAGAAAAGATGAAATTAAGAAAGATTAGGCAAAACCTTAAGTGATTAATGGAAAAATTAAGATTAATCTTACCTTAATCAAGCTTTCCTCTTTTGGAATGGGGATTAGGGCTACTCAGCCTCCAGGTCTCAGCCCTTCCCAAATGGGAATGGAGCTAGGGCTTTTTACTTATGGTAAATTATAGGGTATACCTAATAGGTACTTTGGGTACGAATAAAATTTTACACTAAAAATAGGTAATTTGTTCATTTTGAGTCAAAAATAAAGTTTAAAAATTTTAAAATATTTTAATAATAAAATAAGGTGGGTTTAGGGTCTTGTGGGACTCATCATCCTAATTTACGAACGTGGGGCCCATGGTTGGACCCACACACTACTTTTTTCAGAAAAATTGCCAAAAATTCTAGAAAAATTTGAATTGACTTAGTTTAACATAAAAACCAACAAAATGAAGAAAATGTTAATGAAAACCATCATTAACCATTCAAAATCCCAAAATAAGTCATATTAGTAAAATTAACACTAAAATCGCATAATAACAACAAAATTAATTAAATAAACCAGTTTAGGATTTAGGGAACTTACACCCTCCTCCCCTGGTTCACATGCTTAGAATACTTTTACAATAATTGCATTCGGCTCTAAGGAGGAAGTTACCGGGGTTGTTAAGGTCATCCATCATAATTTTTTTCATATGGCTCCGCATCGTAGAAGGTTACCGCTTCTCTTTCTCCCAAACCGTCGAACGCATTGGTGGAAGTCCTTTGTAGTCACTTCGTTTATGTTGGGAATTCTTCATTGAGGAAAATTGGCTCTTGGATTTAGAGTGGTGACTGAGGAGTAGGAGGCATTGTAGGTTGATTGGGATGCCATATTATTTAAACAAAAATAAAAAAATAGTAAGATAAATAAGAGCCAAATTAAATAAAAATTTAATTATTAAATCAAATTACTTACCTTGATGCTTGAGAGGTTAGACTTGAGT
This sequence comes from Saururus chinensis, assembly GCA_035235625.1. Taxonomy (NCBI): domain Eukaryota; kingdom Viridiplantae; phylum Streptophyta; class Magnoliopsida; order Piperales; family Saururaceae; genus Saururus; species Saururus chinensis. Next base: position 3,052,697 of record CP141148.1, read on the forward strand.
TGCTAGTTGTCAACTTGATAGAGGAGGTGAAGGCTTGATAAATGAAAACTTGAATCATAAGGCTTGAGAGTGTAAGAGCTTAATTTTAACTTTTAATTAAAAATAAAAATTAAGAGCTTGAGACTTAAGAGTATAGGAGAGGAGAAAAAGAGACTTAGATAGTAGAGAGAAGCGTGAATAAAAGGTTAAACTCTCCCTTATTTATATATTTTCAATAGTAATAATTGCCACTCCTACCCTTAAATATGACTGTTATTTATTTGTTATTGGGGTTATAATTGTTTTTATATAAGGGTGGCAATTTTGTAATAAAATTGGTTACTTTAAATTTATTTAAAAAAAATTGAGGGGCCATTGTCCTCAATTGATAATCAGCTGGGGGCTACATGTTGGTACAATTGCCCCATCCCCAACGCCTCTTAGTCATTGGGATGCCGGCCCGGCCCTTACCCTTATGGGCATGGAAGGCAGTATCGATACATATAACAGTATCTATGATTATGGATACAGGTACGCATCAGTGATACACTTGGTACATGCCGAAATAGTCGTAAACCCTTTGATATACATAAAAAAAATATTATAACTAATTATATATCATTAGAATATTTTATTTAAAGCATAATAAGAACATGGAAGGCCATATTAACTGATACGAGAGCTCCAAAATTAATTCATTTTAGAACCATGCTCTATTATTTCCTCCGTCCTTTACAAATTATTATTCTCTTTGTCCTATATTAAGTTCTATGAAATTCATTTATTTCGAAACCAAATAAAATATTTAATATGAGTCGCATAAATATTATGGAGAAATTTCTTCGTTAGATATTTAAGTAAATGCATAATTATAGAACACTATATTTAAAAATAATAATTATGTAAATTGTATGGACCCACCTGTATTGTATTGATCTTATATAATTTTTTTAAAAGTAATTTTAATATAATAAGAACATTGTCATCTTTAAACTTTGAAGAAGTTGAATTTGAATCGTGTTTTTATTTATAAGAAATTTTTTTTAATATTTTTTAAATTTTTTAAAAAATTATTTTTAAAATAATAAAATAATTAAGTATCGATATGTATCAGCCATATCCATACGATATGGCCAATACGTATCATGGATTCATGTGGGCGTATCGCCCCCGTATTGTATTGATTCGGACCGATACAAGTACATATCGGCCGATACGCCCCGTATCGGTCGATACAGCTTTCCATGCTTATGGGCCACGGTCCGTAATGCCTTACCCGACCCGTGCCTAATGTGGGCCAAGCCCACTAATCCAATCCGGCCCACTGGTGCAGGCCTTGCAGCCCACACTTTACCCACTCCTACGGTTGAATGTATTTTATTAAAACTCTTTACTTGGACTTCAAAGTTAACCTATCCTACCTTAACTTGCTCTTTGCACATGTCAGTCATATGCTAGATAGGTTGTAGTGACACGACATGGTCACACTTCATATACTCCCTCTGTTCTGTATTAATTGCTCCATTTAATTTTTTTTAAATAAAATAATTTTTTTAAAATTAAATATTGCTATTAATTTGGAACAAATAGAGTATTATTTTATTTTCAATTTTGCAACTCTCAAAGTCGGATTCTTGTATTCTTCTTGTATTCTTAGTACCTTTGGAAGCACCCAACAAACTCTATCAAATGAAATCCCACATATAATTTTTTCAAACTTTTTTAATAGATCCCACACATACGATTAGCTTTTGGATAATAAATTTTTACATTTGTTTCTAAATTACGCATGTTCATATTTGTGCATTACATAATTAGCAAAAATGCACATATTGAGTTTTGGAAACGAAAGTTAAAATTACTTTTTTGAGGTAAAGGTCATATTGAAACATTGACTATTTTCGGCATTATGATGGTATACAAGATGAGGCCACATTCTTATGTATCATAAAGTCCCTTAAGCATAGTGACAAGTTCTGGATTTAGCTTTAATTCAATTGGGGTAATTTTGGTTTGGTTTGGTTCAAGAAAATTCAAAGCAAAATCGGAAAATATTGTACAGCCCCTTAAACGTAGTGACAAGTTCGATTTAGCCTTATAAGCATAGTGCACGTGGATTTTTGCCAGTATATGCTTATGCAGTGGGCGTCCAAAGGCCTAACACTACTACATGGCAATTGGTAAGAATTACGATTGTAACATGTTAACATGAACTACAAGTAGTAATTGGTGTAGTTAATTATGTTAGAGACGCGCAGTATGTTGACACTGTACTAAGCCTCAAACTAAACAAACATAAAAATCATATTAATTCTAGATGAGAGAAGATCAAGGCCAGAGTAGTGGAGTTATTTAATTAAAGCATCAAATATCATCATCTATTGGTTGGATGTAAGAACCATAGCAAATCACATTTTTATCTTTGGTTGGACGTTTAAACAACAAATAATCCGTGGCACCAGTCTCTCGTGTTTCCTTTGCAGAAGCTGCAGTCAGGTTTACGAGGAAACCAATACAAACTTCCTGGGATCTAATCACCCTCTTTTTGTTGCAAGAACGCGTCTATATGTATAATAATTTCTTTAATACCCCTTTTTACTCATAAATTTATTTATTAGGAGGCTTATGGGACACTAAATTAGGAGATTATTTGGTGGATATAGACACATTCTTTTCACAAAACCGCTTCTAATTAATAAAGCCTTCGAAGCTGCACCTTTGATGATTTAGCTTTATTTAACCTGCGAGAAACATAATAAAAGGCATATGATAAGATATTAAAGGCACATTTAGTCCACAAAGCTTCAAACTTTTCAGGGGGAATGCATCAAATCCCGGTAATTATTAGGAAACTGGTGGGAAGCAAGAAATTACATGGAAGGAAGACGTACTATAAGTCTAGAACTGATTCAAATGATTTTTTTGTGGCCAAAACATCAAAGGGAAGATACGATAAGCTGGAGGCTGACTCGAGGAAGCTTTGTGTACCGTCTTCTGGCCCTACTTTGATGAGGACACCTTGATTGATCACGCGGTTTGTGGTTTCTGGTCTTCCTCGTCTTTCAATCTGCATGGGATTAAGCTGATTAATACTCTTATCTGGTTGGCCTAGAAACCTTATGATTATGCTGTCATTGCATAAAACTAAGCAACCATAAAACGCATATTTACGCAAATTAAACCAGAGTGAAGATGCAAGACAGACTAAGCAGTTCATTGCATGCATGGGGTTGGATGTAAGAAATCAAATTAATGCAAACTAATGCAAACTTCTCAGAAAGTTCGTCGAAAAATTTCCAGGAAAACGCGTCCCAGGCGATCGGAACCCCTTGCAGGCACAAGGCGTAGTTGCCCACGCCAATTTTTCTTCGCGTCTTACCTTTCCTCTTTTGTCTACTTCCACTCTGCTCTTCCTCCTGCTCTAGTTCACTTGGTTACCTGCAGAGCAAGATTGAATACCAACCCTACTCGGATCATGGCCATGGCGCTGCTGGGTTGAAACCATTTCTCGAACGCGAGCAGGACCTTCTCTTTACTTCAAAATAAGGTCAGTCAGCTTGATTTCTTTAACTTGTATCGACGATCGATACGTTCATTTTTATGTTTAATTAGGATATGTTGTATGTATTGCTTCATTATTTTGTTACGTACCTCATTGCATGAAATATTTTATCTAACAAATTTTACTTTCTAAGGCAGTTTTTGATAATCCAAGGCAATACAAAATTGCAAATGGTAATTTTGCAGTATGTTATCACTAGCTTCTTGATTAATGCTCCCTTAAATTATCAAAGTCTTCCTTGTAAATAATGTTTCCCTTTATATAAAATTTCATTAATGTTATGTCAGTTTTTACTGCTAATTTACATGTTAATAGATGTTTCTTCTTCAATCTAGGTTCATAGCTTCACGGCAACCTAGGCTTTGCGGCTATAGGCAAGAGCAGCATGGAGAATGAGAAGAACCTTGACGATCGTCCCTTAATTAAAAACGCCCTAGTGTTGGAGATGGCGGGAATTGAGGAAAAGCCTTCTGCCACAATTCCCAAAAAAGAGGTAATTAATCAAGTTATATGTTCTTTTTGGTAAATTAATTAAGACCACATCATTAATGTCTCACTACTTCTCAAATTAAATATTACAAAATATCTCACAAGCATCCTACTCATCTTTTAAAATTAACAGGATGTCTAGCTAGTGAGCTAGCTCACTTGCCATTAAACTATGATGTGAAGGTTGGGGGCTCTAGCTTACTGGCCAACACCGGTTAGATTTCTCCTTATATGTATCACGTTTGTCCCTATGGGCGTTCGCAGACAGAAATGGACACAGACAATCTGTGTTTGTCCACCATTTAAAAATTCATTGTTCATGTCTGTTCGTGTCTGCCCTAGTTCATATTATATTTTGTCTAAGTTCGTTCGCTGCAGATCTGGACGGACATAAACGAACATGAACAAATATTTCAACCTAAATTTTTATTACAATTCAAATTTTTTAGTACTTTTGTAGCATGTTAAAACTATTCTAACATGCTACGTAAGTACTAGATTTATATTTTCAAGCTGTTTAATACTTATGTAGCATGTTAAATTTATCTTAATATACTACATAAGTTCTAGATTCATATTTTCAAACTGTCTATTACCTATGTAGCATGTTAGAACACCTATGTAGCATGTTAAGACTGTTCTAACATGCTACTTAAGTACTAGATTCATATTTTTAGGTTGCCAAGTTCCTATGTAACATGCTAAAACTGTCCTAACATACTACATAGGAACTAAATTCTATGTTTTTTCTAATAGTTAGTAATAATTACTACTATATTTAAAGGAGCGTTAGGTAAAGGTGGCGGACGCGGACGTTCGCAGGACAAGGGTATATTCGTGTCCGTAGCTCACTATTAGTGTGGACAAAAAACTTGATCTGCGTCCATGTCCACCCCAAACCAAAAAAATTGTACCCCAATCCTACACAATATCAATAACATAGCACTGACATCCTCTTCCCCATTAACCCCTCCCCCACTCCTACAATTTCTTCCTCCTCCCTCTTTCCTCCTCCTTCCTCTTTACTCCTCTTCCTGTTCCTCCTCCTTTCTTATTCTTCTTCTCCTTCTCCTCTTTCCAATAGCTGGTGAGCCAAAGTGGAGCAAACAACCATGCAGTCGACAACCTCGCTAGTCTTGCTGCCCCTTCTTCTTTTCCTCCTATTCTCCCCCTCATTTTCCTCCTCCTTACTTTTCTCCTCCCCTAACCGGTGGGATAGGCAGTGCGAACCAGCCAATTGGGCTAACACTAGAGGAGGAAGAGAAGGAGAATTTGGGGGGGGCGGGGGGGGGGGGGTGAATACATAGGTAATAAGAAGAGAATAAGGAGTTATAGGAGGACAGCAATAAAAAAATCACAACATATTTTAATTTTGTGGGAAGCGAGACATTATTGAGGAAATAGAACCATTCATTAATCAATCTACATGCCGTAACTGCACTACCTTATGTCTACACGACCTGATTGTACTATCCTCGTAACTCGTAAGTTTTATTTTAGCTTTTATATTCCTAACAAAACTAGCTTTTATTGTTTCTTTAAAAAAAGCCCAAGTAAATCACTTATTTTCTTTTTTGTTCACTAAGAATTCACAGGAAAGCTGCCAAAGCGTGGGAGATGGAGGAAATGATGTCGCCATTTGTATTCCTGAAAATAGTTGTATTAGTACTGATGCAAAGTTGTTCGCGCCTAAGGTAATACATACTTGTTTAATTATGGATGATAGATAGTGTAGCTAGCTCAATTGCTTTTTTTACCTCTGAGTCTACTTGACTCAAATCTAGGAGTGCATAGGGCCGGAGTGCCCCACCTGAAACTTTTCTGTACATATTATACTCGTAGTGCTCTTCTTCCTTAGCTTAACTTCCTCTCTCTTTCTTTCTGTTTCTTTTTCTCTCTTTTAATATGGCCACTACTAAATATTTTTGGATAAAATTCATTAAAGCAAAAGGAGAATTACACTACTTAGATATTGTCTCGTAGTATTTGGTCTTTTGTCTTTTCTATATGGATACTAGAATATAATGGTTTGGCTTGCTCATAGCTACCTAGCTACCCTCCCGAGACCCAATGGCCAACTCCTTTGTTTACATGTAACCAGCCATTAATTGACTAACAATCACATACTCCCACTTCATAATTTGGCAATAAACAAGAATTGAAACCTATTTTTAATAATAAAACAAGAATGATTAATCTGAATCATCACTGCTTCACTTTACTAATATTATAAGCTCTCCCTCTACTACTTCACTCTTAGTTGGAACCAACAAACCAGAAAAGGTTGTAAATGGCATGCACCAACACCAAGAAGTATCAGCTATTGCAGTAATAAAGCTTAGTATGCCCAACTGTTACATGCCATACCTAGAATCTAAGAGACCCATTAGCATCCTTAATCATTTCAACCCATCATCCATATCACCATCAACATCACCCCTTCTCCCTCCTCCCCCTCCTCGCCCTTACATATCCTTCATGAGCTCTGCCTGGCTTTCCTAATGAGACAAAATGTTTCTAGTTTTGACTCACTCATCATAAGTTAATTTGCTCAATCTCATATGAGACATTTGATATTAACGGATGTTGTCACTATCTATTTGTTTGTTGGCTGGAACAACAATTAACTCTTTGCTTAATTTGTTCTTGGATTCTCAATGTTCATCTACTACAATTATTTTTTAGAACTTTCCCCCCAATACACTATTAATTACTAGCTCAGTCAATTGAATAATATAAAGTTATAAACTTGATATGAATTACACATTAGGAGTCTAGGTACACATAATTTTGCACTTTGTTCGGTGTATAGATTTCTGCCTCTGGGCCAGTGCATAGTAGGAAGCTCTTACACTGACAACTATATTCCTCCCCCTCCCGTCTTCTTCCCTGGCATTGGATCCCAAGTAAAACGCATAGGGAGGGGGAGTTTCCACCCCGACCAGATCTGCCCAGTCCTTAGCATTCCCTGCCGACCGGCCTCTGTGCAGTCCTGCCTTTACCTTCCACAATATTGTTTTGCACAGAAGATCAGACTAGTTTCCCCTTCTATCAATGTACTCCCTCCTTAATAATTGCATTTGGAAAAATAGTACCAAACTACTTAAATTTAACAAAATAGAGCTATTAATATGAAATATTTTTTTTGCCAAATGGAACTATTAATTTAGGACAGAGAGAGTATGATACATGGGCTTAGCTTTTATTATGTACCAAAACGCCACAACCACGAAAAAACAACAATAATCATTTCTCATAAAAAGGGGCAACATATATAACGACATAGATAAAAATAATAACAACATTATAAGGATTTGAAAACGAATTAGCAATTTCTTTAGTTTTGAAGAATGAGAAAGAGATAGAGAGATCAGTGGAAAGCATGAAGCAGGAGATAATACCGATGGTGCACTTATATAATATTTTTCACAAACATGGGTGTTTTGGGTATTCAAAATTTTATTAACAGTAGTCAGAGCATTATACGAGTGATGATCAATCTAAACAGCAGTTTTATTTTGCTTTGTTAACTAAACTTACGAAAGCATCCATTCCTTTCTTCATTCAGGAAAGAGAGGAAGAATGGCCAAAAGATGACAGAATTTCTGCTAACGAGCGGAAAACCCTGCTTACCATATCAAGTGTCTTAATCACCTTATCTGGTGCTGCAATCTTTGGCGGTCTGCATGATCGCATTGGGAACGAGTACTCACGCTTCATCCACAGAGACTTGTTCAAGGCTTGCTCCTATTCATTGTACACCATGTTCTTCGCATCCGGCTGCCTCTTGATACTCTCTTTTAAGAAACAAAAGAGCAAGTACTTGGGTTGGCTTGTCAATTTGGCCACATGTGGTGCCTTGGGGTCTGTCTTCTTTGCGACAGCCTTTGCACTTTGCCTTTTGCTGGATGTGAATATGGTGGGAACAATACTGGTGATCGCATCTGCTGTTTTAGCACTTGCCTTGGTTATCTTCACGGTCTATTGTGGCGAGGCTACTAATGGGAAGTAAATTGCAGGTGAAAAGAATAATATTATGAGCCAATAGGAGGATGCTTAATTAGTATCCAGCTATTGGTATGGCTGACAAAGACTTGTTTTATGTATCAGGAAAAATTCTGTGAGTGCCTTCGTAGCCTATCCGAACAGTCGACTATGAGAGGTGTTAGTAATTGAGTCAATTATGCCGATCCGCCATGGAGTGCATTGGTTGGATCTCTCCCTCTTGAAAGAGAGGTCTGAGGATTAAATTCCGGCCCTGTGGCATGTGATGTGTATGGCTAGCGCGTGAATTGTAACTATTGAAGAAAACTCCCAATTACAAGCTAGTATATAATACTTGCTTTTATTTTGTCACTTAATTGCACTTATGGTACGGTTTTGTGGTGTATGTGGTTTGATGTGTTAAAGGGATGGCATCATTAAAGATTGGGATCACTTTCAGTAAATCCCTTTATCTCATTCTTTGTCAATGACCCAATCTCAATAGCAAATAGGTTTTTGCCCGAATGGATCGCACGATTGATCACCCCTTTGTAGATATAACATTGCTAGAGGATTGAACGAGTTTGTTTTGCTTCTTAAGGAAGTGTCTACGCACTAATCGATCGATCACTTGATCAATTAGCCTGCATGATGAGTTACAGAATTTTGTTATTTTTTACTTCTTTTTGCTTAGTTACTAGTTGAGAAAATTAGATAATTGGTCAATGTTAGCAGTGACCCAATTCATCGCCAAGACTATGTAAGATTGTGATTCCCTAGACTTCTTTGTTTTACATCTCAAGAGAATCATGTGCTGATGGAGATAGAGATTTCGAAAAATGCAAGTCATGGATATTGGTGGAACATGAAGTAAAGGTCATCAAATGTTCTTTGCAAGAGAAGTATTTGTAACCTAGGAGAAGGTGATGTGTAAACTTTTTATTTCTATAGTGAATTTCTAAATGATCAACAAGGGCCCGTGGTTCTTCCCGGATAGGGTTTTTTACATAAAAAATCTTGTATGTTGATTATTTATTTTAAATTTTTGCAACGAGCATGATTTAGGGTTTAGTTGGGTTATGCATGATAAAAATGCTATTAATGAACTGAATTGATCAATTGGAATATTTACGGAGGTTTTTAATTAGTATAATTGAGTAGTCATTAATTGATAAGAGTTATACATGCTTTCTGTGATGTATAGCCCTTGCGTAAACCTTTATATAGTCTTCTCACCATCAAGTGTGATACCTTTTATTTTTCAAGAAAAATATAATTTTTTTTATTTTTCAAATTTTCTTTATTGGCAAGCCACTAACGTGTCGGTACTCATGTCAATGTGCAATGATGTCAATGTTAGTGAGCATTGACGTATTGATGGTTGTGTTGGTGAAACTGTAAATTGCGATTGTTTCAAAAATAGTGAGAAATTATGCAGTTTGGGACTCTTTGAATGGTTACACCCTATTTAAAGGGAGGAAACTATATGATTTTAGGTTTTTGGGGAAGTCTATGTGAAGTCCAAGTGAGAGTGAAGTGTTTTGGAGGAAAACTAACAAGAGGATTCAAGCCATGAAAAAAATTCAGAGTGGATTCAAGGTTGAATTGCACCATTTTCTGTTGTTTAATGTTTAAATTTCATGTTCTTCATTCTTCCTTGAGTTTTTAGCAAGTTTAAATGTATGCATGAGACTTTTCTCAGAGCATTTTTATCATGTTTAGTGCAATAAAAGTAATTTCCCATGACGATGGTTTCATAATCTAATTTCAAGTATAAACTATAAAGAACTTGATCTTTGTAAGGATTTTACCTTGTTTTGTTGGAAGAAAATGTTCCAAGAACCAATGTGGTCTTTGTTTGTATTTTTCTTAATCATTGACATGACCAATAGCATGTAGGTGATAGGAGGAAGATAACAATACCGACTTGACATGCTGAGCAGTGTTAGTGTTTAACCTATCACTCACAACGTGATCGACACATCAGTGTGGTGTTAGTTAAGTGGGCTTCCACATCCAACCCATGGCCAGTAAGGGTTCTTTGGGACATGGATGAATGATGCCCTGACCAACACATCAATGAAGTTACTGATGATACATTAACACTTACAAATTCAAACATGTTTTATGTTTTGTTAACACTCAAGGACAAAAGATCCGAGTGTTTTATTCGCTTCAAAAGTGAGTCATTTTACCCACGTAGATAAAAGGGTATAGTACGAAAAAAAATTATGGTCTTTCGGCTCACCAAAAGTGGGAGTTATATGTAGAGTAGCTCTCCCTGGCCTAGGAGTTTGGTTTAAATAGATCATAGTATTAAAAGATGAAAGGTCGAGCACAACGCAATATAGGAGGCAATTTCGATGATCATAGAAGTCAAGATCTCGATCACTTGGGTAGCCTTTATAGGCATTCATTTTGTAGTATAGATGGAGTTGGGCATGGCCATTTAGTTAACCCATTTCTTTACCTAACCCAACCCAAGAAACATACTTAAGGGGATGTATTAACAAAACTCTAAATTGATGGGGGTCATATGTCCAGTGTTTTAAAACCTGGACTAGCCTAGCCAGTCTCACAATGTGTAGTTGGACCCTGCTAAAAAAATGGGCCGGTTTATCCAGGTCACCAAGCACTCATGATTTGGCAGGGTTACACTCGCCCAATCGATCAAACCGGTGACATGTTGACTTAGGTCGGTCTGGTTCGAACACTGAATGAATATTACATAAGTTTTTTGTAAAGAGGGAGGAAGGCTGGATCGGGGGAACCTGGTTGCCGATTTGTATGGGACACATGGTTGGTGGCACATGAGATGCCCTTCCAACTACAGGGGTCGGTGTTGGTCTATCCTAGAGTTTTTCCCAATTCTAGGCTCTTGAAGCAAGCAGTCAAGGTGGAGAACTCGGTGGCACTATAACAAAAATGACTATTGGCGACGCTTTTATTAACGATGCAATACAAAGTGTCGCTAAAAACTACTCTTTGCAACGCAAATAAATGTGTCGAAAAAAATAACTATTAGCGACGTTTTAAAAAAAATATCGTAAATAGTACAACTATTAATGATGCTTTTATAAAAGCATTACTAGTAGTTATAAGTTTTTAAAAAATTTAAAAATTTAGAATTATTTGCGACCCTTTTATAAAAGCGTAGCAAACAGTGGTATTCTTAGTGACACTTAAAAAATGCATCGCAAATAAAATAAGGCTATTTTTTAAAAAAAATTAAGACTATTTGGCAACACTTTTTAAAAGCATCGCAAATAGTAGTACTATTTGTGACATTTTTTAAAAAGTGTAGCCAATAGTGCTACTATTTGTGACGCTTTTAAAAAAATATCTTTAATATTTTTATGTTATTTAATATTTATTATTTAAATATATAATAAATAAATATTAAAATTTAAAAAAACTTTACAAATATAATATATTTAAATTAATATTTATTATTGTAATATATATTATAAATAAATATATAAATAAAAAAAATTAAATAAAATTCCCCTACTTTCTCCCTACTCCTCCTCGGAGATGGGGCTCACGTTCTTACACATGATTGAGAGAGAGAAGAGAGCGAAGAGAAGAAAAAGACAAGAGAGAGATAGAGGAGAGAGAGAGACGAGAGGGGAGAGAGAGGAAAGAAAGATGAGAGAGAGCGAGAGAGAAATAGGAGAGAGAGTGAAGAGATAAATAGAGGAGAAAGAGAGTTAAGATAGAGATATAGAGAAAAGAGAGATAACAGAGAGAGAGTGGAGAGAGTGAGAGTAGATGAGAGAGTGAGAGATGAGAGGAGAGAGACAGAGACGAGCATGAGGAGTGAGAGAGGAGATAGAAGATAGGAGAGAAAGAGAAAAGAGAGGAGTCAGAGGGGAAGAATTTAATTTAGATTTTTTTAAATTTTTATTATATATTATATTTTAAAATTAATAAAAAAATTAAAAAGTAATATCGACACATAAGAATATTCATCGCTATTATATTTTATTTTAATTTTTTATTAATTTTAAAATATAATATATACTAAAAGAGAGACAAAAAGGAGAGACGAGAGACGAGAGAGGGAGAGAGCAGAGAGAGATAAAGAAAAGAGAGAGAGGAGTTAAGAGGGGGGAGAATTTAATTTAGTTTTTTTTGAAATTTTTATTATATATTATATTTAAAATTAATAAATATAATTAAAATTAAATGTATTAGCCACGCATACAAAAATGTGTCACTAATAATTGAGGCATTAACAATGCATGGGTATTAACGATGTATTTGTCTATGCGTCGCTATTACCTTTTAATTTATTTTTATTAATTTAAATTAGAGAGAGTGAAAGGAGAGAGAGGATATAGAGAGAGAAAGAGGATGATAGAAGAGAGATAAGAGAGAGGAGAGGGAGTAGGAGGAGAGAGAGCAAAGAAGAGAGATGAGAGAGATGGAGGAATTTAACTTTGATTTTTTAGATTTTTTATTATATATTATATTTAAAAGATAAAAAATTTAAAATAAAACTTATTAGTAACACATATTCCTATGTGTCACTAAGAATATGCATCACTAATACCCTATATATTAGTGACGCATATGCATATGTGTTGCAAATACCTAACTAATACCTTTTATTTTTATTAATTTTAAAATATAATATATAATTAAAAATCCTAAAAAATTAAAATTAAATTTTCTTCTCCTTTTCAGAGATGAGGTTACGTTGATGCGCGTGAAAAAGAGATGAGCAAAGAGGAGAGAGGAGAGAGACAAAGAGAGAAGAGAGGAGAGTGCTGAGAGGAGAGAGAGAAGATAGGGGGAGAGCAAAGAGAGGAGAGTACTGAGAGGAGAGAGAGAAGATAGGGGGAGAGTAAAGAGTGGGAGAGAGAGATGGAGAGTGAAGAGAGGAGAGAATTGAGAGAAGATAGGAGAGAGAGAGAGAGTGAAGAGAGAGGAGAGAGACAAAAGTGAAGAGAGCGAGGAGAGAGAGGGAGGGAGAAAGAGGTAGAGAGAGGAGAGAGATTTTTTTATTAAATTAATAGCTAATTGCGACGTTTGTTATAAGCGTCGCAAAAACTGCCCTTTTGCGACATTTATTCAGAAGCGTCGCAAATAGCTATTATTTGTGACGCGTCTACGAGGCGTCGCTAAATTAATTTGATGTGCGCGTATTAATCCCCCCTCTCATGATTCGATTCCTAATGCCGCCCCGCTGCTCCAATTCCCCCCTCCCCGGTCGCCCCGGTGCCTCTGTGCTGCACCGGCTCCGCCACCGTAGCCCCTCCTCCCTCATTTGCTTCCCCCTCTCATCCTCCTTGTTTCTGCCCCCCCCCCACCCCCCTTGAGGAAGCGTAGGAGATGGGCTCCATCTTGTCAAAGTAGGGGAGCCAGACTCCGACACTCGTCCCCGAAATCCTATGGAATTTTTTAAAATTTTCTATTTCTATTAGCGATGCTTTTTAAAGCATCACTAATAATAAATTTTATTATTTTATTTTTATTAGCAACGCTTTTAGTAGTGCCGCTAATAGTGAATTTTTTTATATTAGCAACGCTTTTAAAACCATTCCTAGTAGTGATTTTTTTTATATTAGTGACGTTTTAGAAAACGTGGCTACTAATTTACTATTAGAATAATTTATTATTAGCAACGCCTTAAAAAGCATTGCTAATAAAATTATATTAATGATGCAAGAAAATATGTCGTTAATAGTATGATATTAGAACAATAGTGACTGAACTTTTTTCAATGCATTTAATGATGCTTATTAAGCGACACTAATAGTCGCTAATAATATTTTTATGACTATTAAAGATGCTTAAAAGTATTACTAATAATCTTTTTATTTATTGTAGTGTAAAATTTGTCTATGATGCTGTAGAATGAAAAAAGAAAAAGAAAGAAAAAAAAGAAGCAAACACCAAGAGCAAAGAGGGAACACGGAGAATAGTCATTACTTCTCCATGGCCAGCGGCGATGGGGAACAGCAGGCACCTTTTTCTTCTCTTCACTAGTTTGGCTATCTGAGAAGGAAAAGAGATGGAAGAGAGGGTTGGAGCGAAATGGCCACGGGAGGGGAGGGGAGGGGAGTGGAGGAGTTAAGCAAACATGCACATGGGTGGGGTCTGCAGGTCTGGCTTAGGGGAGGAAAAAGAGATTCTGACTTTTGAGTAAGACAATAGACAGTAGCCTCCAGCTGCTGCTGCTATGTACCACAAAACAACATTGAGCAGGACCACACTACCACATTAAATGCTCTATACTACACTACCACATTGAACAGAACCACACTACTACATTAAAATACGCATGCTAACGGGTCAACTACGGGCTGACCCATAGTTTAACCAGGTCGACCCAGCCTGGCAACCAATTTACATTGCATCTGACCCATGTCCACAATGTGGGTCCATCCCTAAATATGCTATATGTTAGATAAACATCGACCACTGTCCAGCTTTCATTTCTTCATTGATTTGCCTTTGTTTTAAAGAAAAGAATAGTTTTTACGCACTTTTATCGTTGCAAATGATTTAAAAAAGTATATAATAATCTTGGGTTTTTGCCGGGATGTACTTGGCACCCTTTTTCTTGTTTGTAGCTGCTTTTATTATATTACTCCGTCTATTTTAAATTAATAACTCTATTTAATAAAAATATATTTTATGTTAATAATTTTATTTTGTTAAATTAAGTAATTGGGTACTTAAAAAATAGCATTATAAGCTAATTTTTTAGTCTGGTGTGAGTTTCACAATTTAATAAAAATTATTATTTTTTTAAAATGTAACTCTTAATATGGGATAAATAGAATATTTGATTATATACAGCATACATAATGACAACTTAAATCCACTAAAGCTACATCATTCACTAGTCGTTCACCAGCACACTCGCCAGCTCACATAATTTCACATATATTAGCAGCTGTGCACTATCAATCCAGTCGAATTGACAACTTGTGCGACGCCATGTGAATTTGAATTCACTTAAGTGGGGCAAAAGAGAAAATTTTCCTTGATGAAAAGTCAATTGAACATATAATGATGCATCCTATTTGTCCAAAAAATATCAGCTTTTGTGATTTATTGGCTTTTTATATATATAATTAATTAATTAACTTGGGATTTAACCCAACAGGTAAATGAACGGGTTTAAAACAAGATTCGCAGGTAAAATTATAGTCACCTTCCACATACCTCACATTGGCAGCTTCGATGAAGTCGTCTATACTTGTGCTGCAGGGTGAAACCCTCCAAGCCATGGCTGTTGAACGTCATTGAACACCTTAGGATCCTCTCATAGGGAGACAAGAAGGGCCAGCACGCCGGGCATAGCAGCAGAAATTAAAACCAGAGTTCTGCCCAGCATACCCAGCTCCAGCAGGAGGCAAAGTGCACGGGCCACAGCATAAACGCCTGAATTCAAGAGAACCCACATGATCCATGTGCCTCTTCCCCCGGCTCTTGCAAGAAAGTGGCAGCAAGGAGAGGGACAAGTAGAAGGAAACATACAGCATATATGAATGGACCCTCAAGAGAGATTTTCCTTGTATGGTGAAGTAATAGCCTGATGATACCATAGCTGGACAAAGAAAGAGAGATAAATGAAACATAGATGCGGGTCTTCATCTCCTCAGCTTGATCCCTGGATCTTCCATGGGACTCTTCTCTGGGTTTTCCATGCTCTGTTCCAAAATGGAATAATGGAGTAAATATGTGAAGCTTATGGAAGTTGTTTCTGAGTAAGCATTTAAATTACACTATTCAGATGACAAAAAAGATGGAAAAGAATGGATTTGCTTTCTTTATTTCCTCCGTAAGGACTATAGAGTTCCACTGAGAGCTACTTGAGCAAGCCAAATGCCTGATATGGCATAAGAATATTAAAAAAAAAAACAGAGAAAATAGAATGCGAGAGTGGGATGAGGTTACCTCAGGAGCAAGGATGACCTAACTAGCATCTCAAATTTGATGGCCAGTCTGCCAATTCCGGATTAAAGGAGGCAAAGTTTCTTCTTCCGTACTCTGGGGATGGCTTGACTTGAGCGTTTGCTGTGCTTTTTTGGATTGAAGACTTAGCGTTTACTTGGACCAAGTCTAAATTGCTTCAAGTCTAAATTGTTTTCAGTAACAAATTTTACACCAGTGAAGTAAGCCCCACTTATTAATAGCATTGAAATAATGAAATAGAATTTTGACGTGGGAAAGGTAGCCTCATAATAGCACTACTCGTGTTCTTATCCTTGTCAGAAAATTCATTTTCTCTCTGTCTCGTATTAAGTGTTTTATTTAATTTTAAAAAAATAAAATAACATATTTTTTAAAGCAAATAGAGACAAAAAAATGTTAATAAGGAAGATTCATTAAGAAAAAAGTTAAAAAAGTAGTTTGTAGGTGGACCTCCACAAATTGACGAATTTTATAATGATAAAAGGGCAAGCAATGAGGTGGTAAGAGAGAGACATCGCTAGGAGAAGAGAAGGCATATGTGAGAAGGAAAATGTCTTCGTGGCCGGCCTCGATGACCATTGTACATAGTTTCTCTTGGCATTACATGGTTGTCTAATGTAGTACATAGCTACTAGCTAACTATGTTAGGATTATATGTCTTGTATTAGGTGTATTATATCATACTAGGAGGCTATGTACTATGGTCATACACCACGGGAAAAGTGGCATGATTGTCTCAAAAGAAAATTATACAAGTGTCGTTTGGTGGCCACATTTTCTTTCATTTGGGCCTCACTTTCCCCTTAATCTTGCTTTGATGTTATACTTCATGTCAAATGTCTTTCCCTATAAATAATGATATTTTTTTCTTTGGCAACTTACATTAATTATTTCCTAATAAATTCAAAGCAAATGACCACAAAATATAATCTTACATTAAAAAAAATTACAAACTACCATTGTGGAAAAGTAATTTCTACACAAATGACTCACAGATCCTTGTGATGCATGGCCCCTCACATATTTTGATGCACATTAATAACATATTTCTTTAGAGAGGTATTTGATACAAAATATTACTTTCTACACGTTCAAGGTGTTGCCAAATGACACCTTACTTTGTCGATGATGTAGGGGATTTCGAACAAAGTATCATGATTGATATAGTGCCAGGTCAATGTCCTCTTTATCATGATGCTACAAAACATTAAGAGCTTATAGTTCAACATAAGAATCATGTTAATAAGAGTATTGCCTCATATATAATATACATACATAGAGGCTTATATAAACTATATCAGTGATGGCTTTTTATGGGCCATTAGGTGAAGATCTGAGGGTTATTTTTGAATTTTATTAGTGTAGCCAATACAATTATTCACTTGGTAGGTATATAACTCATCCCCGAACATTAGCCTAGTTCTACTACCCCTTAGTTCTCCTCCTCCTATCTCAGCCAGCAATTTCGGACCACCGGAAGAACCACCTAGTTACCCCGTAAGATCGGCCAACACAAATCCCTTCTTTGGGTTGACAACTTCCATACCACTGACTTGTCCTTCGCATTTGCTCATCATGTCCTCATCCCCTAACTCCAATAACGATAACAATGTTGGCAATGGATCCCTAGCCACAACTTCGTTCACCTCATTGTTGACAAGATCAATTTCCCAAGTAGCACACCAAGAGATCGTTGCCCAGCTCTTCAGTAGTGACGATGCCAAGTCGATTGTCACAGCCAATTCCTTAATATCTTATAATTTAATGAGCTAATTGTAATTTAACTAAAAACAAAGTGTAATATCAAGGGTTTCATTAATTATTCTTATGTGAAAGGAGTTTAGTATAATTACAAGAGAAATTGGAAGGAGTTGTAGATAATAAAAACAAATTGGAAGTGCCTACTTCAATAATAAGAAATGTATCAACATAATTTATCAAAATACCCTTGCAAGCTAAGAAATGTTCTAGAGATAAAAGGTATTTTGGTAATTATAACACAATATGAAAAAATGAGGTGAGGAGAAAAAGGGTTTCACCTCTCTCTATAAATAGGGGGATGGATTAAAGAGAGAAATGGAGGAATGGTAGTTTTATCGACGGGTACTTCAACGCATCTAAAGCCTATTTAAATGAACATCAATATGTAGGAACCATTTTTTATGCTCCACGCTGAGCGTGAGCCGAGCATAAGGAACGCCTGGGAGCCGTCAATTTTGAAAATCGACGGCGCATGCGGTAGCGCATGTATTACTTGCACTATCGTGCGCTACCGTGTGCGCTGTTGATTTTAAAAATTGATGGCTCCCGGACATTCCTTACGCTCGGCTCATGCTTTTTAGGGAGCATAAAAAACGCTTCCCAATATGTAGCTCGATGTGTCAAGGGTCAAGCACCCACTAGGCTATCAACATATGCCCAATAATTAAAAGACACCTTACTTCACTTGGTGGGTTTCATATTATAAATATGAACCTTACAATTCAAAAGAGACACTTTGAAGCTGGAGAAGGCGACCAAAGCTATGAAAATGTGATTTTTTAAAGAATATAAACAATCCAAGGGGGGGGGAATTAAAGAAAGTGAAGATGAAACTTAAAGAAATAGATTTTTGAGTTCAAAGACTAGTGGATTCGAGGTAGCATAGTCATCTATCAATAATGTTTGAGTTGTTATGTGATTTAAAAGAAATTTAGACAAACACACACTACAACAAAATGTAGTATTAGCGACGTAACTATAAGCGTCACTAAAAACCCATACTTGCGATGCATACAAAATCGTCACAAAAAAATAAACTATTAGTGACCCTTAGCATAAAGCGTTGCTAATACTAATGATATTAACGACGCTTTATACAAGCGTCGCTAAAATATATATTTTTTAATAAAAAAATCATAAATATTAGCGACGTTTAATTCAAGCGTCGCTAATAGTTAGACTATTAGTGACGCTAGTTATAGGCATCACTAATAATAAGACTATTAGCGACGTTTGGACCACGTGTCACTAATAGTCCTAATATTAGTTATTAATTTAAAATAAAAAAATAAAATTACTAGCGACGTATAGAACTATACGTCGCTAATACCTATACTATTAGCGACGTATACTATACGTTGCTAATAGTATTTATTTTATTTATTATTTTTAAAATAAAATAATTTATAAAAAATCATAAAAAATTTATAATTATTTAATGTCACTCTCCCCTCTCCTCTCTCTCTCTCCTCTCCTCCTCTCCTCTTTATCCTCTTTAAATAAGCGTTGTAAATAGTATTTGTAATAGCAACAGTCAATTATAAGCGTTGCGAATAGATTTATTAATTAATTTTATTTAATAAATAATTTTTAAAAAAATTTCATAAATATAATATATATTTTATTCAATATTTACTATTTGTATATATAATAAATAAATATTAAATTTTTAATAAAAAGTGGTGTTAATAATAGATTAAACTTTCACTATTTAGATATAATATATTTTATTTCTTAAATTTTCTTATTATTTTTAAAATATAATTTATAATAAAAGAGAGAAAGTAGAGAGGGATCGAAGAGAGAGAGAAAGGGAAGAATGAGATGGAGGACAGAGAGGGTGAGGAGAGACAGAGAGGAGGGAGGAGAAAGAGAGGATAGAGGGAGGAGAGAGGAAGAGTAGAGAGAGGGGAGAGAGAGAGGAGAAAGAGGAGATCGAGAGAGAGAGAGGAGAGGGGAGAGAGAGAGGAGAGGAAGAGGAAAGGGAGAGGGGATAGAAGAGAGAGGAAAGGGAGAGGAGAGAGAGAGAGGGGATAGAAGAGAGAGGAGAGGGAGAGAGAGAGGAGATAGAGATGAGAGGGAGAGAGATAGAGAGAGAGAGAAGAGAGGGGAGAGATAGAGGAGATAGAGAGGAGAGGGAGAGAGATATAGAGAGAGAGAGAGGAGAGGGGAGAGAGGGGAGAGGGAGATTATATAATTTTAATTTTTTACATCTTTTTTTATAAATTATTTGATTTTAAAAATAAAAAAATAAAATAAACTAAATACTATTAGCGATGTATATTCTTATACGTCGCTATTAGTATTTACTTTATTTTATTTTCAAAATTAATTTTTAAAAATAAAAATTATAAAAAATTGAAATTAGAGGAGAGAGGAGAGGGGAGAGAGAGAAGGAGGGAAAGAGAGGAGAGGGAGAGAGAAGGAGGGAAAGAGAGGAGAGGGAGAGAGAGAGGGAAAGAGAGGAGAGGGAGAGAGAGGGGAGGAGAGGGGAGGGAAGAGAGAGGGGATAGGGGAGGGAAGAGATGAATTTTATTTAGAGTTTTTAAATTTTTTTATTTATTTTTTATGTTTTAAAGTAAAAAAATAATTAAAATAAAATACTAATAACGACATATAGCTATATGTGTCGCTATTAGGACATGTATTAGCGAAGTATAGAACTATACGTACGTCGCTAATACCTGTATGTCGCTTTTAGTATTTATTTTATTTTATTTTTTTATTTTCAAAATTAATTTTTAAAAATAAAAAATTGAAATTAGAGGAGAGGGGAGAGAGAGGGGGAGGGAAAGAGAGAAGAGGAGAGAGAGAGGGAAAGAGAGGAGAGGGAAGAGAAAGAAAGAGGAGAGGGGAGGGAAAAGAGAAAAGAATATTTATTTTGATTTTTTTTAAAAAAATTATTTTTAAAATAAAAAAAATTAAATTAAAAAATTGAAATAAGAAGAGAGAGGGGGAGGGAAGAGAGAGGAGAGGGGAGGGAGGGAAGAGAGAGGAGAGGGGAGGGAAGAGTGAGAGAGAGGAGGAAAGAGAGAGAGGAGAGTGGAGGGAAGAGAGAGGGGGGAGAGGGGAGGGAAGAGAGAGGGGAGAGGAGAGGGAAGAGAGAGAGAGAGGAGACGAGAGGGGAGGGAAGAGAGAGAAGAATTTTATTTTAATTTTATTTTAATTTTTTTATATTAAAAATAAAGAAAAATTAAATAAAAATAAAATACTAAAGTGACGTATAGTATTATATGTCGCTATTAGTACATGTAGTAGTGACATATAAGAGTATACATCGCTAATATGTGTACTAATAGCGACGTATATAACTATACGTCGCTATTAGTATTTTTATTTAATTTTTTTATTTTTTAAAATTAATTTTAAAGAATAAAAAATCTTAAAATTTTGAAATTAGAGGAGAGAGGGGAGGGAAGAGAGAGAGAGAGGGAGAGAGAGGGGAGGGAAGAGAGAGAGAGAGGGGAGAGAGAGGGGAGGGAAGAGAGAGAGAGAGAGAGAGAGAGGGGAGGGAGAGAGAGAGGGAGGAGAGAGGGGAGAGAAGGGAGAGAGAGAGAGGGGAGAGGGGAGAGGGGAGAGGGAGGAGAGATAGAGAGGGAGGAGAGGGAGAGAGAGGGAGGAGAGAGAGGGGAGAGGGAGGAAAGAGAGAGGGAGAGAGAGGATGTAGAGAAAGAAGGGAGCGAGAGAGGGTAGAGAGAAGCAGGGAAAGAGAGAGAGTAGAGGGAATGGTTTTTTATAAAAAAATTTAAGACATTTAGCGACGGTGAGAATTACGCATCGCTAATCATACTTGTATTAGCGACACTGAATTTTCTGTCGCTACTTATATTAACAATTTGTGACGTTTATTTCCGCACGTCGCAAATGAAGTCAATTGCGACGCTTTACTGCATCACAAATGAGAAATTGTTGCGACGCTTCAGCTATAGGTTTTACCCGGGTGGGAATCCACCCGAGCGCAAAGTTTCGCGCCGGGGGCGAATTTCCTTGGGTGCGAAACTTCGCACTCGGGCGAATTTCCCCCCGTGCTTTATATTCTGCACCTCCAGCAACATTTCGGAACCAGGCAGGGACAGAAAAGGCGTCGCTTTGGGTCATCTGGCATCTCCGACGAGCCGAACTAGTCACCTATGCGTGGTCGTCCAACCGTCCCGTGTGTGGTTGTCCAGCCACCAGTGCGTGGTCGTCTATGCATCTCCGTGTGAGGGGAGTTCAGTTGTCTTGTCCCCGTCCACCATCGTCTCACCGCCGTCCGCAGTGTCTCACCGTCGTCCGCAGTTGTCTCGCCGCCGTCCGCTGTCTGTCTGTAATCAGGGCTGGATCTGGAACTTCCGTCGACGAATAGACCTTTTTCCGGCAGCTTGGGCGGTTGTGGTTGGCTGACAGCGCGGCGGTTCTGAAACCTCTTGCCGCGGCAAGAGGTTGAAGACGACCCGTGCAGGCTGGTCGGCCCAAACCTGCCGCGCGCAGGTCGTTACTGACACAGCCGCGCGCAGGTCGTTACTAACCCGGCCGCACGCGGATCGTTACTGACCCGCGCCACGGGTCGCTTCTGACCTGGCCGTGCACGGGTCATGTATTAGACCTGGACCAAACCAGGAAATTTTTAAAAAATAAAATAAAAAAATTTTTAAGCCGCAATTTTTTTTATTTTTTAGCGATGCTCCTCAAAAGCATCGCTAATTTATTTTTTATTTATTATTTATAAATTAATTTTTTTAAAATAATTAAATCAATTAGCGACGCTTAAGACAACGTCGCTAATATCCTATTAGCAACGTTTACTAATAAGCGTCACTAATATTTATTTATTTATTTTTAAAAAAAATTTTAAAAAAATAAAAAAATTTAAAATTTGTTTTTTAGGGACGTTTATAAACGTCGCTAATACTATAATATTAGCGACACTAAGGAAAAAGCGTCGTTAATATTGTACTAATAGCGACGTTTATAAACGTCGCTAATAGTACCTTTTTGCGACGTTTGAAGTAAGTGTCGCTAATATGTAGTAGCGACAGCAGTTTATCGACGTATTTTATACATCGCTAATAACTATTAGCGACGTTTACAGTACTATTAGCATTGCTAATAGTCAATTTTGTTGTAGTGACCTGATGAATTTCAATAAGATTTCCATGAAGTTGGACTACTGAATGGGGCTTGACCTGCGTCTTCAACTCATTGATAGGTGTTAAGGGGGTTTCTAAAAAGGTTCGACAAACTCTTCAACTTGTCAAGGTGTCGATAGAGACCCGAAATGAGAAAATAAAAGAGAACAAAAGGGTACAGAATGAGAAACCTTGGGATAATTATCTCAAAGAGTTATGTAGCATCTAATGGAGA
The DNA here is from genome assembly GCA_035235625.1 of Saururus chinensis. Classification (NCBI taxonomy): domain Eukaryota; kingdom Viridiplantae; phylum Streptophyta; class Magnoliopsida; order Piperales; family Saururaceae; genus Saururus; species Saururus chinensis. Next base: position 3,075,747 of record CP141148.1, read on the forward strand.
TCAATTAGACTCAAGATTTTGGGCTTTCTAGCTTTCAATAGAGTCAAGAAGGATCTATTTGAGGCTATCAGCAGCGGCCCGAGGTGACTTCAACAGATAGGTAGGCATGTCAATGAACAGTCGATAGCGAGGTCAACAAAGAATCATATTAATTAGACTCAAGATTTTGAGCTTTCCAGCTTAATTTCAAAGAGTCAAGAAGGATCCACTACAACAAAATGCACTATTAGCGATGCTTTTATTAGTGGCGCACACAAAAGCGTCGCTAAAAACTACTATTTTCGACACTTAGAATACCGTCGCAATAAAATAAGCTATTAGTGACACTTTCTATTAATATAGATATTAGCAACGCTGTCTATTAAGCGTCGCTAATAATACAAATATTAGCGATTCTTTCTATTAAGCGTCGTTAATAATAAGATATTAGCGATGCTTTCTACAATTGTTAGTGACATTTATAAATAAGTGTCACTAATGCGTATACTATTAGCGACACTTTTTTGAAAAGTGTCACTAATAGTACACTTATTTGCGACGCTTTACAAAATGTGTCGCTAATAGTTACATTTTTTAAATGTAAAATAAAAAAGTAGTACTTTTAGTGATGCTTTGATAAAGCATCACTAACAAGTGTACTATTAGTGATGCTTTTCAGAAAGCGTCGCTAATAGTATTTCCTATTCGCGACGCTTTTTAGAAAGCGTCGCTAAAACTTAAGTTAAATAGCGATGCTTTGTTTCACAAGTCGCTGATTATTCATTAATAGCGACGCTTGACGTAAAGCGTCACTAATTTATGTAAAGCGTCATAACTAATTGAGCGATGCTTTATTAAAAGCGTTGCTAATAGTTACAATTTTTAAAAAAATATAAAAAAAAATTAGACAAAAAATACAGAAAACCTGAAAAGTTGCTGAGTCTTCTCTTTTTCTCCTCTTGCACTAAAGATGCACTACTGAACTCTGAAAAACTGATCTAAATAACTAGGCTAAAGATGATGAGAGTATCTCCGGTTCTAGTGTCGCTTGTTAGCACAAATACTCTCTCACGGTTGCCCGCCTCTATCTCTATTCACGCATAGCAAGAAAGAAGTCTTCCTCTGTTTTACACACAGAACAAAGAATTGCCTCTGTTTCCTTGTTTATATACTCCTGCCCACTTTTCTGAGAAAACGTCCTACTCTCGGTTTTGTCTTTTCCACTAGTCATACACAAACACAAAACCCGAAATGTGTTTTGACTATACACATTCCGAAATCTCAGTCCCGTTGATTTCCTGATTCCCTCATGCATATCAACATATGCATATCAAACCAAATATGGGCTTATCAATACGTGGGTGGGGCCCACTCATGGGGTGAACCCCAAACCACAACAATCTCCCCCTCCAGCCCATGAGGGAGACTCACCCTGACACGGAGACTCAATATGAGTCCATGCCGGCCATCTCAATACAAATATCATGCTTGTCTCTTGAAACTGTCTTCGTCATCATGTCAAAGAGTAGTCGATAGTGAGGTCAACAAAGAATTATAAACAATTACAGGAAATTGATGCATAACAATTAATACAAGGGCGTAAGACACCTCTAAAATTATAAAGAAGGTATGGGAAGGGAAGAAAGAGAGTGAAACTCTTGATAATTAAATAAAAATTGGCTAATGAACTCTATACAGAGGAAAGTGAATTAATAAGCTAAAACGGTAACTTGAGGATTGATAGGGCCAATTGAGGGAAGAAACTATCACGACCAAGAATTTTCAACACATTTTCTAAAAAATTTACATAATTTTTTTTTGTAATATGACGGAAAAAAATGATGGAATTTGGTAACTATAAAAACAGTTTTATAATTTAAAATATCATACATCTATTTTTTTATATAAAATTTTCTTTTACAACCATTGTATGGTCAAACGAAACATTCTCGAGCATGAATCTAAAACAAAACATACAAAATAAATCATTATGGCTATGAGCTTAATCATAAATATATCACAAACATCTCTAAGTACAAGTCTTACAATAGTCTGAAGTCTAAACCCCAAATACAAGTCCAAAAAAATAAACATAACCAACAGTCTCCTCACTCAATATAATAAGTCATGGCAAAATATAAAGACTCACAATGTGCTAGAGGTATACTTGAGCGAAAGAAGATCAGTCCATTAATGGAAGCAAGAGTCCATCCCAATGAGCTCTCAACTGAAAACATGCAAAAGCCTCAAGAACACATGAGGCCAAAAACAATGGGGAAATAAGTACTTTTATACTAAATAAGAGAGTTCTAATCACTAAACTCTGTAAGTCTATGCATAGATATGTTCATGCAACTTTAACATGAAGTAGATAAGAATATAATAATCAAGGTCTCACCATACACATACAAATACTAGCATACCAAATATTCTTACACTTATTGCCATACTCGTACTAGGTTATTCAAATTCTTATGCTTACAGTCTTACACAGAAACATACACTTATAGTGTGAAGTCTAAACCCCAAATACAAGTCCAAAAAAATAAACATAACCAACACTCTCCTCACTCAATACAATAAGTCGTGGCAAAATATAAAGATTCGCAATGTGCTAGAGATATACTTGAGCTAAAGAAGATCAGTCCATTAATGGGAGCAAGAGTTCATCCCAATGAGCTCTCAGCTAAAAACATGCAAAAGCCTCAAGAACACATGAGGCCAAAAAGAATGGGTAAATGAGTACATTTATACTAAATAAGAGAGTTCTAATCAGTAAACTCTGTAAGTCCATGCATAGATACGTGCATGCAACTTTAACATGAAGTAGATAAGAATATAATAATCAAAGTCTCACCATACAACAAAATCATACACATACAAATACTATCGTACCAAATATTCTTACCCTTAAAGCCATACTCGTACTAGCTTATTCAAATTCTTACGCTTACAGTCTTACACGTAAAACATACACTTATAGTCTTGCTTAGAAACATATACTTGTAGTCTTACGCAGGAACATCCACTTGCAGTATTGCTCAAGAACCCCACTTATAGTCTTGCTCATAATCTTGCATACTTACAAACTTACTCATACAGTCGTACACATATTATCGACAACTAAAGCTCATTACAATTAATTAGCTTCAACATCAAATAAAATAGAATGTCACTGGGGTATCACTTTAACCTCCTGCAAATAATTAGACGACGTGGACTTTTCTAAATGCAAGGCACATCTATGCTCATGGGGCACAGGATCAAGCAGTTAAGAGTAAATTCATGATATTACTTACCTAAGAGCACAAACACACACTTGGGAGACCATATGGTGCCAACTACGGGCCATATAGTCCAACCAAGGGTAAAGATCATACAGTGTCACTTTCAGGTTAGAATCTTGTAGTGCCTATACAAGCAAAATTATACAGTGTAATCTATATGCAGAAAATCATACAACCCTCTCAATAGAACAAAAAAGATTTGGGTTTAAATTCAACATTAAGACAATATAAAAAAACATACATCACTCTCAACAGAGCATCAGATGTCTAAGCTTAAATATTACACTAAAATAATATCTCGCAGAATAACACCATAACTAGACATGAGAAATGCTTAGCTGATTAGTTACTAACTAACTCAAACACGGAATTTAATTCATCAAAACCCTCATGTCTCAAACTCACGACGTTATCATATTTAATTTACTTAAAATTCAAGTTTAAATTAAATTATTTATGCATGTACAATTATACCATGAAAACCTTCAATCTTACACTCTTTCATTAACTAACCAAAAGCTGAACCCATTCTAAAACTGAAGTCTATCATGGCAACATACCTCACCTAACCCATCCTTACATAGTCTCACATTTCACATCATCCACCTCATGGTCAAATCATTTTACTCAAACTTATCAAACTAAGCCATTCTATTTTAACAACAGTCACCAAACTCTTATTAAAACCGTACTTATTGTTCTTATATTCTAATTTATAATATGTGCATTAAAGTTGTACAATTATGTTGTCAAATCTTGCTATCTTACAATCCCCCAAGACGCTCCAAATTGCTTACTTACAGAAACCCCAACTTACAATTCCAACCAAACCAATCCAATCTAATCCTCACCCATCAACCTTTGTAGTGACCCGACTCTTTATTTAAACTTAAAAGTAAGAATCTCATCAATTCGTAATCAAAAGGGGGCCAAGATCAACCCTGTATAGAAGAGTAATTTTTATTAATATAAAATAATTACAAATTTTATATAACATAGTTTAACATGCCCTAGCAAAACCAAAGCAGTGCAAATGTATATAATTAATACATATCAAAAGAACATGACAAAGGAAATTCGAAGTGTAGATCTTTCAAAGTTTTACAAGCTATCTTCCTTAAAATCAACTCTTTTGTCCATATTTGCAGCGCCTAGTGATGGGTGAGTATATTTATATTCAATAGGTAAAGTTAAATTCTATTAATATGCTATAATATAAAACATAATAAAAGATAATTTATATAATTAATATTCAAAAGTCAACTTCAAATATCTCGAAATATCCTTGCCAATTACATAATCCAAATGTGCTTCTTTTATATAAAGTTGGATAAAACTGTCCACAAAATCCAATAAAATTTTCTCTACTAATGCAGGGGATAGTAAGGATGATGCAAACTTTGTGTTTAAAACAGTTAATGCCTCTAACTTAAAAGAAGTTACATGGTTAAACAAAATTATATAAGCTGAGTCATCCCATGGACCTCTTTCCACTTATGCAAATAAAGTTTTTACCAATAAAATAAATACCATCACATTAACTAAAAAGTATTACAAGCATTTTATGTTCATAGACTACAAAAAAATTAATTTTCAACTACGGTCTCCAATCGTCGCAAAAAAGCACATTGATCGTTACTAAAAGTATTAGCGACACAAAAGCCTTCGTCACTACCGATTAAATTACAAATAGTATTAACAACCGATTTTGTCTTCAACAATTGACTATTACTAAAAATCCTTCATCTGTCGACCATGAATTTATAGCAACATTCACTAAACTCAACTTTTATCGATACATAGTTCATGCTGTGGCCGATGCTCACCTTTAATTTTTTTTAATAATTTATTACATTTTTAGCGACTGCCTCATTATTAAAAAAAATTAATTTAATTTAAAAAAAAAACAGTGATAGCAATGGCAGTTGCTGATGCTCATTATTAAAAAAAATTAAAAAATAAAATAACCAATCATAATTTAAAAAAACATATATTTATGCCAGACAATTATATACCATGGTAAGGGACTGCCTAATATCAACACAAGAAAATTAATGAGAAACAAAAGACAATTTTTGACATTCACAACTCAGGAATGAATAGCTCCAATGAAGAAAAGGTTAATTCTGAAATTTTATTTTTATAGAAGCAGTTAATAGAGAGTATATACAAGAAGAGACAAAACAGACTCCGTCAAAAACTTGAAGACATCCAAATAAAGTGATATTTTCCTTTTCTGGATAAATTTTCTACACTGAAGCAATCCTATTTCAGCACACAAAATCAAAGAGTTGCTGGCTGCAAATAACTGATTATAATTCATCTGCGTGTTGAAGATGTACCCTGACTTCATCCAGCATAGATTACCGTAGTATCTATCAGATTATAATTCTCAAATGCTTGAAGGTGCAAGCTTGATCGTCTACCTTTAACATAAATATAAATTGGGTTAAAATATCCACAAGTAAAACAAGGATCAAAAGCAGTTCAAACAATCCTTGACAGAACAAGTGAAGAATGCAACATAAACAATAAGAAAAACCAAAAAAGCCTTTCAGTCCAAACAGAATCATATATTTTGAGTTATTGAAATCATAAAAACAAATAATTACAAGTACAGATGATGTGAAAAGAAGAGTCAAAAGATGCAACATAGAAACTTACATTAGAACAGAACTATCTATTCTGAATAGGCATTGATGGGTTTCAAAGTACTACCTTTTCAAACTGAAGATTCACACTCTCCGCATGAGCACACATCACTGGAACTCTTTTTATCTATCACAGCAGCATCAGCAACTTCTTTAACACAGAGGTATCTTCTTCAACAATATTCTCTTCTGTGGATTTGACATGCTTTTTTTCAACTGTATTAGCAGACATTTCTACAGCCCCACCATAGCAAATGGAGAAAGATGGCTTACTTCTCAGAATTTGATCATTGCTTGCCAAGTTGTATCACAAACAAGCATGTCAAACCCTCAGAAGAGAATATTGCTGAAGCTGTCTTATGCATTGTGTCAACCATTGGCAAAGCTGTCTTATGCATTATGTTGGTCTGCTATTTCATTCTCATTGCCGGCTGAGCATTTTAACAGGAGTATCAAGTATGAAGTTGTAAAACAAACAGGAACCAGCATGAAGAATGAATAACTACTCATGAAAACAGCATAAATCTGAATAAATTGATACTAACCAACCCAGATGATGAACTTTTTACTTTCTTTGAGGCAATAGGTCTTTTTCCTTGAAGTCAAACACTGGGACTAGTATATCCTTGCCCCTGATAAAGAATTGCTTGTTTAAAATAAATCTCATTGCTAGTTAGAGATGAAAGTAAATTGCCAGACGGCATTGACTAGAACATGTCAAGACTTTCCCAGGAAAACCTGTGCTGCTGGTAACATCCCTAATGCATATTAGATTCCTTAGCAGCATGCGTAGAATTATAACTTATTTTTCCAAAATGGATGTTCAGTTATTACATCATTCTAGACAAAAAAACAAAGTTCACATAAACTTTGCAGGGGGAGCACTTAAAAATTAAGTCTTGCTGATACTTGGGATTCAGCACTCCCAAGATTCAATTTAGGTTAGCCAATGTCCCTTGAACATTACCCAAATGTTCTCTAAGGATTAACAGAGCAAGTCCCTATTATAAGTTCACCACTGTTGGCACTTCAAATATTGTAAAGTGTTACTATATACAGGATACTTCAAGTTGTGTGTTACTAGATACAGTATACTAAAAATAATTATTGAAGTGCAACTTGTGAGACAGACTATGACAGCCTGTGATTTGGTGTAGCATCCAGATTTGAATACTTTCCTTTCTTGTCATCAATTGATTCATATATTCTACTTTCCTTTCTTATTCTAAATTGATTCATATATTCCTTTGTATAGAAACTAAATTATTCTCTGGGATTCAAATCCCTGGATTGATGTAAATGTAAAAACTCTATTTAAAGGAGAACAATACACAGGCAAGAGTTTACCGAGCCATATTTTATTTTCGCATGGTATTGGAGCCTCTGCCATTTTCTACAATGGCTGCCTCTTCTTCTCCCACCCGAAATTCTCCCTCCCTTTCAACAGAAAATGACACTCGGAATGTTGCTTCTCCTTTCCCAGTCGTCAAATCTATTTCCCAAGAACTCTCTTTGCGGCTTGTTGAGACCAATTATCTATTGTGGAAGGTGCAGGTTCTTCCTGTACTTCGTTGCCATGGTTTACTGGGCTTCATTGATGGCTCTATGCCTTGCCCCGACGGCGACTTATCTTCCACCACCGTTCGTCAATGGCTTCGCCTTGACTAGATGATCCTAGCTTGGATCTATACCTCCCTATCCGAGGAAGTTCTTACACAAGTCATCACTTGTGCCACCGCCGCTGAGATTTGGCGGTCCCTTGAGACACTTTACGGGACACTCTCAAAATCCCGCATCCAGCATATCAAGAAGGAGCTTCAATCCATTTCTAAGGGTTCCATGACCATCACTTCCTACCTTCACAAGGCAAAATTCCTCCAGCGTATACTTGTTAGCGCTGGACGATCAATTTCCAATGATGACTTTGTCGACTGGATCTTGGAGGGCCTAGGATCTGAGTATGATCCCCTTGTTGCAGCCATCAATCTTTGCAAGGAGACTCCACCAGTTGATGAGGTAACTGCTATTCTTCTCGATTTTGAACTCCGCATTCAGGGACATCGCAGCAGTTCATTGGACAACTCTCTCCCTGCTGCCATGTACTCCTCCCGTCAGCATAGCCGTGGGGCTAGCTCTTCTCACCAACATCGAGGTCGCGGCCAGGGTGGTTCTGGTCGTACCCTTGCTACTGCCCCTAGTTCGGATCATTCTTCCCCTACCTCTCGTGGCCGCGGACAGCCCACTCGAGGTCGAGGGAAGCCTCGTGCAGCACCTGTGACAGGAGATTCCTCTTCTGCATATTGTTACAAATGTGGTTTCCCCAATCACCGCACCAACCATTGTGAGGCCACTGATTCCTCAAGTGACAACGTCCAGTCTTTTGCTGCCATGCATTTGGCTGATCATCATGATTCTGCATGGTACCCTGATTCCGGTGCCACTCACCATATGACGGCTGATGTCTCACTTGCTGAAGGTATTCTTCCTTATACTAATTCTGATAAGGTTCTTATTGGCAATGGCACTGGTTTATCTATCTCTCACAAAGGCCATATTACTTTACCTTCCAATTCTTTAATTCTTGATGACGTTCTTATAGTTCCTCAATTGAAGAAGAACGTTCTCAGTGTTTCACAGTTTACCATTAATAATAATTACTGCTTCTAATTTTATCCTTGGGGTTTTGTTATAAAGGACCTGCAGACAGGGAAGGTGTTGTTGACGGGCCCTAGGCGCGGTGGCCTCTACCCTATACATAGTAGTGGTCGCTCAAGTTCTCCTCCAGTTAGTTTGTTTTCAAATAAAGATGATGGTGCTCTTTGGCATGCCAGGCTAGGACATCCGAGTTTTCAGATAATAAAGGAGCTTTCTTCAGTTTTACATTTGCCAAAATGTACTTCTAAGACTTTTAGTGCAAGTTGCAAATTGGGAAAGACTTCTAAGCTACCATTCTCTCGTCGTAGAAATTATTCTCATGAACGGTTTGCAATTCTTCATAGTGATGTTCGGGGCCCTGCCCTAGTTATTTCTATTGATGGTTATCGGTTTTATCTCGTGATTGTGGATGAATATAGCCGATTTACTTGGTGTTTTCCTTTGCACCGCAAGTATGATGTGGTACTTATTTTTATTGAGTTTATTAAATCTATGACTAATCAATATCAAGCCCATGTTAAGACTGTCCACACGGATCGGGGTAGGGAGTACCTTAGTCATACGCTCCAAGATTTTTTAAAGGACCGTGGCATCTCTCACTTACTTTCCAGTCCGAGTACCCTGGAGCAGAATGGTCTTGCTGAACACAAGCATAGACACATTGTAGAGACGGGTCTTACATTGCTCGCTCATGGGCATCTCCCCAAAGTTTTCTGGCATCATGCTTTTGCTACTGCTACTTACCTTATTAATCGTCTCCCATCCAAGATATTGGAGGGCAGGACAACCTTTGATCTTCTATTTGAAACACAACCTTCTTATGATCACATGAGGGTCCTTGGTTGTGCCTGTTACCCATACTTGGCACCATTTGGGCGGAGCAAATTAGATTTCAAATCAGCACGGTGCGTATTTATTGGCTATAGTGGCCAACATAAAGGCTACAAATGTTGGGACCCCATTACTGGTAAGCTATACATTTCCCGCCATGTTTCCTTCGATGAAGGGACCTTTCCTCTTGCCGAGTTTACATCCATTGTCCCAACCACTTCCACACGCCAATTCAAACTTCAGAAATTTCCCACATCCCTTTTACCTCCGCAACAAACCCTTGCACCCACACTGTCTCCTCCTTTACCCCATGCTCCCTCCCTCCTTGGCCCATTACCCAAGCAAGTGTATTGTCGACGTAATAAAGAAACGCCTGCTATCATGCACCCTGAACCGAAAAAACCCATTGCCCCTCTTTCTTGTCATCCTATGGTGACCCGTACCCAAGATGGAACCCGCCGTCCTAAAGTCTATTTTGCAACTCGCCACCCTATTCCTACGGCTCTTCTTACTACTCATCTTGAACTTCCTCCAGAGCCCACCACCTACAAGGTTGTGGCGCGTGATCCGAATTGGGTCCGGGCAATGGATGATGAATTCTCTGCGTTACAACGCAATCACACGTGGTCCTTGGTTCCATACTCTCCTAAGATGAATTTGGTTGGCAGTAAATGGGTAAACAAATTGAAACAACGAGCTGATGGTTCTATTGAACGCTATAAGGCCCGTTTGGTGGCAAAAGGTTATAACCAGCGCCATGGACTTGACTTTGAAGAAACCTTTAGTCCTGTTGTCAAAGCTGGCACCATTCGGCTCATTCTCTCATAATTTACAGTTGAAAGTTTTCAACAAACGTGTCCTCTGGAAGAGGTTCCCACCTACTTCGCCTGCTCAAACTTCTTTTTGTAAACTGTACTTACCCTCCAGCATTGTCAATCACATAAATCCTAGACCTTTCTCTGAAGTAAAATAGAGTCAAATATAAAGAATGTCATACCCAATTAGGGTTAACTATTCTTTAAGTGAAGGGTAGCTAGGACTTTTACCGTAATTAGAGTTAGGGTCATTCATTCTTGATTAAGAGGGTCGACCCCTTCATTACTATAACATGAACATGGTTTACAGATAATAAAAAGTTTTCTAAGAATTTCCTAATACCCATAACCTTGATTACGTGACTAAAGCTCCCACCTCCATGAATTGAAAGAAAGAGAATCTTCATATATCTTGATTCAAATGTACAACTACAGGACAAACCATAATGCTGGACTTGTATATACTGCACTAATCACAATTCATTATTTTTTCAGGATCGAAGATAAGCAATATGTTAGGCCCACTTTCCTGTCCAACAAAAACCCGCCATGCCACTGTTAAAGGGTTTTGTTGAACAGATTCGTTGGGCGTGTATCAGCTTCCTCAAGATATAGTTATCATGTAAAGATAAAATCTGACTGAAGTTCCAACACCGAAAAGTGAACACCGGGTGCATAATCTGTAACACCTTCATGCCATTCGTTTAAAATGCACTTTCATAGGTATGCTCGTATTAGATGTTGGGTGGGGGTGAATACCCTGACTAACGAAAGTGAAGGTGTGGTGCAGTTTCAACAATGGTCAATGATCACTATGTGCAGTTTTATAACAAGTACACATGAAGAAGAAACTTAAATATGTATGTTACAAGCTTTGTATTCCTGCATAAGCAGCTCGTTAGAAATTGATCTAATGAAAAAACAAAAAAAGTCCCAATACCTAAGGTGTCCTTCCTTCATTAATTAAATAAATACTTTTAAGAAATTTTATTACCACTCTAATCTAGGCCTTCAACTTCTACCACAGTTACCCAATAAACCTGAGGTTCATCTATCAGTAAATTGAATTTACGAGCATTAGAATGAAAAGAAAAACTAGAATAAGATGTAATTAGATCCTTGAATAGTTCAACCAGAAGATTACAAAATCCTAGGCTAGATCTTAATGGATGTGAACCCCACCTATCTCTAAGCATCATCTATCATTACATATATGACAACAGAAGAGAAAGGGAAGAAGACACTGAGAAGTGAACAAATAGCTCACAATTTCAAGATCAAATGATAGACTTATATAGAACAATCTACAAGCTTGATAATAAGGCATAAATTGCAAAAAACAGCCAATATACTAAACAAATTATACATGCTGAAGTAGGAAAATCTCTTTTATTCCTGTTGCCCACAGACCAAAGGCTATCCAAAACATTAGCATATACAGCTGAAGAAATTACTATGAATATTAAAAACATGCAAAAAAAACACTTGGAGACTAGAGTAATGGTTCTATTGCGGGTAAGTGTAGATTATGCACTTGAACGTTGGTTGAGATGAAGCCCCCAAATACACCAATTTTCATAATTGAAATAGCATGTTGACACCCCTATGGAATACACATTTCATGAATCACAGAAATCGACCTCCCCATAGATACCGTGATCAAATACCAATTGATCAGTGCAGTCCAAAAGCATTCAAAAAGAACCATCTAATTTCAGATAGCATTCAACAATTATAAAAAAATTTAAAAAAAATCCAACCTCTGATTTGCTATCCAATGCTCATGCCACTAACTGATTGTGCCATGGTTCCTTAACTCAGAAAGACAACAACCACTTTTTAAAGAAGGTGGAGAGCACGTAGAGGGCTAGGGCACATGTCATTGACGTGAACAAAGGGGCTAGGGAAAGGAGAGGAGAGGAGATAAGGGATGCACGATAGAAAAATTGGAAGAAACAAGATTTTTAACATTCAAGCAATGAGCCCAATTGTTTCCCAAGACAAGAAATTTGTGCGTGTTATCCATACAGCTCCTTTGTGATTTTAAATGTTATGTAAATGGTGAAATGTGATTCAGATAGATTATGTAATACGAATAGGAATGCAGATGCGATACTAATGTGATGCGGATGCAGATGTTGAAGCAATTGCTAATGTCAATGCGGATGTGATATGAAAACCTATTGCAAACCAAGGGTAGTCATAGATGTGGTCGTTTCTTCTCCCTCTGACAAAGCTTAGAGCTGAGACGGCTTCCCAAGGAGTTTTACATTACCTTTTGGAACATTTTGGAGCAAGACCTCTCTACGCGGCTTTTTTTTCCCTCCAAGTTATTTAAAGCACTAAATAGCTTCGTTGCTGCTCTTATCACAACCTTTTAACATAAAATCTATCACATGATTCACCAGTTGAATACATCCTCACCAAAAGTCCATACAAGAGCACTCCCCAGCCTTAAAGTGGTGAAATCTGCTCCTGTCCCTCAGTAAAATCTCCCTATTGAAAACCCTGGAGATCATCTTGGCCGTAGCATGACAATCCCCACAAACCCTAAGGTTCATCACTACTCTAATAGTCTCACCTTCCTTTAAGGTTACCATTCCAAAAGCAATTGCCACCTTTTCAGTATGCCCAGATAAAGCATTCTCTTTCTCTTCTTCCTCAACATCAAAAAGCACGTCACTTGTCTCTGCAACGTACCCAGCAATAGCCAACCGCACAGAAACCTCTCCCAACATAATATCAATTTCTTTGTACCTTGGGTGGGATTTGTCCCCCACAAAGAATTCATGAACGTCACCACCCACTTCGATTACACTACAACCAGGTTCCTTTCTGACACCTGCAGCTTTCATTTGTTGCCTCACACATGTAACATTCTTCCAGTTCCTTAAATCTGCATAAATATTTGACAAAAGTACATATGCCCCATCGTTTTTGGGTTCTAATTCTATGATCTTATCAAATGCCAACTCTGCCAATTTTATTTCTTTATGTATTCGGCACGCATTGAGCAAAGAAACCCAAGCACCCACATGAGGCTTGACGGGCATGTTGTTAATAACATCGATTGCATCATCTAGCAATCCAGCTCAGCCGTACATGTCGACCATGCACCCATAGTGTTCATATGTAGGCTGAAGGCCATACAATTTTGTCATTGAATCAAAGTGGGCTTTGCCTTCCTCAATCAATCCAGCTACACTACAACCACGAAGAACAGAAACCAAAGTGACTTCATTAGGCAAAACTCTCTCTTTTTTCATGAGGTCGAAAAGCTCAAGGCACTTCTTCCCACCTCCGTGCATAGCTAGCCCACCCATCATACTGCTCCATGTGTAAACATTTTTATCTTTCATCCTCCAAAAGACTTGCATGGCTTTATTAGCCTCCCCACATTTAGAGTACATGTCTACCAGAGCAGTTCCTACTGTCACGGTCAATGACAGCTTCTTCCGTCTGATGTAGGAATCCACCCACTTGCCCTTATCCAATGCACCCAATTGTGCACAGGCAGAAAGAACAGAAACCAATGTGGCTTCATCAGCCTCGACACCCTCACCCTGCATCAAACTAAACAATTTTAACGCCTCTCTAGGCCTTCCTTGCTGTGAATACCCTGCGATTATAGCATTCCAACTTATCAAGTCTCGCTCGGGCATTCCGTCAAACAGCTTCTGTGCAAACGCCGTATCCCCAGCTCCCATAAATGCACTCACAACCGCCGTCTGGGTAACCAAGTCAGGATTATTGATTCCCATATACACTCGTCGAACCATATCCAAGACACCCAATTGAGCATAGACGTGAATTAGGCCACTTTGAACATGCTGATCAGTATCAAAACCCCACCTAACAGCAGCTGCATGGGAGGCAGGCCCAGCACCACATGTGGAGACATGGGCACAAGCCCGGACCAGAAAAGTGAAGGTATAGTTGTCAGGGAAGAGATCCGCCGACCGGAGGATCTGGCTGTAATAATGGAAGCAATTCTGTGGGCATGAGCTTCTGGCGTAGGCTCTGATCAAGGTGTTGAGAATCAAGATGCTTTGGTTCTGATACTGATTGAGGATTTGGTTGGAATAATGAAGACCCTGCGGATGGGAGAAAGCAATGGTGGCAACAAACTTGCCAAGAAACACATGGCTATGGAGAAGACCATTCACAAGCACTTGGGCGTGGACTTGCTGGATCTGTTGGAGGGTCTGGCATGTCTCTACAAGGGAGAGCGTTGGATGGCTGGTTATAGACCTTAGGGAGCTCATCAAACCTGGCCAAAGAAAGTTGCACTCATGTACATGTCCTTTGAATATCTGCACAATGACAAAAATCTAAGATTTCACATCCAGTATATAAATATATAGATAAAAGAAATTAAACTAACTCTAAAGACCAAATAAACTACCCTATTATACCTTAATGTAGTCTTCCCATACACTTTCCGGCTAGTCAAATGTATTGGTCTCATGATTATCTCCATAACCGGATTTATTGACCACGTCATTCCAGATCTTGTACTTCTTATTAAACTCCCATAAATTCTTCAAAATTTTTTGCCCTGTTTATATTTTAAACTCACTTTCTTTCAGCTTTTGTATCACCCTATTCCATGTATCCGACCTCAAATTACTGCCACATCTACCCCAATGATTAATTTCCTCCACACAAGCCTCCACAAATACCTTAAAAGCATCCCCATTTTTTAGAGACATGCCTACATATTCACAAGGAGATTTTATAAGTTGACTTTTAGAAACTCAATCATTATAGTTAAGCCACAACATAAAGTCATATAATTCAGCATGCAAAAGCTCATAATTTAAGCACAGCATCACAAAACCAATATCACTAGCAAATACAAATGTACTAACAAACTCAGCAAACAGAAAAAAGGGAAACAGAAGCATGCAATAAAAGTACATAACCTAGTCATCCATTATAAATATCACATACTAATCATCATCAATTACAAGTCCACGACATCACTACCACCTTATAACTTACTACCTAATCCAAAATTGATGTGAAAGGCTGTCAAAGTTCGAGAAGAGAACTATGTTTAAGCCAGACTGGATAAAGAAGAATTTTGATTCATGGTAATTACCCACCCTAATGTACCAACCACTATAATGGCCCGTTCAGGTCACTGTGTTTGATGTCAAGGGTATCTCTAGGACACAAGAAGAAATAAGAAAACACATTCTTTCATAATCATAAATGAAAAATGACACCAAATTTATTCAATCTATCAAAAACTGCAGAAAAGCATTAAAATGCCCCAGGTCAGAACTCAAGTGGGTCCATCATTGGAGCGGATATAAATTTTACCACCTGACAATCATCCTAAACTCATCATTATCGAATTTACAAAAGAAAACCACTTCCTACAAAAACAATTTCTCCCCCACCAGAAAAAAGAGATCACATTGGTCTGATCAAAGGAAATCGATATGAAAAACACCCAAGCAAAACCTATCAATTTCAAAATTCAAGCGTGGACATACTTCAAGGCATTACACAGAAACCCATTTTCTTCCAAGGTCATCTGCCCTCGCCCAAGTTTGTAAAACAAACAATTATATTTTAGCCAACAACAGAAAGAAAATCAAGAAGATTCTAGCTAATTCAGTGGCAAATCAATAATACTGCAGATGCAGTCTACGCAAGATCTTATATGTTCAACTGAATGTATCACAACGGAAATGAATCCACCCAACAACAACAACAAACACAACAAAAGTACAAAAAATCATTCATACTTGGAATCTAGAAATAACAGCAAAATCAAAGCCTAAATGGAGGCATTTGGGGTAAAAAATGGCACCTTTCGACACAACTCGACGAGGGCTTCTTCCACCAATGCTATCTACAGCAGGCAAAACATGTGAAAAATTAGAAATCATATTAATGGAAACATCCCAAACAGAATATCATAAAAACTCAACAACCTCAGAAAGACTTATCCTTCAGCCCTTATTTCAGTCCTTCTCCAAATAAAATAATAGAAACAGATGCATCATAAAAGGGCAAAGCAAAAAGATTAAAACAGGGATGGAGCCACGCTCACAAATATTAACAGATGAAACGTAATACAACTATAACCGAAAAGATGGGGAAGCCAGCAACTGATGGGGAGCTTCTTGGTGGCTTTAAAGAATCAGAGGCGGGATTCCGTGTTGACACTTTTTTGGTTGGTTGAAGTCAAAATCTGCACTCTCAACTAAAAACCTATGAATTCAGCCATGAAAAGCACCGCCAAAATTCTAATTCATTCCATTTATAAACAAGTACAGACAAAAAATTAGCCAAACAATAGACAAAAACACAAATATAAACTCGAATCAAAGCTTAAGCAAGACATAGGTCATCATCCGTCCCGCCCCGTTCACCACAACAGTCACTCCGTCAAAACCACAAATGGGAACTCAAGTAATAAAATCCTACTTCTGGATTTGATGTGGACTCAGGACTGTAAAATGAAGAATGCAGAGCCAGCGCTAGCAAGCTTAAGCGAAAGCGAGAAGAAAACAGTGAAAAATCCGTGCATCAATTGTTCCCTAGCATGTCCACCAGAGTGAAACCTTCTAGCCGCAATAAAATAACATGATCCCCGTTTAACACGTTGAGAAGTTCATATGTAAAACACCCAATTATCGAAAAATTGGAACAAGATAAAAGAATAGCAAGGACTATGAAAACCATTACATTTAGAACAATGCTCTAGAATGGAGTAAAAACTAAACATATACTACCATGATGAAGACTAAAAAATCCAACTGACGCAAATGCAGAATTTATTTATCCAAAAAAGTAACTTTACCAATTAGACAACCATAGCCAGGTGTTAAATTTTTACCCAAAAAACTTTTAAAACTTCGTTCAACACAAATTGAACCAGCTAAACCATCTCGCCTCTATTTTTATGATAAGCTAAATAAGCTTAAGAATAAATTTTGCTTTTAATAATTCTTGTAGCTTGAATTAGTTAAAGTATAGTATAATATAATACTTTTAATAAGAATAAGTAAAAGGGCCACTTTTATGAGAATTGAGAATTGTAAGGTCAAATTTTTTAAAGTACTTGTCAAAATAAGATTTGTTTTTTTATTGAAATAAACATAATCATGAAAGCCAGCTAAGTTGTGTGTAAGAAGTAAATGTGTGAATTCTATTGTCTTGATTTACATAAATAACTAAAAAGTTCAAGATATCACGTTTACTGATTAACCAGTAAACTCGATAATTTTCACAAGGGAAAGTTTAAAGCCAAGAGCTACCTTTCCCTATGCACGAACTTTTCAATATTTATTTCCATGATTTATCTATATTATTTTACATAGTTATTCAGCTAATTTTCATTTACACCGGGAATTGTTAGAAGTGAACATAATATTTAATGGGTTAAACTTATATTATTAATACAGGTATAATATTTACATGGGTTAAACCTATGTTATTTATGTGGGTCAAGCCCATATTGATTGTGCGTCAAGCCTATATAGTAGATAGACCAAGCCCACTTTGTATTGAATGAAAATTACACATGTAAATTAGTTTGAATGAGTGAATAATCTCACATCGCCTAGAAGAAGATAATGATGTTAATATATAAGGCATAAGTTTGACCTTTTAAGTTAGACCATTTGACCAACCCACTTTTATGGGGGAGTGATATGTTGGGCATATGTACCTAAATGGGCTAACTCACACGTGTGTGTCATCATTGTCCGGCTCAGTTCTGTTTACATGCGTGGCCGCATGAGTCGGGTCAGGTAGCAAGATAATTATTTTTGGGACAAATTCATTTGGTTTAGTTTTCTCTTATTTGATTTGATTTCTATTAACCCAAAACAGGTCCAGTTTGATTTCACTAAAAGGTGTCCCTTAACGGATGGACGCATTTGTTTGAACGGGACGGATTGTGTCTTTAACGGGATTTCTTATATATTCCAGAAAAATATTTTCTACATAACCCTTTTTCTGGATTTTCGTTTTTATCCTTTCTGTGAGAGCATTGCATACCGTAGTTTGTTGCATGTACTGTCTTGCAAGTGCTTCTACAGTAAATGGTTAATCATCTTATCCTAGGAGGCATACGCCCAATTATATCATAAGTACCATTAAGAAGGGCAAATTCTGTTTTAAGGACATAGCGATTTGCTTGATTCGATCATAATTATTCCAATAAATTTTTTCATTATAATACTTGCAAAGGTATGAAAATAACAAAAATTATACTAAACTACTTCAAGTGTACCATTTGTTTATAAGTAGCATATTTAAATGGGATAAAAGTGCAAATTTTCTACATTATAATGATAGATGATTATTTTGTGGGATATTTTCTAATACATTTACCACATGATACATTATTTTCATGCACCTTAATGTTGTTCAAGGAGTGTAAAATATTCAATATCTTGTGTCACAAAATATCAGTTTCTTTGACCTATTACATACTCTTTTATTTATAATTATGATTGACAAGGGATTCAGTAAAGAAACAAGTGCAGAATAAAAGCATAGAAATTATTGTTACTTACCCCATAACCCACAAGGTTGGCAGCCACAATGAAGTCTACACTTTGTACTGTCGGTTGCAGCTGTGTTGGGACCTGCTGTGGCCTGTGAGGTACTCACAAGTCACACCCCATTTGATGGTCTAAGGGAGTGGGAGCCTCACAGCCGGTCTGAACCAGGCTGCAGCCTCCCCCAAGCATGCTATGAATGTTGAACGACACTTTTAAGATCCTCACATAAAAAGACAAGAAGCAAAGCCAGAGTTCTCTGGGTATAGCAGCAGTTGCGAAAAGCAAAACCAGAGTTCTCCCCGCCAAATCCAGCCCCAGCTGATGGGAAACTCAGGACGACCCACATGACAAAACCACCCAGCCCTTCTATGTGTCTCTTTACCCGGCGCTTGCAAGAAAACAGATGCAAGGAGAAGGACGAGTAGAAGAAGGCGGCACAGAGGAAATATGTATGGGCGAAGAGGAGAAATTTTTGGGTATGCATCGTACACCGTATTATCTGTGTATTTCACGAAAGAGCCTGATGGAAAAATGGCGAGTCTTCATGCCTCATGGGTGAAAGTAATAGCTCAATGAAACCATATCCAGAAAAGGAAAGAAGCAAGAGAGATATATGGTTGTTGGATTGGTAAGTTGATCCTAACAAAGAGGGATTCATCCATGGGTTTATCATGTTATGTTCTCAAAATGCAATAATGTGTTAAAATTTAGCCCATCAAGATTTTGGAAAATTTGGTTATTTTATATAGTATCAAAATGCAATAATGTGTTAAAATTTAGCCCATCAAGATTTTGGAAAATTTGGTTATTTTATATAGTATCAGAACTCCAGTTTCTTTAATGGACCGGGTTTAAGTCTCGTTGGATGGACCCTTGTACATAAAAGTGGTGTTAGAATTTTTAAAAGAAATTCCCTTTCTAAAGGCGAGCTTTTGAAAATTTTAAGGGGCTTTAGGCACTAATTATAGAAAAAATATTAATTTGATGTTAACTTTAAAATATGTATTTAGATAAAAATACCCCCCAAATCCCTTCGCTCAACACCACAATCTAAAAATGCTTCAAAGGCTCTGACTTGACTGTCAATGGGTGGTTTAATGGTCTTGTGTTTGAGCATAGGGGACCTCGAGCGCCTCCACATCAAAGAAATCGATTCAAGGGCTGGACGAATCAAGCGCTCCTCTCCATTGTCATCATCTTTGGAATCAAGCATAAAGTAAGATGACAAATCGTTAATTGTCGTCAACCCCTAAAATATCCTCATCCTGAAAGATCCTTGTCCTGCGAGGGGAGGTTCCTAAGCTGCAATAACAAATCAGTCCCAAAAAAATTTATCTAAAAACCAACTACATAAAATTTATAAAAAAGGGTTAAATATTAAGACATACAAATTCATTTGCGGCAATTCACTTCTGGATTGTTCTAATGCATAGACCTTTAGGTAATTTGCCTAGTCTTGTATTGCTTAGAATTCATTGGTGGAAATCGCAAATATTTACTCACTTTGTTATATACAAAGAGAGTAATATTTCCACTCTTTGTATATAAAAAAGTATACAAAGAGAGTAAATATTTACTATTGTTATTATGCGGGATAACGAGCTATGAACAACGATCTCAAGGGCAGTGAAGCTCCAAATCTTGTTGAAGTTGAGGTTGACGAAGAGGGGCTAGAAGTTGACTGTGGCAGGGGTAGTGAGGTTGTTGTCAACGAAGTCCTAGGTGGCGATGGTGATGATAGGGTTATCGTCGGGGAAGAGGTTCTTGCCAAGAGGTACAAGTGAGTGGCTTATAGTAGAGGGAGGAGGACGTGGTGGAAGAGGTACTGGGACTGCCATGGATGGAGTACAAGATAAAGGAGAAAGAGGTAGAGGTGATACCGGTAACAGAGATGATAGAGAAGTGCCTAGACTAAAACATGAGAGATCTGAGGAGTATGAGGCAAAGGTACTCAGAAATAGAGGAGGCACACAAGAAAAAAGAAAAAAAAAACTGATAAATGAAAGAGGCATATGAGAAGAAAAAATTAAAATAAATCCGGAGCGAAAAATACATAGGAGAAGAAGGGGAGTGGAGAATAAAGGGAGAAAAAAACAGAGGGTAAATTTGTCTTAAAATTTAATTTGTGTAGAATTTTTAAAATTATCCTATGTGCTGATAAGACCAGACATTAGTTTTTTCAAAATTTAATTATCTTACATAATGAAGTAAAGAAGAGATCTTATTCAAGTTGTTTAAAGCACTTGAATTTTCGAATGCAGATATCACAACATCGATTTTTCTTCTTCTTTCTTTTCCTCTACAGGAAGGGAGTTTCAAAGAGACAGATGAACGGATAAAAAACCTAAAGAACAGAAATAAAATGAAAGGCAGGATGTGTTACACAACCGAACTAGCACTACAAATTCGATCGTCTACAAACCCACCATTACCACAATGTATCCGGCGGATATGGAAAGGGAAACCTATAACTTGATGATATCATAGCCTCGGTCAGCCTTTCACTTTCCTTCCGCATTCCCCGCATAGGGCAGCCGACTTGACTTTGATTTTGAGAGTTTACTTTTGACAAAGCTCAAACATTTCATTAAGATCGATAGTGTTGCCTGGGCTCAAGCTCGGGCTCACCTTAATTTTTTTTTATTAATATATATTAATAATCAATATTATTTATATTAATATGTATTAATATATAAGTCGTAGATCTCATAAATACATTCCTTAGGTTGAGCTGAGGTAGACCTAAAAATGCTTACCATCTTTTTGAAAAATGTATCCTTTATACTTTGCCAAAAAGGAACACGGTCTCTTTCTCCTTGCTAAAAGACAACGACAACGACATGGCCTCTTACGCGATTTGCGTGTTTGCAGAGAAGGTCCAAGTTCATCCACCGAGATTGGAAGAGAAAGTTCAGGGAAACGCCTCCATTGAAAGGTCATCAAATCAGGAGCAGGAAGGAGCGTGGCGTATCCAACGGCTCTACCGTGTGAATTTACTGTTAAACTGGCTCAAGACTCGTACTCGGTCATACATCTCTCAAGTCAACAATATACGGAGTCTTGTCCCTCCTGCAAGGCCCTGTCGGCGGCCAAAGTATTTAAATTTAAACCTGACAAACTTAATTCTGGATTCGGCAACAATTGTGCTTGCTCCTTAGGTACTGCCCTTCACTTCCTCTCATTTCATTTTCTCTGTGTTTCGTGTTTTACTTGTGTTTCTTCTCGGGTGTTTGCCTGCCTTGATCATATAACTTGATACAAGAGGAAGAACACTGTTTCTGTAGCATCCTTTCTCATTTGAATTCGGAAATTGAAGTGCTTAACTTAAATAAAGCTTCTGTAATCTATTAAAAACAGAACAGCTTCAATGAGATTTATTTTGTACTCCATCATTTCATTATGGAAACAGAACAATGAAAACCCAGAGAAGAATCCCTCTTTGTTAAGACCCACTTGCCAATCCCTTACTCCATCAGGGGAACAGACC
The DNA here is from genome assembly GCA_035235625.1 of Saururus chinensis. Lineage (NCBI taxonomy): Eukaryota > Viridiplantae > Streptophyta > Magnoliopsida > Piperales > Saururaceae > Saururus > Saururus chinensis. The sequence goes on from CP141148.1 coordinate 3,097,983, forward strand.
ATGGAAAACCCAGGCAGCAATTCCTCTGTTTTACGACGCCAATCTGAGGAGATGAAGAATCTGCGCTACATCTCATATATCTCTCTGTGCTTGTCCGGCTATGGTATCTTCCGGTTATTCATTCACCGTGTAAAGAATGAAGACTCGCCCTTATTCCACCAGACTCTCTTCAGGGCCCATACATATCTGCTCTATGTTTCCTTCTTCTCTTCCATCCTCCTACTGCTGATTTCTTGCAAGATCCGTGGGAAGAGGCACATTGACTTGCCGACAAGTTTTGTGATGTGGATCCTCCTCAATTCAGGCATTTATGCTGTGGCTCTTGCCCTTTGCCTTCTGCTGGACATAGGCACGGTTGGGAGAGCTCTGGTGCTGCTTTCTGCTGCTGTACCTGGCGGATTGGCCATTCTCGTCTCTCTGTGCGAGGATCCTAAGGTGTTTGACGAATTCCAACAACCATGTCATGCTTGGGTGAGTCTGCACCCTGAAGAAAAAGTGTAGAATTTCACCTCCACCCCTTCACTACTATCATGCATCTTATTCTCTCCTCAGTTGAGAAGCTTGTACCCAAAAGAAAATTGTGCCCAACTTCTAAGTAATCAGAATTTGTACTCAACTACTAATGGAATATATATTATTAAGGGAACCAAATTCTTATTCGGTCACATTTTTTCTTTTTTACTCATTTTGTGTGATTCTATGTAATATTCTCATAAGATATATAATCCATTGTAATATTTTTTAAGGGATTCACCCAGATTTGTCTTTGAGGGTCTTCTCTATAAATCCTGTACAAACACCATTATCAATTTTTACTAAAAATCTCTTCCTCTTCAAGAGCTAGTGGCTAAAGCCCTTCCTCTTCCCAACGTACTGTGTGACCATTATTCTCTCACAAGTCTCCCCCTGTCCCCTCCTCAAATCCCCCTATCCCCTCCTCAAACGCATCACCCCGCATTGGAACTCTCCCTATTCCTTCCCATCACTCTCTTCCGGTTCCCACTCTACTTTTTTGCTCTTCTCACCTGCAACCTTGAGCCCAACACGACATTGTTACTCTTCACCCTTCCCATCAACTCCTGTCTCTCTCCCCTGTAGCCTCGAGCCCACCACTTTGCATCTTCACTATTCCTCATCTCCTACTCACAGATCTATCCTCCTCCCTACGCCTTGCAGCCGCTAGCCCAGTCGTCGGCTGCCGCCCACTACCCCCTGCTCTGTCTCGTTGTTCTCCGGTACAAGGTTCCCCACCTCTGATCGCCTTCCACCCCTTGCACCTTGCCACCAGTAACTTTTTCTCCGGTCGGTTTCCCGTCACCCTCTTCTTCATCTCTGGCCAGTCACTCCCCTCATCTCACCTCCCGCCTCGTACTTCCCCTCCCTCCACACAATCGCCTCCTCCCCTTCCATCTCTCAATCCTCCTGCAATCAGCCTCCTCCTCTATGGTCCGTCACCATCCCCCTGTGATCATTCCCCCCTCTCTCCGGCCAAGATCCAGCCTTTCTCTTCCCCTCCCATTCTCCATTCACCCCCTCACTCCCCATGGATTCCTCTGCCTCTCCAGCTCCCACCATCGCCTCCACCTCCTCCGAACACCTACTACTAGCAGTTCCCCCCATTGCGGCCAATTTCCTCTAGACAGTCCCCACTTCCATCAAGGTCCTCTTTTCCAACCTCATCAGCCTCATTACCGTCCGTCTCGATGGATCCAACTTCCTAGTCTGGCGCACAACTACTGCCTCTGTTCTGGACGCCTGCCGCCTCCTACCCTACGTTGATGGCTCTTTGCCTTGTTCCTTGCCAGCGGATTCTTCTGCCCGGCCCTCTTACTCTAATTGGATCACCACCGACCACCACCTGCTTGTGTTCCTCCAGGACACCATCGATCTGACTCTCGTCAGCCACTTCCTCACCTACACCACCGCCGTTGCTCTTTGACTGCTATGGCTGCTCGCTATCTATATGCCTCTCCAGCTGCAGTCATCCATCTCATGGGCGAGCTCCACCGCTGCCTCTTCAGCCCACCTGGCATGGCGGCCTACCTCGACCAGATCCATCAGTTGGTCAACTAGCTGGCTGTCGTTGGAGTACTGGTCAATGATGCTGATTTACTGCACCAAACTCTCACCGGCCTACCTCCCGACTATGCCGCCTTCGCCGCCGGCATTCATGCTCGTGGTGCCATTGTCCCTCTCGCTGAACTGTGGAATCTTCTCCTAGTCGAAGAAGCTGCACTCAAACTTCAGCACGCCGTTCCCGCCGGACCGCTGCTAGCCCATCCCACAGCCCTTCATGCCGCCGCGGGTAGCTCTCCCTCTGCCTCTAGCCCACAGGCCCTTCTAGGTCCCCTCACAGTGCCCTTGGGCCAACTCCTCCTCGGCCCCTCCTCAGGTGTCCCACTTGCTGCCGCGGCCCCCTCCCAGACTGCTATCACTACTTTTGTAGCCCCAAGACTCCTTCCCACTCCCCCTGTAATGCACTATCGACCCCCCCGCCCCAACTTTTATCATGGGGGCCCACGCTACGGTCGTGGGTGTGGTGGATTCCATCCCTCACGCCCTACCTACCAAATCTGTGGCTCCCCTAACCATAGTGCCATTAAATGCGGTGCCCGTTATAATGCTTCCTACATGGGTCCCACTGGGAACCGTGCCTTGACTATGTGTGTTCAAGGAGGGGTCCAACGCTCCTCCAATTGGCTCCTAGATTCCAGTGCCAGTGAACACATTACCTTGGACGTGAACCATCTCACCTCTACCTCTCCCTACCCTGGCTCCCCTTATGTTAGCATAGGTAATGGTCAATCCCTTCCAGTCTTCTCCACTAGTAGCACCTCCCTTATCCTTCCCCACTCTACACTCCACCTCCCTACTATCCTCCACGCACCCTCTATTGCTCACAACCTTCTCTCCGTCCACAAAATTGCACGTGACAATGATTGCTCTCTAACCTTCTCTGCCTCTGATGTGTCTATCCAGAATAACAAGACTGGTCACCTCCTCTATCGTGGTCCTAGTCGGAAGGCGTCTACCCACTCTCTCACACCCCCCCAAGAGCCTTCGCCACCACTACCTCCTCCTCTACCACCAGGCATCAATGACTTGGCCACCTTGTCTCTGCCACCTTCAACACCATTGTTTCTTCTTTTCCTTTCCATGTTACCAAAATAAAGCACTTAGAGTTTAATAGTTGTCATGTTAGCAAATCTCATAATTTACCCTTCTCCCTATCCCATCGCTCTACTACTCGCCCCCTAGAACTCATCCACTCTGACCTTTGGGGACCCTTTCTGATCACCTCCTTCCTCGGCTACCAATATTACATCATCTTTGTAGACGACTACTCCCGCTATACCTGGCTCTATCCCTTAAAACTTAAGTCGAACGCTTTTGACACCTTCCTTGCCTTTCAATCCATGTCGAAAATACCTTCCCCTATCGTATCACCGCCTTCCGTTCTAACAATGGCCGCAAATTTGTCAACTCCCGCTTCACCTCTCACTTCCACACTCGCGACATCACTCACCAATTTTCTTGTCCTCATACCCTCGAACAAAATGGCGTTGCTGATTGCAAACACCACCGCATCATTGAAACCACCCTTACCCTACTTACCTCTGCCTACATGCCTTCCACCTATTCGGTTGATGCTGCATACACTGCCACCTACCTCATCAACCGGCTTCCCTCCCCGACCCTCCACCATATCTCTCCTTACTAACTCCTTCACAATACCCCTCTTGACTACTCCCACCTTCGCGTCTTTTGTTGCCGATGTTATCCATGGACCCTACCCTTACTCACAACACAAACTTGAAGCCCGGTTTGTCCCTTGTGTCTTCATTGTCTATTGTCCCACCACCAAAGGTTATCATTGTCTCGACCCCTCAAGTCATTGAGTCTACATCTCTCGCCATGTCTGCTTCCTTGAAGATGACTTTCCCTTTCGCTCCCCTTCCCCCTTAGCACCACCCATCCCCCCTTCTTTCACCCCTACCACTACCCCTTGCCTCTTCCTCCCACCCCCCACAACCTCCCTCCCCTTCGCCTTTCTCTCCTCTCTCCCCTACCTTCCTCTCCCCTTCCCTTCCCTCCCCTCTCCCTCTTCTCCCCCTCAACACTCTCCTCTCCCTCCCGTCTCCCCCACCCCTTCCCCTTCGCCACTCTGCCCTCTCCCCACTCATGCTCCTACTTACCACATGATTACTCGTAGCAAAGTCAGCATCTATCGCCCTCATATTTCCCTTTCCCTCACAACCTAATCCCCCCTACCATAGAACCCACCTCCTATCATATTGCCTCCCAAATCCCAGAATGGTGCGATGCTATGTGCTCTGAATATGGGGCCCTCCTCTGTCAAAGCACCTGGACCCTTGTCCCACCCCCACCCAATTCCAAACATCATTGGATGTAGGTGGACCTATAAGATCAAGCGTGGCCCTGATGACACCATCTCCAGGTACAAGGTACGCCTGTTGCCAAATGCTTCACTCAGGAAGAAGGCCATGACTACCATAAAACCTTCAGCCCCATGGTCAAGCCTTATACCATCCGCATTGTCCTTAGCCTCACTCTCTCCAATGCTTGGGCCATTAACTAACTTGATGTATCTAATGTCTTCCTTCATGACACCATTGAGGAGGAACTCTACATGGCCCAACCCCCTAGTTTCATTGATCCCTCCCACCCCCACCATGTTTGTCGCCTCTATAAAGTCCTCTACGGCCTCAAACAAGCCCCCCGCCAATGGTACGCCAAACTTTCATCTTACGTAACCCACCTTGGCTTTCGGCCTTGCCACGCCGACACATCTCTCATCCTTCACCAACAAGGCACCCAAGTCACCATCCTCGTCATTTATGTCGATGACATCCTTATCACTGACTCCCATGCTCCCTTCATTGCACATGTCATATCTCTTCTTAGTTGTGCCTTTGCTGTCAAAGACCTGGGTTCACCACTTCCTTGGTATTGAGCTCACCACTACCCCTAATGGTCTCTTCCTCTCTCAAGCCCACTATGCTTGAGACATCCTCCATCGTGCCCAAATGGACCACTGCAAACCCACCCCTACTCCCACTAGCCACAAATGACCCCCACCTCCCCCACTGACCCCCTCTTCCCTGACCCATTCCACTACAAAAGCATCGTCGGTGCTCTCCAGCAGCTCACCCACACCTGCCCTGACATTGCCTATTACGTGAACTATGTTTTCCAACATATGCATAACCCCACCATTGCCCACTATGCGGCCGTTAAGCGGATCCTCCAATACCTTTAAGGCACTCTCTCTCATGGCATTCTCTTACAACCAAGGCCCTGTACTCTCACTGCCTACTCCGATTCCGACTGGGCCGGTGACCCTCTTGACCACTGATCTGTCACTGGGTATTGCATCTTCATGGGCCCTAACCTCATCATTCGGAAGTCTAAAAAGCAAGCCACTGTTGCCCACTCGTCCACTAAACCCAGGTATCGTGCGCTCTCCTCCACGGCCACAAAAATTGTCTGGGTCTCCATGGTTCTCAAATTTCTCGGCATCTCCTCCACTGCTACACCCACCCTACTGTGCGACAATCAGTCTGCCATAGCTCTCACAGCCAACCTGGTCTTCCATGCTCGCACCAAACACATTGAGATCGATCAACACTTGCAAGTCACATGCAGGTCTACCATGTCTCGTCCAAAGACCAACTTGCCGACATACTTACAAAGCCGCTACCCATTGCTCAGTTTTAGGCTCTCACTACCAAACTCCTAGCTATTCACCTGCCTTGAGTTTGCATGGACGTATTAAGGGAACCAAATCCTTACTCTGTCACATTTTTCCTTTTTTACTCATATTGTGTGATTCTATGTAATATTCTTAGAAGATACATAATCCATTGTAATATTCTTAAGGGATTCACCCCGGATTTGTCTCTGAGGGTCTTCCCTATAAATCCTGTACAAACACCATTATTAATTTTTACTGAAAATCTCTTCCACTTCATATATAAATAAATAAGTATTTATAAAGTGGGCTATGGGACAATAAGTTATCTAAATCACGCACTTGCCCTCATATTGAGTAAATAAAGTAAATAAATAAGATTTTTTTACCTAATAGCTTGGGCTTTTGCGAAACTTAATTACCTTATATAGTATTAAAACACTCACATTGTGTAAATATTTGCATAAATAATTACAAAGCTCCAAATTGTAGGTCTTAGGTTCTAGTCTTGTTAGAGATATAGATATCCTAATTATGTTCTATTTGTTGTGCTTGATGAACATTTGTATATGAGGGGGTATTACAGTATATATAATTCTATAATTAAAATTTTCATTTTTTAACGATAGATGTTTGGGGAATGTTTGAATAAAAAATAAGTAAATGAGATTTCTCTCTCTTAACAACTGAAGCTTTTATAAAGCATGGTTATCTTACAATTACTACCAATAATTTTTACCAAATAAAAAGTGACTACCAACTATTTTTTAGGAGGAGCTGATAAACTCTGGACCTATTCATAGCTATAGCTTTCTTCCCTTCCATGGACCTATTCATAGCTATAGTTCCCTTGCCTTCCATATGTCTCCTGAATATTCATCTATACATTTAAGAAGATTGATGAAGAACTGAATATTAATTTACCTTCTACTCCCTAACGGTGCTAGTATCACTTGAAATTGATGTCATGTGACACTATTCCCATCTAAATGATAAGGAGGTGTAGGGGAACCATATAAGTAAACCATTACCACCCACGATATATATATATATATATATATATATATATATATATATATATATATATATAAAGTTCATTCCATAGCCTGAAATTCAGACTAATTTTTGTACGTGCATGTCTAATCTTGAATGATTAGCCAAAATCATTTAGAAATTGCCATGAAATAGAAGAAAATGGTAAATATGAAAGGGGAGCGACATATAATATTTTGTATCAGCTGAAATTAGGGTTGCACCAACAAAAAAAGAACCAAACCAATTTTTTTTCATTTATTTTTTACCCTAATCTTGACCATTCATTTGAATAAACAGCTGAGATAAAAAACACCTCTCATATAATACCCTAACCCTCACCATCTTATTATCTCCTCTCTTACTGCCCATCCTCCCTCCCCACTTTTGCTGCTCCCACCAATCGCCCCCCATCGCGACCTCCCCTCTCCCCCCACATCCTTCCCTAGCTCCCTTTGACCTCCCCATTCCCCATAGCCTCCCCTCTCCCTCCCAATGCCTCCAGCCTCCTCCCGCCACTGCTGCTGGCCTCCCCTCTACCCTTGGCTCCTTAGGCCTCCCCTCTCCCCCCGCGACCCTCGCTTCCCCACCCCCACCCCCGCATCCGGCCTCCCCTCTCCCCCCACCGCCACCTCCCCTCTCACCTAGTGGCCACCCCTCTATCCCCATGGCCTCCCATTTCCCCTGCTTCCTCTGCCACTTCCCCCTCCCCTCACCCCCATCAGACAAGGCAGCTGAAAACTATGTTCCAAATCACTTATCGATTTAGTTCCGGTTCAGGTTCAGTTCCAATAAAATCGGTTTCTTACTCAGTTCTATTGGTTCCTATATGAACAGACTAGAACCAAACCGAGATGCAGCCGTAGCCTAAATTGGGTTCTTACCTTTTCTCTTTCAAAAATGTTTTCTTGATTAACTCCATGGCCAACGCTCATAAGCGTGCTACATGGGCCTTCTAACATAATACATAGAGGCAAAACTGCCTCTATGTCCCATGTTAGAGAAAATTAAATTTAAAATAGAATATAGAGGTTATGTTCACTTCTATGTACAATGTGATGTGTCCTGGAGAACAATTGGGATAATCGGTCGGGAGAGGTAAGGGTATGTTCGTCGTTTGCTCAAAACCTTGTTGCATCACACAAAATATTTCCTTGTGGAATTGATGCAAGAGACGTGAGCTCGCACATTGATTCCATGTATAAGCAATGACCTAACAATTTTGGATGAACTGCCTGTAGTAGTCAGTAACGCCAAGAAACTGACGTAGTGCTTGCACCGAAGAAGGCAGAAGCCAATCCACCATTGAAGCCACCTTAGATCCATCCATTGAAGTACCCCCACAGGATATAACATGCCCCAAACACTCAACTTGACAACTCCGAAATGAACACTTGTTGCGCTTCAAGAACAATGAATCAGCCCACAAGGTTTTAAATATCAACCAAAGGTGCACCAAGTGATCCAACCATGTGAAGTTGTGCACAAGAATGTCATAAAAAACCCAAAGATGAATTGATGGAGAAACATAAGGAAAATGTTATTCATAAGACTTTAAAATGTGGCGGAGGCTTTGGTTAATCCAAGTAACATTACAAAAAATCCAAAGTGTTTAACATAAGTGCAAAAGGTTGTTCTGTGCATGTTGGCTGGTGCATAAAATTTGGGTACCCAGCCTCTATGTTTAACTTGGAAAAGAATTGTGCCCCAATTAAGGGGTTATTTGCATGAAGATTCATCAATATGATTCATTGAAGATTAAACAGAAATTCTTTAAATTATGTTTGGATATAAATTTTTTTAAATGTATCAAATTCACGATGAATTGTTAGATTCATTAAAAATTTTAGTTCATTTTCACTTTCCTAAGTAATCTCCCCCTAAGGAGATTCACATGATTTATATACAAATCTCTTATAAGTCAGATTCACATAATATATATTACCAAACATAAAAGTAATTTATCTATGAATTTAACTAATCAGATTATAGTAAATCAAGATTTGTTATAATCAATAATTTGTAGCCAAACAGCCCCTAAGGGCTTGTTTGGATGAAGATTCATTAGCATGATTCTTTGAAAATTAAGCATAAATCTTCTAAATTGTGTTTTGATGTAAAAACTCTTAAATGTATCAAATTCACAATGAATTGTTAGATTTATCAAATTGTTTAGTTAATTTTCACTTTCCCAAGTAATCTCCTCCATAAGAGATTTGCAAAATTTATATAAAAATCTCTTATATGTTGGACCATGGTATGGGCTAGGGCCGGGTTTTGTCCAACCGTGTCACGGTTTGGGTGAGCCGGTACTGGTCACACGGTCCAAGGGTGGTGGGGGCGGTCGCGCCGGCCCCACATGTGCCTTTGTTATACATAATTTGAGTGGGACCCACATATGTCACACACATACACTAGACATACATCTAGGTGTGTGCATTTACACATTGTGGGACCTAGACGCACGAATTAGGCATCGTGGGTGGGACCCGTGTTTAGTGAGGGATCGACCCTGTCGTGGGCTTGGCCATGTACAGTGGTATTGGAGCCATTTGGGGGAGTTTTGGTCACTGGTTTGATCAAGATCCAATCCAATTTACCCGATCTAGGTCTAGATTGGTAAAATTGGGGATTTGTGTTTAAATCGTTTGATCTACTTTTCAAATCAAGGGGCTTTTCATATTGGATTGAAATTGATTGTATTTTGCATGTTTCTGAATGTTATGATTGCTGGTTGCACATTATTAGAGTTAAGTTTTTTGTGCATATTTTACCAAAAAAATTTTGGAAAGAATTTTGAAAAACTAGAAGCCTCTAATTATGTTTATTTGTTGATTTGTTTGTTGGGTTGGGTGTTTTCGAAATTTTAAATTCATAAAACAAAAAATACTTATTTAGGGTAACTCCTTTGGGTTAAGGGGTAGTTAGAGTTATTTTTGGTAAGTAACCCAAACCCTAATTAGGTGATTCTAAATAAGGAAACTCAGTATAATATGCTAACTTTTGTCCCTAGGCTTATACTTAGATTTAGAGTTGGTCTAAGCAATTACCTATCTTTGAGGCAGAATTGCCTTCTATAAATAGTACTAATCTCCCGTTCTATGCCTATTTCCTTGTAGATATACAATGGCTTCTAAAATGATAACTTTTGAATTAGGGAAAACTGAGAAGCTAATTGCTGATAATTATCTGGTGTGGAAGAGAATAATTCATCACATCCTTACTTTTTCTGATCTTGCTCATGTACTTGAGTAGGTCACTGAGCCACTGCCAGATGGTGCATCATAGGATCAATTTAAAGCTCTTCAGAAATTGAGGGATGATGACAATAAGGCAAGGTCTACCATTCTGACTTTCATGGAGCCTAAGATTGAAAGGCTATTTGAGAAGTACAAAACTACCAGAGAGATGCTGGATGTAGTGTCTGTGAGGTATGGGGAGCAGACTGAAGCTCATAAGAGGATGTTATACTCTAAGTATCAAAACTCCAGGATGAAGGAGGGAGATGATGTGAATGAGCACCTTAGTGTCATGGCCATCATTGCTGATGACCTGGAGACACTAGAGGACCCCATCTTTGAGGGAATCTAAGTGTCAATAGTGTTGAACAACCTTCCCAAATCTTGGGAGAGTGTAGTGATCTATCTGAATATGAGTAACCAGAAGATCACAATGGAGGCTTTGACTGCCAAGCTTAGGCTTGGGCAAGAAAGGAAGAACCATGTGAAGGCTTCTGGGGGTGCTGCTATTGCCAACCTGGTACACAACTTTGGTGGGGGCAAAAAAGGTGGACAGGGGCCTAGTCCCTCTAAGAAAGCTTTCAAGAAAAAGGGGAAGAAGCCTTAGAACAAGGACACTGGAAAAGGGAATGACAAACCCAAAGGTGCATGTTTCAAGTATGGCCAGATGGGTCACTTCAAGGCTAACTGTCCCTAGAAGGATAACCATTTTAAAGCAAGGACAAGGGCAAGAGTGAGGATATCTGTAAGGACCCTCATCTTTAAACCAGTTTAGTTTTCTTTAATTATTGGTTATCGTGGGATTTACGTGTTTTCTGATCTTATTCGGTGATTTCGTAAAATAAATAGTGTTTGTGATAGTTTTAACCAAAATTAACTTCAATATTAGTGGTTTTAAGTAATTTTAAACCAAATGTGAATTTTTGAGATTTTTTGGAATTTTTACTATTTTCCCAAAAATTAGGGTTTTGGCGGGACCCCTGTGGGCCCCACCGTTAAAAATTTTATTTTTGTGTCAAATGAACCTAGACATATACTTAAGGTCATACAAAAATTTTTAGAATTTTATTAGGCTTAATTTGTGCTTAAATTTGTAAAATACCTACTTTTAGCCTACTTTTCCTATTTACACCCCAAAACTTACCTATGCATACCCCAACCCTTATTATAAAAGGGCAAACCTGAGCCATTTCCATTTTTGGGAATAGGCTAAGAAAGGAGGGCTGGCCTAATCCCCACTTAGGCCCGAATTAGAAGCCGATTAAGGATTTCAAGAAGGGTGACTTTTCAATCCGAGCTTAATCAAGTGCTGAGGTAATGGGTCTTCGAAATCTCTGTTTATCCATGGTAAAACTCTTCATTTTTGGCTTATTTCAAAATGGTTTGCTTGATTTAGTGTGTTAATGGTAAGATTAGAAAATAGAATTATTTAATCCCGATTTCTTAGGGTTTTGCATTATTATGGTTTGGTTTGATATTTTGGAAGTCAAGGAGGACTTTTGATGATGATTAAGGTGTTAGATGTGGATTTGAAGTGTTATCTATGGTGTTTTGGTTTGGATTTGCGAAAGGAAAAAGATGACTATTCTGCTGTGTTGGCGATCGATCGGCCCTGCAGGGCGATCGATCGGCTAAACTGTAAATTTTAAATTTTTGCGTGTAACCGATCGAACGGCCTGAAGGGCGATCGATCGGCTACACAGGAAATTGCATGTTGTGCATATAATGTCTATCTTGATGATTTCACTTTAGCTTGCAAATTTTATATGAATGTGGAGTGTTTTAAGCTATGTTAGGCTACTGAAAATGCATGCTATTGAGTTTATGGAGTTGAGATATATGCTTAGAGATGGTGGAATGACTTATGTTTTGTGGCATGATGTTGGAATCGTTATCTTGAAATTATGAATAGTTGTTTCCCTTTGGTTAAGCATATTTTCAGTAGGACTACAATCATTGTTGGACTGAGTTGTCATGATAGATGGTGGTTAGTAGTGTGTGGATGTGGGTGAATGCCATGACTCAATAATGAAATGAGTGATGTTATATGTGTTTAGCCTTTGTGGTTGAGTTTTGAATTTAGAGATGATTTTAACGATTCTTCTCTTATGATTCCCGTTGGAATTCATGTTTAGATGGAAATTCACATATGTAGTGTGGTAGTGAGTTTAATTTCAAGCATGATGGCATGTATTATGTGAAATGCTTCTACTAGATACACACACACATGTGGGGTTACATGATGATGTTGAAGCTTAATATTGTGATTAGGAATGATGCATTAGGGGCTGATGAGAGCACTTATCATGGATTAGGATTCATGTATGCTTTGCTCACGCATGTACCATGCTGCACGCATCATAAAAATGGATTTCCAAGTGAGGCTTCATCATGATTAATCGAATTTGACCGATTGGATGCAATGTGATGGAATTGTGTGCCGGGTTTATCGGTTGTGGATTAATCGCAAGTTGATTGGTCCGAAAGGACATATTTTGATTTGAAGTTCCTGTGTGGAACGATTTGAAGTTCCTGTGTGGAACGAGTGCACTCCCTGGGTTGAGTCTAATTAAATGGAATGATGTGGGGACGAGTTGTGTATTTGTCTTGCGGATTGTGAGAATGTTATTATGTGTGTCATCTGGACCCTGAGAATCCAGTGTGGTATGTCGTGTGCACCCCGCTACCACGTATTCTAGGGTTCTTTGTGTGAGAACTCGGGCTCTTCCCTCCGCAGGAGATGTCCCTGGGCGAACACCCCTGCTCTAGATTCTCTGTGTGAGAATGGGAATTCCTTGGCCAGGATCGTCCAGGGCGAGCAGTATTAGGGATTGACAACCCCGATCTTTCTTGAATTCTTGTGTAGAATTTTGGACCATGACACACCTTCGTGGCCTTGTCTATGCTCCCGTCTATGTGACGTTAATGTGTGATTACTCCTTGATGGAGGTTGATTGTGATGACATTATGCATGTGGGAATATATATGTTAGAGATATATCAATGCATGTTGATTTTGATGTAATGCATGTGGGAATATGTATGTTAGAGATACATCCATGCATGTTGATTTTGATATAATGCATGTGGAATATATATGTTAGAGATACATCCATGCTTGTTGATTTTGATATTATGCATGTGGAATATGTATGTTAGAGATACATCCATGCAGGTTGAATTGTGAAATAATGCATGTGGGAATATGTATGTTTGAGATACATCCATGTAGTTTGATTTGATGCTATGCATGTGGGAATATGTGTGTTAGAGATACATCCATGCAGGTTGAATTATGCAATATGATGCAGTTTTTAAGTGATGTGAATATGTGATCAGAAAATGATACACTTTGTACATCGTTGATTTGAAAAATTATATCGTCATGCTATCATATTTTCGATGTTGTTAGTGATATTAAAACCATTGCTGAGTTTGTTAAACTCACCCCTCTTTGCGTGTTTTGATTTGGGGCTGCGTGGTGCGACACGCAGACGAACAGGATCGCCTCTTCGAGGAAAGGTCAGAGATAGCTTGGGTGTGATGATGGAGATCGTTGTGTGACTTACTTTCGTTTGTTTCATGCTTTATGTTAGAACCTTTGTGTAGGGTTCTTGTTTTGGATTTATGTCATATTCTACAGTTGTGATGCTTATGACTTATTTTGAGCCGTGTGGGCTTTACTTAACTAAGTTTGTGGGAGATTGTTGTTTACTTTGTGATAAGCAACACCTTTTCCTTCCCTTTTATTTACTTTTGCTCAAAGGATTGTGCGCACTCCGTATTTCTGTTAATCGCCCGTGGTTAGGGTTAAGTCTTCCGCTAGAATCGTTTCTCAATCTTCACTTCGTCGCCCCCGTGCGCTTGACCGGCCCCTGGACCGGGTTCGGCTCGGGTCGGGCATCGCCGAGGTGTGACAATATCGGTTGTGTTGTCTTTGAAGTGATGTTTGCTGACATCAAGGAGAAGACTTGGTAGCTGGACTTAGGAGCTACTGTGCATGTTTCCCACTCTAGGGGAACCAGGGGCAAGATGGTCAATCTGATTTCTAGCCAGAACAAAGTCTTCATGGGGAACAACATGTACTACGAAGTGGAGGCTATGGGGAGCTACAAGATTCCTCTGAAGAATGGGTCTAACCTAGTCCTGACAAATGTGCTCTTTGCTTCTTCCATAAGTAAGAACCTAATTTCAATCCCTATTCTGACCAAGAAGGGGTTTGAAGTTAGGTTCAAGGGGAGTAAGGCAACTATGGGTAAGGGTGGGACCATTTTATTTACTGCTTCTTTAGTTAATGGTTTGTACTGCTTAGATGCAATGAACTCTATTGAATCTAATGAAATAAGCATTTTTGAGTATATTGTTTTATCTGTGGATGATGCCTTGCTTTGACATTTACGTTTGTGCCATGTAAATGTAGACAAGCTACATAGGATGTCAAGCGCTCGGTTGTTACCCAAAATATCCAAAGACCTATATGTGTGTGAGTATTGCTTATAGGGTAAGATGAGTAGTCAATCCTTCCAAAAGGGACAAAGGGCAAATGAACTCTTAGTGGTGGTACATTCTGACATCTGTGGGCCCCTGAATGTTCAGACCCACAAAGAGATGACGTATTTTATTACATTCATTGATGACTATTCAAGATACGATTACGTGTATTTAATAAGTAGGAAGTCACATGCCTTAGATAAACTTAAGGAATTTAAAGTTGAGGTAGAGACTCAGTTAGGTAGGAAAGTAAAAATCCTGAGGACTGATAGGGGTGGTGAGTACATCTCTGACCTGTTTAAGGACTTCTATACTGATCAGGGAATAGTTCATCAGTACACCCTACCGTACACTCCATAGCAAAATGGAGTGGCAGAAAGGCGTAATAGGACTCTTATGGACATGGTAAGGTCCATGTTAAATCACTCTCAGTTAGGAACCAACTTCTGGGGTGAGGCTTTAGACACCACCGTGTACATCCTTAATCGTGTAACAACAAAGATAGTCTATCGGACACCTTATGAGTTATGGACGGGTCGGCGTCCAAACTTAGGGCATCTTAGAGTGTGGGGGTCTAGGGCACACGTAAAGGTCCATAACCAGCATAGGCCAAAGCTAGACCCCAAGACCATAAAGTGCAACTTTATTGGTTACTGTGGCCACTCTAAGGGGTACCGATTTGTGGTTCACCATACGGATGAGACAGTGGGGGTTGTTGAGTCTAGAGACGCTTATTTCTTGGAAGAAGAATTAAACCCTAGAATTCCTAACAAGAAAGTTGATTTATTCGAGGTGGTTAAAGAGGTTGGTCCTAGCACTTCCTCAGAGGAAGTAATAGGATCAGATCAAAACCAAACTGAACCTAAACCCAGGGCATTGAGGGAAAGAAAACCTTCAATATTGTTGAGGGACTTCTACACAATGATAGGGGAAGACAATGTCACGTTAGATGAACCTATTCTAGATGACCCAATTACCTTTGAGCAAGCTTTAAGTCTTTCAGACGCTCAAGAATGGTAGGTTGCTATTCATAAAGAGATGGACTCTATCTTAAAGAACAAGGTCTAGGAGATAGTGGATCTACCTGATGGGCGAAAGCCCATTGGGTGTAAATGAATCTTCAAAAAGAAGCTTAAGGTTGATGGGTTTATAGATAAGTACAAGGCGAGATTAGTAGTCAAGGGGTTCACCCAGGTATATGGGATGGACTTTAAAGAGACATACTCACCGGTGTCAAGATTTGACTCGATTAGATGTCTCTTAGCATGCGTTGCTTACTTTGATTTAGAGTTGCACCAAATGGATGTAAAGAATGCATTCCTAAATAGAGATTTAGAGGAGGAGATTTACATGGAACAACCTGAGGGTTATGTGATTCCTAGAGAGGAATACAAGGTGTGCAAGGTCATAAAATCATTATATGGCCTAAAACAATCTCCCAGGCAATGGTACTTCACTTTTCACAAGGTGATTAGTGAGTATGGGTTCATAGTAAATGAATACGATCATTGTGTCTATACCTTCTGAGATGGGACTAGGTATATGATGTTGTCATTGTATGTAGATGACATACTCTTGATGGGGAATGACCTTAGTATGATAGTCAGTTTAAAGGAATGACTAAAAACCCAATTTGAGATGAAAGACATGGGTGAGGCATCCTACATCCTTGGGATGAAACTTGACGGAGATAGAAAAGCTTGGAAACTTAGTATATCTCAAGAGTCATACATAGAGAGCATTCTCAAACACTTCAATGTCATTGCTTGGAAAACCATTGAATCTCCTATTTACAAGGGTACTGTGTTGTCTAAGAGTATGTCTCCTCGGACTGACGAAGACCGTCTCCGGATGGAGTCAGTGCCATATGCACAGGCTATTGGCAGCTTGATGTATGCCATGACCTATACTCAACCTGATCTGAGTTTTGTGGTAAGCTTGTTAAGCCGTTTCCAAGCAAACCCTGGTCTTCAACACTAGCAAGTAGTGAAGAGGGTATTTCAGTACCTATTAGGGTCTAAAAGTCTAAAACTCACCTATCAGGCGGAAAGTTTGTCATTGGCTAGATATAGTAATTTAGACTATGCGGGGGATCCAGATGACAGAAAATCCAATGCTGGATATGTCTTCATGTTTGGAGGTGGTGCTATATTGTGGGCAAGCAAGAAACATAAGAGTGTTTCTAAGTCTATGATAGAAGCTGAGTTTTATGCATGTAGTATTGCAGCTTCCTAGGCAGTATGGATTAAGGAGTTTCTAGCAAAATTGGGGCTAAAAAACTGGACTTATGCTCTTGTCCAGGTATATTGCGATAATCTGGCTACAATGTCAACACTTAAGAATGGGGAGATCAGTGCCAGGGGTAAGCACATGAGGTGCATTACTATTACATCTTCGACATGCTACAAAGAGGAAAAGTGAATGTGAGTCATCTTCCTACTTCTGAGATGTTGGCAGATTTGTTTACTAAGGCCTTAACAATGGATCTATTTCCAAAGCACGCTCATAGCATTGGTCTTCAACAAGACTAGCGCTGGTTGCTGTTGGACCATATGAGCCCTTCACCCATAGTGGGGGATGTTGGACCATGGTATGGGCTTGGGCCCAGTTTTGTCCAACGGTGTTGCGGTCTGGGTGAGCCGGTATGGGTCACGGGGTCCAAGGGTGGTGGGGGCGGTCGCGCCGGCCCCACATGTGCCTTCGTTATATATAATTTGAGTGGGACCCACATATGTCACACACGTACACTAGACATACATCTAGGTGTGCTTTTACACATTGTGGGGCCTAGACGCGCGAATTAGGTGTCGAGGGTGGGACCTGTGTTTAGTGAGGGGTCGACCCTATTGCGGGCTTGGCCGTGTGTAGGGGGTCCAGGCCTCCGCGGGCTCTATGGGAATAGAGCCCGCTCCCGTTGTGTTAGACCCTCTAGTGAAACCGAAAAGAATTTTGGAAGTAGGCCCAATTTAAATCAGCCCACATAAAAGCCCATGGAAGAATAGCCAAATTTAAGACCTGCCTTAATATGGTAAGTAGGGGTGTAATTAAGGGAGAAAATAATAAAGGATATTCTCTCATCCCATAAGGAAGGGACGTCCCCCTCTCCTTGGTAACTCTCTCTTTCCAATTGGGACGCCCCCCTCCTCTCTCTCCCTTGTGTTCTTCTTGGTGCGGCCTGCACAAGCAAGGGGTGATCCTTGTTGCTGGCTGCCCTCCTTTTCCCCTCTCTAAGGGCTTATTGGCAGGCTGAAAGAGGAAGAGGGATCTCCTCATAGGCTGGGATGTGGAGGCTGAAGTAAATGGCTGATCTTGCTAAGTTTTTTCATCAATTCCAAGCAAGGTTTTGAGGGATCTGCACATAGAGGTATTTATCCTTAATTTTGCTTGTTTAATCTTGTCTTTCGCGTGCAAGATCTAATTGTGGAGGATGTGCAAGGGCTGAACCGCCCAGGTAAGTCCGTCTTCTCTCTTATATATTATATTTCCCTTTGATTGATTGAATGAGATGCATGTTTATTGCTAATTGATATTAGATGGATGCATGTTTTGTGTAGATCTATTTTAAAGTTTGATTTTTAATCTGTGCGCCCTCCCCCGACCACCAAGCTTCCGCTGGCCGACCACTCTACATTATAAATCAGATTCACATAATATACATTACTAAAGATAAAAATAATTCATAAATGAATTTAACTAATCAAATTAAAGTAAATTAAAATTTAATAAAACTAATAATCTGTATCCAAACATCCCATAACTCTTCAACTTGAATATTTATATTTTAATATTATGGCGCTGAGAGCACTATGGTTCACATAAAACCTCCAAGTACCATACTTCTTGCGTGCAAGAAGCATCAACAAGTAAGAACTAGTTCTCAGACCGTATCACCCCAGACTCCAACATGTCAGTAACCAACTTAAACCTGTGGGTACCTTAAGGCCTCACATTGGCTGGTTTGGATCTTAGCACAATCAAGATCTTACGATCATGGACTTACATAGGTGGCAAGGTCATTATCACTTCAAAAAAACATTGTCAAATTTAGTCAACAATGTGGTCAAGTCGGGCAGAAGTATAGGCCTTGCCACGGCCTCATCTGGGCAAAATTGCAACAACACCCTATGGGCTATGAGGCACAAAACTGGACAATGCGCCCATATCCTGCGCTATATGCAATGTACCCGACTGCTGTCTCCGAATCTGAACTAGCAACCCATTAACTGCAAAATTCATAGTCATTTCCCAAAAATTCAAGACCACCTCACCTATTTCATGAAGCCATTATATTCTTTTTACAGCGTCAGCCTCCTTAATTGGCAATAAATAGACACGCAGATAGAGTTTTGCATGAAAGCACATACTATCACTACGAATGCGAGACCTCGTACTTTCTAAGAAAATATAATTTTTTATTTCTCAATTTTGATTTCATCAGTAAATTACCACATGTCGATGTACACATAGGTGATAATTAGTTTCAACATATTGATGGCTGTGTTAGTGAAACCATGAGACACATTGTCTCAAAAATCATGTGAAGTTACGTAGTTCAGAATTTTGAGAGGCAATTATACCCTATTTAAAGGGAAAGGATCTTAAAATTTTAGAGTTGGGTGAATCTTTGTGGAGTCCTAGTAAGAGTGGAGTGCTTTGATGCGAGAGTTTAGAAGGGTTCGCTCTAAGAAGGAAGAGTTGTGTGGATTAAAGGTAAGATCCCAAATCTTGCCATTGTATGATGTTCAAATTTCATGTTCTAAATTCCTTTTCATGATTATTTGTAAGTTTTGAATGCATGCATGAATGTTTACTAGATAATTTTACTGTGTTTTGACTAATAATGGTGATTTTTTTGCATGTTGATCATAGAGCATCTTTTAACCTTTAAATTGTAAGAATCCCAGTTTATGAGTGGATTTTATCATGATTTTTGGAAGAAAACATTAGGGATAACCATAGTCTTTGTGTGTTTCCTTTTCAATCCTTAACACAATTGCCACCACATCGGTGATCATAGGAAGATGAATAGTATCGACTCACGTCAGTGTTAATATGGTCACCTTCATTATGGCCAATGCGTTGGTGGTGGCATCGACAAGATGGGTTTCTATAGCCATCTACTATCGGTAAGGGTTTGAAGCGTCAATAGGATGTTGGTGGTCACCAACACCTAGTCAACATGTTATTAAAGTTACCAATAGTGTATATCGATTCATAAAATTCAAACATGTTTTCTGAAGAAGTATATGCTATTTATAAGATATATAATAGTATGATTTTCAAGTATGATGGATGTGTGATTACATGATAATATGTATGTGACACTCATAATTTTTGTGAGGAATTTATATGCAATTATTCATAATTTATCCTCATAATTTGTTTGCGACTTTGTGTTTGAGGGTCTCGCATTCTTTGAATCAACGAACCTCTTTAATAAATATATGAATATTAAGTGATAAATTCAAGAAAATAGTAATAATGATGAATATGAAGTTTTTAAATTTTATATTAGAGTAAAAGTTTTATCAGCATGCACCATCAAGTTAGTAAACCTACTGATGAAATTATAATTCACTGTCAGTAAGGTTCGACACATTAGTCAATTTATCGATGAAATACTCAATACATTGTCGGTAACCTTCGATGTGTCGATGATCGTAAAATAGTTGTATCTATGGGTTATAAAACTACACGAAAAAGCTATTCCAAGCAGTTTCAAGGACGATTATGCACTAGAATTCAGTTATTTGATTTCCATATAAATACTTTTTACAAACCTTCACCCTAATCTTATGAATTCTCCAATGATGGACTAGGGCGTGTCAAAGTTTAAAAAAGGATGAAAGATCGGATTCATGGAGACCTTGTTTGGTTTGTAGAAAAGAGGGCAGATTGCTAACTTTGTATTATGATTTAACATGAAATATGCATGTATGATTAAATTATGAAATTATTGAATGTGAAAGCATGAACATGTATGATGTTCCTGGGATGATGATGTTGATGATAAAGAGTTTTATGTTAAATGAGTATTTAAATCTATGAAATCACTTTATTGTGTTGTTAAGGAATAATATAAGTAATGAAATATGTTACAACATGCTTTTGGGGGAACTTGAATTAAGTTGTGATTGGTATTTATGACTATCACAATACAAGAAATAGAAGAGCAGTCAAATTGTGGTATAACATGTTCAATTTCATTCGTTATTACAACTGTAAAAAATGATTGGGATGACTCTTTAAACTTTAAATGATATAAAGATTTGTACACATACTTAACGAACTTTGGTTTTAGTCGATTAAAATGATATAACTTGGCCGAAAGTGGTCTGATTGGTTCGTCGTTTAGTACATTTAAGTCATTCTTACAAACATAGTGAATGAATGTATTCATGATGAGCTTTAGTGTTTTGTTTTAAATTTAGTTTAGCCAATAAAATTATATAAGTTAAGGAAGAACAGTTAAATTACGGTATCACTTAGTCAATTTGATTCATTATTATGAATGTAACAAATAAATGGGAAGACCCTTTAAATATTACATGATCTAAGGATTTGTACACATTATTAACTTACTTTGGTCATAATCAATTAAAAGGATATAACTTGACCAAAAGTTATCTGATTGGTTCGTTGTTTAGTTTATTTGATTTATTCATTCGAACTTAGCGAATGAGTACGTATTTATTTAAAAATAATTAAATATACATTCCTGACGAGCTTTGGTGCTTTATTCTAACTCTAGTTAAGAGAATGAAATAATATAAGTTAAGGAAGAATGATCAAATTTTGGTATCACTTTATTAGTTCATTATTACGAATATAACAAATAAATAAGATGTCTTTTTAAACTTTAGACGATATAACAATTTTTACACATTCATAACTTATAACGGTTTTAATCAATTAAAAGAATATAACTTGACCAAAAGTAGTCTAATTGGTTCATCATTTAGTGTTTTTGTTTCATTCTTTCAAACTTAGCAAATGAGTACTTATTTATTTAAAATAATTAAATATACATTTGTGATGAACTTCGGTGCTTTGCTTTAAATCTAGTTAAGCAAATAAAATCATATAAGTTAAGGATGAACGGTTAAATTGAGGTATCACTTTATCAATTTGATTTATTATTACGAATGTAACAAATGAATATGATGTCTATTTAAACTATAAACAATATATCGATATTTTTAACTTACTTAAGTTTTAATGAATAAAAAGAACATAACTTAACCTAAAGTTGTCCTATTGGTTTGTTGTTTAGTATATTTGATTCATTCTTTCGAACATAGCGATTGAGTACATATTTATTTAAAATAATTAAATATACAATTATGAGCTTTGGTGCTTTGTTCTAAATCTACTTAAGTAAATTAAATCATATAAGTTGTGGAAGAATAGTCAAATTGTGTAATCACTTTATCTATTTGATTCGTTATTACGAATATAACAAATAATTGGGAGGACTTTTTAAATATGAAACAATATAAAGATTTATACACATTCTTAATGAATTTCAGTTTTAATCGATTAAAAGGATGTAACTTTGCCAAAAGTGGTCTGATTTTTTGTTGTTTAGTTCATTTGATTTATTCTTACAAGCTTGGTGAATAATTATGTATTTATTTAAAATAATTAAATATACATTCCTGATGAGCTTTAGTGTTTTGTTCTAAATCTAGTTAAGCGAATAAGATTATATAAGTTAAGGAAAAATAGTCAAATTGCAAAGAAGATGGTAACTGAAGTAAAAAAAATTATTACCTTCGGGGATGTGGCCGGAGCAGTGGAGGCCGGATCCGCACGGCGGCAACCATGACGGAAGTAGTATCAACCATGGCGACCACTACCGCCGCGGAGACGACTATAGTAGTCATCGTTAAGAACTTTGGCCACTTCTTGGCTTTGAGGTTGAAGTTTTGCAAGCCGTTCTCTAGCCTTGTCTATGCATTGTAGGACGTACCACCTCCTCATATATCCTACAATATATTTTGAACAAGAAAAAAACACACAAAAGGTGATTGAATCAAGTACCTTGATATGAAAACATGTAACGACCACAATTTTTCTGTATGATTTCCTGCCTCTAATAAAACTCTTTTATGAGTTTTTAATTATTTTAAATTATTTAGAGGCAGATATTTGGAGAGTTTTTATATGGGTTGATAGAGCTCGGTGAGACAAGCGTAATGAACCTAAGAACCACGAAACGGAGGTCAAGAACAAAAATTATGACCTCGGAAAATGTGCCACATGGGTGGGACCCACTTTAAAAGTGCAAGATAACCTACCTATGTGGGTCTAGTTTCGAAGGGCTCATCGATACGACTTCATCGGTACCAAGAACGTGCAATTCCGACTTCGGGATAAGAAGTTATCGCGTTTAAAAATTAGAATTGTATTTGATTAAAATAATAATAACATATTATTAAAAAATAATAAGAAACGCACCGCCAGCAGCTCGCGCCGAGCCAAGCCAAGCTGCACGAAATGATGCACGTCGGATGTGCGGTCTATGTGTGACGCGCAAACACACGCATTGCATGCGCATCTAGAGCAGCAGTGCCACTTTTTGTGTCAATTGTGGCGTGACACGTGTCACGCACACATGCATGCACACGCCGTTGACTCGCGGGATTCTCTTATAAATACAAACTTCCATTCATTCTTTTAGAGAAGTTTTTGGAGTCATTCTGAGTCCATTTTCTTCCGTTCAAAAAGCGTTCCCAGCTAAATCAAGGGTGTTCTATGCAATGCTAAAACATCCATTCCTCAAGTTAGCGACCCTATATGATGGTAAAGTTTCTCCGGGTAAGGGGAGGTTCTATCTATCGCTTAAGGACGCATGAAGGGTAAAGTATCTCCGAGTTAGGGGAGATTCTGTTTGTTGCCTATGGGCGTGTTGTGAGAAAAGTGTCCCTGGCTAAGGAGAGGTTTTGTACGTAGCCTACGTGCATGGAAAGAGAAAAGTGTCTAAGTCAAGGGGAGGTTCTGTCTGTAGCATACGGGCACAGAAAAAGAGTTTCCGGAGTCGTTCAGAGTCTGTTTTCTTCTGTTCAAGAGGCGTTCTTAACTAAATCAAGTGTGCCGGACGTCGGGGTGGGGTTATTTTCCTGGTTGGACCTCTAGAACCCTAGAAGTGGACATCCAATTTTGTGGTATCCAATTTATTGGTTTTGAACTTGTGAGAAGAGCGAGGTAGGGGCTTTTATCCTTTCTTAAGGCATGATTATAAACTTTGGTTGTGTTTTAAACTTATTATTTATATGACTCTCGCATGTTATGCTTTAAAGATTACTTTCAAGTTATGATGTATGATTTTTGCATATATATTCAATATGTCGAATGGTTAATCGTTGAGATATACTATGATTTATATATCATATGCTATTATATATATATATTTGATTAGTCGAATGAAATGCTGCTAGAAGTGGATATGTTTTATACACTGCACGTTTTACGATTCCTCATATATAATAGTTTAATCCAATGATTATCCGTGGATTTTGATATAAATTATACACGTTGGAGCATGTGAGATGGAGACAAACTAGCTTCGCCAATATTCCCATTGCGAATGAATACAATATGTTTAAAAAATAGTTTTAAAGGACTAGTCCTTGTTGAAAGGAGGATTCTTAAGATTATTTTTGAAAAGACGTATAAGCATGATGATCGAATCACTGAAGTGGGACAAAAAAGGGGTAACTGTTTTATTGGAATGAGCGACCAACCTTGACTTTGTAGTTGTTGATAGTGGCGCTCCCATGTCTTGTAGAGGCGGAGTTAGGGTTTTCAAAAGGATAAACATTGGGATAGAATGTTTTAAAAGAAAACAACCCTTTTTGGAGTCTGGGAACTCTAGGATATTTCAATTGATTCTAGGACTCAAGATTATGAGTCTGGGACTCAAGAGCATGAGTCTGGGACTCACGAGTGTTTTGGTTGTTCGAAGCTATTGTTGGGTGCCCCAATAGAGCTCTGTTGACTTGTTAAGGGCATAATTAATCCGGTTCGGAATAGGATGCATGGTACCTATTTTAGCCTAATGAGCCCCTAACGAAGGGCAAGACCCCTCATTAGCCCCTAACAAAGTGCACACATCAAGGCTACGCTCGCTAGGGTAGAGGGTATCATGGGAAGACTCTCTACTCTCTAGATCCCGGCACCCCATGAGCACGGGTGGCTCTTCTATCCACAAGCACGAAATGTTTTGAGATGATCCGTGGAGGAGTAAAAGGTCGCTACTTTGTATATGCCGCAAATTCTTTTTAATATATATATATGTCTGGGACATTTGTAGCAAGCCGTGAGAGCTTGCAAACTCTAGTAGCATCTTCGATATGTAGGAAGAAGTTCTAGGGATGATTTTGGGTGAGAGGCACACCCCGTTTTCATGAAAATACTATATATATGTGCTATGAAACTGCCATGTGTTTATTCATGTCTGATAGTATAAACTCCCCTACTGAGTATTTTAAAATACTCACCAGCCCCCAGACTTTGTAGGACTCGATGAAGCTTAATGTGCAGGTAGACGGGCCTACTCCGAGTTTTATCAATGTGATTTCAAAGATTTTAACCGCACCAAAATGAGTAAGAACTCTCCTTATTATTTATCTCGTATGTTTGTACACGAACCGTGGTTCCTGAGGCAAGTGGCTCCAGTTGCAGGCCCAGGTAAACTATGATATTTTTGTGAAAAGAAATTTTATATGCTTCCAAAATCCCGGGGCGCGACAAAACAAGAGTTGCAAATGAATTAAGTATTTTTTTCTTTATAAAATAACAATAGAGAAACACTGAAAAGGGAGAAACGCTTCCATCCCTCTGTCAAAAACTACTTTGTGAAAATT
This sequence comes from Saururus chinensis, assembly GCA_035235625.1. Classification (NCBI taxonomy): domain Eukaryota; kingdom Viridiplantae; phylum Streptophyta; class Magnoliopsida; order Piperales; family Saururaceae; genus Saururus; species Saururus chinensis. Next base: position 3,123,325 of record CP141148.1, read on the forward strand.
TCTTCTACGATTAATGATAATTTCACTATATTAATAAAAAAATGTGCAATTACATGTTGCTTTACAAAATTAAATTCATTCCTATATCTTTACAGTAGAGATCTTATGCCTGGGATAACCGCATCATGGTGAAAAAAGAAGATGGTAACTGAAGTAAAAAAATTTATTACCTCCAGGGAGGTGGCCGGATCAGTGGCCGGGTAGGTGACCGGAGCGGCGGCTCAATCTGTGGCCAGAGCGGTGGTGGCTAGATCCGCACGATGTATATGATGACGGAAGCGGTATACGACACAACGACCAATGCTACCGCGGAGATGACTGTAGCCGTCATCCTTGAGAACATTGGCGACATCTCGGTTTTGAGGTTGAAGTTTGGCGAGTCGTTCTCTAGCCTTGTCTATCCAATGTTGGACATATCACCTCATCATATATCGTACAATATGTTTTAGACAAGAAAAAAGACTCACAAAAGGTGATTGAATTAAGTACCTTGATATCATAACAAGAGTTGCAAATGAATTAGGTATTTTTGTGTTTGTAGAAAATCAGTAGAGAGACGTTGAAATGGGAGAAACGCTTCAATGTATAAATCCCCCTATGTCAAAAACTATTTGTGAAAAGTTCTTTTATAATTAATGATAATTGCACTATATTAATAAAAAATTGTTTAATTACATGGTGTTTTACCAAATTAAATTTCTTCCCATATCTTCATGCTTGAGATCCATGCCCAGGATAACCGCATCATGGTTCCTACAAACAAAAATTTCTTTTGAGGAAGTGAAAAAAGAAGATGGTAACGAAAGTAAAAAAATTTATTATCTCTGGGAAGGTGGCCGGAGTGGAGGTGACTGAATCAGTGGCTGGGTATGTGGCTGGATTGGTGGTTGCCAGATCTGCATGGCGGCAGCGGCGATGCAAGCAGTATCAACCACTATGACCAACGCCACAGCGGAAATGACTGTCATTGTTCAGAACTTTGGCGACATCTCGGCTTTAAGGTTGAAGTTTTGCGTGCTGTTCTCTAGCCTTGTCTATCCAATGTAGGACGTATCACCTCCTCATATAACCTACAATATGTTTTAGACCAGAAAAAAGACTCACAAACGGTGATTGAATCAAGTACCTTGATATGAAACCAAGAGTTGCAAAAGAATTAGGTATTTTTGTCCTTGTAAAAAATAAGTAGAGAAACACTGAAAAGGGAGAAACGCTTCCATATATAAATTCCCCTCTGTCAAAAACTATTTGTTAAAAGTTGTTTTGCGATTAAGTACAATTATCATTAATCGTAAAATAAATTTTCACAAATAGTTTTTGATAGAGGAGAATTTATATATGGAAGCATTTCTCCCTTTTCAGCATTTCTCTAATTATTTTTTACAAAGACAAAAATACCTAATTCTTTTGCAACTCTTGGTTTCATATCAAGGTACTTGATTCAATCACCTATTGTGAGTCTTTTTTCTGGCCTAAAACATATTGTAGGTTATATGAGGAGGTGATACGTCCTACATTGGATAGACGAGGCTAGAGAACGGCTCGCAAAACATCAACCTTAAAGCCAAGATGTCGCCAAAGTTCTTAATGATTATGGCTGCAATCATCTTCGTGGCGACATTGGTCGCGGCGGTTGATAACGCTTCTGTCGCTGCAGCCGCCGTGCAGATCCAGCTATCACCTCTCTGGCCACAGATCTAGCAAGTACACATTCTTTTAAGATAGGTAGTTTTGGAATTCTCTTTGAGAACTCAGCATAAACATATACATTGTAACATTTATCTAGTCTCAATATAGAAAAATGTCTTTTTTTTCTCTTCCTTCAATACATTCTCTTCTCCTCGCATCGTGCACGGTGGTTGTGTTAGAGACATCCTCTTCTACTATTACAACAAAAAATACTATTAACCACGTACTAAAATAATTCTCTTCTCCTCGCATCGTGCATGATGGTTGTGTCATTATCAATTATTTGAAACAATTTTATTTTCATTGTTAATAGTTGTTTACGATGCGTTTTAAAATGTCATTAGTAATTTTTAACAATGTTTTTAAAAACGTCATTAATAACCATTTTTCACATTTTTAAATACGTAACAAATAACTATTTCTTTAAAAACATAGCTAACACTTTTAGAGACGAAAAAAATATGTCATATATAGTTGCAACAATTTAAATTAAATATTAATAAAGAATTATTAATGGGAATTTTTTTATATTAAATACTTTTAGCGACGGTGAGGCAAACAATGAAAATAGTATTCCATTAACTTATAATTTCATCTAAATTTAGTTTTTATGATGGTTTGTTACCATTACTAATAAAAATATTTTAAAAAAATTAAAATTTAAAATTATGCTTGTATATAGCAACACTTTATATTAGAAGTTATATTAAAAGGGGCCCCCAAATTTGAAGGCTACAAGATGACGGTGAAGTTTTTATGTTTGAGTCCTCTAATTGCCTTAGGCATAGCTATAGAATTGATAAGATGGAAGGTTGAAGTTAGTAAGGAAGTTACTTCATTTTTATAGATGCCCTTCAAAGTCACATTGTTTATTATATTCTTAGAGGTTGGTAGAAATAAAGTAGCTATCCAGCTTACTATTACTTAAATTACATTTATATTTAAGGTTTAGGTTGAGATTTTTTATAATTAAAATGTAATGTGGGGCCTTCTAATTTGCCATATTATTTTATTTGCTATATGCATTAGAGCACACATGGTATCTTAGCTCCGTTGTACTACACTATACTTAGTTGTTATTTTAATAATAGAAACTACTACGACAAACAAAATAATCCTCTCCACACATTGACTAAGTTCGACCATGACCTATAAGTAAACAAAAAATAGTTATTAATAACATTATGAAAAACATCATAAAAAATTATTAATGTCATTATAAAAAGTAATAAAGTGCGATTATTAACAAAAAAGTTTGTTAACTGCATAATAGTGTGATTATTAGTTAAAAAAAGTGTCACAAAAAACGTCGATAATGCTCCCATGTGACTACATAATGACAATGTTAAAATTATCGCAAAAAGTACATATTATCAATGTTTTTTTTTATGTCTCGTTAATAACTATTTGTGACACTTATTTTAGTCGTTAATACCTATTTGTGACACATTTATTTTTGCCTTTAATAATTATTTGTTGCACTTTTAAAAATATCCTTAATAACTATTTGTGACATTTTTATTGCTAACGTTAATAACTATTTATGAGAATTTTATTTCTCGCTAATAAATATTTGCGATGCTTATTAAAATGTCATTAATAATTATTTGAAACACTTTTATTTTCATTGTTAATAATTGTTTACGATACTTTTTATAATGTTATTAATAATTTTTTAAGATGTTTATAAAAACGTTATTAATAACTATTTTTAACGTTATTAATAAATATTGATAATTGAGTAAAGTATGGGCATGTTATTCACTAGTTACAGCAATGCGTTCTTGTAAGATTAGCTTTAATATTTTGAAATAATGTTTCTCTAATCTTAGTACATAGGCCCCATTTAGGAGCCATTTTGGAGGGGAAAACACTTTCCCCTCTTGAGTGTAAAACATCACATCAAGAGGGGAAAGCGCCTTCCCCACCTAACATTTTGGAGGGGAAAGCAGTTTCCCCTCTTGAGTGCAAAACATCACATTAAGAGGGGAAAATGCCTTCCCCACCTGATAAGGCCTCCCAAACAAGGCTTATGTTACAAATAAGATTTCTTTCTTTCCTATTGTCTTAGATAGAAGACAAATGTCTTCTCCTTTCGTCACATTCATATTCGAGAGTCTGAGACATCCTTCTTTGGCCCGGGACATCGTTAGAATAGACTAGAGCATTAAAAGATGACTGATCCCACACAATTCAATTCAAGAGGTCCGATAATAATGAAAGTCGGGATTTCCTACGAGCCTTATCTTCATTGTGTGGATGAAGCAGGTAGGCCTCAAAATAATTAAGGTATGATTGTGAGTAGTTCATAATCTAGTGATATAAGGTTGTACTCCTAAACATGACTACCGTGTCATAGAAAACCTTATGACTTACACTTATGGAACAAGAGACTCCTAAGTGATGTCACATTATAATGTTTGAAATCTTAATAAAACATTTATAAATATTTTGCTTATTCCACTTATGTGCGGTGATGATGATTATTACATAGTGCTTATTTATCCATCCCATTAGATAAATTCATATACTTAGCATCCTCATTATGCAAGTTCGCTGGAAGAGTAGTTTGGTTGAAATCAATGAGCACGGAAAGAACGTCAATCTCTAGAAAAAATATATAAGATTTTTTTATCTTTTTTAGTAAAACTTTTAATATGATGCATGATTTGAATATAGGCATGTGAGTGTTAATTACTTATGGTTGTATGTCTATGATGAATTCTTAGTATGTACTCGGGCAAGACCCCGTGTGATTTATGTATGATTTGACCTTGGCCTTTTTATGAATATGATGGTTTGAGTATTCTTATATTCGAAAACAAGTGAGTCACCGCAAGGGTAATTTTGTTGAATGATCGATAAAAAATTTTTGATAAAGAAATTTTGTTTATGCTAATTTTATTATGATAAATGAGTTTTGAAAATCCTAAGGCATGACAATGTACATGTATAAGAAATGTCTAATCAGCCTTCCATTTTGCAAATCCACATCTAATACATATGTCGACGTTTTACCTTTAATGATGTAGCTGGCTCCTTCAATGATGTTGTTCCTAAATTGCACAAGTCTATAATGTACTTGAAACTAACGAAATTTCTTATTTCTACCTCCCCTTTTTCTACACCTAAACCTTACTCCAGCCTTTAATTGGACTGAAAAAAAATAGATTCCTCTATTATTACATGAGACCCACCTTTCTATGTTCAATGAAAACTTGGACTAAAATTTTAATGTAGAAAAGTGGAGTGGGATTATAAACATCCTTTTATAAGTAGTTTTTATGTAAATGAATCAAAATGCTCATAAAAGACAAATGCACATAAGAGTAAGTTTTGGTGCCTACTCAACAAACCTAGTGTGTTTAAAGGGTTGTTTGGCTTGTGAATCTCATGTTAGATTGGCCTTGATTCAACATGAACTTGGCTACTGGCTTGGGATACAAATTTTGCTTAAATTAAGGGTTGTTTAGATATGTAATTCTCAATAGATTTCTAGGATTACAACTTCATTCAGTGGAATTAGGTTTGGATATGGAATGAGAACGAAATTAATAATTCTGGAAAAAGCAAGATTTTGAGCCAATTCTAATGGAATCACTAAATCTTGTGATGAGGTGATTCTGTCAATTTTGACTCCTAGCCCCCTATTTCATAATTTTGGATTCCACCATTTTTTAACTACTGCCCCTCATATCGATAAGAGACTTGAAAAGCATGTTATATTAGTGGGCCCTACTTGAAATGTTCAATATAACCTACCCATATGAGGTCTTCTTTGATAGGGCTCATCGATATGTACTCAACAATACGAAGAGCACACGATTTCAAGTTCATAAGAGAATAGTACAATTCCGATTCTAAATAATTTCGTATCCAAACAACCCCAAAATCTTATGCTAGAAGGAGGATGTTGCCCAAATTCAAGTCTGGTCCAATGGACTCGACACCTTTTTAACTAGTCTTTTGCCCAGATTCAAATGGAATTAAATTTTGTGAAGAAGTTCTACCAAACCAGATTCTAGGAGAATTAATTCTGCTAGAAGTTGCATTATTGCATAATAGATTCACAAACCACTGAACTTCTTCCGTCTTTGCTGTTTAATCTCCTTATTAGTAATCCAAAAAAGCTTCCTTTTATTATCTCTTGTAACCTACGAGTAACATTGTTAAGGCTTATGATTTAACTCTTCATGGGAGAGTGCATCAAATTAGAGTAATTAGCAACACTAGTGGGAAGCAAGAAATTACATGGAAGGAAGGCATACTAGAACTGAGTCAAATGATATTGTTTGTGATCAAAACATAGAAGGGAAGAATAGAAGAGCGAAATGCATGTTTGAGGAAGCTTTCTGTAATCCTAGTCCTACTTTGAGGGCATCATGATGCTCGTGTAGTTTGTGGCTTCTAGTCTTCCTCTTCTTTCAATCCAAAGGAGATTAAGCTGATCAAAGCCCTTTATCTTATTGAACTCAAAATCCTATGATTAAGCTGTCATTGCATAAAACTAATCAACCATAAAATGTATATTTGCGCAAATTAAACCAAAGCAAAGATACAGATAGACTAAGGAGTTGTTTGGTTGTGGAATTATTTAGAATCTGAATTAAAATTTTCTTGAATGAAGTATGTTGATTAAGTATAGAATCATAATTGAGTTTAGTAAGGAATTTTTTGGGATAAATTCTAATAAAACTTCTAACTCATTTCTCAAACTTGTAACTACTATATCATTTTATTCTGAACTTAGATTTGTGTGTTTTTTTGCATCATTACACACATATCAAGGAGCCCTATTAAATAGAACCCCATGGTAGATTATTTTAAACTTTGAAAGTGAGCCCTATCTATATGGTTCACTCCTTGAGGCTCAAAACAATATGAGGGGTAACAATTAAAAAATAATGAAAATTTTATTCCAAAATGGGGGGTTGGAAGTCAAAATTGTCAGATATACCTAATTTAAATGTGGTTGGATGTAAGAAACCAACTTCAGACATCTAAATAGTTGCTAATATTGCACTCCATCATCTATTGCTTGGAGGTAAGAAACCAAACTAAATACAAATCACGTTTTATCTTTGGTTTCGTGTTTAAACAAGTAATTAATGTGGTAATTCTTTTCATGCTCTTTCACTCTTGATTCTCTAGACATCGAACTTAATCTAAATATGGTGTTTACAATGTTGGACGTGTGTAATTTCACCATGCCATGATGGCCATGTCATTGTAAGAAGAGAGCCCAACCTCAAATTCAATTTATGATCAAATATTCTTGCAGTTTTTGTGATAACAGTTTTTGGGAAACTCAAAACAAACTTCTTAGAAAGTATCCATGTGCATGTAATTTGTAATATTTAGAAAATTATTGAGGTTATGTAAAAATTGTATATGTCTAAGTAGGTAATGTGTAAATTGTCCTTCAATTTAACATCGTAAACATATGAAGTGTGAGCTAAGTTTTGAAATCAAATTAGCTTAAGTTAAAGTTAATAGGAGCAATTTGGAAGTTAGTTAGCTTGGTTCTCAATATTTGGATTTGAATAAATTGGATTGGCTCACAAGGAGTCTTTGGACCAAAGGGTGACAATAGATTTTTGCCAAATTTTATATATTGTCCTCAAATTTCTTATAATGCTTATAGGTTGATGTAATATCCCGAATTTTCTTTAGTTTCAAAAATTAAATATGTGGAAAATAAGGTGTTTGACCCATTGACATACTTAATAGAATAACTACCTCCCTAGATATAATTTGTATCTAAAACTAATTTTATTAGAAAGTAGACAGACAGAGCTTCGAAATGCCACTAAGAACGTGCGAATCGGAGTTCAGATGAGGGAGATATGATTGTTCAAAGTTTAACATATTGTACAGGGCCCGTTTACCCGATTTAGACATGTATTTGGCTCATTTAAGTCATTTTGCGGGCCCGATTGTTTATAATTCCGAAATTAATTTTTAAGGTCCTAATTAGGTGGCCTGATTGGGGAAGATTACCCAACTTCTTAAGGGATTAGAAATCCTAATCCCCATGCTTATAAAAAGGCTTTTGAGGGCACAATTAAGGGATGGTTTTTGGTGGAGGAAGGAGAGTGGGTGGAGAAGGCTGCCGAGGGAATTTTTCGAGGAGGCTTCAGTGGTGGTGGATCGATGCCAACTTGTCCACGGAGGTAGGATTTCAAGTTTAGATTATTATTGATTTTGTTAATGGATTAAATGAAAATTATAGTGGTTTCTGCAATAATAGTGTTTTATGCAAATATTGTTCACATAATTACGTAAACAGTATTTTGAAAATAGCCAGAATAGCCATCGGAAAGGGGCCGCACTGGCCCTGGCCCTGGCTGCGGCGATCCTAGCTTTGGTTGCAACGGCTTGTATTCGGCGGCCTTGGTGGTGGCGGATTGGCTGCCGCAGTCGCCGGGTCACCTCAGGAAAAAAACAGAGAACCTACGGCGGTGAAGCGCAGCCGTCGGCGTTAGGAAGGACCAGGGCCACCGGAATCGCTAGACGATGGCGATCTGGTCAAGTCAGGTCCATTGGCCAGCCATGGTGGATTGCCGTCACAACGCCTCTACCGTTCTTTGAAAAAAAGGGGGGGGCGTTTTTGCTGGCCGTCGGAAGACCACGAAGAGGTAGCCAGCCTAGGCTTAACAGGATTGCTGCCTAGAGGTGATCCAGTGGAGCCCAGACTGTCGCCCTGCCGTGGTGGCCAAGGGCGGTGCCGCCAAAGGTGTTTTTGCCACTGGCCGGATGCGGGGAAGACGACCTGCGTTGCAGGTTGTCGACCCAAACCAAACCGGTTCGGTTTGAAAAAAAACGAAAGAATGGAGTGAACCAAGTCTGGTTCAAGGGGCTAAAAGTGTCAAAAAAATTATAGAAAAATACTCAAGGACCCCAAGAGGTGTGGGAGTATTCTGACCAAATTTAAAATTGGGAAAAAAATCCCAGTGATTGTAAAATTACCCTTTTAACCTTTGTAGTAAAATTATCGTATGAAAACTACTTACCCGACTTCAGGGCTCCAGTTCAGTGGCCTATGAGTGATCTTAAAAATTGGAAAAATCTCGATGAGATTGTAATGGGTAAACTAAATTTAGACCAATCTACAAGGTGGGGGGAAATCCCAGTATGTAGATAATTGACTGTTCTACCCCTAGGGTTAAGGTAAATTGATTAATTGAACCCGGGTCGGTTCTAGGGATTTACGACCCCGTTAAATGACAAGAAAATTTCCTCAGGTTTATAACGTCAAGTTGTAACCTTGAGATTAGTTTTGGATCCATTGAAGTTCAGGGAAGCCCTAACAAAATTATAGAAATACCCCTATGCAAACCAGCCTGTATTCGCGTGGATGTTATTAATGGGCCAATGTGATACTAAAACCTTTTGAGAGGTTAAAGACTTACCTGAGTGTAGAGAGGATTGTATCCAATGTTGGATAATTACTCTAACACCCTTAGGTGCATTATGACCAATTTTATAAAGATTTATTAAGATAACCCAAGGAGGGTTAGGGCACGAGAGCTCGAATAATTCTTATATCATTAATGAATTTTATTATTGATATTATGATCTGCTTGGACCTGTGTAGTTCTGATGGTTTATGTTGTTCATGTAACGCCCGAGAATTTTCATCCCTTTTTCTTAAAACTCATAGAAAAATTTTTTTATACGATGAATCGGAGTCAAAATGACAAAATCAAAACCTGTATAAATATAGTTTATAATTTAAAACATCATATGGTTAAACATCGTACCGCCAAATCAAATATCTTTAGGCAATACTTGAAAACCAACGTACGACTAAATTACCATGATCATGGATTTTTAAATACAAATAACTCCCAGGCGTCCCTGAGTACAAGTCCCATAAACAGTCTACTATCTGATCCAAATTAAAAGTCCAGAAGATATAAACACTTAAATCTCACCAAATACATTAGATCATGGCACCAACTATACTCTCATTGAGTCAAATATACTTGAGTTGAGAGGGAAACAATCCACCGCAGAAACGACCGTCCATCTCCAGGAGCTCACCAACACAACTTGCCAAAGCCTCCCGAACAACGGGGCTAAAAGAAGTAGGGTGAGTATTTTCATACTCAGTAGGAAAATACCCAGTAGGGGAATCCAAAGAGAACTCAATAAGTTAATAATTACATGCATCATGCAACCCAAACATGAAGCAGTTAACATAACAATCGTATACATCTACATATAAAATGTAAAACACACCAATGAAAGCAAACTTACCCAAACACCCTTAACCAGGGTCTTACAACTTCCTCATACCATCATATGCGTACTCAACACCTTACACATACTCGTACGATCATACTTGTACAATCTTACACTTACAGTCCTTATCAAAATCATATACTTACAAACGTGCTCAGAATCGTACACTTACTGTCTTACTCAAAAACTTACACTTACAGTCTTACTCAGAGTCATCATCTTACAATCGTGTTCATACTCATACTCATACTCATATCACTTACACGTACTCGTATGACCTTATTCATACAATCATACATTTACACATAAACGTATTCTTACGTCTTCCTTAGGAGCTTACACTTACACATACTCTGGATCTTACACATACAACTTACTCAAAATCTGAAACATACAACATATTCTCACTATTGTACACATACTACCGACAACTGAAGCCCATTACAATTAACAAGCTCCAACGTCGGAAAGGAAGGGAATGCCACAAGGGCGTCACCTTAACCTTCGGGGAGCAACTAGACGCCATGGACTTTTTCGAATGCAAGGCACACCTATGCTCATGGGGCACAGGATCAAACAGGTAAGAGTAGATCCATGATACTACTTACCTGAGCTCGCAAATACCCACTCTCTGGGGCCATACAATGCCAACTAAGGGCCATAAACATACAGTGCCACTCTAGGGCAATAATCTTACAATGCCACTCTTGGGCAGAACATACAATGCCATCTAGGCAGAAACATACAGAGCCCACGAAGGGCGGAAACTTACAGCGCTCTCAACAGAGCATCAAACGTCTGGGCTTAATACAACACACAGAACAAGTCAAAGCATACATCGCTCTCAATAGAGCATCAGACATCTGGTGCACTATATAGCACACAGACAACATCCCACAGGAATAACCACCATGGAAAGACACAAGAAATGCTCAGCCAATTCATTATCGGCTAGCTCAAACACGGAACTTAATCCGTCGAACCCTCGGGTCTCAAACTCACAACGCTATTATTAGTTATCTCATAATTCAAGTTTGAATTAAGTATATTATGCGGTACAATTATGCCACACAAACTTAGTCCTTGATTGATCAAACTGAAGCTGAGCCCAATCTGAACCCTAGTTTGCCAGGGCAACAGACTTCACTTACCCGTCCAAGTCACACATAACTCACCGTACACAAATACTTACATAATCATACAACCCCTGACATCCACCTTACGGTCAAAACATCTTACTTACATCGTCAAACTGAGCTCCACACAGTAGATCCCCGTTATTACCATCTTACTTAGTGCCTCACTTATTATTCTTACTTTTCACATCATAATCTATACGTTATGCTTGTACAATTATGCATGCTCTTACTATCTAATAAACGCCCATAAGGCTCTAAGCCTGGGTCCACTTACTTACTGAACTCCTGACATATACTCCAAACCAAACTGACCCATCTCAAATCCTCGCTCCTCAAACTTACCTTCTCTGTCTTCCGTCATGCGCTTACATGTCCAAATCCACATCCAACTTCGTACCAAACCCTTACCACTTCTTACTGTCGATCGCCCATACCTCTGCCCTCACACAATCCATGCACATAACTAACTCACGATCGCTAGTCATCACTAGCATGTCCATAAAACACATATGTAGCGTACTTACAAATTTGCTAGCCATCGCTAGCGCATACATATTCCACATCCATAGAATGTACATACAACTCATACATATTAATCATACTTACCACACGTATTACACATACATCAACCATACTTACAGCTCATATGCATGCCATATGTATCTAAACATACCATATACTCATATGCACATCATGCAATCCTAGCATGCTACTACTCATTCAAGCATGCTATCATGAATTTATGAGTTCAAAGCTCCCCTACCTCGTAATCATGACGTTTGATGGCGAGCACATGACGGTGGTGGCATCGGTGGCAAAGTCAGCTGTCAAAACCATTGCCTAGCTGAGAGAGTTGTTGTCCCGAGGTTTTAGGAAACGCCGGAACTACACACAGCCAAAAGGGTTGTCAAAGTCAAAGCGATAAAATTCGCGATCCACGGCAACACACTAGGGGCGGCTGGGAGAAAGATCGTGCCAACGAGTGGCAGGTGCGACCGAAAGGCAGAGTGAACTCATTAAAATTTGATCGACGGTTGAACAATACCCAACCGGTCACAAAACATCAAAATCGGTTGTGGACAGCACCCAACGGTGTTGATTTTGCATTTACAAGGGCCCATATATGGGCGGAGGGCGACACTAAAGGATGGAGGAGAGGTAGAGGACTTCGATGCCAACTCCAAATGATGGCGGAGCCATCCGACGGTCAGGCGGTGCCAAAGCGGCACCAATACCCTAACCCACATGCGTGGCTACTTGCACACGCGACCAAAGGAAAGGGGAGAGGGCTAGACGATGACTCTCTGAATCGTGCGGTCAAACACAACCGACAGAGGGGACATGTGGCTCATGTCAGAAAGAGAGGGGCGGTGCCGCACTAGGGCAGCCAACCATCTCCAAGCTGAGACCCGCCACACTAAAGTGGTTAGAGGGCGTTCGTCATCCAACGATGCTCAATGGCCCAAAACGGGTAGAAAATTTTGGGGCACAAAGGAGCAGGGGTTACTGGCGGCTCTGGCCAACTCCATCGTGGCCCTAGCAACCAGGAGGAGCTATCTCCGGCCAGAGGTGACGGCCTAAGTCAACGGCGCACGCCAGACGAATAACACAGTAAGGAGCAAAGGCTCGGTTTTCTGTGGACAAGCATATCAACCGGCGAGCGACAAATCTCGTTCCAACGGAATGGAGGGGACGAAGGCTAAACCAGGCTGGTTGGAAACATCCACCATCATTTCCAGGCCGGAGAGAGACCAAACAACGGTCTAGTGGGTCAAGTCCGGTGTCTGGCACCCGACTAACGGTGGCAGCCAGTGAACTCAGACAAAAACGGGCAAAATAGGGGAGATGAGGGACTGGCCGAGGAAAACCAATAAGGGTAGAGCAGCCATGGGGTGGCGGAGCTGGCTGGGGGTGGTCCTACCATTGTCAGCCCAAGGCTGGTCGGCAAGAGGCGAGCCGAAAGCTGGCTCTCACCGGCGTAGCCCCAAAATCCGTCACAGACAGAAACAAGGAGAAGATGGGTATGGCCGGAGGAAACAGGGAGTGCGGAGGTGGAACCGGGCAGGGAGGGGTGGTTCACCACCTTCGCCGGACCAAGGCGGGGCTAGATGGGGGTCGTCGCGGCCACTGTTTACCCAAAATAGTGCACCGGCGAAACAGGGTAGAGAGGGGGAAAATGGGTGGGACAGCAAAGCAGAGGCCACTGGGGCCGGGAGAGGTGCCCATCGCCATTGCCGGGCCGGGGCGGAGCTGGACGGAGGTCCGGTCGGTAGTGGATCGCCACCGGCAGTCACCGTTTCACCAAAATAGTGAGGTGGCGAAAATAGAGCAAAGGGGTGGCCTCCCGCCGTTGTCGGCCCAAGGCGGAGCCGTGGGCAGCCGGCCAGCCCTCTCTGGCTCAAGGCGGCGGAACAAATGCAACAGAGAGAGTGAGAGAGCTAACCGGGGAGACGGGTGGCACGGCCGTGGGGCCGGGACGGTGGCCCCCCTGCTGTCGCACAGCCGGGGCGGAGCTAATGGTGGTGACCCTGCGGCCCACCAGCAGCCTGCAGCGGCTGGGATAGAGAGAAGCCGGAGAAGGGGGGAAGAAAACATTGTTCCAAAATTTTTTTCTGGATCGGACCGAGCCCGATCTGATCTTCTATATATTTTTTCTTTTGCAGTCCTTATCCTTTGCAATATCTTCTTTAACAATCTTTCGCGCCGTGAACGCGCATCTAGGCCCGTGGCCTACAACTGAACCACCCCATACGCAACTATACGGGTCGTGACCAAATACTCTGAAGCGTCATATTTTCTTGCTAAAATAGACCAGAAAAATCGCAGGAAAACACAGAAAATCGTAAGGAAAATCAGGGGCATTACAGTTCATTGTTTTGATATTTTGTCATTGTTGTTGTGATAAGAATTTATCATCTGCTTAGGAATATTGAAAGATAAATCAATGAGGTTTGATAGCTTTGGATTGGGCGAGAACACCTAATCAAGATAAAGACTAATATACCTCTAAGGGGTCTGGGACTAGTTCATAGAGTGAACAAAGCCTTTAACTTGACGATTTGCCTTAATTGATGAACTGATGGCATGTCTCAAGTTGTAAACCCTAGTCTAGAAGGGACTAATAGGGTTTGAGTTAGTTATTTGAAATTCTAGCTTAATGATGAGCAAGATAGGGTTTAGAATAGTTTCCTAAGTTTTAGCTCTATTGAGGAGCCAATGATTTGACCGTATAGTTGCACCACCCCATTGGAGGGAGCTCTACATGTGCTGGGCTCACCACAGATCTATTAAGGATCTTTTAGTGTACACACAATTTGATTAGCTAACATCCTACTTGGTTGGTTTTTCCCACCACTTCTGTTCAGGTGCAGTTGTGGGCCATGCCCTTCCACTCTAGTTAGGTCCTTCTCGGGCTAGGAGGGGTAATGGTACTTCCTGGTGGATTTCAGGGTGTTTCGTTATCATTTGTCACTTAGGTTGACATCTGATGAGTCCATCTGTCATTGGGATTAGACAGGGATATTAATTATCGAACAATGGTTCGAGAGATAATTAATAATATTTATTGATATTGCTTGTTTAATTAGAACAAGTGGAATGATTAAAGGACTTGCATAAAAGGTAGGTTGCTTGAAAATACTTAAGCATTGCATGTGTGATGTTATGCTTCTTAGTATACTATAACATTAGGTAGAACTATGTCTAGATCTGATCTTGTTGGAAACATTGGAGATGTTGTCTGATGAATACATAGGCAACTAACATCGGGTGATGTTGGCCTGATTCAAAAAATATTAAATTATATTTTTGTTCTTTTGAATGCTCCTCCAAGGGGAAGACATGTTTTGTTGCATGTTTGGTCTTGTTTGTTTGCAAGTTCTATAGATGGGGACGTTGCGAGATCGGGACGTTGGTGGGCATTTGAAGATGATGTTGCATTAGTGGGATCTGGTTTCTTACTTCTGCAATCATGCAAGTAATTGTAATTACTGGCATGAGAGCCAACTTTACTTGGTTGTTTATTTACGGACAAATTATAGACTTGTGCTTAGAGGGTTAACTTGCTATTTACGGAATTTGACATGTATAATAATATCATATGTTTTGATATTCGTATTTGTGAACCCCAGTTATCACGACCTGGATATTTAATTGGATTATTTGTTTTGTGTTTAAGAAAGAAAAAAATATTATCATGATTTATCGCGTGTCCTTTATTTAAAAAGGGTTTTAAAAATCTGGGTCGTGATAGTTGAAGTTTAAATTGGTGTGTCGGTTGAATAGGGATGGGCACAGGCAAGCCTACCAAACATTTTGGGAGGGCTACGCCAGCCCGAGCTTGGTGATTGGGCAGGCCGGGTTGGGACCGGCACGAAGGGGAAGGAATTGGGTCAGACCCACAACCTTCTTATAAAGGGCTATGGGCTAGGACGGCCTATCAAGCCCACTAAACTCTCCCTTTTATAATTTTTTTTAAAAAATAAAAAAAATTCTAAAAATATATTTATTAAATAATTCATAAAATTATACAATATAATTGTAACTTATAAAGTGAATGTTAGAATTGCATCACTATAGAATAAGTATATCCCATTAGGTTAGCACCTTCTTACCTATCTATCATTTACAATAATAATCTAAAATCATAAATTACAATATTAACTAATTATTGATTCTCAAATTTTCTATATCTTCTCCTATTTCCTCTTCAATATTGGGAGCTTATATCTTTTCTTCCTTGTCCAACTAATCCTTCAAGCAATTGCATGCCTCTACCACATTGGGCATTAGTTGACTTCTCCTTTTGTCTAACACTCTACCTCCTACACAAAAAGCAGTTTCTAATGCTACTATGGACATCAAGGGGCTTAGTAAATCACGAGCTAAGGCAAACAATGCAAGATAGTTACTTTCATATGTCTGCCACCAAGTTAAAACATCCATAGTACTAAGTTGTTTTGAGGACATAATGAGGTTCAGATCATCATTTAAATAGTTAGTTATTTCATTACTATTAGCACTATTTTTGTATATTTTCATGAATTAACATCCAAGACAGTGTTACGTGGAAGATGCATATGAATAGAAGAAGAATAAGAAGTTGATTGCTTTTGTCTTAACCCATGGGTTATTTCATATGTATTATATAAAGAATGCAAAATAGTTTCTACAGTTTTAGATATAATATAATTTTCATCGACATATGGACTCATATTGTCACATATACCATTGATTAAAATTTGTACACCTTCTAATCTAACCCTATGATCCATTACAACCCCTTAACAATAAATTAAAGGGATAGGAGGCCAATATTTATTAAATTTTCTTTCCATTTCCTTTACAAGAGATGCAAATGCTTCAACGTCACTATATTGTGCAAATGCATCAGTTATGTCTTACAAGTTGTTTAGAATAGAGTAAGAAGCATGATAGTAAACTCCAGATAAATCTATAGTAATATTATAAAAAAATATGTAGAAAATACATCAAACAAATATATATGACAAAATGACCTTCATTAAGTACTAGATGAGGTAATTTTCTGTAGCCTAACATTTATTGAACTTACAAATCCTTCATAAAATTTTAACATTAAATACATGTTAATCCACCTATGGCGAACATCTAATTGAAATTTTGTATATTTCTTACCATGTAATCTACATAATTCTTTAAATTCTTGTAATATAGAGGGTGAAGAGGTGATATGTAACAAAATATTGTTAATTAATTGAATATAGATTTTTACTGTATTTAAACTTGAACAAATAAATTAATTATGTGACATGCACATCTAATATAAAATATATTTGATTATATTGGACCAATGTGATCATGATAGGATTCTAAAAGTTCTATTGCTAAATTATTATTAAATGCATTATCTAAAGTAATAAATATTTTGTCTTTAATTGAGTATTCATTTAAAACATGCATCCATGATTTTTCAATAATTGAAGCAGTGTGAGGATATTCTAGAATATTAAAGATATTATTTTCTTATTGTGCTTGTTTGGGGTCCTTTGGTCCATGTTTAGCGGAGCATAATCTAGCATAGCGAAGAAGATATTTGGTACCTCCTCTGTCACGCCCCAGCACTCACCCGACCTGAGCTAAACCCTGTCTATTTCAAACATTAAAGTACTTAATCGTGACAAGGTTGGGTAGTATGTTGTAAGACATGTTAAAGAGATGAATGGTCTTAAGTTTTACAAAAGTGGTACAATTGCAGTATCACTTTGTACATTTGATTATTGATTACAAATGTAAATAAATATGAGAACTTTCTAAAGTTTGAACAATATAATGATTTGTGCACATTCTTATCGATCTCCAGTTTTAATCAAATAGAAAGAAAAAGTGGTGCAATATGTTTGACGTTTAGTGTGTTTGATTTATGATTATAAACAAAGTGAATGTGTGCGTATTTATATAAAACATTGAAGTACATATTTGTGAGGAGCTTAGGTACTTTGCTTGAAAGCTATTAAAAAAAATGAATGGACTTAAGTTAAGAAAGAGTGGCACAATTGTGGTATCACATTGTGCATTTTATTTATGAGTACAAATGTAACAAATGAATGAAAGGACTTTTTATACTTTAGATGATATAATAATTTGTGTACATGCATTCTTAACAAGCTATGGTTTTAATTAAATAAAAGATATAACTTGACCAAATATGTTCCAATTGGTTCATCATTTACTGCGGTTGATTCATGCTTACGAACTTAGTAAATGACTGCATATTTGTTTCAAGCATTGAAGTACTTATTCATCACAAGCTTGGGTAGTATGCTGTAAGACATGTTAAAGAAATGAATGATCTTAAGTTTTACAAAACTGGTACAATTACGGTATCACTTTGTACATTTAATTATTGATTACGAACGTAAATGAATATAAGAACTTTCTAAACTTTAAATGATATAACGATTTGTGCACATTCTTATCGATCTCCTGTTTTAATCAAATGGAAAGCAAAAGTGTTGCAATTTTTTCAATGCTTACTGTGTTTGATTTATGCTTATGAACAAAGCAAATGTGTGCATATTTATTTAAAACATTGAAGTACAAATTCGTGATGAGCTTAGGTACTTTGCCTGAAAGCTATTGAAAGAAATGAATGGACTTAAGTTAAGCAAGAGTGGTACAATTGTGGTATCACATTGTGCATTTTATTTATGATTACAAAATTAACAAATGAATAAGAGGTCTTTTTATACTTTTGCTGAAATAATAATTTGTACACATGCTGAATGAGCTATTTTTTTTAAGGATATAACTTGACCAAATGTTGTCCAATTTGTTCATCGTTTACTTCAATTGATTCAGGCTTAAAAACTTAGTAAATGAATACGTATTTATTTTAACATTGAAGTACTTATTATTATCAAGCTTGGGTAGTATGCTCCAAGATGAGTTAAAGAAATGAATGGTCTTAAGTTTTGCAAAAGTGGTGCAATTGCAGTATCACTTTGTACATTTGATTATTGATTACAAACGTAAATGAATATTAGAAATTTATTAACTTTCAAGGATATAATGATTTGTGCACACTATCTTTGTACAAGAAGAAATAAGGAAATATAAAGGATGACTAAATTTAAATTAGCCCTTAGATCTCATACCCACATCCTTTAAGTTTCTGAACCCTCACATGCGGCTCAAGTCAACACAATAAAATGAGTCTAAAGCCAAAATGCCTAACAAAGTATAAGATAGAGTCATCCAAACATAAAACTCTAACACATAAGTAGAATAAACAAGCAAAGAAAGCAAGGCCTCCAGGCACCCTCGCCTACTCCAGACCTTCCACCAAACGCTCCTCATAGAGAGGTTTTTGGTCATCTATGCAACCCCAAAACAGAAAACACAAGATAAAGTGGGGTAAGCAAAACACTTAGCAAGGTTTTGTACTTCAAGACGATAAATATGAAAACATCATAATATCATCTCATTTCTGATCGCATTCTCAATGCTTAACCATAATCAAATCATAAGTAATTATCCTTCTTGTGAGCATCTCACGTATCATCCATAGCATGAATAATCATATTAAATCATAAGCATTCATCCTATATGAAAAGTGTCTCAACCACACTAACAATAATTATGCATATTCCTTTCCAATAATAAATATTCATCTTGCATGACAAGTGCTTTAACACATTATTCCATAATCACACATAATCATTCACCCTGTATCAGAAGTGTGTAATGCCCCGACCTGAGCCAGGGTCCACAACAACTCTAATAAAAAAAATTCTTTCCTTAAGCCAGGAATCATCATCTATGTGTGAGAGGTACAACGTTCATCTACGCACTACGGAGCTTCAAAGCTTCCATATACGTAGACTCATGTTGTAACGACCACATACACACAACGAAGCTTCATAGTTCGTCACATGTAAACCAAAATAAAACTTATTATTATAATTAATTTGGATCGGGCCAACATTACCTTGTCATTAGTTGCCTACATACGTATTGGATATTATTCCAATACAATCAGATCCGAACGTAGTTCTGCCTAACGGCTATTATATACATCAAGCAACACAAAATCATATATATGTATATATTGATATTCAATCAAAATCATACTGAAACTTATAATCTATCAGAGTTAGGCGAAAGTTAATAAATCAACGAAATCGCACATCTCGCTCTACCATAGAGCGGGATCAAACACATTCACACGTCTCGCTCTATCATTGAGCTGAGACTAAACATAACATACTTCTCACTCTATCACTGAGTTGAGACCGGACACACACACATCACATGTCTCACTCTACCATAAAACAAGATGAAATATAAACAGGTCACATCAAAGTACAGCAGATTAGAACACAAAGGATCATGGCATAGCACACATCCCAATTAGCACATGCAGCTCTATAATTTACATAGGAGGTTAGCAATGTTTACTCCCTGGATGTCTCGTAAGGTAGCGGCATTCAGGGTTGCTCGTTCCTTCTAGGCGCCCTCCCCTTTAGATCTGAAGGCAATAGACGGAGCCCCCTCTAGCATCCACATGTTCCTCGCCTTGTACCGAAATATGACGCACAAACACTCCTCTTCCGGGGACTCTTCTCTAATTTTCTATGCCTGTGGGTGGCTGACAGAACCTCCCCTACTCGAGGATGTTCTTCACACATCGTGGCCCTTTGGTAGAGGGTAGAGCCTTCACTACTTTGGACTACTTTTCTTGTTGTGGCTTGGCAACTGCAGATAGAATCCCCTCTTGCTCGTGGACCATTTTTATTTCTTCAGTGCTCGGGGGATGAGCAGGGCCTCTTCTTTCTTTAGGAGGTTTCTCTCTCATACGGTCGTCAACTTGGAACATATCCCTCCATTGTGTAGAACACACTTGATTTAGTCAAAGAACGCCTCTTGAGCAAACTAAATCGGAGTTAAGACGGTCAGAAACATAGAAGAAGAAGGTCTTTGTGCTTAACCTCTCTTTGTCTTGGGACGTTTTCTCCTTATATGGTCTCCAACTCAAAGAAAAGACCACTCCATTGTGTAGAGCACGCTCGATTTACTTAAGAATGCCCCTTGAATGGCCTTAATCGGACTCAGGATACTCAAAAACGGAGAGAATCCCATTCTGGCTCAAAACTGAATGGAATGGGGTATTTATAGACCCTTGGTGTGCCGAAACCGCAACACTAGAAACCGCGGCGCAGCTGGTTTCAGGAGGCGGCTCCCACCGAAACACGCGGTGCTTTCGTGGAAACTCCCATAGATCATGGCAGTCGCACGCACTACGGTGCACGTGTCCACCCTGCAACATGCTCCTCACCGCACATTGCGCACATGCCATTTTCTTTTTCACTTTTTATTTTTATATTCAAATCTTCAAACGCGTGTAACTTCCTACCCCGGATTCGGATTCACGCATTCTTGGTACCGTTGGACTCGTATCAACGAGCCCTTTGATATAAACCAACATAAAGTAGTATATCCTGCTCTTCTGAAGTGGGTCCCACCTATTTTTAATGCTTCTTGAGGTCGTAAATTCTGGCCCCGACCATTTTGTACGTTCTTTGATTTTTTATGCTCATTATTTCGAGCTCTACCCATGTACAAAGGTTTTAACCTCTGAAAACCTCTAAAATTTATCTCAAAATTATCCAATTAGGCCTAACCCTTCAAGTTAGACGTAATCAAAAAATGAGTCATTACAAAGTGTCTCTAACACACTATTCAAAATCATACATAATAAACCATATCTACATGTGTCACATATTCTTAATTATCCCTGCCCAACCTATGCAGATGGGTATAATAATATCTCATGCACATGCATCATCAACAATGGTGAATATCTTCATCATGGAGAGAAATACAATCACACCACCTGCTCTGGACATAGTCCGATTTCCTAATGGAAATCTAGGGCATTAGCCCACCCTGGACATAGTCTGATTTCCTAAATGGAAACCTAGGGTGTTGGGGTAGTCAGCCCCTCTGCTCACCCTGGACAATCCACAAAGGAAAGTCTGATTTCCTTACATAAACCTAAAGCAGTTTGCTCACCCTAGACAGTCCTAGCCAGGAACGTTAGATCTCCTTACGAAGACCTAGAGCAGTGTGTTCACCCTAGACATCTCTTGCGGGGGAGAGTCTGATTCCCATAAAGGAAACCCAGAACACCTAGTAACTGGTGTACAAGGCCCTACCATACTGGATTCACATTGTCCAGATGACTCAAATAAATTTCTCACAACCGCAATATCTCATTTCAGCTCAACTCAACTTGGGAAGGATCCATGTTCCAAGTAGGAACCCAAATCGAAATCATGTCCTTTTGGACCAACATTTCCAATAAGACATCGATCGATTAATCCAACAAGCAATATCACTCACTTGCATCCAATCGATCAACAAAGGCTAATCTTAATAAATCTCATTCGTAAATCATTCTCACAATGCATGCAACATGGTACATACATGAGCAATACTACATGAATCCTAATTCATGAAACATGCTCAAATCCGTCCATAAGTGCATCATTCTCAATCCATAAGTGTCAAATAGTCACCACAATCCTAGACATTGACATATGCATTATGAACTAACTATCGTCATACAACGCATATGCTCTCATTATTTTATAATGATTCCTCCTTACTGAAAATCATGGATGAAAATTATTGAAAAACACTAGTCTAAATCAATCACAACCTCAAGCTAGACTTAAGTAAGCATACTCAACGCTACACTCAAGCTAGGCATGAGAATATAATCTACCCATAATTTAGCATGGCATGTGAAAGCATACAAGTCCATACCCATGTTTTAAAAATCAGACCCGACTGGCCAGTCCGACCAGGTTTAATCGGCCCTTTTATAAAAAAAATGGGTTGGTTCATCTTTATTTCTGGGTCGATTTAACCCGGCCGGGTCACACGGTTAAACCGGTTACCCGGTGTTACGGTCCGGTCCAGGTTTTGAAAAAAATAATTAAGAATCAATCAGGAGGAGCTTGGGACTGGACAATTTGGGGGCGATGGTGAGCGGTAGCTGGCGATCTTCTCCAGCGATGGCAATTCATCCTCTCCACATTCCCGCCTCGACCCAAATGGAGTTCTTGAATGGTGGGGCGATTTTCGCATATGGGTCGGCCATGGGGAGGGTTTTAGATGAGTTGAGCGAGGGGTTTTGGGATTCCCCAGGGGATGCTATTTGGAGTTGGGTTTGGGCATATGGGATGTAGGAGTTTCTAGGGAAGGGGAGAAGCTTGAGAAGGGAGTGGGTGGAGGCCCTATAGCTGCTCCATGGATTGTAAACATAAGGGATTTGAAAGAGTGGGGAATGGGAGCTGGAACTGATGAGGAGAGGGTGATCATGGAGAGGAGGAGAAGCAGAAGCAGAAAGGCAGAAGGCCATCTCTCTCTCTTCACGAGTGTGGTGCTCCTTCCTTGCAAATGCCTTACCAAAGCGGCTTCTTTTCGGGTTCCTACCCTGCAAATTTCTTCTGAGTGTGGCTTCTTTTCGGATTCCTCTTCTCATCTGGTCTGTGGAAGCCGGAGATGAGAAGAGGGCAACTGAGATCGACGAGAGACGAGAATGGAGAAGAGAGGTGGGAATCACCGGTGGCTATCAGCGGAAAAGGGAGAATGGGGCGAGTGAGAAACAATGGCAGAAAGCAGAGGCAAGGCATAGGCTGATGGTGGTGCAAGATGGCGGACGGAGAGAGGGATCTAGGGACTTGGAGTCGGAGGGCTGGGGAAGACTAAAGAGATTGAAGATCGGAGGGAGGGGAGGCGTTTGGAGGGAGTGGTGGAGGACGTTGGAGATCTAGGTGGCGAGGGAGTGGAGGGCATCGAAGATGGAGGGCGAAGAGGCATTGGAGATCTGGGTGGCAAGGGAGGGCTGAGAGGCATTGGAAATTTGGGCTGGAGGGTAGTGACGGATTTGGGCGGAGATCGGAGGGAGAAGTTTTAAGGAGAAGGTTATTTTATATATGAACGGGTCAACCCGGGTTGACCCCAGGTTGAACCCGATTAAACCGGACTAGACAGTATTCTGGGTTAGTGTCCGGGCCGATTTTTAAAACACTGGTCCATACACACATTTCAAACTTACTAGAATCCAAGTAAAACATGGAGAATCACTCAACATGTACTTATAGTAAGAATAATAACATGCTAAAATCGAATAACATGTGACCCATTTCATGCTTAAACAACATCATGGCTTTCAAATAATCTTCATGTCCTCACAATAGCATTTCTAAGTGAAAATCATTGATCATAATCATAATAAATGATATTTAAAAAGAAGAACACGAAAATAAGCAAAATAGTCAAAATGGAACAATTGCCATTATGTCGTTCAATCGGTCAGAAGGCCGTTTTAACGCTTAGCCGATCAATCGACCTCCAAGATCTTTCGATTGTCTGGCCGTTCGAATGCCTGCAACGCCGTTCGAACAGCTATACAGTAATTTTGGTTCGTCTTCAACTGTGCAAACCCAAAACCAAAAATACACAAAATCACCATGAACATTCAAATCCCACCTCCAAACATCACAATATTGAAATTAAATCTTAGGGAATGGTAGATCTAGTCATTTATCAACTAAAACACAAAGAAATCACGAAAAAAAATTAAGCTTTACTTAACCCACCATTAAAGCTCAGCATCAAGTAAAACCCACATAAATCACTCCGAACTTCAAATCCAAAACATAGACCCATTTTTGAAGAAAAACTCTTACCTTCAGTGAGTTCTTGGTCCGAAATCGAAGCTCCAATCTCTTCAAATCCCTATCCACATGTAGGGTTTAGTTAATACCATAATAAATCCGATTATTAAAGCTTAAATCACTTGAAAACTTGTAGATCTAGGGCTTATTTTGTTCCAAAATAAAAATTCATCATTAGAGGTTTGAAATATAGATTAAAATCAAAAAGTTTAGTGATGTAAAACAAGATTTAACCTTAGAAAAGTTGGGATTAAGAAAGATTTGGCAAAACCCTAAGTAATTAATGGAAAAATTAAGATTAATCTTACCTTAATCAAGCTTTCCTCTTTTGGAATGAGGATTAGGGCTACTCAGCCTCCAGGTCTCAGCCCTTCCCAAATGGGAATGGAGCCGGCGCTTTTTACTTATGGTAAATTATGGGGTATACCTAATAGATACTTTGGGTACGAATAAAATTTTACACTAAAAATAGGTAATTTGTTCATTTTGAGTCAAAAATGAGGTTTACAAATATTGAAATATTTTATTGTGGGACCCATCATCCTAATTTATGAACATGGGGCCCATGGTGGGACCCGCACACTACTTTTTTCAGAAAAATTGCCAAAAATTCTAGAAAATTTTGAATTGACTTAGTTTAATATAAAAACCAACAAAATGAAGAAAATGTTAATGAAAACCATCGTTAACCATTCAAAATCCCAAAATAAGTCATATTAGTAAAATTAATACTAAAATCGCATAATAACAACAAAATTAATTAAATAAATTGGTTTAGGATTTAGGGATCTTACACCCTCCTCCCCTGGTTCCCATGCTTAGAATACTTTTACAATAATTGCATTCGGCTTTGAGGAGGAACTTACCGGGGTTGTTAAAGTCGTCCACCATAATTTTCTTCATATGTCTCCGTATCGTAGAAGGTTACCGCTTCTCTTTCTCCCCAACTGTCGAAGGCATTGGTGGAAGTCCTTCGTAGTCACTTTGTTTATGTTGGGAATTCTTCATTGAGGAAAATTGGCTCTTGGATTTAGGGTGACGACTGATGAGTTGGAGGCATTGTAGGTTGATTGGGATGTCATATTATTTAAACAAAAACAAAAAATTAGTAAGAGAAATAAGAGCCAAATTAAATAAAATTTTAATTATTAAATCAAATTACTTACCTTGACGCTTGAGAGGTTAGACTTGAGTTACTAGTTGTCCACTTGATAGAGGAGGTGAAAGCTTGATAAATGAAAACTTGAATCATGAGGCTTAAGAGTGTAAGAGCTTAATTTTAAATTTTAATTAAAAATAAAAATTAAGAGCTTGAGACTTAAGAGTATAGGAGAGGAGAAAAAGAGACTTAGATAGTAGACATAAGGGTGAATAAAAGGTTAAACTCTCCCTTATTTATATATTTTTAATAGTAACAATTGCCACTCCTACCCTTAAATATGATTGTTATTTATTTGTTATTGGGGTTATAATTATTTTTATATAAGGGTGGCAATTTTGTAATAAAATTGGTTAGTTAAAATTTATTTAAAAAATTTGAGGGGCCATTGTCCCCAATTGACAATCAGTTGGGGGCTACATGTTAGTACAAATGCTCCATCCCCAACGCCTCTTAGCCGTTGGGGTGTCGGCCTGGCCCTTATCCTTATGGGCATGGAAGGTAGTATCGATACATATGACAGTATCAATGATTATGGATACGGGTATGCGTCGGTAATACGCTTAGTATATGCCGAAATGGTCGTAAACCCTTTGATACACATAAAAAAAATATTATAACAAATTATATATCATTAGAATACTTTATATAAAGCATAGAAAGAACATAGAAGACCATATTAATTGATACGAGAGCTCCAAAATTAATTCATTTTAGAACCATGCTCTATTATTTCCTCCGTCCTTTACAAATTATTATTCCCTTTGTCCCATATTAAGTTCTACAATTAATTTATTTTGAAACCAAATAAGATATTTAATATGAGTCGCATAAATATTATGAAAAAAATTCTTCGTTAGATATTTAAGTAAATGCATAATTATAGATTTTTATATTTAAAAAAATAATTATGTAAATTATATAGACCCACCTGTATTGATCTTATATAATTTTTAAAAAATTATTTTTAATATAATAAGAACATTGTCATCTTTAAACTTTGAAGAAGTTGAATTTGAATCGTGTTTTTATTTATAAGAAAAAAAATTAATATTTTTAAAAATTTTAAAAACAATATTTTTAAAATAATAAAATAATTAAGTATTGATATGTATCAGCCATATCGATACGATATGGCCAATACATATTATGGATTCATGTGGGCGTATCGCCCCCGTATCGTATTGATATGGACCGATATAAGTACATATCGGCCGATATGCCCCCATATCGGTCGATACGGCTTTCCATGCTTATGGGCCACGGTCTGTAATGCCTTACCCGACCCGTACCTGATGTGGGCCAAGCCCACTAATCCAATCCGGCCCATTGGTGCAGACCTTGCAGCCTGCACTTTACCCACTCCTACGGTTGAATGTATTTTATTAAAACTCTTTACTTGGACTTCAAAGTTAACCTATCCTACCTTAACTTGCCCTTTGCACATGTCAGTCATATGTTAGATAGGTTGTAGTGGCACGACATGGTCACACTTCATATACTCCCTCTGTTCCGCATTAATTGCTCTATTTATTTATTTTTAAATAAAATATTTAAAAATAAATAAATATTGCTATTAATTTGGAACAAATGGAGTGTTATTTTATTTTCAATTTTGCAACTCTCAAAGTTGGATTCTTGTATTCTTGGTACCTTTGGAAGGCACCCAACAAACTCTATCAAATGAAATCCCACATAAAATTTTTTCAAACTTTTTTAATATATCCCACACATACGATTAGCTTTTGGATAATAAATTTTTACATTTGTTTCTAAATTACGCATGTTCATATTTGTGCATTACATAATTAGCAAAAATGCACATATTGAATTTTGGAAACTAAAGTTAAAATTAATTTTTTGAGGTAAAAGTCATATTGAAACATTGACTATTTTCGGCATTATGATGGTATACAAGATGAGGCCACATTCTTATGTATCATAAAGTCCCATAAACATAGTGACAAGTTCTGGATTTAGCTTTAATTCAGTTGGGGGAATTTTGGTTTGGTTTGGTTCAAGAAAATTCAAAGCAAAATCGGAAAATATTGTACCGCCCCTTAAACGTAGTGACAAGTTCGATTTAGCCTTATAAGCATAGTGCACGTCGATTTTTGCTAGTATATTCTTATGCAGTGGGCGTCCAAAGGCCTAACACTACTACATGGCACCAGTACAAACTTCCTTTGCAGAAGCTGCAGTCAGGTTTACGAGGAAACCAATACAAACTTCCTGGGATCTAATCACCCTCCTTTTGTTGCAAGAACGCGTCTATATATATAATAATTTCTTTAATACCCCCTTTTACTCATAAATTTATTTATTAGGAGGTTTATGGGACACTAAATTAAGAAATTATTTGATCATGCGGTTTGTGGTTTGTGGTCTTCCTCGTCTTTCAATCTGCATGAGATTAAGCTGATTAATACTCTTATCTGGTTGGCCTCTAAACCTTATGATTATGCTGTCATTGCATAAAACTAAGCAACCATAAAACGCATATTTACGCAAATTAAACCAGAGTGAAGATGCAAGACAGACTAAGCAGTTCAATGCATGCATGGGGTTGGATGTAAGAAATCAAATTAAATACAAATCATGTTTTATCTTTGGTTTGGTGTTTAAGAAGTAATTACTGTGGTCGTTCTTTTGATGCTGGTTCAGTCTTGACTCTTGAGACCTTCGACCTAATCTAAACATGGCGTTTACAGTGTTGGACGTGCGCGCGTAATTGCACCATGCCCTTTGGCCATGTCGTCGTAAGAAGAGACCTCAACCCCGCGTTCAATTTCTCATCAAATATTCTTGCGACATCTCCTATCTGGTTTCCGGGCAACTTAATGCTAACTTCTCAGAAAGTTCGTCGAAAATTTTCGAGGAAAACGCGTCCCAGGCAATCGGAACCCCTTGCAGGCTCAAGGCGTACTTGCCGAAGCCAATTTTTCTTCTCATCTTACCTTTCCTTTTTTGTCTACTTCAACTCTGCTCTTCCTCCTGCTCTAGTTCACTTGGTTACCTGCAGAACAAGATTGAATACCAACCCTACTCGGATCATGGCCATGGCGCTGCTGGGTTGAAACCATTTCTCGAACGCGAGCAGGACCTTCTCTTTACTTCAAAATAAGGTCAGTCAGCTTGATTTCTTTAACTTGTATCGACGATCGATACGTTCATTTTTATGTTTAATTAGGATATGTTGTATCGATTCATTATTTTGTTACGTACCTCATTGCATGAAATATTTTATCTAACAAATTTTACTTTAAGGCAGTTTTTGATAATCCAAGGCAATACAAAATTGCAAATGGTAATTTTGCAGTATGTTATCACTAGCTTCTTGATTAATGCTCCCTTAAATTATCAAAGTCTTCCTTGTAAATAATGTTTCCCTTTATATAAAATTTCATTAATGTTACGTCAGTTTTTACTGCTAATTTACATGTTAATAGATGTTTTTTCTTTGATCTAGGTTCATAGCTTCACGGCAACCTAGGCTTTGCGGCTATAGGCAAGAGCAGCGTGGAGAATGAGAAGAACCTTGACGATCGTCCCTTAATTAAAAACGCCCTAGTGTTGGAGATGGCGGGAATTGAGGAAAAGCCTTCTGCCACAATTCCCAAAAAGGAGGTAATTAATCGATGTGTAGGTTGGGGGCTCTAGCTCACTGGCCAACACCGGCTAGATTTCTCCTTATATGTATCACGTTTGTCTCTACGGGTGTTCACCGGTAGAAATGAACACAGACAATCCGTGTCTATCTGCCATTTAAAAATTCCTTGTACGTGTCCATCCGTGTTTGCCCTAATCCATATTATAATTTGTCTAAGTTTGTCCGCTACAGATTTGGACAAACACGGACGAACTTGAACAAATATTTTAACCTAAATTTTTATTATCATTCAAATTTTTTAGTACTTTTGTAGCATGTTAAAATTATTCTAATATGTTACGTAAATACTAGATCTATGTTTTCAAGCTGTTTAATACCTATGTATCATGTTAAATTTATCCTAATATACTACATAAGTTCAAGATTCATATTTTCAAACTATCTATTACCTATATAGCATGTTAAGACTGTTCTAACATGCTACATAAGTACTGGATTCATGTTTCTAGGTTGTTAAGTTCCTATGTAACATGCTAAAACTGTCCTAACAACTACATAAGATCTAAATTCTATTTTTTTCTAATAGTTAGTAATAATTACTACTATATTTAAAGGAGTGTTAGGTAACAGTGGCAGACGCAAATATTCACAGACACGGACAAGGGTATATCCACGTCCGTAGCTCATTACTAGTGTGGACAAAAAACTTGATCCGCATCCATGTCCACCCCAGACCAAAAAAATTGTACCCCAATCCTACTTCACAATATCAGTAACGTAGCACTGACATCCTCTTCCCCATTAACCCCTCCCCCACTGCTACAATTTCTTCCTCCTCCCTCTTTCCTCCTCCTTCCTCTTTACTCCTCTTCCTATACCTCCTCCTTTCTTATTTTTCTTCTCCTTCTCCTCTTTCCAACAGCTGGTGAGCCAAAGTGGAGCAAACAAGCATGCAATCAACAACCTTGCTAGTCTTGTTGTCCCTTCTTCTTTTCCTCCTATTCTCCCCCTCATTTTCCTCCTCCTTCCTTTTCTCCTCCCCTAACTGGTGGGATAGGCAGTGCGAACCAGCCAATTGGGCTACCACTAGAGGAGGAAGAGAAGGAGAATTGGGGGGGTGAATACATAGGGTAATAAGAAGAGAATAAGGAGTTATATATGAGGAGGAGAGCAATAAAAAAATCACAACATATTTTAATTTTGTGGGAAGTGAGACATTATTGGGGAAATAGAACCATTCATTAATCAATCTACATGCCGTAACTGCACTACCTTATGTCTACAAGACCTGATTGTACTATCCTTGTAACTCGTAAGTTTTATTTTAGCTTTTATATTCCTAACAAAACTAACTTTTATTGTTTCTTTAAAAAAAGCCCAAGTAAATCACTTATTTTCTTTTTTGTTCACTAAGAATTCAAAGGAAAGCTGCCAAAGCGTGGGAGATGGAGGAAATGATGTCGCCATTTGTATTCCTGAAAATAGTTGTATTGGTACTGATGCAAAGTTGTTCGCGCCTAAGGTAATACATACTTGTTTAATTATGGATGATAGATAGTGTAGCTAGCTCAATTGCTTTTTTTACCTCTGAGTCTACTTGACTCAAATCTAGGAGTGCATAGGGCCGGAGTGCCCCACCTGAAACTTTTCTGTACATATTATACTCGTAGTGCTCTTCTTCCTTTGCTTAACTTCCTCTTTCTTTCCTTCTGTTTCTTTTTCTCTCTTTTAATATGGCCACTACTAAATATTTTTGGATAAAATTCATTAAAGCAAAAGGAGAATTACACTACTTAGATATTGTCTCGTAGTATTTGGTCTTTTGTCTTTTCTATATGGATACTAGAATATAATGGTTTGGCTTGCTCATAGCTACCTAGCTACCCTCCCGAGACCCAATGGCCAACTCCTTTGTTTACATGTAACCAGCCATTAATTGACTAACAATCACATACTCCCACTTCATAATTTGGCAATAAACATGAATTGAAACCCTATTTTTAATAATAAAACAAGAATGATTAATCTGAATCATCACTGCTTCACTTTGCTAATATTATAAGCTCTCCCTCTACTACTTCACTCTTAGTTGGAACCAACAAACCAGAAAAGGTTGTAAAAGGCATGCACCAAAACCAAGAAGTATCAGCTATTGCAGTAATAAAGCTTAGTATGCCCAACTGTTACATGCCATACCTAGAATCTAAGAGACCCATTAGCATCCTTAATCATTTCAACCCATCATCCATATCACCATCAACATCACCCCTTCTCCCTCCTCCTCCTCCTCCTCCCCCTTACATACCCTTCATGAGCTCTGCCTGGCTTTCCTAATGAGACAAAATGTTTCTAGTTTTGACTCACTCATCATAAGTTAATTTGCTCAATCTCATATGAGACATTTGATATTAACGGATGTTGTCACTATCTATTTGTTTG
This sequence comes from Saururus chinensis, assembly GCA_035235625.1. Lineage (NCBI taxonomy): Eukaryota > Viridiplantae > Streptophyta > Magnoliopsida > Piperales > Saururaceae > Saururus > Saururus chinensis. The sequence goes on from CP141148.1 coordinate 3,154,834, forward strand.
TTGACTGGAACAACAATTAACTCTTTGCTTAATTTGTTCTTGGATTCTCAATGTTCATCTACTACAATTATTTTTTAGAACTTTCCCCCCAATACACTATTAATTACTAGCTCAATCAATTGAATAATATAAAGTTATAAACTTGATATGAATTATACATAGAGTCCCGTTTATATGAGCCCGGGCTCATATATCTCTATGTGAGCCCGGGCTCTATGGGCCGTCGGATTTGCATGTGGCGGCCCATATTATTTATGGGTTTATAATACTCATAAAACCCATGAATATTATGGGCCATTAGATGTAAATCCAACAGCCCATAGAGCCCGGGCTCACATAAGCATATATGAGCCCGGGCTCATATACACTTTTTCCTTATACATATTAGGAGTCTACGTACACATAATTTTGCACTTTGTTAGGTGTATAGATTTCTGCCTCTGGGCCAGTGCATAGTAGGAAGCTCTTACACTGACAACTATATTCCTCCCCCTCCCGTCTTCTTCCCTGGCATTGGATCCCAAGTAAAATGCATAGGGAGGGGGAGTTTCCACCCCGACCAGGTCTGCCCAGTTCTCAGCATTCCCTGCCGACCAGCCTCTGTGCAATGCTGCCTTTACCTTGCACAATATTGTTGTGCACAGAAGATTAGACTAGTTTCCCCTTCTATCAATGTACTCCCTCCTTAATAATTGCATTCGGAAAAATAGTACCAAATTACTTAAATTTAATAAAATAGAATTATTAATATGAAATAATTTTTTGCCAAATAGAACTATTAATTTAGGACAGAGAGAATATGATACATGGGCTTAGCTTTTATTATGTACCAAAACGCCATAACCACGAAAAAAACAACAATAATCATTTCTCATAAAAAGGGGCAACATATTTAACAACATAGATAAAAATAATAACAACATTATAAGGATTTGAATACGAATTAGCAATTTCTTTAGTTTTGAAGAATGAGAAAGAGATAGAGAGATCAGTGGAAAGCATGAAGCAGGAGATAATACCGATGGTGCACTTATATAATATTTTTCACAAACATGGGTGTTTTGGGTATTCAAAATTTTATTAACAGCAGTCAGAGCATTATACGAGTGATGATCAATCTAAACAGCAGTTTTATTTTGCTTTGTTAACTAAACTTACGAAAGCATCCATTCCTTTCTTCATTCAGGAAAGAGAGGAAGAATGGCCAAAAGATGACAGAATTTCTGCTAACGAGCGGAAAACCCTGCTTACCATATCAAGTGTCTTAATCACCTTATCTGGTGCTGCAATCTTTGGCGGTCTGCATGATCGCATTGGGAACGAGTACTCACGCTTCATCCACAGAGACTTGTTCAAGGCTTGCTCCTATTCATTGTACACCATGTTCTTCGCATCCAGCTGCCTCTTGATACTCTCTTTTAAGAAACAAAAGAGCAAGTACTTGGGTTGGCTTGTCAATTTGGCCACATGTGGTGCCTTGGGGTCTGTCTTCTTTGCGACAGCCTTTGCACTTTGCCTTTTGCTGGATGTGAATATGGTGGGAACAATACTGGTGATCGCTTCTGCTGTTTTAGCACTTGCCTTGGTTATCTTCACGGTCTATTGTGGCTAGGCTACTAATGGGAAGTAAATTGCAGGTGAAAAGAATAATATTATGAGCCAATAGGAGGATGCTTAATTAGTATCCAGCTATTGGTATGGCTGACAAAGACTTGTTTTATGTATCAGGAAAAATTCTGTGAGTGCCTTCGTAGCCTATCCGAACAGTCGACTATGAGAGGTGTTAGTAATTGAGTCAATTATGCCGATCCGCCATGGAGTGCATTGGTTGGATCTCTCCCTCTTGAAAGAGAGGTCTGAGGATCAAATTCCGGCCCTGTGGCATGTGATGTGTATGGCTAGCGCGTGAATTGTAACTATTGAAGAAAACTCCCAATTACAAGCTAGTATATAATACTTGCTTTTATTTTGTCACTTAATTGCACTTATGGTACGGTTTTGTGGTGTATGTGGTTTGATGTGTTAAAGGGATGGCATCATTAAAGATTGGGATCACTTTCAGTAAATCCCTTATCTCATTCTTTGTCAATGACCCAATCTCAATAGCAAATAGGTTTTTGCCCGAATGGATCGCACGATTGATCACCCCTTTGTAGATATAACATTGCTAGAGGATTGCACGAGTTTGTTTTGCTTCTTAAGGAAGTGTCTACGCACTAATCAATCGATCACTTGATCAATTAGCCTGCATGATGAGTTACAGAATTTTGTTATTTTTTACTTCTTTTTGCTTAGTTACTAGTTGAGAAAATTAGATAATTGGTCAATGTTAGCAGTGACCCAATTCATCGCCAAGACTATGTAAGATTGTGATTCCCTAGACTTCTTTGTTTTACATCTCAAGAGAATCATGTGCTGATGGAGATAGAGATTTCGAAAAATGCTTAAGTCATGGATATTGGTGGAACATGAAGTAAAGGTCATCAAATGTTCTTTGCAAGAGAAGTATTTGTAACCTAGGAGAAGGTGATGTGTAAACTTTTTATTTCTATAGTGAATTTCTAAATGATCAACAAGGGCCCGTGGTTCTTCCCGGATAGGGTTTTTTACATAAAAAATCTTGTATGTTGATTATTTATTTTAAATTTTTGCAACGCGCATGATTTAGGGTTTAGTTGGGTTATGCATGATAAAAATGCTATTAATGAACTGAATTGATCAATTGGAATATTTACGGAGGTTTTTAGTTAGTATAATTGAGTAGTCATTAATTGATAAGAGTTATACATGCTTTCTGTGATGTATAGCCCTTGCGTAAACCTTTATACAGTCTTCTCACCATCAAGTGTGATACCCTTTATTTTTCAAGAAAAATATAATTTTTTTATTTTCAAATTTTCTTTATTGGTAAGCCACTAACGTGTCGGTAATCATGTCAATGTGCAATGATGTCAATGTTAGCGAGCATTGACGTATTGATGGTTGTGTTGGTGAAACTGTAAATTGAGATTGTTTCAAAACTAGTGAGAAATTATGCAGTTTGGGACTCTTTGAATGGTTACGCCCTATTTAAAGGGAGTAAACTATATGATTTTAGGTTTTTGGGGAAGTCTATGTGAAGTCCAAGTGAGAGTGAAGTGTTTTGGAGGAAAACAACAAGAGGATTCAAGCCATGAAAAAAATTCAGAGTGGATTAAAGGTTGAATTGCACCATTTTCTGTTGTTTAATGTTTAAATTTCATGCTCTTCATTCTTCCTTGAGTTTTTAGCAAGTTTAAATGTATGCATGAGACTTTTCTCATAGCATTTTTATCATGTTTAGTGCAATAAAAGTAATTTCCCATGACGATGGTTTCATAATCTAATTTCAAGTATAAACTATAAAGAACTTGATCTTTATAAAGATTTTACCTTGTTTTGTTGGAAGAAAATGTTCCAAGAACCAATGTGGTCTCTGCTTGTATTTTTCTTAATCATTGACATGACCAATGGCATGTAGGTGATAGGAGGAAGATAACAATACCGACTTGACATGCTGAGCAGTGTTAGTGTTTAACCTATCACTCGCAGTGTGATCGACACATTGGTGTGGTGTTAGTTAAGTGGGCTTCCACATCCAACCCATGGCCAGTAAGGGTTCTATGGGACATGGATGAATCGATGCCCTGACCAACACATCAATGAAGTTACTGATGGTACATTAACACTTACAAATTCAAACATGTTTTATGTTTTGTTAACACTCAAGGACAAAAGATCTAAGTGTTTTGTTCGCTTCAAAAGTGAGTCCTTTTACCCACGTAGATAAAAGGGTATAGTACGAAAAAAGATTATGATCTTTCGGCTCACCAAAAGTGGGAGTTATATGTAGAGTAGCTCTCCCTGGCCTAGGAGTTTGGTTTAAATAGATCATAGTACTAAAAGATGAAAGGTCGAGCACAACGCAATATAGGAGGCCAATTTCGATGATCATGGAAGTCAAGATCTCAATCACTTGGGTTCATGAGCCTTTATAGGCATTCATTTTGTAGTATAGATGGAGTTGGGCATGACCATTTAGTTAACCCATTTCTTTACCTAACCCAACCCAAGAAACATACTTAAGGGGATGCTAAAAAAATGGGCCGGTTTATCCAGGTCACCAGACACTCATGATTTGGCAGGGTTACACTCGCCCAATCGGTCAAACCGGTGACATGTTGACTTAGGTCGGTCTGGTTCGAACACTGAATGAATATTACATAAGTTTTTTGTAAAGAGGGAGGAAGGCTAGATCGGGGGAACCTGGTTGCCGATTTGTATGGGACACATGGTTGGTGGCACATGAGATGCCCTTCCAACTGCAGGGGTTGGTGTTGGTCTATCCTAGAGTTTTTCCCAATTCTAGGCTCTTGAAGCAAGCAGTCAAGGTGGAGAACTCGGTGGCACTATAACAAAAATGACTATTGGCGACGCTTTTATTAACGACGCAATACAAAGTGTCGCTAAAAACTACTCTTTGCAACGCAAATATATGTGTTAGAAAAAATAACTATTAGCGACGTTTTAAAAAAAAACATCGTAAATAGTACAGCTATTAATGATGCTTTTATAAAAGCATTACTAGTAGTTATAAGTTTTTAAAAAATTAAAAAATTTAGAATTATTTGTGACCCTTTTATAAAAGCGTAGCAAACAGTGGTATTCTTAGTGACGCTTAAAAAATGCATCGCAAATAAAAATAAGGCTATTTTTTTAAAAAAAATTAAGACTATTTGGCAACACTTTTTAAAAGCATCGCAAATAGTAGTACTATTTGTGACATTTTTTAAAAAGTGTAGCCAATAGTGCTACTATTTGTGACGCTTTTAAAAAATATCTTTAATATTTTTATGTTATTTAATATTTATTATTTAAATATATAATAAATAAATATTAAAATTTAAGAAAACTTCACAAATATAATATATTTAAATTAATATTTATTATTTTAATATATATTATAAATAAATATATAAATAAGAAAAAAATTAAATAAAATTCCCCTACTTTCTCCCTACTCCTCCTCGGAGCTGGAGCTCACGTTCTTACACATGATTGAGAGAGAGAAGAGAGCGAAGGGAAGAAAAAGACAAGAGAGAGATAGAGGAGAGAGAGACAAGAGGGGAGAGAGAGGAAAGAAAGATGAGAGAGAGCAAGAGAGAAATAGGAGAGAGAGTGAAGAGATAAATAGAGGAGAAAGAGAGTTAAGATAGAGATATAGAGAAAAGAGAGATAGCGGAGAGTGAGTGGAGAGAGTGTGAGTAGATGGAGGGAGTGAGAGATGAGAGGAGAGAGACGGAGATGAGAGTGAGGAGTGAGAGAGGAGATAGAAGATAGGAGAGAAAGAGAAAAGAGAGGAGTCATAGAGGGGAAGAATTTAATTTAGATTTTTTTTAATTTTTATTATATATTATATTTTAAAATTAATAAAAAAAATTAAAAAGTAATATCGACACATAAGAATATTCATCGCTATTATATTTTATTTTAATTTTTATTAATTTTAAAATATAATATATACTAAAAGAGAGACAAAAAGGAGAGACGAGAGAGGGAGAGAGCAGAGAGAGATAAAGAAAAGAGAGAGGAGTTAAGAGGGGGGAGAATTTAATTTAGTTTTTTTTTAAATTTTTATTATATATTATATTAAAAATTAATAAATATAATTAAAATTAAATGTATTAGCGACGCATACAAAAATGTGTTACTAATAATTGAGGCATTAACAATGCATGGGTATTAACGATGTATTTGTCTATGCGTCGCTATTACCTTTTAATTTATTTTTATTAATTTAAATTAGAGAAAGTGAAAGGAGAGAGAGGATATAGAGAGAGAAAGAGGATGATAGAAGAGAGATAAGAGAGAGAGGAGAGGGAGTAGGAGGAGAGAGAGCAAAGAAGAGAGAGGAGAGAGATGGAGGAATTTGATTTTGATTTTTTAGATTTTTTTATTATATATTATATTTAAAAGATAAAAAAATTTAAAATAAAACTTATTAGTGACACATATTCCTATGTATCACTAAGAATATGCATCACTAATACCCTATATATTGGCGACGCATATGCATATGTGTTGCAAATACCTAGCTAATACCTTTTATTTTTATTAATTTTAAAATATAATATATAATTAAAAATCCCAAAAAATAAAATTAAATTCTCTTCTCCTTTTTAAAGACGAGGTTACGTTGATGCGCGTAAAAAAGAGATGAGCAAGGAGGAGAGAGGAGAGAGACGAAGAGAGAAGAGAGGAGAGTGCTGAGAGGAGAGAGAGAAGATAGGGGGAGAGCAAAGAGTGGGAGAGAGAGATGAAGAGTGAAGAGAGGAGAGAATTGAGAGAAGATAGGAGAGAGAGTGAAGAGAGAGGAGAGAGACAAAAGTGAAGAGAGCGAGGAGAGAGAGGGAGGGAGAAAGAGGTAGAGAGAGGAGAGAGAAATTTTTTATTAAATTAATAGCTAATTGCGACGTTTGTTATAAGCGTCGCAAAAATTGCCCTTTTGCGACATTTATTCAGAAGCGTCGCAAATAGCTATTATTTGTGGAGCGTCTACGAGGCGTCGCTAAATTAATTCGATGTGCGGGTATTAATCCCCCCTCTCATGATTCGATTCCTATATGCCACCCCGCTGCTCCAATTCCCCCCCTCCCCAGTCGCCCCGGTGCCTCTGTGCTGCACCAGCTCTGCCACCGTATCCCCTCCTCCCTCATTTGCTTCCCCCTCTCATCCTCCTTGTTTCTGCCCCCCCCCCCCTCCTCCCCACCTTGAGGAAGTGTAGGAGATGGGCTCCATCTTGTCAAAGTAGGGGAGCCAGACTTCGACGCTCGTCCCCGAAATCTTGCAAAATTTTTTAAAATTTTTTATTTCTATTAGTGATTTATTTCTATTAGTGACGCTTTTAAAAGCATCGCTAATAATAAATTTTATTATTTTATAATTATTAGCAATGCTTTTAGTAGTGTCGCTAATAGTGAATTTTTTTATATTAGCAACGCTTTTAAAACCATTTCTAGTAGTGATGTTTTTTATACTAGTGATGTTTTAGAAAACATGGCTACTAATTTACTATTAGAATAATTTATTATTAGCAACGCCTTAAAAAATATTGCTAATAAAATTATATTAATGATGCAAGAAAATATGTCACTATTAGAACAATAGTGACTGAACTTTTTTTAACGCATTTAATGATGCTTATTAAGCGACGCTAATAGTCGCTAATAATATTTTTATAATTATTAAAGATGCTTAAAAGTATTACTAATAGTCTTTTTATTTATTATAATGTAAAATTTGTCTATGATGCTATAGAATGAAAAAAAAAGAAGAAGCAAACACCAAGAGCAAAGAGGAAACACGGAGAATAGTTATTACTTCTCCGTGGCCAGCAGCGATGGGGAACAGCAGGCACCTTTTTCTTCTCTTCACTAGTTTGGCGATATGAGAAGGGAAAGAGATGGAAGAGAGGCTTGGAGCGAAATGGCCACGGAGAATATATAGTCATTGCTTCTCCATGGCCAGCGGGGATGGGGAACACCAAGCACAAAACTTCTATCACACCTATTTATTTTCTTCACTAGTTTGGCGATCAGAGAAGGGATAGAGATGGAAGAGAGGCTTGGAGCGAAATGGCCACGGGATGGAGTGGAGGAGTTAAGCAAACAAGCACATGGGTGGGGTAGGCAATAGACAGTAGCCTCCAGCTGCTGCTGCTATGTACCACAATACAACATTGCGCAGCACCACACTACCACATTAAATGCTCTATACTACACTACCACATTGAACAGAACCACACTACTACATTAAAATTATGGAAGGCCGTATTGGTCAATACGGGTGCCTATCGGCCGATATGTACCCGTATCGGTCGATACCAGTACGATACGGGGGGCGATACGTCCCCCACAGGAAATACCGATACGTACCGGCCGTATCGGTCATACCGTATCGATACGGCCGATATATATCGATATAGTATTTTTAAAAATATTTTTTTATTTAAAAAATTATTTTTTAATTAAAAAAATTAATTTTTTTTTGAAAAAAAAATTTTCAAATTTTTTTCTTAAAAATAAATACACAATTCAAACCCAACTTCTTTAAAAGTTTAAGTTTTAGTTATATTAAAAAATTTATTTTTAAAGTTATATGAGATCAATACGGGTAGGTCCATACAATTTATATAATTTTTTGTTTTACATATAGTGCTCCACAAATATATATTTATTTAAACATATAACTTAAACTCATATTAAGTATATTATTTATTTTTAAAATTAATTAATTTTAAAGCACTTAATATTGAAAAGAATGTCCAATAATTTATATGGGATGGAGAGCACAATAATATATAGTTATGAATGAACTAATTTTAGAATACTCGTATCGGTTGATACAGCATTATATGGTTTTATTATGCTCTAAAAGAAGTATTATAATGATATATTATTAATTATAATTTTTTTTATATTTATAAAAGGGTTTATACCCATTTTGGCGCGTACCAAGCGTATCATCGGCGCGTACCCGTATCCATAATCATCGATACTCTTATGCATATCGATACGGCCTTCTATGATTAAAATACGCATGCTAACGGGTCAACTACGGGCTGACCCATAGTTTAACCAGGTCGACCCAGCCTGGCAACCAATTCACATTGCATCTGACCCCATGGCCACAATGTTAGATAAACATCAACCACTGTCCAGTTTTTACCACTTTTATTGTTGCAAATAATTTTAAAAAATATTTAATAATCTTGGGTTTTGCCGGGATGTACTTGGCACCCTTTTTCTTGTTTGTAGCTGCTTTTATTATATTACTCAGTTCATCTTAAATTAATAACTCTATTTAGTAAAAAAATATATTTTATATTAATAACTTCATTTTATTAAATTTAAGTACTTCGGTATTTAAAAAATAGTATTATAAGTTAATTTTTTAGTCTATTAAGTGTGAGTTTCACTATTTAATAAAAATTACTATTTTTTAAAATAAAACTCTTAATATAAGATAAATAAAATATTTATTTATATACAGCATACATAATGACAACTTAAATCCACTAAAGCTACATCATTCACTAGTCGTTCACCAGCACACTCGCTAGCTCACATAATTTCACATATATTAGCAGCTGTGCACTATCAATCCAGTGGAATTGACAACTTGTGCGACGCCATGTGAATTTGAATTCACATTAGTGGGGCAAAAGAGAAATTTTTCCTTTGATGAAAAGTCAATTGAACATATAATGATGCATTCTATTTGTCAAAAAATTATCAGTTTTTGTGATTTATTGACTTTTTTTATATATAATTAATTAATTAACTTGGGTTTAAAACAAGATTCGAAGGTAAAATTATAGTCACCTTCCACATACCGCACTAATTGGCAGCTTCGATGAAGTCGTCTATACTTGTGCTGCAGGGTGAAACCCTCCAAGCCTTCTGTTGAACGCCATTGAACACCTTAGGATCCTCGCATAGGGAGACAAGAAGGGCCAGCACGCCAGGCATAGAAGCAGAAATCAAAACCCGAGTTCTGCCCAGCATACCCAGCTCCAGCAGGAGGCAAAGTGCACGGGCCACAGCATAAACGCCTGAATTCAAGAGAACCCACATGATCCATGTTCCTCTTCCCCCGGCTCTTGCAAGAAAGTGGCAGCAAGGAGAGGCACAAGAAGGAAACGTACAGCATATATGAATGGACCCTCAAGAGAGATTTTCCTTGTATGGTGAAGTAATAGCCTGATGATACCATAGCTGGACAAAGAAAGAGAGATAAATGAAACATAGATGCGGGTCTTCATCTCCTCAGCTTGATCCCTGGATTTTCCATGGGCCTCTTCTCTGGGTTTTCCATGCTTTGTTCCAAAATGGAATAATGGAGTAAATATGTGAAGCTTATGGAAGTTGTTTCTGAGTAAGCATTTAAATTACACTATTCAGATGACAAAAAGAATGGATTTGCTTTCTTTATTTCCTCCGTAAGGACTATAGAGTTCCACTGAGAGCTACTTGATCAAGCCAAATGCCTGAGATGGCATAAGAATATTAAAAAAAAAACAGAGAAAATAGAATGCGAGGGTGGGATGAGGTTACCTCAGGAGCAAGGATGACCTAACTAGCATCTCAAATTTGATGGCCAGTCTGCCAATTCCGGATTAAAGGAGACGAAGTTTCTTCTCCCGTACTCTGGGAATGGCTTGACTTGAGCGTTTGCTGTGCTTTTTTGGATTGAAGACTTAGCGTTTACTTGGACCAAGTCTAAATTGCTTCATGTTCTTAGAAAAATGTTTTCAGTAACAAATTTTACACCAATGAAGTAAGCCCCACTTATTAATAGTATTGAAATAATGAAATAGAATTTTGAGGTGTGAAAGGTAGCCCCATAATAGCACTACTCCTGTACTTATCCTTGTCAGAAAATTCATTTTCTCTCTATCTCGTATTAAGTATTTAATTTAATTTTTTAAAAATAAAATAACTTATTTTTTAACGCAAATAGAGACAAAAACATGTTAATAAGGAAGATTCATTAAGAAAAAAGTTAATAAAGGAGTTTGTAGGTGGACCACAACAAATTGACGAATTTTATAATGATAAAAGGGCAATCAATGAGGTGGTAAGAGAGGCACATTCCTAGGAGAAGAGAAGGCAGATGTCAGAAAGGAAAATGTTTCATGGCCGGCCTCCATGACCATGGTACATAGCGCTCTTGGCATTACATGGTTGTCTAATGTAGTACATAGCTACTAGCTAACTATGTTAGGATTATATATCTTATATTAGGTGTATTAGATCATGCTCGGAGTCTATGTACCATGGTTATACACCATGGGAAAAGTGGCATGATTGTCTCAAAAGAAAATAATGCTTAAGTGTCGTTTGGTAGCCACATTTTCTTTTATTTGGGCCTCACTTTCCCCTTAATCTTCCTTTGATGTTGTACTTTATGTCAAATTTCTTTCCCTATAAATAATGATATTTTTTTGTTTAACAACTTACATTAATTATTTCCTAATAAATTCAAAGCAAATGACCGCAAAATATAATCTTACATTAAAAAAATTTACAAACTACCTTTGTGGAAAAGTATTTTCTACATAAATGACTCACAGATCCTTGTGATGCATGCCCCCTCACATATTTTGACGCACATTAATAACATATTTCTTTACAAAGGTGTTTGATACAAAATATTACTTTCTACACGTTCAAGGTGTTGCCAAATGACACCTTACTCTGTCGATGATGTAGGGGATTTCGAACAAAGCATCATGATTGATATAGTGTCAGGCCAATGTCCACTTTATCATGATGCTACAAAACATTAAGAGCTTATAGTTCAATTTAAGAATCATGTTAATAAGAGTAATGCCTCATATAATATACATACATAGAGGCTCACATAAACTATATCAGTGATGGCTTTTTATGGGCCATTAGGTGAAGATCTGAGGGTTATTTTTGAATTTTATTAGTGTAGCCAATACAATGATTCACTTGGTAGGTATGTAACTCATCCCCAAACATTAGCCTAGTTCTACTGCCCCTTTGTTCTCCTCTTCCTATCTCAGCCGGCAATTTCGGACCACCGGAAGAACCACCTAGTTACCCCGTAAGATCGGCCAACACAAGTCCCTTCTTTGGGTTGACAACTTCCATACCACTGACTTGTCCTTCGCATTGCTCATCGTGTCCCCATCCCCTAACTCCAATAACGATAACAATGTTGGCAATGGATCCCTATCCACAACTTTGTTCACCTCGTTGCTGACAAGATCAATTTCCCAAGTAGCACACCAAGAGATTGTTTCCCAGCTCTTCAGTAGTGACGATGCCAAGTCGATTGTCACAGCCAATTCCTTAATATCTTATAATTTAATGAGCTAATTGTAATTTAACTAAAAACAAAGTGTAATATCAAGGGTTTCATTTATTATTCTTATGTGAAAGGAGTTTAGTATAAAAAGAGAAATTGGAAGGAGTTGTAGATAATAAAAACAAATTGGAAGTGCCTACTTCAATAATAAGAAATGTATCAACATAATTTATCAAAGTACCCTTGCAAGATAAAAAATGTTCTAGAGATAAAAGATATTTTGGTAATTATTCCTAACATAATATGAAAAAATGAGGTGAGGAGAAAAAGGGTTTCACCTCTCTCTATAAATAGGGGGATGGATTAGAGAGAGAAATGGAGGAATGGTAGTTTGTCGTTGGGTACTTCAACGCATCTAAAGCCTATCTAAATGAACATCAATATGTAGCTCGATGTGTCAAAGGTCAAACGCCCACTAGGCTATTGGCATATGCCCAATAATTAAAAGACACCTTACTTCACTTGGTGGGTTCCATATTATAAATACGAACCTTGTAATTCAAAAGAGACACTTTGAAGCTCGAGAAGGCGACCAAAGCTATGGAAATGTGATTTTTCAAAGAATATAAACAATCCAAGGGGGGGAATTAAAGAAAGTGAAGATGAAACTTAAAGAAATGGATTTTTGAGTTCAAAGACTAGTGAATTCGAGGTAGCATTGTCGTCTATCAATAATGCTTGAGTTATTATGTGATTTAAAAGAAATTTAGACAAACACATGTTGAATTTCAATAAGATTTCCATGAAGTTGTACTATCGACATGGGGCTTGGCATGCGTCTTCAACTAATTGATAGGTGTTAAGGGGTTTTCTGAAAAGGTTTGACAGACTCTTCAACTTGTCAAGGTGTCGATAGAGACCCAAAATGAGAAAATAAAAACAAAAAAACAAAAGGGTATAGAATGAGAAGCCTTGGGATAATTATCTCAAAGAGTTATGTAGCATCTAATGGAGATCAATTAGACTCAAGATTTTGGGCTTTCTAGCTTTCAATAGAGTCAAGAAGGATCTATATGAGGCTATCAGCAGCGGCCCAAGGTGACTTCAACAGATAGGTAGGCATGTCAAAGAGTAGTCGATAGTGAGGTCAACAAAGAATCATATTAATTAGACTCAAGATTTTGAGCATTCCATTTTAAGTAGGCATGTCAAAGAGTAGTCGATAGTGAGGTCAACAAAGAATTATAAACAATTTAAAGGAAATTGATGCATAACAAGCAACATAAGGACGTAAGACACCTCTAAAATTATAAAGAAGGTATGGGAAGAGAAGAAAGAGGGTGAAACTCTTGATAATTTAAAAAAAATTGGCTAATGAACTCTATACAGAGGAAAGTGATTTAATAAGCTAAAACAGTAACTTGAGGATTGATAGGGCCAATTGAGGGAAGAAACTATCACAACCGATAATTTTTAACATATTTTCTAAAAAATTCACATTCTTTTTTGTAATATGATGGGAAAAATTATGAAATCTGGTGACTGTAAAAACAGTTTTATAATTTAAAGCATCATACATCTATCTTTTTATATAAAATTTTCTTTTCCAATCATCGTATGGTCAAACCAAACATTCTCGAGCGTGAATCTACAACAAAACATACAAAATAAATCATCATGACCATGAACTTAATCATAAATATATCACAAACATCTCTAAGTACAAGTCCCACAATAGTCCGAAGTCTAAACCCCAAATACAAGTCCAAAAAATTCTTATTATGATAAAATATTATATTCTCGTAGATAGATTAATGCTCTGATACCATTTGTAACACGAGGACCCAAGCCGGGGCCCACAAAATCTCTAATAAATTTTTTTCTTTCCTTCAGCCAAGAATCATCATTTGTGTACGTAGACTTAGGTTGTAACGATCATTTACACATGACAAAGATTCATAATTTGTCGCGTGTAAATTAGAATAAAACTTATTATTATAATTAATTTGGATCGGGCCAACATTGCCTTGTCGTTAATTGCCTAGGTATGTATTGGATATTATTCCAATATGATAGGATCCGAACATAGTTCTTCCTAATGGCTACTACTTACATCAGGCATCACAAAATCAAATACTTTAAAATACATATATATTGATATCCCATCAAAATTTTACTAAAATTTGTAATCTATTTGAGTAAAGTGAAATTTAATAAATCAACAAAATCGTACATCTCGCTCTACCATAAAGCGGGATCAAGCACACACACATGTCTCGCTCTATCACTGAGCCGAGACTGAACAACACACACCACACACCACACTATCAAAGCATAGCAGATTAGAACACAAAAGATCAAAGCATGGCATGACACTTCAAATCATATCAAATAAAGCATAACACAGTAATTCCAATCAGAACATCATAACAATTCATACATCTTAATTAGTACATTATTATCACTAATTAAGATGTGCAAGCATATAATTAATTTAACACCCTAACTTAACTACTTAGGATGTATACGTATTCACATACAGAAAATCAGGTATACTTACCTATAAAAGACATCGGAAGCAGCAACATCCTCCTTTCAGATGCAGATATGGAGGGAAGAATCTCATTCGCAGTAGGTGGACAGCATTCCTTAACTTGGGGATATTCCTTACTTTCTGTACTCGGAGCTGACGGATAGGACATCCTCTTTTCATAGACATATTTCTCCTTCCGTGCTTGTGAACTATGGGCGGAGTCTCCTTTTAGCTCGGGGATGCCTTTCTTACTGGGTGGTGGAGGACAGAGCCTCCCTGACTCTAAATTGTTTCTCTCATTGTTGTAAGGACTCTCATTTTTTAACTGGTTTATTTTAATGTTATTTATCGGTTATCGTGTGGTTTAAGTATTTTATGATTAAATTCAGTGGTTTTCAAAAATAAATGTGGTTTCTAAAGGTTTTAAGCAAAACTAACTCTACATTTATGATTCTTAAGTAGTTTTTGGTCAATTTTGAATTTTTGAGATTTTTCACTAATTTTCCAAAAGTTAGGGTTTGGCGGGACCCCCCTACGGACCCCACCGATGAAATTAGGGTTTTTGGACCAAAATGCCCCAAACATCAATGGAAGATTCTATGAAAATTTTTAGAATTTTTCTAGACCTAATTTTTGGTTAAATTGCCAAATTTCCTAATTTTAGTTAAAAACTCTATTTTCACCCCACATTTCTATTAGGTATAGCCCAACCCCTCCTATAAAAGGAAAAGGCTGTGTCATTTCCCATTTGGAAATAAGCTTAGCTAGGAGATTTGGAGCCCTATCTCCTATTAGGCCCAAAAAGGAAACGATTAGAGGTGAGTTTAGCTTAATCTTGGCTTAATCTCTAGGTTTTTCTTAAACTCTTCTTAATCTTGACTCCCCTCATCATTTCAATCCATTTTGAAAGCATAAAACTACTATTTTACCTCTCTTCTCCAAGCCTTAATCTTCATAATCTTGTTTTTAGGCTTTTAAAACCCTAGATCTAATGTTTACTTTTGATTTTTTAAAGCTAAATCAAGATTAGTTGTATGTTAACTTAAAATCGTGTTTATGGAAGGTGTTGGAGGAGATTGAAGGTTCATTGCTACCCAAATCAACAAGGAAAGGTAATGGGTTCTTCAATCTCAACTTTGGGTAGTAAAAATCTTGGTTTTTATGATGTTATTTGAAGTAGATTTGCTTGATTTAGGCTCTAATGGTGGGTTTAATAAATACTAATCTTTTACTTCAATTTCTTAGGGTTTTGTCTTAGAAAGGTTTAAATTAGTGTTCTGGAAGGTTTGATGAGTTTTTGATAGTGTATGAGACAATGGGTGAAGATTTTGAGGTGTTTTCATGGTGTCTCGGTTTTGATTTTCGAAATGAAGAAGAAAGTCAAAACTGCTTTGTTGGCGATCGAACGGCCTACCAGGGCGATCGATCTGCAACACTACATTTTTGGTAGATTTTCAGTTTAGCTGATTAAACGGTCTTGCAGGGCAATCGAATGGCTACACAGTAGTTTTGCTATTTTTTAAATTTATACTCATTTTAATGTTTTACTCTATTTGATGATTCTAATGGTTATGGGAGGTGTGTTATGATGAAATTAGGCTATTGGAGGTGTAGAAATGATGATGGAAGTTTATGGAATTTGTTTAAGTGTGGTCATGTGGCATTATATTATGTTGATAACTATGCATGTTGATATTGAAGTACCTTGAACTTTTGAATGTGGAATTCATATTATTAGAATATGTTTCCAGCAGGGATATTATATGAAAAATGGTGAGATGTGTTCTCTTATAATGAAGATGGTTTATCGGTAATTGATGTGATCATGTTGTGGCTTGATGTGTGAAAAAACCATATTTGTGGGAGTGATCGTTCAATTTCACATGGATGGATTTAAGCTTTATGGTGGTTTTCGCTTTAATTTTAGTTTGCAATCATAGTTTTGAATGTGTTTAAGCATGTGTATATTGTCTTATGAGTTTATGTCAAACATTGGTCATGTGCTTAGAATATGCATAAATACACACACGTATGGGGAATCTACCATGAAATTGTAGTTAATTTTGGCTTGATTATGATGCATGAGGGGACTGATTGGGAGCACGTTCCATGTGTTGGAACCCATGTAAGTCTTGCTCACGAATGTATTATGATATTGTGTATCATGGATCGGTATTCATGGACAAAGTTTTACTGATGTTTAATCGGAATTAATCGATTGTATGCAATGGTTAAGATTGCGTGCTGGATTAATCGCTCAGTGAATTAATCAGAACTTGGTTGGTCCGAAAGGACATGTTTTCGATTTAAGTTCCTGTGTGGAACATGTATTGTGACGCCCCGACCCGAAAACCAAACTGGGCCGGGGGTCCGAAAATTGACAAAACCGAACCCAGAACCAAGAGCGACACACTCTGAGTGCGAGAGTCTTCTTGTTCCTCTATACGCTACGGAACTTTAGCACTCCGTTGCGCGTAGGCAAGAACTGGCCTAATTATATAACTAATTCGGACCGGGCCAACGTTGCCTTACCGTTGGTTGCCTACGTACATATCGGATAGCATCCACGATGTTACTCCGATACGATCGGATCCGGACGTAGTTCTGCCTACTGGCTACTACATACATCAAATCATACGAAAACACATACGTATACCCGAATATTTAATCGGGGTTATACGAAAACCCGTAAAATACCGGCAACACATATCTCGCTCTATCATAGAGACAAGCATCACACGACCACCACAACATGCCTCACTCTATCCTAGAGCAAGACCATCACATTCACACGTCTCGCTCCATCACTAAGCCAAGACCACGTGCATCACACGTCTCGCTATATCACTTAGCCGAGACCGCACGCATCACACGTCTTGCTCTATCATAGAGTGAGACGAAACACAATCATAGGTCTCGCTCTATCACTGAGCCGAGACCGAACACACACACAACACGTCTCGCTCTAACCCAGAGCGAGACGGCACACATCATGGCATATAAGCAAAGCATATCATAAGATAAACACACGCACAACCCGTCTCTCTCTAACCCAGAGGGAGACGACACACATCATGCATATAAGCAAAGCATATCATAAGATAAACACATGCACAACCCATCTCTCTCTAACCCAGAGGGAGACGACACACAACATGGCATATAAGCAACACATATCATAATATTAACACACGCACAACCCGTCTCTCTCTAACCCAGAGCGAGACGGCACACATCATGCATATAAGCACATATCATAATATTAACACACGCACAACCCGTCTCTCTCTAACCCAGAGCAAGAGGGCACACATCATGCATCATGGCATAAAAGTATAGCATAACACACATCATAACTAGCACATGTCGTTATAATTAAACTAGGAGGTAAGAAACTCTTACTCCCCTGATGTCTCACGGGGTAGCGGTAATCGGGAAGCTCATTTCTGGGCGTCCTCCCCCTCAGATCCGGAGACAGCGGACAGAGCCTCCTCTAGCCTCCATACGTTCTTCGCCTTGCACCAAAAGACAACCTGACCAACTCTCCCCTTTCCCGCAGACCTCGTTTTCTGCGCCCGTGGGCGGTGGACAGAACCTCCCCTACTCGGGGTATTCCTCACACATCATGGCCCTTCAGTGGAGAACGGAACCTCCCCTACATCGGGCCACTTCCCTTGATCTGGCCTGGTAACGGAGGACGAAGCCTCCTCTCTCTCCGGGCCATCTCTCTCTCACTCTCGGGGCAGGAGGACGGCGGATAGAGCCTCCTCTTGCCCCGGGTTGTTTCTCCCTTATAGGAGCACCAACTCGAGGAATGGAGTATGCCATTGCGTAGATCACCCTCGAATTAGCTAGAAACGCCTCAAGAACGGAAGAAAACGGACTCCAAAGGAGTCCAGAAACTCCCCCCGAAAATGAAACGGGATCCGGTATTTATAGGGGAGGAGCCAAGCGCTCTCAGGGACGCGCGCGACGCGCTGCGCTTATGCCCCGCATCACGCCGGGCCCAGCCCCGCACCTCGTGGGCCGACGTGTAGTTCCCGCGCATCTCAAGGGAGCTAGCCCGCGACGCGGGCCCTGTCCCGCGTACGCGCGAGACGACGCACGGATGACCGTGCATCGCGCGGGCCCGCGGGCCCCCCCGCCATGCGCCACACCGCGCATCGGGCAGTGCGGCTGACGCCAGCTATTTTGTCCTATCTAATTAAAATAATATTTTTCTATATTATTTTAATCCAAAAATATTTAAACTTCAACGCGCGATATCTTCTTACCCCGAAGTCGGAATTGCGCGTTCTACATACCGATGGACTCGTATTGATGAGCCCTTAGATACAAGACCACACATGGGTAGGTTATCCCATTCTTTTTGAGAGGGCCCTGCCCATGCAGCACGCTTCCCGAGGCTGTAGCTTTCGCTCCCGGCCTCCGTTTTGCGCATTTTATGATTCGTCACTCTCGTTACTCCGAGTTCTACCCATCTACAGGGGTTTCATCCTATGAAACTAACGACCCTTAATCACAAATTACTAGATTACCCTTAACCCACCTGGGTTAAGCGTAACCGGAAAACGGGTCGTTACATGTATACTCTCCGGATTGAGTCTAGTTAAATTGAGTTATGTGGGGACAAATTATGTACTTGTCTTGCGGATGAGATTATTGAGATTGTCATCTAGACCCTGAGAATCTAGAGTGGTACGCTTTGTGCACCAGCTACCACGTGTTCTAGGGTTCCCTGTGTGGGAATTCGGGTTCTCCCCACTGCAGGAGATGTCCAGGGGGAACACACCTGCTCGAGGTTCTCTGTGTGAGATTTGGACTTTACTGTGTGTACTATCCAGGCGAGCAACATTAGGGGCTGACAACCCCGACCTTCTTACATTTCCTGTGTGAAAATTTGACCGTGTCTCGCCTTTGTGGCCTTGACCGTGTCCTACTTGTGTGGCAATACTTGTGTTTACTCCATGATGGAGGCATTCACCATTTGTATTGATGCATGTTTATTATGAATGTTATGCATGATTGTGTATCATGTGTTTGACCCATTTGTCGTGCAGGGTGAATAAGGCTGATGTGATATGAATGCATAATTAGAAATAGTGTAATTAAGACACTATTATGCAGGTTTATGTGATATAATGCATGATTAGAAAGTGTGTGAATGTTAAACGATTATGCAGGTTATGTGATATAAATGCATGATCAGAAAGTGTGTGATTGAGATACTATTATGCAAGTTTATGTGATATGAATGCATGATCAGAAAAGGGTGTGAATGACACTTCCTATGTTATTTATGGGATTATCATGCTTGATTTGAATAGATATGAACCAATGCCTATGTGGGATGCATGTTAGGCTATAATTGTGAATATTTATGACTTGACTTAATAGGTAAGTCTTATGCAAGCTAGTTCTTACTTTTATGGTTAAATAGGGGTTTTAACTAGTAAATGATCAGAAAATGGTATAGCATGCTGATTTTAGATTTGAATTACTACATTGTCACGTCATCGGGTTTTTTGATTATTATAGTTATATTCAAACCATTATTTAGTTTTTATACTCACCCCACTTTCATTGTTTTATTTTGGGGCTGCATGGCATGACATGCAATCGGACAGGATCCTCTTTATGAGGAAAGATCGGAGAGAGCTTGGGAGTAGGAGTGGAGGCCACTAGATTTTGCATCTCTCTCCTTATTTTGTTTTGATGTTAGAACCCTTGTGAAGTGGTTCTTGTTTTCATACTTGTGATATATTATATCTTTAGTTTTGTTTGAGACCTTGTTTTGGAGCCAAGTGTGTTGGCAATGGATTATTAGTATGTAGGTTTGAGATTTGTGGTTTAATTTAGAGTTTAAGTAACTCTTTTGGTTCTACCTATTTACTCTTGCTCAAAGTAGTGTGTTACTCCGTTAATTAGACCGCCCGTGGTAAGGGCATAAGTCTTCCACTATTTCTTTAACCGTATTTCTTTACCATCACCCCGGTGTGCTGGACCGGCCCTTGAACCGGGTTCGGGTCGGGCAGTACCGGGGCATGACAGTTGTAACCTGGCAACTATGGACAAAATTTCGTCTTATTCATAGCCCATTTTTCTTTCTCCGGTGCTCGGGGATGATGGGTATGGCCTCTCCTTATATCGGGGCGTTTCCTCCTCATATATTCTTCAACTTGAAAAAATGACCCTCCATTGCGTAGAGCATGCTCAATTTAGTCAAGAACGACCCTTGAACGGACTAATTTAGAGCTAGGATGCTCAAAAACGGAGAAAAAGAAGTTTGTCGGCACTCGAGGATAACGAGCAGGACCTCTCCTTCCCTTGGGGTGTTTCCTCCTTATACGGTCTCCAACTCGAAGAAATGACCACTTCATTGCGTAAAGCATGTTCTATTTACTTATGAATGCCTCTTGAATGGCCTTAAACGGACTCAAAACACTTAGAAACGGGTGAAATGAAGTTCTAATTGAAAAAACGGGAGAAAAGGGGTATATATAGCCCTCAGTGCGCCGAAACCACAGTGCTAGAAACAGTGTTACACATGCCGCGGTCGCACGTACTGTACACGGTTCCATCGCGTGTCGTGCCTTTTCTTTTATTTATTTCTCTTTTTTTTAATGTATATCTTTAAACACGCATATCTTCCTACCCCGGATTCAGATTTGCGCATTCTTGGTACCGTTGGACTCGTTTCGACGAGCCCTTCAATATTAACCCACTTAAACCAATATATAATGCTCTTTATAAGTGGGTCCTACCTATTTTTCACAATTCTTGAGGTCATAAATTCCGGTCCTGACCTCCGTTTCTCCCGTTCTTTAATTCGTTACGCTCGTTTCTTTGAGCTCTACTCATATACGGAGGTTTCAACCTTTGAAACCCTCTATAATTTATCAAAAATATTTACTAATTACCTCTAACCCCCATGGCTAAACATAATTAGAAAAGCGGGGTGTTACACTTTATACTAAATAACTACCCTTCAAACCCGATGATAGTTTTTAGGTTTTATACCAAATAAATACCTTTCAAATCCGATTAAAATCATGTAACATCATTCAAATAATAATAATAATACTTAAAAGTTTGTATCCCAGTGAAATCCCTCTTAGAGGTGTATGAGATGCTATTATTTTAGCGTTCATCCAACCCCTAATAATAATCTTTTTCAAAATAATCTTTTATAAAAAAATTTCAAAATAGTAAGGTCAAGTCGTAGCATGGAATTAGAATTTAGAACCACCAACCCTTGCTTTTGGACCTCCTCCAAAAAGCAAGTGGTGGTGAAGCCTTCACTCGTTCCCGGCTTAAGAGAGGCGGGCGGAACCTCCCCTTGCGATGGGATAATCTCTACTTTTGGCTTAAAAGTGACGGGCAAAGCCTCCCCTAGCCCTAGGACAATTTCTTATTTTGGCCCGTAAGTGGCGAATGAAGCCTCCTCTTGTTCCGGGTCGTTTACCCTCTCTAGAGCGGCTAACTCAAAACATAGACCCTCCACAGGTAGGTGTGATTAGGCACTTGAGTGTGTCATTTCTCTTTCATTGGTTTAGTTGTTGTTAACAAACAATTGTGAAGTTGTAGATCCTGTGAATATTTTAATGTAATAGTTATATAAATCTTTATTATAGTTATTGTTATCACATTCAAATTATTTTGAAGATAAATAATACTCATGCCCCAAGTTCTTTATTTTAATGATTTATTTTGTATATTTTTATCGCTACAACAAATAAGATGGATTGATGAGATTTAAGATATTTTCTTTTAAAATGAAGGGGAAATATGTATTTTATGAAAATTTTATACATGGAGATTGGGGTATGACATATGTAGAGTTGTCTCCCCTAGCATGAGAATTACGTTCGGATAGACTAGACCATAAAAAGATAATTAGTCCTACGGAATGCAATACAAAAAATTTCAACGATCATGATAGTTGAGATCTCGACCACTTGGGTCCATGACCCCTATGGGCCATAACTTTATGCTGTGGATGGAGTGAGTAATCTTCAAAAGAACTAAGGTTGAATTTGTAAATAGTGCATAGGCTAATAAACGACAAGGACTCCTAGATGTGGCTATTGTGTCATAGAAGACTTTTGTGGCTCACACTTATAGATCAAGTGATCATAAGTGTAGTCATGGTATCAAAATATTTATGTATTGGTGCTTTTGAATATGTTGATATATTTTGTGGTTATTTTTGTTATTTTGATTTCATTAATGTGCTTGTGAAATGAATATCATATTTACTTGTTATGATACTTGTGAATTATGAATGTGTTGTCATTACTCGGTACTTGTTTATCCATTACACTGGGTATATTCATATACTCAGCATTCATGTGATACAGGTACTTTGCAGGGTTAAAGTTCTTATAGAAATATGGTTGTGAGACAAAGATGATATTGTTAGGCCACTTGGCATATTTAATATTATCTTACTTAAGGTAAATAACTTTAAGCATATAAATATCAATCTATTCATATTTGTGCATATCAAGATATTCAAACATATACTTAGATAATACTTTATATTTAATTTAAGATGTAATTTGACTTGGATTTTTATTGTACTCTAATTTAGTATACATATGTTCAAAAAACAAATTAGTTGCACCCTGAGATATCTTGTTGTTAATTTGACAACAAGTGTTAAAAAAATTATTTCTACTATTTGATTTATGAAAAATGGGTTTAAAATTTTAGGGTGTGATAACAGTAATGACTATTGAAGTCATGGGTAAGCTTTATGTAAGGGCCATATTATTATCGGCCCAGGGAGTGGCCTGATGTGCATATTTCTTGAAAGAGTTACAAGTAGAATGGGATACATGAGACTTGTCAATTACCAAAGTCCATGTTCGGTAAGGTCTACCTTCATTGAGGAGTAGGGGTTGGCCAATCAGTCAAGGTGATTGTTAACTCCTAAGATATAAGTTGTACATGTTGTGATTCTCGTGGAACTTGGAACTGGAGGATATGTAGGATGCATTTAGAATTCTTAATTGGAGGCAATGAAATTACCCCCAATGAGGGGTATCTGTAGAGATGCACAAACTCTAACAAATGAGTCAATGTGTAAGGATTCTCCCAAAAGAGGGCTTTGCACAAATACTAAAGTGTAAGATATGATAAAGAGATCATAATGTAAAGCTAAGGTATTGACCTAGGTTGGGAAGATGATGAATCAAAGGATTGGATGTATATAGATATACTCATATATCTTAGTGGTGCATGCAAATAGTAGAGGAATCATGGCTATTGTGGGAGCAAAAGAGGCCGATGCGGCTATATACGGGTTCCTTGATGTAAAGCTTGCTTGTAGACATATTGTATTTTGTTATTTGAATAATCTCATACGTATACTTGGCGATTCTTGGCTCAATTTAAATGCTTTTGAAATGAATAAATATGGTATGCATATTTTGTTATACCTTGTATTAGACAATAATGATCATGGCTGGGAATATGGTGTAAGATGAACTTTGAGAAAGAAAATTGATTTTATTGTCGTGGATACTCTGAGTTCACTTTGAAAAAAAAAGTATCATAAAACCACAGGTTGTGTGATTTGACTCCACCGCCTTTCTGAACTCTGCAATGATCATAGGAAGATCAAGAAGGTATAAAGAAATCATATTACAACATATTTTACAGGGCCAATTTTCAAAACAACTTATCCTAAAAAAGTCATCAAAAAAAAATTATGAGTTGGAATAACAATTGATCCACAAATATCGGCATGTATAAACTCCAATATTGCTTTGATATGTATAAACTCTAAGGGTATTTTAGCTCTCAATGAGTCAGCATAAGTTGGTTCACTACAATTGTTACTCCACAATTCAAAGTTGCTCCCATACTGAAGCATCCGGTTATTGTAAGGATTCGAACTTGCATTCTGCACATCCACTGCCCCTAGTATCTGTGTTCTTCCTAGTTCCCACACTTCGAAATGATGGATATGAGGCAGTATCCACACTTACCTCATTCTTTGCTTGGAATGTAACTTCTATACCAAATAGCTTATAGTTTTACTAGCTGTATGAGATGGAAGAGTTTGCCACCAAAAAGAAAAGTTGATGGCAGAGATTGGAAATCCGTGGCCAATTTGCGTTTAAGTAGCATGAAAATATGGTTGCTAGAATAGAAATTACTTGCCATAGGATGATGAACAGATTTCCACAAAACTCGAGTGATTCTCAGTGGAATCGTACCATGTGATGAATGAGCGGTGCCCAACGATTGCCTCGAGGACAAGTAGGAAGACATGAGAGGCAAAGCAATCAGGAAGCTTCATTCCTCCTGATGACTTCTCCACAATTATGAACGTACGCCTTGAATGGGATCTGATGCCTGTTGTGGTTTGGGGTCCACCCCATGATGGGCCCCACCCATATATCGATCCGGCTTGACAAATCTTACCCGGAAGATTTGAGGAGCGTGCATTGTGAAAACGCATTTTTCGGTTCTGTGTGTTTATGATGGACACTGTAGAAAAATCATATTTCTTAGAAAAGTGGCCTGGTATATATTAAACGAACTTGAGGCGAAATCCTGTATGAGCATCAAGACGAAACAGAAAAATTTTCCTGTATGCACAAAACGAAACAGAGACGAAAATTTTTTCCCCTGCTTGTTGTGTGCATGAACAGGAAAAGTGGGGGTAACTCTGTGAGAGGTTTTTTGTGTTGGCAAGCGACATCGGATTAGGAGATTTTCATCGTCTTCATTCCAGTTTTCTCAGGTTTTTTATACTCTTGTGTTTTTAGTTTAGGTTTTTTATACTCTTGTATTTTTAGTTTATCTTTATAATAAAAAAATTAATCTGTAATAAGGATTGGTTGTATTAAACCTTATCATAGTAGATTGCTTAATTGGGCTAATTTGCCCTGTAATTTTTTACCCTTAATTTAAGGGGGTTTTCTACATTAAAATTTTGTGTCTCTTTGTTTATTCTGTTGGGTTGATTTGAGGATATATTTATTATATATATTTTATTAAAATACGAGTTGAACATAAGAGATTTTCTATAAAATATCCCAACAATGCCTCCAAGAATCCGTTCAATTACATGACCAGAAGGAAATTATCAATTTCCAGTAATAATCGTGTGCGCTCAATTATTGGTGAAGACCCACATGGTCGAATGAAGATGATGGCACAGGGAAATTCACTTACTTTATAGAACGAGAGAAACGGAACAAAGAAATCCCTGCAAAAGCAGTGAAAGTGCTGTAGATTTTATCTCTTCAGCTCTGCTTTCAATCCAGGATAAGATACAAAAGCATAAAGCGAAACACATGGGCCTTCCCCCTATTAATTGCCTACTCCAGTCCCTCGGCATTTTCCTTCTCCCAGGCCCTTCCAACTTGATCATATTTGTGGAGCTTTAAAAACCTCTTAGGGGTTTGTGTCAAGGAGAGAACTGTTGAAAGACGTGAATACTTGCAGCAGCAAATGGCTATGAGAGTTTAGCCACAAAAAAAAGCCACAAGGAGGTACATCACTGAAATCTAGAAATCACTAATTTCCAATGGGAAACCCATTCATCATCTGGAAGGGATTCATACTGAAATGTTTAGACTTATCTTCATGAACTCTGTAGCACTGCCTAGTAATAACCATTATGAACCAGGAGTATGGATCAGACAGTTACAGATATGGAAGGATGTGTCAAAAAAAAAAGGCATGGGAGTATGGACATTATCACCTTTCACTTTTTACTTTAGCACAGAAATATCCGTGTACTCCACAGCAAGGCACATTGAATGTTAATCAGAAGAAAAATATACATGCATGTAATAAAAGAGGGAGCTTGAGCGTTGAGCTCAGATCCCCCAGCAGATATGTCCTTAATGCTACAAGAAGCTGCTTCTACAACGGAAGTCAGTAGATCAGTGGTATAATGCTTGAAGGTCAGTGCTCTGTATGCCTCCCTTTTGATAGAAACTGTGGCTTCACCATCACCATGCTCCAACTTTTGGGCGAACCCCTGGCCAAATAAGCACAAAATTACAAGGGACCTAGAGAGCAATGTTTTGGAACTACGCTCTAGCTTCATGTAAGGATCAAGCAAAAAATTCTTCAAATCAGCTGCTTCTTCCTGTACTGTAGTCTGTCGGACAAAATGGAGCGAAGTATGAACAAGTTGCCATTTGCCAAATCTACTTAACTTTTTTACTGTTAAGAACAAAAATGCTCTGCCCAACTTTTTACTTTCACCACTACGCTTCGACCTTCCAAGCAGGATTTTGGAGAGGTTGTGCCAGGGCAGCCACCTTGGACCGATTGGCGGAGGTCAAACCCATGGCCGGGGTCCTCCCTCTATCTCCCGCCCGTGGAAGTTCACAAGATTCACCGATAGACGCACATCTGACATCACCCGGAGGAATGAAACAGTCCATTGAGAGACCTGGAACATTGAATGCCACTTCCTCTATGGTCCACACCTCCTCCATCCTAGTCTTGGTGTGACTCATGGCCATTTCACCAAACCTGAACAAAGTAACGATAGAACGACCTGAATGAGAGATCATTGTACCCTCCACTGGCCTGTAATCGTCAAGGAAAGAATTGATGGTCGTCTCCCAATAGACAGCATCCCCACCGTTGGATTGGATCCTTGTTAGGTGTGAATCCTCCATGTGAACAAGGAGCCCCGTCCTTTGACTGAAGTATCCAAACAACACATGCCTTATGATCTCAGCAGGGCCCTCACTTCTGGCCTTGAGTGTATGCGGGTCAGCACAGAGCTTCAGTATGAAGCAGTCGTCCCCATTAACTTTCTTCTCTCCAATGCATTTAGCATTGGCAAACATGCAGGCAGTGGTCAGTGGATCAAGACCCTGCACACAAAATAAAAGCCATTCATGATTCATCCAAATAGCAAAATCGGAAATAAAAAACCTACCAAAATAATAGTAAGCGCTAAATGATGAGCTCACCTGAAGTGCCCTGCGTAATGGCCGGACGGGGCCCTTGGCAGCATGGGCACCAAGCCAGGGGGTATGCCTCCAAACCAGCTTGCCATTACAGCCCGCATGAACTTTAGAGCCTCCAACAGCGAGCTCAACATACCACATGTCTGGCATCATCTGCCAAAGGACAAAGCCACCTGACTCTGCAGCTTTAGCTACATTTCGGTTCTTTGTGATTTTTGTGGCTGTCTCAAATTCAGATGCAACCATCTTAACCTTTCCCATAGCATAGGAATTCCTGATCGAGCTCAATACCTTTAACCCTCCTGATGCTGCTACGTATTGTTGCAGTATGTAATGAGCGGATGATGTCTCCTGCAAGAAAAGTTGGAGAACATATAAAGAAAAATCACACTTGAGCTTGTGAAAAAGCTTGAGTAAGAAATAACCTACAGAATAAAATCAAACGCATTTTAGAAAAAAGCTCCTAGAAGCGGAGCTTTTAATAAGAACCCAAAACTCTTATTTCTGAGTTAATATTGAATCTGGGAACTGACGCGAAGGCTAAACTAAAGCCATTAATTTTGTATAATAGAATCCAAATTTTAATTTTCCTATTACTGTAGGAATACTCCCGAAGGAAGATTCCAACTTCCTTGTTTACCGGCAAATTAGAATTACAGACCCTGCATGAAAATTTTAATCCTCAAGTAGAAATTTGCTGGAGTAGAAAGAAACTTACTACAAAAAATAAAAAACCAAAAACTTATTTCACACGTCAACAAATAGTGAAGGAAGCCTGAATACCGAGGACCGAGCATACTCTGTAACAGAAGTGGAGGGAGGGGGAAGAAAGATGTTAAAATTGGCATTCAATCGATCGTCAAAGGAGGAGGAGCCGCTAAACCCGTTACAGTATCATGCAAAAAGGGTAAATACCAGACACAATGCAGCTCTGAAAAAAGCAAATAGACAGTTGTCCACTTGCTCTTGACAATGATTTAAAGCAAATAAATACTTCAAAGTAAAGCATAGCTTTACGGGAAAAAATCTCGAGAGGGTAAATACAGAGATCTGAGATCTATTCGAGTAAATGTCAATTGCACTAGATTAGCAAAAAAAAAAAAAAAAGTCTTATGCCCAAGACTCAAGTAACGATCAGAAAGAATGTAAATGCTCTTAATTCGGACCAAACCTGTCCAAAATACAGACACCCATTTCCCTTGGACCTAACCGTGTAAATATGATGGAAAACAAAGAAAACCAGTTGCTTCCACATCGAACATACCAAAAACCACTAAAAAATCAAACCACTAAGCAAAACAAATTGGCAGCGAGAACTATTTGGCTCTGAAAAAATATCATTTGAAGCAAATGTCATACGTATAGGTATGAGGAAGAATGTAAAAGAAGCTAGAGAGACCAGAACACCCATTTAACCATTTTAATGCCAGGGGGGGATCACCAGACAAAATCACAGAGACCCGTTGCTCATTAGCATATTTTGGACCTACCCACTTAAGATTATTAAGAAAGCAGGCATGAATGGGTTTCCATGCTTCTCTTAAAACAGTAGCAAAAACACATCCAGGAAAAACAGAGAGGAGAAAACTGAGTGAAGAAGAGAGGCTCACAATGGGAGTGTCTTTGATGCTAAGATGGGGAAATGGGTCAGTCCCAGAAACGTGAACGGGGGCCAAGGGGGCGCCCATGACCCCAAGCAGCAGCCTCAGGTCGGAGGCGGAGCCGGACGACGAGGAGGAAGAAACCGAAGGAGCCCGCGCGAGCTGGCCCCTCATCCACTGGCCCCACCCGACCTCCTTCCTCCCACCCTCCCCACCCCCGTCGGGATCAGGGCCCTCCATAAGCGGCGCCAGAACCTCTCCGGACACCACCGGCCTCGTGCTGCCGGATCTCCCGATCGTATACGGCTCCACCTGCTGCTGCGGCGGCTTCCTCCGGCGCAGGAGGGCTGTGATGGGCGACGCGCTCCTCGCCGGTGACTCGGACCTCGACCTGGACCTGGACCTCGCCGGGGACAGGCCCCTCACCACCTCCTGCTTCAGCGCCGTGAAGAAGCCCTGCTTCTTCTCCATTTCCGCACCGAAAAAACCCAGAAAAAATACCAAAAAATGCCCTCGAATCCCACTTTCAGCAGGAACCCAGAAACTATTCAAATGCAGAAACAGGGAGAAGAAGGAGAGAGACAAAGCTTCATGAGAAGATCTCCAATGGAAGCTCAAGAGCTGGAGAAGAGACTGAAGCGCTATTAGCTGAGGGGGGTGGTCCAAAGGAAAAACCAGACCAGCTGCGGTAGCTACGGAAGAGAAATATTATAAATAGATACAAATGAGACGCTTTGTTATAAGGTGGCTGGCGTCTCATAATGAGTCTCGTATATTAGGCGTCTCCAAGGATGGTGTCCAGGCGGGAAAGCTGAGTAGGGGGAGTGGCGACAAAAAAAGCAAAAGAGAGCGTCAGAGATCACGGCGTTGTTGGGTGACGGGAAGAGTAACGCCGTCAAGGGTCGAGGAATGGGCCCACTAAATAAAACTTTAATAATGTAACTAATTTTAAATTGTTTATTAACCCTAATTTTTAAACCTTAAACTTAAGTCCAATTTTAATTCTTTAAAAAAAATTCTAATTTTGGTGTTTCGTCCTACATTAATAATTATTTTTATTTTTTTAAAATAAATGTATTTATTTATATTAAAATTTTAAATTGAGCTATTAGCAATGGATTGGGGGAATATTAAATATAAGACACCTAGTAAGTTGAGATATTAATCTAAGTGAGTGCTTTAGTGATTGGTTTCATTATTTAAATTACTTTAGTCTAACTTGGTGCATACATGGAAGATGAAAAGGGGTCGTTAGTATTCTCGAGTAAATTTGCCTTGTCTATAAACAAGAAGACCATCTCAAATATAAGATTTTTTACCAATGGTTCTTGGTGTGAAAGAAAGAAATAATTTGTCTAACCTCTATTTAGATAGCTATTCTTAATTAATGTGTATAATGTATAGGAATGTGGTAGTTCGAATTATCTTAATTTAAAAGGCCGGTTGCCTAACCCTTAATAAGAGAACAAATAAATTAAGCTAGAAGAAATATTTAAAAAAAAAACTATAACAAATAATTTGATGATAGATATACTAGGGGAAAATATGGATTAGGGTAGAAATGTTCCTAGTATGGAGAATTTTAGTTCTATCATTTTTGCACAAGATGCTCCCCTTTACGCATTGATGGAGGTAGATTAGATTTGGGGGCATTCATTCTCCTCCTATTTTGGGCCCCTCCTGTTGGGACTTGGGAGTGGATCCCATAACACATTGATTGTCCTTGCACTTGGGCACGGGCCCACCACTTTAATGTACCACTTTTATTGCTATTGCTATTGCTATTACTATTGCTGTCACCCAAGGGAGATGGACAGCAATTGCAATAAAAATGGGCGATACTAAGTTTTCATACCCAAGGTGTGCACTGTCTAGACTTGAATGAAATGGTTAAAAGGAAATACAAAAAATATTTATTTTTTATAATTACAAATTCATTGAAGGATATAGAATGATTTGTTAGGTCAGGGGTATTGATGTTATTTTAGATTGGTCTCATTAGAATAGCGGTGGCGGGGTCTACTCATCCGTCTACCACGGCGGAGGGCCCGACAGTCGACAGTCGGCAGCCACCACCCTGTCCTTTTTCTTCAGCTTGACTAAATTAATGTTTGCATCATACAAGTAATTATACTTAAAAAGATCATTAACAAAATAATTATTAACTATATTCTATATGTTATTTATGAAAAAGAGATTTTATTATACTAAGAGCCTGCACTCGACAAAGCTGCATGGCAACCTTATGAGTACTTCTCTAATGAATGGTCGTCTTCTGGAGTTACTAGCTTGAAGCCCACAAGGCCACTGGATAACGTAACAGGAGGCATTATTTGGAGGTGCGACCCGCCATAACTCCATGCGAATCATCGATTTTGATCCCTTACACGCTGTTAAATAAAGGATAAATAAATTTTAGATAAATAGTTTGTCACCTCATATTTTAGCCACCTCATCCAGCTTATATAGATATCCACCCCTCTGTTAAGAGGGGTAAGTTTGGTAAAATAAAGGATGAAAGACTTCTCATCCATAAGTTTTTTATTAAAAAATTTAGAAGGGGTGGGAGACTTCTTGCCCATAAATTTGTTTACAGAAAAACTTAGTCAATGTTTGTTAGCTTGTCCTCTGGCATCAAATAATGAAAGTTAGGCGGCTAGCAAATGTTGAAGTTGTAGCCTTGGCTAGCCAACCTCTTTTTTATAACAAACACCCCTTCCCACCTTGAAGTCATATGTGATGAACCTAAAACCTACTTTATCGTCTAAATACTATTAATTAGTAGGGTTTAGATATATATAAGCCCTACTAATCAACAACGTTTGAATGATGAAGTAGGTTCGTTATATATTAACGTTCATGTTAATTACTGAAGTATTTTTCCGACCTAAATGTGTCATGGTGTATATCAATTATTTTCTCCATATTTATTTATTCATAAGTTCATCAAAATTGCATATTCATGCTTAGTTGGGCGTGCAGTAGGGGAAAGGGGATGTCGCGGGGTCGCCCACAATTCACCAACTCCACCCCTGCGGAGAAAATGGTCATAGGAATCTAGCATGATCTTCTTCAATTTATTTTATCTTGATTCCTGTTGTTCTTTTCATTTTTTTGTTAAAACCCCAATCATATATAGCTTTTAACTATAAGACCATTCACACTTTTTCTAACAAAAAACAGAAAAAGAAGAAGCTATAATTGTTAATTGGTTCAAGAGAATGGTAGGAGGCAACTACCTTCTAAGTTATTGATATTTGGAGAATCATGAATATGTCAGTCATGAAGAACATATCAAATAAGAAAGTTTAGGCAGACACTTTACAGTTTTGTTTAGATCATGTTGACATAAGAGACACAGAGACAGAGACAGCGAGCCTCGTTATAAAATAAGGTCTTGTTATATACTTTTGCATGGATAGCTTGCTAATGTACTAGCATGAAGTGGACTATGTCATGTTGTCTTATTGTTCCTATCTATTTAAATGTAATAATTGAAGTCCACAATGACCTATGAATAAATTATCAAATTATAAACGGGGCCCAACTTGTGTTACTAATCAATATTTGTCGAGCCCCCCAACTCATTCTCTCCTGCATTGAATTTGCTTTCAACGTGATGAAGAACAAAAATAAATCATTTTTTTGGTGCAAATTAAAGTAGTGTATCTGATAGGATGTTGTCTAGTTATGTTGGTGATTAAGGAATGCATCATTGTAGTTAATGACATAATCTTGCTACATCATCCATACTTAAGTTCGAAGTAATCATGATATATATGCAGTTTATTTCTTCTAAATATAATCATACTAAAGTATGAGTGTTCTACTAAAAAAAACATTAGTTTATTTAATAAATCTCCCCTAACACCTCAATTTGTATATGTTTTACATCCGGTGGAACATGAATCAAGTTAATGTATGTAGTCAATCTTAATTTGGACTTAATTACTTCCGCAAGGAGGTATTGTTCCTTCACATACAATGTATACAATTTTGCTGATCTCTTGGTTAATAACCTATACTTAAGGACACGACCATATGGGGTCAAATTATTAAGCCCTACCATATCATCCTCATGAAATAATTTCAGGTGCTGAAACAATTAGGTCACTTTGGGGCATCTCTGGTGGTATCCCAAGCCTAAAAAGGTATGTTGCAGCCTGCAGGGACCCATCTGTTGCTTGTATAAGATGGTGGACTACACCCGTTTAACAAATTAATCAAGGGAACCCATTCTATCCTTACACTTACAAGAGTTTATTACCTGCCTATTAAGTTAATAAATCCCTCTGCCACTGGTATATGTTAATCAATCCTCATGTAGGAAGCTCTCTTGAATGGTGAATCTTGTGACAAAATGTTGTCTTTGGCTATAGTTCTATATATGTTACGAGAGTGTACTAGACCCTTAGGTCTCTCTCTCTCTTATTTTTTGGTAACAATCTCAGCTCTCTCTTGCTAGGATGATAGTGATAAAAGTGATATATGATAAAGAGTTTTTTCCATATTAGCTGGCTAAGATACACATATTTTATATTCTCTAGTTTTATAAAAAATATTTTATAGAACTTGGGTTTACATAATATTTTAAAAAAGACCAAAATACCCCTGCAACAAGGGTTAAGGTTTAAAATCATGTAAACTAGTTGTGACGACCCATAAACAAAGAGGAAATAGGAGCTTAGTGATGATTTGTGATTTTTACCTACGGTTTTCATCAACAATAAATTCTGATTTTTATTAGGTGATTGTCGGCCTCTCTCACTTTATCGGCGATCGTTCTTCTCTTATTTTTGTCCAAAAATTTCTAAACACATAAACTATTTATCTATAAAAGGATATCAAGATGACACTACAACTCCAAAAATGAATATTGAGCGATATTCAAGGAGAACAAGGCTATATAAGAATGAAGAATTATATAGATGCTAAGGAAGGATATTGTAGAATAGCCATAATAGCCTCCTACCCTATTGTGTAAAGAGGGACTCTAATATGGGTTTTTATATACAAGTTTTATTATGTAAAACATCTTATGTAAGTATGTACATGATCTTAGAAGTTTTCATCTATAACTTGATAAACAATTGTATCAATAACAAATATTGACAAATGTTGTATTATCAATAACATGCTATGATAAATATCGTGTTATCAATAATACGCTATGACGAATATTGTATTATAATATATGTAATATATTGTATTATCATTAACACGTATTGTTGGCATATTGTATTATCAATAACACACTATGACAAATCGATAATACACTATGACAAATATTGTGTTATCAATAACACGCTTTGACAAATATTGTGTTTGCAATAACATGCTTTAGCAAATATTATGTTATCAATAACATGCTTTGACAAATATTGTGTTTGCAATAACACGCTTTAGCAAATATTGTATTATCAATAACACACTTTAGTGAATATTGTGTTATCAATAATAACCTTTGGCAAATATCATATTATTGTATATGCGATATAGAGAATATCTTAGCATATTGTATTATCAATAATACGTATTGTTGGCATATCATGTTATCGATAACACGTATTGTTGGCATATCGTGTTATCAATAACACGCTATGACGAATATTGTGTTGTTGATAACACGCTATAGAAAATATCATATTATAGTATATGAGATATATAGGAAAATAAGTAATATGTTTTGTTGATATATCGTGTAATTGATAACATGTTATGCCAAATATCATGTTATTGATAATACACTATGGTGAATACCGTATTATTGATAATACATTATAGCAAATATTGTGTTATCGATAACACGTTTTGGAAAATATCATATTATCATATATGTGATATAGAGAATATCATAGCATATTATATTATCAATAAAACATATTGTTGGCATATCGTGTTATCGATAACATGCTATGACGAATATTGTGTTATTGATAACACGCTATAAAGACTAGCATGTTATCATATATGCAATATAAAGGACATCATATTAAGGGTTGCTAGCTCAAAGAATACATATTGTATTATCAATAATACGTTTTATTGATATATCGTGTAATCGTATATGTGATATGGATAAAGTGTTGGACATGGGCCATGCGAAGCATGAGATCTTTGTTCCGTTTAATGGGAGTCATCCTCTTGTTCTCGCATTCTTAGAAGTCTTGCGAGTCATGCATAGTGGATCGATGTACTCCACCCGATTTCCTTCGGATTCGCTATACTCCCAAAAATCCTTTCTTTTTGCGACATTTAATCCCCATTTGCAACATGTCTCCGGATCCTTCAATGATCTATTCTAAATGCAACCCAATTTTTCCAAATTGTCAAAATAATATGTTTGTTGTAATTCAGCAAGCACTAAAGTGACTTCCTTTGATCTCGTTTTGAATTTTGTTATTTTCATTTTTTTAACTAGGAACCAATTTTTGGATTGAAACAGGGAGGTGACTCGGTTCTGGTTCGTTCTCTAGAACACATGATTGAGAAGAAGAAATTTTTTACTTTTTATCGATCATATTTAAGTGGGTGCTTTATTTTTTATATGTTGCATGTTTTGATTTTACTAATAAATTTATTTGTGACCTAAGGGTATATTTACCTTAAACTAGATTATAAAACTTTATAATAAAACATGATAAATCCAATCAAATGCTATTATAAATATAAAAATGATTATATAGATAGATAGATAGATATTGTGTGTGACTGGTGATTTTGGTGCTCCTTAGTTACTATCAGAAACCATGTGGGCATGCAATTTTATTTGATCTCTCATCTCAAAATGCTCAGCTTGTTTGCTTAGCTGCATGTTCAATAAAGCTGACGTCCAAATAATCTACTAATTATAGGGGCCAAAATCATTAACTTTTGATGCAATTTTACATTAAAAGTTGTTAATGTACGTTTTCTCTTGTGCTTTTGTGCTACGGTTAAGGCTTGAAGGCAAGCTGATTCTCTTACTTCCCAGTGTTTTCATGCAAAAGTGTTAGTTGTCATGGAAGAGAGAGACTGAGTGAGAGAGAGGGAGAGAGATTCCTAGTAGAAGTAAAGAGAAGCTTCGAAGTGAAGTGCAAGCTTAGTGCTCAACCAGAAGCATAATAGTGACTGGTGAGACAGGCCTATCTTTTGCTCCTTTCTGGGATGGTAGCCTTCATGGCAAGTCAGACATTTCAATATGAAATTGTACAATAGAACCTTTTCTTTTTTGCAAGCGACAATGAAATCTGTTTGATGACAACTAAATTTCCGTCCTCCGCTTGTTCTCATTGGAAGAAATTTACAAGCCAAGAAAAAAAGGTGAGTAGGAAAACACACTTGAGGAAGAACTGTCTTGTCAAAAAAATAAAAATAACGGTCCCACCATTCTTTTCCTTCACATGGTGAGGTTTCCCATTCCCCGTCCTCCCTTCTTTCCCCTACAAACACTAGCAACCAATACAACCGAAAAGTTGGTTGGCCCTCCTCCCCTCTCTCTCCCTCACATACACACACAATCTGGATTAGTTGGATAGTCGTTTTTTTCTGAGTTGAATGGTCTTTGTATGACTCCCAATGAATCAGACTTTACTTCCCACTGAGAGCCAAAAGTAGGTTCAGTTTGCAAAAACAAGCAACAAAAAGTCTGTTGTCAACAGAGACTCACACATAAATTAAGTCTTAATGGAAGAAGATTGAGGAACTAGGAATTTTGAACTAGGTTAGTAGGCAGATGAAAGGGAAGATGAACGATCAACACTTTCCTTCCCAACCCCCTCTCAATCAATTTGAAAAATCAAATCAGATGCAGCTGCGGTAGGTGAGATCATTTGACAACTCGGTCATCATTTGGGCACATTGCAGATAAATGAAACATTATTTTGAAGATTCTGCCTGCTGGCCAAGACTATGACACAGATGAAGCCATTCAAGTGGGCTTGTAAAGGTCACCTTTGTTGACTTCAGTGGCAGAGGGCAAAATAGTTCCTAATCCCACCCATGAGACATTGATTATATGAAATTTGCCAAATTAATCATGCGTATGAAACCAGAATTTTCTAGGGATTCACAGGTTTCTCTTGGCCAGTAGTTGTGTAAAAGGGTCTGTCGAATTTGCTCACCAAATACCAGGCCATACTGGGTGGATAAGAAGCAACTCGCAACTGTTGTAAAGAAGAGGAAACACAAGTGATATTTGTCCTTCTTACTTTCATACAACAATTTGATATGACATACAAAATGTATTAATTAAACCCTAGTTATTACCAAACTGATAAACTAGACTTGCTAATTAAACTGAATTGAAGTGCTAGCTGCTCCCAAAGGGAGGTCATCAAGTTGGACAAGATGAGAGAGGAAGACGCCTTGAGTTGAGTGCTCCACTGTTGTCTGTGCTGTACACGTGATGGATATTTTCTCATGCACACTATCCTTTGTTACCAGCACTAACAACACACCTTACAAGTTAAGATGTTACCCGACAAAAGCTGCCCCAGATGAGCAGTGGTCGTTCTCGTTGTTTGCTTCTGTAGCATAGGAAACCCAGCTCTTTAGTCTAGCCTTTTATTGTGCCTAACATGAGCCTAAGCGTTAATCTAAACAGAGAGCAAGGTAGTGAAAGAACAAGCCTAGGTATGTTGGCCAACCTTCACAGTTGACGTAGGTAATCTAATTTCATATAGGGTTGCATTTTCTAGGAATCTAGTTTATGGGTGCAAAATTGCATTCACATCTATGTGTTCTCCTCTGTAATCTTCAATTTAGTTGGAAATATAATAGAAATTAAATTGCATTACTAAGTAACATAGTGAACACCATATTTATTAACGAAAATTACGTTCCCTTTCAATTTTAATGAGTTCATACTGTCTGAGTTCATAAGGCCCGATTACAAGGGCCAGGTCAACCAATCTCTTAAAGCACTGCATCCCACTGCCAATATTAAAAGGCACGCACGTATACAACCCACACAACATATACACCACATAAGCTGAGATATAATCTTGAGTGAGAGTTTGTTAATCACTAACGTAGTATGAGTATGATGTATTAGATAAGTGTGGTCTCTCAATGGATTAAGCTTTAGGAAATAAATTATTAATAGAAATAGATTACTAATATTTTACTTTCTTTAGCTTTGATATTTGATACTGTAAACTTATTAATATTTTATTTCATATTTCAATAGTATTCCTCTAGACATAACTTAAGGGAACACAAACGTGGGGCAATGTGATTCCACCAAAAGTAAATCCTATCTTAACCTCTAATATCGTACTTCCTCCATCTTAAAATAAGTGTCCTATTTGGTTTTTTAAATTAAATTAATTTTAATTTATTTTAAAAAATTAAATGAGACACTTATTTTAAGATTGAGGAAGTATTAAATTGTTTTCTATGAGAAAAGAATTATAAATATGAAATGTTTCTTTCAAGAATGGATTGTAGGACCTGGCATTGATCTAGATAAGATGAGCCATGACGATGGAAGTATATTAATGATGATGATAGTGGGGGAGGGAGTGAAGAATGGAGTTTTGAGAGGAAATGCTGGCCAGCTTGAGAGGAGTAGTCATGCCTTGGAATTTTGCCTTTGGCCTTCCTCCTTTGTCACTCACCTCAACTTAGTCCAGAAGGTCAACTGTCCATTACCCCCGCTAGACACGGATCCACCATATCCATTTGTCCACACTAATCAAATATAATCTATAGTACAACTACCTAACAGCATCTGACTAAACTTCAGTTAATTGCATTGCCTATTTCCCTGCCTTTTGGCCGAGGGGAAAAACTAATCTGAGCTATAGCGCATATTAGTCTCTAGGTGCTCAATGCCGAGCTGAGCTAAGGTGTTCCCGGGAAAGCGGTGGAGGTCAGGGCGGGGCGCTGGCTGCGCGGGCGGCCATTAGATCCATCAGACCAGGGGCGGAGCCAGGGGGCCATGGCTCCCCCTGCCCCACAAAATTTCAGTACTAGATTACTAGGTGGAACCATATGTCCCATTAATTTGTTCTTCTAGGTGAGACCAAGTGACCCCCCTTGAGATGTTTTCTTAGCTCCGTCCCTAATCAGACCTGTGGGATTAGAAATACAAACTAGGCGGACTATGTGGCTTATCAATGCATTCTTGTAAAGCATTAAGTGTCCAGATTTCAGAAAATGTTTATCCCGAATTAATTGTCTCCTTTTACGTCGAATGAGTAAAAGTATCATGCATTCACAAAACACAGTTCTATATATATATAAGAGGGTCCATGCTGTTCATCTCATTGCTTTAAATATCCGGACAGAGTTTAGTATACTAACCCTACATTCCATTACTTTTGCATAACAGTTGATCACTAAGACTTGATTTTTCAACACATGATTCTGATGTTATCTCTTGGGTAAAATCACGTAGGCCTAGCATTTTCAAAATTTGTGTTAGCTTTATTTAAAAAAAAAAAACATTGTAACGATTTAGAGCTACTTGTGTTCGCACTCCATAGGGCCCTATCATGACTCCCAACCCAAACCTCAGAATCCGCTAGATAAATCGTGGCCAAGGCTAAAATAAGTCTACAAGAACGTTAACGTTGGACCCATGCAAACTGCAAAGCCCATTGGGCCTGGCCTAAGATGAATGCCACTACCATTGAAATAAGGATTGGAAGGCGATTTCCCTCCTTTAACAGCAAAAAAATGATGATAAAATTGGAAACTCTCATAACATTTTTAATGCGGGAACAGAATGGATGTCCTAAATTACTTCTCAACCTTTTTTTTCAAAATGAGTTAAAATTAATTTATTCTAAAAAACTAAATAGGATCTGTTAATATGGGAAGGAGGGAGTATTATACTCCCTTTGTCTAAAATTAATAACTTTGACAAAAAAACTTTGTTTTATATTAATAATTTTATTTTGTTCAATTTAAGTAAATGGGTATTTTAAAAAAGTATCATAAACTTATTTTCCCATGTGGGCTTCACTATTTTATAAACATTACTATGTTTTTTTAAATATGACTATTAATATAAGATATAGGGAATATATCTTTCTTGGCTAAGTTGTGCCAACACTAACGGGTCTTTGCTTGGTTGTTCTCGCACTCGGCTACAAGGGGATTTCTCCGCCTCCCTCAACTGTCTCACAATAAGCATCAGCAAGTTAATTCAAGGAAGCCAATCCAGCCAGTATAGTTGGTTATAAATCTCTAGCAGTTTGTAAGGGATCTGAGGATCGAATTTCATTGGTATACCCTCCTCCGTAAAGCTAATGTTGCTGTTGATGGTCTTGCTAATTTTTGCTCTAGGCATTCTCTTCTTCCAAATTCATATGGATTGTAGCAGTTTCCTTACTTCCATGATGTTCCTCTCTAATTCAACTGCGAGATTGGGGAATTAACACCATAATATAAAAAAAGGTAATGAACTTCATCATTAAGGGACGCAATTTTATCAACCACAAAGAAAGATACAAAGAAATTAAAAAAAAATCCAAGGTTAAATTTTCAAGTGGGAATTTTAAATATTATTCCCTCCATCTCATATTGAGTGTCTCATTTTAAAAGATATTTATCTCATATTAAGTGTCCTATTTTCTTTACTCCTAAGTAGAAAGCTTCTTACCCTAGTAAGAAAAACATGAAAATTTGTTAAATAGAGCTATAAAAATTTAAATTTACTTAAGTTCTGTTTATATGTGGTCTATGATGTTTCTCATCTTTCTTAAAATTTATATTTTTTATAAATAAAATATTTAATATAAAATAAAAGGAGTAATTTGTTGGTGGTAATAGATAAGGATGAGGAGTTTTTTTTTTTCTGCCAACCCACCTCACATAATATAACAGTAGATATCTACCAACCAACTGTGTTATCAAGGGTGAGGTAGCTAAAATAAAAGGTGGAAACTTCTTATCCAACAGATAATGGTTGGCGGAGAAAGGCGGCAATGTGAAGCCATAGAGGGTGGCAACAAAAGAAAAAGGGGGTAGGAGGTGAAAATGTGCTACGGATGGTCAGAGCTGGCTGCCAAAGGTGTCAGGCAATTGAGGCAGCTAGCCTGAGCACCACAGCCAACATGCAGTGCTTTATCTTTCTTAACATTTATTTTTCTACTTATCCACTTTTTCTTCCAAACACCTTACACTTGGTTCACATAGAAACTAAATTCTAACTCAATTTCTTTTTTTGCTGATCTCCATAGTCCATAGTCAAAACACTTATAAAAAAAAATGATCAACACACTTGATTAGAGGGGTCGTGACAATACTGGCTATATATTAAGGTAACATATGAATTCTTAAAACAAATTCTCTTGTTATTTATGCACTTTATATTTCCAACAACAATAATAAATTACATACTTATCTCAAGATGTTGCACATGAATCAACCTGCATGCTATGCGCTTGCAGAAATGCCCTATGGTGGGCATGACCAACAGGCAATTACACAAGCCACAATAAGACTGTTCCTTTTTACAAGTACTTTATCTGTCCCAGATTAGCTCCATTTAAAAATACAGAAATTATATTAGATAGTGAGACTCACAATTAAGAGAACAGAAATTAAACAATTGAGATGTTTTTTCAAGTGCCTATTGATGCAAATTGAGCTATTAATAGGGCCTAGGTGTCTTTGTAATTCGACTCAATTGATCCCACCCAATAGAGTCACAGTCACGGGTCAACCCGGCTGAGTTGATAGCCCTCGAATTGAACTATATGGATCTGGCCCGGTTCTTTTGCCAAACCGGTTCAGTTTGGCTGGACCAGGCCGGGTTCTAGATCCATTGTCAATAAGAATTTTAGATAATGCGTAGGCAGTAGTAGACTAGTAGTGACAAGAACTCCCCCCAAACTTTTAAAGCGCAAGAGAGCACATAAGTGGTGTCATAGGATTCCTTCCGTACCGTAGCATGCTGTCTATCCTTGTCACCATACAGTCATTGTCCTTGCTTGCAAGCCTTCAAACAGTAAGGATATAGCCAAATGCTACCTATTATTAAAGTAAGTTGAGATGTCCACTCCTTTCATCTCAAATTAATAATTTTATTTAATTTAATTTAAACATTATAAACTTATTTTTCTTTCTATTAAATATAAATTTTATTACCATTTAATAAAAATTATTTCACTTTTTTAAATTAATAGCTTTATTTTATTTAATATAAGTAATTGAGTACTTATAAAAAAGTATTATAAACTCCATTTTCTTATCTCTTAGATGTAAGTTTCACCCTTTAATACAAACCACTGTTTTTTTCAAATGGAACTAATTATACAAGACTGAGAGGGAGTACTATTTTTCTAAATAGAGGTATTAACAGAGGATAGAGGGAGTATTATATGTACCACTTATAGGTTTACCTCTACTGGCAGTTGTCCTTGCGACATTTTTTAAGGTAAAAAAGGATAGGGTACACAATGCACACTATAAGAATAGTTAATCCATTGTTATCAGGTATTGAGAAGCCCTAGATATTTCAACATCAGATTCAGGCCGTCCACTCCCTCACATGGCCAAATTGGCTGCAGTGGAGGCAGCAATCCTGTACCTGCATCAGCTTACTGACGAGCATTAAAAGGCAGAGTTTCGGCATCCACCCTTTTTCTTTCTTTTTTTATCTGTCTTGAAACCAAGGTGGGGGGACCGATGGGATTCCCCAGCTGTCAACCCTGGCCCCATAGGGAAGATATCACAAACATAGATGAAATTTCTAGATTTAATTACATAAGAAGATAAGCTTCCAAAGACAGTCGGACACAAATGGTAATATGGGGATCATCAAAATGGCCTATTAACATAATGAAACGAACAGTATCATGACATATAAAAGCCTAGCCAGGTCTAGAGAAGATAAGAAAAGAAAAAGTAAGAGAATACGGGGGTACACAATCTGGAGCTCGTGAAATCAAATAGATAAGAAAATCCACATACCCTCTAAAGAATCCGATGCAACCAACCGACCACATCACATGAGGCAACCCCTCTCAGGTAAAATCCCAAAAATAATACAAACAAAATAAGAGAAGAAAGAAACAATTAATGAGA
Source organism: Saururus chinensis (assembly GCA_035235625.1). Lineage (NCBI taxonomy): Eukaryota > Viridiplantae > Streptophyta > Magnoliopsida > Piperales > Saururaceae > Saururus > Saururus chinensis. The sequence goes on from CP141148.1 coordinate 3,197,796, forward strand.
AGCTCTGCGCAACCACCCTGCTGCGGAGGAGGAAGAGCTCAATGTGTCTGTCTCTTCTACGCGAAGATGCCGAGCAGGACCCATCCGGCGAACAGGCCTCCCATCATCTTCCCCACGCTCAGAAGCCTGTGAGCTCCATTCTGCAACACCCACATTCACCATCAAACAATGAAGATCAAACACATGATTAAACCAACATACTACCAGCACTAATTATAATTCACCGGTCACTAATTACCACTCCCTCCTGTCCTAAATTAAGAGTTAAAATTGATTCATTATAAAAAACTGAATAGAACTATTAATAGAGGACAGAGAAAATATTTTCTGTGGTAGTTTCAATAACTTTTAACTATTGAGCAATAGAGTGAAACACATTAGTAGATAAGGGAAATTAACTTGTAGACCCCATTTATATGGGCACTTGCCTATGTGCTTTAGGCTTGCATCAAATTGCCTATATATATATCCTCGCTTTATATATGAACTTCCGGTTTAAGCATTATCAAGACTATGAATAGATTGGGCTATGAGCAATGAGACCCTTTCAAACTAATCAATATTCCTTCCATCTAATATTAATTATTTTATTTTATTTTTTAAAAATAGATTAATTTAAATTTATTTCAAAAATTAAATAAAACTATTTCGATGGGCCCATCTGGTGGGTCCCAACGAATGTGAAGCCCGGTCGGATATCAAATTTCGCACTTAAGCAATTCCAACAATATCCTTTAAATCCGGACCGACAGGGGTAGCTGTTAGACGCATTTCAGTCGGACAATTCCGGGTACAAACATTTATGGTAATTAGCTAAATAAGTCCCTAAGTTTAAGTCACATTAATTAACGCAGTTTACTCTTTTTGGGGAGTCACGTCATTATCACTAATTAATAGCGCACGTTAGATTCTTCTTTACTAGTTCCCGATATCGTGCACCGTCGCTTAGATCCGACGGATCTTTGATCTAAGACAGGGTTATCCATCGGATCCCGGATTTTCAAATCGCATGAAGATCGGACGGCTCAGCTTTGCCTCAGATCTAAGCTCACCGCAGCTAGATCCGCGGTAGTTTAAATGTTGGCGCACGCTAGCACTATACCGTGTCATTGTACTAACGAGAGCAGAAGTGTACGGGGTTTTAGCTGTTTACCTCGTCGGACACGCCAGTCGGGGCAGGGGAGGTGGCAGATTCCGAAGGCCCGGCCGCCTCGCTCGGAGGGGATGGTGGACTGGCGGCCGTCGACGCTGGAGCAGGGGCCTCGCCCTTCTTCTTCTTTTTAGACTTGCTCGGCGCCGGCGCAGGGACCTCAGCGGCCGGCGGAGCCGCCGTGGGTGCAGGGGGCGAGGAGGCCGGAGAGACAGTCGGAGCGGCGACCGGGACAGACAATGCTGGTGGCGGCGAGCTCACGGGGACAGGAGCGGGCGGGGAGCTCACAGGGACCAGAGCGGGAGGGGAGGACACCGGAGCGGCAGCAGGCGGCGGGGAGGAAGCCGGCGTTGCGACGGGGGCCGGCACTGCCTGTTTCGGCGAGGAAGCGACGGGCGCGGTGGCGGGGGAAGTGGTGGAAGCCGGCGGAGTGGCGGCGACGGGAGAGGGGGTAGCAGGGGTGGAGGGGGAGGAGGCAGCGGGAGATTTGGCGGGGGAGGGTGTGGTCGGGGTGGGGGTGGCGGTTGGGGCTGCGGCCGGGGCCTGGCCACCGACGCCGGCAACGGCAATGCAGATCATGGCGACGGCAAGGAACCGCCGGGAGCTGAGATCCATAGCGAGAGACAGTCGAGACGGCAGAAACCTCTGCTTATCTTGCGCACCCCCGCTGGAGTTCTGAGCTTAACCTGCGCACTCGGAGACTAAGGAAGACGGAGGAGGACCACTGAATTGCGAAGGGAAAGGAGTAAGGGAGGAATAAATAGGGGGAGGGACGGAAGCGGACAAAAAATTTGGCGTGGTCCGCGCCGCGCCGAACCACAGACTGTCAGCGGGGCCCACGCGGCCATGTGGTGGGTCGCAGCTGGATAGTAGTGGCCAATGGGGAAGCCACACGTGGGGGCATTCGGTTGGTGGAGTGAGCTGGGAATTGCGTGAAGGAGGAGGGAAGTGGGGCCCGTGTGGAGGGCATGGGGATACATGCCTTAGAAAAGATGGGTACAGCTCACCTGAGGGTGGGTGGGAAGGAATGTGGGCCTGGGCCCATTTTGTGCTAACGGTCACATTTTTTATCGTTTATCTTCGGGGGTTTTTTAAAAGGGCTTGACGGGGGCAATTATTGGGCCTCGAACGGCAGGATCTTGGACGGATCTGGGCGTCACATGGACAACCGCGGTCGGGCCTCCGCGGGCCCATATTGAATTCCGTTTTGTTAGAGTTGATTGCAGATTATTAGAGGAGGAAGTGATTAGCAAACTTCATGGGATGCTTTGATTATTGCTTGAGCCACACAGGAAATGTCAAGCAAAGTCCATAGGGCCCACGTATGCAGTGGATTATTGGAAAGACATTGCTTACTGCTTGGGATCATGCAAGTATGCAGTGCCCAAATGTGAGGCTCATTGATTCTTCAAGTTGGTGGAAGGTGAACTATCAACTGCTCCCTGTGTCCAGATTTAATAGTACTAATTGGTTGTTCAAATTGAGTTTTGAAAAATCAGTTAGACCTATTACAGTGGGACGTAGGCGTAAATGTTATGAAGACATCTAATTAAATTGCATAGTAAAAAACGGAAAGAGATGGCCAGCTCCCTGTTCACGGTCATGGAGCAAGCTATAACTCTGGCTAGACATCCTCTAATGAAAATGCAACAGTCCTTACGCTTAATACACTTGCAAGCATCGGGCCACAATGCTCATCGAGGTGTTAATTTGAGCCTTGGGCAGGAGCTATGGCATTGCATGATGTGAATCATCTGATAATCGCAATTGATTTGGCCTAATGCACCCATGATTGAAGTTTTAAAATTTAAGTGGGAGTTGGAGGAAAGCAATAGGTATATAACAATGAATTTGAGTACAACTTGGAACATGCTCTCTGTTGGTCGATACCTAAAAGATTATGTCGGTGCAATAAGGTCACACTAAAATCACATTACCCATACTTTATTAGTTGTCACCACAGCGTCAGTAAGTCAGCTCCATCCTCCATGCACTGTTTCTACAAGAATGGATGCAAACAAGATGTTGTCAAACATTTATCTTCCAAAATACCCGTTTAACACAATGGTCACCAACTTCTAGGATGCTCCATCGATCCTATATTAAGTTTTCTATTTAGTTTTTTTAAAATAAATTAATTTTAAGTTATTTTACAAATTCAAATAGGATATTAAATCTAGGATGGAGGGAGGAGAAATTTAAATAATTGTTATGCCCAATAACACTTAAGCTTACCAGGCATAACACACTTCATTACTGGTTTCTTTGCTACTCACATGGAGCTTTCTAGGCCCCCAAGATAACACCCTCTAGGGGTTTGGTAGTCTTACCATACTTTTGAAATTATGAATCACACATAGATCAAAGAAAGGTCTCTCGTCTTACATTCCAAGTCATTCTTTGATTGCTAAGTTTATACAAGTTTGTTGAATAATTATGAACACATTTGGTGCAAACAATCATAGAGTACACATAGAAGTACAGTACCCATAAATTTGATTGGAATCATTTTCTCATGGCAACAATTTATAGTTATGACTTGTGAGTTGTGACAAAGGCTAGCATTTTTCTCATAATCTAATAACTTCCTTAGAACTGATCTCCCACAAGCTTAACGTTTTTTGGGCTGTAGTATAAAAGTACCAAGAGCGTAAACATAAATAGTTAACTGAACTGCAAACTTTGTTGAAATTGAGAATTCGAAGTCTAAATAGCCCTCTAATTCTTAATTTAAAGGTAGCTTGATGAGTCAATTGAATACAATTTTTTCTCATTATTGATGAATTAATGCACTTTGTACTTTAGTCCTTGATAGTGTTCTATACTTTTAAGAAGAGAGAACAATTAATCAAATCTCAAATGTCATAGCTTAATAGATTTTTTTTCTTAACTACTTAATTCTCTTGCCAAAAATGTCTCCCTATTTAAGAAAAGAAGGTATCCTTATCCAAAAGATTTAAAACTTTTTAAGACAAGAAGGTAATGAAGTTATCCACTATACATGACTCAAATTTGAAGACTTTATCTTAAAGGTCAATAAAGTTGCACTATTTATTTGTTGTGATATTAAATTTGAATTTAAATATAAAGTAAAAAAATGTTAGGTAGAAAAGAGTTATATGAGCTATGTGATTGATTTAGATAGAGTATAAATGTCTTAACAAACAAAATCAAAATAATATTAAAAAAAAGCTTAAAAAGATTGCTTAGCGTCACAAGGCACATAAAAGCACATTTGTCCTACCAACTATAATGTATGATACCTTATGCATACATATTTCACCCTTTCGAATTTAGACTTGAACAAAAAAAATCCCTTCTAGAGCAGAAAATTTCTTGGTGGTGTAACATAAATATCTTTTGGCATTTCAAAAATGAGGTGTCCATAGGTCATTGGAGTCTCCTTTTTCTCTCTTCTAAAATTTGTTTCATAATTTTTTTCTTATTATGTGACCTTACAAAATACACATGATTGCATCCTTGGACATGTATTCATGCACATATTGCACTTGCCTTCTACAAGTTTATAATAAAGCACAAGTATATCATTAATTATGTTTAAATTTTTTTATGTTAAAAAATTCTCAAAAATTATAGCATTAATCTAGACATATTAGATGTGCTATGAAAATTATTGCAAGGTCTTATGACAAAACACAATAAAGCCTATGAAGTAACACATAATATATAATAGTTTCTAGTGTAGAGTGTCTTAAATATCACATGGAAAAATCTAGATGAAAGTCATCAAATTCAGTTAAACTTATACAACATATATGAGTCTTCGTTCTATCATAGAAATGTAAGAGGAAAATGAATTTTGAAAGGAATAATAATAGTGTTCTAATTTAGTTGGTGCACATAAAGCAGAACAAAATTCATGTGATCAAACTAGAATGAACAATTCATATTATCTAATGATGCAAAATAACACAAAATTCATTTTGCACGTCCATGACATCATTCTACAAGTACATAGATTGTAATTAAGTCATGAGATTACATGGATTAATGGGATAAAATCTAAACCCTAGTTTTATATATAGGCATCATTATCAACATAAGACCATGAACAACATTGCCCATGGTAAATCTGTGAAACATTTCTTGCCTTTATTCCTAAGAACTTGGCTTCCCCTTATTTGGCTTGTCCCCAACATGTGCTTCCCTCTTCTTGATGACTAGACTTGGTGTGGCCTTGAGGAGTAGAGAGGAAGTGAATGGAGAAAATAGATAGGAGGAAGAGGATTTGGCCAAGAGGAATGGAGGAAGATTGGTTGACAACCCCCCTCTCAAGTGTCACCCGACTCTCTCTCTCCTCTGATTAGTTTAGGGAGCAATTTCCCCAACATGATTCTTAACTAGTCAATTAAGGCTCTCCCTAATCTTGTTAGATTCTTTTTTACAACTCAACTTTTCCTATGAGAACTAGACTTTGGCACAATGGTGAAAATTTACAATTTCTTTGTTTTGATTAAAAATTCCTCCCTAGTTAATAGGGTGGCTCATTTTTTAGAATTTGGGTCAACTACTACCTATTTACCCCTACCTAAATAGGGAATTACCTCACTTAAACCCAAACTGGAGCCTCCATTCCAAGAGCCCAATCTGACCCCAACATTAACAGGGTTGCACCCATGCCATTCTAGTGGCCCCATAGGTAATGACAATGAGATATACTAGGAGATTGAAATTGTACAAAATAAAATGAAGGGAACAATAAGAAAAATAATCATCATCACAACTACAACCTTGAATCGTTCTTGTGTTTTCTTCAAGCCTAAACCTCTAAGACTCAAACACTTTGTCATGAAATTGACTAGACAATAGAAGAACACGAAATTTACCCATGGAATTAATAGTGTCAATAAGAAGATTTAAGACCAATTCAAAATTCGAATGCATTATATTCTTAGCTTTGATAATTTATTTTTTCAACAAATAATATATGCAAGTGGCCATCTTGCACAATTTAATATAAAACAAATGTTAATTGTTCATAAGATTATTAGTTGTCGTTACCCATGCAAATTTGATATATTGGGAAAATATATTGCAGCCAAAATGGAACTTGAGGTTGGTTGGAAAGAGAATTGCATGAGATGCATGTTATATCTTCATGTTCTTTCTTCAATGTGCTTTTTAAGGCTACTTTTTCATAAGCATGAAAACTTTTTAAAATAACAGTCAAAATCACCTCAAATGTTGATAGTAAAATGAAGGAATGACACTATATGAATGATATCCAAGACATTATATTTGTAGTTCCACAAATGATTCAAAATGCTAAAAATTTAGACAAGAAGATTTTAATTGAATACATTAAATTTATAGTTGTAGAGATAACAATATAGGCAATTAACTCATAAAGATTCAAGTGGAAAAAAATGGAATGGTGCTTGTTGAGAAGAAGCCCCTATGATCTCCACAACTTGTTGTCACGTTTAAACAAACATGTATATTGATAATTTATCTTTTTAACAACTTAAGTCATTGAGAAATAACAGTTACCCATGGCCCGTTTTAATAGGAAATAGATAACAAAGTTAAATCAAGATTATTCTGGACATTTTATATGAACAATGCCCTAAATTGTTAACAACATTATTTTCAAAATCTCCTGACCCACGTTGTGTATTGTTACACCATATTGTGCATTGTTCTAAAGTTGGATTGGATTATTTACGAAAATAATTCGATTGCTAGACTACACTCCCTTTGTTTTACATTAATAGGTCTATTTGGTTTTTCAAAATAAATTAATTTTAATTCAATTTAAAATCAAATGAAACTATTATTATTATTATGAGACAGAAAGAGTAAATTTTGTTCTACTCTTTTTTCAATTCAAACAAGATTATATGATTATTAATCAAATCAATATAGGATTCTCTTATTAATCTTGCATCCATGCAAGCCCCTTACCCAAGCTGTCTACAAGGTCCTAAGCAGTTTTTTAAACTTGACTCGGCCACTAACCACAGGTTTCTTCTGTTCAACTTTGTAAAACCAGAATTTAACCTAGAAATAACCGGGCCTAAAGTCGAACCGGGTTTAACCGGCTCAGTTTTACAAACACTGGTCCTGAGTCACATTTCAGCAGATTATGTCCACTTACAAAGCTTGGTGAATGCTTAGAAGTGTGATAAGAAAAGTTGAAATTAAGATCCAACTAATCCATGCCCCAAGTCTTAATCTAATTCACATCCCTTGGGAAGGCTCCAGCCATCCTTGTACCTTCGCACGTGCGACGTAACTCGCAAACTGCGATTCTACGTCCGGCACGTCCAGAGCCAAGTCCTCGAGAGCGTCTCCCACCCTCTGGAAGCCTTTGCTCATCTGGTCAGTCGTGATCAGCCCAACTCTGAAGCAGTGTCCCAGCAAATCCCACGCCCTCTCCCGCTTCTTCTCCATCGCCGTCACCACCGCCTTCTTCACCACTTCGTGGTGGAAGAAGGGCATCCCCAGCTCCCGGATGCACCGGCACGCCTCGACCGAGTCCCCGCCGGCGTCGTACTCCTCCAGTAGCCTTCCTATCTTCGCTTTGACATCTTCAATCCCTCCTCCCCCCTCTCCTCCCCAGCACCTCAGGATTCGCTCGCCGGCCAGCCGGGCTTGCAGCAGGGACTTGGCCATCTTGTGCACCTTGCTCCCGACGGAGTCCTCGCCGGAGAACTGGGCTCCTATCTCCTCCAGGTGTAGTGGGGCGAGGACTTCGTCCACTACTGCTCTTGCTAGAAACATTGCCAGATCCTCCACGAATCTGGGTATGTCCAGTGCAGTGTCTTCCGCGGATTCGATCAAGAGGAGGAAGCCATTAACTACATCTTCAGCTGGCAAGGACAAGGAGCCCAGGAAGACTGAAGCCATCTCCTTCTCTCTGTTCTTCCTATCCATGGCCAGGGATATCAGTTTCTTCACCAAGATTGCATTTAGCGCCGGGGTGGAAGTAACATTCTCCGACTCTAAACTGCTAATTAGTTCTGAAACATCACCAGTAAGGAAGAATTCTTTGATGCTATACGTGGCATGTGCCTTGAAACGCTTTGCTGTTTCATTCTCCTCTTCTGTTGCTGCTTTTGGTGAAATTGGCTTCAATGAGGAAGCACATAGCCACCCTTCTGATGCAGCTTTAGATATCAAAGATGGCAACAGATCCCTGGCACGTAACATGCTTGATGGTATGTCATCGATTGCATCGATAAGACGTTCAAACCCTTTATTCATTTGGCTTGAATTAATCACCCCTTCCTCAGCAGCTTCCTTCAACAGATCAAGGATAAGCTCCTCTTCTTCACATCTCTCCATGGCCATTAGCAAAGCTCGTTTCACCACTTCATGGTGAAAGAAGGGAAGCTTAAGATCTTTTATGCAACGGCAAGCCTCTGTTTTATTACCATTTGCCAAATACTCAACCAGAATGTTATTGATCTTAACATTCACATCTTCAACTGTTCTCTTCTTGCTTCCACTCCATTTTCTTTCAATTATCTCTGCATGAAGTGGCGTGGATAGATACTCCTCTTGAGCTCTCTTTATCACTTCAATTGCTTTGGAGTCTTTTGGCAGTTTGGTCATCTGTCTTGACAAAAATTCCCGGGGAAGAATATCATCCACCACGGCTCTAGCTATGAAGAGTGCAAGGACATCTACTGTATCAGGTATATCCACTGCTAAATCATCTGCTGATTCAACAAGCTTGTGAAAGCCCTTATGGACTTGTTGTGGTTTAATCACATCTGCATAAAAGGTGGATAATAGTTCCGCAGCCATTTCTTTCTCCTTGTCATGTCTATCCATGGCCATGGAGACAAGCTTCTTCACAAAATAATAATGGTAATTTGTGTTGGCTAGATCCCTTAATTCGTTTGCAGCTATGTTCAAATCAGCTGTTGCGAAGTACTCTTCAACTATTACTGCAGCTTTCTTTCTGTACTCCTCAAATTCTGGAGGTATTTTGCTACTATGCACCAGTAATTTCTCCTGTAAGCAGAAAATCCTCATGAAAAGAAAATTACTACTTTTTCCAACTGATAGTACTAGTAAAATGTTAAAAATAGAGTTAAAATGCACTATATGTACATTCTTCTTCGACGCATTCTAACCATTGCCTGATAGACAACTTTTCTTCAGGAATTTGAGTTTATTCTTACCTCACTGCTGTCGTAGTTTGGGTCATTTGGATCAAGATATCCATCTTCAGTGTCCAGAAATCCTCCCCATGTGCCTTTTCCTCCAGAACCTCCTGTTTTGACACATTGAATTCAATGATGCAATTAAAGGTACAATAGTGTTGTTTTTAGGATAAAAATGCTGCAGTGAACTTCTGATTTTCTTTAAAACCTAAAGGAACAAACCTGTGAAAAGGCTGACTATATTATGGTGCTAGTAAGGTCATATATTGTGCAAAAGATGCATCTTTCGAACTTAACTACTTTGCAAGTAAGGTATACTATATTTGCGATTATTTGATCATAACAAAAGATTTGAGCTATGTACCTTTTTTGGGAACACCATTGCGTCCAAGATGTGAATGCTTATCATGCTTGACAGGACTTCCTCTGCTGGTTCCGTGCTTTCCATGGTTAGTTTTAGGGGATGTTCTTGGAGAAAATGTGATTTCTAATGCAGATGCTGATGCAGGATCTTCACTTTCTAGTGCAGACCTAAGTAGTTGTTGATGCTCTTCTGACACAAAGCCGTCACCAAACTCCATCTAAGTAGAACAGACAAATAATTCAATGGCTAAGCAAGGTCCAGCGTACCATTTAAATGACAATTTTGGTTGTTGTGAAGTTTCCTAATATATCTTCAAACTTCAAGAATGGATAGTATGTTGGATAGCTTGAATGAATTGACAACTTATGTGCCTGCCACATTTTAAAACATCTGTAAGTAAACATATTAATAAAAATGTCTTGGTTGACATTAAACGTATATCTTTGCTTTGCTTCTTTTTGAAATGTGAAATAATGTGATGACTATATTTGCCAAAGAGAAAAGGCTTGACCAATTATAAACACAAGCTTACCAAGAGCATGGCTGTTATTTAATCTAATAAAATTATCATTTACTCAAACTGTTAGGACTAATTTTGAACCAAAATGGTGGTCAAAATAAATATCTAAACACACATTGAACCTATTAGAACATATATCTAAATTTTTCTTTTTAAAAGCTATATGCTCCATTGTATTTTTTTTCATTTTCTTAAAGAAAACATCTCATGTGTGTTCTATTCAACTTCAAATAACAAGCATATTATCTGTAGTTATACGAATTGCTTGCACACCTATTTCTCTCCTGCAAACGAAATAAAATTTAAAGAAGAGAAAACCAGTCAAAGGTGACAGAGCTGATCCTTACACATCAAAACTGAAAAAATCAAGCATATTTTGGAAACCAAGCAATCCTCTCTCTCTCTCTCTCTCTCTCTTTCTCTACCAATTCTATTTGGATGCCCAAGAACGTACTCTGATAGATATCAAACTGACGGCTTTTTCTCCCAAAGTGAAACCAAATACAGAAATCGAATCCTTAAAAGTAGCTCACTTCCTAATCTACCTGAACATGTGGCAGGAGTACTACAAATCCATGTAGAAAGAAGCTGCAAGATGTTTTGTCTTGGCCTTGCAACCAGAGGGATGAAACCAAAGCTTGTCTTAAAGATTTTGAGGTGGACTAGAGTTAAAAGAGTGAATGACAATAGACGTTTGATCTCTAACTGGATAAATGGACGGGGATTTGGTAACCGAAACTGAAAAACCGTGAGACATCTAGCTGTGGAGAAGCAGTTTGTTCCAAGTGATTCGGTATTAGGCAATGTCCGGTTCAGCAGGTGGGATCCGTAGATTTACGGTTAGTAGTTGGTCTTGGAAATTTAATAACGGAAAGAGCTCAACATCTTAATGTACGCCTGGCAAATGGCTGGGCTCCCGGTCTGGCCGGGCTACAACCCGGATTGACCACCTAAGCTCTGTTCCAAAACTTCTATGATTGATTAATCCTTTTAAACTACATAAGGGTAGGTAAATCATCTGATTATCTGTGCTAAAAGTCAGAAATTCAATATTATTAAAAGGCTCGAAGATTGATTAACATTTATGTGTAATGACTAACTCGGTTCTTTCTATACTAGACAAAATCTTGTAAGGATAGTGATACACTCCTAACCAATTTGTTCAACAAAATCTTTCAACTGGTTTTAGGTTAGACTTACAAAATATATAGGCCGATGTAAGTTTTGTGTGAGGCACACATGTTCTATCCTGGCAGCTCCACCTAATAGGAAGACCTTGTACTCCTCTAATATTCTATCATATATATCCTTATTAAACAAGAATACATATAATATATGAGAGATGATAAATCCAATAAAAAAAGTCTCTATTATAAAATTTACCTATTTCACGTCCCATCATCTTAACTCTGTATAAATTTTTAAGCTTATAAACTTATAATACATAATTTATAAGTTGTAACTTTTAAAAAAATAATAAAATAATAGAGCAAGCAACAATTACTTACCTTTGCCAAACACAAATATAAGTACTTACCAAATGAGGCTTTAATTAGCCCATAATAACCTAGTAAAGATAGCCTCCTTCCTCATTTTATCCCTACTACAACCATGATTAAACCAGTTCTCCCAAAGGAGTTTTTCGTCACTCCTCAATTCTCCAAAATAGATACAGTACTCCCTCATCTCATTTTCTAAAGACAATACATTCTCATCTCTTAACCTCCCTCTGAATTTATAATAAATTAAAATTAGTTCATTTTACAAAACTAAGTGAAGCTATGCGATAAATGGGGTATATATTTACTTTTTTTATGTGAAAATGACTATAAAAAATAGGAGTTAAGATATGAAAACCTTTAAAAATAGATAAATTAGTTCAATGATTTTGTTACAACTCATAAAACTTTCGCTTTGGGCCTCCAATTCTTTTGATCCTGCCCTATATCTAACCAAAACTCATTTAGAAGGATTAATAATAATATCTTTAAAATTAATCATTTAATGCTTAATACGGACGAGTAGCTATGAACTAAGTACTAAAAGAAGACAGAATTTTCTAGTCATAACTTATTAACTCTTCTAGTAATGTTAGAAGCGACTGACAAAACATATATATTATACTATTAGCAAGTGCTCAATGGTTTGATTTATATATATAGGAATTTTTTGACTGATCGTGAAATTTATTCTATGTACAAACCATCCAATCAAAAACTTAAGTTGCACATAACTGATTCTTGAATATCTGTCCTTATAACATATCCATGCATCCTTAGTTTTATATAAATAGATATCTTTATATCCAAAAAAGTTCACATGTAGCTTGGGATAATCAATAATCGCTCATCCATGTATTCACTACACTTGATGATGAGATAATGAAGTTTTATATCATTATATGGATTTTTGAGAGTGGCGAAACTCAGTACTGAGATCCCATCACGAACATTTTCCTCATCAACGCTCCAAAATATTGATTGAAGAGCGAGATCAAACACTTAACAGAAAGAAACCCGATACTTTCCTCTTGTTCTCACGTGCATGTGGCCAAGACATGGAGTGCATGATGCAGTATGTCCCCTCAAGTTGATAACTGCGAAAGAGCAAACTAACGATAAAATAAATCAAAGTCTGGATAGTTCCACTGCCAAAAGAAGAACCACGCACCCCCATCATAATTGTTTGTTGAAATTCCTTGGAAACAGCATAGAACTGACTCTCTCATTGCCTAGGAACAGTTTTACTATGATTTGGGTGATAGCCACATGAGTTACGTTCTCTTACTAAAAACGAAGTGAACGGCGAAAGTGTGGGCATGCATGATCACAACTTCATGCCATTGTAGCCGCAGTTTCTTGGGACAACCCCCATTAACTTCCACCAGTTTTGTTTTTTACCATGTAGGCAGGTTGGTTGGGTTTGATGACACTTGATAATAAGAAATCTAGCTCGCGCTGCACTTGCAGGCATGCCGTTAGATCATATTAAAGGGACTAAGTAAAACAGCCTTGATTATGATCTGACGGCCAAGGGCTATAGCTCATTGGCCCGGGACTCCTCAATTTATGTTGCTTTGCTATACCTATTATCCAAAACCAAATGATGGAACAAGCGAAGTTTATAAACAATTGTCAAAAGACTATGGAAATTTGGAGAAATGTCATGATTCTGAAGAGCATTCTATGTAGCCAATAGTCAAGAACATCACTAATTTGCCATGGAAAAGCACTTAAATACTTTTAAAACATGTTGTTTTGTCTCTTAAACACCCGACCAAATTGGTACTTCAAAAAACCAAGCCATGCTATGTAGAGCCTCATCTCTTTCTCACCCAATGAAAAAGAGATCTTTTTAGAGATTATCGACAAGAGGAAGGGGACATGAGAAGTCTAATGAAAGTTAGGTTATGTGCATATCCACCCAAGTATAAACTAATCAAATGAGAGATACTAAAGAACAAATTAGGTCCTAGCTGCTACCATCTATAACTATATAGTGTCGTTGACAAGTCGTAACCAAACGGAAGATTTTTAAATGTGCCTCTATGCAATGAGCCCCTCTTGCAGGGGAGAGCGTGGCAATGAAAACCGACTACACCCGACTAGCCAGTAAAAAGGCTAGGAGGTAATCGCTGGCTGCAGCTGGTTTCTCATGGCATGTGCACCACTCTATAATAGGTGTCTCATGTTGGACTCATTGCATAGTAGCATATGTCTAAATAGTATCATGGCAAGTCACTTTGTGGGGAAAAGCTCACATAAACCAATGCAAGGAGTGTGACATTGGATTAGGGAACAACAAACCTGATTCATTTTCTACTTAACATATTCTTAACTCCCTTTCCATTTTAATATGTGACATAACTATTTCCACCACTTTTATGAGGTGGGAAGCACTTTCTATAAAAGCTAAAGGCAGGTAGAAAAGAGAGAGGAGGTAAAAAGTGGAAGGTAGATTGTTTGCATTAGACCTAGAAAAAGGAGTTGCTACTTATCTTTTGGAGGACGACATCAGTCAGGAGCTGGTTAGACCCGTACGCCGAGGACCCACTAAGCTTAAGATGAGAAGAACATCTGGCTGTTGTCTTTCTTTGCTTGCATGTGAACCCCTTCCTGCTGGTATACCGAACGATGGGAGTCACAGCTTCAATTTTTTTGTTCGTTGTCAATTTCATAATTCCATGATCCAAGTTCAAGCTTCGAACATCTGGGTCCATGCTAACTGTATATCTGTGACTTTGGGAAGTATTTCTTTTTATGTTTTATGGACAGTCAGCCTAGCTTGAAGAACGTATCGAAGCCAACCATCTAAAAAATTAACGGCATATATACTGGTACGTGTTAGAATCAAGGCCAAGGATACTAACACGCATGTTAACATGTAAATATCAACTCGAGATCATAAAAAATGCTTCGCTTAACCTGCTAAAACATAGCCTACTGCAAGATGCCTTCCCACCCATAATGAGTTACTGTATCTCTCCCAGGTAGCATGTAGCACAATCATTCTGCTGGGATGTTTGCTGTTATCATCTCAAGCACATAAAACATACACATAGGATCAAGCCAACCTTTTTTCGACACAAGATGCTTGTTCTGCTGCATGGAATGATCTCCTTCTCTATTGCTACTAGTCCTATACAGTAAATAAGGAGAAATTCAGCTATACTGCAGCTTCAAGGTTTATTTTGGTAGAAAAGATTTTTTGGATGGTTATGCATTGAAAACAAGAACTAACCTAAATTCAACATCTACCAATTGTGGGTCCTCACTTTTTGGGCCCCACAAAAGTTACTGAGGGTAACCTGGGCGGCTCAGACTTTATGTGCTCCCAAGTCGAAATTCTAGAAGTGGTGGTCCCCCTGCCATTCAGAGCCAAGCAGCCGGCTGCAGCAAAGTACATGCCCCAGCCCCAACTCCAACTCCAACACCAAACCAGCTGAGAGGCATGCATCATTTGGTGCAAGCTCCAGCCTCTCCCCCCACATGAAAAGCCGCATCACAGCCAAATTATATTCCCTCTAATCCCCCTCATGCGCCGCTAGGTAGCGCCCTTCCCTCAGCTTTGTCCACTACCCACCCACCAACTTTCTTCAGTTCTTCTTCTTCTTCTTCCCTCCTAATTAACAAAGGAACCGAGTATACTTGTCAAACGCCACTAATGGAAGGTAAGAAGAACAAGAAGAAGAAAGCTAGCAGTATTACTTCTGCGCCAGTACCGTGCGAGGCCTCTTTGTGCTTCTTTTGTGCCATGGAGGAACCGGACCCATCAGCCAGGCGGGCCCGCCTGGCCAAGTGCTTCCATGAAATGCCTGCCATGGACGAGCAAGAGCTGGTACTGGTGCTGAGTGGCCTCTGGCACATAGCCATGGCCCAGCCGGACGACCCTGAGTTCCCTGCCCTGGGCATCTTCGAGTGCATGGCCAAGCTCATACAAAGAGGCGTAAAAGATAGAAGCTGGGTGGATAAAGACCAGAACATATACATCCCCTACTATGCCGCCCACATCATTGGCTCCTATACCATCAGCACTCCAGTGTTCGCCGAGAAGGCGGTGAGTTCAGGTGTGGTGCAGCCATTACTGGAGCTTCTCAGGGGGAAGATGAGCTGGGTCGAGCAGAGGGTGGCAGTAAGGGCGCTTGGTCACTTGGTGAGCTATGAGGAGACCTTTGAATCAGTGGCTGATCAGTGTGAAGTAGAGCTTGTGGAGTTATGTATGAGATTGGCTTCTACTTGTTTGGATGTGGTGTACAGAGAGTTTGTGGGGGTTATAAGGGAGAAGAGGAAGAGGCTAAAGTACCAGTGTGATCTGCTGACAAGAGGGATGGGGGGACGGGAGATGGAGAACAGAAAGGCTGAGGAGTGGGCTAGCCAGCTCCAGTGCTGGTCTCTCTACATACTGAACTGCTTTGCTTGCAAGGAGAGAGCCCTTGATTTGATTTGTAGAGAAGTATTTTTGAAAGATTTGTGTAGGATGTGGGGTGGGCTGGTCAATGACAGCTCTCCTGCAGGGGTTGGGCTCTTGAGAATCCTTTGCTATGGCAAGAAAGGGAGGCAATGCATATCAAACTGTGGGGAGGTTGTGAAGTCTCTATGCAACCTGTCTAGGTCTTCTGATGATTGGCAGTATGTGGGAATTGATTGCCTTTTGCTCCTCCTAAAAGACTCAGATACAAGATCCGAGGTCTTAGAGAATTCTGCTGTTTTTCTTGTGGACCTGATTGAGCTCAAGGACCTTGGAGCTAGAAAAGATGTTGGGGAAGAAATTGCTACTACACTTTTGTTAGGTTTGTTTTTTTCAAAAAAAAAATCTATTTTTGTATCTTTAATTTTTTTTTTTTTGCTGAATTACACTTTTGTTAGGTTACACTGACAGGAGTAATACTAAATCCAGCTGCAAGAATGGCAAAGCAGTGGAAAGAGTACTGAAGTTTGTATGGCATATGAAGGTTGAGAGGAAGAAAAGAGAGGAGGGCATGTCCAAGCAGGAGGAGAATGAGATGAGGATGTTGTCAGGTATGAAGAGGCAGCAAGGAAATGAGAGGTTTTGGGGTGGTGATGTTGAGGGAGCAGTGGTGAAATACAGTGAAGCCTTGGATGTTTGCCCCCTGAGGATGAGGAAGGAGAGAGCTGTGCTTTATAGCAATAGAGCACAATGTTATTTGATACTAAGGGAGACTGAGTATGCCATTAGCGACGCTAGTAGAGCTCTTTGCCTGTCAGACCCGCCAAATTCTCATAGGAAGAGCTTGTGGAGGAGAGCTCAGGCTTATGACATGAAGGACCTGAGCAAGGAGAGCTTGATGGACTGCATTATGTTTGTTAATGGGTGTTTGATGTCTTCAAATGATCACAAGAGGCGTGTGAAAGTTCCATACTATGCAGCCCGGATGATCAATAAGCAGATGAACGCTACTTGGCTTTTCTCTGCAGCCAGGTCACGGCAAGTCAAAAAGGAAACTCGAGATAAAAAATTAAATGATGATGACGAAGAAGAAGGTGGCTGTGATGATCAACAAGAGGAAGACAAGGTGGAAAAGCTGGTGATAAAGAAGAAAGATATTAAAGAGAGCATAGCTTCAATGGCTGGTAAGTGTTTTAGAGTTATTCAACTTCTTTCGTGTTTATTGAAGTGAGAGGAGTAAAGTAAATCTATGGCATATGTCTGGACATTCTGGCGGAATGTTACCAAACAATAGCCCCACCTTCAATTCACAACCTAGCCTTTCAAAAACCAGAGTACAAATTAAAGACATGAACAATGGAATTTAATAGGTAGCAACGTTAATGTGGAGGACTGATGTAAGTTGGCATCAACAGGAATTTGCTGAGGAAATTATAGCGGATGATGATTCAGGTGACCAGTTAGGGAGTTAATTACCACTTCACAGTGTGAATCCTATTCTGAGCCCTACCAACAAAAGTACTTACAGAAGTGTACTTTGTTATATATATTACTGAAAGATGAAAAGAATAGTAACAAGTTTTTACCTTAAATGTAAAAAAAATTTCTTAGTAAGGTACAATATGAGAAAGAAAGAAATTGAGTGCATTATTATTAATACGATATATCTTTCATATTTGTCCTGCAGGCCTGCCTACAATTTTTGAAGAACCCTTCTCCAGAAGAGCAAGGAGCAAGCCCAGCACAGTGAGGAGGAGAAAGATGAGAGCATATCTACAACAAACAAGAGTCAGAAGCCATTAAGAAAACAATGATGCTTTTAGCTGTCTTCTTGGAGAATTTAATTAGACATCACTGACGAAATTTTTAGTTGTTTTCTCTTTTTCATTTTCTTTCTGCTCATGTAACACAAGAACGAATTTTGGGAACTCGTTTCATGTCCTTGACCAGGCGATCTTGTAGAAATCGTGGAGCTTGTTCTTGCACGCCAGGCATAATACCAGCTTCCCCTTAAAACCTTGTGCAGGACCACCTGACCTGCATGCCTTTTATATGAGCAAACTGAACAAAAAGCCCAGATTTTCCCAGAATCCATGCAAATTGCAAACATAAAAACTATTATTTTTGCTTTATAAAAAGAAATCATTAGTGGAGATTGTACTGTATCTACCATCATCAGCATATTGCTAATTTTGGACAATGGGTCCTTATATTATATTATGGCCCCCTCAGTGGAACGGCTATAACATCACCCCCTCTAGTTTATTGCTTAAGGGGATCCACAAAATCTTGCCTACCTTGCCAAGATTGGCCCTGCCTGGAGAAGAAGACATTGATTCTGAATTCTTTGCACAACTACACCTAACTCTTTTATGTCCTGTTTCATTACAAATCATATTGTATTATAGGTTGTAAGAGAAGAAACTGTGTCCTCGGGGTCCCCTACCAATAATGGATTCTTAGATGCAATTTTTTTATCGAACAACATAACCTATATGCATAAGCCGTCAAAGTACTTGGATTGGAGGACTTAATACAGATTCTGTGTGCTATATTGTATTCGTTTTTCATCACACAAGAGAAGATGGGGACAAAGAAGCTTGAGTGGAAGCCTAAGTGGGCTACTTCATTAAGGCTTCTGACTGTCATGGTGGGGCTAAAGGTGAATAGAGCGGGTTCTATGGGACCGGATTCAATCCGAACCGAAAATTTTAACTCAACCCCAAATAGAAATTAAAATTCTTAAACCCAATTCGACGTGAGATAGAAATTAATAAACCTAAAACTAAAATAGGAACCGAAATTTTTTTGGGTTAGGTCAGTTACAATAAGTTAAACTAAACTGATACTATATTGAGTCGATTCTATTTATAAAAAATTACAAAACATTCATCCCACCTGGATTAGATATGGCTTTGTAAGTTAATTAGGAACTCGATTTAGATCAAGTTAGTTCTTTGATTTTTTACATGTATGCTAGACCCAACCGCCTTGGGATACTTGGATATTTTTCCTAGGACCCGACCTAGGTTAATCTCGGGTCAGTTCTATCTAGATCGGGTTGGGTTCCAGTTTTGAATGCAAACCTAGAGGTGAAGATGTTTGTGCCTGAGCTTTGGTTTGACAAAATAAGTGAGCCCAAATGAACTTCGTGTGAGGCCCACATTTTTTGTCCAACTAAAACCTTATTGGGAAATTTTGTTGGGTAATTCATTATTTGAATATCACTATCCAATTTGAAGGTTTGTCTAAGGGCTATTGTGACACCTCATGTTCCCAAAAAGGAAAATTAATTCTTCTTAACTAAAATTAAAAAAAGTTTATTTTTGATCATCAATGAATTACTGATGAAATTGTGTTTGTCACTATTGGCAGACATTGACGCGTCAATGGTTTGCCGATGATAATAACATGTATCAGCTATCTTAGAAAATGAGATAATTTTACGGTTATAAGACTTCATAAGTAGTTATTTCAGTATAAATAAAGTGAAATTGGATTTGAGAAAAAAAAAAAGAGTAAGAAGAGTCCTAACACCGGGAGACTAGAGTCCGGGTTCCAATCAAGAGGAAGGCTTGTGTGGGAAGAAGAAAATTTCTCATTGGAACAAGTCAAATTGTAATCCATACTGGATTTTAAGAAAAGTACTCAAGTTTTTTAATTTTTTTCTAAGTTCTTGATGATCATCAACTAGTGAATTCGTGTATTTTGAAGTAGTTTTTAAGGTGCTTTCATGGCAAATTCAAAATATGAGTAATTTAATGTTCATGTTATGTCTCAAATAGCTTAATATTTTATTTTGAGATGATTTCTATTAAAATTAATCAAAGTAAAATGTTTAAAATGAAAAATGAGTTTTTGTTCTTAATTTTTTGATCATCAAAAAGGTCATCAACATGTTGATGACTATCCTTATGAAAGGGAGAGGATGAACAATACTCTTATATGGATCTAGTACCATGCATGTTGACTGGTCATCATCAATGAGGCTGATATGTCAATGAGGCGTTGGTGAGGTGTGACTGCCGTTTTTTTATATCGATTTATATTTTATTCGTTATATTATTCAACACACTTTGCCAACACATGTGTGATAGAACACGACAACCGTCAATGCGGATCCCAGTCAGATATGCTTTATATTAATAATGAGCATATCACGGAGTCATAGCACAACAAAATATTATTCATGCGCTTGATAAAATATTTCACACAAGCCATGAACTTAGGTTCGTAGAGTTGAAGTTTTACAAGCCTTACAAGTCTTCAGGCACATCATGCCCTTAAACTGCAATCATATAAATATTACATATTTTCTAAAATCAGAGAGCAGATAAAATATCTAGGATACTACACTTCCTTCACTTTCACCCTCGGTGCATTTCCTATAGAATCTGGGGGTGGGTGAGTATTTTAAAATACTCAGCAGGCTGATTTAAAATCTAATAGAGATGCTAAGCAGAAATCTTTTTGAAAACCCTTCAACCTTTTCTTTAGAAACCTTTATCACGATAAACTATGCATAAAACAAAACGGTTCCAAATCACAACAAATCCACAAACCGCAACACCCTACGGCCTACCCTCGGCGCTCATGGGGCAAACGAGGGCCACTTAGGGACAGAGCTTTCCCACGATGCTCTACCCTATGCGTGCCACTTGCCGATTTATTTTTCTCGGTGGGCATCATCAATCTATGATTATTCCGGGTTCTTAAGCCCATGAATTAATCATCATATCGTTCAAAACATAACATTATTCATGCTAAATCAGTTCATCACATAACATGTCTCACATAAATCATTCACATAAGCTTAATCATGTTAAATCATGCGTAAAGAAGTTATACTAAGCACACGTTTAAAGTTTAAAGTCCCCTACCTTAACCCTTGGTTACAATTTTGTAATAGTAGAAGCCTCGAATAAAGAAACCGACCCCACCACAACATCTAGAACATTGAATTTAGTAGGAAATGCCTTTTGAATCACTCGATTTGGACTTAAAATGGTTGAGAATGGAGGAAAACAACTTCAGAAGTGGAAAAACTGGAAATAGCCCAAAAAACTGGTCGGGGTCACTATTTATAGGCGTGCGCATGTGGAGCCCATGTGCGCACATCGCGCGCGCTTCACGCGGATGCGACATGCTTGTGACTTGCATCGCGCGCGCGTCTCAGGGGCCCCGGCGCACTGTTCAGGGCGATGACTCACGTCATCGCGAGCCCAGCCCCGTGTGACACAGACCCATCATGCGGGTCCGCTGCTCGTCGCGTGCATGCGGCGCCGCATAGTGGTGCCGGCTAACGCCAGCCACATGCGTCAACCGCATGTGTCAGCTTGCGTCAGCTAAGGCTGTAAATGAGTCGAGCTAGATCGTGAGCAAACTCGGCTTGGTTAGGCTCGGCTCAAGTTAAACTCAACTCGAATCAGGCTCAACTCGAACTTGATTCGAGCTCGAATAAGTTCAAGCAGAGTTTGAGCCGACCCCTGCTCGACTCGGCTCGGCTCGAATGAAACTCGAACTCGATGCTACTCGACTCGACCTCGAACTCGAATATTATTTTAAAATTATATATAAATAATATATATATATATGCATATTTTATATAAACATAATTGTTAATTTAAATACATATTTATAACATACTCCCTCCATTCTTAGATTAATAGCTCTATTTGATTAGTTCATTTTGAAAAATTTAATTGAGTTATTAATCTAAGATGAATGGAATATATAAAATGACATATAATCACATATTTATATACTAATACTATGTATCGTATTGATATATGAGACCCGTTTATATGAGTCAAGGCTCACTCACAACTATGTGAATATAGATGTCATACATCATCATATTACGATATAAGAACACACATAACTTGGGAGGTAGATTAGTTTATGTCTTCTTGCGCATTTGGATCTCGATCTTGCCTGAATAATTTTTTATTTTTTACATCTTTTTTAGTGATTATATGTACATAAAGAGAGAAAAATAATAATGTTGCATTTTTTTAGCATATGTAACTAAAACTTATTTGTCATAGTTTTCTTCTTTCATAGTGACTATAATCAAATATTCACGGTGTAGTCGTAATACTTATTGAAGTATATTAATTAATATTTAATACTAAAAATATATTAGTATATGTGATACTTCATATACTTTATATTTATATATAGATTATTTTTATTTTTTTAGTTCAAGCCCAGTTCGAGCCAAGGCTTATGATTCACTTATTCAAGTTCGAGCTCGAGCCAAGCTTTGGATTTCTAAATCGAGCCGAGCTCGAGCTGAAAAGTTCGAGTTTATTCAAGCTTCGAGCCAAGCTCGAGCCAAGCTTCAGCAATTTGAGCTCGAGCCGAAACAGCATAATACTTGACTCAGCTCGGCTCGTTAACACCCCTAGCGTCAGCCTTTCTTTTAATAATATTTTTTTATTTTTAAAAAAATAAAAACTTTAAACGCACGTATCTTTTTCACTCGGACTCTGATTCACGCATTCTTTACACCATTGGGCTCGTATTGATGAGCCCTACAAAACTAAACCACACATGGGTAGGTTATCTTGTACTTCTAAGGTGGGTCCCGCCTATGTGGCATATTTCCCGAGGCCATAACTTTCGGCCCGGTGTTCGAATCAAGTGCTTCAAAAGCCGTTACATTTGCTTTTCCGCGCTCTACCGTACTCTCATGAGGATTAAATATGTAACAAACTATAACTAATTAAAAGAATGCTATAAACCCCAAAATTAACGTATTAGAAAATGTACTGGAAATTCAGGGTCGTTACATGAGGTGGGCTTACTAGTCAACCCACTGTCGGTGAGAGTTCAGAATGTTGATGGATCTACCAATGGGCATCAGTTATCTTATTGACCTATAAGTAAGATAGACTTAACCAACCATTTTATTGTCAGTGAGGGTTCAACATGTCAATAGATCTACCTATCAATGATCTTATCGACATATCGGTAAAATGGACTTGATCACCCATTCCATTGTCAATGAGGGCTCAACATGTTGGGGGACCTACCGACGGTTATCTGTGGTCTAGCCAACCTATCAATGAGGTTATCGATGGTGCCTCATGTTTTGGATTTCAATTGTGATTCATAGCAAATAATGAGCTATATAACAATTACATATAATTGCATAATTTTTAAGGATTTTATAATGTGTATGGAATGCTAAATAAGCATGTACTAAGTAAATGTTAGTAAACCCTAATGCATGTGTATGAAAGCATGTAATATTATAATTTAGTCACCTTGAACTAATGCATTTGACATGAAAGGATCAAGATTCCTAGTGCTTTATTGGTATGAAATATGATCATGGTTTTCTGGCTCTTTAAGAATGAGAATTATATAGAGATGTTTCCCTCACCTAGGAGTTAGGGTCGAATAGACTATAGCATAAAAAGATGATTGATCATGTGCAATGTAATACAAAAGGTTTCAATGATCATGACATTGAGATCTTTACATTAGGGCCCATGAGCCCTTATTTTATGTCATAGATGAGATGGGGCATGCTTAAGGCAAATACTGAGGCCGGGTTTGAGGTATTCTAGTATCTAGTCAAGTGGAAACTCTTAAATAAAGCTATTGTATCAAGAGAACCCTAATGTGAAGTTCCATGTTGTAAGTATGCTTAATACTAAAAGGTACGTGTGAATTTTTTTCATTATGTCACTAGTATTGACTTTGACCACATATTCTCTATCAATATGTTTTATCAAATTATATATTTTCTTTGGATTGTAATTCTATTGAGTATACATATATACTCAATATCCTTTGTGGTGTAGGTTCCCCAAGGTGAAAACTTCATAGGTAGCAGGAAAGTTGCAGCTATAGAGTGAGCCTACCTTCAATTTGCTACTTTATTCAGCTTTAGATTAGCTATGAAGCACTCCCACCCGATCGGGTGGGAGTGCCCAATAAAAACAAGACACGTCAACAAAACAGTGAGGCAACCCAATTATCTGGCAACTTTGGTGAATAACATAAAGATCGGTTGTGTTTCTGATTTGGGTTAGTCAGGCAACCGGGCGAAGAGGGATTGCTAGAGCGTGTGTTAGACGATCACCTGGGTGCCACCCAACCCTAATCGTCGCCGCCCAGCCCTAATCTCCTGCTCCTCCTCGGTGACCAAAGATGAGGTGATTGACACCAACTGCAACTTTCTCAAGCTGCATTTTCTCAGGACGACGACAGCTGAATCCGAATCACTACTCTTCTGCCTCATGTGACCAGAGACAAGAGCATCCAACCAACTCATTTATGCCTTTTAGTTTGTTGGTTTTCTTTGCAAATAGTGCTCAAGGTCGTCCATATCATGAAGCTCTACAACCCCTTTTTGAACTGGAGCTAGCCCCCTCAGCGAATACGACCCTTGCGCTTCTAGAGACTAGGTAAGTTGCAACTCTTTCCCGCCAGCGTAGACCATCCGACTTTGCTCTGGGATTTTGATTTGAGGTGTTTAGTGTTTTGCGTGTGAGGGCTTGTTTCCATTCATTATTCAAGATCTAATTTTATTATTTTGACAAATGCACATGTTCTAAAAAAAGTGATGTTCAATAATAAAAATTTGCAACTGTTCTTATTTAGGAATCTATTCTTTATACTTTGATATTTTAATGAATGCATTTAAGATGTAAGTTGCAACTTTGATTTGAGGGAAGTTGCAACTTTGATTCAGTGTTTTCCTTGTCAGGTTTCTATTACTTCACCAGCATAGCTTTTAATATGCTCTATGTCTTTAGTTCTTTGTACTTTGACTCCGGTAGAAGAAACAAGGGCATATGGGTATCTTTGTTCTTGGTGAAAACTGCCCTAGTAGGGTGCTATAGGTTTTCTTGTGTGGCCTGGCCGGCTAGTGTCCATCCTCCCTCATGATGGTTAGCTTGGTTGGCCGGGATTTCTGTGTTTGTGTTCTTGTGAAGTGTTCAGGAGGGAAGGCTTTGGGGTTATTGTTTTTGAGGTGAAGTTGAGGATGGAGGAGCCTATGTTCTCTGCGGTGCTGGGGTTGTGTCTGCGGTCCAATTGTCCAGGTGTGTTGGGGCTTCTACTTCTTCACTCAACGGCTTGAAAACCCATGTGGAGATCATGACTTTAATGATGCAGTTTGCTTAGCAATATTGTCATCATGCATTTTCTTTTTTGTTTGAGGGGAAGTGAGGATTATTGTATGTATGTTCTTTGTCTTATTGTTGTTCTCACCCTCTCTTGTTCTTAATATAATCCTATTACTCGACTAAAAAAAGGGTTTAAATTCACGACTCCATGTTCCTGTTGCTAAGTTTGAGTTCTCGACCTTCCTCAGTGAATTTTCCCCCTTTACTTGCCTGCTATATAGCTCTGCATATGGAGTGATGGAAATACAAAACAACATATTGAAAGCTAGATTATTTTTTGTAACTAATTTTTGTTCTCATGCTTTTGGTTGTTGTTCATGCATGAGAAAGAAAATTCTGCTTTTTTTTGTGCTTGAAAAAAAACTGACATATGAGATGACTTTGCCTTTAGTAGAATAAGATGATCATCTAGGCATTCTTGATTATCATTCATATGGAGGATAATGAATTCAAAGAAAATCATGTTTATTTTTATTTAAAAAAATTTGGATTGATAGTGTCTCCTTTTATTCTTGTTTATTCCTACACAATGTGGAGCAATAATGCTACAGGGGTGGAGCAATATTTTTTTATCAAGTGTGGAACAATATTGCTCCAGGTGTGGAGTAATTTTGCTCCAGTGGTAGAGCACTAATGCTACAAGGGTGGAGTAATATTTTTTTATGAGGTGTGGAGCAATAATGCTGCAGGGGTGGAGAATTATTGCTCTAGGGGTTGAGCAATATTGCTCCAAGGGTAGAACGATATTTTTTTATCAAGTGTGGAGCAATAATGCTCCAAGTGTGTAGCAATAATGCTACAAGGATGGAGCAATAATGCTCCAGCTATAGAGCAATATTATTGCAGGGGTGGAGTAATATTTTTTTTATCAAGGTTGAGCAATATTGCTACAGGGGTGGAGCAATAATGCTCAAGGTGTAGAGTAGTATTGCTACAGGTGTAGAACAATATTGCTGCAGGGGTGGAGGAATAATGCTGCAGGGGTGGAGCAATAATGCTGCAGGGGTGGAGCAATATTGCTGCTGGTGTGGAACAATATTACTCTAGGGGTGGAGCACTAATGCTGAAGGGGTGGTGCAATAATGTTGTAGGGGTGGAGCAATAATTTTGTAGGGGTAGAGCAATATTGCTCCAGGTGTGGAGAAAAAATGTTGCAGGGGTAGAGCAATATTGCTTAAGGGGTGGAGCAATATTTTTTTATCAGATGTGGAGCAATATCGCTCCAAGGGTGGAGTAATAATGCTCCAGTGGTGGAGCAAAAATGTTGCAGGCATGAAGCAATATTTTTTTATCAGGGGTGGAGCAATATTGCTGCAAGGGTGGTACAATATTGCTATAGGGGTGGAGCATTATTGCTCTAGGGGTGGAGTATTGAGCTGAACGTTTTTTATGCCCAACCTAGCTGCCTATGAATGAATATGTTCATATACAATGGGATTATAGCTTGTAAGCCAAAAATTATGGTTTGTTATATGGAAGAACTTCAATTATTTAGGAACCAAAGTATCATTATAAAATTCAAACTTGAAAATATTTGCATTGAATGCATATGGAAGAAGCTGTAGGCACTAGATCTAACAGCAGATGTAGATGAAGACCATATTTCTCTTTGCAAATGGAAGTTATATTGATATGTTACTGTAATCACGCTGAAGGAAATGAAAAATGGAAGCCTATTTACCATTTTTTTCTTCATTCACAATTTCATTTGTTTGTTTGACTCTTACAGGAGCTTATAAGCTAAATGAAGTTTCTCAAAATGAACTACAAACTGTAAGGGTTGACAATGCTAGGGTAAGCTGTAAATGAAATTGCAGTTCATAAAACACTTTTTACTTGAAGTATTGGCTGTTCTTTTATGTCTTGGTGATCATGACCCTTCAATTAGCTCCTTTTAGTTTGACGCTCTGAATTTAAAATGGCAGTTGTCTGCTGAAATGAAAGATGTGCAGAAGGAGTTGAGGGGAAAAATCTTAGAAGTGAAAAGGTTGCAGTCAGAATTGATTGGAAGGGACTGAAAATAATCTAATGTTTCTGCTGAGTCTTTGAAAAGTTTAATAGCTTCCTTGTAGAAATAGAATGCCAATTTTAAGGTCATCAACAAATTAACTATGCTAAGCTTTTGTAGAAAGAGAATTACTGTGGCTGGTGAATTGTGTAGTGTTCAATTGCATGATTGATGGCTTATGTTGAGTTTGATTTGTTGAAATTGGATGAATTTTTTTTCAAATTAGAGCTGGACATATTTCTTTACTTTTCTGATTGATTTGCGCTGTTTGTTGTTGATACTGGTACGAAGGATTTACAAGTGCATCAGTTTTGAGAAGACCGTTATACTAAGCATAGAGACAACAAGATGATTGAAGAACTTCGTGCAAAATGTGAAAATCCTTGGTCGCAAATGCTGCATATGAAGAAGGCATTGCGACAAGCCATATCTAGTCAAGGAGAGGCTAAGAAGATAAATAGTGATGAACTTCGACAAGCAAATGAACTGATTAGTGATCTGACGAAGCAGCTTGCTCCCTGTATGAGCACTGTTGATGCACCTTAATAATTGTTACATGGATTTTGTGTTGCCATTGTCATATAACAGGGAGAACACGGGCATGGTTTTATGCTAGGGGTCCCTTTATGATGAAACACACTCCTATATGCTTGTGTTGAGTCATATCAGCATGATAGAGCCTTTAGGAGTTTTTCGTCGTGGACCAAAAATTGCTTCCAAAAATTACAACAGGATGGAAATCCAGAAGTTTCAGTTGCTGAAAAGGAAATTCTTCTCTTGATTAAATATTCACTTATGCTCCCTTCAGCCATTTACTGAAGCTAATCATTTTTGTAGATGGAGGTATCCAGCATGCAATGACTTTGGATCAGAAATTATTCCTTCGGCTGTGATGGACCAAAATGTTCAGGTTGGTGACATTTTAACGCTTTAAAATATTGTTGATAAAAGACAAGAAGCCACCTTTGCTTTCCAGGAACTATGTATATTGATGTGTTACTGAAGTCACAATATTGACAGGCATATTTATTTAATGATTACTGGAAGGATATTGGTGCCGTCAAATCTTTTTTTGATGCCAAAAGCATGGGAACGAAAATTAGTTACAAAAAATAATCTAACTTTCAATATGTTGTTCTGTATTTCCATCACCCCACATGCAGAGCTATACTGCAGTCAAGTAAAGGGGGAAAATTCACTAAGGAAGGTCTAGAACTCAAACTTAGCTACAGGTTTAGACCATTTTTTTTTAGTCTGAGTAATAGGATTATATTAAGCACAAGAGAGGGCGAGAACAACAATAAGACAAAGCACATACCTACAATAATCATCACTTCCCCTCAAACAAAAAAGAAAATGCACGATGACAATATTGCTAAGCAAACTGCATCATTAAAGTGATGATCTCCACATGGGTTTTCAAGCCCAACTAGTAAAGAAGTAGAAGCCCCAACACACCTAGACAATTGGACTGCAGATACAACCCCAGCACCGCCGAGAACATAGGCTCCTCCATCCTCAACTTCTCCTCAAAAACAAAAACCCCAAAGCCTTCCCTCCCGAACACTTCACAAGAACACAAAACACAAAAATCCCGGCCATCCAGGCCAACCATCCCGAGGGAGGATGGACACTGGCCGGCCAGGCCACACAAGAAAACCTATAGCACCCTAGTAGGGCAGTTTTCACCAGGAACAAAGAAACCCATATGCCCTTGTTTCTTCTACCGGAGTCAAAATACAAAGAACTAAAGACGTAGAGCATATTAAAAACTACGTCGGCGAAGTAATAGAAGCCTGACAAGTGAAACACTAAATCAAAGTTGCAACTTCCCTCAAATCAAAGTTGCAACTTACATCTTAAATGCATTCCTTAAAATATCAAAGCATAAAGAATAGATTCTTAAATAAGAACGGTTGCAAATGTTTAGTATTGAACGTCACTTTTTTAGAACATGAGCATTTGTCAAAATAATAAAATTAGATAATGAATAATGAATGGAAACAAGCCCTCACACACAAAACACTAAACACCTCAAATCAAAATCTCAGAGCAAAGTCGGATGGTTTTCGCTTACGGGAAAGAGTTGCAACTTACCTAGTCTCTAGAAGCACACAAGGGTCGTATTCGTTGAAGGGGCTAGCTCCAGTTCAAAAATGGGTTATAGAGCTTCATGATCTGGACGACCCTGAGCACTATTTGCAAAGAAAACCAATGATTTGAAAGGCAGAAATGAGTCGGGTGGATGCACCTATCTCTGGTCACATGAGGCAGAAGAGTAGTGATTCAGATTCTACTGGCATCATCATGAGAAAGTTGCAGTTGGCGTCGATCACCTCGACTTTGGTCACTGAGGAGTAGGAGATTAGGGCTAGGCGGCGACAATTAGGGCTTGGTGGCACCCGGGTGATCGTCTTAACACACGCTCTGGCAATCCTGCTTCGCCCGGTCGCCGGTGTAAGGACTCTCATCTTAAACCGGTTTACATTTAATTTTATGTGTTACTTAATGGTTATCGTATGGTTTAAGCCTTTCTTGATTTAAATTCGGTAGTTTTCAAAAATAAATGGGGTTTCCGAATGTTTTAATCAAAATGTTTATGAGTTTTAAGTGAATTTAGGTCAAACCTAAATTTTTGGATTTTTTTTAATTTTTTCAAAAATTAGGGTTTGGCAGGACCCCCTTGTGGAGCCATCCGACAAAATTAGGGTTTTTGGTCCAAAACCTTTCAGTCATCAAAGGAAGTCATTATAAAAAAATTAAAAAATTTTTGGTCCTAATTTTGCGTTAAATTGCCAAATTTCCTAATTTTAGTTAAAAAATATTTTCACACCCTAAGTTTTAATTAGGCGTACCCCAACCCTTACTATAAAAGGAATGGGCGAAGCTATTTCTAAATTGGGAATAGGCTGTGTAAGGGTATTTAGAGCCTAATCCTCAATTAGGCTCAAAGAGGAATCAATTAGAGGTATGTTATTCCCTAATCCAAGCTTAATCATTAGGATTTTTCCTAATCCTCTATTAAAACTAATTTCTCCCATAGATTCAATCCATTTTGAAAACATCTAATTACTATTTTACTCCTCTTTTCTAAGCCCTAACCTTCAAATTTTCATTTTTATGCTTCCAAAGTTGTAGATTTAGGGTTTGTTTTATAATTTTCAAGGTTAAATCAAGTTTAGATGTGTATTAACATAAACTTCATGCTTTTGGAAGGTGTTGGAGGTAATTGAAGGATTAATTTGACCCAAATTAAGTGAAGAGGTAATGGGTTTTCAAATCTCACCTTTGTTGCGGTAAAAGTCTCGATTTTTATAATTTTACATGAATGGGTTTGCTTGACTAGGGTTTTAATGGTAGACTTATGAAATGTTAATCTCTTGTTTTGATTTCTTAGGGTTTTACTTTGGAATGGGTTAATTAAGTATTCTGAAATATTTGATTGAGTTTTGATGGTGTATGAGGCTTGGTATAAAGATTTTGAGGTTCTTAAATGGTGTTTCGGTTTTGAATTTCGAAAGGAGTAAGAAGGCTTGAACTGTGTGTTGGCGATCGATCGGGCCGTTCGAATGGCATGCCAAGTTGATCGATCGGCCACACAACATATCTTCCGATTTTCAGGCTAACAGATCAAACGGCCTTCCAAGCCAATCAATCGGCCACACAACAATTTTGCCCTTTGTTAATTTGTAAGCTTATTTCAGTGTTTTGCTTCAATTGATGATTCCAATAGTTATGGGAAGTGTTTTATGTTAGAAATAAGCTACTGGAATGGTTTGGAATTGATGATGGAAATGTATGAAGTATGCTTAAGTATTTGTTATGTGGTATAATATGTTGATATTTATAAATGTTAACATTTTATTACATTGAGTCTATGAATGATGAAATTCTCATGATTAGAGTAAGTTTTCAGCATGGACATTACATGGTTAATGCTAAGATGTGTCATCTTATAATGAGAATGGATGGTGATAAATGATGTTATCATGTTATGGATTCATGTGTAAATTAATCATGCTTGTAGGAGTTGAGCATTTGATTTCACATGAATGGATTTAAGGTTTATGGGAGATTTCACATTTATCTCAATTGGAAATCGTGATTTGGATGTGTTAAAGCTTGTGTGTTTTACCTATGAGCTTATGTCAAAAGCATTGGTCATGTACTTAGGATATGCATGAACACACACACACACGTATGGGGAATCTACTATGGAATCGTAGTTAACTACGATATGATTATGATGCATTAGGGGACTGGTGGGAGCATGTTCCATGTGTTGGCACTCACATAGATCTTGCTTACGGATGTATCATGATATCATGCATCATGGATCATACTTCATGAATGTGGTTTTATCGATGTTTAACTGGTATTGATCAATTGTATGCAATGATGTGAGATTGCATGCCAGATTAATCGATCATTGGCTTAATCGAAACTTGGTTGGTCCAAAAGGATATGATTTTAATTTCAGTTCCTATGTGGAACATGTATACTCCCCGGGTTGAGTCTAGTTAAATTGAGTTATGTGGGGACGAGTTGTGTACTTGTCTTGAGGATGAGATTATTATGATTGTCATCTAGACCCTGAGAATACAGAGTGGTACACCTCGTGCACCAGCTACCATGTGTTCTAGGGTTCCCTGTGTTGAAATTTGGGCTCTCCCCTATTGTAGGAGATGTCCCTGGGTGAACACACCTACTCTAGGTTCTCTGTGTGAGAATCGGGCGTCCTTGGCCAGGATCATCCTAGGCGAGTAGTTTTAGGGGCCGACCTGTAATACCCCTCATATTCATCATAATTTTTGAAAAATATAACAAATATTAAATACAATTGCTAAGGATCACTGTGTACCAAAAGAGTAATTACACATACTTTGTAATATACAAAGATTTCCAAAATTTGGCATAACATGCCTTTATACATCAGTTAGTACAAAATTTCCAAAAAAAATATACATGAAAAGTACAAGAATTGTAATTTTACAAAGAAAAGCTCTTCGCCGTATTCAAATCACACACTTGCAGAATCTGAGGGTGGGTGAGTAAATTTATACTTAGTAAGCTGAGTTAAGTTCTAAAAATATGCACGTAGAAATATCGTGCCATCTTTCTTTCAAAATCTAAAAACATCGATCATCACAGAATATCGCGATACCAGACAACTTACACCCGCGCTCATGGGGCAACGGGAGACGGAAGGAAAGGGAATTCCCCATGATATCCCAGTCCTGTGCGCACCGGAAGCCAAATTTGGTGGTATCCAAAATAATAACTCTTACCTTCAAGAAACCAAAGACTATCTAGAGGGTACGATTACCCAAATCTCGAAGAAATTTTTGAAAATAGGAGAGGCTTTTAAAGACAGAATTTTCTTTGAGAAAATATCTTTAACAAAGCTTTGGCGAGTCAAAATCTCGGCATACGGTTTAGAAATTAAAGCCGCCTACCTATAACACGCACGAAGTATAAGAGAATCCCCTCGTAGAAGATCCTTCCTTCGAGCAAAAAATTTGGCAGAATAACGGTCCCAACGCGTAGAGCACCCTTGATTTAGTGGGGTGCGACTTTTGAACGGGTTGAAACGGGTGTAAAATGATCCAGAAACAGAAAAAAGGTGAGATGAAAAAGATTAGAGAAAGGGCACATTTTTGAGGTATTAGAGCGGTCACCTTGGGAAAATAACCTTTCCTGTGCGTAGAGCACCCTCTATTTGGTTGGAAACGGGTCTTGGATCACATAATTCGGGCTTAAAATGGGGTCGGGAATGAGGAAAACAGTGAAAGGGGTGAAAAATCGGAAGTTTGGTGAAAAACTGGCCAGAATGGTCTATTTATAGAGGCGGAGGGCGAGGTTTCCGGCGGGCGCCGCCGCCGAAACCAGAGGGCACCACCGGAAACAGCAGTGTCGCGGTGAAAAAACCGCAGTGCGTGACGAACACGCATTCGTCCCGCGCATCGTATGCTGCGCTGAGCTGCTGAATTTTTTAATAAATTTTTTATTATTTCAGAAAATCGTAACTTCCTATCCCGAACTCCGTTTTGTGCGTCCTTGGTACCATTGAGCTCGTATTCATGAGCTCTACAAGACGAGACCATTTATGGACTAGTTTACCCCTACATACGAAGTGGGTCCCGCTAGTTTTAGAGCACATTTCCCGAGGCCATAACTTTTGTTCCCGGTCTCAAATTTTCGTATTTTTGCTTGTCTTAACGAATTATAATTAGACTTAGAAAAATAATAAAATTTATAAAATATTAGAAACATAGGGTTATTACACGACCACCCCAATCTTTTAGATTTCCTATGTGGGAATCAGACCACATCTTGCCTTCGTGGCCTTGATTGTGTCCCACCTATGTGGCAACGCTTGTATTTACTCCTTGATAGAGGCATTTACTATGTGTGATGATGCATATGTATTATGAATGTAATGCCCATGATTGCATGAATAGTGTAGGGATAATTTGACACATGTTATTAGGAGTTATTATGCATAATTGTGTATCATGTGTTTGACAGGTTTGTTGTGCAGGGTGAGTGAGGATGTGATAAGAGTGCATAATTTGAATTGTGTGATTGAAACACTATTATTTAGGTTTATGTGATATGAATGCATGATCTAAAATCATGTAAATGAGACACAATTATGCAGATTTATGTGATATGAATGCATGATCTGAAATCATGTAAATGAGACACTATTATGCAGGTTTATGTGATATGAATGCATGATCTGAAATCATGTGAATAAGACATTATTATGCAGGTATATGTAATATTAATGCATGATCTGAAATCATGTAATTGAGATACTATTATGCAGGTTTAAGTGATATGATTGCATGATCAGAAAGTGTGTGAAAGACACTTCATATGTGATTTATGGGATTATCATGCTTGATTTGAGTAGGTGTGAACTATTACCTATACAGGACGAATGTTAGGTTATATCTTGAATATTTATGACTTAACTTTGATATGTATATCATATTCTTGCTAGCCCTTATGTTAATGGATAAATAGGGGTTTAGCAAGGGAATGATCGAAAAATGGTATACCATATCAATTATAGGTCTGAATTGTTATATTGTCATGTCATTATGTTTTTCTGATTGTTGCCGTTGTATTCAAATAATTATTGAGTTTTTATACTCACCTCACTTTTCTTGTTTTGTTTTGGGGCTGTGTGATGTGGCACGCAAACACGCAAGATATATTATACGAGGATCGATATGACTTCTCATGGGATTAGTTTTCGACATGTCCTGATGGCATTTTTTTCCTTATTTTTCTCTTTTAAGACTTTAAGAACTCTATTTGATGGATCATTTTTTTACTAGAGCTTACTTATCGTGGCTAGATGCCTATGATCTTTTTAGACGTTAAGCCATGTTTGGGCTTCAGAAATGTTTATGTAGGATTGTGTGTGATGAGGACGACTTTGCTATTTATTTATATCCTCTTTTATCCTTATCTACTTTTGCTCAAAGGTTACATGGTGCGTGACTCCGCTAATTAGACCGCCCATAGGTGGGGCATAAGTCTTCAGCTATTTATTAATGGCTTTCAATTTCGTCACCCCTGTGCACTTGACTGGCCCTTGGACCGGGTTCGGCTCAGGTTGGGCTGTGCCGGAGCGTGACAGCTCGACTAACCCGAATCAGGAACACAACCGATCTTTATGTTATTCACCTCGGCTGCTAGTTAACCCGGTTGCCTCACTATTCCGTCGACGTGTCTTGTTTTTATTGGGCACTCCCACCTGATCAAGTGGGACTGCTTCACAGTTGATCCGAAGCTACTTTATTCTCTCCTATGGGTTTGATGATAAGTACGATAGTGTCATTTATCATTTTATTAACTTGTACTTTTTTAGTAGACAAGTACTTAAATGTGGGTCCTATCAATATTTTAATATTTTAGATATTTAGATATTATGATATTACAACAAGTATTTTGTAAGAAAATTATTCTCATGTCCCAAATTTAATATTTCAATATTTTGTGAATGAATAGTATAATTTATTTTCTGCATAGTGTGAAAGGGAGTGTTTTATAAATTTTTAAGTGAAGACAAATATTTCTCTTAAAAAATAGTTGCAAAAATTAGGGGTGTAACAGCTATACATAAGAGTAAGTGTGCATAACTTTTGATCAAGGTCAACTTAATTAGATTAAAAACCTTAAAATATTTAATTAATCGATTACATTATTATACGTTGCACACTTAAACTTTGAAGCATATGTAGAACAAAAAATAAATTAATAATGCAATTTTTATGTGAGAAACCTATCGAGGAAAAACCATGAGATTGTCTAGTCTTTAGAAATCCACTGAAGAAATAAAAAATTGCAAATCACCTTACTTTTGTAGCAATTAACCTTATGATGATCTTCCCTTCATGTTTCACGATGTCCATGACTTCCATCCGTCATGCTTTTTTATCTCCTTTAACACACAATCCTCTTTAGATCTCCACTAGAGATTCAACACTTTCAAAGTAAAGAAAACAAAGGCTTTTGGAATAGGGTTTGGTTTCAAACTCACACAAACTTTAAAAATAGCAAGACATGATTCTTAGAGGTTTATTAATTTAAAGGAAGAAGAACTCAATGAAAACTTAGCCTTTGAATCATGGAGTTTGATATGAATAAGAGGAGGGTATAAATGTATAGAGAACACACCTAGATGAATCTAGGGTTTTGGCAACAAAAATATGGCATTCTCTCTTAGTTTTTTTGTGGAACACTTCTGTAACGCCCGAGATTTTTCATCCCTTTTTCTCAAAACTCATAGAATTTTTTTTTTCCATAAATCGGAGTCAAAACGATAAAATCAAAACCTGTTTATGATTTAAAACATCATACGGTTAAACATCGTACTGTCAAATCAAATATCCCCAGGCGCTACTCGAAAACACACGTACGAATAAATTCCTGCTATGATCATAGACTTTTAAATACAAATCACTCTCCCGGGCATCCCTGAGTACAAGTCCCCTAACAGTCCACTAACTGATCCAAATGAAAGCCCAGATAAACATCATGATATCTCATCTCACCCAATACAGGAGATCGTGGCACAAATAAACTCACAGAGAGTCAAGCTGATACCTGAGTCAACGGGAATCAATCCACCGCTGAAACGAGCGTCCATCTCCAGGAGCTCTCCGCACAACCTGCAAAACCTCCCGTACAACGGGGCTAAAAATAGTAGGGTGAGTATTTTCATACTCAGTAGGAAAATACCCAGTAGGGGAAATCCCAAACGGTGAACTCCATAAGTTCATAATCACATGCGTCATGCAACTCAAACATGAAGCAAAAGCATAATAATCATATCGTGCACATACGCATACGATCATACTAAATGCACTATCGTGCCAAAGACATACCAAATGCACCACTGTGCCAAAATCACACCAAGGCACCATCATGCCAAAATCATAATACAAGCACCCTTATCCAGGGTCATACAAACTTACTCGTACCACCGTACGCATACGCATACAACATACGCATACTTGTACGACCTTACTCGTACAATCGTATGCTCACTCATACAGCTTACTCATATATGTACGACCTTACTCGTACATTCAGACTCGTACGACCTCACTCGTACAGTCTGCACCAAATCATACTTACTGTCTTACTCAGAACCATATTCTCACAATCGTACTCATACTCTCACAGTCGTGCTCATACTCATACGCTTACAGTCTTACTCATACTCATACGCTTACAGTCTTACTCATACTCATACACTTACAGTCCTGCTCATACTCATACACTTACAGTCCTGCTCATACACATACAGTTGTACTCACACTCATACAGTCGTACTCATAATCGTACACATATCAACGACCACTGAAGCTCATTACAACTAATAAGCTCCAGCGTCGAAATGGAAAAGAATGCCACTGGGGCAATACCTTAACCTCCGGGGAGTGACTAGACGCCATGGACTTTTTCGAAGGTAAGGCACACCAATGCTCATGGGGCACTGGATCAAACAGGTAAGAGTAGATCCATGATACTACTTACCTGAGCGCGCAAACATAAACACCCACACATAAGGGGTCATACAGTTGCCCACCATAATGGGTCTTATAGTGCCATAGAATCGCCCACCATAATGGGTCTTATAGTGCCATAGAATTGCCCGCCATAATGGGTCTTATAGTGCCAGAGAATTGCCCACCATAATGGGTCTTATAGTACCATTGCCACTCTTGGGCAGAAAACATACAGTGCCACTTGGGCAGAAACGTCTGATGCCACTCTTGGGCGAAATCATACAACGCTCTCAACAGAGCATCAAACGTCTGGGCATACACAGCACACAGACCAAATCAGAAACATACGTTGCTCTCAGCAGAGCATCAGACGTCTGGGCTTCATACAGCACGCAGACAAAGTCAGAAACGTACATCGCTCTCAACAGAGCATCCAACGTCTGGGCTTATACAGCACGCAGACCAAATCAAAAAGACGTCGCTCTCACCAGAGCATCAGACGTCTGGTGCTCTACATAGCACACAGACAACATCCCGCAGGATAAACACCATGGCAAGACATGATAAACGCTCGGCCAACTCATCAGCGGCCAGCTCAAACACGGAACTTAATCCGTCGAACCCTCAGGTCTCAAACTCACAACGCTATCATTAGCTGTGCTTATAATTCCAGTTTGAATTAAGTATATTATGCGGTACAATTATGCCACACAAACTCACAGTCCTCGACTGGTCAAACCGAAGCTGAGCCCGATCCGAAACCCAAGTTCGTTAGGGCAGCAGACTTCACTTACCCGTCCACATCATGGACAAAACTCATCGTACAACAAACCCTTACAGTCTTATGTACTTCGCCATCCATCTTATGGCCAAAACCTCTTACACTGACATCCTCAAATAACGCTCCTCAGAGCCAACCCAGTTGTCGCCCTCTTACTTATATCTCACTTATTATACTTATTTTTCACTTCATAATCTGTACGTTATGCTTGTACAATTATGAACCCTCTTACTGTCTGACAAATGCCCAACATACAATCCACCCCAAACTGATCCATTCTAATCCTTGCCCGTCATACTCATATCCTCTGTCATACGCTTACACAACCGCATCCAAATTCAGACAGAGCTTCTGTCACCTCTTACTGTCCATCGCCCATACCTCTGCCCACAAACACATACGCACATCCAAAGCATAGGCAAAAGCCATCACACATACGTATGTCTCACACATACGTACAACATACACATACGGTCATACATACATAACTTACAAACATGCATGCTAGCCATCACTAGCACATGCATACACACGTCAAACGTGCACGCTAGCCATCACTAGCATATGCATACATTCACACATACATCAAACATGCACGCTAGCCATCACTAGCACATGCATACATCAAACGTACACGCTAGTCATCTCTAGCACGTGCACACACATTCTTACATACTTCAAACATGCACGCTAGCCATCACTAGCATATGCATACATTCACACATACATCAAATATGCACGCTAGCCATCACTAGCACATGCATACATCAAACGTACACGCTAGTCATCTCTAGCACGTGCACACACATTCTTACATACTTCAAACATGCACTCTAGCCATCACTAGCACATGCATAACCCATACATAGCATACTGACATATTTGCTAGCCATCGCCAGCGCATACATAATCCACATCCATAAAACATGCATACATCTCATGCATATCAATCATACCATACAATCATGCTTACACGCACCTCATGCAATCGGATCGTTACTTAACATCCAAGCATGGAATCATACAATCCTAGCATGCTGCTACTCATTCAAAGCATGCTTCATGAATTTACGAGTTCAAAACTCCCCTACCTCGTAATCATGGCGTTCGATGGCGAGCACACGACGGTGGCGGCGTCGGCGGCGGACTTGGCGGTCAAACCGTTGCCTGGCTGAGAGAGCTGCTGTCCCGAGGATTTTAGGATGCGCCGGAACTATCACGGCCAAACAGAGCGTTAGAACTCAAAGCGGTAAAACCCGCGATCCACGGCGGCACACCAGGGCGGCTGGGAGAAATATCGTGCCAACATAAGTGGCGGTGCGACCAGAAGTCAAGGGTGTACACTCTGAAGATCAGCCGGTGGCCAAAACGTGCTCAGCCGGCCACAAAGACATCGAAATCGGCCGTGGACAGCACCCAACGGCGACGATTTCGGTCAACAAAGGCCCACATAAGGGCAGAGAGCGTGGGGCAACGCTCGAGAATCAAAGGAGAGGTGGAGGACGGCTCTAGTGGTCAACTCCACTCAGTGGCAACGCCAACCGATGGTTAGGCGGCACGAATGCGGCGCCTAAACCCAGAAGTACACGCGTGGCTACATGCGCACGCGGCCCAAAGGAGCGGGGGAGAGGGCTGAAAAGAGGCAACCCAAGGCCCACAAAATCCAACAGGGCTAAGGCCCTTAGCTGTGGCCAATCAAAGCGGCGACATCGCCGATCGCCACCCACAACCAATACCCATGGTGCGGGCGGCTATGCATCTCGCACGGTATAAGGCCATGACAAGCAGCCCATTCCGGGCGGAGTATATAATCGGGCCAAGTGGGGCTGACCCTCACCGGCCGCCGAGCCGGGCAGAGCCCACGACGGCCAAATGGCCCATAACTCGCCAATGGCAACGACACGAGACGCACCCAAAGCGTCTAATCGGGCAGCAAGGCAATAGGGCGAGGCGGGGTCAGAAACGGCAAACCCCTACCGACACCGGGTCAAGGTAGGCTGGACGGAGTCCTACCGGTGGCCGGATGACAACCGGAAACCCACCGGCGTCCAAAACATCCCACGGACAGTGAGATGTGAATAGTAACAAAAACCCGACCAAAAGATCGGTAGCTCACCACGGAGCGAAGAAAGCATGGCGGCGGCTCCAGCCAGTGTCTATGGGTTCCTAGCGGCCAACTAAACATAAGTCTAGTTGAGAGCGGCCGCAAACGATGTCAAAATCGTACACCCACAGTGCAAAAACAGGATTGAAGGAGAGAAAAACCCGAAAAAAGGTTCGGTACCTCGTGGAGGAGCGAAGAGGCCGTGGCGGCGGTCATGGCCGGTACCTACGGACTCGTGGCGGTGAGGCAAAGCGGATCCTGACAAGAATCAACGGAATCCGACGACGGAGGAGGGAGAACGGAGCGACCGGATATGCCCTCGGGTTTTCTCTTCTCCTCTCTGGACGTGAAATTTCTTCTGGAAGTCGGTTCTGGAAAACTTACTGGACTTAGGTTTAAAAAGCCGCAATTTCACTATTCACCTTTTTTATTTTTACATTTATGTCCCCAATGCGCGTTAACTCACTGGTTACGCGCTATAGCTCCAAACTTCGCGCCGTAAGCGCGCAGCGAGGCCCGTGGCCTGCGACTAAGCCCCACACCCGACTCTACGGGTATAAATACGGGGAAAAGACACAAATATCCATACGCTGAAATGTCACATTTTCCTGCCGAAAATGACCAGAAAAATGGCAGAAAAATCCCAGAAAATCGTAGAAAAATCAGGGACCTTACAACTTCTATTTATAGATATGGTATGTTAGATTAGAATTTAGAGCAAGTTGGAAATGAAATAGAACTATTTCAAGATTTTACCCCGATTAGTTGACGGATCGACCTATGTAGATCGATAAAATAGGAAGTAGATCAATTAAGTAACATGATACTATGAACTATTGGGAGTAGGTAGATCAATTGAACAATTGATCATCTTGCATACCTTTCAAATTCAATTTTGACACTTTCTAATCCTTAGATACGTCGACTATGATGTAAGAATACAAAAAAAACTTTTTTTTCTCATGTGTTTTAGATCACCTGTGCTTTTGATTGAATCTTCACATATGGCTTGACTTGTGATAAATTTATCTAATGTCTTCAAAATCTTTAGTCTTCAAGTCTAATATGTTCATTTTGACATCTTAAATAACCTTAATGAATCTAAGATACAAGATGAATTCATTATACATATATGTGAATGATTTATCATAGAATTCCTATGGCGCACCATATTTTGCATGAAAATTTTACCCCTTTTATTTCTTTTAAAATTTTATTTGCATCAACAAACCATCAATGCATTGGTGCTCAAATGGTGATAGTGTAATGCTATTGTCGATAAGCATAAACACGTCAAAGGCCAACCGATGAAAATTGCATGTATCGGTTATTTTGGAAAATAAGGTGGTTTAATAGTTTTGGACTCTAAAAAAGATTACCACAATATTTAAGGTGAGTGAAACTCAAAATTAAGAAGAGAAGGTAGTCTCCAAGAAGTTATAGCACCAATGAGGGTCTAGGAGTAGTTCAGAGGAGATTTGCATTAAGAGAGGAGAAACTTCACTTTAATTCAAGTCAAATTGCAATGTTTTCCTTGAAATAGTGAAAATTTATTTGTAAAAGCATGGTTTTCTTCAAGTTCTTGATGAGATTGAACATGTATATGCAATTTTATGTTATGCTATGCATGAATACACTTGATGGTGATTCCAAATTAGAATGGTTTCAATGCTCAATTTATAAAATAAATGGTATAGAACTTTGATTTGAGAAAATTTCTATGAGTTTTCATGGGAAAAAGTGTTTGGAAAATTTGTAGGGTCATCTTCTTCCTAATCATTGTAAGGACACCAACACGTTGGTGATTGTGCAGGTGAAGGGAGGAGGGTGAACAATACTCTTGCATGCATGCAACATTATGCATGTTTATTGGGCATTTGTTGTGAGGCTGATGCGTTAGTGTGAAGTCGGTGAGGTGCGCTATCCCATTCAACTCATTGTCAGTGAAACATCGATGGTCATCAGCACCTTGGTGGACACATTGGTGAGGTAATCAAAAGTGCCTCGAGAACAAAGATTTTTGTCATGTTTTATATTAATGATTATGTTATTTAGTAATTATACAATAACATTATTTTCTAGGAACTTGGATACATGAATGGATGATAATTAAGCATGCATTATGTAAAGGTTAGTAAACCCTAATGCATGTGTTGCGACTAGGGGGCTAATGAGCCAAGCCAACTCTTCGCGAAATGGTACTTCAACTCGACTCAACTCGAATATAGCTCAAATTGAAGCGGTTTGGATCGAACTCGACTCGAACTCAAACATATTCGAGTCAAGCTTGACCATACCTTGGCTCAACTTGACTTGACTCGCATAAACTTAAACTTGGCCCAACTTGACTTGTTCTTGACTCCAACTGAAATGAAAGTTATAAAGATGTTTT
Organism: Saururus chinensis; assembly: GCA_035235625.1. NCBI lineage: Eukaryota > Viridiplantae > Streptophyta > Magnoliopsida > Piperales > Saururaceae > Saururus > Saururus chinensis. The sequence continues at coordinate 3,240,331 of CP141148.1, forward strand.
ATAATATACATAAAAATATATTAACCTATTTGTAAATATGCACAATTGTCAATCCCAAAATACATGTACAACAAATTTATTTTTTTATACATTATAATATATAATGTCTATATATTGGGTGTGTATATTTGTATAGAGAAAGAGATTGATAACTTATATTTTTAAAGATGCATAATGCATATACGTCCACATGTGATATATGTTGAAATTTAGATGTATAATAGAAATGTGATTTAATAAAGTGTGTGTGTGTGTATATATATATATATATATATATATATATATATATATATATATATATATATATATATATATATATATATATATATATATATATATATATATAGTACAATCAGTAAAAATTGGGATATACTATAGACTATACTACATGTCAAACAAATTATGATATATTTTTTCAAATTTTATATAGAGACTAATATTAGAATCCTTAGAAATTAAAATTTTATATTAGTTTCCTAAAAGTTATTTAGCATTGACTTGTGGAGTCTCTTTTTATTCCATAAGATAAAAGCAAATTATATTTATTTATGATGGGTCAAAGACGACAAGACTCCAAGTTTATTGTTGCCAATACAATATGATTTGTTTGATAATCATTATTCGAAGGATGAGATGTAAATATATCCAAGACGTCTCGCCACATATTGAGACCAAAATTGAGTGTAGTCATAACCTGAAAATAAAATCCTAAAGAAGAAACAATATTGATTAATACAATTAGCTATTTGATTTTCATACATGCTTAATCAATAATGATATTTTGATATTATATACGAGAGAGATAGGAGCAACTAAGTCTCTAGTGCAGCCTAGTTTGAGTCTTTGAGAAGTTTGTTTTGAGCATATATTAACTTTTATTTGTAACTTTTTATATAATTTTAAAGTGACCAACTCATTTTATATGATTCATTTGTTTATTGAATGACGGTTTTACAATTTGAATTCAAAATTAAGTTTTTTTTTACATACAGATCGAGCTCAATTCGAGTTGGGTTGTCCATTGTAAGAGAATGAATTCAACCTCGAGTTCGAGTGCAAGTTCAAGCTCAAGTTCGAGCTCATGTTTTTTGTTTGAGTTGACTTTAGGCTAGTAATCTCAAACTCGTTCAAGCCTCGAGTCTAGTTCAAGCTAAGCATTCTAACTTCCAGTTCAAACTACACAAGGCAAAAACTCAACTCAACTTGGCTCATTAGTACCCCTATATGCGACCTTGTAATGTGATGATTGGTGACCAGTACTAATGCATTAGATACATAAGAACAAATGAACTTAGTGTTGGATTAACTCCTCAAGTGAGTCGTTTAGTCACATAGAACATAAGGGTATGATATGAAACATGATTATGGTCTTTTGGCTCTCGAGTTATGTAGATTCGGTTCCCTAGCCTGAGAGTTAGATTCAAATAGACTATAGCATTAAAATATGTTTAATCCCGAGTAGGAGATTTTTGACAATTATTACAGTCAATGTCTCAACAACTAGGGTCCATAAGCTCTAGTGGACCTTTGCTTCATGACATAGATAGGGTAGTGCATGCTTCAAACAATTACTAAAGTTATATTTGTGATAATCTAATATCTAGTCGAGTTAGAAACTCCTAGATGAAACTATCATCTCTAGTAAACCTTAAAGTTGAGTTCTTTGTTTGTGAATTTGATTAACACAAAAGGTATATATGATTATTTGATTTACCTTTTCTAAATTATTTCCTTTGGAAACAATCTTATTCTTGGTATGTTTTTTGTCAATATACTTGTTTTGGTTTGCCTCATTTGTAGTGACTATATCTCTAAATAGGTTTCTCTAGGTACAAGGGTTATTTGGGAATGTTGTAGCAATAAAATGGAGTTTTTTTTCTTCTAATTTGTTGATCCATCTCTTATATATAGATTTGCTTTTAGGCATACAATAGTATTATTTATCATTTTATTAAATAAAACATAAGTAACAGACAAGTGTCAAAAGGCCATGTGACTATTTTAATAATGTACGGAGTTAAATCAGAAACAGAGATTGTGAAAGGCTCACACGCTTTCATATTTATCATGTACCCTGTTCTGTGCTTTTAGCAACAAGGTCCAAATGGGTTTGGGCCCCTAAACTACCTAAAATAGGGCCCATTAGTCCCTTAGCCGTTTGTGTAGAAATTCTACAGCTTGGAAGCAGCCTGCATACCGGTGTTTAGAAGTGGGAAGTGGGAACTCGCTCCCTGTCTGCTAAAAGCTTCGTTCTTTGGATTTCGGCAGTTTCCCCTCGGAGCGTTTATTCCCAATTCCCCAGGTAAGTGGCATTTAATCATTGTTTCTTGAAATTTAACTTTTTTTCTTCCTTTGGAGTTTCGTATGAGCACTTGATTCCAGATGTTTTGAGGCTCTTGTAGAACAATCGAATGGAAAGATGCGGTGGTGGGATTGAGTTTATTGCACACTTTGAAGGGAGCTTTTGGATTGTAGTCATGAGCATTTTTGTGTAAAGAAAAGACATCTATCTGTTGCATTTTTACTGTGCTATTTAGATGTGTCGAAGAAGGCTAGTTCTTTCTAAACCCAGACAATGTTCGTGTTAGAACTGGCCAGATGTTTTTTTTTTCTACTCCTTTGAACTAGATAGCAGTCGCTCTGATTTGATTATGGGATTTGAGGAGGATGGGCAGGTAGGTTTCTTGTGGGGTGAATGTGGATTGAGTATCTAGTGTGATTATTACTCCTAGAAGGTTTGTGGATGAGATTTGTTTTGAGGCTTTAACTTATTAAGACGCATTTATCATAGACTTCCATATCAGTTTATTGCTTGTGTAAGTGAAAAATTAAAGTTCTTTTTGTCTAATTCTATGTGACAGACTGTCTTTGTTCTGATATCTATCGTACTTTCTCTGTTGTTAGTAATGGTGCTCACGACCTTCAACGGGTCTGGTGTGGGTTTGGGTATGTCTGTTCGTCATTATGTCCTTATAGTTCTTTGCTTTTAATCTCATTCTTATAGTTGACTTTGATAGGACTCATTCTATCAAATAATTATTTATGTTTAATATTAAACTTTCCTTATTTGTTTGCAGGCTTTGGTATCGGTTGTGGCTTTGGAGTTGGGTGGGGTTTTGGAGGTCTGTGATTTTTTTTTTCAATCCCTGCTATACGAAATTCATATTTTAAGTTCTTAAACATATTTTCTTATCCATTTCTTTTCTAGTGGAATAGGTTTTTATGATGTGTTTTCTCTGCCATCATCTATTGTTCCCTTATGTTGTTTGGTTTATATACAATGCCTAATATGAAAACAACTTCCTGCGATGAACTGGGATTTAAAAAAATATATATATTTTTACCCTTGCTATTCAATCACTTTTGTTGTAAGACCTAGTTCTTTTTCTGGGAAGTCTGAAGCTAAGCTACGCACTAGGTTTCCCTACGTTTCTGTCATTATAGAAAACTGAACATCTATACGAATTATGTGGTTTGAGTTTGTGGGTTGATAAAGTTTGCAAGGAAACAGTGAACAGTATTGTTTGAGTATTGACATCCTCATTTAGGTATAAAATTAATTACTTTGTAAAACGAACAATCAATTTGAATCTAAGATGATATGACGTCCAAATTTTGACAGTAAGGCACTTTTTAACTAATGTTTAGGTTATCCTTGTGTTTTTTGGAATTGATGTTAATGGTCAAGTAATCATTTGCAATAATGTATCTTGCTGTGTACTTTTTACTTGGAGAAGCCATATGTTAACTGAATGTGGCTTTTCCCAACTTTGCTTCTTGAGTTCTTTTACATGCAGATACACAAAACAGATCAGGCGAACTCAATGTAATTAAAATGACAAACTTTGTCTTTAAGGAATATCACCAGTATCTGTTTGTCTGTAAAAGTGACTTATCCAGTATCTTGTTCTTTTTTCCTTATAGATGGATATATCCTTTTTCTTATGATGATGGTTATGTGTTTCAGGCATGCCTTTACATACATTGGGACTTGGCGTAGGTATGCTTCAGTACTTGCTAACTTCTCATCTTAGCTAATATTTTTGTTGAAATTCAATCTGTGTTTACTTGGACTTCTATCTGAAGGTGGTGGCTGTGGGATTGGCTTTGGCTTGGGATGGGGCTTTGGTTCTGCCTTTGGTTGTCATTATCGATCTACAGAAGTGAAATTCCATGTCACTGATATGAACAGCAATCAAATGACTGATTATAAAAACTCAGATAGCAAGTCAGATTAAACATATTGGTGTTTACGGAGGCGTTGTACTGAGTGAAGGTTAAATTACCATGTTCCAAAGTGAATATTACTGAGCATTTAAGGAGAAAATTCCTCCGTATCACCCTTCTTTAAGAATATAGCAATCATTAGAAATATTCGCATGTTAAAGGGATTGGAGATTCTCCACGGATCAGATGCATCAATATTCGATATAGATTGCTTCCTCCAGGCTATGCAAGGACCTCATACTAGAGATATTTCATTTTCATGCAAAGAGTCGTGGTTAGTGTTATTTTGCAAAAGGCCTCCACTAAATCGCAGGTCATATTATTAGTCTTATTTTCAGAAGCAGTTTACATTGCCGGGCAGAGGTTTTAATCAGTTCCATCCAGCATGTTCAGATTTTTCAAGGAATGAATCGGAAGGAGGGATCCAATTAGAGCTCAAGGAGGGTATTAGGCAATCTCAGGATTTGTCTACATCACGTGTGTGCCCCTTGGGAATATCATAATAAATACTCCTGTCCTACATTAACAGTTCCATGTGGTTTTTAAAATGAACTAACCTAATGGAGCTATTAATGTGGGACAGGAAGTATTTTTCAAGCATCACTGCCTTAGTTGCACCTAATTCGTGAACAGATATTCTGTCCAGCCACTATATTTGAGCCGTTCTTTTTACAAGGCTCATCTGGAATAGGGCTCCGTCCATGTGATTGTATATCGTGATATAGAAAGGTTATATAGCAAACAAATCCTTGACGAACTGATGCACCTGTCAAAGGACTTTCCTAGTGCTTGTACAATGAAATTTCATTTTTTTAGTAGATCTTATTAGGGAGGTGCTCTTCTTGCCCACATCTATGTGCTCACTACAAGGTGGTATTATGTTCATACAATACACCTAAGCAGAATATCTTGTGCGATGAGTAGTGTTTTGACGTCCTATGCAAGTTAAATTTCTCGGGTTTTCAACCCCCTCCTCGAAGGAAAAAAAACAGTTTTCGTGCTTGTGTAAATATTCTGATTTTGCTGCAAGGTTGGTAAGAAACTTTTGGGGGGCTTTGATGTTTACTAAAGCTACTCATCAAAGTTCTGTCCAGAAGTTGGATCAAAGATAGTTCTTCCTTGGCTGACACAAATTTAGTGTTTTGATAGCATCTATCTCTTCCCCATCTTGCTGCCTCTAGATGGAAATGAGCGATGTTGTGGGCCCTCCATGGCCTCCCTCCATTTCGTTCACTGGTATGATATGGCTGGCCATAGCAAGACAATAAAAGTATTTTTTATATTCTTCATTGACAATGAGCCTAGTGTAAGCCGTGGATGGGACAACACACCCACTAGTACATGTTAGTATTAGTAACATTGACACTAAAGTGCACTAGAGTATGTGTCGTCGATCTCATGGATAAAAGGCTTCTTTTATGCACAACTTATGCTAGGCTCATTGTCAATTGGGTATTTTGCAAATATTTGAACACCATTACCCCCACTGCCTCCATCTTCTCTTTTCATTGCCCCCACAGTTTGTCTTCTCTATTCTTCGGCCTCTACCTCCTTAGCTCGATGTTGCTTCCTCATTTGCACACTACATCCTATTCCGCGTGTTGTTCTCCCTTTTCTCCCACTTTCCCTCCCCTTCTCTTTTAATGTGCAGCCATCTAAGTTGTGATAGGATCTGTTGTAATTGGTAGATATTGCAATTGATAGAAATAGTGATAGTATATAGTGTGTGAATTGATATGGTATATAATGTTTAAATTGTGATGCTAGAGGTGTCGACATTATAACAAGTAGAAATTGCAACAATATATGGTGTCTAATTTACAATGGGGTATAAAATATGATGATCAATTTCGATGGCCATGCAAAAGTATAAGATAAGGACCCTACATTACCAATTATTTGATTGTGCTTTACGAGACTAATTTAATGTCACCAAGAACTGATGTGCCTGATGCAGGCACGATCGGTACCTAGAAAAATTGTGCAGAGAAAGGGGAGAAGTATTGAAGAAAAGGGAGAGATTGGAAATCACAATTTGCATAAACTCGAAACAAGAGTCAAGGCCGCCCCATATAGGAGACGACCCTCCTAGGGAACCGAACCAGCTGAACCAGACCGGTCCGGTTCATACAGTATAATCCAATTAATGGGTCGGCTATCCCAGGCCACTAACTGAACCAACAAGTATAATAAGAAAATACTACAATAACAATTAAATAGTTCAATGTAATAAAGTAATAAAAAGAGAGTCTAAGCATCGTGCACAATCGTGCACAACACTCCACCACGCTTCCGCTAGTCGCCTTGTCCGCAAGGCGACCATGCTGGATAACGGGCCAAAAAATCATCCTCAGACATCCACGTCGCATCCTCCAACGGCTGACCGAAACCAAAACCTCAGTAACAATGCGACCCAAACGACAAACCCGCCTCTTCTCAAGCACGGATGCAGGGGCCGGGTCCGAGGGCGGAACAGGACCCATCAGAGGCGGAGGTGAAGCATCCACAGCCAATGTCCGGTCACCCACAAACCTGCGAAGACGGGACACATGGAACACCGGATGGACCAAGGAATCAGGCGGCAAAGAGAGGTGGTAAGCAACTGGACCAACATGTGCCTCCACAAGATAGGGACCATGGAACCTGGGAGCGAGCTTGGAATGCTCAGGCTGAAACAAAGAAGTCTAGCACTGTGGTAAAACAGATACATAAACCAAGTCACCCACTTGGAACTCACGATCCGTACAACATCCATCATAGAGTTGTTTCATCCGGTTCTGAGCCGCAGCCAAATTCATCTTCAATTGACGTAAGACCTCATCGCGAGTTTGGAGCATATAATCCACCTCAGCCACAGAAGAGTGATGAGGGACATATGACAAAATAGTAGGTGGGGGTCGGCCATACAACACCTCAAAAAGAGTGAAGCCCGCATGCGTGTGATATGCAGTGTTATAGGACCACTCCGCCCAGGGAAGAAGTTGTAACCAACGACGAGGCTGTGTCATCGTAAAGCACCGCAGGTACTGCTCCAAACAACGATTAACCACTTCCGTCTGCCCATCCGTTTGTGGGTGATAAGCAGTGCTCATATGAAGGGACGTACCCTGTAAGGCAAAGAACTCCTGCCAAAACTGAGAAAGGAAGATACGATCACGATTAGAAATAATGGTACGAGGCATACCATGAAGCTTTGCCACCTCCCTGACATATAGGTCAGCCACAGTTTTAGCAGTAAAAGGATGTCCCAACATGCAGAAATGAGCATACTTAGACAGTCGGTCAACCACCACCATTATCACCGACTTACCCTGCACCAGCGGCAAGGCCTCCACAAAGTCCATCGATATATCCTCCCAGACTTTGTCCGGAATGGGCAGGGGTTGGAGCAACCCAACGGGAGAAGTGGTAGCCGCCTTGGCGCACTGACAAATATCACAAGCGGTCACATACTCATGCACAACCAGACGAACCCCCAACCATAAGAAACTCTGGCTGACCCTCTTATAAGTGTAGAAAGTCCCCTCATGACTGGCCACTGGAGAATCATGGAAATGCGATATAATGCGGTGGTGAAGATCAGCGACATCCGGAACACACAACTGATCCTTCCAAAACAAGAGATCATCCCTCCAAGTGTAAAACGGACTGGTTGCTGGGTCAGTCTGGAGGGCAACGATCAAAGCCTGCGTCGAGGCATCAGTATAGTAGGCCTGCTTCAACTCGTCAATAAAGGGACATGAGAGCGTGGAGAAGGTCAAGCACGAACCCGGTGCAGGTATACCAGAGAGAGCGTCAACCACTGTGTTCTCGGACCCTTTCTTATAAACAACTTCATAATCATAACCTAGAAGTTTATTGACCCACCGCTGCTGAGATGGAGTGGACACCTGCTGTTCGAGGAAATACTTCAGTGGTTGATGATCAGTGCAAATTACGAACCGATGACCCAATAGGTACGGCTGCCACTTGGTGACCACATGGATGATGGCCAGCATTTCCTTCTCATAGACGGACAAGGACAAGGATCGGCCCGCCAAAGCCTTGCTAAAATAAGCGATTGGACGCTCGTCCTGTAACAGAACCGCCCCCAAGCCAGTGTCCGAAGCATCCGTCTTGACCACAAACGGGCAACTGAAATCAGGTAGAATCAAGACGGGGGCGGAAGCCATGGCCTGCTTCAGCCCTCAAAAGCCTCCTGTGCATCCAAAGTCCAAGCAAAAGCGCCCGTTTGAGCAGCGCTGTCAGAGGTAAGGCCAACTCCCCATATCGACTAATGAACTGCCGATAGTACCTAGTGAGGCCTAGAAAATCACGGAGCGCCCGAACACATTTGGGAATAGGCCAAGACATCATGGCGGCCACCTTGGCTGGGTCGGTGGCAACACCATTTCCCGAGTTAATATGGCCTAAGTAATATACCTGTGGGCTACCAAAAGAGCACTTCGAACGCTTAAGAAATAAGGAATTGGCACAAAGAATAGAGAAGACCGACCTGAGGTGTGTCAAGTGCTCTGTCCAGGATCTGTTGTACACCAGAATATCATCGAAGAAGACCAATATATAACGGTGCAGAAAGGGACGAAAGAGGTCATTCATGAGGCACTGAAATGTGGATGGGGCATTAGTCAACCCAAACAGCATAACCAGGAACTTGAAGTGGCCGTCGTGAGTCCGGAAGGCAGTCTTGTGCACATCGGCGACATTCATGCGGATCTGATGATAGCCCGAACACAGGTTGAGCTTACTAAACACAGTAGCGCCTATCAGCTCATCGAGCATCTCCTCAATAACTGGAATTGGATACTTGTCTTTCACAGTAACGGCATTGAGGGCGCGGTAGTCAACACAGAAACGCTATGTACCATCCTTCTTCCACACAAGTAACACCGGCGACAAGTAGGAACTTGTACTGGGCCTGATAATCCCCGCCTGAAGCATATCTGCCACCAGCCGCTCGATCTCTGCTTTCTGAATATGTGGGTACCAATAGGGACGCACATTGGTTGGGGCGGTGCCAGGGGTAATCAGAATCTGATGATCATGAGAGCATACAGGCGGAAGACCTTGCGGCTCAGCGAACAAGTCTTGGTGATTTGTCAATAACTCTTGGAGGTCAGTCGGCATGCTGTCCTGAGACACCTCAAGGGCGGCATGCTGCTGCAATAGGAGCCCTTGGGGGGCGTACCAGGACAAGGTACTCGAAGGATGGGCAGAGAGAAGAGTGCCCGACCTAGAGCCTTCCAACTGGACGCGCTGCCCCTGGAGCTCAAAGTCCATCCACATCTCCCGAAAGTTCCAAACAACATCGCCGAGCTCCTGGAGCCACTGCACGCCTAACACAACGTCCGCTCCTTTGGTAGGTAACAGGAAGAGATCAGTGATGAATGAATGGCCCTGTACAGACAAAGTGACCTGTGCACACACCCCATTGCTTCTGAGGTGCTTGTCATCTCCAATCAGTACGTCAAAGGGTTTGGAGTCCGATACGAAACAACCAAGTCGGTGGGTGACCCTGTCATTAATAAAATTGTGAGTAGAACCATTGTCGATCAGGATAGCTACCTGTTGGCACTTGAGGAACCCCTGGACACGCATTGTGCGAGGCATAAAGGCCCCAGAAAATACATGCACTGATATCTCCAGTAAGAGCCCTTCAATTGCAGACGAGGCAGAGCCATCAGAACCCTCTTCTCCTTTGTCAATTTCTTCCACCATAAGGTTGCCCTTAACATAACAGCGGTGCCCGGGCATGAATTTCTCATCACATTTGAAGCATAATCCCTTCGAACAACGTTCCTCCATTTGAGCTGGTGTGAGGCGTCGCACGATAGGACCTACAGGAGCGGTTGGCTAGGTTGGACGGCCAGGTGCAGAACTGCTAAGGGGTGGGGGTAAGGAATTGGCGCTAGGAATAGAGCGAGCCAATGGTCCAAGCTGCCCTCCTCTGCACTATCTGGCCAGTTTTTCCTCTTCGATACAGGCGTGTCGCACCACGTCCCGCATGTTGGCACATGGAAAGTGCTGCATCTCTTCCGAAATTTCAGGCTTGAGGCCGCGCTTGAAGGTGCCCACCAAGGCGGCCACCGGCCAATCGGGCAACCAGTTTGCCACCTTCATGAATTCAGTATAGTATGCATAGACAGTGGTAGTCTAGCGCAGGGATGACAATATCTCATTAAAATCCTGGAACTCATTAGGCCCAAACTGAACATAGAGTTCGTCGGAGAAGGCTGCCCAGGTCGGATAGCGCACCTCTTTCTCAAAGCTTTGGAACAAGACCGAGGCGTCGCCATCTAGGTGAAAGGCCGCGATGTGCAAGCGTTCAGCCTCAGAGTGCGTTCCTTGATAGGCGAAAAATTTTTCCGCCTTATACAACCACTCCACCAGATCGTCATCCCCGTTGTAGCGAGGAAACTGCAGACGAGCAAGGCGTGGTTCAGCGCCCCCTCGTTGTCCCCCACCATGCCTAGGGAACTCGTCCCACTCCTCTTCAGCGTCCTGGAACTGGTTAGGATGGGGCGGCATCATATAGGCATTTTCATGAACACCTGGCGTGCCTCGCATGTCCCAGATCTGGCATCTTCCTCCCAACACTGGCTGGCCAGCGCCATAGCTTGCAGGGTAGGGCTGTAATCCGATGTGGATGCCGGCCGGCACTGGGGGATCGGGGAGGATCGGCTCTGGAGGCTGCGAGGGCCTGCCCTTCTCCGGAGTAGAAGCAACTGGTACAGGCCGAATAGGAGGGTTGCGCGCTTCCAGGGTGGTCTGCCGTGCATCCAAGGCGGCCTGATGTACCTTCATGCTGGTGAAGTCTGCAGTAAGGGTTTGCACTGCCAAGAAAATCTCTGACAGCTTGGCGTCGCTGACCACGGAATTGGCCTTCCGGTTGTCCGCTGTTGATGGTGTTGGTGCCTCCTTCTCTGAAGGCGCCTCCTGCACAACAGCTTGTTTGCCACGAGTCATGGCTAGGGATTGCAAAAGCTCTAATACCAATGATGTACCCAATGCAGGCACGATCGGTACCTAGGAGAATTGCGCAAGGAAAGGGGAGAAGTATTGAATAAAGGGGAGAGACTGGAAATCACAATTTGCATAAAGTCGAAACAAGAGTCAAGGCCGCCCCATATAGGAGACGACCCTCCTAGGGAACCGAACCAACTGAACCAGACCGGTCCGGTTCATACAATATAATCCAATTAATGGGTTGGCTATCCCAGGCCACTAATTGAACCAACAAGTACGATAAGAAAATACTACAATAACAATTAAATAGTTCAATGCAATAAAGTAATAAAAAGAGAGTCTGAGCATCATGCACAATCGTGCACAACAAGAACACAATGAATTTAACTTCAAATGTGAGAGATATGACCATGTGAAATCCTGACAAAGAAAATAGGTAAAGTGGTACTTTTGAGTTTTCTAGTGTTGCTTTATTTTATCTTTTATCATGTTATAATGTTTATTCAAATTTTAACTTTTATCTCTCTCCATATTTTACTACAATGGATATGGGACTCTTATACATAGGGCACCAATTGCGTCGTAGCCCTAACTCATCCTCCACAATCTAAGAAATGTCTCATTGCCTCTTCAACTTTTAAGTTATACACAAAATGGCTCTATGCATATATAAACCTCCACACATGTAGCATGAATTTCTAAAATGCACTTTTTCTCATTTCCTTCCTTTTAACTTCACCAAGTCACTGTTTCTCATTTCCACCACCTCCGCAACCAGTTACACTTCCTCTACCACCAACTTCATCATCTTCACTACCACCTCTATTTCACCTGATTTTATCTTCACCTTCTCTTCCTACCCTCTTCTTTTTCCTCCTCTCCCCTTCCTCTTCCTTTTCCTCCTCCCCTCCCCCTCCCCCTCTTCCCCCCTCTCCTCCTCCTCCTCATACTCCATCTCGTCCTCCCCTTAACAAGACTGATTATAAACTAGCTAGTGGAGTGATTAAAATTTTGATTTTGTTTATCTACAAGCTTAAATTTTTAAAAATGAACCCATGAACATGTTGAACTACTCAAAACCAAGAGTAGGTTTTATTTATACTTGATTTTGAGTTTTCTCTAATGCTAACCCAAATCTAGTATTAACAATCGATAATCATATTTGCTACAATAAATAGGATAAGGTGACGGTGGATGAAGTTTGATAAGATAGTTCTTTGTAAATGCTTAGGGAGACTATTACTCATAATGTTGTCATATATCCCTTTTATTGTAGCAAATTTGATTGTTGACTATTGGTTGTCGCCTATCGACTGACAGTATGAGGTTTGGGTTAGCATTTGAAAAAGATTAAAATCAAACACGAATAAAACTTGCTCTTGGTTTTGAGTAGTTTAACATGTTGATGAGTTTATTTTTAAAGATTTCTTAAGTTTCGTTCCTTAAGAAATCTCCTGTATATTTATTCAAAGCCTGAAACATATGCAAGTTAGCATCTCCATTGAAAAAAAATGAAGCACACGATAATAGAAGGTTTTATTTGATCAAAAATGAAAAATGCTTCCACTAGGGCTGTCAATGGGTAACTATTTACCCGCCTTACCCACTCACCCAATTCAAAATTCGTGGGCGGGTAATTATAAATGGGTAAAGGGTAAACCAAGTAGGTAATTTTACCCGCCCATTTATTATGTGGGTAGGTATGGGTAACCCCTTATCCATACCCGATACCCGTTACCCACTTTAATATATATAAAAACTATGTATCTTGTAACATTTTGGTATAATGAGCTAGAGATTTTGGAGTAACGTTAAACATTTTTTAGTCTTAGTTTTTTTAATTATTTAAGTTTATATAAGGTGTTAGATTCTTATTATGTTTTATTTCTTCATATGAATTGTGAGGTCCTTATAACTTTATATTAGATTGAATTTTCTGTACTTCGGATAGACTTTTAACATATATATTTGTTATTATTTTTTTATTAATTGGTTAGTCATTTACCCATTACCTGCATATTTACTTGATGGGTAATGGGTAATGGGTAATGGGCAATGGGTAGGGTATGAGTAATGAATGTGAAAATGGGTATTGGGTAGGGTATGGGTAAATTTTCTAAAAGTGGATATGGATATGAGTAAAGCCTTACCCGACCTATACCCTACCCATTAACAACCCTAGCTTCCACAATGGTAACTTTCGTATGTGATAGACTATGTCATGCCAAATATTGCAGCCAATATCAATTTGCATGGGTTATACAGGTAAATCCAGACCCTATATTTAACATGTAAAATTTTTAAACTCACACTTAAATCCAATTTTTAGTTGGGCAAAATCGAATACGAATGATTTTTCTAGCTTTGTCCTTCTATGAGCTATTGATCCATGCTTGCCTAAGGGGTGATTCTTTTAAGGGCCAACCCGCTGGCCCTGGCCCTACTTGCTCATAAAATACAAGTTAAGGCCGAAGGGTTTTTGACAAAATATTAGGGTCAAGTCTTAAAAAATTTATCCAGTTTTAAACAGGGGAAAAAGCCCATTGACCTATTTAACCTACCCTTAAGTATTAAAATATAATTTTTTTAATGGTTTAACATAAGCCAAAGTGGACGGAAAAAATAAAAAGTTACAAGTTTAAGGATATTTTAAACTTACAAATCATTATGAGTTGCAAATAATCCTACCTAGAGATAAAAAATAATATTAATTTATATCTTATAAGGTCAATTAGTAAGATCTTAAAAAATTATTATAAATAAAAAATTACTACCTAGCCTAAACCCGCTTAAGCTAGGCTAGGGTCAAACTTTTAAAAATTTGCATACGGCTAGGATATAAATTAACGGGCTACATTCTAGCCCCTGAACCCAACCCAACCCAACCGGTTTTCAACCCTAGGCTCGCCTGGCCCCACCAAAACCGTGTCCATGTGGGACTACATAACTAACATATGCCCCTGTAACTTAGCTCTTCTGCTGCCCTTCTTATTTGTAACTCTTTTAACGCGCCTCCCGCTGCATAAAAAAATAAAAGAAAAACAACAAACTCAACGCTCGCGGCCAGGACCTTCTTCTCCCTCACTTCTCTGGCTTCTTCACCAATTCTAAAGTTATCTGAAGCCTGTTAATGGTAAAATCCTCGATTGAGGTCTTCTTCTCTCTGATTGGATTGGACCCATGTGCTCAATCTCTGCTCCATATAAGTTTCAGCTTTCGTTTTCGCGATCACAACTCGTTTTTTTTCCTTTTGGCTTGCTGGGTCGCCCTCAAATTTTTTGTTCTCGTTATTTATACATGTTTCTTCTCTTCGAGTTATTGGGTATTCTATAGAGAGGATTCGTGGCAATTCCTCTAAATTTATTGATGAATTTTTGTAGTATTCTATAAATATTGAAACACTTGTCTTGTGGCATGATTTTTTTTTTATTTTTTATTGTGTGGAAGCTTTTTCTTTGCTATTTTTCATGCTTCCTATTGATGGAACGAGAAAAAGGATTTTTTGTTATTTTCTTCAAAAAGTTGATGTATCAGAATCTACCTTCGGCTAATTCTGTTACCTGATCATCATTAAAAATTTTGAGGTTTCATATATATCTAGTTGTCAGACGTTATTTTGAACGTCTAAATAACTTTTATTTAAGAATTATCTCGCTTTTGATGCGTGAAGTCGACACCTTTAACTTCTTTTTAAATTTTGCTACGTCTTTTAACTTCTTTCTTGTTAATTAACTTAACCTTGAAAATACATTTTGTTGTTTATTAGCTTGTATCACCAGTTCTCTAATTTCTGAATGTTGTTTGACATGCAGATGGAGAGTAGAGCATCAAAAGTGTTCTTTTTTATTGTTTTAGGCCTCTTATCAAGCCTTCAGTTGGCTGTTGGGATTAGATTCGTGATTGATAGGGAGGAGTGCTTTTCTCATTCAGTTCCCTACGAAGGAGATACCATTCATGTATCTTTTGTGGTGATTAAAATGGATACAACGTGGCATTATGGTGATGACGGTGTTGATCTTGTGGTAAGCACGCCTCATCTTAATGCGCTCATTGGTTCTTGTTGAGTTCACTGGTGCAGATAACTTGATCTATTTTATGTGCTTCTATCTTCATCTAATTAAGCACCACAAGATTAAGTATTTAGTGGCCCAATTGAACGCCTTTATCTTAAAGTCAAGTTGATAATATACTTAAGCCCCCACTTTTTGGTAATGTAGTTTTATAATTCACTAACAGGTAATTTTGCCTGCATTGTATCATTCTGTTTATTGACTTCCATTTTCAGACTAATAACAATATTTTAGAGTATGATGAAATGAAAGGTGTGATATGCTATATAGCATTTCACATGCATGTCTTCTGAGTGTCAAACTTCATTGCACTCTCCAATGCTGTATCTGGAAAATTTCTGGATTTGATGGAATTTCTAAGTGAATGAGACTTGAGAGGGAAGTTGGAAGGCTTCTTTTAAAATAACGAAAGAAAGAGTCATTTGGAAGATAAAAAGAAATGTGTGGACGAAATAAAAATATAAAAAAAGCTGTGGACTTCAGATGACTAACACTTTTTGTTTAAAGAGAAAATCCCATGAACTAATATGACGGCTTTCAGGGAATTAGTAGGAGCATCAGGAGCCTTAAATTTCTGGCCCAGGAAGGGCAAAAAATAAAGCCATTTGGGTTCCTCTCGTCTGCTTAAAAGGATTATGAGGGTCACCGGGATAAATGGCCTAAGAATGCTATTAGGGGAAGTAACCCTTATGGAACTACTTCTTTTGGCACATGGCACCTATAAACCAGTAATTAATGTCGGCATAAAATGAGAAATTGAAAATAATGGCAACAATAAATTATCTAAAGAGATACTGTTATTTCATTTTTCCATTGAACCTCATCACTTCATCAATAGTTGTAGGCTTCGCTTAGAAATTTGTTGTTGCAAGGAGGTTTTTTCAAACAAATAAGTGGAATAGAAAAAGCTGAAGCAATGTTGTAAAAGGTGTGAGGTGAGCCTCAAGGACCAAGGTGTTCGACTCCCAAAAAGGTGAGGCATAAGCCTCAATGTGTGAGGCGTAAGCCTCATGAACATCAAATTTTAATGTGTACAATGCCAAAAAAATGCTAATATAGTGAAGGAAATAATAATCATAATCATAATTAAGAAGCATCTTTTCTCAACAATTTGTGGCCATCGAATTAAAAGCAAAAAGAAAACATAATTTAAATATTGAAGTAAGAAATTGAAGAATTATGAAATAAATCATGGTTCAAGCCTTGAGGTGTGCCTTAAGCATGAGGCGAGCGCCTCATAGCACTGAGGCATGCATGTGGCGCACACCTTATGAGCTGTGTGCCTTGGCTTGGGCACTTGGAGGGGTGGCCCAAATGCCTTGCTATGAAGCCTGCTTCAAAAACACCTTTTAAAAGAGAGGGTGAGAGTAATGTCATACGTGATGGCTGCTAGTGTATGCCTGATATCTTTCACTTTTCTGATTAATTGGGGAAACCCTTTTATCTGGTTGCTTAAGTCAAGAGGGCAATAATACTACTGATGAATGGAGGCCGATCTGATTTTTGTCAATTTAAATTTAAAAAGATTTGTATTCTATCAAATGACAGAACATTACATATCTACATACATATGCATAAATGCCTTTTCTAAGATATGAAAAGAACAAACATAACTAAAGTGAACTAAGCCAGCGAGATGAAATTCTCATTTCTTTTCAATGGTTTGGCAATATGATGCATCGATATAGGTTGCAGAGCTTCCTTTAAATAGTTTAGCATTAAGTTCCTTTGGGGACATGGTGCATGCTTACTTGCCTTCATATGTTGTTACTGTTAGTTTCAAATAATTCCCTCCATCAGCTTCTTGTTTTATCTTCTATTTTCGGTTGTGCCTCTGAAATCTCAAGCTCATGCTATTGTGCAGGTAAAAGGGCCTTTTGGTGAACAAATTCATGATTCACGTGACAAGACAAGTGATAAATTTGAATTTGTTGTCAACAAAAAAGGTCTCCACAACTTTTGCTTTACCAACAAATCCCCTTACCATGAAACCATTGACTTTGACTTACATGTTGGCCATTTTCAGCATTTTAATCAACATGCAAAAGATGGTTAGCGCCCACTCATCCTTCTGGTCTATTTCAAGTCTTTTGATGGTAAAATGATAAATCCTGTATGATATTTTGAATGGTCCTGCAGAACATTTCAACCCTTTGCTGGAACAGATTGAAAAATTAGAGGAAGCTCTGTACAACATACAGTTTGAACAGCATTGGTTGGAGGCTCAGACTGACCGACAAGCACTAGGTAATAACTTGAGTTAATTTGTTGTCCTTTCTTTTTTTGAAATATATTTTTGGACCAAACATGTAACTATACAAATTATTTGTCACACTATGGTTTATATAAGGGCTTCATAAATTTCTGTTATTATGAATTTGTATGCATCAAAAATTACAGTTTATAAAATAGATACACTTTTTACTCCACTGGTGAGAATTCACATTTATAATTTGACCTGGCTCACTTAGACAACGTTTTTTCTTGGTCCAGTAAATGAAGCCATGGGTCGCAGAGCAGTTCAGAAAGCTGTTATTGAATCAGCGGCACTCATTGGGGCCAGTATGCTTCAAGTGTATCTTCTTAGACGGCTTTTTGAGAGAAAACTTGGCACTTCTCGAGTTTAATAAATTTTCTCGATTTTGAGTACTTTATTACTCCGTAAGTAACAGTTGAGGAGCAGAAACCTTGTTGACTTGTGTATTTCTGGAGGTAAAAGGGGATTACTTATGAGGCCATGCATTTTTTTTTATTTGTTTGCCATAGAAAGAAATGACTCTTCCTCGCTGTGTTCTTTTCAAACTGCGCATTGAGGTTGATCGAGGCCGAAGTGGAGGTTTAGCTTAGGCCGATGTTTCTGGGTGCACAACTCACATCCCCACGTTCAATGGCCAATTGCTCCAACTTCTTAGTTTAGGCCGATGTTGCTGTGTTCTTTTCAAACTGCGCATGGAACTAGGGGAGGTAGATGCCTGCAAACCAACTTCTTAGGCGTTTTTGTACTACCTAAAAAAAACATCTTGGGCAGGCATCAGCCTGCAAAGACAAACAAATTGGCCGAGTCGCATGCAGATGACTGACACCATTTTTGTAGTTTACTGATGTTTGAATAAAGTGGAGATGACAGCTCTTTTGTTCTATTTGAAAGAAGGGCTCAGGGCCGGCTCTATAAAATTAGGGCTGCACCCGGAAAATCGAAACCGAATTGAATTGGGTGAAATCGAACCCAAATTTAGCAATTTAGTTTGGTTCCTATTTTGGTTTCGGTTCGGTTTCTGTTAAAAAAAACTGAATAAATTTTGATTCGGTTTGGTTTTAAAGAAAAAAAATGAAACTAAATTAATTTAATTAAAATAATTCCAATTTGGTTTGGTTTTAAGGAAAAAAATTAATTTTTTATATAAAAATATATAATTTTATATCATATTTACTTAATTTTGATTTATTAAAGTAATTTAATTAAAATATTCAATTTTTATTTGGTTTCGGTTCTTATGTCGGTTCGGTTTGATTTCTGAATTTCGGTTCTTAAATTCAGTTCGGTTCGGTTCCTGAATTTTAGTTCTTAAAATCAGTTCGGTTCGATTCTTGTAGGAACCGCAGGAATCGAACCAAGATGCAGCCCCATATAAAATTAAAGGCTTAGGGTGCACATAGGGTATATAGTGTTCTTCTTATTTTTCTTTAAGCAACATAAAAGAAGAAAATAAAGGAAAAATATTTGGATAATTTTTATTATTTTATAATTTTTCTTACAGTTTTTTATTTCAATTATTTTTTATAAAAGAATTGTACCAATTGTGTAATTTTTATAATTTTATATTAATTTATATGGTTAGAAGAAATAGAAAGAAAAGTTGGAAGTAATTTTTTTTGAAGTTATAGAACTTAATAATTTAGGGGGGAAAAGAAAGAGCATGTGGCCACACCTATTTTGAGGCCTTTTAAACTCACCATGCATAAGGTAACTTACCACAACTGTAATGTAACGTTAAAAATTAGAGAGCTTACAACTGCCTGCCATTAAAGTATCAAAGAGACAGGAGTCTAAGGCCTTTGTTTTGTTTTTTTGAATGGGGCCTTAGGCTCAAGCCGGCAGTGTCTAAGGGCTTAATCCCTGCAGTTGCTAACTTACATAAAGCAAGCAGACAATATTTTAGCTCAATGACACATTGTGGACGTAGCCAGACATAATTAGGTCAGAGAACAGCACACATGTTAGACATGCATTTCAATAACTGGAAAGAAACCTTTCCTGTCATTGAAGACGATGAAACTTGGTTATAGCAACCCTTATCAAAGTGCTAAACCTACCGACTCGTAAGTCGACAAAGCTTGACAGTGTGCAGACAGACCGCCAGTCAGATGAGGCCATGAAACCACATAGGCTTGATTGAGCCAAGATTTGTGTTTCTTCTGGTTGAAGTACATGAAAGCACTCCTGTACCAATGCCATCTAAGATGGCAACCTTCGTTTTTGTTGTTGGTAAGAGGATGGCATACTTAATTGAAAATATAAACTTTGGACCACCGGTCAGTTTAATAGGGGGACCTGTTTTAATTTTTAAAAGAATCGAATTTCTGTAGATTTATTTCAAGTCCTGTATTCTGTTTTGTTGCCAAAAAAAACAGACTTGTATTCTATTTTGAACGTAAATGCTTTTCTTCTTTACAAAATTTCTCCGTCCAGCAACAAAAAATGTCAGCCTGGTATATAATAATTGTTGCTATTTACACTAACTATTGTCATTAAGGGGTAATTTAGGTACTGAATTAATTCAATAGTAAATTAATTTAATAGTGAATTAATTCAATAGTGAATTAAATAAATATTAAATTAATTTAAAAATTTACCGCCTAAATTAAATTATATTTAGTAAAAAAATTTGTTAGAATAAATTCAAATATCACGTTAGACCTAATTTTAAAATTTTAAATTAAGATAATTCTTTCTCTCGAATTCAGCTACGTAAGTTCTTCGTACCATTACACATTTAAATTTAAACTCTATCAAACAAAATCCTACAAAGATAGGTTATTTTAAATTTTTAAAATAAGCCCTACCTATATTTTACGTTTGTCGAAGATCAAATTGATATGAATAATATTTATTAAAAATATAAATTTTATAACTTTTAAAATAATAATTAAAAAATTAAATTAAAAAAATTACCTCATGAAATAATTCAGGCCGATAAATTTATATATATAAACATAATTCTAAAATTTAATACTAAATTAATACTGAGTCAATTAAATCTTTTGAATTCATTATTGCTCATACAGCCCACCACCGGTCGGCCTAAGCTCAAACATCGATTTGACATTACTTACTTCACATCGATTTGACATCACTTACTTCACATCGCCTCTATAAATGTGGACCATCAAATCTCAATCCCAACTAATCTCAACCCCAACTGCTCAGTAAGTACGAGCTCCGATTCATGTTATTTTATCCCCTTTTACCAACCCAACTCAGGCTAAGTAAAATTTTACCCTTTTACAACCCATACACAAGGGATACAACACTCATATGTTACTCCCTCCATACTAACCGCTAATGTAAATTCCAAATAAATGCATTCCAAAAGCTTACCATTGGAAACTGTTAAATGTCTATAGCGCAATTCAGGGGTAAAAAACCGATCTGCCCTCTCTACAATGTCTACCATTCAATTTTAATCCGACAGTCCAGATGCGCATGCCCAGGGATGAGACTCTTTGATGATTCGGTGTTAGGAATGCCATTCCGGTCTAAGTATATTATAAAACTTAACCCAACCCAACCTTAATGGGTCAAATTTAAAATTTAACGTAAATAACTATTTAAGTTAAATTTAAATTTATTATTTTTTAAATAATATCATATTCAAATTTAACAAAACCTGTGACAAAATCTGACGCAAACAAGATTATAAATATAAATTTTTTAATTTTTTTATATTTTGATAAAAACCAACTCAACCCAACCCATTCAAATT
Source organism: Saururus chinensis (assembly GCA_035235625.1). Lineage (NCBI taxonomy): Eukaryota > Viridiplantae > Streptophyta > Magnoliopsida > Piperales > Saururaceae > Saururus > Saururus chinensis. The sequence goes on from CP141148.1 coordinate 3,261,578, forward strand.
CAACCTGAATAACTATTCTATTCAGGTTGAATTTAAGTGTAATATTCACAATACTATTCTATTCAGGTTCGAGTTTGGTGGCATCCCTATTTGGTGCAATAAATATTCAAATGGCGTAGAAAAGATAAAAAGCAGCTCTTCCAGGTATAATGATCAGACTCGGCATGTACAGAGAAAGCAAAGCACCCCTCAGCAAGGCTGAAATGTGCAAGAATTGCTATCTATTGTGATTAACAAGATTTGCCTACTACTACGACTTATAACAAATACTGTTAATTCGATGCGAGGTACCAAAATTTGTTGACAACTCTCTATTTTTAAAGTATTATGGACCATTGATAAGCTCTAACCCAGGAAAAAATGGCGAAAAATCAGTTCCCCAAAGGCCATCAAACACGAGACTTCCCCCGAGCTGGAAAGGTTGGAAGTCTTCATGAAAGAAATTGTGCTGAAACAATTTAGTTTATGTTCTATCCTCCTATACATCTCTCTCTGAGCCACAATTCGAGTCTCTAACGCGGTTGTTTTTTCTAGCAAATAGAGAAGCTGAAGGAGCCAGCTGGGAGGTTTGATCGGGAGGCTGACTGTCTGAGCTGTAGGTTTGAGAAGCAAGGTAGGTGAGAGCTGTGACCACATCTGCAATACGAGGCCTCATGGTTGGCTGCTCTTGCACACACATCGCAGCAACTGCAAGAGCTTGATAAAGGCCCCTTCTCGGGTACTGACCTTGAAGCAGTGGGTCTGCCATTTGTGGGAACCTCCTCCTATCTTTGAACAGAGGGCGTGCCTGCAAACAACCAAAGACAGTTGATGTACGTACTTGAATACTATACAACTGTTTTTAAATTTAATCATAAATATTATGTAAAACAACTTTTTCCTTATAATAAAAGGTTCATTATTTGAAGGAAGTCAAGAAGATTCACAATGACCATTTGAAGGACAACAGAGAAAACAACAAGAAGCCCAATTGCATGTATAGATTTATTTCCTTTTTTTGTGTGCTTGGTCCTTAAGACCATATGATTTGTGGCCGGCCGGTATCCCGCCTCAAAATGGCACCCCTACTTTTAGCAACGAGATTAATTTTCTAGCAATGCAGAAAATACAATCAAAGGAGATCCTCGAGTACTTAACAATTCAAGGAGAAAAGAAAGTATAATATTAAGTAGATGGAGGGAAAAAGGAAAAAAGCCAATATGGAAACTTTACAAAACTTTTGAAACACAACTTGCAAGTTGCAACCAGGTGTGCTTCCAGGGATGATGAAAACGAGTCAACATGCGTGGAGAAAAATAATGCATTTCACAAAGGAAAAAAGATAATTGTAGCAATATATGTATAATCAGCCATCAGATCAATAATGTGATAGGAATGTAAAAATTGAACTTGCTATGGTACAGGGTTGAGGACTTACCCATGCAACAAGGTTGTGTTTCTTATCACCTCGGGGATTTTTGATTGCCTTCCTGCCAGTGATAATCTCCAAAAGAACCACACCAAAGCTGTACATGTCTGATTTTAGGGTCAACTGTCCTGTCATTGCATACTCTGGAGCACAATATCCGTAAGTACCCATCACTCTAGTTGTCACATGAGTCTTACCCCCAAGAGGGCCAACTTTTGCCAAGCCAAAATCAGATAGCTTGGGATGATAATCCTGTCCCAGCAAAATATTTGAGCATTTTAAATCACGATAGATGACAGGAGGGTTGGCCTTATCATGTAAGTACTCCAATCCCCTTGCAGCACCAGCAGCTATCTTCATTCTGGTAATCCAATCTAATGGTTTTCTCTCAGGAGGTAGGTCTGCACAAGCAAGCAGTGGCTTAAGTATCCAGAACATTAGATAATAGTAAAAATATTTATAAACTATCATTATTATTTACCATGTAGATGCTTTTCCAGAGAGCCTAATGGCATATACTCGTAAATCAGCAGCCTCTGGTCTTCAAATGAACAATATCCAATCAGATTAACAAGGTTTGGATGATGGAGTAGATTAAGCATCAAGACCTCGACAATGAACTCCCGATCTCCTTGCAACCCATTCCTATCAAGTTGCTTGATTGCAACAACCTGAATGAAACAGAAGACGAGGACTCACACATCATTGCCTAACTTCATAAATGCCAAAAAGGAAAGAAGCTGCAAAGAGCTAATATAATCAGCTCAGAGTTAAGTGCATGTGAGGATAAATATTATGACGCATTTATTTAAGGTTCCAACACCGGAAAAATGCAGATTGCTAATTAGAAGAATGCATGCTACACAATTAAAGAACCATAAAGGACATACATATTTTGTTCAACTTTATTTAAACGTCTTCTGTAACTTATAGCAAATAATCAATAACATATTGAATTCCGTAATAATTTACCTCGTTGGAGCTGTCCAAAGTGCCTTTAAAAACCCGACCAAATCCTCCCTCTCCAAGAAGGCAATCGGCACTAAAATCATTGGTGGCAGCAGCCAATTCCTGAAATGGAATAGACCGTGCTTTATTTTGTGCGGAATTTTCTTTGATAACCTTCTCCTTTGTATCTGTAGATGCTTCTAGATTCAAATCCTCTGCTTCCAAGAAAGAAACCAAAAGATTTACTTAATCTCCGAAAAAAAAGAATAACCCAAACCAGGCCTCAATCTCAACTTCTGAAAGAATGGACCTTCACCATACAAAACAAGCAAAAGCATGGCACAAAAAAATTAGGATGCAATCGGTAACAATCCTTCCGAGAAGATGCTTTACTTCCTGGAAACAGCATAATGCAGAGAATAGCTATAAAAACAAAAAATTGTAGCAAGAATAAAAAGAAACAAAAAGACAATACAGCCAAATTAGGCAACAAGACGAAGGAAAATCACTCTCCTTCTCCAAGACAAAAACGAAGAATGTATAGGTTGACCAGTAAATTACAGCTGTAACAGTACTAACCAAATTACCTCCTGAGGCTAGAAAGGAAATCCCAACGCAATAGATATAGATATATGCTATACACAAAACATCAATCCCTAATTCCATCTAAATCTCAATGAAGAAGATTCAAAGGGAAAATACAGGGCCCTTTGTATAAAAAATACAGAAACAGTCGTCGACAAGAAAAAGACAAAATCCATACTTATTCGACAGTATACTAAATGCATGGATGTAAATATACAAACACCATTTCAAGCACGAGAAAAGACAAACCAAGAACCTTCAAATCCAGACGAGGAATAACAACATTAATAAGGTCCACCTTCTGCAAGAAAGGCCTAAAACACCACGATCATGACCCGCAAACGCATCACACCCAAAAACTAGGCCAGACCCACGAATCAGAACAAGGAGAAACAAGCAAAAACGCATCATTTTTTCGGTTTTTCTTCAACACCAATCCAATGGAAACCAAAGCGCATGCAATACATGGACGAGCTCTACCTGAAAGAGGGGCGATCTGGGTATCTGGTTTCGGCTGCTTCTTGGCCTTCTTGCTCGGTTTTCGGGGGCAGAAGAAGCAGCCCATGACGGGGTTTCGAGTCTGGAGTCCAAAGATGGGAAAGAGTGGAAGGGAAGGGAAGGGAAGCAGAAGTGGGAGGGAGAGATGGCGGTAGCAGAGAGGGGCAGTGTCATTTGTCGGGATATAAAGGGCGGGGGGGATTGGGGAAGGAGCGAGGGGCGCTCCCCATCGACCATCTGGTGCACCAGAGGCGCGGCGCCGGCTGGGAAGCTTCCTGGACTGGTCCTTCCTCCAAACTCTGCAACGGAAAAAGGAATTGCAGTGAGCGGCGTGCTGGCTATGCCAGCAATTAGCATGCATGGAGAAGCGTTTCGGAATACTTGGGCCTCATTTTCAGCCCATTTTCAATGACGAGCAGCAACGGAAGCCCGGGGCTTTGCATAACTTGGGGGCCTCATCGCCAGCCCATTTGTATGACTAGGAGTTGTTGGGTACTTGCATTGCCAGCCTGCATGCAGCATCAGCTCAAACTAATTTTTGCATTAATACGAACTTAGGTATAATGTATATACATATCTATTAGATAAAATAAAATATAGGTAAAAAATATAGGTAAAATAATTCAAAACTAAAAAATCTATAATCACAAAATTTACTTTATATAATAATATGATATAATTTTTTTTTATAGATATCAACACAATTTTGAGCTTCTAAGAAGATGGAATAAGGTCATGTTGCATTGGGTTAATTTTTGTATTAGCATTAATATAAGATAGGTTTGTGGATATTACCTCAATTTTGGGCTTTTAAGAAGATGGAATAAAATTGTCTATAAAAATGTTTTGTATACTCTCCCAACCCGACTTTAACAATTTGGATTAAATAATAAAATAATTTAAATTATTTTATAGACAATTATATATATATATATATATATATATATATATATATATATATATATATATATATATATATATATATATATATATATATATCCAATATTTTACAAATCTTGGCTATGCTTCTTTCCACAAGGAAGAATGGGGTGTTCCAGTAGAGCTATTAATATTAAGACTGAGGGAGGGAGAGAGAGAGAGAGACTTAAGAAGAATAGAAACTGTATTTTGACAAGATGGTCCCATGGAAATTTTATTTTGAAATAATGACTTAGAGGTGTTAAAGTAAGTTTGAAAGTTTTCCTAAGCTCGACTAGCGTTTGAGCTTAAATTCGAAGTTAGTTAAGCCAATCTCATATACATGTATTCGGCTCGGCTCGAAGCTTAATGAACACTTCAATTCACATTAAGTACATTATTTTTTGATATACATATATATATATATATATATATATATATATATATATATATATATATATATATATATATATATATATATTAAATATTATATATAGATTTTATATCTCTCAAGTTTTAATTCTCTCCATTTAATATCACTTTTACTTTTTCATGTATAGTTACGTGAGGTTTTTTATTAGAGGAATTATATAATATCCTATGAAATCTAGAATTATTTTTTATGAAACTTTACTCATTCTATTGTATATTAATTAATAGTCTAAATTAAAAAATTAAAATCAATAAAGACTAGTTCATTTGATTTTTTAATCTAACACATTGAACCACTTACTAAGCATGTTCATTATAGTGATTTTTCTCTAAATAAATATTTATTATAGTGATTTTTCTCTAAATAAATGTAAATCACCAATTATAAAACTAAACAATGATTATAAGGCATAGTAATTTAACTCAGTTTAAACATAATTCAAGCTTAAAAATAAAATTTTAAGCTCAAGCTTAAACACTAAAAAGCTCGATGATAGTTGGCTTGTTAATACTCTTGTAGTGACTATTAATGAAATGTGCGGGATTTATAACTCTAAGATATAGATTAAAAATTAACATTTATTAAATATATATATATATATATATATATATATATATATATATTCCTGCCTTAATTTTATTTTTGAATGTGGCTATTCAGACCCTATTTTTTCTCTATATCCCCTAAACAAAAAATATATTATATTTTTTTTTACTTTCTTTTTACTTATCTCCCTTATCCCTTCTCCTTCAACTCCGGCGCCACTGATGGCCACCAGCATTTGCTGCGCCGCTGGGCAAGGCCTCCAGCAGCCATCGATGGCCGTCAGCGACAATCGCTAGCGGTTGCGCATAGCAGGCTGGCGGCCACGTCGAGCAGCCCCAGTAGCTGTTGCTGGCCACCAGTGACTTCGCCTAGCAGCCCAGCGGCCACACCCAATGGACTAGTGGCCACGCCTAGCGAACCAGTGGGCATTGGCAGCAGCTGGTGGCTGTGCCAAGTAGACCAGTGGGCGAGCTGCCACTGGCCGTTGTGATCGCAATGTTTTTTCTTCAATTGGATCTAACAGGCCAATGCTGGGCAGGCATCGGAGTTAAAAGGAAAAGACGCCGGAGTTAAAACAGAAAGATGCGGGAGAAAAGAGATAAAAATAAATAAAAATAATGAGGTAAAAATAAGTAGAAGATAAAAAAAAAAGTAGAGTTTAAATAGCCACGTTCCTCGTACATGTGAAATACCCAGGTTTCCTTTTGTCGGTGTTTTGCAACGTCCCCAGAACTCCTTGTCCGTCACGATTTTGTTTATATAAGCCACAAAGAGCAACAGTAGGTTTCCTTTTGTTGATGTTTTGCAACGTCTGCCGTAGTTTGATGTTTCTAACAGGCAGCAACAGCACTGATCGACAAGGTAGAACCCTAATCCCGGAGACGGAGAGGAGCACCATGAACAGCGACGGAAGAAACACTTGGAACAAGGTGTCGTCTTGGGTGAAAGGGCCGGTTCTCGGCAAGGGGAACTACGGCGAAGTCTGCCTTGCCAAGCGCGACGGCGTGCCCTTCGCAGTTAAGAGCTCTATCCCTTTCTTTCATGGTTCCACCGCCTCCCTTCTCAACGAGGAGGGAGCCCTCTCCCAACTCCGCGACTGCCCCGTCGTTGTCAACTGCCTCGGCCACGAGATCACCTACGAGAAGCGCACAGCCATCTATAACCTCTTCTTGGAGTACCTCCCCGGCGGAAACCTTTACGACCACATCAAGAACTCCGGCGGCTGCCTTCCTGAGTCCCAAGTTCGCAGCCTTGCCTGCTCTCTCGTCCGAGGCCTTGCCTTCATCCACGCCAAGGGTTACGTCCACTGCGACATTAAGCCCCAGAACATCCTCCTCTCGTCGAGCTCGCCGCCGGAGGTTAAGATTTGCGACTTCGGGCTGGCCAAGAGAACTGGAGCGAGCTGCGGTACCGGCCGCCGAGGCACCCCACTATACATGTCCCCCGAGGCCGTGATCAGCAGTTGCTTCGAACCGCCCATGGACGTGTGGGCTCTCGGCTGCGTGGTACTGCAGATGCTCACGGGCAAGCCGCCCTGGGCCCGTCATCAGAAGGGCCGCAGCGTGATGGTTCAAATTGCGTCCGAGGAGGAGTACCCGGACGTCCCCTCAGACTTGCCTGACTTGTGCAAGGATTTCCTCAACCGCTGCTTTGTGCGAGACGCGGAGTACCGATGGACGGCAGATATGCTTCAAGACCATCTTTTTCTTCAAGCGTCTTCGTCGGAAAGCGTTGCTGCTGATGCCACGGTTTCCAGCGAGAAGGAGGTCGATATTCTTACCGAAAGCACTTCAGATGACGATGACGATTACGACTTTTCATTTTTTGTAAAGAAGAACGATGCGGAGGACGAGTCAGTGAAGTACGTGAGCAGCAACGAATTGCCAAGGAAAAGACGGAAGATCACAAGTTTTGGAAGGCCAGCTTGCATTGCTGTCTGATGACTGTTTTGTGATTGATCAAAACTTGTAATTAGTTTACTTTGTAATTATCTTTGGTAACACACTTTGTTGTTTATCTTAATGAAATTGTTTTTTTTTCATTTTATTTCACATGGTATTGATATGCATTCAGTATGCAGTAAATCAATTCATTCGTTTGTAGGGCTAGAATACAATGATATATTTATTATATAACTTATTATATTATCATAATCATTCTAAATCTTTGTCTATAATCGTTTTGTTAAGTTAACGGTATAGGTGTTTTCATAACCGTTTTTTGCACTAATAATCATTTGGTTAATTAAATGACCATTATCTCTTATATTTTTTTAATATATTCAAAATGACCAAAATAAATAACTGTTATTAACTTAATCAAAAATTATTGAGGTAAAAAATTAGCATTATTACTACTATTGTTTATAGTTATTATAAACAAATTGTAAGGATCAAACATGAAACGTAAATAGACATATATATTAGGGGAATATCTAATAAAAATTATTATATTCTAATAATTCTTTCCAATCATATAAGTAAACTCAAAACATTCATCTACTACATATTTTAGAAGAATCCCAAGTGTTAAAAGAAAGACAATTGCCTTTTCACAACTAGCAATCTTTGAAGTTGTCTTGAGGGCAATAATGAAACCACATACACTAATGCACACCATCCATTAATGTTACTTTGAAGTAATATTTCAAAACTTGACCTGGACCTTGACTTGACTAGTGGTTGGTTGAGTCAACCCAATTTAAGTATAGGTCAACGTGGGTTGAATTGAATGATAACATCATAACCTAAAAAAAAAAATTCTCCTCATATTTAAAAAAAATCATTTAAACCTGTTCAAAATTTTACTTAAACATGTTTGGTCATTCAAAACTTGTTCATTCTAGCCTATTTCAATAAGTAAATTATCATTCTAAATTTTGTAATCTAACTATACAAACATGAATTGTAGCATAATCATGTTTCCAATTAATATATATCAAATCTCAAAATAAACTACTTACACCACTCATTTAAAGTTAAACTAGCTAACACTGAAACTAAGTCAGTCCGAGATGAGACAAATAAGAGTTTGGTTCCATTAGTTCAAGTTTTAGTTTTGATTTGAGCTAACTTGAGTCTAGCCTAGAGCATAATAGAGTTGGTTTAACAATCATACTCCAAACCCACCAATTATTTCCTTGTACAAATAAACACTCTATGAGTTTAATTATCAAAAACAAAAAAATGTTAATAGGTTTGATCACAATGAAATCTAAACTAACCTAAGAGTTACAAAAATAGTTTACACAAAGTGTATGTGTAGCTAGTTAAGATTCAGCACATATAATTAAAGTTGAACCCGTACCTAATATGATCAAAGAAATTGGACAAAGTAACAAAATAAGAAACATTAATTCAAAATGAGTTTAAGAGAATATACAATATAAATTGTAAATGAATATTTTTATCAAAAATTGTATATGGATATGAAATACTAGAAAGAGTAAATCATTTTCTAAGTAGAACGATTGTAAGTAGTTAAATTAATTCAATAATTGTTTGAGATTAGACTGACATCTTCTATTGAGTAAATCACACTGGAGAATCATGACATGAAAATTATTTTAAAAGGCCATCATCTAATCTTTTTTGAAATTAAACCACTTAAGACTAATGATTATAATATATTTATAAATTTTAAATATGACAAACGGGCAACATATAAGCAGGTGTGGAAGAACTTTTTTATTACTTTTCATTTAAATAATGGTAAGATAAAACTATCCTCTTATTTACCTGCCAAATAAATTTCACCATACTATTTAATTTCTTGGCAGTACAATACATATGTAGAGCGGTAGAACAGGCATCATTGGTAGCCCTATTTGTTTGTGCTTGAGTGTAATTAGCAACATTAGCATCACTGCATAAATGCGCATATGGTATAATCAATTGTTGGACTGTTGTCCAAAATGTTGGAGATTTTATTTTCTAAATTTATTGACATGTCTAGGATGGATGTGTACATAAATCAGGATGTGGAGAGAAACACAATGTTGAGAGGGCCAAACTAATCCATTTGGACAACAGCTGAGAATTTAGATTGTCTAATGACGATGCACACTTTACATTGCTTAGTGCAAGAGATCATTGGAGACAATACTCGGGCTTAGGTATTTGTACTACTGGGATGTCAGGAACGAAGATTATGAGTTGTGTGTACCATGGTCATGAATCACTATATAAAAAAAGACAATTAGCGATGCTTTCATTAGCGATGCAATGCAAAGCATCACAAAAAATTACTATTTATGATGCATATAAAAGTCTCGCAAAAATTAACAATTAGCAATGCAAGAATCAATGCACATTACTGTGCTATATATAACGAGCAAGAATTAATGCACATGCATGATTCCTATAAAAATAAATTAGACAAGATGAAATAAAATAATTTAAACTAAAATATATATTTAACAAAGGATTCCCTTGTATGTTTTAGTTACAATACATTTCTATGAGGATCACAATGATCATTAATTATACACAAAAGCTATATATTAACTCATATATACTCGTGGTAGGAAATCGTGCATATAAATCATATAGGCTAACTATTATATCATAGGCTGGCGAAGACATTAGAGTCAAAGGACTACGCGCTATGTAGTGTGTTGTTCATATTTAGGATCAGTTTGGCAGTAGAACTTATTTGATAGAGATTTTCGGGGGTTACTCTTCATAGTTGTTCAAAGTTTTAATATTAAATCAATGACTTAAATTTAACATGATTAACAAGTCCTTATTTTTAATAGTTCGAATCAAATGATCAAAATAAATTAATTTTAATTATTATTATTATTTGCTCCAAATTATTAAATTCGGGATGGGAGGGTATACAAAACATTTTCATAGACAATCTTATTCCATCTTCTTAGAACCCCAAAATTGAGGTAATATCTACAAAACTATCTTATATTAATGTTAATACAAAAATTAACCCCTATGCAACATGACCTTATTCCATCTTCTTCGAAGCTCAAAATTGTGTTGATATCTATAGAATAATTTTATATCATACTATTACATAGAGTAAATTAGGTAATTATAGAGTTTTTAGTTTTGAACTATTTTACCTTTATTTTATATTTTTAATAGAAGTTTGAAATGATACATGATTTGAAGATATTTTAGTGAAGTGTTTACTTAGATTTTTTTAGATATTTTATCACATGTCAACATAATGCCAAGAATTGATATGATATGGATAATATTTTTTAAGATATTTTGATTTTAAATTTGAAATATTGTATTTTGCACTTCTGAACTCGGATTCTACATTTTTGTTATTGTTAGAAAGTTCCTGGTCAGCTCTATCAAATAAAATCTCACATGACTATATTTTCTCAAATTTTTTTATGGGCTCTACTTATGACATATTTTTTATATTATACATGTTCGGATTCACATATTTTTATATCACTAAAAAAACTTCCAAAGAGCTCTATAAAATAAGACATGTCGTCAAACTGGTTCTGAATATGAATAGGTTATTTATGATACAAAGTTGTTTGATATTATTATCTTTGTTGACCTATAATATAATATTTAATGTATGAGATCTAATCTCGCAATTGTCTACTTTAAGTGTATTAGGTCCAATATATTCTATAGTTTGTGTGGAAAATATGAAGTTATTATAATCCTAAAACGCATGTTTTGCAACCATAGCAAGCAAGAGAAACCTTTCTTCAATACATACTTTATTTTTATTTAATCTTATCTAATACTTCATCCATCCTATATTAATAGTTGTATTTCAAAATTTATATTTTTCATTAAATAGTGAAATGCACATTTAAAGTGTAATATCCCAGGTTTTCTTAGATTTTCGAAAATGAAACACATGGAAAATTAGGTGTTTGACCCATTGATTTTCTTAGTAGAATAACTTTCTAAATAAATAAAATTTACAACTAAGATTAATATGGTTAGAAATTAGACAAAAAGAGCTTCGAAATGCCACCAAGATGTTCAAATCAGAATTCAGATGATGGAGTTACAACTATTCAAACAGAGAGATTGATTTTCTTTAGTAAGGGTATAGGTAAGTCAATTGTACTCTCTCATAAGTATTCAATTTTGTTGACTATTCCTTGCTTTCTAAACTCTATGTATTGGACCATGTATAGTTTATATGGTACAAATATTGAAATTAGTTAAGTATGCAGAAGTTTTGTTTCATTGTGGGCATTTTACTCTCTGCATCATATGGTACAAGTTATTTCAATATTAACATAAATTAGCAAGTAATAGCATAAATAGACACAAGTATAACTTATAAATTGGTTTGAATAAGCGAGGTATGGGTAATTTTTTTTGGAAACATCTTGAAGATGAGTGTCTTATTTTTTGGATCGGATTATTTAATCCGATTCGATCCAGGAAAAAAGGATCTAAGTGAATCCAACCAGGTTCATTCACATAAAAATATTAATAAAATTTCAGAAAATTATGTAATTCCTATAGAGTTATAATGAATGTCACCACCAATTTTTAGAGCAAACTAAAATCTATAGGAAGGTGTACAATGACACTTTTATCTTTATAAGTTCAACTATAACAAGCTTACTACACTGGAAAGGTTCAGTGGGTAATAGTATAAATAAAAATTTACAAATTTTACTATATTTTTGTAACTTTTTTAAAAGTTTATATTTAAAATTTCAGATCTAACAGAATTGTTAATAAATTATAAAAATTCCGAGAATGCCCTTAGGTTTGAACCAATCTAGTTATATGTATGATTTTTAGTTCAATGGTTAAATAACTAACTAGGGTTTTTGGCTACTTATGAACATGCTTAGAAATCATTGTCTCTAATAGATGAGTGCTTAGAGGTTTTAAAGAATATGAATTAACTAAATTACCCTTAAAAAGAAATTAATGTTAAAATGTGATGGACAAAAATGTAAACTTTCTAATTAATGACCATAAAAAGAAAAACTAAGCAAACGAAGAAGATTTTGAAAATTCATAACAAGGGTTAAGGGCTCAAGGGCACTAAATCTTTGGGAACTAATGTTAGTCTTTGCTAATTGTTATGACGAAGTTATGCTTATGATTTGGATCATGTATACGTGTTGAATTAAGATGTTTAGCATTAGATCTTCGTGAATATGAGTTCATATTTAATGTTGAAAGTTATATAGATGATAGTCATTTTATATGATAAATGTATGAGAATATGCTTCAGTTGCATAGAGGATGCTTCATGTATATATGTCGTACCTGTGAGGATAGTTTTGGACCCATTAGGGTTCAATGAAGCCTTAAACAAAAAGGTAGAAATACTCCTATGAGCGGACCGGCCTGCATTCGCGTGAATGAAATTAACAGGCTAATGTTATACTAAAACCTCTTGAGAGGTCAAAGACTTACCCGAAAACTGAGAGGACCATGTCCAATGTGAGATAATTACTTTAATGCACTTAGGTGCATTATGACCTATTTTCATAAAAGTTTAATCAGCTAACCCAATTAGGGTTAGGGCACAAGAGCGTGAATATTTCTAATATGATCATTATTGACTTTGGTTCTTGATATTACAATCTGCTTGGACTTGTTACTTAAATATCTTTATAAATCAATAACATAATTGAACCCTAACCCATTAGCATGTGGACCCCTGTGTTGGGCCCTTAGGATAATAAGGACAACCTTGTGGAGGAGGTCTAGGCGGAGCAAAGGTGCATGGCAACAAAGACAAGGTAGAGCCGAGTGCTATTGGACCCTTCTTTCCAACTTCTTCATGACTCAGTTGTCGCATCCATTCCCTTCTCTCTATTCTTGGGAGGGTACAATTAGGTGTTGGGGTGAAAATGGAACCCATAGAGGAAGGTGAGTCTTGCATAGGAATTGGGTTGAGGGATTCATTGGTTTTTTATGCTCTATTGTAGCAATCGAGTGTGAGGTGAGGTGGAAGCTTTGCAATAGGAGGGTGACATGGTGCGGGTGCAGTAGCAATGTAGACATTGGGCTAGAGGAGGCCATTGTGGGAGCAAATAGTGGCCCTATTTTCTCCGGCCATTAACCATTGAAAGCTAGTGCCTTTGGAGCAGGGTTTTGCTAGAAAATGGACCAAGGGCTGGTTTGGGATGCAGCCTGACAACATGGAATGGAGGACACAACCAGGGCATATGTAGGGGCAATGGTCGCTAGTGCCAGTGGATAGTGGTGTGCAGCGGCGGGCATGTGAAGTCCTCTAGAATGAGTTGCCTTTACAAAAAAGGCCACACATGTGAATTATTACATCTTCTTCTAGACAAATGATGGTGGAGGCGTTGGGTCAAGTCAAAGCAACACCTTGGCCATAATGGACATGGACAAGGTCATAGTTGTTTCCCATAATCAACCAAAGCCATAATTTTTGCACACGTCACAATGAGGCGGTCATGTGCAAGGAAGGAAGAGCTATCAGGAGCATGTCCATTAGTTGCCCCATAGACCATTGGGTTCTAATACCAGTCTACAACGAAATGGCAGCCGTGGAAGGGGAAGAGAGAAAGTAAAGACTAATTAATTTATTTACTAATTCCATTAGGGAATAGAGGAACTCATGGGCTCACTAACATGCGCCTAAGGTATAGTAACTTGATAAAAGAAACAATATTAATAATACTAATTAACATAATTACCTAAATATCTTCATTAACCAATAACATAATTCAACCCTAACCCAATAACATGTAGACCCTAATATTAGACCCTTAAGACGGGTCACAACATATCTACGAAGATAAGGAGATGCTGCAACTATCTCCGCATACGTTTGATCTAACAAAAGTTATGCCCCCATGTTTTAAAATGTTGTTTCTGTTAGAAGTGGGCATTACATTTAATGGATTAAGCCTATATCATTAAGGCAGGCATGATATTTATGTGGGTTAAGCTTATATTACTCAAGTAGGTCAAACTCATATGGTAGAGAGAGCCCAAGCCCACTTTATATTGAATGAGAAAAATACATGTGAATTGGTTGAAGGAGTGAATAGTCCCCACATCACCAAGAAGAAAGTAATGATGTTGGTATATAAGGCACAAGTTTGGCCCTTGGGCCAACTCACATTTGTGGGGGAAAGACATGTTGGACCCATGCACCTGGGTGGGCTAACCCACATGCGCGCCCCGCCACCGTCATCCTTCCAGCTGGTTCGGTTTGTATGCACAGCCGGGTTGAGTTGATATTTTTGGGACAAATTTATTTGGTTTGGTTTTCTATTAACCAAAATGGGTCTGGTTTGTTTTCACTAAAGAATGTGTCCGTTAACAGATAGGCGCATCCGTTTGAACGGGAAAATATGTCTTCAACGGGATTTCTTATAAAATCATTGAAAATGATTTCTGTACTAATCTGCTTTTAGATTTCCGTCTATTTCCTTTCTGTGAGAGCATATATATTATGGTTCGCTACATGTACTATGTTGGAGGTACTCGTACATAGTTGATTGTCTTATCCTGGGATGCAGACGCTTAAGAGTCATAAGCACTATTAAGGAAAGTAAATTTTGTATTAAGAACAGAACGACTTGCTTAATTTAATCATAATCATTCTAGTAAGATTTCTCATTATAATATTTACAAAGGTACGAAATAACAATTTCATATGATTATGTAGACTAAATCAAGACTGGTTTATTTTATAGATCATGTCTTCTTTATATGATGAAGAATGGGGTGTTCCGGTCCACGATGATTTGTAAGCAATTATTTCACATTGGTTGACTCGCATGTCACAAACTCAATGCCGGTCTTCTTAGTGACAGAGAGCAACAACTCTGATGGACAATGTAGAAGAAGATCATCATACACCAAAGCCCGGAGAGGAGCACCATAATAGCGTAAAAAATAAACACTTGGAAGAAGGTGGTGTCTTGGGTGAAAGGGCCGGTTCTCGGCAAGGGGAGCTACGGTGAAGTCTGCCCGGCAATGGCAACGGCATGCTCTTCGCCGTTAAGAGCTCCGTCCCTCTATCTCCGGATTCCACCGCCTCCCTTCTCAACCAGGAGGGAACCCTCTCCAAACTCCGTGTCTGCCCCTTTGTTGTCAACAGCCTCAACCACAATATCACCAACGAGAAGCGCACAACCATCTATAATGTCTTCTTAGAGCACCTCCCTTGTGGAAACCTCTACGACCACATCAAGTGCTCCGGCGGCTGCCTCCCTGAGTCCAAAGTTAGAAGCCTTGCCGTGAACAGGCCCTTTCACCCATGAAGCACAAGTACATCGCTACTACCTCAGTCAAAGTTCTTTTATCCTTAATTTGCTAACATTATGATTTTATGTAAAGAAAGGCTTCTTTTTGCTTTGATAGAATATGTAGCAATTTAAATTTGGAAAGCATCTTTCATATGGAAGATTTGTAGGTGATATGGAAGGTAGCATATTTCAAGGAAGAATAGAGGCTACACATGCAGCTTGTTCAATAAGGTGGGTCCCATGGACTGAAATTCCGTTTTGAAACAGTGACCATTAAAGGAATGTGACCATTAAAGGAATGAGTCTTATGGACTTGGAACTTTAAGAGATTGATCAAAACTTATCATTTACAAAATTACTTGTTTATCCTTAACTATAAACTTACAATATTATTAATATATATGGGCATCTAAGTTAAAACAAAAATTCTCAGCTCCCCATTTTACTTTTAATGTAGTATAGATACTAGGACTCCTACTTAGCATTTCGATTTTTTATATATAAATACAACTAATGTATCTCCTTCGACCCATTCTCCTTTAGGTTCTTTAAATTCTGTGGCGATCACGGTTTTTGTTATAAATGCCGGTTAGGCTAGACACTTCATGTTCCTCCTCTTTATTAAAGTAATGAATTCCTCCCTCACTCCTTTTGGAGGAGCCTTTGCCTAACACACACACACAAATACAACTGCAAAAGGCAGTCACTCGAACTATCTGAGCAGAATAAAAGTACGAAATTGAGCCAGAATGGGCAGCGTTAGTAGGTTGTGCACAGCCTCCTAGAGAGAATTCGTGCTAAAGTTGTGCAGAGGCGCGCCACCAACCTACATTTTTTTTGTTCTCGCAAAACTGACCCAAATGTCCCGAACCAGGTTAGCACAACCTGACCACTCTTTTTCCACAACTAAAGACATAATTTTACTGAGGCTCTGATTTTCTGAAAGGTAATTAGACACAGGGACCTTCTGATACCTGAATCAACCGAGCATGGATTCTCACAAGCCTTAAAATGATTTGTCTAGCGTGTCCAGTCTTTTATTGGATCGTGTATGGCAATTCCACAAGGATGAGTAGTTTTCTAATCGAATCTCTATTTAGCCAACCCACCCTTATTGGATTCGTTGTTTCTATCTTTTTAGCCCCACCCCTATTTTAGCCAGCACACCCTTTGTACACACAATTGATAGATATCCGCTGGATATACACGGATGGTGGCTATCCTCCGACAGCATGTGGGCCAGGATGAACCATTCATCCATTCCACAAGCCTTAGAATAGCTAGACCATGTGTAATAATATAGGGTAAATAGGTATATGCAAAGCAAACGTAGCCAAGTCACGCCCACTTTGATGAAGTCTCACTTCTGGCAATGCCTTTTAACTGGTTTCTTCTCAGTTTTACGCACCATTGCAGTTGGACCTACACGAGGACTGGTAATATGGTAAGAAAGGTCGAAACCCATGAATAATATATGAACTGACCCATCCGATGACTTTGTTAGTTGTATTATCAACTGACGCTCCTATGAATGCATGTGATGAAATCTTTCACTTGAGCTCCACCATAGCAGTCGCTTGCTTACATCTTTAATACCAAAGTGTACAAAGCTGATTTTATTGTTTGTGAAATTGCACAACAGACTAACAAATAATTACAACAGGCCATCTATCATGGGGCAACTAAGAATCCTATAAATACTATTTAGTCGCTGTAAGTACTCAACGCAGCAACGACAGATCCTGTTGTATTGAATGTGGAAGCAACATCTGGATGGCTTTTCCAGGATGAATCTAATTTTAGAGAGGAATATAGCCAGGGCTTAACTGAATCAGTGAAGGTTTTAGGATCAGGAGACAAGATAGCTTCCCAGTCCACCTGCACGCCTTGTGGTATCCTTGCTGTAACATCCATGTTGGCAGCAAGAAACAACCCAAGTAAGACTATGTATCCTACCGCTGCAGATCCTCGTGATAATGGCATAAAATTGTACCTGAAAATAGTTAAAATAACAATGCATGACATTTTATATCCCAAATATTGGTGTCAAATTCCAAGATTTTAATGTTACAGGAATAATAAAAAAGGTCCAAATTTATGATTGTCACCGTAGGACTATTCTTTCACCTCTATGTTAAATTCTTCTGAAATGATGAAAATTCAATTACAAAGTAAACAAATTTATCACCTCTTTCCTTCAGTTCGATAGAAAAAGTGATCAAAGTATTGAATTTACTTGGTCCCTGAAAATTGTTTCCGCTGGTCTAATGCTGTAGCAAGATTTGCCACACTGATGACCTTTTGTATGTCCCATAGTTGTCCAAAAGGAGTAACAGATGAGGACCTATCATGTTAGGACCCTTTTTGGGTGTGGGTAATTCCTTTATTTGACCACAGAACGGAAAGAAGTGAAGGCCTACGCATAAAAATGTGCCCACATTTTAGTATCCGTTTAGTGCTCATCTCTCAATTCTTCCTTGTTCCATCTCGTTGGACTTTGTAAGGCACACATTTATAAGGTTCACAATCACTGTTGCCGCAGCAAAAGCTCACCATACCACCAGTTAAACAAACACTCGTCCTCCCTTCCACACCCCAGATAATGCAAATAGCAACATTTATCGTGTATTATGTCACCCTATTCTCAGAGCAATTGCAACGGAAAATTACACTCTGCCCGCAGAGAATGACCTCTAAAACCACATAAATAGCAGTTGACAAATTACTTAACAGACTTTCCACATATAAAAAACACTCTCATCTGCGTGATATTTAAAGAGACTGAATGCAGAGAGGAAGCTGCTCATGATAAGAGGAGATAACAAATATATAAATATGTGATTTATAATATATAACGATAATTGATTTACAAGGCATATGCACAGCAGAAGTCTTATAGGTTGACCATAAAGAGGAAGTTGCTTAATTGAAATCATCATACTTTTAATGTACTATCTAGTATTTTAAAAAATCTTAGAATTTCTCAGGAACCAGCCTCAAGAAACTTGTGTTCCTGATCTACCTTTTTTCATCAAAATTCTTCATAATCTAACAACACTCACTTGGTTGTGTCAGGTAAACATTTTTTCCCAAAAGTTCAAGTTGTTAGGGAAAGCAGAACTGTTTATGTCAACCGGTAGCACTGCTTACCAATAATATGTCAATCGTAGAATTGCATCCCGTACATGTTCAAGCAATTTTATATCAGTTGACCCATAAACCTCTCCACAATAGCTAGCACATAGAGCCTGTAAGAATTGAGCAGAGACAACACTAAAAGGCAGTGGTTCCACAAAAATTCAGTTAATTGAACATATTCATGTTGTAGAGCAGAATACCTCCCAGGCCATTGCCATTTCTGTATCATAATCATCCCATCTAGAAGGTGTACAAGGTGTTCGAATTGCAAAGTCAAACCCCTTCTCTCCCCTGCATACAACTTAAAACTGTATTACATATTGCAAAAGCTCATCCTCAGAAGAAGAAGAAGAAAAAGGTTTAATTGACAGATATATGCACATTTTCTGGACGGTAATTCTTGTCCCCTCCAAACGTTTCCTGCAACATGAAACCAATCTGTAAAGAAAAGGAAATACACAAATTTCTTATCTGATTTTTGATAGTTAGCAGTTTAATATCTTGAAATATTTTTACCCCTCGTATGCTGTACTGCAGCAAGAAGTGGACATCCAGAAGTCCTCGCCAACTACACTATAAAGATCAGAACAGGATTTTGCATCTCTTATCTGTAGCTTGCATTAATATAAGGTTAGCCATTTCAAGAAGTTAGGCAATATTATAGATATAAAATGAAACAAGCAAAAAACAAATCTCATGAAGAACTCACATCTTTTAGACTCTCACTTTTTGACAGATCAATAATAGCATCCTTGACATTGTGTACACACAACTTTTCGTCAATTATAAGCTTAGCAACATTTAAAGCCCTGCAGTATCAATACTAAAATATTAACACTGGATATTCCAGAAACGAAATCCAATTCATTTCCCACCCCCCCACCTCCCCCCAAAAAAAAAATCAGCAAAAAGAATTATATAAAAAAAAGTAGATGTACATTGAACACTTCAGAGATAATTAGCTGCAATAATATAGTCATCTTTTAGAATAAAATAATGTATAATTATGCTCTTGAAGACATTTACCTGTAATAATTTGGAAAATAGCGCACTACCTTTGCTTGTCCTAGAAGCAGAGGCGTGTGTGATCCAAAGCCAGAATTGAACTCTTCACTGCAAGATCCAACCTACCTTGTAAGAGTCCATAAATTCATGGAGGAAAAAAGATGCAGTGTTTATGAAAATGAGTTGGAACATAGAATTTTGTAAACCTGGTGAAACTTCTTACCGTGAAAGGTCTATATGCTAAAATTACATAAACTATCAAGAATGTATATGACGAGACATTAGTGAATTCAAACTAAATCAACTAACAACATTTCTCTAACATTTAAGTTCTCCAATACTAATAGACACTGACACATATGTTTAGGCATGTTACAAATTTAAATGATGCAGCTCAAACCCTTAGTATGTGAGATGTGCATGTATTAATGTTACGGACTATTTTACAACAGAAAAGGTTGTTCTAGAAGGAGATTATCATGGAACACAAATGTCTAAAGTTGTGGCAGCAACATAGTCTCTAGAGACTGCCAATTAAGTGATTTACCTATGTGTCTGAGCAAGAAGTAAACCATTGGACTACAGCTTGTCTCACACCAAAATGCAAAAAGTAAAAAGAAAAATACAGTGATGTGCAATAAAAAATTTCAAACAGAAGCAGGACCACCTCAATTTGTTGATCCAGACAACTGGATCACAAGGTTCTGAGATTTGCCTCCATTTCACAGCCAAATTGTAAACCTCTTGCCAAGTCAACATATAACGTTTTGAAGTCAATTTATCTTCAGCAGAACTATATGAAGTTGACAGTTCTGTTGACCTGCTACTGCTAGTACTACAGCCACCCCCACCCCTGTTCTGAACCGGTAAACTGATTTTTTCCTTTCTACGAGACTTCTTCCCATTTTTAATTGAATTCTTCCATTCTAACTGCAGAGCACGCCAAGCCTTCGAGACCTTCTGGGCAATCTCGATGACAGCTAATCCAGCCATGCGATGCTGCAAAAAGTTTTCCATATCAGATGTCTCCATCAGACTGAGTTACAGATACATAAGGACATCTGTGCAAAAATTGTTCACAGAATAGGGAATTACAGAAGCTCAAGAGTAAACGCCTTCTGTTTCTATCTGTTGCTAAAGTGGATAATGACATCCCCACTTACCCAAAAACAAAAAACAAAAGGAACATTTAAATGTAACGTTGAAAACCAGCAAAGAATTCTATAATGTAGAGTGAAGAGTACAACCTGGCGCCTATTGGGCAAGAAGCCTGGGCAATCATATTGAATCTTCTTCCCAATGACATCTGCAGCTTGTAGAAGACTATTCTTCTGCTTTGTAAAAGTTAAATCCTCTTTCTTAATTCGACCTTTTCTTAGAGATTCTCGCAGAGGAGGCTGTCTAAAAACCTTTTCACAAACATTTTTCGGGTGCAGTCTTTTACACCAATACTCCTGAAGAAAGAGAGAGAGTAAGTTGAGTGAATAGCATGTATTCCAATAACATTACATGCATCACGCATTCCCACTCTTGCATCACATAGATCTTTATTACAATATTGGTATAATATAGATTGAAGTTCTCTCACTAATTCAGAGCATCCAGAAAAGGGTCCATGATGGCTATGAATGGTGCCATCTATTAATTACCGCAATACTATTTACTAAGAAGACTTAGAACCAAGGGTTTGGTCATAAAAATACATAAAAAAAGTAGAACAGAAACCAGACCAATTTAAAAACCTTACCAAGGTATTTAACAAACCACTCTCAACAAATCCAAAAGTAAAAATGAAAAATCAAGTAACTGCCTAGTTCATGTACTACTGTCATTAACAATAAAATTACCATTACAGGATAACATATTAACAATTCAAGAAATATACTCCAACGAGATTCTGATGGAAATAATGCCAAGTAAGTGATCTATTTATAATAGCCTTTTACACATTCATGTCAGTCATCAGCTAGTGCATTAAGATAATTAAGAAATTCATTTCCCAATTCAACCAACATTGTATCAAAAGTAAAGACAGCAAGACCAGTAGTGTTCCAGAAGAGACCTTAGTAATATTA
The DNA here is from genome assembly GCA_035235625.1 of Saururus chinensis. Classification (NCBI taxonomy): domain Eukaryota; kingdom Viridiplantae; phylum Streptophyta; class Magnoliopsida; order Piperales; family Saururaceae; genus Saururus; species Saururus chinensis. The sequence continues at coordinate 3,283,333 of CP141148.1, forward strand.
GAGCAAACACACAAAAAAATATTTGCTCAATAATCAGAGAAAAATGCCATTCCTAACAAAAAGTAGGATTAGCATATCTAGGAATCTAAAAAAGAATAAAAAGACTATCATAAATCCCAGCCAATATTAAAGCAGGCACGAGTATTTCTTGAAATTACTTTGAATAAGGGATCAATATCGCCATCAATATCAAACCAGCAAAATTCACCGCTTATTTTTGAAGCTGTATATAGGGCAATTTCTTTCTGCAGCAACAGAGCAAATCAAAGTAAAAATGATCAGTTCTAATGTTCAAACGAATCATTTAAAAAGAATGAAAATCATGGATCAACTGGAGATATCATCAATCAAAATTACTTCATGAAGATACAGACATCCTAGATACGCCCTCCGTACAATATTAATAGCTTCATTTGGTTTTTCAAAATGAACTAAAATCAGTTCATTTTGAAAAACTAAATGGAGCTATTAATTTAGGATGGAGGGTGTACTTTCTTTTCCGTTTGGCAAAGCAAAATCTAGTCATAGGTGATTAGGAACCGCCTCACTTATCAGAGAGAAGCAATTGCTATAGAACAGGGTTAATAAAGAGACAGATTGTCGGAAAAAGAGAACCCAGTTGATATGGAGCTGAATGAACTGATCTTCTCATTTTAGTTAATGCCTCTTCTAACATTTTCACTTATTTAGACTACTAGTGAAAGATTTGTCACAATCCAACTACCTGATAAAAAGCCAAGCACTGAAGCACAAACTTATCCACAGAATCTAACTCCACATCCAAGACAGCATCATAATCTTTGACCTGTACCACGAGAGAATAACAGAATGACAAACTAATAACTTCTTTTGCATATAGAGGCTGATATGTAGAGTAGAATAGCCACTCTCGTATAATACAAAAAAATTGTCTAAGAGGTTCATGCCACACTTTTGACTAAGGATGGAAAACCACATTTCATTCTCCTTAAAAAACAAAGCAAGCTAATTGCAGTAATGGTATCCACATGCTAAACACCACTTTAAAGCTCAGATTTTTCTATTAGCTCCGTAAGAGATAAAGATCATGTCTAGAAACAAATAGAGGAGAAATGCACAGCAGTCAAAGAGCCATTAGATAAGTATGAAACCATATCCTAAGAAAAAAGAAAATAAAATAGAGAGAATGTATGCATCAAAACACAAGTCTCCCTTGCACACTAGAGTTACAATACACATTTCCAGGATCATAATGATCATAAACTACACACATAATTATAAGCACTAGACCGGCCCAAATACACTCACAGTAGGCAATTGTGAGTCCAAATCTCATAGGCTTAATATTACGTTGTAGGCTGGATAGGATATTGGTGTCAAGTGACTTCGTGTGTAAAGCGTGCCCTTCATATTTAGGACCAATTTGTCAACGGTCTCATTTGATAGAGTTTGTTGAGAGCTTTCTAACAATGTCAAGAATGAGCAAATCCAAACATTTTTAATATAGGAAAAAATTAAAAAAATTATTACCTAGAAGCTTGTCGTATTTGTGGGACCCATAAAAAAAAGTTTAAGAAAACATATTCATGTGGGGCCTCATTTAATAGAGCTCATCTAGAGCTTTCTAATGGTATCAAAAACGTGCAAATCAGAGTTTGGGAGCATATGCTATAACCTTGTAAAGCTGGAAACAACACTATGAAAAGTAGGGCCATGTCGTGTCAGCAACCAGTGTCAGCATGGCAGCCATCTAAAAGAATCACATTGCGCTGGGATAGTCATACATTTGAAGTCTAAGTAAAGGGTTTTACTAAAATACACCAACCACACACCAGTTGTCACTTTGCCACTATATATAGTAGTGTGACTCAAGAGAGCACCTAATTACTAGGGGCTCCTCTATGTAAACTACTGCACTTGACTGTAGCAGTTTATCCGTCTTTCCTATTCCAGCTCATTCATCACACACTCACCAATAGCTTCTACACACAGTTTACGGAGAGGCTGGCCCACAGCTACATAAGTAGATCCAACTCTAAAGTATCCCCTTAATTTAGATTTATCAATATTTTCAATAGAAATTTAAAATCAATATGCATCATAATAAATGAAATATAATTAATGAAACCATTTCTAGATATCAAAATTTGGTGGACATTTCAGGTGTAAACAGTGTAAGATAATCAAGTTTCTCAAAAGCTCGAGTCTTTAGGAAAGGGAAATCTTATTTATTTATATTATATTCTTCATCCCCCCTTACGTGCAAGCTTCCATCAAGCATGGCACATGGAACACAAATGGGGTATAAATGCCTCTAACGAGACTTGAACCCAACTTCCCATAACCTAGAGCTTTGATGTCATGTAAGATAACCAAGTTTCCCAAAAGCTCAAGCCTTTAAGAAAGGGAAATCTTATTTATTATATTATATTCTTACAAACAGAACCTGACATGTTACTAATTTGAGGTTGACATGGTCCTGCTGGGATTAAAAAGTTTTAACCGGTGGTTAGAGTTGACATGACAGTGATTAGCCCCCTTACTACTGTAGTGCCCAATATCCTTTCACAATAATAGGTTTCACATTAAAGTTTCAATCTTTCTGTATGTCCATCTGTATTTGCACGTGTAATGTGTGTGCATTCTTGCTAGTTAAATTAAGGAATCTATAAGAAGAGCCCCAGAAGCAATCTTGTTCACCCATAGAGGGTCCTTTCATTTTCTTTTTACATGAAGCAAAGAGGGGAAAAAATGCTAAGAGGAGATCAACAAGGGGACTGCTAAGTGCTTTCGGCCTGTCTTCAACAAAGGACTGCTTGCAACAAAGCCAAAGTGGAAGAAGGGAGAGGCCTCTTTTTCTAACAGACAGAAGTTCAGCAAATAGGTAATAGCTGCTACCATGGAGATAAACTAAATATCTATAAAAACCACCACTAAGACATGTAGCAACAGGATCAGAATTCCACAACATGTAAAGGATGTCCAGGAGAACAGAAAGAAAACAAATTTGGGAATTTGTACTAAGTCAACTTATATGGGGAATTGACCAGAAACCCTTACAAAAAAGCTACCAGGGGTGACTTCTTATGCATACATGAAACAGTCCAATCTGTGAGAACTTGTGTTATAAAATTAAAGGCCCATGAACATGGAAAAAATATAACTTTAGTCACCTCTTTCAACACTTATAATCCAAATTCTCGCAGCCCTCACTTATGTCTACCATTTTCCTTCATATTGTTTAGTTGTCAGCAAGGTTAACAATGTAGTCTTAAGAAAACCTAATACTCCATTTCACTTTCACTGCAGGCAATTTCAAAGAGAAGAAAGTTACATGTAGCATTCCTTATAAAAAAGTTACGCTTGGCACCTAGAAAGCAACCTTATTCTCATACACTCCCCTTTCTTCAGTTATCTAAATACATTTACCACTTTCCTTCCGTAGATTTATCGTCATTGTGTATCAGGAAACTAATCCATTGTAAAGATTGTGATTATGTTCTCTAGTGGATTACATACCATCATTTGATTATTTATAGAGTTGAATGATTTCTTTAGCACATTATGTATTCAAATCATGATATATGAGCAAATTGGCAGAAAGGTTAGCAGTCCCAACGTGGTTTATGGAGTGTGCCTGCGTTGCATGAAATAGAAGAAATGTCTCCTGAAAACACATGGATGAAACCATGGTTTGCAGAGTATGTAAAGGAGTAGAACTTAAATATGATAGATGAAGCCATGGTACTCCATTGTACAACTAATATATGAGTAAATGTTAAAATACTGATCCAGATGGTTGAAATAAGCATAAAAGATGGTGATTTGTCATTGAGCAATCAGGTAACAAGATCACTCTGGTCACTACCACATGTTAATAGCAAAAGTCCACATAAAATGAAAAGCAAACATTGTTCAATACCGCATCACCATATTCGCCAATGGCATGGTAGCAAGAAGCCCGTAAGTATAAGCACTCAATGTTGGAGCTGTCAATACTCAATCCAACAGTCAAGTCTTTGATGGCAGTCCTGTAACCAACATCAATTGCAACAGATTATGCTCTTTCGCATTATAATCCTTTTTGCATCCATAAAAGTTGGAATTATTATATGATAGACATTCCTTGAAAAGCACAGATACAACAGACACCCTAAATTTTTTACTTCATATGGATACTTTATCCTAATATAACAAAGTTCTTGATCCAGCAGACACTAGAAACATCTGTCACTAAAAGTGAGAAATACTTCTATAAACACATTTTTGGCCTCACATTAGGGGACCATAGCACTAGATATTGACCAACAAATATTACTTGGGCTGTAAATTACCCAAAAGAAAAAAGTCATCACTACCATCCCTCAGCTGATATAAACAGAAATTAAAAGTTAATAATTCGAAATTCATTATAGTACCACATGCTAGTCAGAGACTCACAATGCATGAGGGTTTTTCGTAAGAAAAAAAAAAAGAGACAAATTTATCCATATCCATGACAAAGTTTTTGCATTTATATGAGACAGCCTCATTTCAAAAGCTCTAGGCTCTATTAACAAGTATTGATGTCCCACATCCTATAAAGCATTTTTTTTATCATAATAATGCATCCCATACTACAATAAGAGGGCACATTAGCTCAACTTGAGACAGGTAGGTATATATTTGGCAGTATTTGAATAATTAGATTGAATCTACCGCAAAGACAAAATGGCCCTTTGAGATTTAACCACATAAACGCAAACTTAAACTAAGTTATCGACATATTTACTGAACATCTACCTTTCTACGAGCCACATCTTCGATCTTTTACAACCACGTCCTGTTCCTAAATCAGTGTGCTCCATCCTTTTGTGCACCTCTAGGGCACACAAGGGAATGATAAAGAAAGTCGGAGTCAAGGTGGCTAAGGCCTCTCAGCAGGCACAGTTTGTGCGAGCCTTGAGGGATGGGAAGGAGGAAATTATTCTTTCATAAACCAAACCAGAAAGGCATTAGTCCCTACATAGTCTGCAGGCTAATCTACCTGGGCATTAATTACCACCAAACACAACATTACGTACTACAAACAGGGCCTTATGGGCCAGCCTAACGCAATCAAATCAAATAAACTAGATAAATTAAGGAAATAAAGCCTAATTAGTGGAGAATCACAACAATCCACCATGCTCAGCGATCACCTTGTCCTCAAGGTGCAAAAGCAAGGAAATGGGCATAAAACTCATCTTCCAAAAGCCAAGTAGCATCCTCCAATGCACGGCCATGCCAGGCCACTAGCATGTCTGTAACAAGCTTGCCATCACAACGAGCATGCCAATATCAATCATAGAGGAAGGAACCAATGGGGGAGCTGGTAGAAGGAGACGGGGCAGAGAAGGACTATGAGTCACTCAGGTAGGATCACCCACAAATCGATGAAGGCGGGAAACATGGAAGACTAGGTAATCCTGGGACCACACTGTAAACTAGAGGCAATAAGCCACCCGCCCAACCACCTACAGAATAGGGTAGGGACCATGAAAATGATGTGCAAGCTTCATGCTAGCAGGCTGATATATGGAAGCTTGGTGCGAAGAATGGAAGCTCACATAAATGAGGTCGCCAACTTGAGACTCCTGATCTGAATGCCTACAATCATAGACTTGTTTCATGCGGTTTTGGGCATATGACAAATTCCACTTTTTAGTTGTTAAATTAGCTCATCTCTATCCTACAAAACGTGATCCACCTCACTTACAGATGAACAATGCAGCACATAAGGATGGTGGGCATAGGCAGTCCATAAACCACTTAAAACGGAATTAACCCAGTGGAAGTATGAAATGCAATGTTATAAGAGGGTTCAGCCTGCTAAAAACTGAAGCCATTTGCGGGGATTGCCACCTTCAAAATATCATAAATATTGCTCAAGGCACCAGTTGACAACCTTTGTGTGCCCATTAGTTTGGAGATGGTAGACAGTATTTATGTTGAGAGTAGTTCGTTGTAGGGAAAAGAATTCATGCCAGAAATGATAGATAAAGATTTTGTCCAGGTCAGAGACAATTGTACGTGGCATCCCATGCAGCTTGCCCACATCCCACACAAGTACACCTCCGCTGCATCCTTCACAGAATACAGATAGAACTAGGGGCTAAAATAAGCATACCTGGACAGCTGGTCCACCAACACCAAAATAATAGACTTGCCATGGACTAAGGGAAGGGCCTCGACAAAATCTACAAACACATCCTCCCACACCTGATCAAGAATGGGTAAAGGCTGAAGAAGGCCCGTCAAAGGGTTAATGGTCGCTTTTGCCCAGTGATATATTTCACATGCTGCCACATAGTCCGTTACAACTTACAGAATACAGCGCCAAAGAAAGCTATGACCCACCAACTTAAAGGTTTGAAAGGAACCCTTGTGGCTCATCAAAGGGGAATAATAAAAATGAGAGATAATAATCTGTCAAAGCTGGGCATTATTAGGTGCCTAAATCCTGTCCTTCCAATACAAAAATTGACCCTCCAGGACAAAAAAATGGTAAGCATAGAGGGTCAGGTCGCAAGCAATCCAACATGTCCTACACCTCAGGGTCAAGAGAATAAGACCAGAAAATGGCATTGTTTGCCCACTGTCAAATTGGCAAGAAAGAGCACCCACCACTGTGTTTTCAACACCCTTGTATACCTATTCATAGTCATAGCCTAAGAGTTTGGTGATCCAACACTTGTTGGGCAAGCTTCAAAATACGATGTTCCCAAAAGAACTTAAGAGGCTGATGATCGGTGCAGATAATAAAATGGCATCCCAAAAAATAAGACCTCCATCATTTTGTCACAGCATGGACGATAGTGAGCATCTCTTGCTCATATTGATAAAGAGATGGAGCAGCCTAACAACGCCTTAATAAAGAAGGCAATAGGCAACCAGGCCACAAAATTATTGCCCCGCATCAGTCTCCACAATGAAAGGCTAGGTAAATTCTAGTAAGGCAAGAACGGGTTCTGTAGACATGGCATGCTTGAGCTCATCAAAGGCCACTTGAGCCTTGGAGGACTGACTAAATGACCCCACTTGAGCAAGGCTATAAGCAGTGACGCAATAGAGCCATAGCCTACGATAAACCGTTGGTAGTAGCCTGTTAACCCCAAAAAGCCAGTAAAGGACATAGCAATTGTCAGTGGGGGGCAATTGAGCATAACCGACACCTTCTCAGGATCTGTAGAAACCCTGTCGCCAGTAATAAAGTGGCCCAAATACTCTTCCCTGCTTACCGCCAAACACACACTTGGAACACTTAAAAAATAAAAAATGTCGCTCTAAAAGGGTAAAAACACACCAGAGATGTCATACCAGGATGACCAAGAGGGACTATATACCAGGATGTCATCGAAGAATGCCAGCACAGAGAAACAGAGATATGGCCGGAAAACCTCATTCATCAAGCTCTGAAAGGAGGACAACGCATGGGTGAATCCTGATCTGGTGGTATCCTGAATGCAAATCAAGTTTAAAGAAAGACTGGGAGCCCCCAAGTTCATCCAAAAGCTCCTCAATCACCGGGAACGAGGAACTTATCTTTAAGGATGATGACATTGTGTGCTCAATAGTCAACAGAAAACCGCCACACCCATCCTTTTTCCACAAAAACAAAACTGCAAAAGTATAAGAACTAGTACTTGGCCATATAATACTAGGATCAAGCATTTCCAATACTTGACATTGGTTGGGGAGGCTGCCAGTGCAATGAGAATTTGATGGTTATGAGACTGGACAAGAGGGAAACCTGTGGACTCCACACAGAGAGCAGCGATGGTCTCTAATAGAGCCACCCAAGTCCTCTGGAAGAACTGGCTGGTACGGTGCATCCTTGGTCAACAACTGCAATAAGATCCCTTGGTGAGAGCACCAAAAGAAGGTGCCAATATCCTTGGCAGAGTGTAGGGTGATGGAGTAAAACCCTAAATGTGCATGTGCTACCACGACATTTCGAACTCCATAACGATCCATTGGAAGTTCCACACAACATCGCCCAATACCTACAATCATTGGATGCCCAAGACAATGCACCATTGGTTGGGAGCAAGTAAAGGTCAATGATGAAGGCATGACTCTGAAGGTAAAGCTCAGCACATGGCCATACCCCCTTACTACATAGATGTTTGTCATCACCAATAAGCACAGCAAATCGACAAAATTATGTGTTTCCGCTGTTAATGAGCATGGAAACCTGTTCACGATCAAGAAGCCGCTCCACACGAATGTTTTAAAACCCGGCCTGGCCCTTGACCCGGATTGGTGGTCGGGCCGGTTCAACCAGGGGTTGGCCCACTGGATATAAAAACGCGTCCTCCCTCTCCCCCACTCTCCCAAACCCTAATCCCAATTCCCAACGACAGCCACGGATTCCCCTGCTCCTTCCCCTCCCCCCTTCCTCTCCCCCTCCTCCTTGGCGGCCCAGCCCTGAAGGTCGACCCTCTTCCCCCATATCCTTGCCCCTCCATTTCCTCCCTCGTGGATAGGCCCAAACCCCGGTGGCCACTCCAGTCAGATGGCCCAGATCATCTGTCCCCTTCCTCTCCCTCTCCCCCCTGGCATCTAGACACCTCCCCCTTCCTCTCTACCTCTGCCCACTCCTCCTCCCTCTACTCCTTCCTCCACAATCCACCTTCCCCCTCCCTCTACCCCTCCCTCCACGATCCCCCTCCCTCCTTCCTCTATCCCTCTCTGTCATGCCTCCAACCTCGCTGCCCAGGCCCAGCACCTTTTCTCTCCCAACAATGGTGGCAGCCCCGGCTGAATCCATGCAGTGCTTCAGCCGAAGAAGACGGTGGTGGAAGTAGGGGTGTTCACGGAGGGAAATAGGCGCTGACAAAGGGTTGTCCGTGTCCATCCGTCATTTAAATAACTCTTGTCCATGTCCGTCTATGTCCACCCTAGCCCGTATTATACTTTGTCCTAAGTCCGTCTACTACAACATGGGCAGACATGGACAAATATTTCTAACACCTAAATTTTTATCCTAATTCAAATTTTTTAGCACTTTTATAGCATGTAAAAGTTGTCTTAACATGTTACATAGGTACTAGATCTATGTTTTCAAGTTATCTAATACCTATGTAGTATATTAAGATTATCCTAACATGATATAAGTAATGGATTTATATTTTCAAACTGTCCAGTACCTATGTAGCATGTTAAGACTGTTCTAACATGGTACATAAGTACTAGATTCATGTTTTTAAGTTGTCAAGTGTCTATGTAGCATGTTAGGACTGTCCTAAGATGCTACATAGGAACTGAATTCTTTTTTTTTTAATAGTTAGTAATAATTACTACTATATTTAAGGGAATATTAGGTAAGAGTGGCAAAAGCAGACATCCGCGGACGCAGACAAGGGTCTGTCTGTGTCCGTGGCTCCCTATTAGTGTAGACAAAAAACTTTATCTGTGTCCGTGTCCGACACAGACAAAAAAAAAGTCCATTCTATACAAAAACAAATGCGGATACGGACGGACATATGGACAATTGACGTCCATGAGCACCCCTAGGTGGAAGTGACCCACTACAAGTGCAGCCACAGCTTGATCAAGATCAACTGCTGTCCGATCGAGCTCATGGAGCCGAAGATCATCCACTTCAAGGCCGTCAAGCCCATCCTCCTCAGCTGCCATCACGACAACATGCACATCTGTGTTTGCAGCGGAGGCCACACCTCCTAGATCTACGCCGTCCGCCAAAGCATCGCCAAGGTCCTCGTCGCCAACAACCAAAAGAACGTCAACAACCTACCTCCTTCGTATTGGCACTGGCAGGTCAACACAATCCTCCCCCCCCCCCCTTCCTCTCCCTCTCCTCCCCAATGGAAGTTTTTTTTTTTTTACACCACCCGGATTTATCCAGTCACCTGCATCACCAGTTCGACCGGCCGGGCTATAGTGACCCACCTGGGTCAATTCTGCCTAGTAACTCAGACAACTCGGCCCGGATTTTTGACCATGCCAAGTTGAACCCGGTCGAATCAGTCGGGCTAGTTCAGGTTTTAAGACAGTGCTACACACACATTGTGGGGTGTACATGCCTGGAAAAAGGCATGTACAAAAATCTCCAAAATCACATCTTGGCCAACCTGCATATGGCTGGCCTGCCAGTTAGCCGATCATCCCAGGATTATTCGAGTATCAAAGTAGCAAGAGTCTTGCAATGGTGGCTAGAGGTATAGCATTCATCACATTTGAAGCATAACCCCTTCGAATGTAGTTCCTCCATCTTGAAGGAGACAGCAAAATGACACCAATGTCCCTAGAATAGTGAATGTAAGCTAGTTGGCACAGAATGGGGCCCTCGATGACCCTCCCCAAAGACAGGGCATGGAACTTGCCTGAACAATGAGGTGTTGGCGGTGTAGCTTTTCCTCCTAGATGCAATCATGACAAATAAACTCCTGCATTGCCAAGCACTCAAAAGTCCTTGATTTCATCAGTATCTCTAGTTTCAGACTATGAAGGAAGGTCCCAATGAGTGCCTCTTCAGTCCAATGGGGAAGCCAAGTGGCATCCATATGAACTTTGTTAGGCCCACACCGTGTGGTGGACTGATGCAAAGAAGAGAGCGAATTAGGCACTTCCTCAAAATATTGGAACCAGATTAGAGTCACCCTCGAGTTGGACAGCAGCCACTCATAGTTTTCCAACATCCTCTAAAGTGTCCTAATAAGCAAAAAACTTGTTAACCCAGTACACCCAATCAGTCGGGTTTTCCTGTCAATGTACTTGGGCAACTGCCTTCAAGCCAAATGCAGCTCTGCACTGCATGAGGGTTGGGTGGAATTGGTGGCAGCAATGTACAGATCTTCCACCAGAAACTCCTTATCATCCGAGTCCATGGCGAGGTCCTGATGCAGCACTGCTTTTTGTGGGGTCATTGCGCATTCAGCAACTCCCCAATGGTTCTTGGCAGGTGCTAGTGAGAAAGAGGGCCCTGGAGTAGAGCGGCAGTCATAGTCACCCTTGGTGCAAGTGAGCCAAAGACAGGGGTCTCAAGCGTTGCAACAGAGAGAGGTGGATGGGAAGCGCCAATGACGGTGGCTGTTGAAAGAGGACTCATTCAGCACCTCCCCCCTTTTGGTTCTGTTTGCCAGAGATGTTCACGCATGTCAATCAGACGCACCACCCAAGATTCCTGCTTCTCATCTGGCAGCAACCAAAACTCCTCTCTCTGTTCAGCATGCATATCTCTTGGCTTGGTGCACATGGAACAGAGTAGAGCCTCAGCCAGGCATGATCCGTTGTCGCTGTAATGGCCGACGCAGGGGAAACCTCATCAGATTCCTGGGCAGAGCTTTCTCCTCGGTTTTGTCTTTCTTAACAGCCATACTCGTGGTCTGCACCATAAGGCAGATAGCAGTAGATAGGACTGGAAGATCCAATACCAATGTTGTGCACATCTCCGGTAAACAAGGGAATGATAGGGAAAGTTGGAATGAAGGTGGTTATGGCACCTCAGCAAGCACAGTTTGTGCCAGCCTTGAAGGAAGATAAGGAGGCAAGGGAGGAAACAACAGAGTAGAGAGGGGATAGATTAAGGTTAATTATTTTTTCATAAACCAAATCAGAAAGGCATTAGCCCTTACATAGCCTGCCGGCTATAGGCATGGGACTTACATACCACCTAACATGACATTAAGTACTATTAACAGGGTCGTATGGGCCAGGCTAATGCAATTAAATTAAATAAACTAGAAAAAATAAGGAAATAAAGCCTAATTAGTGGTGAATCTGTTATGGACTTGCAGGAGTTCAGAAAGAGGAATAGGGATTTGAGAGACGAGAGATAGAATGAGAGGGGAATTGGGATGAGAGAAAGAGTCGCACTTGCTGATTGCAAGTGCGATCTCACTGGGAAGGAAGAGAGATCGAGTTCAGGGAAGAGGAGTCGAGAGAAGGTAGGAGGAAATTTGGCTAATCATTTCTTAATTTCTGATTACAACGATCCAGCCTTAATTAGGCTGACCTAGCCCATCAGGCTACATAAAGAGAACTAACTAACTACATAGACTAAAACTGACTAATTACTAATTAAAAGCAACAATAATCAAAAGCAACGTGCACACTAACATAGCTCCCTACATGCACATTATTATAACTGCCTAACTAACTGCAGAACATAACAGAATCACAACACATCCCTTATTTCCTGCTGCTGCAAGTATGGCCGAAGTACCTCTAAACACCACAAAATCCAAACAATCCATAATGATTCCTTCATGATCCACCTTTAAACCCTCCTCAACCTTCTATGCTATTCTTAAAATTAAATATCAACAATCAGACTTATTTTTCTATCAGTCTTAAGGAAAAAATTCAGCATCATAAAACAATAGGTACTTAGACAAGCAATATTGGGTACTCTGTCAATTTCCTTAATAAGTGGACAAAGTTGAACAATGGGAGTGTCAATTTTAAGAAATTGACAGAGTAAAACAATGAGACAAGCAATATTTGGGTAAAAACAAAATTTGGTTAGGTTTGCAAAAAATTCAGTAACGTAAAACAATGGAAGTGAAAGGGATTCATTGTGAATTAAGAAATTTCCTATGTCCACGTCTGTTTTGTGGCAGTCCTGTGTCCACTAATTAAGGAAAAATTTGGGTACTTAGACGAGCAATATTTGCTGTTACTAGTTGGTTTAAAGTTGTAATTAAGACATTTTGGGCCTGAGTAGAGCAGAGATGGACTGAAAGAGCCATGGATATTTGCCAGTTAACCAATGGCATAGTAATAGGCTTTAAAAGAAACTAGGCTGATGACAAAATGGTCCATTCCCTATGCCAACCAAGCAATAATTGACTAGGGTTATTTTGGTAAATAGGTTATTCCATAAAGAAGAGAATAGAGCTAGGGTTCCTGAAAGCCACAGAAAAGAAAGAAGCTTTACAGAGACGACTTTCTTCAGCAGATCCTTGAAGCAGGAGCGCAACTGCAGGGGAAATAAGGATGGCAGCACCATACGAGGCTTCAATTACAGCACAAAGGCCGGATTTTTTTCTTTTCTTGAAGAGACCTATAAAAATCAGTCTTTTATGCAGAAAAGTCGCCAAGTTGCTTGATTACTCGGGCAAATATTCTAAAAGGGTCAAATCAGAGATTTTACTGAATGCTCGTCGCCTTTGTGGCAAAGGCATAAGACTGCATCATATGAGAGTTACAGGATTACTAAAGAACAGAAGAACATCAAGTGGCATTGCCAATGACCACATTAGCTGTAGCATCCAAGACATAGTCGATTGGCATCAACATCATGTCCTACATGTTTGTATGCTTAACTAGTTAAACTCACTACATATTTTTCATAAATAAGTTTCAATAATTTATTACAATCATGTTCTTAAGGCCCTTGCAGAACTTTGCTTCCCCAGAATATACCATTTTGTTGGAACAAGAACATGCAATCTATTATTCAAATGAAAAAGAGCATAGTTTCTGCAAATCATAAGACACATTGAATAACATTTTGTCGTACATGTCACCGAAAAAATATCAGAATGATAGATATATATTTTGACCAGACCCTCTAAAACCCATGCATACGGCAGAGATATAAGATAAGTACAAATGAAAAAGAGCATAGTATCTGCAAATCATGAGTCACATTGAATAACATTTTGTCATATGTCAGAATGATAGATATATATTTTGACCAGACCCTCTAAAACCCATGCATACAGCAGAGATATCAGATAAGTATATGCACCTTCTGTAAAACAAGCATTTTACAGTAGAAAAAGTAAAGTAAGCACCTTAAATAATTAATCGAGATACAACAATATCAGACTCAAAGTTCGTGGAATTAAGATCAAGGAGGTCAATACCTATGTGCTCCCATCCCATGATGAAGTAACCCCAACAAGTGGTATGCCTTGGAATACCTGGGTAATAAGCCTTGATAAATAAAGAAAATAACATACAGAAAAAAAATATTGTAGCAATAAACCAAATACAAAACTATACCTTTTATCAATAGCTAGAATTTTTTCAAGGCAACTAAATGCCTTAATTGAGTTTGCCAATTCTTGGTAAAACTGCCAATTTATACATAAGTCATTAAGTTTAATGATCTTCTGAAAATAAATAGCAGTTACCCAATACGAAAAGGATGCTGCCAATATACCCTCAAAAATGGATGAAAAGTAAAACAAACAGAGGTTCGCAATTTACAGTTACCTGAGTTAGATGGGTCCACCCCTCCAGAAAACTTGAATCAAGTTCTATTGACCTCATATGAGCTTCTTCAGCTCTTTTGTACTCACCAATTGGAGCTAAAGCCAGTCCCTAAAATAACACAATTATTGTTCTATTCCCCTCTAGATAATTAAAAACCATACAACTCAGAGCAAACTTAAATTCTCAGTGTTATAACAATGCAAAGTACTTACAAGGTACGTATATGCAGACTTGTTATCCTTATCTAACTTCACACATAAGGCCAGGTCTTCTACAGCCGCACTGTAATCCTTGAACTTAAAGTTAACAATTCCTGCAATTGGTTCAACCATAAAATTTTTAGGTGCTATTTTTATATCTTCTTTACATCCAACACCACCGTAATTAACGGTCTTTTATGAAAACTAAGAGATATTGTATTTGTGTACTTATCTGTTTTTTCTTTGACATAGGGAAGGGTTAGTCATAGGACTCGGGAAACTGGGTTCATATTCTGCCACTGCAACAAAACCAAAACTAAACACAGAATATATGTCCTACACCTTTACCAACATGGTAAAGCTTGCTTGAGATGGCTTTCTCTCACTTTATCCTTGTCAAGTTAATCTTGAACTACCCTAATATGTTTATTTCTGTCATGATCCTTGACAGATTCTCATCCATCTTAGTATTCTCATCTCTGACACAATCACCACATGTATATGGCCCTTCTTAGTAACGCAGCGCTATGTCTACACAAGATTGTAGATCTGATTGCTATCTGATAGAACTTCCAATCAAGTTATTATGGATGCATAAGCCACAAAATGCTCCCCATTATGGCACCCAGCTTTCCTCCTATGACTAACATCCTTATCACTGTCCCTATTTGCGCCAAAATTGAACTAAGTTATAGAAATTAGTCATGTCCAGGTAACTCCTCTAACTTGACAATGAATTCATTTTTTAATATATTGTTGTAAAGTTAACACTACAGACATTCTGCTTTCTTCGACAGGCTGCAAAAGTCCCCTCACCAACTTAATCTTCCTATGTTATCTATTCTTAGATTTGTCAACTAAATCCAATTCATATATACATATGTACTATGGCACCTCTCAGTATACTAAAACAATCATAATGAGTAAATAAACAATGAAGGGATATCAAAAGAGATAAACAAGGATTATAAAATCTGGTATAATATTTCGATCCTTATGACAGAGCCAACTCAAAAAGAGCAGAAGAGCACCCAGCATAAAAACCAACTTGACTTTTTTCACATAATTTGTCAGCATATTGGTGAAAATGTCTTACATTTCACCAACTCGGATAAAGTTATCAAAGAAAATGATAATTAGGCATTGGATTTTTAAGAATTAAGTGTGTGATTAGGAAACAAGATGATAAAGTTGTATCCTCCAAGACAACTCACACACTCTGATCGGGAGTTCACAAATGCATAAGCAAACCATAAAGTAAAAGCTAAAAGGTGAGGAAGAGAAGAATGAGAAGATCCAGAAATGGGGACCACGTGGACAAGCAAGTAAGAGGAACTTAGTCTATTTCATAAAAGGAATATAGTTCCAAAGTTCTTTGAGGAATTGGGTATGTCCTGATATATATCATATAATCAGTCCTTTTGGTGATATTAAAAAATCAAATTGAAAGCACATTGCACCAACCTACCTCTTTCATGTAAAATGTCAGATGAATTCGGCTCAAACTCTAGTGCCTTTGTTAAGTCCCTTATAGCCTGAGGTAAGTATAAGGAGCATGTTAAGTAAAAGGGGAAAATATCAGATAACACAAGAACTCCATACAAAGCATCTATATAATTGAAATTAAAGGATTCAATTGTGAGAAATTATGCATTTCACTGAATCTTTTGCCAACAAAGTCATAAATGTTTCCATAGGAAAATTAATGCTAGAAGGTATCATCACTTTGTGGATTTAATAATGGCTACCTAAACAACCAAAAAGCAAGAATAAGTCGTATAACATCTTAGGGAGACTTGCCACAGGGTGAGGATGGAAGTGTAGATGTAGAATCTAGCCAGATCATATGCATGAAAAATGAACATAAAGACTCTTTTTATTGTTCTCATTTAGATAATCCAGATTCTCAAACAATCACAACCTTGTATAAACCATGACTGAACCTGAACTTCAAACTATACAATTCGAAGTCAAGATTGACTTAATCCATTCAGTCAAAAACACATAAAGAGCTCATCCATTATATGAACTCGTTTATTGGCAGACTAAAAAATCTCTTTTGGTTTCATGATTTTGTAGATTGCCTAGTGCCAAATTCAATTTGATTTGACACCAACCTGAATCAACCAGGTGCTCCTTATTGTGCTCATGGAAGTCAATTCAAATCAAGAAATATGAATGAGTTTTAACTGAAATTTAATTGTTTACAAATCTTGCCTCTACAAATTCGCCCATGGCAGCACGAGCTTGCCCTCTCCGTTTCCATGCCTCTCCAGCTGATGGATTTGAGTGTATAGCCTACAGGATATGTAAGTGCCATTAGTATTATTTTTATAAGAGTATATTATCTTCAAAATATTGGATATGACCATACTATCTCTTACAAAAGAGTCTACAATGGAGATGTAAGATCCATGTCGCTGACTCCAAATTGTTGAGAAAAAGCGCTACTTGATTATGATATGATTATATTATCTTCAAAATTTTGTCTGCCACCATACCTTTGAGAAGTCGGCAATAGCAGATTCTAGCTCCCTTTGGAATGCATAGGCTGTTCCCCTCCCAATCAGAGCCTCAGGAGATGTTGGGTTATCTGTTAAGATCTGTTTTCCCAGTAGTCTAAAGTAAGCCATAATATGTGGAGGAGAATTTCATTTTGAAACAAGTGCCTTAACAAGTAGTCTAAAGTAAGCCACAATAAATAGGGACTATATGAGCTAAGATTACACCAAAATATATGGATATTACTAACTGTTTATGACAAATTTGCTAAACTAAATCGCCAACCTGGTCAAAAATCATGACAGCTTGATCATATCTCCCTTCATTTACCTACAAATAAATATCTTATCATTACAAATGCCAAATTCCACCATAAAATAGAATGAGCGAGAAGACATAAAACAACAATTTAATGTGGGAAAAGCTCCAAATCTTTGGCAGATTAAGCATATCATTGTATAAGATAATTACCAATAGCAAAAGTTTACTCAGATTCTGTGTATGTTTACGCCATCTTATATCAAAATATACATAAAGATAAAGAACAACCTAAGAAAAAATGGATACTGCAAGCTGAAGGTGCCAACCAGAATCAAAATGTACCTTTGCAATTCCCCTTGATAGACGCATATCCAAGCTAATTGACTTGCTCTTTGAAGAAACAGTATAAAGTTCGTTAATCTTAATTCCATTCGGTTTTTTGAATATATAAGACGTATCCGCCAAATCAATGGTATTTTGACTAACAGTTGGTTCAGCATGAGTTTCACTTTCTGTCAACTCAGTATGATTTTCACTAACTATCGACTCAGCATGAGTTTCACTTTCTGTCAACTCAGTATGATTTTCACTAACAGTCGACTCAGCATAACTTTCACATTCTGTCAACTCGGTATGATTTTCACTTGTATCTGTTGATTTACAGTGACTCTCCGTTACCATATCAGAAGCAGAAGTAATACTACAGATTGATTCCTCAGAAATGCTAGCACAAGAATTAGTCACAGTTCTCTGCATTGCACTAGCTAAAAGCTCCTCTAGCTCCAGCAGATGCTTCAAATCTGCAGACTTATTTAGAGCAATTTCATAACCTTTCTTCCATGCATACAGAGCATCTTCCTTTTTTCCCAAAGAGGACAGTGCATGACCTGAAGAGAAGGAAGATGTGATTGACCTTGGAGCATGACTATATCAATGTACATAGTTATCAAATTTGACATTGATTTAGTACTTATCAAGCATATCAGAAAGTTCAGGATTAAAGCAAGGGCATTTCTAAGCAATGTTAGCAATATGAAATGCATAGACGATTTAAAAATACATTAGATCAAATAGCCACTGAACATAGATAATGAGATCACTGTTTTTATAAAGATGACATCAACTTTTCACGTGGTTTTAATGAGTTATCCATCTAATTATAGATCATTAAAGTTACACTCTATTAGAGTTACCAAATCCCCAGAAAACAGAACCAGTTTTGACACCACAACAACTTTTCAGGTTAAGCATCAATACTATATTCAAAGCCGAAGTCGTGAACAAATGAATCCATCAAGCATAAACGAATGTGCCAACTACTAAGGTTGGAGATTCACATTCCACCTTCCAAACTGTCTTCACTATTTTGAAGCTGCTTCCAAGTTACAGCCTCTCTTCTGGTGCTGCCAAAATGCCGATTCTCCAAAAAGAATAAAACACAGTTGCGGAAGTTTTAGACTCTCTTGTACTGACATCACTTTCCACAGTCACGTTCATTTTTACACTAAATGAACACCTACTCCTTAACTTGACTCCTCTAACGTTCTGTGCAGCTTATGGTTATCATTTGACCGAAAAAGCACATCCGAACAAAAAGAAAGATATTCGAACTGCCTGTAAATCTCACTAAACCTCCGTACAGCTTATATGCCGTCAATGGATGACACAAATGGAGCAGATAGCAGAAAAACACAAGCAAAGCATCCTGAAACACCTCTCAGTTATATAATTGACTTAAGAAATGCAAATTGCATCATACACTTTAATAAATTCCCGGCATTCAGACATACCAATCGTGAAAACATCTCCTAAGAACCTAAAACGCCAATTGTTCTACTAAATGAAGTAAATGAACTACTATCCCTCATCCAAATCTCTCTGCTAATTGCAATTACAATAAGGAAACGATACATAATTTATTATACGGTCCAGCTTCAAAACCTTTCATGATGTACGCCTGGAGAAGATCGGGGTCCATCTGCAACGCCCTGTCGCAGTCCTTGACGACATGCTTGTTGAGCTCCAGCTGGCTGTAGCAGTACGCCCGATTGCTGAGCACAGAGAATAACAGCGAAGAGAACCAATTAGCACAATTTGAGCTGAAAACCAGAGGGGAAAGAAAACCTAACTTCCCACGATAGAAGAGAAGGAATTCACCAGAGGTCCTGGATGGTGCAGGACTGGGAGAGGAGGGAGTCGAGAATGCGGATGGCCTTGGACCAGTCCCCGGCTGCGCAGAGTCTCGCCAGCTCCTTCCGCTCCAATACGACGGATGCCGGCGGCGGCGCCATGTTGGACGGTGGATCGGAGCTTCTGGTCCGCCAGGTCAACTTGGGGTTCGAGACGGCCTACAGATGGGTCGGGGGGCTTTTTTGGGCTTCGGATGCTTTCCTTCGCTGGCGGGCAATGGCGCTCCTAGCCTGCAATCGCATCGCGCCGAAACGCTGCAACTGTTCGAATATCCTGTCGCCCGGCACGCCGCTCCCGATATGGTGATTTTCAGTTTCGGAACGAGCCGAGTTGATGCGGCTCGGTCAATCTTTAAGCCGAGCCGAGTTAACTTACTGGCACATAAAAATATTTCTAAAAGTGGTATTTATTTTAGCGATATAACATTAGCGCTTAGGATAATATTATTTTTATTCTATTTTTTATTTTTATTTTTCTGAAAGATAAATTCATTTTTAAGTTAATTTCAACCCTGGGAAGGATAAAAGTCTATACATCAGCTTTTTGACTGAATGGTTCGGTATTTAAGTGGATTTTATTTTTGGTGTTTAAGTGGATTTTATTTTTGCAAAGGATAAAATTAACTTTTAAGAAGGATAAAATACATGGGTTATTTATAACCTTCGCTCTTTTTTTGGTCGTTCTTTGTTCCTCTCATAGTTTGGTGCTAACAATTGTATTCGCTGTGATCCGCTATTTGCCGACCTTCGCGTTTAGATCTACCATTTGCCACCGAATGTCGCCCAGATCCGCCTCCACCGAACGTTGCCTATGTGGGTTATTTATAACCCTCGCTCTTTTTTCGGCCATTCTTTGTTCCTCTCATAGTTTGGTGTTAACAATTGTGTTCGTTGTGATCCGCCGTCTGCCGACCTTCGTGTTCAGATCTACCATTTACCACTGAACGTCGCCTAGATCCGCCTCCACCTCACCCAAATCCATTATTTGTCGAGATCTACTTCAATTTTGTCCAATTTTTCCACAAATTCGCTGTAATTTCGCTAGGTATAAGTTTTTTCCTTGCATTTTACTACTTGTCCCTACGATTTAATTACTTGTCCACTATAATTTTTACTGTTTCCCACTCTTTCATTGGATGCCCTATTTTGTCTTTGTATTCTTTTTAACTATCTGGACTGATCATGTATTGAGTTTCTCTTTTGTGCTAAGATTTCAATTTTGTTATGTGTGTTTTATCGATTTGGATCAATATCTCACAGCTCTTGCGCTTCTTAATTATTTTTCTTCTTCTTGATAATATTATGTCATTGTTGTTGTGTATAATGGATATGTTGTTTTTGGTCCAACATTTTGTTCATTATACTAAAGAAAAAAATGTTATATTTATTACCTTGTTGCTTCACTTCCGTCTTGTTAGATCCATTAGTTTATTTTAAAATATTTTGATTTGTTTATTAAATGTAAGAGTAGCTGTTGTCGTTCTTGAAGCTTTTTAATTAATATTCTTTCTATTTTTTAGGCGAGATTTTAAAAAAAATTCATTGTGATTCAAATTTACATATTCCTTTAAATATTAATTTTACCTTTTGTAAGGGTATGAAAGTATTAGTTTACTATTATTGGTTGGCTGATTTATCTAGTTGTTTTAATTTTGCACTCAAGGGATGTATTAGCATTATTGATTTTAGTGTTAAGGGAGTGGAATTGTGCTATAGTGGTTTATGGAATTGTGCTATTTTTTTTTTGTTTGAGTAGAATTGCTTGGTTGAGTTTGAATAATATATTAATCTCATATTTCATTAAGTAAAGTAGTTATTTTGAAGTAATTATTTAATGTATTATTTCTGTCATTTATTGGTTATGAATTAAGTGACTAGAGATGGTGAAAGAAATTATTAGTTTTATGTTTCACTATGAAGGGGTAACCGATGAATTATTTATCAAGAAACTATCTACTTATGATGAACTTGAAATGCAAAATAACTAGCAAAGTTAGGTGGGATCGAAAGTGATGAAAATTTATTATAAAATGTAATCTTCCGATATTTAGATGGAGATCAAGGCTACCACGTGTAGATGATGAGGCATCATTAAGATAAATATTTTACCATTAGTCTCATGTATTTTTATTCGAGCTATTTCTCGAAAAGGAGGCTCGAGTGCCTAATGAAGGGCACAGTGTAGGTAGGAGTTTACACAAGAGCTCACACAGGAGGTCTGAAAAAAATGTGAGCAGTAGAAGGTACATACAAATGCTAGTGGATGATAATGAAGAAAATGTATCCATGATAGTAGCATCAAACGAATGTCATAGGTCATCTGCACCTATTAGCGATAGAAGTAGACCTAATTAGAGGTAAGGTTTCTTAAGATGTGAATCTTATGATTTTTGATAAAAATTAGGATATTAAATTATGAATTTTGTGCATAATGTGGAAGGTACACATCGCATGCACATGAGACATTTAGTATTGGAATGTCCCAAGGCAGTGCATGGTTTGGATCTCAAAGCTCGATGGGTATTCAT
Source organism: Saururus chinensis (assembly GCA_035235625.1). Classification (NCBI taxonomy): domain Eukaryota; kingdom Viridiplantae; phylum Streptophyta; class Magnoliopsida; order Piperales; family Saururaceae; genus Saururus; species Saururus chinensis. The sequence goes on from CP141148.1 coordinate 3,305,200, forward strand.
TACACCTACCAGGTGTTTAATATACCAATGTTAGACCATCCAATCCAAGGTAAAATATATATTTATAAACGAATCTAATATTTTTAGTTTTTAAACAAGTGTTTAGGTAATATGAAATTTAATACATGTGTGTTATTTATGTGTAGGGGAGCCCATGTCTATGATGATGGCATTGATGTAAATGAGGCCAATGAAGGTGAATATTGTTATGTTCTGCAGAGTCAGAATGTTATCTTTTGCCATAGTTAGATATTAGTTAGGTAGTTATGATAACGTGCACATTCGTAGTGATGTTAGGTGCACATGGCTTTGTTTCTAATCAGTTATTAGTTAGTTCTCATCTATGTAGCTAGTTCACTTTTTCTATGTAGCTTGATAGCTTAGGTCAGCCTTAAATAGGCTTTAGCGTGTAATTCAGAACTAATGAAAGATTAATACTTTTCTTCTCTCTGTCGTTTCTCTCTCCTGACTCTTCTTCCTATTCAGGATCGCACCTGCAACTGCAAGTGCATCCCTTTTCTCTCCCCTCAACGCCTCTACCCCAATCTCTCAGACTCTTTCCTAAATCCTCAATAAATCTCTGTTAGATCTCTAGTTAGTTCATAACAATTGGTATCGGGGCCTGACCTTCCTCGGATTTTCTGTCCATGGCCAACGGAAGAGTCTATGAAAGAAGAACCCAACCCATCGGCCAAGATAACACTGGGGCGAAACCAGTAATGATCCCGACCCAGCAAGTTGCCACCGCCCAGTCCTCTTCCGCCGCCGCTCCACACTCTGGCGTCAGCCCGTTTCCAGAGATGGCGGCAGAAATACCTCAGGCCGCCGCACCCCATTCACCCGTTGGAACAGGCCAATCGCCCAGCGGCTGGGACCAAATTCTGGGGGCGCTCTCGTCGCTTCAGGTTCAAACCATGGAGGCCCAACGAATATTTCTCCAGGAATTAAAGGCAGATCTTCATTTGTCTGCAAATCACCAGCAAGCAACCCTGGACCAAATACGCAAGGATCAGGCCGCTTGCCTGGTTGCGTTCACAGCAGGGTCAGCGCCTGCTCCTCATCCAGTCGCTTTTTCCCCAACGGCAGCAGCACGACCCCATGGCAAGGGCATTCTACAGCGCCCATCTGCAACTCTGTTTCCCCAAGGATCAGGTCGACCTGCACACAACCCCTATCCACAGACATTCACCAATGAAGTGCGTATGCCAGCCCCTTCAGCAGGACCAAGCCGCGTCCCGTCTGCATCTGTGTTGGGCAATGAACCCGCCCCAATTCCTCAATGGCATGACAATGACGTATATTCAGAGGAAGTAAAAGAGGAGGGAACCTATGGACCTACACCTAAGGCAAGCACAGTTCGTCTAAATTTTCCTGAATATTCTAGAGAAGATAACCCGCATGAGTGGGTTTCCCGAGCTGAGCGATTTTTCACCTATCAAGGCACTCGACCCGACCAATGTGTGTTGTTAGCGTCCTTCCACCTTAAGGGGGATGCTCTAGTATGGCTACAGTAGCTCGAACAACAAGAGGGCATTATCTCTTGGGATTATTTAGTAGCTGAATTATGTGCTTGCTTTGGGCCCAACGAATATGAGGATTTTGACTCTCGTTTGCACAATCTCCGACAATCTTCTTCTATCAAAGCATATCAAACTGATTTTGCTAGACTGGCAACTTGAGTGGAATGGATAGCATCAGCCCTTCTCTCTAAATTTATCAGTGGACTGCGAGAGGACATTCAGGCTGAGGTAAGACAGTTTGAGCCAGCCAGCCTTCGCCAAGCTATCCATCTTGCCCGCATTCAAGAGGAGCGACTTCAGCGCATGCGAAGGGGTCATCGTGCCCTGCCAGTGAACCGCCCCCTCCCGGCTCACCCCGCCTCCACTCCGAGCCAGGTCAAGCGCCTTACCCCGGCTCAAATGGAGGATCGTCGTTCCCGTGGACTTTGCTTTAATTGCGATGAAAAGTTTGTTCCGGGACACAAGTGCAAGCGGCCAGGCTCAGTTTTAATAATGGAAGAGGGACAGGATATAGGTGATTGTTCAGCGTTTGATGAGATAGAGAGTGTGCCGGAAATCTCTATGCATGCATTTGATGGCTCTTATGAACCCCGCACCTTTCGCGTGGCTGGGTCTATCAAACAGCAAACAGTCTCCATCCTTATTGACAGCGGTAGTACGCATAATTTCATCAATGACAGAGTGGCTCGCAGGTTAGGGTGTATGATTCAGCCCTCTTCTTCCTTTGATGTACTGATTGGAGATGGTAGGTATTTGCAGAGTAGTGGAGTATGTCTTTCTATCCCCCTGCTGATCCAAGGTCATATGTTTCATATAGACTTGTTCTTGTTGCCTACCAAGGGAGCAGATATTGTGTTGGGCGTACAGTCGCTCCAAGAGCTAGGATCGATTACTTGGGATTTCAAACAACTGCACATGGATTTCCTGTATGAGAATGAGCAAATTCAGTTATGTGGCCAGCAGCCAGGTACACTCCATTCAGTTCAGCCTATCAATTCTTTTGCTAAATTTGCGGCCAAAGGACTTCTTTTGCAGTTATGCACTGAACCGGCCCCTGAGTCCACAATTCTTCTAGCGGATTTGGGCTCTCTCCTAGCTGAGTATGACCACCTCTTTCAGGCGCCCACAGTGTTACCACCGACTCGTAAGCATGATCATCGGATTTATATTCAGCTAGGCTGCCCACCAGCTAATGTCCGTCCCTACCGGTACCCTCAATTGCAAAAAGATGAGATTGAGCGGCTAGTCCAAGACATGCTTACTTCAGGGCTTATTCAACCCAGCACCAGCCAGTACTCTTCTCACGTATTGCTCGTCCACAAAAAGGATGGTTCATGGCACTTTTGCGTGGATTATCTGGCCCTGAATGCTATTACTGTTAAGGACAAGTACCCCATCCCCGTGATCGAAGAGTTGCTTGATGAACTAGCTGGGGCAACTGTCTTTACTAAGCTAGATCTTCGTTCAGGGTACCACCAGCTTCGGATGCACCCACCCGATATACATAAGACAACTTTCCGTACACATGATGGCCATTATGAGTTTATGGTCATGCCCTTTGGTCTCTCTAATGCACCTTCCACTTTCCAGAGCTTGATGAATGATATTTTCAGACCTTATCTGAGGCGATTTGTATTGGTGTTTTTTGACGACATTTTGATTTATAGTCGCTCGTGGTCGGACCATCTGCAGCATATTCGTGAAGTGTTCTCTACCCTACTTCGTCAGACTCTCTTTCTAAAAAAATCCAAGTGTGCTTTCGGGTTACCGCAGATTGATTATTTGGGGCATGTCATTTCAGCTGCAGGGGTGTCTATAGATCCTTCCAAGATTGAAGCTATTCTCCAATGGCCAACTCCAAAGAATGTTCGGGCAGTACGGGGGTTTTTGGGCTTGACAGGTTATTACAGGCGTTTTATCAAGGGGTATGGAACCATAGCCGCCCCCCTCACTGCTCTCCTCAAAAAGGGTGCTTTTCATTGGACCTCTGAAGCACAATCCTCTTTTGCAGCTCTGAAGCAAGCTATGTGTTCCCCACCGGTACTAGCACTGCCGGATTTCTCCCACCCATTAGTCATTGACAGTGATGCCTCTTCTCATGGATTGGGGGTAGTGCTGATGCAGGAGGGAAGACCTATTGCTTATTTCTCTAAGGCAATATCCGAATGTACTGCCCAGTTATCCACCTATGAGTTGGAGATGTTAGCCATTGTTCATGCTGTGACGAAGTGGAGACCTTATCTCTTGGGGCGGAAATTTCTTATTCGGACTGATCATCACAGCTTGTGTTACTTCCTCGATCAGAGAGTGGCCTCTCCTTCTCAGCAGAGATGGGTCTCAAAACTTCTGGGATATGATTATGAATTGGTTTATCAGAAGGGGCATGAGAACCAAGCTGCGGATGCTCTTTCTCGCCAGTCAGAGGGTTCTTATCTTACTACTATATCCATACCTACTTTTCCATTTATGGCTGATTTGCTTCTCGCCTATGAACAGGATGAGGAGGTTGCTGCACTTATTCTTAGGTTGCGTGGTGACCCACTCTGCTCTCCTCCTTTTGTTCTACAAGGTGATATACTGCTCTGGAGGGATAGATTGTGGATTCCTGTTGTTCCTTTGCTAAGGGAGCGACTTCTTCATTATTTTCATTCTTCACCTCTAGCTGGGCACGAGGGACAATTTCAGACATACAAGCGAATTTCTCAGAATTGTTATTGGAAGGGTCTTAAAAGAGCTGTCAATGATTTTGTCGCCGCTTGTGATGTCTGTCAGTGGGCTAAGACCCTTACTTCCTCTCCTGCAGGATTACTTCAGCTGTTGCCTATTCCCGAGCGCATTTGGGAAGACATATTTATGGATTTCATTGAGGGTTTACCCCTAGTTCATGGCAAAAGTGTCATTTTGGTTGTTGTTGATCGCCTATCCAAATATGCACATTTTTCTTCCTTGGGTCACCCGTACACTGCAGGACATGTGGCAGAAGTTTTTGTTCGAGATATTGCGAGACTTCATGGCATGCCACGTTCTATTGTCTCTGATCGAGACCCTATCTTCTTATCCAAATTTTGGACTTCATTCTTTGAGCTCCAGGGCATCTCCTTGAAGATGAGTACAACCTATCATCCTCAAACAAACGGTCAAACAGAGGTTCTTAACCACTGCCTTGAGCAGTACTTGCGCTGTTTTGCAGGTGATCATCCTCGTCAGTGGCTTGCCCTCCTCCCTTGGGCAGAGTGGTCATATAATACTGCTCATCACACATCACTGGGATCCACGCCTTTTCAAGTGGTTTATGGCAGACCTCCTCCTACCATTCTCTCTTATGTGCCACATCGGTCAGCTATGGCAGCTATTGACCAATCCTTATAGGAGCGCAATGAAGTACTACGTGCCCTCAAACGAAACTTGACAGCAGCCCAAAACAGAATGAAACAAGTTTATGATCGTTCTCATACTGATAGAGAATTCTGCGTAGGTGATTGGGTTTATGTGCGGCTTCAACCTTATCGGCAAGTGTCAGCCCGTTCTACTAGCCACCACAAGCTGCTGCCTTCTTTTTATGGTCCCTATTTGATTGTGGAAAAGGTGGGTGCAGTTGCTTATAAGCTTCAACTGCCTCCTACAACACACATTCATCCTGTCTTCCACGTCTCCCGGCTTCGTCGTTTCGTGGGAGATCCCTCTACTGTGTCGCCCATTCCACCACCATCAGTTCCCCAGTCGGTTACTACTCCACTTCTAACTCCAACTGCTATTCAGGCCACTCGAAGAATTCGCCGTCAGGGTCATCTCGTCACTGAAGTCCTGGTTGCATGGAAAGATCAACCATTAGAGGACGCCACCTGGATACTTGAAGAAGACTTTCTCAGCCAATTTCCTAATTGGTCGCCTTGAGGACAAGTCATTTTTCAAGGGTGGAGAAATATTATGTTCTGCAGAGTTAGAATGTTATGTTTTGCCGTAGTTAGATATAAGTTAGGTAGTTATGATAACATGCACATTCGTAGTGATGTTAGGTGCACGTGGCTTTGTTTCTAATCAGTTATTAGTTAGTTCTCATCTATGTAGCTAGTTCACTTTTTCTATGTAGCTTGATAGCTTAGGTCAGCCTTAAATAGGCTTTAGCGTGTAATTCAGAATTAATGAAAGATTAGTACTTTTCTTCTCTATGTCGTTTCTCTCTCCCGAATCTTCTTCCTATTCAGGATCGCACCTGCAACTGCAAGTGCGTCCCTTTTCTCTCCCCTCAACGCCTCTACCCCAATCTCTCAGACTCTTTCCTAAATCCTCAATAAATCTCTGTTAGATCTCTAGTTAGTTCATAACAAATATAATATTGGCAAAGCTAGTGAAGAGGAGTATGATATGAAAGAAGGTGTCAGAGTGAGGAAAGTGCTCAACTGATGGTTGAGGGTGAGGGGGATGATGCGGTAGACAATGCAATTACTACAAATGACATAAATGTGGATGATGAAGAGCCGTTGTACTATGACGAGGAAGAGTCAATATATGCACATACCACAAATGAGGAGATAGATGCTACAATTAATTGTGCTATGGATATTGAGCAACAAAACGAAGAAGAGTTATATGTTGGGCGTATCTTTGAGGATAAAGAGGCATTTATCATAGCCTTGAGGGAGTTTTCAATTAGGAATCATGTGCAATACAAGGTTCTATGTATAAATATGACAGAGTATACAGTTAAGTGCATTGATAGTGTTTTCCCTTAGACAACTTATGAATTAATGAAGAGGAGTGTAGGGTACTTTAAATTATAAACATACGGAGGTGACCACACATGTAGGAATGCCCAGCTTAGCATTGATCATAGGCAGTGTAGTACATTATTTGTTTCCAAGGTCATAATGTATGTCATCCAAGCTGAATTAACTCTCACACCAAGTGATATTATTTAAAGAATGAATGAGAGGTTCCACATTGACATTTCTTATAAAAAATTATGGGCGGCAAAGAATATGGCCATAAAAGCCATTTATTGGGATTGGGCTGAATCATACAAATTATTGCCAATGTACCTCAAAGTAGGCAAGATGCGAATCTTGGTACCTACTATGAGTTGGAGTCTGATCTAGTAGAGGGTGACCCATGTCAGAGATTTACGCAAATGTTTGGGGCATTTGGGCCATCTATTCTAGGGTTTTGGCATTATATCTCGGTGATTGGTGTCGATGTCACTCACTTATACAATAGGTATCACAGAGCTCTTATGGCTACAACGACTATAGATAGGAACAATAGGTTATTTCCGCTGGCATTCGGGATAGTACTAAAGGAAGATTATAAAAATTAGAAATGGTTCTTAAGTCAATTGAGAGAGATTGTACTTATGGAAATGACGAATGTCGCAATCATCTCATATCAACATAAGGGGCTTAAAAGGTTGTGCCTGAGATTTTCCCCCTGTCATTCTTCTACCATCGATATTGCATCTGTCATATAAAGGCAAATTTTAAACAATTTTAAAATGATACGATGATGAACTTGATTGGGGCAGCTGCATGTGTATTGACAGTAGAATAATTTGATGCTAAATAGACTTGATTGGTCAGGAAAGTCCCCGGGCAAAACTACTCCTCTCAGGAGAAGGATTACACCCTAAACAGTGGTCTCTTGCTCATGATGATTTTAGAAGATTTGGCATGACAACTACAAATATGGAGGAAAGTTTAAATAGCGTCTTGAAGGGAGCATGAGGATTACCCATCCAGGCCTTAGTGTCAGTTATTTTTTATTGAGTAGTAAAATTCTTTGTGAAACGATCTTGCACTTCGGATGCTATGGCCACCCCGTATACTCCTAGAGTGGAAGGGATAATAAGAGAACAAACAAGTAAAATTGGGGAGTATATAATTAACATGATCAACCGCATTGAGTACAAAGTGATGTCCATGCGTAGGAGGGTTCTGGTGAATGTGGTTCATCAAACTTGTACAGACAATTTCCCTCAAGTCTACCAATATCTTTTCTCTCATCTTTTTGCCATGTGGGGAAAGTGGCGGGAGCCTATATAGGCAAGAGTATGTTATACATTAACCGCTTATAGAAATGTGTACTATGCACAATTCTACTCTCCTTGTGGTCCGAAGTTTTGGGGAAAAATATGTGCCTTATGTTTTATTAACTCCAAAAGCAACAAAACAACCTAGTCATGCACAATTTGTCTGCATTAGGAATATAATGGACCGTGTGACCATGGAGAGAGATGGTAGAGCAGGTTATAAATGTGGAAGGTACAAACAATCAGGCATAATAGTAAAAGATGCACTAACCCTCTTGTTAATTGGTAAACATACAATTAGGTTGTAACTTTTTGTTTACTTTTTATTTTAGATATGACTATATGTTGCTCAAATTCTTATTTCTCCACAGATCATATGGAGCCTTTTTATGGACCAAGCCTCATTGTTGAGTTGGTGCTTGTTTAGCAAGAGTTGCATAGGTCGGCTTCTATTTGGCGTGAAGAGGTATTCGTTAACAAACTATTCATGCATTTTATTTAGTTTTTTTTACTATATGTTACATTGGGTTATAATATTTAAACTTATTTTAGGACCCCAGGTGCCTTGAGTGCACCAAACATTTTAGATACCTCTAACATTGGCCCATTGGTGAGCGTATTCTACCATACATTGAGCGAGCAGGATTGGAACACTTTATCCATATACAATATGTTTGTCTCAATAGGCCTTTGCTCATAGCTATCGTCGAGATATGGAGGAGGGAGACACAAACGTTTACCTACCTTATGGGAAGGTGTCTATCACTTTTATGGATGTTGCAGTTCTTCTAGGACTTCGCATCAATGGACAGGCAGTGACATACATGACAAGAGGAGGAGATTTAGATTTATTAGTCGGACTAATTGGCAAAGCACCTCCTCTTAGTGATGTGTGGTAGCCGAGTGAGCCCCAAATGGCTATTAGATAAGTTTCATGCACTCCCAGCAGATGCCACCGAGATAGTGATCAAGCAGCATGCACGCACATGTTTGTTACATTTACTTGGGGCTACCATATTTGCAGATAACACGAGTAGCCATGTTCATGTTGTGTAACGCCCGAGATTTTTCATCCCTTTTTCTCAAAACTCATAGAAATTTTTTTTCCATAAATCGGAGTCAAAATGATAAAATCAAAACCTGTATAAACATTTTATAATTTAAAACATCATACGGTTAAACATCATACGGCCAAAGCAAATATCCTCAGGCGCTACTCGAAAACAACCGTACGAATAAATTTGCTATGATCATAGACTTTTAAATACAAATCACTCTCCCAGGCATCCCTGAGTACAAGTCCCATAACAGTCCACAGACTCATCCAAATGAAAGTCCAGAATAAACATCTTGTGTTCTCATCTCACCCAATACAACAGATCGTGGCACAAACGAACTCGCAGTGAGTAAAGCAGATACCTGAGTCAATGGGGATCAATCCACCGCTGAAACGAGCGTCCATCTCCAGGAGCTCTCCGCACAACCTGCAAAACCTCCCGTACAACGGGGCTAAAAGAAGTAGGGTGAGTATTTTCATACTCAGTAGGAAAATACCCAGTAGGGGAAATCCCAACGGTGGACTCACAAGTTCAAAAACATGCGTCATGCAACTCAAACATGAAGCAAAAGCATAATATAATCAAATCATGCACATACGCATACGATCATACCAAAGGCACCATCGTGCCAAAATCATACAATCCAATCAACTTACACAAACACCCTTATCCAGGGTCATACAACTTACTCGTACCACCGTACGCATACTCATACATCATACGCATACTTGTACGACCTTACTCGTACAATCGTATGCTCACTCATACAGCTTACCCATACAGGTACGACCTTACTCGTACAATCAGACTCGTACGACCTCACTCATACAGTCTGCACAAAATCATACTTACTGTCTTACTCAGAAACATATTCTCACAATCGTACTCATACTCTTACAGTCGTGCTCATACTCATACGCTTACAGTCTTACTCATACTCATACGCTTACAGTCTTACTCATACTCATACACTTACAGTCCTGCTCATACTCATACTCTTACAGTCTTACTCATACTCTTACACTTACAGTCCTGCTCATACTCATACGCTTACAGTCTTACTCATACTCATACACTTACAGTCCTGCTCATAATCGTACACATATCAATGACCACTGAAGCTCATTACAACTAATAAGCTCCAACGTCGAAATGGAAAAAAATGCCACTGGGGCAACACCTTAACCTCCGGGGAGTGACTAGACGCCATGGACTTTTCCGAAGGTAAGGCACACCAATGCTCATGGGGCACTGGATCAAACAGGTAAGAGTAGATCCATGATACTACTTACCTGAGCGCGCAAACATAAACACCCACACATAAGGGGTCATACAGTTGCCCACCATAATGGGTCTTATAGTGCCATAGAATCACCCACCATAATGGGTCTTATAGTGCCAGAGAATTGCCCACCATAATGGGTCTTATAGTGCCAATGCCACTCTTGGGCAGAAAACATACAGTGCCACTCTTGGGCGGAAACATATAGTGCCTCTCTTGGGCAGAATTATACAACGCTCTCAACAGAGCATCAAACGTCTGGGCTTACATAGCACACAGACCAAATTAGAAATATATGTCGCTCTCAGCAGAGCATCAGACGTCTGGGCTTCATACAGCATGCAGACAAAGTCAGAAACGTACATCGCTCTCAACAGAGCATCAAACGTCTGGGCTTATACAACACGCAGACCAAATCGAAACAAAGTCGCTCTCAGTAGAGCATCAGACGTCCGGTGCCCTATACAGCACACAGACAACATCCCGCAGGATAAACACCATGGCAAGACATGATAAATGCTCGGCCAACTCATCAGCGGCCAGCTCAAACACGGAACTTAATCCGTCGAACCCTCAGGTCTCAAACTCACAACGCTATCATTAGCTGTGCTTATAATTCAAGTTTGAATTAAGTATATTATGCGATACAATTATGCCACACAAACTCACAGTCCTCGACTGGTCAAACTGAAGCTGAGCCCGATCCGAAACCCCAGTTCGTCAGGGCAGCAGACTTTACTTACCCGTCCACATCATGGACAAAACTCATCGTACACCAAACCCTTACAGTCTTACACTTTGCCATCCATCTTATGGCCAAATCCTCTTACACTGACATCCTCAAATAACGCTCCTCAGAGCCAACCCAGTTGTCGCCCTCTTACTTATATCTCACTTATTATACTTACTTTTTACTTCATAATCTGTACGTTATGCTTGTACAATTATGAACACTCTTACTGTCTGACAATTGCCCACCATACAATCCACCCCAAACTGATCCATTCTAATCCTTGCCCGTCATACTCTTATCCTCTGTCATACGCTTACACAACCGTATCCAAATCCAGACAAAGTCTCTGTCACCTCTTACTGTCCATCGCCCATACCTCTGCCCACAAACACATACGCACATCCAAAGCATAGGCAAAATGTCATCATACATACGTATGTCTCACACATACGTACAACATACACATACGGTCATACATACATAACTTACAAACATTCACGTTAGCCATCACTAGCACATGCATCCACACGTCAAACATGCATGCTGGCCATCACTAGCACATGCACAGACGTTCACACATACATCAAACATGCACGCTAGCCATCACTAGCACATGCATACATCAAACGTACACGCTAGTCATCTCTAGCACGTGCAACACACATTCATACATACTTCCAACATGCACGCTAGCCATCACTAGCACATGCATACATAATCCACATCCATAAAACGTGCATACATCTCATGCATATCAATCATGCCATACAATCATGCTTACACGCACATCATGCAATCGGATCGTTACTTAACATCCAAGCATGGAATCATACAATCCTAGCATGCTGCTACTCATTCAAAGCATGCTTCATGAAATTACGAGTTCAAAGCTCCCCTACCTCGTAATCATGACGTTCGATGGCGAGCACACGACGGTGGCGGCGTCGGCGGAGGAGTTGGCGGTCAAAACCGTTGCTTGACTAAGAGAGCTGCTGTCCCGAGGATTTTAGGATGCGCCGGAACTATCACGGCCAAACAGAGTGTCAGAAATCAATGCGGTAAAACCCGCGATCCACGGTGGCACACTAGGGCGGCCGGGAGAAATATCGTGCTAACATAAGTGGCGGTGCGACCAGATGTCGAGGGTGTACACTCTAAAGATCGACCGGTGGCTAAAACGTGCACAGCCGGCCACAAGACGTCAAAATCGGCCGTGGACAGCACCCAACGGCGACGATTTCGGTCAACAAAGGCCCACATAAGGGCGGAGAGCGTGGGGCAACACTCGAGAATCAAAGGAGAGGTGGAGGACGGCTCTAGTGGTCAACTCCACTCGGTGGCAAAGCCAACCGATGGTTAGGCGGCATGAATGCGGCGCCTAAACCCAGAAGTACACGCGTGGCTACATGCGCACGCGGCCCAAAAGGCGGGGGAGAGGGCTGAAATGAGGCGACTCAAGGCCCACAAAAGCCAACAGGGCTAAGGCCCTAACAGTGGCCAATCAAAGCGGCGACATCGCCAATCGCCACCCACAACCAAAACCCATGGTGCGGGCAGCTGTGCATCTCGCACGGTATAGGGCAAGGGGAGGGTTCAAGGTCGTGCAAAGGCTATGAGGCCGTCATTGGCCAAGGCCTGAGCAGGTGAACTCGTCCACCTTCTGTCAAGGTAAGACATACAAATTCTTGCCCGAGGCCATCCGGTACCGACAGCGTAAAATGGGCAAGAAGGGTCAACGACATACATGCCGGTAAGGCGGACTAGCTGCGGCTACGGGCTGCAAGGCTGGACAAAACCCAGAGGGGTGGCCCATTGGCATCACCGGGCTGGGGCGGAGCCGAACTAAGGTCCACCAAAACAAATCCGGCATCCGACTGATAACGTCAGTCACAACGTCCAAAACGGACGTAGGCCAAAAATAAGGGACGACCGGGGAAAACCCATAAGGGCGGAGCGGCCATGGGGCCGGAGGCTGAACCGATCCGGGTGGGGCCGTCCCTGGGCCATCGCCAGGCCGGGGCGGAGCCCACGGTGGTCACGTCACCCTCACCCGCCAACGATGGCGGTGCCAGCCCACTGGAAAATCCACCCACAGTACCGCGCAAATCGGACTGGGCGGAGCCGAGGACGGCATCGGGGATGGAACCGGGCTGGGTAGGGTGGTCCACTGCCTTCACAGGAGCAAGGCGAGGCTGGGGGAAGGCCGAATCGGCCGCGAATCACCGTCGGTGGCCACTGTTTGCCCAAAACAGTCCATCGGCGGAACAGTGAAAAAGGGGGGAAAGAGGATGGGGCGGCGGCGCAGAGGCCCACCGGGCCGGGAGGAGGGGCTCCTCGCCGTCGTCGGCCCAGGGCGGAGCCGTGGCCGGCCGGTTGGGCCGACCGGCCCGTGGCGGCGGCGGAACGGCGATACACAGTGGGGGCGGAAAAACAGGGCAGTGGGGAATCGAAGCGGGACGGCGGAGCTGAGGCCATCCGGGGCCAGGGGGAGTGGCCTCCCACCATCGCCGGCCGGCCGGCCCTTGCCAGCTCATGGCGGCGACGGAATCACAAATCACAGACAGAGGGAGGCTAACCGGAAAAGAGGGCGGCGCGGCCGTGGGCGGCCGGGGCAGTGGCCCCTCGGCGTCGCACCGCCGGGGCGGAGCCTGTGCCGGCGTCCTGCGGCCTGCCGGCGGTCGGTGGCCGGCGGGGACAGAAAATAGACGGAAAGGGGGGGGGCACACTGTTCATCGCGCAGGAGGTTCTGGATCGGGCGATCCCGATCCAATTTTCCTGTTTTATATTTTTTTTTCTTTTTCTTTTTCCAAACGTACGCTCAACGCGCATTAACCCACTGGTTACGCGTCGAACCTCCAAAATTCGCGCCGTAAGCGCTCAGCGAGGCCCATGGCCCGCGACTAAGCCCCACACCCGACTCTACGGGTATAAATACGGGGAAAAAACACAAATACCCATACGCTGAAACGTCACATTTTCCTGCCGAAAATGACCAGAAAAATGGCAGAAAAATCCCAGAAAATCGTAGAAAAATCAGGGACCTTACATGTTGTGTATCTCTCCCTCTTCGCATATTTTGACATAGTGGGCACTTACGCATGGGGCAGTGCCACCCTTGCATTTTCATACCGAGAGTTAGGGAAAGCTTATCAGGCTACGACCTTAGAGATTGCAGGTTGTCTAACCCTTCTTCAGGTAAATGAATTTGTTGAAGTTAATATATTCTATACATATAATACTTTGCATTTTCTAATAACTTTTATGATATTTTGTGACATAGCTATGGTTGTGGAAGCGTTTACATTTTGGCCGACCAACTATTGAGATGGGTCATGTAGTGGAGGGTGTTCCATTAGGAGTTGGGTAAATATTTTTTTTATACTTATATTTTTAACATAACTTTGTGTGGATATGTTGAATTAATGTTTTAAAAACAAAAACCTCCCAGACATCTCTGAGTACAAGTTCTTTTATAGTCTGAGAATAAATGTACATACATACACAAGTCCAGTAGATAACAAAATTTTCTCACCTTAGTCAATACATGAGATCGTAGCACCAAACTCCACATAACTTCACTGTAATTTCACTGCGCTCAAAGTCGAGGGAGAATTGTCCACACGGGGAAAAGGCAGTCTCAAACAGCTATCGATCGACCTGCAAAAGCCTCCAATCGAAGGGGCTAAAAAGATGGGATGAGTATTTTCATACTCAGTAGGAAAATACCCAGTAGGGGAAAAATGAATCAATGAACTCCGCAAGTTCAAATATAGTCGCTTCCATGCAATCACACATGAAGCAAAAATAATAAGAAGTATAAATATTATAACACATACAAATCATTGTGCAAACTGAACTTACACTTACTCATATCATGCTCTTACACTTACATTCTGAATCAGTCTTACTCCACAAATGTACGCATACACTTACAACACATGCCTACTCGTACGACCTTATTCGTACAAACTTACTTGTACGACCTTACTCGTACAATCATACACTTACACATAAATGTACTCTTACGTCTTCCTTAGAAACTTACACTACACTTACGCTTACCGTCCGAATCAAAGTCTTACAAACTTACTCGTACAACATACTCATACTCATAAACTTACTCTTACGGTCTTCCAAAGAAGCTCACACTTACTCTAAATCTTACACGTACAACTTACAATCGTACACATACTACCGACAACTGAAGTTCATTATAATTAATAAGCTCCAGCGTCGGAAATGAATGGAATGCCACTGGGGTGTCACCTTAACCTTCGGGGAGCAACTAAACACCATGAACTTTTCCGAAGGCAAGACACATCTATGCTCATGGGGCATAGGATCAAACAAGTAAGAGCAGATCCATGGTACTACTTGCTTGAACGCGCAAATGCCCACTCTCTGGGGCCATATAGTGCCAACAAGGGCCATACAGTGCTAGCTAAGGGCGGAAAACATACAATGCCACTCTTAGGCAGGAATCTTACAGTGCCACTCCTAGGCAGAACATACAATGCTATCAGTAGGCAAAAAACATATAAAGCCCACGAAGGGCGGAAACTTACAGCACTCTCAACAGAGCATCAAACGACTGGGTCGAAAAATAGCACCAAGACTAAGCCCGCAGAAAAACACCATGGCTAGACCAAAAAGAACGCTCAGTTGATTACTTATCGACTGACACAAAACGGAACTTAATCAGTCAAAACCCTCAGTCTCAACCTCACAACATTATAAAATTAGGGTTACTTACATTCAAGTTCATATTAGGTAACTTATGCACGTACAATTATGATCGGAACGACTTCCATCTTACAAATCTTTGCAGTCTTACTTTAACTTGTGATCCATACTGATAATCTTACCACCATACACTTAAGACCTTACAACTTACAACATTTGCCTTTAAACAGAATATTCTTACTCAAACTCCTCAAATGAGACCCTTTTTGACCTTAGTCCTGTCATCAAACCCTTACTAATTCCTTACTCATTATTCTTTCATTGCAATTCATATTACGTATATTATGCATGTACAATTATGTTGTTCTCTCTTACTAACTCACAATCCCCCAAGATGTTCAAAACCTTAAGTCTTCTAAATCCTTACATTGCTTACGTCTTCTGCTCAATGCTCTGATGTACCACCCGACTCAATCCAAACTAATTCTTCAATCTCATCAAATCTAACCTTCACTTGTCAATCTTACGTCTTTCCTCGCCTGATTGGACACTCCTTCACCAAACATATAATCGAACACTTTTTCTCATACCATCAATCACTTACCACCAGTCCACAACAAAGATCACATACTCTGGTCACATGCATATGATTCATAGCAACTTACTACGTGCCCTTAGTCTTTAGACTCTTTACTAACTTACGCATACAATTCACACACATACAACATGCTTTTCTAATCAGCATAAATATGCAAAATATTAAATTATAAACTCCTAGCATGCTACTACACAATCAAAGCATGCTATAATGAAATTACGAGTTCAAGGTCCCCTACCTCGTAATCCACAGGAGTTTGATGGCGAGCAAACGATGGTGGCAGCGTCGATAGCGGAATAGGCGGCCAAAAGCATTGCACACAGAGAGTTGTGTCCCGAGGATTTTCAAAGATGCTGGAATTAATCTTGATAAGGTTAGATCAATTACACTCAAAGCATAAGATTGTGTGCACTAGGGCGGCAGACACAAGGTCATGCCACTAGAAATGGCAAAAATGGCCACAGAATAGGGGCTGTCTGATTGGAGGTCGGCTAACAGTTTAAAACACTTTGTTGGCGACAAAACATGAAAATGGATAGCAGACTACAACCAGCAGTAACAATTCTGCATTGTCGAAGCCTCACAAGGTGGTGAAGGGCTTTAACGACCATATTGCCTAGTGGTGGAGACGTTTCCTAAACATACATTGAGGCACTAAGGCCTGGTGTAAGAGGCTGACAAAGGCAACGCCATTTCTAAATGCTACTCACAACCAATCCATTGTACGGATAATCATGCATTAAGCACAGCTTACGGTGGAAGATATGGCACGACATCGGTCGAGCCTTTGATGGGCCGAGTTTAATGGCTGACTATGTTACTTCCGCTTGGAAGGATCTGAATTCAAGGACTTTTCCTCGTATGTTCTGGTTGTGTGTAATAGAAAGTGGGGGTGCAAAGGTAAATTCGAGCCAGAAGTGTTGGCCCTAGCTGTCACTGGGTCGGGGCAGAGCCCACGTTGGTTGGATCTGTAGCCCAAGTTCACGCGATATCAAGCTAGACACGTTGGCTTGAGTTGGAGCGGGGCCCATCAGTGTCAGTCAGAGACGTACCCCATAGATTAGGGTATCTGGTGTGTGCAGAAGACATGCAGAGGAGGTCAGGAGCGGCGGCCCCTTTCCGATATTGGTTAAAGCCGACATCTGCAGTGTCTGCAGCAAAACAACACTATAGCAGAACAGCCAAACAAAAAATTGAAGAGACCCAAGACCTGATTTAGGTAGGGCGACATGGCACTAAATTAGGGCGGCAAACATGCCTTACCGAGCTACGAATGGCCCGACATGGCCGTGGGTTAGACCTGGGAGAAGACAGGACTTGGCAGTCACTAGATTGTGGCAAGTCATATGGACGTTGACTCGATGTCGTCCAACATTCGATAGCAAAAAATGAATGTCACGATCAAAAACTATACTCTAATGTAGGTCGACTGAACAAATGAATTGGAACCGATCGAGGCGAGCGGGCCAAACGTTGACACCTTGCCATCGTCGGCTTGAGACGAAGCAGGTGAGGTGAGCCAAGCTCCTCTGATAACTCAGCACAGAAAAACAACCAAAAATAAATACATGTTTTGTCCGAACCAGAAAAGGGCGGACAATGGCTGAAAGACCGGGAAGGCAGCGGTTCAATCCAAGACGGCGGCCTTGCCGTCGCCGGTCTGGGAGGAGGCCAACTACTGGAGATCAATGGCATAGCCGTGGTTCACAACGCCAAGAAACGGGAAAAAGGAGGGATTTTTGATCCTGTTCGAAATAGGGCGGAGGAGGCTGAGGGAGACGGCGGCCAAGGCGGCAGACGGGGTGGTAGACTTGTTGGCGCTGGGCTAGGGGAAGGCCCAAGGCCGGTCACCGTGGTTGGCCATCGGCAGCCGCAACACCCAGCAACAAAATAGAACACTCTGTCATTCTAGATATGGAACAGCGGAAGGAGAGGTGGTTGGCCGGGGTGACGGCGGTCCGGTCTGGGAGTAGTCTTGCCATTGCCGGGTCGGAAGAGAGCCAGAGGCCCGGTGGTGGTAGCCGGCGACCAGCAGCACAGCCACAGGTCGCAGTGAACAGAAAAATTGAAAAACAAGAGGCGGGGTGGTTTTTACCTCACGGTGGCGAATCGGGGGCAGGGAAGCCGGGACGACGGTGGCCGGAGGACGCTCTGGCCGGGGCTGAACCATGGCTGCGGGGTGGCGGCCATGCAATGGGCAACGACGGTGAATCGGGGCAAAAATCAAGATCTGGCGGCTCTACTGTGCTGAAATAGGAAAGAGGAAATAGGCGGCGGTGGCCGGCAGGGAGGCCGGGACGGCGGTGGCCGGAAGTTGCTGTGGCCGGGGCGAAAACTATGGCGGTGGTTTGGAAGTCATGCAGCCACTAGAGACGGCAATTGGAGCAAAAACATGGGAGCGGTTCTTTGTTGGGCTGCAACGGAAAATAGGGAGTGGAGCGGCAGCGGCCGGCGGGGCCACGCCAGGGAGGTGGTAGCGGCATCGCCAGGCCGAGGCTGGCCAAGCGGAAGCTGATGACCACCGGCGGCATTGCCTCCGGCATCAAACAGTGAGGGGTTGCACCCCCCCGATTTCACTGTTCATCTAACGGGTCGGGCGTGCTGAGATGCGCCCGATCCGCTTTATGTATTTCTCTTCTTTTTTTTCCAGCTCTTCATTTCTTCAGGTTTCCGTTCTCCCGCGTTGCGTCCGATTTTTTACGCCGAAAAATTTATGGGACGCGTCGAGGCCCATGACCTGTGACTGCACATTACTCCCGACTCTTACAGTCACGAATATTACAAATACAGATACACCGAAGCGTAAAATTTATTTATCGAAAATACGACCAGAAATTGCATAGCATTGCAGAAATTGTAAAAAATTGCAGAAAAATTACAAAAAAATTAGGGATATTACTTGACAAGGCCGCCTATCACTAACTGGGCTCTTCATCATGCAACATATATCACTCAATGGGATAATAGGAGAGCCACTATTATCCAAGGGAGATGGCTACAACATCGCAAGATGTTCGTAGCCAGTATATACAGTGGTATTTACCCATTACATGCATATATATTTTACCACGTGATGATGTAGAGAAGATGACATATCAGCTTAAGGGCGCGTCTGAGGTAGCTTTAGTAAGTATATCTTAATTAATTATATGATAATATTTTCTTATTTTCTCATTTATTATTTATATGACTCTTATTTTAATTTTTTATAGCTTGTTTTAGCGCAACAGACATATACCCATTTGACTAATGCACTTAACAGCTTTACTTCGAGTGAAGGCTTAATAGCGTCATGTCAATCAATAGTCAGGCACCATGAGGATGTTCTTTATAGCTTGCCACTATTTTAGTCAGTTATTACATACGTTCATGAACATTATCCTACTTATGAGGTAGCTCAGACACCACTGAGGCTCGCTCCATTCCCGAATTTTCATCTTCATGTGCAACACCCGGCTCTCCTCCACATTCATCATCTCCGATTGCTCCACATCTAGCCTATCTCCAGCCAGATCCGATAGTATATTATATACGACAACTGGCAACTTATGCGGATCTTATCCTGCGGAGCCTTCTATTACTTATGGTGAGTCATATGTTACTTATGCAAAGTAGGATGCAAGGTCCCTGATTTTTCTACGATTTTATGTGATTTCCTACTATTTTTCTGGTTATTTTCGGCGGGAAAATGTGACGTTTCAGCATATTTGTATTTATGTATTTTCTGCTATATTTTTACCCGTAGGGCTTAGTCGTGGGCCGCGGGCCTCGCTGCACACTTTCGGCACGAGTGTTGGACTCATAACGCTTAAACAATGAGTTAACGCGTGATGGGGATATGATTGGGAAAAAAGGAAAAAAATATACAGCAGATCAGATCGGGCTCGGCCCGATCTAGAGAAGAAAAAAATGTTGGAACAGTGTTTCCCCCCCTTCTCCGACGTCTCTCTGTCCCAGCCGCCGCCGGCCGGTGGGCCGCAGGGCCGCTGCACCGGCTCCGCCCCAGACACGCGACGGCAGGGGGCCGCCATCCCGGCCCCATGGCAGCTCCGCCGTCCGCCTCGTCTCGCTCCTGTTCCGCTGGCTGATCTCTTTGCTCTCTCTCTAATTTGTGATTGGACGGTGTCGGCAGTGGCCGGTGGGCTCCGCCCGGCCTCCGTCTAGCCAGCCTCAGGCCAGCGACAGTAGGGCCGCCGCCCTGGCCAGTTCCTCCAGTTCCCCCACCTGGATCATCCCGGTTAGCTCTCTCTGCCCCTCTTTGTATTGAGATGTTCTGCCGCCGCCATGGGCCGGCACAACCCGACTGGCCGGCCACGGCTCTGCCCTAGGCCGGCGACGGCGAGAGGCCATCCCTCCCGGCCCAGTGGGCCTCCATTCCGTCGCCCTGTCGTCATCCCCTTTCTGCCCTATTTTCCGCTGACACACTATTTTTGGTGAAACAGTGGCCGGCGGCGGCCATCCATGGCTGACCGGACCTCCGTCCGGCCTTGCCTGAGTCCGGCGAAGGTGGTGGACCACCCCATTTATCCCGGTTCTATCTCCTCCGCCGTTCTCTCTTCCACCGGTGCATTTCGGCCCTGATTTTCGCCAGAACCACCCAAAGCCCCCCCTTGGTTTTGGTTGAGCCCGAGGAATGCAGTGGGCAGGCCGCTGGCCGACCTCGACCTGATGATGGCTAGGTGACGGCCAGCCACCTCCCCGACACCGTCCCAGCTCAGGTTCGCCGACCTTAGCACTATTCCACCTCCGCCCTCCCTAGCCCCTATTTTTGGGTTACGTCCGTTTTGGATGTTGCGACTGCCATTGCCAGCCGGACGTCGGACATGGCCGTGTGGACCTTTGTCCGTCTCTGCCTTGGCCGAGTGATGCTAGTGGGCCACCCCTCCGGGCCCTGTTGAGCATTCGTTCCCTCCGCTTTGTTGGAACCAGATCTACATCCCGTACTCGGGTGCTCTCACTGGTAAAAATAGGGTCTCTGTCTCTCACTGTGCTGTCTGTCCGGCCTGTCACCATTGACTTTGGCCGTCACCTCTGGCCGGATATAGCTCCTCCTGGCTACTAAGGCCACGATGGAGTCGGCCAGAGCCACTAGCAACCCCTGCTCCTTTGTGCCCAGGGTTTTTCACCTGTTTTGGGCCACTGCAGCGTCTCCTCTGGACGCTTGTAGTTGGGTGGGTCTCAGTCTGGAGATGGCTGGCCGCCCTAGTGTGGCACCACCCCTCTTCTTCAACATAAGGTAGGTTCCCCCTTTGCCGATGATATGTGTTTGACTACGCTATAGAAAGCGCCATGTTTTGCCCTCTTACCGTCCTACCTCTACCGGACACCGTATGGCCTCTAGTCGGCCTACCTCGACACGACAATGGCAAAGGCCATCTTTGTCGGTGACCACTCTTGGGCATGGCCCTACCACCCTTATGAGCTTTGGGCCTACACCATCTAGCCCTCTCTCCCCTCCCTTTGGCTGCATGTGCAAGTAGCCGCGCGTGCGGGTTAGGGTTTAGGTGCCATTTTGACACTGCCTGACCGTCGGATGGCTCTGCCATCGTCTGTATTTGACCACCAGAGTCCTCCACTACCTCTACTCCATCCTTGAATGTCGCCCCACGCCCTCCGCCCTTATGTGGGCGGTTGTAAACGCGAAATCGATGTTGTTGGGTGATGTTCACGGCCGATTTCGATGTCTTGCGGTCAGTTGAGTATTTCTCAGTTGTCGGCCGACCTTTAATTAGTGCATCCTTGAATTCTGGTCTCACCTGCCACTGATTATCATGATCTTTGTCTCGGCTGCCCTAGTGTGCTGCCATGGATCGCGAGTTTTGCAGCGTTGATTTTGACACCCCATTTGGCCGTGTGTAGTTCCGGCGCTTCTTAAAACCTCGGGACAACAGCTCTCTCAGCTAGGCAATAGTGTTGACCGCCGACTCCGCCACCGATGCCGCCACCGTCGTGTACTTGCTATCAAACGTCATGATTACGAGGTAGGGGAGCTTTGAACTCGTAATTTCATGATAGCATGCCTTGAATGAATAGCAGCATGCTAGGATATTATAATTCCATATTTTGGATATAAATCATGGCCTAATTGCATGATGCAAGAGAATGAAGTATGCTACATTGAGATGCATATGTCATGTATGTGAATTGTAAGCATGTTTTATGTATGTGTATAATGTATGCGCTAGTGATGGCTAGCGAATATGTTAGTGTGCTATGTATGTGTATGATGTACGTGCTAGTGATGGCTAGCGATTTTGAGTAAGTTATGTATGTGGACTGTGTGTGTGGGCAGAGGTATGTGCGATGGACGGTAAGAAGTGGTAAGGGTTTGGTATGAAGTTGGATGTGGATTTGGACGTGTAAGCACATGACGGAAGATAGAGAAAGTAAGTTTGAGGAGCGAGGATTTGAGATGGGTCAGTTTGGTTTGGAGTATACATCAGGGGTTCGGTAAGTAAGAAGACTTAGGCTTGGAGCCTTATGAGGGTTTATTAGACATCTTCTTAGGCTTGGAGCCTTATGAGGGTTTATTAGACAGTAAGAGCGTGCATAATTGTACAAGCATAACGTACAAATTATGAAGTGAAAAGTAAGTATAATAAGTGAGGAATTAAGTAAGAGGATGATAACAGGGATCTGCTGTGAGGAGCTCAGTTTGACGATGTAAGATATCTGATCGTAAGGTGGATGTCAGAGGATGTATGTGTACATAAGGATTTGTGTACGGTGAGTTATGTGTGACTTGGACGGGTAAGTGAAGTCTACTGCCCCAACGAACTAGGGTTCTAATCGGGCTCAGCTTCAATTTGATCAGTCAAGGACTGAGTTTGTGTGGCATAATTGTACCGCATAATATACTTAATTCAAACTTGAATTATGAGAAAGCTAATAATAGCGTTGTGAGTTTGAGACCTGAGGGTTCGTCGGATTAAGTTCCGTGTTTGAGCTAGCCGATAATGAATCGGTTGAGCACTTCTTGTGTCTTGCCATGGTGGTTATCCTGCGGGATTTTTGTCTGTGTGCTATATAGAGCACCGGATGTCTGATGCTCTGTTGAGAGCGATGTATGCTTTGTTTGGTCTGTGTGTTGTATTTAACCTAGACGTTTGATGCTCTCTTGAGTGCGCTGTAAGTTTCAGCCCTTCGTGGGCTCTATATGTTTCTGCCTATAGATGGTACTGTATGTTCTACCCAAGAGTGGCATTGTATGATTTTTGCCCAAGAGTGGCCCTGGCACTATAAGACCCATTATAGTGGGCAATTCTATGGCACTATAAGACCCCTTATGTGTGGGCAATTGTATGACCCCTTGTGTGGGTGTATGTTTGCGCGCTCAGGTAAGTAGTATCATGGATCTACTCTTACCTGTATGATCTTGTGCCCCATGAGCATAGGTGTACCTTACCTTCGGAAAAGTCCATGGCATTTAGTCACTCCCCGGAGGTTAAGGTGATGCCCCAATGGCATTCTTTTCCTTTTCAACGCTGGAGCTTATTAGCTGTAATGAGCTTCAGTGGTCGATAGTATGTATACGACTGTATGACTGAGTTTGTACGTTTCTGAGTAAGCATATGATGATGAGTATGTGCACGACTGTAAGATTGAGGATGAGTATGACTGTAAGAGTGTGAGTTTGAGCACGACTGTAAGAGTTTGAATATGAGTTCGATAGTAAGTGTAAGATTGTACGAGTAAGATCGTACGAGTAAGTGTAAGACTGTACGAGTAAGGTCGTACGAGTAAGTGTAAGATTGTACGAGTAAGGTCGTACAAGTACGTGTAAGCTGTATGAGTATGCCTTTGATGGTATGAGTAAGTTGTAAGACCCTGATTAAGGGTGTTCGTGTAAGTTTGGTTTGATGGTGTGTTATGTGTGCTTATTTGCATATGTATATGATTGTTATATGTTGTTTGCCTCATGTTGAGTTGCATGACGCATGATTTATGAACTTATTGAGTTCACCGTTTGGGATTTCCCCTACTGGGTATTTTCCTACTGAGTATGAAAATACTCACCCTACTTCTTTTAGCCCTGTTGTTCGGGAGGCTTTTGCAGGTTGTGTTAGAGAGCTCCTGGAGTTGGATGCTCATCTCTGCGGTGGATTGTTTCCCCCTCGACTCAAGTATATTTGGTGCCACGATCTAATGTATTTGGTGAGATTTAAGTGTTTATATCTTCTGGACTTTTAATTTAGATCAGATTAGACTGTTTATGGGACTTGTACTCGGGGACGCCTGGGAGTTATTTGTATTTAAAAATTCATGATCATGGTAATTTAGTCGTATGTTTGTTTTCGAGTAGCGCCTGAGGATATTTGATTTGGCGGTACGATGTTTAACCGTATGATGTTTTAAATTATAAACTATTTATACAGGTTTTGATTTTGTCATTTTGACTCTGATTTATTGTATAAAAAAATTTCTATGAGTTTTAAGAAAAAGGGATGAAAAATCTCGGGCGTTACATAGGAGGAGCCAATATAGCACCGTCGGGGTTGAGGTCGTGGTTGAGGTCGTAGGGTTAGGATAGGTAGAGCGACTTAGAGTTGTTATATATGTTTGCTTTGTAAACCAAAACATTTTGAGAACATTGTATCTAATTCACATATTATCCATAGATTTTCTAATCACTTGATGTGTGGATATTATTGTGATTTATATGTTGGTTGTGTGGAACATATGTGATGTTATACACGGATAGGGATTGCTTTTGATTTTAAGTAATCTAAAAAAAATAAATCTTATCTTTAAGTAGATTTCATCTTTTAGATTAAAGGGTATTTTGTCCTTTGAAATGACAAAATCATCTTGGTCATAGCCTACTTCAGTCGAAAAGTGAAGTGCGGGGATTTCTTCCTTGTAAAGGACAAAATCACTTTAAAGAGGATTTTATCTTTCAGAAGGACGAAATCAACTTAAAACTGATTTCATCCTTCAGAAGGATGAAATCAGAAAAAAAAAAAATGTCATGCAGGTGGCCAAAATGGACACCAATTTGGGAAATATTTTTTTCTCTTTGCAATTTTGGTAATTATTTTTTTAATATTATTTCAATAATTTTCCCTAAACCATTGCTAGCATCTTTATGACATTTATTTATTTTAAAATAATAATGTTATAATTCTTAAATAATTATTAAAGAAAATATTTTAGTGACACAAAGATTTCTACATGATAAAAATTTACTTCATGCTTTCAACATTGTTGATTAGTAGGGTTTACCTTTTCAAACCTCACTAATAAACAAAATTTCAACTATGAATAGATTCATCACTAGAGACCTTATCCTTTAAACATTGTTGATTAGTAGATTAGTAGAGCTCGCTTTTCTAGACCCCACTAATCAACAATTTTTTAATAATGAAATAGGTTTATCATGAGTCTTTACTTAGTTAGCGGTGGCAATTCACTCAATGTACTTCATTTTATGTAGTTAGTTGTTGGGTATAAATAGCTGGAGTTTTGAATTTCAAATTAATGTACTCCCTCCGTCTTACATAAATAGCTCATTTGGCAAAAAAAATTGCTCTATATTCATAGCTCCATTTTGTTCAATTTAAGTAATTAGGTACTTAAAAAAGAATATCATAAGTTTATTTTTCCTTATCTTAGATGTGGGTCTCACCATTCAATAAAAATCACAATTTTTACAAATATAACTATTCATATAAGATAGAGGGAGTACGAAGTTAGAGCCCTATCCTTGTCAATGAGATTCAAACTTAGAGAGCGGAGAGCTCTCTTAATTATTGTGTGTACTTGAGTATTGGTTAATGTGCGTAATGGAGTTGAATTTCCACTTGAGTTCATCAATAAATCAGATCCTTCTTCTCTATTCTTATTTTCATTTTGTTTTTTTTACAAGTGTTTCCAATTAGAGCTTTTGAACTATTTAAGGATTGAGCTGCATCTTCAACAACATGATTCTAATGTGCAATAACTTAATATGTATTTCCAAGATTTTCTTCAAGAGATGTCTCAAGATACTACTTAAATTCATGATCCTCAGCAAGGAACTAGTGTTTGATGAAATGCTCTAAGTAACTAGTGTTCAAGGAAATGTTCCAATAGGATTTGCCATTTATGAGCAAATTGATCTTTGCAGGACCAATGATCGACAAAATATTTCACATAAACCACAAATTGTTATTGGAGCAAAAATGAGTGATGAAGATGAAATTCCTATTAGGCAGGGTAGAAGGTATGATAGAGGTCATCTTGTTCAAAATTATGGTGATTATGTTGCATCCAATTTTCAGTCAAAAATAGAACTCTCTACTTTTCACGGACATCTTTGTATTGCAAATTTCTTAGATTGGTTAGTAGAAGTGGAACACTATTTTGTCATTATGGATGTTCTAAAAAAATGTTCGTGAAGATCGTTGCATATAAACTAAAAGGGGAGGTTCATTGCAACTTTAAAATTGATTGGGCAAAGCTCCTATTCAATCATGGAAGAAAATGAAACATTTGTTATGAGCTAAATTTCTACCTCTTGATTATAAGCAAATCCATTTCCAACAACTCCATAACTGCCGACAAGGTGTTCGGACTGTGAGGGACTATCAATGTGAATTTTAAAGACTCCTTGAACATAATAATATGCATCAATCTATCATCAAATTCATTATCAATTTGCATTGGAACATCCACAACAAAGTAGTGATCCAGCCAGTGTATTCTTTTGTGGTGGCTCAACAACTAGCTTTAAGAATAGAACAACATTTAGACCAGCAAAGGGGCCAGTAGTCTGGTGGAACAAGAGTTATCTCACTTCACATAATTATGCTAAAGGGAAAGGAGTTTTTGTTGAGAGCTAAGTGGTCGTAATTGAACAACGAGATGGTACTTTAAATCTGCCAAAGTATGGGCATGGGTTAACAAAGTTTAATACAAAGCAAACAAAGGGCAATTATTATCTTAATTAAATCAACAAGTCTGTTTGCACCTCCAAAGTCAACAATTTATTACAAATGTTGACAATATGGTTATATTTCTAATAACTATCCTCAATGTCAGTATTAATGTACCATGGAAATTTTATTAACAAAAAATTTGCACTACCCAAGTCATTGGCGGGACATCTAGATGTGCTCAAATTTTTGTTAATAAAATGGAAGTGAATGGGATCCAGGTTCTACCTCCAAACCCTATTGCCACTGTGGAGATTTCCTAGAAAGAAGCATGCTCTCTATCCGGCCAAAGGTATTTGCCTCAGCGAATAGGACCTGTACATAGGAGTGGTAACATCCAAGCCAGCTCATCAAGTAAGGGTGCTTCAATACTACTAAACTTAAAGATGGCTAAACTCGAAGTAATAAAATATATTATTTTTAAATTACAATGAATGTAATTAATTATTGGTTTATATCACACGTGATTTATATTTTTGAGAACTACAAATTTTAAACACATAATACATATATGTCCCTGTATGATATGTATTAAAAACTAGATATATCATAGAAATAGGATTCAATAAGATACATACATATATAGTGCTGTCAAGTTAAAAAATGAGATATATTATACTATGTATCAAACATATGTCAATTATTAGACAATATGTTATGGTAATATTATCTACTCTCAATATGTTTAACAAATTATGATATATCATTTCAAAATTTATGTAGACTAAAGTTTGAATCCATAGAAATGAGAATCTTACAAAACTTTTGTAAACATGTTTTTAACATTGACTCATGGAGTCTCTTTTCTCTTTATAAGATAAAGGTAGGTTATATTCATTTGTGATGGGTCCAAGATGGCAAGACTCTATGTTCCCACTACATTATGTGGTGCTTGATAATCATTATTCATTAAGAAGCATGAGATACAAACATACCCAAGACGTTGTTCCCTACAATCTGAAACAAAAACTAAGGTGAGTCTTAACTCAAAAACAAAATCTCATATAATGGATAACATTGATTGTATATTTAGCTCCCATATTTTCATACATGCTCAATCAATAATGACATGTGATATGATATATACTCAGGAATTGGGTGTATACTAAGACTCAAGTGGATCCTAATTCGAGCAAGTGTGCTACGAGCACATAAATTTGTCAAAATTAAATATGAGAATATTATTCCTATTCTAAATTTGTCATGTATATGTGCGCATTATCCTTCAATATGGCTTGCTTAAGTGATATTTTAAAATAAAAGGTGATTAATTCTTGATGGCTTTTAACGTAGTTGCCATTGATAACAATGACATTTATGAAGAGATTGACTCTTACATGCATGATTGGGGATTTTAATTTGTTTGAAAATATCTTGACCTTGCTTTAGCAATTTTTGTGTAGTGCATGTTTTAAATATTGAGTGCAATTCAAGCCTAGGTTTGCCTTCTAATAATATTTGTTTGAGCTCAAGTTTTGAGTTCAGTGATTTAGTTAAGTTGGTAGTCTCGAGCTCGTTTAAGGTTTGAGTTGAGTTCGAGCCAAGTTCCCAGACATTGAGTTCGAGTTACAAAGAGTCTAGAACTTTACTCAACTTAGCTCGTTAGCTTGGCCTTGCAGCAAGTCCCTCTTCCATGCCACTTCTGATGTCCCCTTCTCTTTTATTCGGCCATGTACACATTCTCGTGAGCGGTCCTTTTTTACCAATTGTGCTTCTAGTATTTCATTGTGGTGTTTGATAATTGTGTGCTTCATTCTTTCTTTTGGGGGTGTCATATATTAATATTTATGAGTGACTATTTTGGACTTCTCACAACCTTGGGATGCCTAGCGAAATTTGTTGTATGGCTATATGTATTTTAATGGATTGTTCCATTGCCCCTGTGGGGCCTTTGTAAAAGAAAAAAGGCATGACACATGCTAAAAACTAGAAGGACTATAAGGATGAAATAGAAAAAAGCATTCATTTTCACACTGTTTAGTTTCCATAAGATGAAAAGGGGGCTCCCTTTCCTTTTCTAGCACCACTTGTATGTACCAACTGTTGACTAAGTTAACTGAGAGATAATGTGGCCTTTAGGAAAATCTTAGGGCCATAGTTGATATGCAAGTGGAATACTCTCACACGCTTGGCAGTACATGAACCATATAATCATACAAAATTATATTGATATATGGTTATCCAAAGCATTTTGATGGTCCCATTTATTAATAAATATATGCTTTTATTCAAAGCCAGGTCACATCCCCCACTAACAAACACTTGGAAAACAGCAATATATTCTTCTCCAACCATTAACAACAAACTGGTTGTCTAAATGGCAGAACGTACATTTTTTGTAAGAACATCTATATATATCTCCATTTTCAGATAATTTAGTACTCTTTTATCATGTGAGGAGTTCAAACTGAGACTTCTTTGACATGTGGTAATCATAATAGGCACTAGATTATCAATTCACTGTTGTATTTTGGTTTAGAGGAATCTTTTTGTGACTCCCACCAGTGCTGCTTTAGTGGAAAAAGAAGAGGGCCACCGAAAAGCAAGAAATTCTCATCATGAAAGCTAGAAATTAACAGCCACCGATTTGACGTCCCAACATAAGAATAATTTCGTGTTGTTTGTCCTCCAATTCCTCCCCAGCTTCTTTCCTTCATTTTCCGTCATCGAGTCAACCTCATCTCATCTTTTGGAATATCTTTGTACATACTAGTAGTTACAGAGAAACAAAGTGAGGCCCCATTTATAGGAAAACTTTTTGATCATCCTCCATTAAAAAGAGACATCGATCTTCGGATCAATGGTACATATACTAATGTATGTTAGCTTATATAATATGTTAGTATATATACACTAATATAAGCTAGTTTATGTGCCTTCTAATCAACGGCCTTCATTCAGGGTATCCTGGCAGAGGACAAAAAATCTTCTCCATTTCTATCGTTCATTCATTCGCCTCTATCTCTTTTGCATAAGTATATAACACTGCTACTTCAGCTGCTAGCTCCTCATCAGCTAATCACCATCCTCTTCATTGTAAGGCATGCAGCCATGAAGATTGACCGTTTTGCACGTGTAGACATCTGGGATCAGCAGGAGCCGTGTTTAGCTTTGGGATGCAAGAGCCTGCGCCAACATGCACCCAAGCTGAGCAGCAGCACGGTTATGGCTGCTCTGGACGTTAAGAGCTTCATCAAGCTTAATCAGAGTAGGCCCACGACAACCTCTGGTCCCGTGGCCACTTCCACTGACCACCATAGCAAAGCTGGTGCAAGTCTGGTATACCATGGCCTTCTCTCTCCTCTAGTTTGATCAGTTCTGTACAAAAGTGCTTGAAAGACAACATTATTCATGCAGAGTGAGGTTCAAGCTGGAGGAACAAGGTGGAACCCGTCCCAGGAGCAGATACGGATCTTGGAGATGCTGTACCGAGAAGGGATGAGAACTCCCACCGCTCAGCAGATCGACCAGATCACAGCCCAGCTGGGGAAGTACGGGAAGATTGAAGGGAAGAATGTGTTCTACTGGTTTCAGAACCACAAAGCAAGAGAGCGGCGGAAGCATAAGCGCAGATCCCTCGTTCGGGCTTTGTCCACCGCTATGGAAGCTAAAGTAAATTCTAAGGACTCACACATGACATGTGATTGCTTTATGATTGTTAATTTTTACTCACTGAGGATTTGAAATCATATCTAAAATCACATGAGTGGCAGGAAGAAGCTGGAAAAGATGATGGAAGCTACTATAAAAGAAAGTGCAGAAGCTGGGCGTTTAAGAGTTTGGAAGAAGGTAGCAGAGAAGATGGGAGTAGGACTCTGGAGCTGTTCCCGCTACATCCAGAAGGGAGGTGAATCAATTAAGCAGGGTGGCTTGAGGTTCATCTGATTCATTGCAATCCTATCAGTATCAAATTCCTCCCCCTGTCTCATATTAATTTAAAATACCAAGGTTTTGAAATACGATGGCCGTGCGCATCGGTCTTTCCCATTGCTTAAGCTTTGTGTTGAGAGTAAAGCCACGAAGAATTCCATGCCTTTTGGATTCTTTATTTGGTTGTTATTTCTTCAATAATGTCTTACTTCCTCTAAAAATTTAATATTTTTTGTTGTTTTTGTTGGGTGGCGTCAAAGAAACCTTAATAGATAACCCTTGGGCGGAGGCACAAAATTTCGATTTTTAATCTCTTCAAAGAAGATTGACATGCAAATTAATAATATATACATGTATAAGCAATAATATCTACCTTATAATTAATAATCAATCAATTAAAATTAATTTCAAGGGCTAATCGCATACTAACTTTTAGGGGCTGAGCCCCAAGGGCGTAGCCTATGCACCCACAAGTAAAAATATATTCTTTGTGATATCAATTTAATTATAGAAAAGGGAGATATGAAATACCTCTTTGAAGAATTGATGAATGAGATCACTTTAAACCCTAGCACATGGAGGGGAAGAGATCACCTCAAGCCAAGCCTCCTCTTAGCGTGCACAAGCCTGCAATTGATAGCCTTCTTCAAGTTGCTCGCAGCCCGAGATGAGGGCCTAATGCACAAAGGGTGAGAGAGACTTAGAGATGGAGACTCCTCCCTTGATCATCAACCAAAGAAGGAAGGAGAAGGAGGGGTGGCGGCTCAACCCAAGGAGAGGGGAGTCACGGCTAAGCCAAAGGGAGAGAGGACAAAGGGGGGTGGCAATTGTTGACAAAAAAAAATCAAAATCAAAATTCAAAAGCCAAGATTTTGGAGCTTGACTAGCTCCGAGTAAGACTAAATTTTTGAATGGACAAAGTCTAAAGAAAAAAAAAAGTAAAGAAGTAAAATTTAATCTTACACTTATAGGAATGGACTAAGGCTTTTTACAAAAAAATTAGGTGAGGACCTAATGAGACCTCCTTATACTCAAAATTAAATAGCTAAAAGAGGTTTTGTAAGCCTCACGTAGCCACATCGAAATAAAAAAATCCAAATTGCAAAGGGTTGTGTAAGATCTTAAAATTTTCACAACAAAATAGCCATAAAACATAAATAAATAAAAGGTTAGGTAAGACTCGTGGGTCCCATGTTAAGTCTTATTTTATAAAAAAAATGTGTTCAGCCATAAAAAAACTAAAATGGCTAGGAACACAAAAAAAATGTGTGTAAAGAAAGTGATGAACTGGGGGGAGACTAAGTCAAAGGTATAATACTGAGACTTCTCTTATTACTTTCAAAACTACCTTCACCACATTCCTACTTCCCACTAACTCACTCTCCACCTCCCCACAAACTACCCCCACAACTCATCCCACTATCTTATTCCCCACATCCCACTAACTCACTCTCCACTTCTCACAAATTACCCTTCCAACTCACCCCTCCATTACTTTGCTTAACCGTACAACCCCCAAAGCTATAAATACTCTTTCATTTTCATGAGAAAGAGGCTTTTGGCTTTGAAGTCTATAGAACTTCCAAAAAGAAATCTAGAAGTCCATCATGCACCAAAATAAATTTAAATCCTAAAAAACCTTAACCTTTTGAAAGTTGAAGAAGTTCAAGGAATTATAATACAAACAGAAGCACATAAGAAGGAAGAAGAACTTATGCAAGAGGAGTTTTCATCTTCAAAAAGAATTTTTCTTGTTTTCTTCTTCTTCTTTTTTTAAAAAAATTGAAAGTTGTAGCCACTTCTTTTAACAATTCTCTTTTTTTATTTTAATAAATTTCAAGTTGTTTCTTTCATTTTTGCCTTCTAATCGAAGGGTTTCGAAAATTGATTAATCACCACTACTCACTTTAAAGTGTAAAGAGTAGTTTTGATTATTTAAGAGAAGGTCATCCTACATAAAAAAAAGGTTCTTATCTATCTCTTCCAAGGAAAGATCATCCGATCCATTCTCTTGACTTGTGCATAGGGAACTACAGAAATCTCCCAACCAATTTTTGGTTGCCCTCTTCACATGGGGAAGGGAGGGATGAGTGGGGAGAGAGGTATGAGTGGGGGGGAGAGGAGGCTTCATGCCCTTTTTTATACTTAGGGCATCCTCTTCCCTTGTTGGGCTTGAACTCAAGGCCCAACAAGTCTCTTCCAACTGGCTTTCTCATAGTGTCTCATTCAAGGTTATGGGTTTAAGTACGTACATGAGCCCATAGAGGCCTAACACACCCTTCATGGCCATGCCCATTGGGGGGGGACCCCTAGTGAGTTCATGTGGGTCCTACACTATATAGAACACATGTTTGAGGGCCCACAAAATGATATGCATAGTGATTCAGGCCCACCAAACAAATGTGACAACTTGTTATAGTTCGTGGGTCCATGCCCACGTACCTAGACCCCTTAAACATGAACCAGTTCACCCTAACCCATTATTATAGGACCAATATGGGCAGATCAAGCCCGTAACTTGGTCCAACATTGTTTTATTTTGTTGTTGTTTACTTCTTATTCTCTCCTTATTACCCCATATCTCTCTCTTTATTTTCCTTCGTTTCTTCCTCTCACGCTGGCAGCAACACCGTCACTTCCACCCCCAAGCCTTGAGGAGAAGAAGAAGAAGTGATAAAGGAGTAATTATGCACTGTTGTGACCAATGCGGCCACCCTACCTCGGGTCATTGGGAAGAGGAGGAGAAGGTAGTGGTAGTGGGAGAGAGGAACATGGCAGTGGGAGAGAGGAACATGGACTGGGAAGAGGGTGCCAATGCCAAGCTATGCCAGTGACGACTCTAACCTTGTGCCAGGCAGGGGACAACTTTGGTATTGATGTGGGAGAAGGAAGACTGGGGTGGGTCTGTAAGAAATATTTATATAAAGAAAAGGATATAAGGGGAAGGAGGACTAGGTAGTACAAGAGATTTTGTAATCATATCACACTATTATATAAAGTATAAATTGGGTGACTATAGAATTTTTATTTTTAGAATATCTTACCTATATTTATTACCCTTAATTTTTATTTTACCTTTATTTTATAATTTTATTTTCTATAATACAAGTATGAATTAGTACGTGATTTGAAAAAAATTTAGTAAAATTATTTACTTAGATTCTTTCACATGTTAACATAATACTAGAGGTTGATGTAGCATAAACCTAATTTTTTAGGCTATGTTGATTTAAACTTTGTAATGTTATATCTTGCACTCTTGAACTTAGATTAGTGCATTCTTTGTATAGGTAGAAAACACTCAACAAGTTCTATCAAATAAGATCTCACATGAATATGTTTTTTCAAAGTTTTTTTATGGACCCCACTTATAAAATACACTTTTCAATAATATATTTTTTTACATGTTACACATGATTGGATTCACATATTTTTTATGCCCTTGGAAAACTCCCAAATAACTCTATTAAATTAGACCCTTTGCCAAACTCATCTTGAAATATGAATAGTATGCTCTACAACACAAAGTCCTTCAGCGTCATTGTCTTCGCCGACCTATGACATAATTATTAGCTTATGTAATTTGAAGTCAAAGTTGTCTATTATAAGTGTATTTGGGTCAATATAAAATTTTTGTATATAATTTATAGTCATTATGTTCCTAAAAGTATGTATTGTAATTATAGCATGCAAGAGAGACTTTTGTTCAATACATACTTTAATTTTAATTTATTTTATTTTGTTCAATATTTTAAAAAATAGTGTTATCTCTCTCTTGCCCTTCTTATGTATAACATGTACATGTATTTAACTTCTTTATTAAACCTCTATGCAAGATCTAGTATGGTGCAAAATTGATCTATCCTGTGTGGATGAATGCACAAAGAGTCGAACTATGATCAGAGGGAGCATGGAGTGTGAGCGTTTGAATAGATTCATAGACATGAACCACTTTTTTCAACGAAAACTATGACATGAAGTTACTTTGCTCCTCCCTTTGAGCTTGATCATGCTCCAGGAGTCAGCTAATTGAACAAAGGTTGAATACTCCACAAACATATTTGGAACGATTGAGGCTGCATGGGTAAAAATGCTCAAGCGACTTTGTTGGTGTGGTCATCGGTGCCTGGAAAACATGGTTAGGGGTGGAACTACATTATGTCAGCGGTTGTGACATTTGTGATTTTCATATGAAACCCGTGTTTGAAATTTTTTTTAAAAAAAAGAACAATAGTTCTTTTATTTTTTGATGTATATATATATATATATATATATATATATATATATATATATATATATATATATATATATATATATATATATATATATATATATATATATTTGTGTGTGATTTACTTAAATGTTCTCAGGTTGAATTCCGGTGATAACCTATCTAAAGTGTTGACAAACTCCTGTCATAAAGATAGTATTACTAACTAATAAAATCAAGAAAGTAGCAATAATGATAAATATGGACTTTATTTTTTATTTTTATAAAAAAGAAGTTTTTGTCGATGGGCATTGACATATCAATGACATTACTGATGAAAATCAGGGTTGTTGATAAGGTTTGACGTGTTGGTCAATCTACTGATAAACTACAAGAAACATTGTCAGTAGCCTTCGACATGTTGATGTTATGGAACAATTTTACTAATGGGTTTGAAATTGCACTCAAAAATGGTTTCAAGCAGTTTTAGAGGTGATTATGTACTAAAATTTAGTTAATTATTTTCCATATAAATACCCTTGATAATCCTTGACCCAAATATTTTGGATTTTTTTACTTTGGGCATGTCAAAGTCAGAAGAAAAGGGGGAGAAAACTGAACTCATGGAGCCCTTGGCATTGTTGTCGGATAAAAGGTCAAATTACTAATCTCTCTAATTTGACTTAGAAATGCATGTATGAAAAAGATTATGTCATCTCTTGATATGAAAGCATGAAAAAGTGGATTTTTATGATTGTATGTCATAATGATGTTGAAGAATTATAATTTATGTGTTTTATGATCATTTGATGACATATATCATTGTTTAGCATTCAAGAAGATGTTTATATCAAGAAATATATTTTTAAAATGCTTTAGAGTAATTTTTGGACAACCGTGACATTTTATGTTGCCTTTTCTATTGTTGGCACGACCACTGACATGTCAATGATGTCACCGGTGAAATGAGGAGATGAAAATACTAGCATTGACATGCATCGATTTATCGGTGAACAACTAATAGGTCATCGACATTGAGGTTGACACTTCGGTGAGGCTTCAACAAGGAAGATTGTTCTATGTCAACCCACTGTCAGTGAGGGTTCAACATGTCGGTGAGTCAACCAATGAGCAACGGTGATCTAGCTGACACGTCGGTGGGTCACATATGGGCATCAATTACCTAGCCGATACGTTAGTGGGTCTACTGACAATAAGTCAGCTTTGGGTAATTTTTAGCATGAAATGCTATATGTGTTAAGCTATTATTATAAGATATAATTGTTATGCCCCTTTATAGCCCCTTGACCTAAACCCCACCAAAAAGGAATGACAAGGGTGTGATGAGATGAGTTATAACCAAACCCATGCTAGATAGAAGTACACAACACCCTTTTTGTGCAAAAGCAATTACCAAAAAATAAAAGAAATTTATTGAAATTGTCGAGTATAACTATAAACATTCTCACACCCACATATAAGTTCATAAGCATAAGGGAGTATCAAGCTTTCTCAAAAAGTAATAAACAAGTTCATGCAATCAAATAAAAGGCTCTCCCACAACTGTCAAGTCTCATAGTTACACTATAAATCAACTAAAGACTATCACAAAATATGTGAACTATCCCCACTCTGTCCTTATCTAATCTCCTCTGTGGTCATGAAACAAATCATCCTGAGTACCTGCATGACACAATCAGCGGTAGACTTAGGGTATTTATTGGCTTGGTTTAGAGCGTAAGTTGAGGGGATTGTTAGACAGTAAGAGTGTGCATAATTATACAAGCATAACATACAGATTATGAAGTGAAAAGTAAGCATAATAAGTGAGGTATTAGTAAGAAGGTGATAACTGGGTTTGGCTCGAATGAGCTTAGTTTGATAACATTTGTGTAAGATATTTTGGCCATAAGGTGGATGGCGGAGATTGTATGAATAGGTAAGATTTTGGTGTACGGTGTGTTATGTTGTAAGATGAACGGGTTAAGTGAAGTCTACTGCCCTAACGAACTAGGGTTTCAGATCGGGCTCAGCTTTGGTTTGATCAGTAGAGCACAGTATGTTCGAGAGTTTGTGTGACATAATTTTACCGCATAACTTAATTAAAACTTAAATTATAAGTAAAGCTAATGATAGCATCATGAGTTTGAGACCTGAGGGTTTCAACGGATTAAGTTTCGTGTTTGAGCTAGCCGATAATGAGTCGGCTGAGCATCTCTCATATCTTGCCATGGTGTTTATCCTACGGGATGTCTCTGTTGAGAGTGGTGTACATTTCCAATTTAGTCTGTGTGCTGTATGAAGCCCAAACGTCTGATGCTCTATTGAAAGCGATGTATGTTTTCAATTTGGTTTGTGTACTGTATTAAGCCCAGACGTTTGATGCTCTATTGAGAGCATTGTATGATTTTTGCCTAATAGTGGCACTGTATGATTCTGCCCAAGAGTGGACCTGGCACTATAAGACCCATAATGGTGGGCAATTGTATGGCACTATAAGACCCCTAAAGTGTGGGCAATTGTATGACCCCTTATGTGTGGGTGTTTATGTTTGCACACTTAGGTAAGTAGTATCATGGACCTGCTCTTACCTGTTTGATCTTGTGCCCCATGAGCATTGGTGTGTCTTGCCTTCATAAAAGTCCATGGCGTCTAGTTACTCCCCGGAGGTTAAGGTGATGCCCCAGTGGCATTCTTTTCCATTTCGATGCTGGAGCTTATTAGTTGTAATGAGCTTCAGTGGTCGATAGTATGTGTACGACTGTAAGAGTATGTGTATGAGCATGACTATAAGAGTATGAGTATGAGCACGACTATAAGAGTATGAGTATGAACACGACTATAAGAGTATAAGTATGAGCATGACTGTAAAGAATATGTTTCTGTGTAAGACTGTAAGAGTATGATTTTGAGCAAGACTGTAAGCGTATGCTTATGAGTATGATTGTATGAATTAGGTCGTACGAGTAACTATAAGCTTGTACGAGTAAGGTTGTACAAGTATGTGTAAGCTGTATGAGTAAGTGTATGATTGTTTTTGAGCAAGACTGTAAGCGTATGCTTATGAGTATGATTGTATGAATTAGGTCGTACGAGTAACTATAAGCTTGTACGAGTAAGGTTGTACAAGTATGTGTAAGCTGTATGAGTAAGTGTATGATTGTTTTTGAGCAAGACTGTAAGCGTATGCTTATGAGTATGATTGTATGAATTAGGTCGTACGAGTAACTATAAGCTTGTACGAGTAAGGTTGTACAAGTATGTGTAAGCTGTATGAGTAAGTGTATGATTGTACAAGTAAGTTTGTAAGACCCTGATTAAGGGTGTATGTGTAAGATCGGTTTGATGGTATAATTTTAGCATGATGATATGCATGATTGTATTCGTATTCTTATGAGCATGATTATGATATGCTTGTTTGCTTCATGTTTGAGGTGCATAAACACATCTATGTATGGACTTACTGAGTTCACTGTTTAGAACTCCCCTACTGGGTATTTTCCTACTAAGTATAAAAATACTCATTACCCTATTTTTTAGCCTCATTGTTCGGGAGGCTTTTGCAGGTTTGTGTCGGAGAGCTCCTGGAGATGGATGCTTGTTTCCGCGGTGGATTATTTCCCTTAAACTCATGTATATACTTGACTCACTGCGAGTATTATTTATGCCACGATCTCTTGTATTGGGTGAGACGAGAATTAAGATTATGTATTCTGGACTTTTAGTTTGGATTAAACTGTGGACTGTTATGGGACTTGTACTGAGGGATGTCTGGGAGAGATTTGTATTTAAAGTATATGATCATTGCAATTTATTCGTACGTTTATTTTCGAGTAGCTCCTGATGATATTTGGTTTAGTCGTATGATGTTTGATTGAATGAGAAAATTTTGTATGAGAAAAACTAATGTGTGATATTTTAAATTATAAAACTACTTTTATAGGTTTTGTATTTGTCATTTTCCCCGATTTACAGTTGTTATGTTGTAAAACTTTTCCGTGAATTTTAAGGAAAATGTATGAGAAATCTCGGGCATTTCAGATGGGACCATCATTGGATTCTAGAAAGAGAATCATGTTGGATTGCCCAATTTACTCAAACCTGAATATGAAACTTTTATCATCATTCCAACTATAGTATAACTTCTTCTAATTGGTTGATTCAAAATAAGTTATCCCTCATTACTTACCATAATCAAATGGGTGTTTATCTACTATGTTCGTATTATATGAATCCATACCTTTTGCTTTTAATTGGTTATTCCAAATTCAATAGTTTCCTATTTCACTAAAAAGATATGTGAACTTGGTTGGGTACTTACCCAACAAAAATGCGAGTTGGGCTGAAGATATTTGGGCCCTATATTAGGGCCAGGCCTTAAATTTTTTAGCCCACATTAAATAGGGTCAGACTATGGGCAAGTAATTTTGTAGGCCAGTTTGGCCCATCCTCAAGTATTAAAATAATTATTTTTATATTTTTAATAGTCTGACATAGGACAAAAGGGAAGGAAAAAAAAGTTACATAATTTAAGGAAGTTTAGGAGATTTTAAACTTGTAAGTCATCATGATTAATTATAAATGACCCCACCAAAAGGTGAATGGTATATGAGAAAGGCTGAGAAATAAGCTAGTGGGCTACGGTCAGGGCTCAGCTCCAACCTAGCCCAATTTCAGCTTCAATCCTCATCTTGTAACACCCCGTTTTTCGATTACGTCTAACCAAAGGGGTTAGAGGTAGTTAGTAATTTTTTTAATAAATTATAGACAATTTTAACCATTGAAACCTCTGTGTTTGAGTAGAGCTCGAAGAAACGAGCGTAACGAAATAAAGAACGGGTGAAACGGAGGTCAGGACTGGAAGTTACAACCTTCGAGAATCGTAGAAAATAGGTGGGACCCATTAAAAAGAGCACAATTTATTACTTTAATAAGTTGTATCGAAGGACTCATCGATACGAGTCCAATGGTACCTAGAACGCGCGAATCCGAATTTGGGGTAGGAAGTTACGCGCGTTTGAAATTTTGTTTTAAAAAGAAAAAAAAGAAAACAAATTAGCGCAGTGTGCTTGCGACGGACGTGCGCGAGGCACGCGCGGCCGCGACGCACAGTCGCCACATGCATTATGTGCGGGCGACATGCTGCATGCGTGCAGTGCGTAACGGCGGGCGGCGCCGTGGTTTAAAAATCGTGGTTCTACAGTTTTTTAGCCTGGCTCGCCTATTTATACCCCATTTGGATTCAATTTTCAGCAATTCGCCTCCTCCTCCGTTTCTGACCATTTTGAGGCCGATTAAGGTCGTTCAAGACCAGTTTCCTACTAAATCGAGTGTGCTCTACTCAATGGAGTGGTCATTTCTTTAAGTTGGCAATCGTATGAGGAGGAAACTCCCCAAGACAAGGAGAGGTTCTGCCTGTTATCTTCGAGTACCAACCAACTTCGTTTTCTCTGTTTCTGGCCATCTTAACTCCGATTTAGTTGATTCAAGAGGCGTTCTTGACTAAATCGAGTGTGTTCTACGTGATGGAGGGTTCCGTTTTCTGAGTTGGTGATCATATGAGGAGGAAATACCCCGAGACTAGGAGAGGCCCTACCCGTCATCCTCAAAAATCAGAGTAAGAAAAAGAGACCCGGAGCAAGACGGGGTTCTGTCCGTAGTTACCAAGTCTCAACAAGAGAAACAATCTAGAGTAGGTGAGGTTCTGTCCACTGCTCTCGGATGCAGAAAATAAGAAGAGTCTCCGGTAAGAAGAACATTCGTACGTAGTCTTTCAGTGCAAGACGAGGAACATATAAAGGCTAGAAGAAGCTCTTTCTACTACCTTCGGATCTGAGGGGAGGATGCCCAGAAGGAGCGAGTGTAACGACCCATTTTTCGGTTACGCTTAACCCGAGAGGGTTAGGGGTAATTCAGTAATTTGAGATTAATATTAAGGGTTTTTATTAGATGAAATATTCGTAGCTAGGTAGAGCTTGGCATAACGAGCCTAACGATTTGAAGAACGTGCGAAATAGAGGTCGGGACCGGAAATTACGATATTTAAGAAACGTAGAATATAAGTGGGACCCACTTGGAAATAGTATATTTTGCTGCTTTAAGTGGGTTTTTATCGAAGGGCTCGACGATACGAGTCCAACGGTACCTAGAACGCGCGAATCCGATTCCGGGGTAGGAAGATACGCGCGTTTGAAGTTTTGGATTTAAAAATAAAAATAAAAAAAGAGAAATGGCGCGCGGCCGCGAAACCGCGCGCGCCCGCGGTAACGCGGTCGCAGCGTTTCTGCGGCGCGGGTGTGACCCGCGTAACGCGCAAGCCACACGTTACCGCGGGCGCCGCCGCCCAAAACCAGCGGCGCAGCCGCGGTTTCGGCGCGGCTCGGGGGCTATATATACCCCATTCTATTCCGATTTTCAGGCAGAACTTCTCTACCCCCGTTTCTGACCGTTCTGAGGCCGATTAAGGCCGTTCAAGACTCATTTCCTACTAAATTGAGTATGCTCTACGCAATGGAGCTGTCTGTTCTTCGAGTTGGAGACCGTATGATGAGGAAACATCCCAAGACAAGAGGAGGTCCTGCCCGTTATCTTCATGCACCGACGAACTTTGTTTTCTCTGTTTCTGGCCATCCCAACTCCGATTTAGTCAACTCCGATTTAGGCGTTCTTGACTAAATTGAGTATGTTCTACGCGATGGAGGGTTCCATTTTCTGAGTTAGCAATCGTATAAAGAGAAAACGCCCCAAGACAAGGAGAGGTTCTACCCGTACCGACTAACTTTGTTTTCTCTGTTTCTGGCCATCCCAACTCCGATTTAGTCTATTTAAGAGTCGTTCTTGACTAAATCGAAGGTGTTCTACGCGATGGTGGGTTCCATTTTCTGAGCTGACAATCTTATAAGGAGGAAATGCCCCGAGATTAAGCAAGGCCCTGCCCGAACACCAAAATAAGAAAAAGACACCCGAAGTAAGATGGGGTTCTATCCGTAGATACTGATATTGTATGGGTTATGATAGAAGTAAGCATTTCTGATCTTCCGTACAGCATGTGCTAAGTTATGATGTGTGTTATGCTACGATATATATATGTCATACTATGTGCCTATATACTATGCTATGTACCTATATGTCATGCTATGTGCCTATATGCTATGCTATGTGCCTATATGTCATGCTATGTGCCTATATACTATGCTATATACCTATATACTATGCTATGTGCCTATATGTCATGCTATGTGCCTACATGTTATGCTATGTGCCTATATGCTATGCTATGTGCCTATATGCCATGCTATGTACCTATATGTCATGCTATGTGCCTATATACTATGCTATGTGCCTATATATTATGCTATGTGCCTATATACTATGCTATGTACCTATATGCCATGCTATGTGCCTATATACTATGCTATGTGCCTATATGTCATGCTATGTGCCTATATACTATGCTATGTGCCTAGATGCCATGATGTATACTTATATGACGTGTGTGGTCTCGCTCTAGGGTAGGGCGAGACGTGTAATTTGTGTTCTCGGTCTCGGCTCAGTGATAGAGCGAGACGTGTATGTGTAGTTTTGATCCCGCTCGGTGGTAGAGCGAGATGTATGTTTTTGGTTTATTAACTTCCGCTTCACTCTGATATATGACGAGTTTTTATACACTCCGACTAAATATTCGGAGATATGTATTTTATATGCATGATTTTGTGATGCTTGTTGTATGTAGTAGCCATTAGGCAGAACTACGTTCGGATCCGATCGTATTGGAATAATATCCAATACGTACGTAGGCAACCAACGGCAAGGCAACGTTGGCCCGATCCAAATCATTATAATAATATGTTTTATCTTGTTTTACACGCGACGAACTATGAAGCTTCGTCGTGTGTACGTGTTTGTTACAACCTAAGTCTACGTACGAGGAAGCCTTAAAGCTCCGTAGTGCATAGACGAACGTTGTACCTCTCGCACTCAGACGATGATTCCTGGCTTAAAGAAAAAGGAAAATTTCCTATTAGTGATTTGTGGGCCCGGCTCGGGTCGGGTCGTTACAGCGAGTAACTCTGAATACCGATACCTTACAAGACATGATGGGAGTAAGCATTTCTGATCTCCAGTTTTAATTATAGAACGACATGTGCTAGTTATGATGTGTGTTATGCTACGATCCATATGCTTGTTATGCTTATATGCCATAATGTGTGCTTATATACCATGATGTGTGCCTTATATGTCATGATGTACACTTATATGCTATGTTGTGTGTGGTCTCGCTCTAGGGTAGAGCGAGACATGTAATATGTATTTTTGGTCTCGGATCAGTGATAGAGCGAGACGTGTATATGTGGTTATGATCTCGCTCAGTGGTATAGCGAGATGTACAATTTCATTGATTTATTAATTTCCTCTTTACTCCGATAAATTACGAGTTTTAGTATGATTTCGACTCAATTTCAGTATATATGTATTTTAATGTATATGATTTTGTGATGTATGATGTATGTAGTAGCCAGTAGGCAGAACTATGTTCGGATCTGATCATGTTGGAATAATATCTAATACGTACGTAGGCAACCAACGACAAGGCAATGTTGGCCCGATCCAAATTAATTATTATATATGTTTTATTTTATTTTACACGCAATGAACTATGAAGCTTCATTGTGTGTATGTGTCCGTTACAACCTAAGTCTATGTATGAGGAAGACTTGAAGCTCCGTAGTACGTAAACGATTGTTGTACCTCTCGCACATAGATGATGATTCCTGACTCAAAAAAAAAGAAAACTTTCTATTAGTGATTTTGTGGGCCCGGCTCGGGTCGGGTCGTTACACATCTCCACTTTCTTGGCAAGGTCGTCATCCTTCTATGTAGGCTACATAAACCTATTCCTTAACACGAATAGCAGCCTTCAGAGTTCTAGAAGCAAAAATTTTATGGGGCTAGTCACCCATCAATTAATGAAAAAGAGCATAGTACGCAGAAGGAAGGATACAAGAGAGCCTAGACAATGAATTATATATGCTATCTCTCACAAATAAAAGGAAACTCTTTAGAATTTTAATCAGGTTGTTATTAGCACACATGTAGGTCCAAACTTGAAATTCACACAACTTGAGAAGATTTCATTTCTGAATATGTGGTTGTATTTTTCACTCTATATATG
The DNA here is from genome assembly GCA_035235625.1 of Saururus chinensis. NCBI lineage: Eukaryota > Viridiplantae > Streptophyta > Magnoliopsida > Piperales > Saururaceae > Saururus > Saururus chinensis. The sequence continues at coordinate 3,349,261 of CP141148.1, forward strand.
ACAGTCTGCAAATTTTAGCAATAATTTAAGAAGGATACTCAAAACTAGATAATTCATAAGATATATGATTGAAAGTTTAACATGCATGACTGCAGAAAATTTCTACTCTTAGTAAGCAAAATATAGAGATCATAATTTACTTTTGAGTAAACAAAAGATGTGACAATATATAGTGTGATTGTCTATTTTACTAAAGTAAAATCAAGTAAAAATAAAATTCATTGTTGTTTTTAAATAGTTGAAGTGTTTATGAGGTCATTTTTTAACTTTAAAGCTTCTAAAGAAAAAAAATTATAGAACTCCCATATTTAAAAATATTATTAATGAAGTAGTAATATGTGTTAAAATCAATGGAAGTCCTGATTTAGTTAGACCCAAGCCTTTAATATTGACAATATTGAATTTTTCATATGGTAATATATGTCTATTTAGAGTAGGAAATATACATTTAGGTCATGTATGGTGATATATGCTTAATTCAACAACATTGATGTTCCTATGGTATAGATGACATATTCTAAATATTGGACAATATTGCATTTTCAAAAGTGATTAGTAAAATTCCTTCCAATTCAATAATATTAATTTTCTCTGTAGGTGAACCTTATTTTAAAAATATCTCATGTTAATGTGTGCATTTGCACATGCACTTTGACTATAACCTCAAATGAATGAAGGGCAGCTTTCATCCTAGATATGATTGGAGTAAGTAGAATTCAAATCCGATTAATTTCATTAGCCATTGATGGCCATCAATTAATAATGCACATTATAGTGTGTGTTGTCAATCTGGGGCTATCCATGACAAGTGAAACATCACATGGTACAACTTCGCTAGCAAATTTGAGTTTGGGTACATATATTATACATTTCCTTTCTTTACGAAGACAAGTTGGCGAGTTTTGGACATGCAAACTTGCAAAACCTATGCCACTGATGCTTAGTTATGCTATCTTAGGGGATGTTTGGGTACTGAATCGTGAAAAGATTCAGTCGATTTAGCATTGAATTTTTAGAATCTTGTTTGTGTACAAAAGCTGCGCTAAATTAAAAATTCAGTACTGTAGTTAGATTCAAACCATTTCAAGCCTGAATCGGCCTAAATCACTGAATCACCTCATGTCGATTTAGTCTCCTGATCATCGTTTTAAAATTTACAGATTCTATATTTTTCAATGGTTATCGTTCATATCGATTTGAGCCTCGATAAACATGCAATATAGGTAGGGCCCACTTTAAAAATTTAAAATTACCTGCCCTTGTGGGATCTTGTTTGATAGAGCTTGAATTTAGAAGCATAATGGTACGAAGAACGTGCATATCCGAGTTCGAGAGAGAAAGATATATTAGTTTAAAGTTTTAAAATTGGGTTTGACGCAACATCTGAATTTATTCTAACAAATTCTCTTCCCAAATATAATTCAATTTCAGCGGTGAATTTTTTGAATTAATTCACTACTGAATTAATTCGCTACTAATTAATTCAGTACCCAACCGACCCCTTAGTAGATGTATTGTATGAGAATGAACAATATTTAATGAGTCCTATTTTGTTTTGTAACTTGTAATGGAACACGTTTGTTTGACACGAGGATCTACATAGAAGTGCACTAGGCTAGTCTTCCCTTTTGTTGTTGACTATTATGCTAGGGTAACTAACCAATAATCTAATGTGCAGTTAAAGAATACATCATTCTGTTTAAGGGGCCATTTGGGAGGCGATTTCTGCCCCCAAAAAGCAATTTGTTGAGGGCAGAATTTGTGACGACCGATCCAAGCCGGGCCCACAAAATCACTAATAGGAAATTTTCTCTTTCCTTGAGCCAGGAATCATCGTCTGAGTGCGAGAGGTACAACGTTTGTCTACGCACTACGGAGCTTTAAGGCTTCCTCGTACGTAGACTTAGGTTATACGCACGACGAAGCTTCATAGTTCGTCGCGTGTAAAACAAAATAAAACATATTATTATAATGATTTGGATCGGGCCAACGTTGCCTTACCGTTGGTTGCCTACGTACGTATTGGATATTATCCCAATACGATCGGATCCGAACGTAGTTCTGCCTAATGGCTACTACATACTACAAACATCACAAAATCATACGTATAAAATACATATCTCCGAATATTTAATCGGAGTATACAAACACTCAACATATATCGGAGTCAAGCGGAAGTTAATAAATTAACGGAATCGTACATCTCGCTCTACCATAGAGCGGGATCGGAATCTCATACACGTATCTCGCTCTATCACTGAGCCGAGACCGAGAACACAAATTACACGTCTCGCTCTACCCTATAGCGAGACCACACACGTCATATAAGTATACATCATGGCATCTAGGTACATAGCATGGTATATAAGTACATAGCATGACATATAGGTTCATAGCATGGCATATAGGCACATAGCATGACATATAGGTACATAGCATAGTAAATAGGCACATAGCATGGCATATAGGTACATAGCATAGTATATCGGCACATAGCATGACATATAGGCACATAGCATAGTATATAGGCACATAGCATGACATACAAGCACATAACATAGTATATAGGTACATAGCATAGTATATAGGCACATAGCATGACATACAAGCACATAACATAGTATATAGGTACATAGCATAGTATATAGGCACATAGCACGACATGTAGGTACATAGCATAGTATATAGGCATATAACATGGCATATAGGCACATAGCATAGTATATAAGCACATAGTATGGCATATAGGTACATAGCATAGTATATAGGTACATAGCATAGTATATAGACACATAGCATGGCATACAAGCACATAACATAGTATATAGGTATATAGCATAGTATATAGGCACATAGCACGACATGTAGGTACATAGCATAGTATATAGGCATATAACATGGCATATAGGCACATAGCATGGCATATAGGCACATAGCATAGTATATAGGCACATAATATGGCATATAGGTACATAGCATAGTATATAGGTACATAGCATAGTATATAGGCACATAGCATGGCATATAGGCACCTAGCATGGCATATATGTACATAGCATATAGGTATAGTAGCGGAATAGAGAGTTGCTTACTGCCCTTATGTCTCGTAGAGTAGCAGTATACGGAGTTGCTCACACGAGCATCCTCCCCTAGTCTGGATTACTTCTCTTGATGTAGCTTGGCAACTTCGGACAGAATCCCGTCTTGCTCCGGGCCCATATTTCTTGTTCGTTGCTCGAGGATGACGGGTGGAGCCTCTCCTTGTCTCGGGGTATTTCCTCCTTATACGGTTTCCGAATCAAAGAACGGACCTCTCCATCGCGTAGAACATACTTGATTTAGTCAAGAACGCCTCTTGGACTGACTAAATCAGAGTTGGGATGACCAGAAACAGAGAAAACAAAGTTCGTCGGTGCATGAAGATAACAGGCAGGACCTCCTCTTGTCTTGGGACGTTTCCTCATCATACGGTCTCCAACTCGAAGAACGGACAGCTCCATTGCGTAGAACATACTCGATTTAGTAGGAAACGGGTCTTGAACGGCCTTAATCGGCCTCAGAACGGTCAGAAACGGAGGAAATGAAAATCTGACTGAAAAACAGGAAGAATGGGGGTTTTATAGACCCCCAGCGCGCCGAAACCGCGGCGCCGCGGTTTCGGCGGCGGTGCCCGCCGAATTCGCACGCGGGTCGCGCCCGCGCGTTACGCGGGTCGCGACCGCGCGCGATCCCGCGGCCCGCGCGGAACCGCGGCGCCCGCGGTAACGCAGGCGCGCGTCGCGCCGCGCCGGCTCACGCTGCGGCGCGCGCCAGTCGCGCGCCGCGCGCCGGCTTAACTCAATTTTCTATTTTTCTTTTTTATTTTTATACTTAAAATTACAAACGCACGCATCTTTCTACCCCGGAATCGGATTCGCGCGTTCTAGGTACCGTTGGACTCGTATCGACGAGCCCTTCGATACCAACCCACTTAAAGTAGCAAAACACACTATTTCCAAGTGGGTCCCACCTATATTGCACGTTTCTCAAATATCGTAATTTCCGGTCCCGACCTCTGTTTCGCGCGTTCTTTGAATCATTACGCTCATTATGCCAAGCTCTACCTGGCTACAGGTATTTCATCTAATGAAAACCCTTAACATTAATCTCAAATTACCGAATTACCCTTAACCCTCCCGGGTTAAGCGTAACCGAAAAACGGGTCGTTACAGAAATCGCTTTCCCCCACGAAAACAGTTTGGAAGGACAATTTAAGGTAAAATCGTTTTTCTTATCAGAAATCACATTTTGGGTCAATTCAAACCGAATTGACCCAAAATCCGATTTCTTCACGAACTCACCTCAAGAGGTGAGTTCTTGAAGAAAGCGATTTAAGGTTTGAAATGATTGGAAATGACGTTTTGCCCATCAATTTTTTTGTGTAACAATTATGTTGGAGGATATTTTTGTCATTTTACATACAAAAAGCAAAAGGGAGCTAAAATCTAATTTCCCTTTGAAATAATTTACTAAAACTTGAACCAAACATCTTCCATTTTTGCTTTTCTTTTCAAAAATCGATTTTAAAACTAATCCATTTTCTTTCTAGTTAAAATAGTTTGCCAAACGCCCCCTAAGAGGCACCGTAGTTTGGGGAAAGCGTTTTCCCCACTATTTCTCCTGAGGAGAGTTAGAGCCGAAATCGTTTTCTCCCCCTTATGTGACATACTCCATTAACTAAGGGAGTACATTATTTTTTGCAACTTATGCCGTTAGTTGGTCTAACCCTACACATTATTAGGAAAAAATGTGTCACTCATATACCTATTACATGTTTGTAATTTTTTTAGAGGCCACATACTCTGTCATTTTTTGTCACTTAAGCCATTACAAACCCTATCATCCCATCTTTTCAAGCTTTCCCCTAACTCCGGTGACTCTTTCCCCAACCAACTCCAGCGATCAACAACAGTGAACTCAAATGACCAACTTCAACAACCTCCTACAACAATCCACTTTTAAAGCCAAGCAAGCATAGTCTCTTTGGTTGGATCTCCTGAACAAGGGCGGAACTACGTTATGAAAGTGGGGGACCATAACCCTCTTGTTGTTTGAAACTTGTTTTATATATTTAATGTAAAATAATAATAATATGAGCCCGGGCTCACACACTTTGCTCATAATTTTTTTTTTCTTATTTAAAGGGTAAATTGCAGTTTACTTACAAGTCCTAATTGAAATTTATGAAGTTGGCTTTACGTAACTTCTCTTATGTATATATTGGCTTATTATAATTTTGGAAGAAGTTATCAAAGGCCCTGGCTTATACTTTATATTGATGCAACATGAGACCAAGCATAGACCAGTCGGATTGAGATTTGATAATGCATATATTAATAGAGGTGTGGGCTGTATCCATTGAGTAATGAAAAATGCTTTAGTGACATTAAGTTTTATACGTCAAGAACTTTCTTAATCTTCAAAACACCATTGATGAGTAGGGCTAATCAATGGTGCCTAAATGATGGAGTTATAGACATATAAAACATAACATAACTCTTGAGTAATTGGTACAATCATATATCAATCTAAGGGCCCTTAATGCTTAGGTTCGTGCTCGCTCGCCTATCAAGGCATCGGGTCCATCAATTTTTTTATCCAACGATACATGTAATTCAAGGGGTAGGCAATCCTTGAATAACTTGTACTATGGATTCGATAGTTTGTGATGCCCGACCTCGTGTGTGGAGCTCATGTTAAATTAGTATCTCAATAAACAATATTTACCTATTTAAAAAAGCATATCTACCCTCCTAAAAAATCCTATGATGAGATAACACAAAAGATGTTTTGCCTACCTTTCATCTAAGAAGTAATCTTGTCTTAAAAATATGCATGTTAAACTACCACATACGGTTGGTTATGTGCAAATTTTGGATGAATATATATTGTATTTATATTTAAGGGCTTGTGTATTATTTACCCTTATTTAAATGCCCAATAATCTCAAACTTATCATTTTCGCATATAACCCAAAAAAATCTATTTCTTTGCACCAAGCCGATACTCGCACACCCCCACCACACATATAGGCTTCCATCACACACATTCTCGATGTCCCCCAAATTTAGACCAGTGCTTATTTGCAAGCACTCGCGAAACCGGGGTTAAAAAGACCAAGGGAGGCCAATCATGTACTTAAATTTTTATCAAAAAGATTTGCATAAACTTGAGCTCAGCCAGTTAAAGATTCGGGAGATAAAAATTAATTTATCTCTAATTTATATATATCATTAGATTAAAATTTAATGACATGAGATGCACTCGTGTAATTGCACGTGAGCCTCAGTTCATATAAACGGTTTCTTTTTTTATTATCTAATTTAAAATATTTAAATTAAAGTCTAAAATATTTATATTAGCGTCCTCGATCTCTTTTTTATTATTTAATCTAAAATACTTAAATTAGAGTCCAAAATATTTAGATTAGTGTTGCCGTTCGGCAGCTAACTGCCCGGGCCAAACCGACGGCGCACATTAGTCACGGGCAGCCCCCGTACGCCGTCGGATCTCTATGCCCGGCCCGACGGAGTCCTACTTCGAACTAAACGGAGATGTTGAAAGCAGAAGGCGAAATTGGCATGAAAAAAACCCGCTTCTGATATCTTTCCGGAGTGGAATTTCCGGGGAGACTAGAGCCGCAATGGCTTCGCTCACTTCCGCCGAGTTGAACCTTCTCGTCTTCCGTTACCTCCATGAATCAGGTGCGCTGCTCCTGCTTTTCACCGCCGAATTTCCGTATTTTGTCGGATTAGTGGGTTTTTGTTGTGCTACAAAAAGCTGCAGACTTGATCCTTAATTGCTTACAAACAGTTAGTGGTTCGATTTCGAAGATTTTGTTTCGTGATTTGAGAAAGAAGTTGTTGTTCTTGCTGTGTTTTTAAGTTAAAAAGTACGGGAAAGATTGGAGCTTTTTCATTATCGTAGAGTGTGTGAGGATTGGAGTTTGGAGTGCATGTTATAGGTATGTTAAAGCGGTTGGTTTTCTGTAGCGTTGTAAGGTGAGACAGACCCAATAATGTATTTTGAAAGGTATATGCTTCGATATGTGCCGTGGGGAAAATTGTTTTGTCTTTATTTAAGCAGACAAGTTGAAATAGTCTGGTAGAATATCTCTCCAACGAAATGGCAATGTTTTTATTTTATTTTATTTTGCTTGAAGTGATCTGCGTAAATTGGACTCGCTTAAATTTTATTATGTTTCCCATGTGGATCGCCGTGGTTTTAGTTCTTCCTGTGTTCTACATTGCAGGTTTCACACATTCAGCATTCACATTAGGATATGAGGCAGGGATTAATAAGAGTACCATTGATGGCAATTTAGTTCCTCCAGGTGCTCTTGTTACTTTTGTGCAGAAAGGGCTTCAGTATCTAGAGCTAGAAGCTAACATAAGTGTAAATGCTATTTCTACTTTTTATGCTGCTGTATTTAGTTACTCTTTCTTGTTTTTGCACAGCCAGATTGTATTCCAATTTTATGCTCTTTTTGATACTTGCACCTGATTAGCAGAATGAATCAGATGTTGATGATGATTTTTCCATTCTACAACCTTTGGATCTTATCACGAAAGATGTCTGTGAATTGCAAAAAATTATACAAAACAAGAAAGAAGTTCTCCAAAAGGAGAAAAGGAAAAACAAAGAGAAACATATGGATTGTGATCATGAACTGGAAAAGGCACGTGCACGTGAGAGGGAGAGGGAAAGGCAGGAACGGGAGAAGGAAGCTGAGAAGGAAAGAGTGAGGACTGAGAAGGAAAAAGACAAGGACAAGGAACATGTGGAGCGACCACTTGCTGATGAAGCTAAAGATCAGGGAGATAAAACTAAAGATAAATCTGAAGGAGATGGAATTTCTGGAGGTATACTGTAGCTATGTGTCGGATTTATTTCTCTATCTTAACTTAATCCTACTATGACAGTCTTTGTTTGCATGGAGTATCTATTTATCAGCCTTATATTTTTTTTCCGGATTTAGTTTTAGAATTTTCTTTATTATTCATCTGAATTACAAGAAAAACTTGGGTAGAACGTAGGATGGAAGAGTTCGTGAGGGCATCTGGGACTCAACTTTTTCATTAGGCAATTAGTGTCTTTTTGTGCATATAAGTCATAGGTTTAGTTATAATGTAAGTTGTGGTCTGCATGTCGCAAAGTAAAGTAATTGCATTTATGGTAAGTACCTAAGTTTTGACCTTTGGATATTAGTATGTACCATCTCATCAACTGCTAGTGCCATTGTCTCCATGTGCCTGGAAGGTGCCATGACAACTTGTTCTTTACTTCTCTAAGATCTAATTAGGGCCCATGGGTGTGCAATATATTTGTCATTCTTATTTCTCTTATCATAACATGATCAAACCTAGTATTGGTCTACATAAATATTCACCTATAAGGCTATAACGCACTGTGAGAACAGAAATTTTTGGTACAAAGGAAACTTGATGCAGGACTCTACGACAAATATGAACATGCAATCAAGATACGACAAATTTTATGTGCAAGCTGGGTATCATTATAAAGTATACCCAAGTCAGTGTACACGAAAAAGAAAGTAACACAAACAATTAATTCAAAATATAAATCAACAAAGAAAACTAGTAGAAACAGTGATTCTAGTTTAATGTAATCAGTTGGAATTGAGAAACTTATGAGGCTGGGTTAACTCAAGAGTTGACATAAGGGAATTTATTAATGAAAGGGGTTAATGGACTTGAGGATTCTGGTTTGATGGGTTTGGAGTAAAAAACTTATAAAACTCAGGAAGAATGAGCCCAACCTGTTGAGTCGCACCTACTTCGCTGTGTATCATCTTCGAGTCTACTATCATCTACGTTGTTGCAGAATGCACTCAAACTGGTTGGCTAGGAATTTTCTTTGTTGAAAGATTTTTGTGGGAAAGATCACAGCAGCTGCGGGGACGCCAGCAGCTGCCTGCAGTGAAGATGTCCAATAATCAGATACTATTGTGCTGACCGTATATGAATGGGATATGGTGGTGGTGATGATGATGATCCTGCCTGCTACTGATTTGGTTTAGTTTCAAATAAATTGAATCTATCAAGTCGCATAGTCATGTCATCTAGGAATATGCTTATATACTGGACGTTATAATATTATGTATTTTTCACAACTTAAAAGCAAATAATTTCATTTTGGCTTCTTCATTCTTTTATTGAATTTATCACTGCATTCACATTAAAAACTAATTCAAACAGAAGATATTTCTTTATTCATATACAATTTCATTGACTTAGACCAGCTAATATAGCTTTAAGAGAATGAACATTATTAGCTTTAAAATTCACTGGTGTAAGATCGGTTACACACTAGGAATATGCTGAATACATATATGCAATTGGACAAACCAGTGTGGGATCGCCGGTGAATTAATGTATGAATGAGAGAAGCATAGGAGGGATTGCTTAATTGCACAAACATATATAAAAAGAACAACTGTAATTTTGCGCAGCCAACCTAATTAGCGGGGTAATTAATCAACCTATCATAATAACTAAATCCTACGCAAGTAAATAAAAAGAAACAAAATAATACAGATGGATATTTTATGTCGAAAACCCCAATTGGATTTTTGGCCACAAAAGTTTTGAAAGGGTTACAAAGTGTTGCCAAACAAATTGAACCAGTTTTACTGCTAGCCGAAATCCAGCACTCTTGAAACGTTGCTTCTACTTACTCTGCACACCCACCAAAGAATTCAAGTGCTTCTCCACAAACTCCTTGAAGCCAATTAGATCCATGCTCACTTCATGAACTCCACGAATGTCCAGATTGCTGCTGCACCGAACTTTGAGCACACAAAGTCTTTGCCATGAATCCAATGGAAGAAGGAATTTGTGATTTCATTTTTTTGTGTGCGCGTGTATGTGAAACTTTCTGATAATAATCACTCAACACTTTAGAGAATTGTGCAGTCAACTTCCTCAATCAAAGTAGAAACAATTGGAAAATTGATTAGACCTTTAATATGGGAAGGTTGGAATGCTCTCTCTCTCTCTCTGAGAAAATCTCTCAAAGTAAGCTCTATATAGCTTCTCTCAAGTTTCTTTCATGTTCTTTAACCCCTTTAGATAGGTGTAGAAGATATTAGATTTGAATTCCAGAGTGCAGTCAGATAATGGACTCAAATTAGCCAAGTTCTGCATGGGAACCGACATTGCCAAACATTGACGTATGCCTGCACATATGGCACTTAGCAGTCACTAGCGGATGTTGTTGTGTGATATTCAAACATTCAAGCTGATTGATGCCGAGCGAGTGAGACAATCATACACGCTGATCCTCTGCCAACTTGCAGCTTAAAAACCGAGTCCTATTTTCACACTTAATAAATCTTATCTTGGATAGCATTGTGTCATGAAATGATCTTTTACTTGTATAATTGTGGATTGGCGATGATTGCCTCTTGAGTTCTTTAAGCTTCTCAAATTTTTAGATTCAGATGACAACTCATACTTGAATCATCAACACACCAACAATGACTCATATGCAGACTGAAAAATGAAAAAACACATCAAATAAAGGCTTTACTTGTCATGAAGTTGGCCAACATATATATTTATTGATCTATAACTGGAAAGATTGTTTCAGGATATTGCATTTACCTGTTGCATGGTTTTTCAGCTTCCTAATCCTATTCTTTTGTTTTAATGTAACTATAATAAAAGGTATATATTTTTACTGATAGGGCCCAGCCCTATGGATGTAGCTGCCACCTCCCCAATTTCATATTGCGAGATTCCTACTTCTGATGTGGCTATTTTGGAAGGGCATGCTTCTGAGGTCTGTAATGTTATCCTAAGGTCTGAGATTTTGTTTATTCATTGTTTATTTGTACATTTTGGCGTATAGTGTGTGTGTGGACAGGGGTGCATGACTGTTAATCGTGTAAAAAAAAAAGGAGTGCCCATTGTACACTATTATTAGTATATGAGCTGAATTATTGTAGAATCGATAGTAGAAACTGTAGCCAACCATATAGTCGGATGAAGTGGTGTTGAGGAATGTTATCATATATTACTAGTGTTGGTTCCATTGTTGTTTGCCATCTTTATTTTTATAATTATTTTACAGCAAATATTTGTGTTTGTCTTTGTAGGTCTTTGCTTGTGCATGGAGCCCAACAGGATCCGTGATAGCATCAGGGTGGGTGCTTTCTCTAGAATATATCTCTATGGCTAGTGGAATGGAGTAGTTCTAGTTTGAAGTTTACATATGTAAAGCATTAATGCTCTGCCTTTTTGTTAGAGGTGTGAAATGTGGGTGCTCTTGTGGCTGAAACATGATATGCATTTATCATAACCTGTTTTTATTTATATTACAGCTGCTTAAAATTCTTTCTTATCATTCTTATCTTGCAATATGTAGTTCTGGAGATTCAACTGCACGTATTTGGACAATTGCCGAAGGACCTAGTAGGTCTACTCTACAAAATGGCGCTCCAAAAGCTTTAGTTTTGAAACATTATAAAGGGAAAACTATTGAAAAGTGCAAGGATGTTACCACACTTGATTGGAATGTGAGTTTCTGGACATTACTATTATTGGATTTTCTCATGTTCATGTTTTTTGAGATCTTATTTTATATTCTTTTTAATGTAGATATCTGTAGGTCTGTTTACATATTATAGTTGGGACAAGTGCTAATCATCTCTATTATATATATAAAAAATTTCTTACTAACTGGTTGCTTGTCATTTCGAGTTGGTTTGACTAAGACCAAATTATATTATTTTCCGTTTTTCATAAAGAATTTACTAAAGCACTTAGAGCTCTATATCCGGCGTACTGCAGGGAGAAGGAACACTGCTGGCAACTGGATCTTATGATGGACAGGCAAGAATATGGACCAGAGATGGTAAGCTTATTAGTGTGAGGTCCTTTCTATTGTCTGCTTGTTTTTCCTTTATGTAATTTGAATGATTAATCCCAAATATTTTGGTATCCTGAAACACCACAAAATGAAGCTTCGGTACTTCAGTTTGTTTTTTAACCTATCATTAATTCAGTGTGCACAAGATGTATTGATTTACTTAAAATGTCAGATAATAAGCACAAATGCATTTCTAAAGTCTAAACAAGTTAGATACTGGATTAGGAATGAGGTACATGAGCTAAGTTTTGGTGTTACTGCTAAAAAATGGGTTCTATTCAGGTGCAAAGATTTGTTGAATAGTTGGGACAGGTTCTTAGGCCCAACAGGAACTTGAACCAAAACCTGAATTGGTATAATTTTGTATTTAAATAAGATCTGGCAATCAAATCCTTGTTTGTTTTCCATTTTTTCCCCAAATTAACCCTTAAAAGAGGATTAAATTGATCCTTGACTTGGCAGGGCCAAAACCTACTAGAACCCTAGAACACTTATTAACCACACCAAGTTTTGCTTCATGTTTGTATAAAATCCGAGTGTAATTAGTGGATCAGTTTTTGAATGAGAAATAATAGGATTTAGTTGCAGAGAGCATAAAAATTCATGGAGGTAAAGTGGAGGCAAGTTTCTCCACTCCCTATGTACAGTAGAACTTTGACAAGAATCAAAACCAAGAGGCCAAGACAAGTCAAAACTAACTTCAGCCTCCATTTCAAAGTTATAGGACAAGTGGGAACAGTTTTAGGCCATACTCCAAGTGCACAACCCTGGTGGTAAACATGCCAGTTGGAGATAAAATGTAGAAGAAGCTAATTGGCTTACCTCCCACACTTTTGTTCTCCCAAGAAAGGTGATGACTCCCCAAACTGATAGAAGGGATATAAAACCACTAAAGGAAAGAAAAAAGGGAACTTTTTTTTTATCCAGAATTTTTCCACGGGTGCTAAAGTTGCTACCTCTGTGTTGGTTTTTGAGGAGCGTGTCAAAAAGAAGGAGAAGCCCACACCCTTTTGAAAGGAGTCTTTGTCATCCCTCCAGGTTTTACTTGGAGCAGCCCTATTAATTGGTGGAAATCTTCTATTCATTTAAGAATCATTTTCCTTGTTTTGCTCGTTTTGTTGTAAACTCAAAACTGTTTTCTTAGTTAGGTTAGATTAATGCTGCCCAGGTTTGGGTCTACTATAAATCCTATATATTTAGCAATTTTGCATAAACACTGATGCACCATAGTTCTTAAATTGAAAGATGCGCAGGTTGTGAGATTTTGGTGAATAGTTCCGGTGTGAGTTAATAAATATTGTGATGTTAATTTACAGCTTATTTTAGATGTGACTAATGGTGAAAATGTAGAAGAATAAAGTGACCAGCAGAATATTGTAATACGGGTAATGTATTATTATGTGTTTATAATATGCAGTATGTGGGAAAATATGGAAGTGATGTCAGTTACTTTGTTGTTCCTTGATTTTGTATGTTTGTGATTGCACTTGCATGGCCCTTCATTTAGTGTAGATCCCATCATTTCCTTATGACTGAGTAGAATTATTTTTTTTGTTTGTTCATTTATTTTCATATATATGTGTGCCTGTTACTTTGTTTAAGGTAGGTAAGAACTCACACCCTTCAAACACTACTATCCCATGGCGATTTGACCCTGGGTCCTCTCCCTCCATAGCGAGAGATCCAACCAACGCAACACATGCTCGATTGGCTATATGTGTGCATTTACTTCATTGATTCACGTGATGTTCTCATTTTTTTATTAATTAGACTTTCAATCTCTAGCTTCATACCAGTCATTTTTGTGCCTCTGATGGGGTTGAAACCATTATCTTTTCAGGGGAACTAAGAAACACACTTAATAAACATAAAGGACCTGTTTTTTCTTTAAAATGGAACAAGAAGGGAGATTTTCTTTTAAGTGGAAGCGTTGATAAAACGGCTATTGTATGGGATGTGAAGACAGGTGAATGGAAACAGCATTTCGAATTTCATACAGGTACTGCTTTTTCTTGAAGATTTTGGAATTTCTATTTTTTCTGTTTAAGTTTAAAATTTGTTTTTAAACTTTAGTTGATCTTGCATCTACTGCCTTTGCAGCTCCAACACTTGATGTTGACTGGAGAAACAATAATTCATTTGCGACCTGCTCAACAGATGGCATGATTCATGTCTGCAAGATTGGTGAGAATCGTCCGATTAAAACATTTGCTGGCCACCAGGTTTGTTAAGTGCCTCGTGCATCTATTTCTGCATGTGGGTGTGGGGGTGTAGAAATCTGACTAGCTATACTCATCAGAGTGCCAGAGCAGCGGGTAGCTGGATTAATAAAGAGAGCTGTTTTTTTCTCTCTTTTATTTCTTATTTTTAGTAGTAAGCGTGCAAGTGCAACCAGATGCAAGGCTTTATTCCGTATTCTTTTTGAAAAAAAAATGCATTTGAGTTGTAAACAATAGTCAGAGCTTACAAAAATAATTTGGTCAACTCTAGATTTTGTGTGCATAACTTAAACGAGGGACACAACATAGTCTAACCTTAAAGATATGGTAATGTAAAATGTATAAAGTTTAGCAAACTAAATATTCTTTTCTTCAAATTACACGTTTACATTTTTCCTTAACAATTGACCTAGTTGAGTATAAAATCCTTATACCACACAAATCCTAGTTGAGAAGAAATCAATTGGAAGGTTTTGTGTATGTTTTACCTTGATGAATCTAGTGTACCAATGCACATCTAGTTGTGAAGAATCCCCATACCAGGTAAATCCTAGTTGAGAAGAAATTGATCAGATGTTTTTTGTGTATGTTTTACCTTGATGAATCTTATACTCTTAAATACAATTACCAGTACAAACTACAAACTGGGTTGGCTGGCTTGTAGTACAAACTTGGTTGGCTGGCTTGTACATAGACCCTGGCTACGTCTGGTGAGTAGCCCTTGGCGAAGTCAAATTGCACGCCATCGAGAACCTTCTATGTGAGCCTATGATTGATCACTATGTTTGCAATGCATTTGATTCTTTGACATGAAAGGATGTGATTAGTTGCTTAAGCAGGGCCTGATTGTCGTCCTTTGATGTGTCAAGGTTGTAAAGTCTTCTGAGGTAACCTTTATATGTGCTTTAAAGAGTACCGTAGTAGTATAAATAAAGCTGGCTAAATAGGTGAAATGGAGGAACGTTGGTCTTGGGGTGCGAGAGAGTGGAAGTCAGGTGGCAGCCGTAATCTGATGGAACTAAAACCTCAACCAGCTATCTACCTCCGCATTGAGACTCAGAGATTCAACAATGTCCCGAGTTGTCCCCACCAGTTCTTCTACCTTCACCAGGGCCCCAGAGTCCTTGAGTGACTTGAAATATTTGTCTTAAATCTGAGACACAAACTCTCTAATGGCATTTGTCACTGAGCCATGACTACCACTTACCAAGTCCTTGGCTTTGAGTGTTGGGTGTGCCCACAACACCAAGTTGCCAGATGCGCACCAGGCACCCTTGGTGTAATTCTAGTTTGGCCCGTCACTGTTATCCTTATATGGGTCAATTAAGAGAGAAAATCCAAAAGCAGAAAAGCATGCGAAAATCCCAAAAGGAATCATCATCTCAGTGTCAGTTCAGAGAGGCTGCATCTTCCATACCAGGCCTAGAGACAGCAGAGAGAAGTGTGACTGTGTGAGCGTTACTAATTGGGGTAATCTTGGAATAAGGATAAAAATTTGCGGTAAAATAGTCAAAAACAGAAAGTTCTAATGTACTACCTTCCCGCTTTTTAATATAGTATGATTTGTTTGAAGGGTCAATAACTACTTAACATGTTGCAGGGTGAAGTTAATGCTATTAAATGGGATCCAACTGGTTCTCTATTGGCATCTTGCTCAGATGATATAACTGCAAAGGTAAATTATGAGACGTGCATTATCACTCTTTCTTTTAGCTGGTGAAATGATTCTAGTCTCTAGAGCTACATTGAAATTTCATCTTTCTTTTGTCTAGCTTACTAATGCAGCCATAGAACTCCTTATACAGGCCGATCTTCAATCACAATCATTTCTAACATGTTATTAGTAATGTTGCCATTCAAACTATTTGTATATCTTCTGACCTCTAATTATTTGGCAGATTTGGAGTATGAAGCAGGATACATGTGTGCATGATTTGAAAGAGCACGACAAGGTTTTCCACTATGGAAAATGATATTCTCACATGTAAAACTCACACAAGTTTTGATTGGTCTAGATAAGTGAACTCTGTGAACTTTGTATAGGGCCCACTTGTTAAGTCCAATCAAACTCTTGTGTAAGTTTTTGTGGGTATTTTTGTTGTGTGAATATCACTATCCTTCCACTATTCCTTTTTCCTCCCTGCCTCCAGTCTGACTACATTTGCTTGTCTGATATTTTCACAAATTCTACACAAAATTCGTTGCAGGAGATATACACTATCAGATGGAGTCCTACTGGCCCAGGCACGGCCAATCCTAACCAACAGTTGGTTCTTGCAAGGTACAGATAGCCTGCTTGTATCATCACCTCAGAGTTGTAACTTAGTGCCTGAATTTGGCAAGAAGTGAAAACACTGGTTTAGGTTTTTGTTCATCTCTAGCACAAATTGATCTGCAATTTCATCTGTTCAGTGCATCATTTGACTCAACAATCAAGATATGGGATGTAGAGCTAGGAACACGTCTGCACACCTTGAATGGCCACAGGTAATATGCGTACCTCTTAACTTTTACGGAACCATGAACAGCATATTTACAAAAGTTAATCTTGGTGGGAGTAAACTACTCTTACCCTAAACACCTGCTGTTACATTCACTTTTACTTAATGATTTTTTTGGTTGAACCAGCCAAGCTGTATATTCAATTGCCTTCAGTCCAAATGGGGAGTATCTGGCCAGTGGCTCACTAGACAGGTTCATACACATATGGTCTATGAAAGACGGTAAGGTTGTGAAGACCTACAAAGGTGACGGTGGCATATTTGAAGTGTGTTGGAACAAAGAAGGGGACAAGATAGCGGGATGCTTCTCAAACAACACTGTTTGTGTCTTGGATTTTAGAATGTAGCTTCTTTAGATGAGAGGCATTCATCTTTATTGCTCATTCCTAGCTTGTAGTTGAAAAGATACCATATCTTATATCATTAGTGTTATTTGTCTAGGTTGTTTTTTTCACTTTCCTTCATGTTAATCATCATCTTTTTTAATGGATAGGTTTCGGTAGAACTGGTATTGCCAATAGGGCACGTTGTGCATAATCAGCATGATTAACGGTGTATTCCTGTTCCCACCATCTGCGAATGAGAAAAAGGGAATAAAGATGTTAGTAAATTTTCATATACCACAACCACTGTGAACTATTGCTGCGACTTGAAGGTAAATTTCAATGATGGTAGAGGATCCACCTTTGAAACTGTGAACCCTAGGATGTAGGCCACACAGTGCTATGCTGCTTGCCCATGTGCTGCTTTTACTGCGCACCCATGTTACCCAAACTATACACGTTCTTGTTGCTCACATGTGCTGCCTGTGTATTGTTGCTCCAGGCCTTTTTAACTCAAGTTCATTTTGCACTTCCCAACCTTCAAAGCTTTGGGTATTTAGTCTCTTCAACACCCCATAGCTTAGCTAGCACCATGGGGCCCTCAAATGCATCCTTATCATTATGCACACGTGTTGCTGCCTTGGAACTACCCGCCAAAGCCTTAGGCAAGCGATCTCATGCCTTGTGCAACTGGCTAAGGGGCTGAGACCCTCTCCCACTTAAAGCCTTCAAGATCTAATGGTAACACTATTGTGAGATGCAGGATGAGGCGTGTGATATGGGCCAAATTCCCCAGCAAAAATATGGTTTTATGATTTAGCGAAAATTACTTTTGAAGGTAAGGGTATGTTCTACACGTTAAGTACACACTTTTTTCTTAATTACACTGTAAGCAATTAGAAAGCTTTTTAAACATTTAGCTCACATGAGAGGAATATGCCCATGCATTTTCCCCTAGTCTATCTTAGAAGTCTCTGCCACCACCACCACCATAATTCACATGACAAGCAAGCCCTTACATATCATTGCAAAAAAAATTGTAGCGCATGCCCATTTTTGTGACTTGAGTAATTACTTACCATGGGAGAACAATTTTTTGGAATAATATCTAAAATACTAAACTTTCAAAAGTTTATTTCTAATATACCCAAGATATTTTTGTTATATCCAAGATACCCTCTTTTAAAATTTCATATCTATTATACCCTTTATAACATTTAAACCCAATAAATAGTAAAAACAAAAAAAAACTGTAAACATTATAACATGAATGGTGAGACCATGACATGGTCCCACATGGTATGTCCACATCACTTGATGAGCCCACATGCTGTTAGAGTAACAACATGGAGGGCTCATGGGCCACAACATGTGAGGGCCTACAACATGATAGACCCAAAACACATTGAGCCCACAATGTTGATGGAGACATGAGACATTATGAGGCCGTGGGGGTGCGTATATACACTATAGAAAGGTAAAATTGGATTTTACTAATTTAATGTAATATAGAGAGAGAGAGAGAGGGAGAGAGGGAAATGGAGAGAGAGAGAGAGAGAGTCTATATCAGCCCAAGGTTATGTGCAATTGTGTGAGCCAGTGCATCATCTGAAGATGCACATAACTCATGTGACGTATTTGTTTTATGCCTCTTTGCACCATCGGATCTAGATTCGACAACTCATGTAGACGTGAGCGAGCCCTAACTCATTTAAACTTTATATATATAGGCGGGAGACAGGGGAGAAAAGGGAACCGAGTGATTGATTAAGAGTTGTTCAGATGGTATTGAACGACTCTCAATTAATCACCCTGATATAAGGAAGGTTAGATTAATTTGTCCTTACCTTTTTCATATATATATATATATATATATAAATGAATAAATGTTGCAGGTTGTGGCCTCCACCACTTTGGAATAGTTTTTTATGCTCCTCTCTAACAATGAGCCCAATGTAAGGAACACATGTAAGCACTTGATATTTGAGATTGACGATGCATACATTGATGCACATTAACGCTAGTACCACTGATGCTAAGGTGCACTAACGTGTGTGTTGTCAATCTCATAGATGAAGGGCTCCCATGTGTTTTTTATGCTAGGCACATTGTCAGAGTGGAGCATTATAAACGCTTCTAACCACTCTAGCATAGTAGTAATCAAGGTTGAGAACTGTTGCACCAATGAAAGTTCCCTCATGGTCATGAATAACTGCAATCACTATCATTTGCCCTGGATTGCCTTTTACTAGCCCTATCAAAGTTGACCTTCATAAAGCATAAAGGAGGAGTAGACCTTCGCACCCGAAAAGGAGCATTGGAGAGTATGTCGCTAGATGCATGAAATGCCAGCGTATGAATGCAAGATCCGATAATTCTTGTTTTACAATTGTCTTATTTGTGGTTGACTTGTAGAAATTTGAGGAGTTTGAACCATTAGCCTTACGTGTTTGATAAATCTCTAAATAGGTTTAATTTAGGACTAAGACTAGTATGGTTAGAAACTAGATAGAAAGAGCTTCAAAATGCCACCAATAATGCACAAATTGAAGTTCGGATAAGTGAGATATGACTAATCGAAGTTGTACTAGATACACCAAACTTGATTACTCAATTTAAACTTTAAATTGAACATTTTACTTAGTCTTTTGGGCTCATTTAAAGTTAGTTATGAGAATAGTAGTTTAATGGTCAATTTTAGGTAACCTAAAGTTGGTTTAGTAGTCCAAATCCTAGGGGGATTAAGAACCCTAATTTCTACCCTCTAAAAATAAGTCATAAGAGCCTTAATTAGAGAGTTTTAGAGGGTTTTTTTATTTAGCTGAGAATTTGTGGTGCCCTATCCCCCTCGAGGTGAGTAATTTGTTATTTTCTCCTTAATATTTTAATACTTAGTGGGGAATTGAAGGTTCTTCATGCTTAATTATAATTCTCATGTCTTCTTCTTTCAAAACCCCTAAATTTTTCTTTGTTCATGAACTCTAGATCTAATGAAATACCCTAATTTTGTTAAAATGGGACCTTTTGATTTAGGATGTGTTGAGGAATTTCTTTGTCCTAAAAGTAAGGGTTTTTTGTTTAATGCAGTTTTACTTACATTAACACCATGTCTGTGGGTGAAATTATGTTCTTGAATAATGGATATGACTTAAATTGTTTTTAGTCTTTGTTTTAGATTCACGACTATGGTTGTTGGAATAGTCGTATTGGATGTTTATCAAATCAGTTTTACATTTAAAATGGCGGGGTTTTATTTCTAATGGTCAATGTTCTACATCCAAAAGGACATGTTTATTCATCTCCCAGGCTGAGATGATTGAGACCATTTATTTATTGAAGCTTCTGGAGTTTGCTCCAGGTTGGTCATAGCTATTGTGCACCAACATGATTAGGGATTTCTGGTATTTTTTTAGTATTTGGGATGTCAAGTAACATGTGACAAGTAATAGGCAACAAGCAACATGTAATAGATTTTGATTGGTGACGCTATTTTATTATCTTGTGATGACTTTTGATATTCATTTACACTGAATTGTCATGTAAGATTTCTGTGATAGAAATGCTGTGATTTATTTGCACAAATTTTATTGTAAAGACTTTGTTTTGAATAAACTCTTGTGTTATGGTGTAAATGCAAGTGTTTCAAAACCTTAATGAGTTTATACTCACCATTTCTTATTTTTAGAATCTTTCAGGATCCCTTGTGTGATGGTGTCATGTTGGCACTCGGGACATCTTGTTTTGCGAGTATAATGATAATTGAGGAGAAACTAAGCAGGGGATTACAATTTACTAAGAGATAATTGATAGGAAATAAATGAATAGATATTATGAAACTTCATATAACTTGATAGTGTTTTATATCTAGTTTGTAGTTTTTTTTCTTTAGTTTGAGGCATATGTTTATGTCATTGCATTATAACTCTAGTAGGTTGATGTTTAATCATAGTTATGATAAAAGTAGTTAAATTTCTTTTTTACATTATTCTTCAGGTTGTTTGAAGCAAAGCAATGGCTCAATTGTGCAATTTCGATCTAATTCAGCATTAGGTTAGGAATTGTTGAGTCC
Organism: Saururus chinensis; assembly: GCA_035235625.1. NCBI lineage: Eukaryota > Viridiplantae > Streptophyta > Magnoliopsida > Piperales > Saururaceae > Saururus > Saururus chinensis. The sequence continues at coordinate 3,370,304 of CP141148.1, forward strand.
TCTAGATTAAGGTACGCCCTAGTGACATTCATTCTTTATGGCGCTAGAGTCAATTAGTGCTTTAATTGGCTCTAGTTGCTAGCTGTAAGTGTAAGATCGTGAGTATGAAACCTTAGGGCTTAGATGAATTAAGTTTTGCATTTGAGCTAGCTGGTAAATTGTCGGCTGAGGGTTTCTTATGTCTAGTCATGGTGTTTATCCTGCGGAATGTTGTCATGGTGCTATATTTAAGCCTATACATTTGATACTCTATCAAAAGTAATATTTTTGTACACTTAGATAATAAACATTTATGTACTCAAGTAAGTAGTATCATATATCTACTCTTATCTGTTTGATACTATGCCCCATGAGTACAGGTGTAAGATCTTTAACCTTAAACTCATCGATTTTGATTTAATTATGTCATTATTGTGTGGTTTTGTTTTAATTAGCCAGTTTATCTTGTTTTGGGATTAAAGATGGATAATAATGGTTTTAATAAGGTTTTTTCTCATTTTTATAAGTTTTTATGCTAAACTCAATTTATCATATTTTTAGGGAATTTTTAAGATTTTATGGGATTTTTTTGTAAATTTAGGGCGCATGTCCCACATTCGCATTTTGGGGCGAGGGTCCCACGAGACCCAAAAATCCACTTATTTTATGATTAAGGAGTTTTAAAAAATTTAAAAATTAGTTTAGACCTAAAATGAGCAAAATTACCTATTTAGAGTATTAAATTTTATTTGTACCCCAACTTTTAATATGTATACCCTAAATGACTTACTATAAATAGAAAATCCCAGCCCCATTCTCAATTGGGAAAAGGGCTGAGATTTGGAGGTTAGAAGAGCCATAATCCCCATACCAAAGAAGGAAAATTGATTGAGGTATGATTAAGCCCTATTTTTTTATTAATCTTTTAGATTTCCCTTAATCTTTCTTAATCCCATCTTTTTTCAAAGTTGATTCTTATTTTACCCTACTAAAGTTATTATTTTTAATCTCCATTTTAAATCCTAATTTAGGGATTTTCATTTTTAAGCAAAGAAAATCCTAGATATACATGTTTTCAAAGTGGTTTAAGCATAATATTCAAATTTAATGTAGTATTAACTAAACCCTAACTTTGGGTAGGGAGTTGTGAAAATTAAAGCCCCAATTTAGGGCCAAAAGCTCACTGAAAGTAAGGGTTTTTATTTCTAAATAGGTTTATGTTTCAGATTTAAGGTTTAGAATGGTTTATGTGAGTTTTGCTTATGGTTGTGCTTTAATGATGGTTTAAATAAAGCATGCTCTTTTTAGTGATTTTCTTTTGATTTAGTTTAGATATGACTAGATTTATCATGACTTAAGCTTGTATTTCAATAATATGAGGTTTGGAAATGATATTGGCATTTTCTTGTCGATTTTGTGTATTTTTTGTTTTGGGTTTGCAATGTTGAAGACGAACAATATTTGAATTGTCCAAGGCATTCGTACGACCCCACAGCTGATCAAATGGACTACCTAGCTGATCGAATGACCAAACGTTCAAATGACCATCTAGCTAATCGAATGACCAAGCATTCGAATGGTCATCTAGCCAATTGAATGACCAAGCGTTCAAATGGCCATTTGGCCAATCGAACAGACAAATGACATATTTGCCTTCTTGAATACTTTGTCCATTTCTTGTTCCCCTTTTTATACATCTCATTCCTTATGCTTATAATGAGTTATTTTTACTTACAATGTTGTTGTGAGTGCATGAATACTAACTTGAAAGCTATAATATAGTTAAAGCATGAATTAGGCTTCATATTGTTAGATTTCAATATGATGTTCTCCTTATCCTAAATTCATGTTTGATGATTCTCAATATTTTATTTATGATTCCAGCAAGTTTAAGTTGTGAGGATGGCCATGTATGTTTGCACGTGTTGTGCTAATTATGAGTGAACTATATTTTCATGTCTAGCTTAAGTGTAGTGATGATTATGCATCCCTAAGTCTAGCATGAAATTGTAATTGACTTAGACTTGTGTTTTTTTAGGTTTTTACTATATTTCATCTAAGATTTCAGTAAGAAGGAACCATGGTAAAAATCATGAAAGCATGAGTGTTGTGGGATGATGGTTTGTTCATGGTGCATATGTCAATGCTTAGATTTGAACACTATTACTATGTACACATTTGTGAAGGTAATTGTAGTGATTATTTAACACAAATGGATTAGGAATGATGCACATATGGACTAATTAGAGCATATCTCATGTATTAGGATGTATGTAGTATTGCTCACGTATATACCATATTGCATATATCATGTAAACAGTTTATGGATGAGAGTTATAGTGATTAGCCGTGGTTGATCAATTAGATGCAATTGAATGTTATTGCTTGCCAAATTAATTGATGGAAGGCTTATTGTATTGGTTGGGTCCGAAAGGACACAATTTTACTTTGAACTCAATCTTGATGAGCAGTATTACTTGAGACTTGATACCTCCCCGGGTTAAGAAGAGCTAATTGCTAAATGTGTTATTGATTGAGATATCTAGACCCTGAGAATCCAAGTGGTATGTTCGAGAGCACCGGCTTACTACATATAGTGCTCGGACCATATTGATGAGCAAAATTGCTTGGGACCGTCTTAATGAGCAGCCATGCTCAGGATTGTCTTAATAAGCAGTAGTGCTCGGGAGTATCTTAATGAGCAATACGTGCTCGGGGCTTTGGCCTTGATGAGCAAGTTTGTTTTTCTCTATGAATGAGACATTTACTACTTGTTGTGGTTGCATGTGTATGTGATATTATGCTGATTACACAATTATTGTGTAGAGATGAGGGAGCTTATATTACATATGTATGTTTGGATTAATTTTCATGTTATGCAAGATAGTGTGTTTGAGACACTTTTATGCAGGGTGAATGTTTGCATTGAGAATATATTGTGAATAATATAATATTATGATATGCTATATAGTATGGTATGCATGTAATATGTTAATGAAACCATGAGTAGATACTTATAGAGAGTAAGTCATGATATAAATGCACAAGGTGATGATGTGATAAACTTTATGTGGTATACTTGTGATGAATTTAGATTTTTCCTCCCGTAATATAAAAACCTTGCTCAGTATATTGCTCACCCCTCTTTCTCGTGTTTTAATTTTAGAGCTTGATGTTATGACATACAGGTGGTCAGGATTCACATTATGAGGAGTGGGTGGTGGATGATTTGGCATAGGAGGAGTTGTATAAAGACCTTGTGTTCCATGATTATTTATGTAGCTTGTTATGTTGAGTTTTATGTCATTTTGGCTATACTTTATACTTTACTTGTTGGTATTGGCCTAGACTTATGTTAGTTATGTCACTTAAGCTATGAGAGGGCTAAGTGGACTAAGTGTGTGGATATTATGTGGTCTAATTCTTATTTGAGGTCCTTTATCTTCCTCATTTTCTCTTGTACAAAGCTTATGATGTGCTACTTCGTTATGAATTACCCGTATGAGGGGTTAAGTCTTACACATTGAACACTATTTAGTCGCACCGCATGCACTAACCTTCCCTTGGACCGGGTCCAGCTTGGGTTGGTGGGTGTCGGGGCATGAAAATAGGTATGTTTTGCCTTCAAAAAAGTCCATGATGTCAAGTTACTCCTTGGAAGTTAAGGTGATGTCCAGTGGCATTCCTTTCTTTCGATACTCAAGCTAATTAAATTGTAATGAGCTCTAGTTGTCAATAATAAGTGTAAGATTTCGAGTAAGAGTAAGATTGTAAGATTCTTAGTAAGAGTAAGTTTATAAGCTTATGAATAAGAGTAAGTATAAGACTCTTTGAGTAAGACTCTAAGCATACGAATTTGAGTATGTTGGTATGAGTAAAATAGTAAGTTTAAGAGTATGGGTAAGAATGTTTGGTATGCTCATACGTATGAGCATATGTTTGTTGTGAATCTTTGATTTCTATATGCTTTTATGCTTCATGGTAATGTTCCATGAAAGTAACTATGAATTTACAGGGTTCATTGAGTTAAACTCTTATACTAAGTATGAAAATACTCATTTTTTTCTTTTTAGCCTAATATATTTTGGAGGCTTTTGTATGTCCATGATTGAGAGCTCCTTAGATTAGACTCCCGCTATTGTTGAAGGGTCTATCTTTTTAGATTTTTAGTGTACCTTTGACTCAATATGAGTCCTTTGTAGTTTTGTCATGGCCTTATGTATTAATTTGATAATTGTTATATTGAGGAAGATGAGAATTGAGATATTCATATTATTCTAGACTTATATTATCCAGAGTTCTACAAATTGAATAGAAGGAAGAGAGTTTTACAGATTTCAATAGAAGAAGATATGAAGATTAAGATCTTGTAAGAAAAATATTTGATTTCAATCAAAACTTAAGGAATTATAAAGAAGAATCAAATTTAACTCATCTTCAAAGAAGCTGGAGCAAATTCCCTGTAATTTCAACAACCCTAATAATGAAAAAGAATGCTAATTTTATCTATCTATACTATGTAAATGGGCCTTTATGAGTATATTTAAGGAATAAAAAGAATTCATTTTCAGAATTTCGTTGGCATTGGACTTAATTAAGCCCAAACCCCACTTGGCAAGTAATGAGGGACAACAGCCAAGGAGTTAATGGTGATGACCAGAAGTGTTGTGGGTCCTAGGGTGGGGCTCACTTCCTCAAAAGAAAAAAAATCCCTAAAATTATACAAAATTTTGTAATAACCTTGTAGTTTATGCTAAGCACTAATGCACTTCATAAGTGTTTTCATCTCTTAGTTAGGAAAACCAGGTCCGCTACACCTCAGCATAACCCCCAATAAGTCGAGACCACCAAATTCTCTACAAAAATTCAAAAATAATTCTATAAAAAATTTTAATTGTCCCAAATTATTAACTAAAATAAAAGCAAAGAAATTTAAATTTTTTAGACCTTATAGCTTGGTCCACCGGGTTGCTAGCTACCGGTCATGCTTTCAATTGAGAAAAAAAAAGGAGGGAGATGGTAGGTGTGCTACAAAGAATGAGATTTAAAAAAAAAGTGACTAAAAAGTTTTGGTTATTGAAAAATCATGTCCTTATTAAAATCGAAAAAATATACTTGCTCAGGTAATCAATTAAAGATGGCAGTTGCCTTTAGCGTAATTTTTATAAAATTTTCGTAATAGAAAAAGATATCTTCTAGTTTCTCTTATTATTTATCTATATCAAAAACTTTATAAAAATGACTTTTGTTATATGCACTTGATGCATATGGCATGACATGCACCAGGTGCAATAAGAGCTAGGTTTAAACCACCCAACTCTAATGTTTGTGATGTACTCACTGCATGTGCAGCCATTTATAAAAGAATGTGGCTATTTATACCCTTTTTTTTTCTATGTGTCCCCTATTTAATTTTTTACCCTACCATCTTTTATTAAAATCTCACGTATCTCCTATTTTTACCCTACTTCACTTCTTCCTATTTTTATTTTTTTTTATTTTTTTCTTTTTCTCCAGCACTAGTGTTAGTGTCGGCGACCTATTCTTACTACCGCAATTGGGCCGTTGGTCATAGCTACTACAAGCGCGGACAGCAGCGGCCGCTAGAAGCAACCACAGTGGCCACAATTAGGCAGCTAGATCTAGCCGATAGTCACCGAAATTAATGCCAAAAGAGAAAAAAAAGATGGTGGGACTTATATATTAGATAAGTATAGGTTAAAAGGATAGGGGAGATAAGGGGAAAGAAGAATAAAAAAACAATTTTTCTTTTGTTTGGGCAGTACAATGAAAAAAAGGGGTTTGAACAGCCACGTTATGTATAAAATAACAAAAAGAATAAGAAAAATCTCTCGCGAAGGCCCAACCAAGCCCACCAACTATTTCCCCCGATCCCCTCTCCTCGTGCTATAGGCCCAGCCCAAAAGCCCATATCTTGAGTGAAGCCGACGCTGTCGGCCCACATCATTCATGCAAGCCGTCCCGTCATGTCTGCGCTGCCCCATCTCTCCGTCGCCACCGGCCCCATCGCCCCTCCGCTACACCCGCCGCTGACCGTCGGGAGCGCTCCCGACCTCATTGCTCAGTGCCGGACAGCCGGCGACCTCCGCCGGGCCCATGCGGCCCTTCTCCGACGCGGATGGGCCCATTACCCTGCCGTCTCCTTCAAGCTCCAGCGCGCCTACGCCTCCCTCGGCCTCCTCCGCCCCTCTCGCGCTGTCTTCGACTCCGGGATTTGTCCTCCAAACGTCTTCTCCTTCTCAGCACTCATCGACGCATGCGCCAACCTCTCCGTCGCGCCTGACCGCGACTGCATCCTCCTCTACATCCGCATGCTCGACCTGCAAGTGACTCCCAACGCCTTCACCTTCTCCTCCCTCTTCAAGTCGGCCTCCGAACCCCACTCCCTTGCCCTGCATTCCCACGTCGTCAAGTTGGGCCTGGTCGACGAGCCGTATGTGGTCACCTCCCTCCTGGAGTCCTACGCTTGGGGTGGGGACATCATCTCCGCCCGCAAGTTGTTCGAAAAAATGCCTGTCAAAACCCTGGTCTCGTGTACCGCGCTCATCACTTGTTACGCCAAGTTGGGCGAGGTAGGTGAGGCAAGGGCGCTTTTTGATGGTATCCCAGATAAGGATGTAGTCGTTTGGAACGTTATGATTGATGGTTATGCCCAGCACGGCCAGCCTGATCAGTCTTTGGCTCTGTTCCGGGAGATGCTGCTGACGAAGAACGTGAAGCCCAATGAAGTTACGATTCTTGCCGTGTCCTCTGCATGTGCGCAGATGGGCGATTTGGAGGCCGGGAGGTGGGTGCATTCGTACATGGAGAATAGTGGGATCCCGTTCAATGTGCAGGTTGGCACTGCTCTGATCGACATGTATTGCAAGTGTGGGAGCTTGGAAGATGCCCGTACGATGTTCGATGGAATGGTTCACAAGGACGTCGTTGCATGGAATGCGATGATTGTGGGTTTTGCTATGCATGGGTATAGCCAAAAGGCTCTTGATCTCTTCTCTCAATTGCGGGAAAGAGGGTTGCGGCCAACGGACATAACGTTCATTGGGGTGTTGAATGCCTGTAGTCATGCTGGGTTGGTGGCCGAAGGGCGCATATTGTTCAGATCAATGAAGGAAAAGTTTGGGATTGAGCCTAAGATTGAGCACTATGGTTGCATGGTTGATCTTTTGAGTAGAGCTGGGTTCTTAGATGAAGCTTATGAGCTCGTGAGGAGAATGGAGGTGGAGCCTGATCTAGTGATATGGGGTTCATTGTTAGGATCTTGTGCAACTTATCGAAATTTAGAACTTGCTGAGAAGATAGCTGATTTTTTGATGGGTAATGAGCTTGCAAACTCGGGGATTTACGTTCTGCTTTCCAATGTCTATGCTGCTGCCGGAAAGTGGGAGGAAGTAGCCAGAGTGAGAACTTTGATGAAGGATAGAGGGATCCAGAAAGAGCCGGGATGCAGCTTGATCCTTGTGAATAACAATACACATGAGTTCACGGCTGGGGATATGAAGCATCCTGAAAGCAAAGAGATTTATAACATGTTGGAGGAATTGGATGGCTCGCTCAGGAAAGAAGGTTATGTGCCGGAGACGCAGATTGTTTTGCATGACATAGAGGAAACTGAAAAAGAAAGGTCGTTGCAAGTTCATAGTGAGAAACTGGCCATTGCTTATGGGCTGATTCGTACACAGCCGGGAACAACCATTAGGGTTGTGAAGAACCTGAGGGTGTGTTCAGATTGTCACACTGTCGGCAAATTGATTTCAAAGATAACAGGGCGGAAGATTATTGTAAGGGATAGGAATCGTTTTCACCATTTTGTAGATGGGTCTTGCTCTTGTGGAGATTACTGGTAACACGTACTTGTGCCTTGACAAAACGTTTAAGAGAATCAACTGCACACCTTCAAAACAGGAACGCCCTGATCTTAATATCCTTTAGAAATTTCTGAGAAGAAAGTTAACTGAAGATATTTTGTAGATGGATCATTTTCTGTTGAAGGTCAGGGAGACAGGGACTCCCCTGAAGAAGGAATGGTGCTAAAACTTGAAATTTCCAGTAACTATATTAATATTCAACTGACTCAATGCTGTAGAACCTGTGGAGTTTCCGGGCTCCAGCTTTGTGGTGTGGCTTCTGAAATTACTGTGGACCGCTTGTTCACAGGACTTGCTGTTGACAGCTTTGTTTACTAGATTAACAGTAAACTTGCCAATTGATGGAATCGAAACTTGGCATGAAGCTTGGACGGGAAGGTCATCTGAAGCCCTGGTTCTCGTTTTCAGAACTAAACATGTTTTCTGAAATTCTCACTTGTTGGTCGGATCTCAAAATTGCTGGTGAAGTTTCACCAGCCGGTGCTGGCCTCTAATAGACAGTGCACACTGTAGCACACAAAAATCTTCCAAAAATCACAACGGCTGGTAAAACTTTGCCACCGCTACCCCTTGTGAAACTTCACCAGCAGATTTGAAGTGGAAGAGTTCCCACTTGACTGTCTGTATCTGAACTTTTAAGAGACTACTGTCTACTAAGACAAGCATAAAACGTCAGTGTGGTGGACCTGGTGGTCTCCTTCCAATGTGATAAAAACCATGTTGCCAGGCTGCTTCTTTTATCTGATAAAATGGAACTGTAAGTCGAGATGTGAATGGATATCTGAAAAGATTATTGGAACGGTCTGAAGTGGTAGGTATGAAAAGTAAGAACCAAAACTTGTTACAGATAAGTTGGTTTTTAGCTTAGAATGTGTCTATGTACCCCACTAAACTCACACTTCCCCCATTTCTTGTTTACCCAAATATTATCTAATAAAATATCTCCCACCCCCACATCCAAAAAATATTCTACATTTTTCATCACTCCACCTTCTCCTCTCTTTCTTTTCTCATGCCGGCCAGTGCCACCACAGCCACCGGCGGCCCAGTCTCAGTCCCCGTCTTCCCCACCATGCCCATTAGCCCTTTCCTTATTGGTCGTAGCTAACAGCCAGACAACTTGGCCTAAGTGACCATGAGGCACTACAATAAAATAGAATATTAACAACGTATATATTAGCAAAATAACTATTTGTGACACATAAATAAGTGTTGAAATAAATAAACTATTAGTGATGTATTTTTATATACGTCACTAATAGTTATATATTAGCGACGCTTTATAATATGTGTCACTAATAGTTTCTCAATTTGTGACGCTTTGTATAACCGTCGCTAAAAGATACATATTTTAAATAAAAAAAGAAAAAAAATATAACTATTAGTGACGTTTTTCATAAGCGACACTAATAGCTTTCTTAATATCGACGCATATAACCAAGTGTCACTAATAGTATTAAATTAAAAATAAAAAAATATAAATTTTAAATTAATAGCGATGCTTGTAAGTAAGCGTCGCAAATACTTCCTCTAATATCGATGTTAAAAAATAAATATTAAAAAAATTAGAATAAACTTTCTAAATATAATATATTTTATTCAATATTTACTATTTGTATATACAATAAATAAATATTAAGTTTTCAATAAAAATTAGTGTTAATAATTCACTATTTATATATAATATATTTTATTTGTTAAATTTTATTATTAATTTTAAAATATAATTTATAATAAAAGAGAGAGTGAAGAGAGTGCATTAAGAAAGAGAGAAAGTGAGAGAGGGATTGAAGAGAGAGGGAGGGAGGAGAGAGGGGGAGGTGAGAGAGAGAGGGAGGAGAGAGAGAGAATAGAGGGAGGAGAGAGAGAGGAGAGAGGGAGTAGAGAGGGAGGAGAGAGGGAGTAGAGAGGGAGAGAGAGGAGGAGAGCGAGAGGAGAGACAGAAGAAAGTAGAGAAAGGGATGAGAGAGAGATAAAATATTTTTTATATTATTTATTTATTATTTTTTTTATAAAATTAATTAAAAAAATTAAAAAATAAAAGAATATTAGCGACATATAGGCCTATACGTCGCTAATACCTTTATGTATTAGTGACGTATATACCTATACGTCGCTAATACCCTTGAGTATTAGCTACATATATGGATATATGTCGCTAATACCCTTAGTATTAGCGACGTATATGTTATACATTGTTAATATATTTTTATTTTTTATTAATTTTTAAATAAAAAAATATAAAATAGAGGGGGAGAGAGGAGAGAAGGGAGAGAGAGGGAGGAGAGAGAAGGGAGAGAGAGGGAGGAGAGAGAAGGGAGAGAAAGGGGAGAGAGAGGAGAGAAAGAGAGGGAAAGAGAGAGGGGAGGGAAGATAGCAGGAGGTGAGAGAGAGGTGAGAGAGAGAGGAAGGAGAGATAGAGAGTGAGGAGAGAGAGAGGAGGAGGAGAGCGAGAGGAGAGAGAAGAAGGTGCAAAGAGGGATGAGAGAGAGATAGAATATTATTTATATTTTTTATTTGTTATTTATTTTTATAAAATTAATTAAAAATAAAAAAAATAAAAAAGTATTAGCGATGTATAGGCCTATACGTCGTTAATACCTTTACATATTAGCGACGTATATGCTATACGTTGCTAATATATTTTTATTTTTTATTAATTTTTAAATATAAAATAGAGGGAGAGAGAGGAAGGAGAGAGAGGGAGGGAGGAGAGAGGGGAGAGAGAGGAGAGAGAAGGGAGAGAGAGGAGGAGAGAGAAGGGAGAGAGAGGGAGGAGAGGAGAGAGAGGGGGGGAGGGGAGAGAGAGAGCAGAGACAAAGAGAGAGGAGAGAGAGGAAGAGTGAGGAGAGAAAGAGGGGAGGAGAGGGGGGAGGAGAGAGAGAGGGAGAGAGAGGAGAAGTGCTGAGAGGAGAGAGAGTGAGAGAAAGAGGGGAGAGAGAGGAGAGAGAGGGGGAGGAGAGAGAGAGGAGAGAGATTTTATTTTTTTAAAATAATATTTGCAACGCTTATAAGTAAGCGTCGCAAATATAAGCATTAATTGCAAGAAAAAACGTCATAAATTTAAACGTTATTTGCAACGCTTACAAACACGCGTCGCAAATACGTTAACTATTGCGACGTTTTTGCTAAACGTAGGGAAATGGTTTATTTTAAATTCGCCCGTTTTCAATTTCGTCCTCGTGTCTGAAGTAAAATACCACGCAGGCGAAATTTCGCCTGTGTGGTATTTATTTCGTCCCCCCTGTTTCTGTTATCCCTTTCCCCCAGCCAGCTCCGGCTCTGCCCTATCACCTCCTCCTCTGGCTCCACCCCGCCGCCTCCTCCTGCTCCAACCCTCCGTCGCAGTCCCTGCACGCTGCATCCCCCGCAAGCCTAATCCTCCTCCTGACCCCCTCCTCGCTCCCCCTTCCTGGTCCCCTCTTTACCCTAGAATCCCCTCCCAGAGCCGCCTCCCCCTTTCCCTCGCTGCATTCCGCTCCGCCCCGCCGTCCCGGCTCAGAGCCCCCGCAACCCTACTCCGGCTCTGCTTCCCCCTTCCTCCCTCCCCCTCCCTTGCTTTCTTGAATCCCCCTAGGCGCCCGGATCCACCTGGCTTCGCCCCACCGCAATTGTCCCAAATCAGCCCCAGCTAGAGCCACCCTCCCTTCTCCCCGGTCTTCCCCTCTTCTCTGGAATCCCTAAGCCTCCGCCCAGAGCTGCCATAGGCTCCGCCCCGCCGCCGCCCTCCCGAATTAGCCACCACCAGAGCCCCCTTCTCCCCCCGCAACATATTCGCCTCCCCCTTCCTCCCTCCCCTCCCCGGTTCCCCCTCTTATATAGAATCCCCACGCCGTTGCCGCCTCCACCTTACCGCCGCCTGCTCCACTCCACTTCCTCTGCCTCCCCCCTCCAACATATCGATTTTGGGCCGAAATCCGGCTCCCCACTGGATTTCGGCACCACTTATGCCCTTTCTCTGGTCAACCCCTCCCCCCTAGTATCCCCCGCCAGCGGCTCCTCTCGCTGGTGGTGGGTTTTTTTTACATTTTTTAAGTCATTAGTGACACTTTCAAAAGCGTCCCTAAAGGCTTATTATATTTTTTTATTGTTTATTTATATTAGCAACGCTTTTGGCAAAATTAATTTTTATATTCCATTTTTATTTTTTAAAAAAAATATTTCTTATTAGCGACACATTTAATGCATCGCTAATACGTAACTATTAGTGACGCATATAAATGTGTTGCTAATAATATGATTTTTAGCGACGTTTAAAAAATGTTGCTAATGTTAAGACTATTAGCGACGCATAATAATATGTATCACTAATAAGCATAGCGACTATAGTTTCATCGATGTAGTTAGCGTCATTTTTTATATGTCACTAATAAGTATTAACGACGTTTAGAGACTATTAGCAACGTTTATATGTGTCGTTAATACTATAATTTATTGTAGTGTGGACAATGGAAGCATGCATGTCTTGTATCCACTTATAGAAGTTATTGTATTGAGCAGACGCGTTAGACCAGAGTTAAGATGTTGGCCATGTCGAGATGAATGAGGTCTGCATTCGACTCATCTTCTGTGTCTTTACACTGCATGGACTGTTTCAAGTTATGAGTTGGATTCGTTGTAGTACTTGTGAATTCTTTTGACTGTCAAATTGACTGGAGACGAAAGTGTGTATTCTCATTAATGGGGCCATGTATATAGGCATTTGAGTACAAATTCAGTTTACAAGATAAACTCATTAAAAACAGAGAAGATAACTAAGAAAATAGAGAAGATTACATGAAGATCATCCGGTTGGCATCAGATAAGCCAAATAACACTTATCCCAAATCTGTTAACAATAAGATAAGTATGGGAGGATGAATCCGTTAACACTCCCCCTCAAGTTGGAGTGTGTAAATTATGAACACCCAACTTGCAAAGAAGGTAAGAAAAATGAATCTCACCTAGAGGTTTAGTAAAAATGTCTGTAAGCTGTTCAGATGTAGGCACATAAGTGGTTTTTATCAAACCGGCTTGGAGTCTTTCTCGAATAAGATGACAATCTAATTCAATGTGCTTTGTCCTTTCGTGGAATACCAGATTCGAAGCAATGTGAAGAGCTGCTTTATTGTCACAAAATAATAAGACTAGTTTGGGATGAGAAATATTAAAATTATAAAGTAAATTGTGCAGCCAAGTCAATTCGCAACTTGTAGTCATCATGGCATGATTACTCATCTTCAACGGAGGACCTAGAAACTGTGGATTGCTTTTTCATCATCCAGGAAATAAGAGAATCACCCAACATAATACCAAAACATGTATTAGAACGTCGGGTCATAGGACAACTAGCCCAATCAGAGTTACAATAGGCCTTCAATGACAATGAGCTAGTTGAAGAAAAGAAGAGGCCTTGATTGGGCGAGTTCTAAAGATACCGTAAGACCCTCACGGCTGCTTCAAAGTGTGGCTTACGAGGAGCATGCATAAATTGGCTCAACATATAGACAAAAAACATAATATCAAGCCATGTAATAGTGAGATAAATAAGACGACCGATGAGGCGACGATAGGAAGATGGATTATGAAGTGGAGCTCCTTCTTCATTGGACAACTTTAGGTGTTGTTCCATAGGAAACTTGCAAGGGCGTGCACCGAGTTGTCCTATATCAGTTAAAATGTCAATGGTATATTTTCATTGAGAAATATATATATATATATATATATATATATATATATATATATATATATATATATATATATATATATATATATATATATATATATATACACACACACACACACACCTTTTGTAGAGTGTGCCACTTCAAGTCCAAGGAAGTACTTAAGAGGGCCGAGGTCCTTAATTGGAAAATGATATTCAATAATCTTCTTCAGGTTGGTGATGGCAAGCTGATCATTTCCACCAATGATAATATCATCCACATAAACCAAAACCACTGTAATCGAAAAAACATGAATATAAGTAAAAAGAGAATAATCGGCTAGTGATGCAGTGAAACCGGACTCCATGAGGGTGTCAAGCTTGGCAAACCAGTTTCTAGATGCTTGTTATGCAAGCAACAAACACGGCTCTCCCCCTATTTGCCAAGTCCCGGAGGGAGAGACATATAAACCTCCTCATGTAAATCACCGTGGAGAGAGGCATTGTCAACATCAAGTTGATGAAGGGACCAATTTCTCGCAGCTGCAATGGCTAACAAACAATGCACTGGAGTGAGTCTGGCAACAGGAAAAAAACTTTCATGATAATCAAAACCTTCTTTTTGTGTGTATCCCTTGGCAACAAATCGAGCCTTGTAGCGGTCAATTGTCCCATTCGCCTTATATTTGATTTTATAAACCCACTTACAACCGATTGTGTTCTTGCCAGGTGGCAAGGGTACAAGAGTCCAAGTACCATTGCCCTTTAGTGCGGCCAGTTCGCTATCAATGGAAGCCCTCCAATATGGGTTCTACACCGCTTGGTCAAGAGAAGAAGGTTTTGTGTGTGCAAAAATGGCAGATAAAAAACGATGATGTGGGAATGAAAAACGATTATAAGAAAGAAAATGACAAAGAGGATAATGGGTACCTGGTTGACGAACCTGCAATAAGGAAGAGGAAGGAGCCAGATCGGAAGACGGCAATGTGGGGCAAATGTAGTCTTTGAGGTATGGAGGGGGCTGGCGCAGACGACTTGAGTGCCACAAAGGTTGTGGTTGAAGTGGGGAAGATGGACTAACCAGGTGGGAAGGTGGCAGGGTAGTTTTGTCTGGTGGAGAAGGAGGAGGAGATCTATTGAATAAGATAGAGAGGGGAAGGTCTGTGGAGGGCAGAGGTAAAACAGGCAAAGGGGGGAAGGAAGGGTGGGTGAGCTCAGCCATTGGAAAAATTGACTCATGGAAAATTACATCACGACTCGTGAAGGTCTGTTTGCTTGCTAAATCATATAGCTTATAACCCTTTTGGCCAAATGAGTACCCGATAAACACACAACGACGAGCACGAGTGTCAAACTTATGTTTAGGATAAACCTTTGTGGCAAAACAAAGATATCCAAACACACGTAAATGAGGATACATTGGGTGCTTGTTCATTAAAACCTCATATGGTGTTTTTCCTAAAAGAGTAGGTGTGGGAATTCGGTTGATGAGATAGGTGGCAGTGAGAATGCAATCACCCCAAAATGATAGTGGAAGAGATGCTTGAAACCGTAAAGCTCGGGCCACCTCAAGGAGGTGTCGATGCTTGCATTCCACCACACCATTTTGTTGAGGGGTTGCAATACAACTATGTTGTTGCAAAACACCATGTGTACGAAAAAAAGAGGTTAAATCATGTGAAAAAATTATGCACCATTATCACTACACAACATTTTAATGATGCAATCAAATTGTGTGCGTACCATTTTGAAGAAGGATTTTAATAAGGCACAAGTTTCAGATTTATAATGCATAAGATATATCCATATGCATCTGGAGAAATCATCAACAATGGTTAAAAAATAATGTGCGCCGAACAAGGAGGGGACTAAGAGTGGACCCCAAATATCAGAATGTATTAAATTGAAAGGTTTAGAGGTAGTAATAGAACTACGAGGAAAAGAAAATCGAGTTTGCTTAATCAAAGGACAAGATTCACAAAGTAAATTCAAATCAAAAGAAATAGTAGGATTAAGGGTAGCCAAGTGTTGAAGACGACCAGAGGAGGGATGGTCGAGCCGCTGATTCCATATGGTGGGGGAAAGAGGAGTATGAGCTGCATGAAGGTGATGGTATGAAGGTGGCGGAGTGATAAGGTAAAGGCCCCCAACTTCCTTACCTAGTCCAATTGTCTTCCTAGTTGCAAGGTCTTGAAACATACAAAAATCAGGAAAAAAGGTAACAGTACAATTAAGAGATTTGGTGAGTTGGCTAAACAGAAAGTAAGTTGACATTAAAAGAAGGAACATGGAGAACATGGTCTAAGCGAAAATTAGGCCTCAGCACTAAAAAGCCAAAAGACGTAATGGGAATAGTAGCACCATTAGGTAAATGAATGGGTGGACTAGAATGAGAGGAGGTGTTGATCAATTGAGTATCAGTAGAAACCATATGTGTCACGCCCCGGCGATGCCCGACCCGAGCCGAACCCGGTCCAGGGGCTTGTCAAGCGCGCGGGGGCGACGAAGTGAAAATTGAGAAATGTTCTAGCGGAAGACTTAACCCTAACCACGGGCGATTAACAGCAACACGGAGTGCGCACAATCCTTTGAGCAAGAGTAAATAAAAGGGAAAAAAAGGTGTTGCTTATCACAAAGTAAACAACAATCTCAAACCCACAAACTTAGTTAAGTAAAGCCCACACCGGCTCAAAATAAGTCATAATCATCACAACTGTAGTATATGACATAAATCCAAACCAAGAACCCTACACAAAGGTTCGAACATAAAGCATGAAAGAAACGATGATAAGTCACTCAACGATCTCCATCATCACACCCAAGCTACCTCTGACCTTTCCTCAAAGAGGCAATCCTGTCCGTCTGTGTGTCGCACCACGCAGCCCCAAATCAAAACACAAAAGAGGGGTGAGTTTTAACACTCAGCAATGGTTTTAATATCACTGTCAACGTAGAAAATACGATAGCTTAGAAATGAGATCGTTCAGATCAAAGATTTACATGGTGCATCACTTTCTGATCACACATTCATATCACCTAACACTGCATCATAATGCATAATTCAACCTGCATGGATGTATCTCTAGCATACATATTCCCACATGCATTCACATCATACCAATCCCGCATGGATGTATCTCTAACATACATATTCTCACATGCATAATATCATCACAACCTGCATGGATGTATCTCTAACATACATATTCCCACATGCATAATATCATCACAACCTGCATGGATGTATCTCTAACATACATATTCCACATGCATAATATCATCATAACCTGCATGGATGTATCTCTAACATACATATTCCCACATGCATAATAGCATCACAACCTGCATGGATGTATCTCTAACATACATATTCCACATGCATTTTATCATCAAAGTCAACATGCATGGATGTATCTCTAACATACATATTCCACATGCATAACATCAAAATCAACATGCATGGATGTATCTCTAACATACATATTCCCACATGCATAATAGCATCACAACCATCATGGATGTATCTCTAACATACATATTCCCACATGCATAATAGCATCACAACCTGCATGGATGTATCTTTAACATACATATTCCACATGCATAATATCATCACAACCTGCATGGATGTATCTCTAACATACATATTCCCACATGCATAATGTCATCACAATCTACCTCCATCAAGGAGTAATCACACATTAACGTCACACAGACGGGAGCATAGACAAGGCCACGAAGGCGTGTCATGGTACAAAATTCTACACAAGAATTCAAGAAAGATCGGGGTTGTCAATCCCTAATACTGCTCGCCCTGGACGATCCTGGCCAAGGATGTCCCATTCTCACACAGAGAATCTAGAGCAGGGGTGTTCGCCCAGGGACATCTCCTGCGGAGGGAAGAGCCCGAGTTCTCACACAAAGAACCCTAGAACATGTGGTAGCGGGGTGCACACGGCATACCACACTGGATTCTCAGGGTCCAGATGACACACATAATAACATTCTCACATATCCGCAAGACAAGTACACAACTCGTCCCCACATCATTCCATTAAACAAGACTCAACCCGAGGAGTGCACTCGTTCCACACAGGAACTCCAAATCATTCCACACAGGAACTTCAAATCGTTCCACACAGGAACTTCAAATCAAAATATGTCCTTTCGGACCAATCAACTTGCGATTAATCCACGACCGATAAACCCGGCACACAATTCCATTACATTGCATCCAATCGGTCAAATTCGATTAATCACGATGAAGCCTCAATTGGAAATCCATTTTCATGATGCGTGCAACATGGTACATGCGTGGGCAAAGCATACATGAATCCTAATCATGATAAGTGCTCTCACCAGCCCTTAATACATCATTCATAATCACGATATTAAGCTTCAACATCATCATTTAACCCCCACATGTGTGTGTAACTAGTAGAAGCCTTTCACATAATGCATATTAACATGCTTGAAAATCAACTCACTACCACACTACACATGTGAATTTCTACCTAAACATGAATTCCAGCGGGAATCATAGTAGAAGAATCGTTGAAATCATAGTTAAATTCAAAACTCAACCACAAAGGCTAAACACCTATAACATCACTCATTTCATCATTGAGTCATGGCAATCACCAACATTCACACACCATTAATCACAATTTATCATGACAAATCAGTCCAACAATGATTGTAGTCCTACTGAAAATATATGTTTATCCAAAGGGAACCAACCGTTCATAATTTCAAGATAACGATTCCAACATCATGCCACAAAACATAAGTCATCCCACCATCTCTAAGCATATGTCTCAACTCTATAAACTCAATAGCATGTATTTTCAGTAGCCTAACATAGCTTAAAACACTCCACATTCATATAAAATTGGCAAGTTAAAGTGGAATCATCAAAATAGGCATCATACACACAACATACAATTTCCTGTGTAGCCGATCGATCGCCCTTCAGGCCGTTCGATCGGTTACACGCAAAAATTTGAAATTTTCAGTTCAGCCGATCGATCGCCATGCAAGGCCGATCGATCGCCAACACGGCAGAACAGTCATCTTCTTCCTTTCGCAAATCCAAACCGAAACACCATAGATAACACTTCAAATCCACATCTAACACCCTAAACATCATCAAAAGTCCTCCTTGACTTCCAGAATATCAAACCAAACCATAATAATGCAAAACCCTAAGAAATCGGGATTAAATAATTCCATTTTCTAATCTTACCATTAACACACTAAATCAAGCAAACCATTTCGAAATAAGCCAAAAATGAAGAGTTTTACCATGGATAAACAGAGATTTTGAAGACCCATTACCTCAGCACTTGATTAAGCTCGGATTGAAGAGTCACCCTTCTTGAAATCCTTGAAAACACAATGAGTTTGAATTAAACTATAATAGAAATCGATTTACCCAAGAAATCCCTAATTAAACCTTAGATCTAGGGCTTATTGGTAGTAAAAATCGAATTTTGAATGTTAGGGTTTGTAGTAAAACACAAATCAGTAGCTTTTGATGGTCAAAAATGAATTGAATCAAAGGGAAAATGGTAGATTTGGAAGAAATTAAGAGAAAAGCCATGGATTAGTGCTTAATTAGAGTAAGCTTACCTTAATCGGCTTCTAATTCAGGCCTAAGTGGGGATTAGGCCAGCCCTCCTTCCTTAGCCTATTCCCAAAAATGGAAATGGCTCAGGTTTGCCCTTTTATATTAAGGGTTGGGGTAGACATAGGTAAGTTTTGGGGTGTAAATATGAAAAGTAGGCTAAAAGTGGGTATTTTGCAAATTTAAGCACAATTTAAGCCTAATAAAATTCTGAAAATTTTTGTGGGACCTTAAGTATATGTCTAGGTTCATTTGACAGAAAAATAAAATTTTCGACGATGGGGCCCACAGGGGTCCCGCCAAAACCCTAATTTTTGAGAAAATAGTAAAAATTCCAAAAAATCTAAAAAATTCACATTTGGTTTAAAATCACTCAAAACCACTAATATTGAAGTTAATTTTTGGTTAAAACTATCACAAACACTATGTATTTACGAAATCACCGAATAAGATCAGAAAACGCATAAATCTCACAATAACCCATAATTAAAGAAAACCAAAACCGGTTCAAAGATGAGGGTCCTTACAATATGATTGGTAGCACCGGTGTCAATGATCTAATAAGGATGAGAGGAAGAACAAGAAATATGTGACATAGATATGGGAGAACAAATACATGTGGCATTGACCAAGGGTTTCGCTGTACCTTCATCAAGGAGCACCATGATTTTCTTATACTATGCCGGAGTGAAAGAAGGAACAGCGGAGGAGCCATCAGTTTTTGGAGCATTGGTCTTGTTGTTAGAGGCAGCATTGGAGGAACCCTCGTTGCCTTTGTAGAAAGGGTGGCTAGAAGCATAACCATGAAGCTTATTGTAACACCCTGCTTTTCTAATTACGTTTAACCTATGGGTTAAAGGTAATTAAATAACCTTTAATAAGTTTTAGAAGGTTTCATAGGTTGAAACCTTCGTATATGAGTAGAGCTCGAAGAAACGAGCATAACGATTCGAAGAACGCACAAATCTAAGGTCGGGACCATAAGTTACGACCTCGGGAAACGTATAATATAGGTCGGACAATGGCAATTCGATCAAGCCGGCCGTCGCGGCACCACCACACAATTTGTTTAAAACAAAAAAAAGAGGGCCACTTTGTCCCCATCCGGCCCCCAAACGGAGGCAAGGCCGAGTTTGTCGGATTCGCCGAGTGATGGCGATTCGACCAACCTCGGCCTTAGTGATGCCGCCGGGTCGGGTTCGGGTCGGGTTTTGCCAAACCCGAACCTAATACCACATAACAAAACTGTGACCCGAACCCGACCCGAACCCAAACCCGACCCATTTTACCCGAATAGAATAAAAAAAATTAATAATTTTTTTACTTTTTTTCCAATTTTTTAAAAAATAATATTAAAAATTATATAAAAATATAAATTTTATATTTATATTTATATTCGGGTCAGGTTAGATCACCTAAAACCAAAACCCGACCCAAATAAGCTATTCGGGTTATTTTTAAAAACCAAACCTGACCCATTAGGGTCGGGTTTACCATTTACCCGACCCAAGTGGCATCCCTACTCAGCCTCGCACCGCTGGGGCACTCGGGTGAAGGGCAGTGATGCCAGAGGCCAACCAGCTTCTGGCTTGTCACGGGGAAGACAACCCGCGATGCCAGTCGTCGCACCCCGGACCGGCTCTCTAAAAAAAACTTACGCTCTAACAGAACCTGGTCCGGTTCAGTGAGTTATAGTAGTCAGAAAATTTTGAATGACCATGAATGTATTAAAAGTGTCCTGACTAAGTTTTAGATTGAGGAAAAATCCTAGATACTTTAAAATGACCAATTTACCCTTATGAGCTAAAGCGTAAAATAATTGTGGTTAATGACCAGACTTAGGGGCCTCAGTTCAAGGGCATATGTGTGGAATCAAAATTTTAGAAAAATCTCAATAAGATGTTAATATGTAATCTAAATTTGGACAAAGCCACAAGCTAGGTAAAAATCCTAATATATAGATATTTGACTATTTTACCCCTAGGGTTAAGGTAAAATGATTCATTGAACTAGAGTCAGTTCAAGGGGTTTACGACCCTGTTAAATAGCAAGAAAATTATCTCAGGTTCACAACGTCAAGGTATACCCATGGGATTATTTTTGGACCCATCAAGGTTCAAGGAAGCCCTAAAAAAGACAAAAATACCCCTGTGCAGACCAACCCATTTTCGCTTGGATGAAAATAACGGGCTAATGTGATATTGAAACCTTTTGAGAAGTTAAAGACTTACCTGAGATCAGATTGGACCATATCCAATCTTGGATAATTACTTTAATGCCCTTAGGTGCATTATGACCAATTTTCATAAAGATTTAATAAGTTAACCCAAGGAGGGTTAGGGCATGAGAGCTCGAATAATTCTAATATCATTATTAAATTTGGGTATTGATATTATGATCTACTTAGACCTGTGTGGTTCTGAATGTTTATGTTGTTTATTGTTTCGATATTTGCTAATGATGTTATGATGATAACTTATCACTAGCTTAAGATCATTGAAAGATTAATCAATGGGGTTAGATAGCTTTGGATTGGGCAGAAAACCTAATCAAGATAAAGACTAAAATACCTCAGAGGGGTTTGGGACTAGTTCATAGAGTGAATAAAGCCTTTGACCTGACGATTTGCCTTGGTTGATGAACCGATAACAGTTTCGAGTTTTAAACCCTAGTCTAGAAGGGACTAATAGGGTTTGAGATAGTCATTTGAAATCCTGGCTTATTGATGAGCAAGATAGGGTTCAGAATAGTTTCCTGAGTTTTAGCTCTATTGAGAAGTTTCTGATTTGACCGTGTAGTTGCACCTCCCCATTGGAGGGAGCTTTACGTGAGCTAGACTCACTTTTGATCTATTAAGGATCTTTTAATGTACACGCATTTGGATTAGTTGACGTCCTGCTTGGTTAGCTTTTTCTGCCACTTTTGTTAAAAGGTGTAGTTCTGGGTCATTCCCTTCCACTTCAGTCAGGTCCTTTGTGGGCTAGGAGGGGTGATGGTACTTCTAGGTGGATTTCAAGGGCCTAGTGGATTCTATGGTGTTTCGTCATAGATTTACCTTTGAGGGTGATCTATAGTGAGTTTATCATTTGTCACTTAGGTTGACATCTGATGAGTCTGTCTGTCATTGGCATTGGACGAGGATATTAATTATCGAACAATGGTTCGAAAGATAATTAATAATATTGTTTAATATTGCTTGTTTAATTAGAACAAGTGAAACAATTAAAGAACTTGTATAAAATGTAGGTTGCTTTAAAATACTTAAGCATTGCATGTGTGATGTTATGCTTCTTAGTATAATGTAGTTTTAGGCAGAACTACATTTGGATCCGATCTTATTGGAAACATTAGAGATGTTGTATGATGAGTACATAGGCAACTGACATCGGGTGATGTTGGCCCGATTTGAAAAACATTAAATTTTACTTTTGGTCTTGTGAAACACTCTTCCAAGGGGAGGAGATGTTTGGTTTTTGTTTGGTCTTGTTTGCTTGCAGGTTCTTTAGATGAGGATGTTGCGAGATCATGACATTGGTGGGCGTTTGAGGACGATATTGCACTAGTTAGATCTAGCTTCTACAATCTTGTAAGTAATTGTAATTATTGACATAAGAGCCAACCTTATTTAGTTGTTTATTTTTGGACAGATGATAGACATGTACTCAGAGGGTTAACTTGCTATTTATCAAATTTTGACACGTGTAATAATATCATATGGTTTGATATTTGTATTTGTGAACCCCAGTTATCATGATTAGGATATTTAATCGGATGATTTGATTTGTGTTTAAGAAAGAAAGAAAAAAAATATCGTGATTTATCATTTTTTCTTTAATGAAAAAGGGTTTTAAAAATCTAGGTCGTGACATAGGTAGCCACGAACGACTAGTCTTCGGCCGATCATTTTTGTGCCCACGTCCGCCCTATCTGAGACCGATTAACCGTGACCAAATCAAACGAATATTTTGGTCACCCTTGCAGTCAAAATAAACGGTATACTGGGTGATCGTGGCCAATTGGTAGAAATCCCTCTCCTCCTTATGGCTTCTCCCAGTGCTTCTCCTGAGTCTCCTCCACCCACTTCCCTACCGGCATCACATTGCTCCGGTGAGCCCTAGTCCCAGAGGAAACGGAAAAGGCAACTACCAACCCTAACAGAGACTTGGATTTAGAAGTTTCGATCTTTCACTTTTTCTGTCTGTCGAAGGATTTTTTACCGATATCGAAGTGGTCTCCGGGGAAAGATATGAGCTTCATGGCAATGGCAAGAGAAAGGCTATACCCATCTTAGTTTGGGGTAGGGGAATGCAGCCTTACCTCAGTCACAAGCAGGCGCTCTAAATATACTTCCAGTGTTGCTGATAACTGCACATCCAGGTACAGATTGATTATCTTTGGTAAATTCTAGTATTGTTTCTGTGTGAGGTTTCCTATTGTCTAAGTAGCTCTAGATGACCCTGCTGATCAATGTTCCAAACTATGCCGAACGAATCTTTTGCTGCATTTGTGAACAGTGACTAAAATTTGCCATGTTCGTGTTTCATTTTCGCCCAACTCGGCACCTTTAGTTATGTTTTGAAATTACTGCGTTCCCCAATCTTAATTGGGGCTATGTGAAACAATAATCTAGACAGTGTTTGAGCGGATATCAGTGTAGATATTAATCAAATGAGTTCTGTTTCGACTTTCTTTTTGTTTGTAGCAGGTGTTTTCACTTAACTAATAGGATTTCTTTGCATTTGATTTTGATCCTGATGGTCAATAGTTGAGAATAGATGCTTTTCCGGTGTTGGGGTTACCTATGTTCTGCTTCAGGAATGTGACTGAGGGTTTCTTATCCTCTTGCGATTATTTTGAGTCCGAATGTGAGTTCAGTTACCTCTAGGAAATTGCCTTTGGAAAATAAATCTTTCATATACAGCTAAATTGACTGAAATTCTCTTAGCTCTTCATCTAGATAATGCTATCTACTTGATTATTATGAATATGATATTATGATTATCCAGCCAAAGGCATGCTTCAAATAGGACTTTTCCTACTTAGGATTTCTACTTTAATTGGACTTAAGTTTCCTAGTTTGATTATACAACATAGTACATACAGCGAACCACAATATGTATACTTTTACAGTAGAAATTATTTTTAATATTTTTATAAGAAATCTTATTGAAGACACCCTTTCCCGTTCGAACAAATGCATCCATCTGTTAACAAATACATACTTTAGTGAAAAGAAAATTGGACCCGTTTTGGTTAATAAAAAAAACTAAACCAATTAAATTTATCCTAAAAATATTTATCTTGTTGACCCAACCTGGGGGGGCGCTCATGTGGGTTAGCCCACTTAGGTGCATGGGTCCAATATTTCTCACCCCCACAAAAGTGGGTTGGCCCAAGGGCCAAACTTGTGCCTTATATATTAGCATCATCACCTTATTCTAGGTGATGTGGGGCTATTCACTTCTTCAACTAATTCACATGTGTGATTCTCATTCAACACAAAGTCGGCTTGGGCTCTCTCTACCATATGTGCAGTGAATTTTTATTAACAGAATTTCAATCTGATGACAGAGAAATTGTATCTTGCAAAAATACGAAAGTCGACAGACAGAAATATTTGCTTCTCTGCAGAGAGTTCAGAGACGAGGGCAAAACAAGCTTGAGAGCGTTCATATCTCCTCCATTGACAGCAGACGCCGGGAAGATCAATGGGAAGAAAATGACTAAAATTAGGAAAGTCATTTCAATATTAGGGGATGTCAGTTTTTCCCTAGGGGAAATTTCAAAGTGGGGCCCGAAACTAACGGAAGAGATGTGAACTGTGGGCCCCAATTGTCGTACTTCCCAGGTCTTGAATATGCGGTGCAAGCAAAAGAGTTTTTCTTGCACCAGCTGAAATTGATGGTACATATATTAGTACACGTTAACATACATTAGTAATATTGATAGTAACATGCTTGTCTGGATTGCCTGGTCATGCTTCCTATGATCATCATCTGCAGTGTGTTATTTTCAATTATAAAATATCTCGCTTATGTCTTCCATTGATGAAAAATAGAGGGGCGTATGATCAGAGTCCGGATTCCTCAGCTTGTCAAAAGAAATCAGGAAAAGCTCTCCCATACTGAGAGGGTAATCTTTGTTCCTTAAAATTTAGGCAAAAATGCTTATGCATATATAGGGGCCATTTGGCCAATGATTTTAAGTAAAAATAAAATAAATTTTTATTATAATTAATTTTTGACAAGAAAAACAGAAATAGAAGACATTTGGTTAGAGTTTTATTAGATAATTTTAAAAAGAAATTAGATTTTAGCTTACTTATGATTTTTGTGTATAAAATGACCAAAATAACCTCCAACATAATTATCATATTAAAAAAATAATAGGTAAAATATCTTTTTATATTTTTTTAAAAAAGAAATAATTTTCTTCGAGAACTTATTTTTTTAGAGATGAGTTCTTAAAGAAAGTAAATTTTGGGAACCGAATTGACCCAAAATATAATTTCGGCTAGAAAAATTATTTTACCTTTAAATGATCATTTTAAACTGTTTTTATATTATAAATTATTTTTCACTCTAAATAAATCACTTTTGAGTAATAGAAAGTGACTCCCAAACAGGCTCATAATAACAATTCATTAAAATTTAAGTAAAACTATTTATTCATAAAGATTTGCTACCACTTATTGTCGCTGTCTCTGTTGCCGCCGATTTTCAAAGACAAATATGCCCTTGCAAGACTGGGCGGCACGTTCGGAAGCAGCGGACGTCATTCTTTAAGCACGTTGGGCCGGTGCTCTGTGCAGACCGTCGTTTGTTTGGTTGACAAAGCATTCCTTTTGATGTCCTTCAAATTGATGGGCAAGAAGAATTGTCTCCCAGCGAGATACAGTAAGGAGAAGATAACACATCTTGCATTTTCTTTTAAGCGAGATGAATTGTCTGCTCATATTTTTAATCTTCATGCCAATGAAGTGATTGCCCACAACTTATAATTCTCAATCGCCCTGAAGCTTCTTGTGCATTTCCCATGAACTAAACGCTCGTCAAACTTAAGTTTCTCGTTGGCCGCATTTGTTCAAGTTTATTCTAAAGAAACAATGCTTGCACAAAAAGATTGATGATGCTAATAAGTTCAATCATAAGCAATAATCACCAAGTTTATTCTAAAAAAATCGACGAAAAGCTAGTTGACACCTGTGCAATATGTTCTAAACAAGTAGGATAATATCTTTTTATGCCCATGTAATTGAATCCCAGTATTTGGATCCCCAAGGTATGGTATTGGATCCACAAGGTATGGTACCTGAAAGTGGTTCATAGTTTTCAGTATGCAAATTTTATATAATTTAGCCAGCCAGTGCATAATAAACTATGCATACATATATGTTATTTTGCAAAACCTACCTCTTTTGATCCTCTTATTTGAAGGAGGAGTTCTGCGTTTGATGAACCTTCTCCAACATTTCTAAGGACGTACAGAAGTTCCAACTCGCAAAAGGTGAGAAGCGAAGTGTGGAAATTCCAGTGGTTCTGGAAATCTCCGATTCGAGTTTGATGAAATTCAAGTGCATGTTCGATCATCTGACCTTCTTGCAAGCTATGCTAAATTTAACACATTTATCATTCTGATATCATTTATCAGAGTGGGCAGTACAAAATTTATTATTTGATCCATTCTTTATAATAGATAAAGGTAGATTGTTGTGATTAATATCATAGAACTTTATCAATTCCATTCTTCAAAAAACAACCAGAGAAGAAGAGGATTTAAATCCCTATTAAAAATAGTAAAATACAATAAGAAGTGTAGAAGAAGAGTTTGTTCTATATTGAGTGCATTTGATAACTCTGATATGGATTCTAAAAAAGAAAAATCTAGCTCCTGGAGCTAAAGCTATAGCCCCGTTAGATCATGATCAAGGGCTCTTCCCAGGCTCTCACCCTCCTAAGGGACAAGCCCCTCACCATGATCTGACAGCCTAAGACGCTGACATGTAAATAGTTCTTATTTTTAGATATGCCCAAAAAAAGTATTAAAAAATAGTTACTTCGAAGATAAATTATAATACTATGTTAGAAGCTTTTTTTATATTTCCCGTTAACAATGACCCTAATGTAAGTTACATATCTTAGTACATATTAATATTAATGTTAACGATGCCAACATGTGATTATCAAAGGCTCCTATGTAGAGATTATACTAGGCTCATTGTCACTCCCACTTGTTAATGGTATACTATTATTTAATATACCATTAATCTTTACAATAATGAGGGATTATCTCTATATGGATGTGGAGTATTAAATAATTTTTCCCCATAGCGAGGCCCACCTTTTGTCATCCTACTCCACTTTCTTTACTGTACACTTAAGTGGGCAAAGAAATGTGAGACCCATGGATCCACTTTTGTCAGTACAATTAAAGGTTAATTTAAACAAGGTGGAACATGGTCCCATTTGCCTTTCTCAAACCACCTAAGTCACAAAAAAGTTAGTCATAAAGCATACCCAATGCTCTTGCTTGAGCTCCAACTAAGGTATTAAAGTAAGCTCAAAAGCTCAACTCGGCTAAAGCTCAACTTGGCTTGACTTGCAGCGTTCGAGCTCGAACTTGAAGTTGGTCAAGCCAAACTTAAATATATATGTGTTTGGCTTAGTTCGGCTTGAAGTTCAATAAAAATTTAAACTCACAACTCACATTGAGTGTGTGTGTGTGTGTGTGTGTATATATATATATATATATATATATATATATTTCATGTCTCCTAAGTTTTAATTCTCTCTATTTAATATTTTATTTTTATTTTTTTATATACAATTATATGATACTTTTTGTTAGAAGAATTATACAATATGTTTCATGAGAAACTTTACTCCCTCTATTATGTATTAATAGTTTAAATTAAAATTTTTAAATTAACAAAGATTAATTCATTTAATTTTTGAATTTAATATATAAATTTCTTATTAATCATATTCATTTTAGTAATTCTTTTTAAATATTTTAAAATTACTAATTACATGATTAAATAATAATCACAAAACAATAAAAACTAAAGTTTTTTCCATATTACCTCGCCTAAGATACAAATATTCTATATTCCCTGGTTTTGTAAAAAATATTTTATAGAACTAGGGTTTACACGATATTTAAAAAAATTAGACCAAAATACCCTTATAACAAGGGTTAGGGTTTAAAATCGTGTAAACCAATTGTGACAACGCATAAACAAAGAGGAGATTGGAGCTTAGTGATGAATTCTGATTTTTGTTTGGCAGTTTTCGTCAACAACAAATTCCGATTTCTATTCAGTGATTGTTAGCCTCCCTCACTTCATCGACAATCGTTCTTCTCTAATTTTTGTCCAAAAATTTATAACCAAATAAACTATTTATCCATACAAAGAATATTAAGATGACACTGTAACTCCAAAAAAATGAATCTTGAGGGACTATCCAGTGAGAACAAGGCTATATAAGAATGGAGAAGGATGTAGATGCTAAGGAAGGACATTGTAGAATAGGATCTTAGAGGTTTTCATCTCTAACTTGATGAACAATTGTATCAATAACAAATATTGGCGAATATCGTGTTATCGATAACACACTATGACGAATATCGTATTATCGGTAATACGCTATGACGAATATCGTATTATAGTATATGTGATATATCGTATTTCTATTAATAAGTACTGTTGGCATATTGTGTTATCAATAATATGCTATGGCAAATATCGTATTATCAATAATACACTATAACAAATATTATGTTATCGGTAATACGCTCTTCCAAATATTGTGTTATCCATAACACACTTTCAAATATTGTGTTATCAATAACACGCTATGTGCGAATATCATGTTATCGATAACACGATATGTGCGAATATTGTGTTATTGATAATACGTTATAGCAAATATCGTGTTATCGATAACACGCTTTGGCGAATATTGTATATGTGATATAGAGGATATCGTAGTATATTGTATTATCAATAACACGTATTGTTGACATATCGTTTTATCGATAACATGCTATGTGCGAATATCGTTTTATTGATAATATGCTATAACAAATATTGTGTTATTGATAACATGCTTTGACAAATATTGTATTATCGTATATGCGATATAGAGGATATTGTAGCATATTGTATTATCAATAACACACATTGTTCGCATATCATGTTATCGATAACACGCTATGGTAAATATCGTGTTATCAATAACACACTTTGGCGAATATCGTATTATCGTATATGCAATATAGAGGATATCGTAGCATATTGTATTATCAATAACGCACATTGTTGGCATATCGTGTTATCAATAAGACGCATTGTTGGCATATCATGTTATCGATAACATGCTATGACGAATATCGTGTTATCGATAATACACTATGACGAATATCGTGTTATCATATATGCGATATAGAGGATATCACACTACAACAAAAAGGACTATTAGCGATGCAATTATGCGTCGCTAATAGTCTCATAAGCGTCGCTACTGACTATTAGCGACGTATAATAAACATCGCTAAAAGCATCGAAAAAAGTGTTGTCGCTATTACCTATTAGCAACGTATACCAAAAAATGTTGCTAATAACCGCATTAGCAACGTTTATTATATGTCGCTAATAATAACTTATTACCGACGTATATTATCTAGCGTCGCTAATGCTAATCTATTAAAGATGTTTCCTTATGTCGCTAAAAGAAAATTATTTTTTAAAAAAATTAAAAAAATAAATTATTAGCGACGTATATTGTAAGGACTCTCATTTTTAAACCGGTTTTTGTTTCTTTTTAATTATTGGTTATTGCATGGTTAACTCATTTTCTTATTAATTCGGTGGTTTCATAAATAAATAGTATTTATGATTGTTTTAATCAAAAATCAACTTTACAATTAGTGGTTTTAAGTGATTTGAGTCAAACATGAATTTTTAGGATTTTTCTGAATTTTCACTATTATTTTTGAAAGTTAGGATTTGGCGGGACCCCCTATGGACCCCACCGTCAAGATTTAGGTTTTTGGTGTCAAATTAACCCAGACATCAACACAAGCCCTCATAAAAAATGTTATAATTTTTCCAGGTTTTATTAGTGCTCAAATAACTAAATTACCCATTTTTAGCCTAATTTTCTATTCATACCCCACAATTTACTCATACACACCCCAAAACTTACTATAAAATGCAAGACCTGAGCCATTTCCATTTTGGGAATAGGCTGAGGAGGAGAGGTTTGGCCTAATCTCCAATTAGGCCTGGATTGGAAAGTGTTTAAGGTAAGTCTCTTCTAATTAAGCACCAAATCCTAGCTTCTCTCTTAATCCCTTCTAGATCTACCATTTCCCCTTTGTTTTGATTCATTTTTAAACATCAAAACTACTGATTTGCATCTTTACTTCAAACTCTAACTCTAAAAGTCCGATTTTTATGTTCAACAAGCCCTAGATCTAAGTTTTTAATTAGGGTTTTCTATGTTAAATCGGTTTTAATGGAGTTTAATTCAAACTCTATGTCTTTATAAGGTTTTCAAGAAGGGTGACCATCAAATCCAAGCCCAAGCAAGGGATAAGGTAATGAACTTTCGAAATTCCAGTCTTCCTATGGTAAAACTCTTGATTTTATGGTTTATTTTGAATGGATTTACTTGATTTAGTGCTTTAATGACATGATTAGTAAATGAAAATCTTTTATCCCAATCTCATAGGGTTTCATCTTGTTATGATGTAGATTAGCTTTTTGGAAGTTATGGTGGAATTTTATTGGCATTTAGGTTGTTAGATGGAGATTTTAAGGTTTATAAATGGAGTCCCAGTTTAAAAATTTGAAATGAAGAAGAAGGTCGATTCTGCCTTGTTGGCATTCGAACGGCCCTCCTAGGCGTTTGAACGGCAATACTATCAGTTCAACAGATTTCCTATTTAGCCGATCGAACGGCCCTCCTGGGCGTTCGAACGGCTACACAGCAGATTTTGTATTAAGTGCATGATGTTTATTTCAGTGATTTTACTTTAATATGCCAATTTCATATAAATGTGGAGTGTTTTGAGTTATAGTATGCTACTGGAAAGGCATACCATTGAGGTTATAAAGTTGAGATATATATATATATATATATATATTTAGAGTTATGTGGAATGACTTATGGTTGGAGGTATGATGTTGGTATTGCCATCTTAAAGTTATGAATGGTTAATTCTCTATGGTTAAGTATATTTTTAGTGGAGCTACAACCTACTGGCAGACTAATATGTCATGATAGGATGTGGTTAATTGATGTGTGAATGTTAGTGAACGTCATGGCTTAAGGATGAAGTGAATGATCTTATATGTGTTTAGCTTATGGTTGAGCTTTGATTTGAGTTATGATTTCAATGATTCTTCTCCTATGATTTCTACTAAAATTCATGATTAGATGTTAATTCACATGTGTAGTGTAGTAGTGAGTTAACTTCAAGCATGTTGATATGCATTGAGTGAAGTGCTTCTACTAGGTATGCACACACATGTGGGGTTTAATGATGATGTTGAAGCTTGATATTATAATTATGAATGATGCATTAGGGGCTGATGAGAGCACTTATCATGAATTAGGATTCATGTATGCCTTGCCCACGTATGTATCATGTTGCATGCACCATAAAAATGGATTTCCAATTGAGGCTTTATCGAGGTTAATTGAATTTGATCGATTGGATGCAATGTGGTGAAATTGCGTGCCGGATTGATTGGTCGTGACTTAATCGAAACTTGATTGGTCCAAAAGGACATGTTTTGATTTGAGTTCCTGTGTGAAACAAGTGCACTCCCCGGGTTGAGTCTTAGAGAAATGGAATTATGTAGGGACGAGTTGTGTACTTGTCTTGCGGATTTGAGATTATTATTATGAGTGTCATCTGGACCCTGAGAATCCAGTGTGGTATGCCGTGTGCACCCGCTAACACATGTTCTAAGGTTCCCTGTGTGGGAACTCGGGCTCTCCCCTCCGCAGGAGATGTCCCTGGGCGAACACCCCTACTCTAGATTCTCTGTGTAAGAATGGGACATCCTTGGCCAGAATTGTCCAGGGTGAGCAGCCTTAGGGATTAACAACCCCAAACTTCTTAAATTCTTATGTAGAATTTTGGACCATGACATGCCTTCGTGGCCTTGTCTGTGTTCCCGTCTATGTGACACTAAATTGTGATTACTCCTTGATGGAGGTTGATATGATGAGATGCATGATATGATATATATGTTAGAGATACATTTCATGCAGGTTGATATGATGTGATGTATGATTGGATATGTATGTTAGAGATACATTTCATGCAGGTTGATATGATGTGATGCATGATTAGATGTGTATGTTAGAGATACATTTCATGCAGGTTGATATGACGTGATGCATGGTTGGATATGTATGTTAGAGATACATTTCATGCAGGTTAATATGATGTCGAGGCATGATTTGATATGTATGTTAGAGATACATTTCATGCAGGTTGATATGATGTGAATGACACTATGTGGATTATACACTATGATGCAGGTTTAAGTGATGTGTATGTGTGATCAGAAAATGTTACATCTTGGCAATATTTGATTTGAATAATTATATTGTTATGCAGTCGTATTGCCGATGCTAATAGTATATTAGAAAAAAAAACCATTGTTGAGTTTGTTTAAACTCACCCATCTTTATTGTGTTTTGCTTTGGGGCTGCGTAGCGCGACACGCAGACGGACAGGATCTCCTATTTGAGGAAAGATCGGAGATGACTTGGATGTGATCGTGGAGACTCTTATGTGACTTATTCTCCTTGGTTTATGTTTTATGTTTAGAACCTTTGTGTATGGTTCTCTGTTGGATTTATATCACTTATACAGTTGTGTTGTCTAAGACCTATTTTAAAGCCATAATGGGCTATGGTCGACTAAGCATGTAGGTTTGAGACTAGTTGTTTATTTTGAGTTAAGCAACTCTCTTTCTTTTCTACTTATTTTACTCTTGCTCAAAGTGGTGTGCATACTCCGTATTTCTGTTAGGTCGCCCGTAATTGGGTTAAGTCTTCCGCTAAACCGTATCTCAATTCCCCTCGTCGCCCCCGCGCGTTTGACCGGCCCCTAGACTGGGTTCGGCTTGGGTCGGGCAGCACCAGGGCGTGACATATATACATAAGTGTCGCTAATAAGTAATTATTAGTGACGTTTATTTATACATCACTAATATAAAAAAAATTTAAAAAATAAAAAACAAATTTATTAGCGACGTATATAGAAAGTGTCGCTAATAATGAATTATTAGCAACTCTCTCTATACGTCGCTAATAAAATTAAAAAAAAATAAAAAAATTAAAATTAAATCAAATTTTAAATTTATAATAATTATTATTAACAACGCTTAAAAAGCGTCGCTACTAATAAATAGTGATGCTTTGTAAGCGTCGCTAATACTTTATTTTATTTTTAAAAAAATCCCCAGTGGGCCTAGTGGTCCACCGGGGGAGGGAGGGCGCTTGGGGACGGTGGGAGGTGTTGGGGGAGAGGGGGGCGCCGGGGAGGGGGGTGGCTGGGGGAGAGGGTGGTGGCTGGGGGAGGGGGATGCGGGGTGAGAGGGGGGCACTGGGGTAGAGGGGGACCGGCTCGGGGGGGAGGGGGCCGGTTGGGGAGAGGGGGACGCCGGGGAGGGGGCTGTTGGGGAGTGAGGGGCGGCTGGGGGAGGGGAGCGGCTAGGGGAAGAGGGGGGGTGGGGGGCGGCGGGCGGCAAGGCGGCAACGTGGCAAGGAGGCAATGCGGCAGGGAGAAAAGGGGGTGGGTTTTTATAAGGCGCACGCATGAAATTTCGCCCGTGGCCTTTTTTTAAAATAAAATTAGCGCTATTAAAGAGATGTAGCGACGTATAATAATATACGTCGCTACTTATAACCTTATTTAGCGACGCTTATTCATAAGCATTGCTAAAGATTACTTTTTTCAATTTTTTCCTCCTCCCTCCTCTCTCCTACCTCCCCTCTCTCTCTCCTCCCTCTCTCCCTCCTCTCTCTCTCCTCCTTTCTCCCTCCTCTCTCTCCTCTCTCCTCCTGCCTCTCTCTCCTCCCCTATCTCTCTCTACACCCTCCTCTCTCTCCCCCTCTTATCTTCCCTCCCCTCTCTCTCCTCCTCCTCTCTTTCTCTCTCTTCTCTCCCTCTCCCCTTCTCCTCTCTCTTTCATTTAAATTTAAAATTTAAAATTTAAAAAGAATCAGTAATAGCAACGCATAGCCATATGCATCGCTACTACTAAGGGTAATAGCGATGCATATGAACATGCGTCGCTACTACTCTTAGGTAGTAACAACGTATAATTTTATGCGTCGCTACTACCTTTTTTTTTAATTTTTATTTTTCAAAAAATAAGTTTTAATTAATTTTTTTCCTCCCACTCTCTCTCCCCTTCGTCTCTCCACCTTCTCTCTCTCCTCCCTCTTTCTCTCCTCTCTCTCCCCTCCCTCTCTCTCTCCTCCTCCTCTCTCTCCTCCCTCTCTCTCCTCCTCCTCCTCTCTCTTTCCTCCCTCTCCCTCTCCTCCCTCCTCCCCTCTCTCTCCTCCCTCTCTCTTTCCCCTCTCTCCTCCTCCTCTCCCTCTCCTCCTCCTCCTCCTCTCTCTCCTCCCTCCTCCCCTCTCTATCCCCCCTCCTCTCTCTCTCTCTCTCTCCTCTCTCTTTCTCTCTCTCCTCTCCCTCTACCCTTCCCCTCTCTCTTTCATTTAAATTTAAAATTTTAAAAAAATAAGTAATAACGACGCATAGCCATATGCGTCGCTACTACGAAGGGTAATAGCGATGCATATTAACATGTGTTGCTACTACTCTTAGGTAGTAGCGACGTATAATTCTATTCGTCGCTACTACCTATTTTAAAAAAAAAATTATTTTTTTAGAAAATAATTTTTAAATAATTTTTTATATTTTTTCTCCTCTCTCTCTCTCCACCCTCCTCTCTCTCTCCGTCTCCTCCCTCCCCTCTCTCTCCCTCTCTCCCCTCCACTCTCTCTCCCCCTCCTCTCTCTCTCCTCCCTCTCTCCCTTCTCTCTCTCCCCTCCTCTCTCTCTCTCCCCTCTCTCCCCTCCACTCTATCTCTCTCCTCTCCTCTCTCCCTTCTCTCTCCCCCTCCCCTCTCTCCCCTCCTCTCTCTCCTCCCTCTCTCCCCTCCTCTCTCTCCTCCCTCTCTCCCTTCTCTCTCTCCTCCTCTCTCCCTTCTCTCTCTCCCTTCTCTCTCTCTCCTCCTCTCTCCCTTCTCTCTCTCCCTTCTCTCTCTCTCTCTCCCTCCTCTCTCCCTTCTCTCTCCCTTCTCTCTCTCTCCTCCTCTCTCCCTTCTCTCTCTCTCCTCCTCTCTCTCCTTCCCTCTCTCTCCCCTCCTCCCTCTCTCTCCTCCCTCTCTCCCTTCTTTCTCTCCCCTCCTCTCTCTCCTCCCCTCTCTCTCTCCCCTCCTCCCTCTCTCCCTTCTCTCTCTCCCCTCCTCTCTCTCCTCCCCTCTCCCTCCCTCCCCTCCTCCCTCTCCCTCTCTCTCCTCCCTCCCCTAGCTCTCTCTCTCCCCTCTCCTCCCTCTCCTCTCTCTCTCTCCTCCTCTCTCTCTTCCCTCCTCTCTCTCTCCTCCCTCCCCCCTCTCTTTTTCATTTAATTTTTTATTTCAAACATAGGTAGTAGCGACATATCTCTATGTGTCGCTACTACCAAGGGTAATAGCAACGCTAAGAAACTGGCATAGCTATTACCTTTAGTCAGTAGTGACGCATAGACCTATGCGTCGCTACTACTTAAGAGTAGTAGCGACGCATAGCCGTATGCGTCACTACTACTTTTTTATTTTTTAAAATATTTTTTTCTCCCTCCCTCTCTCTCTCCTCCCTCTCTCCCTTCTCTCTCTCCATCTCTCCGCCTCTATCTCTCTCCTCTCTCTCCCCTCTATCTCTCTCTTCCCTCCTCCCTCTCTTGTTGTAATTAAATTTTTTATTTAAAAAATAGGTATTAGCGACGCATCTAACTATGCGTCGCTACTACCAAGGGTAATAGCGACACATAGTTACATGTGTCGCTACGACTATCAGGTAGAAGAGACACATAGGTATGTGTCGCTATTAGTTCATAATTTTTATTTTTTTATTTAAAATTGAGAATTATTAGCGACGCTTGTTGATAAACGTCGCTATTATTGAAACTATTAGCGATGTTTGGAAAAAGGTGTCGTTAATAGTTTTGAATTTTTTTAAAAAAAAATTGATAGAGATATCTCATAGTGATGCTTATGCAAGCATTGCTAATAACCTACGTATTAGCGACACATAAACTTAAGCATCGCTAAAAGGTTAGGTATTAGCGACGTTTGCACTTATGCGTCGCTAATATTGATTTTTTTGCTATATTTTTTTATATGTCGTTATTACTACTTTTTAGCGACGCATATTATTGTGACGCTTATATAAGCGTAGCTAATACCTAATTTTGTTGTAGTGTCATATTATGGGTTGTCGGCTCAAAGAATACATATTGTATTATCAATAATACGTTTTATTGACATATCGTGTTATCGTATATGCGATATGAATTAAGTGTTGGACATGGGCCATGCGGAGAGTGAGATATTTGGTCCATTTAGTAGGAGTCATCCTCTCATTCTCGCATTCTCGAAAGTCTCGCGAGTCATACAGAGTGGATTTATTCTACCCGATTTCCTTCGAATTCGTTGTACTTCCAAAAATCTTTTTTTTTGTCGTATCCAATCCCCATTTGCAGCAAGTCTCTGAAGTCCTTCAATCTTGTAAAGACCCTCATCTTTGAACCGGTTTTGGTTTTCTTTAATTATGGGTTATCGTGAGATTTACGCGTTTTCTGATCTTATTCGGTGATTTCGTAAATAAATAGTGTTTGTGATAGTTTTAACCAAAATTAACTTCAATATTAGTGGTTTTGAGTGATTTTAAACCAAATGTGAATTTTTGAGATTTTTTGGAATTTTTACTATTTTCCCAAAAATTAGGGTTTTGGCGGGACCCCTGTGGGCCCCACCGTCGAAAATTTTATTTTTATGTCAAATGAACCTAGACATATACTTAAGGTCCCACAAAAATTTTCAGAATTTTATTAGGCTTAAATTGTGCTTAAATTTGCAAAATACCCACTTTTAGCCTACTTTTCATATTTACACCCCAAAACTTACCTATGCCTACCCCAACCCTTACTATAAAAGGGAAAACCAGAGCCATTTCCATTTTTGGGAATAGGCTAAGGAAGGAGGGCTGGCCTAATCCCCACTTAGGCCCGAATTAGAAGCCGATTAAGGTAAGCTTGCTCTAATTAAGCACTAATCCATGGCTTTTCTCTTAATTTCTTCCAAATCTACCATTTTCCCCTTGATTCAATTCGTTTTTTACCATTAAAAGCTACTGATTTGTGTTTTACTACAAACCCTAACATTCAAAATTCGATTTTTACTACCAACAAGCCCTAGATCTAAGGTTTAATTAAGGATTTCTTGGGTAAATCGATTTCTATTAGAGTTTAATTCAAACTCATTGTGTTTTCAAGGATTTCAAGAAGGGTGACTCTTCAATTTGAGCTTAATCAAGTGCTGAGGTAATGGGTCTTCGAAATCTCTGTTTATCTATGGTAAAACTCTTCATTTTTGGCTTATTTCGAAATGGTTTGTTTGATTTAGTGTGTTAATGGTAAGATTAGAAAATAGAATTATTTAATCCTGATTTCTTAGGGTTTTGCATTATTATGGTTTGGTTTGATATTCTGAAAGTCAAGGAGGACTTTTGATTATGATTAGGGTGTTAGATGTGGATTTGAAGTGTTATTTATGGTGTTTCGGTTTGATTTTGCGAAAGGAAGAAGATGACTGTTCTGCTGTGTTGGCGATCGATCGGCCTTGTAGGGCGATCGATCAGCTGAACTATAAATTTTAAATTTTTGTGTATAACCGATCAAACGGCCTGAAGGGCGATTGATCGGCTACACAGGAAATTGTGTGTTGTGCATATGATGTCTATTTTGATGATTCCACTTTAGCTTGCCAATTTTATATGAATGTGGAGTGTTTTAAGCTATGTTAGGCTACTGGAAATACATGCTATTGAGTTTATAGAGTTGAGACATATGCTTAGAGATGGTGGGATGACTTATGTTTTGTGGCATGATGTTGGAATCGTTATCTTGAAATTATGAACGGTTGTTTCCCTTTGGATAAGCATATATTTTCAGTAGGACTACAATCATTGTTGGACTGATTTGTCATGATAAATTGTGATTAATGGTGTGTGAATGTTGGTGAATGCCATGACTCAACGATGAAATGAGTGATGTTATAGGTGTTTAGCCTTTGTGGTTGAGTTTTGAATCTAGCTATGATTTTAACGATTCTTCTACTATGATTTCCGTTGGAATTCATGTTTAGATAGAAATTCACATGTGTAGTGTGGTAGTGAGTTGATTTTCAAGCATGTTGATATGCATTATGTGAAAGGCTTCTACTAGTTACACACACACATGTGGGGGTTAAATGATGATGTTGAAGCTTAATATTGTGATTATGAATGATGCATTAGGGGCTGGTGAGAGCACTTATCATGATTAGGATTCATGTATGTTTTGCCCACGCATGTACCATGCTGCACGCATCATGAAAATGGATTTCCAATTGAGGCTTCATCGTGATTAATCGAATTTGACCGATTGGATGCAATGTGATGGAATTGTGTGCCGGATTGATCGGTCGTGGATTAATCGCAAGTTGATTGGTCCGAAAGGACATATTTTGTTTTGAAGTTCCTGTGTGGGACGATTTGAAGTTCCTGTGTGGAACGATTTGAAGTTCTTGTGTGGAACGAGTGCACTCCTCGGGTTGAGTCTTGTTTAATGGAATGATGTGGGGACGAGTTGTGTACTTGTCTTGCGGATACGTGAGAATATTATTATGTGTGTCATCTGGACCCTAAGAATCCAGTGTGGTATGCCGTGTGCACCCCGCTACCACGTGTTCTAGGGTTCTCTGTGTGAGAACTCGGGCTCTTCCCTCCGCAGGAGATGTCCCTGGGCGAACACCCCTGCTCTAGATTCTCTGTGTGAGAATGGGACATCCTTGGCCAGGATCGTCCAGGGCGAGCAATATTAGGGATTGACAACCCCGATCTTTCTTGAATTCTTGTGTAGAATTTTGGACCATGACACGCCTTCGTGGCCTTGTCTATGCTCCCGTCTGTGTGACATTATTGTGTGGTTACTCCTTGATGGAGTTTGACTTGATACTATGCATGTGGAATATGTATGATAGAGATACGTCCATGCATGTTGATGTTGATGTTATGCATGTGGAATATGTATGTTAGAGATACATCAATGTATGTTGATGTTGATGTTATGCATGTGGAATATGTATATTAGAGATACATCCATGCATGTTGATTTTGATGTAATGCATGTGGGAATATGTATGTTAGAGATACATCCATGCGGGATTGGTTATGATGTGAATGCATGTGGGAATATGTATGCTAGAGATACATCCATGCAGGTTGAATTATGCATTATGATGCAGTGTTAGGTGATATGAATGTGTGATCAGAAAGTGATGCACCATGTAAATCTTTGATCTGAACGATCTCATTTCTAAGCTATCGTATTTTCTACGTTGACAGTGATATTAAAACCATTGCTGAGTGTTAAAACTCACCCTTCTTTTGTGTTTTGATTTGGGGCTGCGTGGTGTGACACGCAGACGGACAGGATTGCCTCTTTGAGAAAAGGTCAGAGGTAGCTTGGGTGTGATGATGGAGATCGTTGCGTGACTTATCATCGTTTATTTCATGTTTTATGTTCGAACCTTTGTATAGGGTTCTTGTTTTGGATTTATGTCATATACTACAGTTGTGATGATTATGACTTATTTTGTGCCGGTGTGGGCTTTACTTAACTAAGTTTGTGGGTTTGAGATTGTTGTTTACTTTGTGATAAGCAACATCTTTTTCTTCCCTTTTATTTACTCTTGCTCAAAGGATTGTGCGCACTCTATGTTGCTGTTAATCGCCTGTGGTTAAGGTTAAGTCTTCCGCTAGATCATTTCTCAATTTTCACTTCGTCGCCCCCGCGCGCTTAATCGGCCCCTGGACCGGGTTCGGCTCGGGTCGGGCATCACCGGGGCGTGACAAATCTGCTCTAAACGCAACCTAGTTTTCCAAATTGTCGGAACAATTTGTTTGTTGTAATTCAGGAAGCACTAACGTGACTTCATTTGATCCCCTATTTTAAATTATGTTATTTTTATTTTTTTAACTAGGAACCAATTTTTGGATTGAAACCGGAAGGTGACTTAGTTATGGTTCATTATCAAGAACACAAGATTAAGATGGAGAAATTTTTTACTTTTTATCGATCCTCTTTAAGGGAGTGTTTTATTTTTTTATGTTATATGTTTTGATTTTACTCATCTGTAATTTGTCACTAATAATGAGATAAAAACTTGGGTATAAATTTATTTGTGACCTAAGGATATATTTATCTTAAACTAAGTCCTATGAGATTAAGCGTTAAAATTTTAAAAATATAAAATATTTATATATCCACCTAAATAATATATAATATAAAAAAACTCTAAAAATAGAAAAAACTCTAAAAATTACCCTACTCGAACTCGACTCCAACTAAAAATTAAAGTTTATAATACTCGGCTCGTTGACACCCCTGACTCCAACCCGCCGGGATAACCGGTTCGGTCCGCATCCCCCGACCGCCGCCCGTATCGCCGTCCCGAGCGCCCGCCATCAAACCCTGTTTAAACCCTCCGCTTCCCCCCTCCCTCCCTCCCTCTCTCTCGGCGAAACCCAAGAAATGGCGGCCTCCGAGTCGAGCGGCGAGGCCGGAAGTGATCGAATCGAGCCTGTCGAGTACAAGGAAGGCGACACCGTCGGCTCCGGCGATTTCGTCTTCCGTAAAATCGGCGAGTCCGTGCCCTTGAAGCCCTCCGGCAGCGAGTTCGATCTCGGTCACGCCCCCGTCCAGGCCCTCGCCGTCTCCGAGCATTTCCGCCTCCTCTTCCTTGCCCACTCCCAAGGTTCGATCTTCTATCTGGTTCCTCCTCACGTTTGAATTCTGCTTGTTTTCTCATTTTTATCGGGGGTTGTTCAGGGTTCTATGTGGTTAGGACGAAGGATGCGATTGAAGCGGCGAAGCGGCTGAAGGAAGAGGGAAAGGGGGCGTGTATAGAGGAATTCAGCGTCTTGGATGTGTCAATTGGGCGAGTTTCAATCCTCGCACTATCAAAGGATTCTATCTTGCTTGCGGCTTGTGTTGACGGGGCGGTTCATTTTTTCTCCATTGCCTCGCTTCTTAATAAGGTGAGCTTGCTACTTCGATTTGATACTTTTCTCATGCCTTGTGTTAAATTAGTGACAATTTCCCCAACAGGAAAAAAATTGAAGTCAGTGCCCGAGAAATTTACGTTGAACTAAGTTTTGCTTTTCATGTCACGGTGATAGAGAAAGGTCGTGAAGCTACTTTCGGTTACAGCTTGCGTATGTGCTGTAGCTAATCAAAACAAGTTTTGTAGTGAGCTATTAATGGTTTGATGTCTGTGTGAATTCGAAGGAATTTGTGTAGCATGTACAGTTGTCAGATATATGTCTGTGTGAAAGGTGCCCCCAGATTTTGATATGTTATGTAATTACTTTTATCGAAATCTGTTAATATATCACAAATTGTCTTGCTCATTCAGTTTAAACAGAGTACGGAATATGATGTGTGCTGTTACCAACTTACCATACAGCCTGAATATAATGACTGAATATGGATGTAAACAGGGTTTGGTTAGAACTTATGAAAAAAAGAAAAATTTTCTTTTCTCATGTTTGTAATTTTTGTCGTAAGAACTTTCCATCACTAATATGCATCTCATCCAACAGAAGCTCTTACCAGAATTTAGTAGACACTTTTTAATACTTTATTTGTCATATCTTGTAAGAGTCAAATTTGTAATCATACACAAAAACATTAGAGGGACTAAGAGACTATGTCAGTGTTTCTCTTTGTGCTCACCTTTTTAACTGTTTTTTACTTTCTTATGTCTGCCCTTGCAGCGTTTCTTTGCCTAATAAGTTATCATACTAGGTCACCCTCTGCTTGTTAAATTGTGGTGATGTTTTTTTTATCTTAGATACGCATTAATTTGAGGTGCTGCACTGATTCCTGTTAGTCTTAGTTGTCAAGTGTACTATGCGTGGAGAAATTCATTTTGATTATTTATTTATTATTTCAATATAACAGTTTTCCATCTCACTAATTTTTTAATTTGAATATGCCCTTATGTTTTGAAGAATCAAGAACCATCTTTTTCATGTTTGGTCCCTGACTCTGGCCATGTCAAGGATATGAAGTGGCAGAAGAATATGCAGAGTTCTTTTGTTGTTCTTTCCACACTCGGGAAGCTATATTATGGAGAAAAGGGGAGTCCTCTGAAGGATGTAATGGATGATGTTGATGCTGGTTTGTCTCTTATCTTTAGATACGTATTTGCATTTTTTCAGGTCATTTGTATTATTTATCAAATCTTAGTTTGACAGTTATATTATTGTGCATTTGGGAAATAGAAGTACATCATACTGAGTGATTGTCAAGGTGTCATAATAGAAGGTGGCATCTGTATCAACGACGTTTTAGTATACTTATTGGTTAGGCACTATACTATGGAGTAAAATTTGGAATTTGATCTGTGCATTGCCAAATTTCAGCCTTGGAGGATTTACAATTTTTCTGGCATTTGTTTTGTGATTTTGTCATACATTTGCTCATTTTAGTATGACATTTTATTGGCTTGAAATGTTGTTAATGTACTTGTATAGAATGCTCCACCTACATTATTTCTCTCTTTTTTGTGCAGTTGACTGGAGTGTAAAAGGAGACTATCTAGCCATCGCAAGAAATAGTACTTTAAGCTTCTTATCATCGGAAATGAAGGAGCGATTGCACATGGCAGTTTCATTTAATTCAGTGATTGATTTTACCAATTCAAATTCTGTTAAAGGTAGCTATCTGTTACTTGTTTTAACATATTGGCATATTGTGTCTTGTTATTAGAGATGTTGCCTGAATAAAAACTTCAGTTTTGTGATGTCAGCATAGTGAACTTGAAGTAGCAAAAGAAAAGTGAAGTTGAAGATATAATATCAAAACAATTATGTCAATTCTTACTTGCAACCTCTATTTTACAAGATGCGTAGCTAGCCTCCTGGCATAAATTGCAAAGACAATCTTT
Source organism: Saururus chinensis (assembly GCA_035235625.1). Lineage (NCBI taxonomy): Eukaryota > Viridiplantae > Streptophyta > Magnoliopsida > Piperales > Saururaceae > Saururus > Saururus chinensis. The sequence goes on from CP141148.1 coordinate 3,413,731, forward strand.
CATTTATAAATGATCCATTTTTGCATGTATTAAATTTTAGTTTGTACCTTATATTTAGCAAGCTGTTTTCTTACGGATGTTGCTTATAGTGGGGCCTGTCCATGAAAAATAGCCCTTGGTTAACTTTTTGATTTAACCACTATTTACTATTGTTATTGCTGGTCGTTTCATGTTGAAACTGTAAGTAAACAATGGAGATGTAGGAAGAGATATTGACGCAGATCTGGTAGATGTTCTGCATTAAATGTCAGGGTGGCCTCAAATGCCAAGACTTTTATGTGGTTATCAATACATACATGGAATTTTTGTATGCATGCCTTGTGTTTTTTTTTTTAACATTTATGCAGTTTACCTACTTCTTTGAGGGTTTATTGAATTTAGCCCCTTCAAGTTACCTCCCATATATTTCTTATTGCATTTTCTTGTATTTACAGTGTTTTTTATGTTTTGGTAACTTGTAAGGTTGTATATTATGTTTTCCAAGGTCTTTTTCATCTACAAACTGCTATACAAAAATAACTCATTAGAGCTGGGTAGAAGGATATATTTATGAGTATTTTTATAATAGAATAAAGATAATTGCCCTTGTCAATCCTCCAGTTAAAATGGTTACGGTTGAAATGACGTGTGATATTCAGCAGAAAAAGAAGAGGATCATTAAAATTACATGAATTTTATAGTTAAATTTCTAATTTATGTTGAAATTGAAAATATTAGTTTCATTAATCTAATATTTAAATTCAGAAGATAAATGTATTTCATCTTTTTGATAAAGTATATTATCTTTGATTGACAGCTGTTTGCAAGCTTATAAAAAATCTCTTCTTTAGATCAACTTTGAAATTTGCAAACTACTACATATCTGCTTTTTATACTTGGGAGAATATCCAATTTGCATTCAAGCTGTATGGGGTAGGCTTCTGTTTACTGGATAAGTTGTTTCGGGAATCACTACTAAGTTCTACTTCTATAGAATTATAGGAAAACGAGAGGATTGTAACTTTCATAAGTAAAGAAGTAATGATCATGCCGTAGGAGCATTTATTCTTAAGAGTCAATAGTCGATTGTTATTGGTCATCACAGTATTAAGTGGAATTTTTTTCCAGACTTTAAATTACAGTTTTACTTTGTGGCTTGAGTTTAGAACTAACATAATCGTTATTCTTATCAACAGTTGATTCAATCAAGTGGGTGCGAGATGACAGTATAATTGTTGGGTGTCTGCAACTAGCTGAAGATGGAAATGAGGAAGGATTTATGGTTCAAGTGATTACCACTGAGAACTGCAGGATAATTGAGGTTACTTCTTACACCGTGTTTTTTGTTTCCTGACATGCTTATTTTCTTCTCTTGGCAAGTTTTTAGGTAGAATGGTTTGCAATTTTCTTGTTTTTTTCTCTTGAAGAAATTTTTGTTGTTCACCCATCCATTTTCATGCAATTATCTTTTTGGCATCAATTTATTACAGCATGAAACAAGTGAAGTGGGGTCTTCATTTCGGACAAGTAAAAATTTTGTCTGCATTTGTTTGACCAGATAAGCATGCAAACATGGGCATAAGTTGACAAGGGATGTATATTAAACTTCATTTTTGAAAATGAAATTTATGTAATACATAAAAGACTGGGAAAAGTAAATGTGAGCCTGGTCTCACGATGGCTCACGTGAGTTTGAGCATAGCGAGCTGCCAGATTGAGATTTGACAGCATGCTTTAATAAAGGGCTGGGCGGGTGATTCAAATCCGCCTGCCCTTGATTGGCGTGCATTGTTGGATCAAAATTTGATGACCTGCAATGTCGGGTCTCACACTGACGCCCGTGAGCCCAGGATCATACTAACGGGACTCTAAGAAATTGAATGAGAACATGGGACATTTTTAAAAATTGCAAATAGAAGGGAGGTACACATGAAATTCAAGAAAATTTATTGTAACTTACTAATCTCATTGTGAAAATTTTAAAAATGGACAAACACTAACCAAGTACATAAAGAAAGTAGATGTGATTATCTGATTATTCTGACAAGAGTGCGCAATCCCTTTTTTTTATATTAAACCAACACATTATTTACAAGTATATGGGCACATTGCACACTTTTCTATCAATGAATTTTCCTTGTCTGGCAAATTGTTTGATAAAGGCGTTTCTTGATTATAATTAGGATTTGCACTTCATAGAAGTTAAATGTTACATTACAGTTTTTATGTGTATGCTCTTCTTTTCTATATCACTGATTCCATGTCTTCTTCTATAGGATTCATGCAAACCGGTGGTTCTGTCCTTCTGTGATTTATTTGCAGCCGTTGTTGACGACATGTTACCTAGTGGAAGTGGACCGTATCTGTTCATTAACTATTTGGATCGATGGTAAATATTACTAACATTAGACACTTGTAATTATCCATTCAGCTATCTTTTATTATAGTTTCTAATTCCTTTTTTGTGTCAGGGAGCTAGCTATTGCTGCCAACAGGAAAAATACAGACCAACATATCATTTCATTGGGATGGTCTTTAGGTGACAATCAGGGGGAAGCAGTTGCCGTTGATTTCAGGCAAGATATAGACATTCCAAGGATAGAACTTACAGGTTCAACATGTATTTTTGTTTCATTTTTACCTCATTTGTTGTAGGGTTGAAAAGTAGTGTGTTTGTTATCTTGTGCAAACTTTCTTGTACCCTCCCATCTTTTGTGTCCTTTAGCCAATTTAGTGCATCAAGAGATACAACTTGTTCTTTACATTCTATGTGATTGATTGCAGAAAGTGGGGATGATAACCTGATTATGGGTTTTGGCATTGATGAAGTTTCACTATATGAGAAGGTTGAAGTAAAAAAAAGTGATGGTGAACGTCAAGAACTTTCGCCTTGTTGTATTTTGCTTTGTCTTTCTTCTGATGGAAAACTTGTCATGTTTCATGTTGCCAGGTATAGTTTTAGGCACCATCTTATTTGTTTAAATGATGTTTTTGCCTAAGATATTTTTTGTTAGTTTAACTTTCAGGGCAGAATGTGTTTGACCAGAGTTTGTAATTCTTCCTTCTCATGATTTATGAGAGTTGACTAGGTTTTTCTGTTTCTCTTTGTATTTTTTCCATCTGTTAGATTTTCAGATCCAGACATTCCTGGTCGTGGTCGTTTTCCTGATACCTGTGACGTTGGTGGTGTGAATAAGGATTCTACGGTTGTCTCCATTGGTGAAAGGATGTTGTCCACTCCAAATACAAAGAATAACGGAGGAGACACTGTGAAAAGTCCATTGATGCAAATTAGCACCGGGATTTGCCCCCAAGTTACTGATCTAGAAGATTCCAGAATTTCTCTTGTACAACCCTCTAGTGCCATGTCAGAATTGCCTCTTAGACAAGAACTTAGCATATTATCAACCAAAGAAGATGACCGAACATCATTTGTCTATCAAACTGGATATGCTGGTGACTCAGCTTGTAAGCCAGTGGATCTGGCTTCTAATAGCAAGCAACTAGTTTTGGGAGAAACACAAAAGATTGCTGAGGTAAGTAAGGGATTAACGGGGCCTATAGCATCATCTACCTTTCAGAGTTCGCAATCTACATCTCTGTCCTCTGGGGCCTTATTACTGTCGAAGGATTCTAGACAAGAACTTAGCATATCATCAACCAAAGAAGATGACCGAACATCATTTGTTAATCAAACTAAATATGCTGGTGAGTCAGCTTGTAAGCCAGTGGATCTGGCTTCTAATAGCAAGCAACTAGTTTTGGGAGAAACACAAAAGATTGCTGAGGTAAGTAAGGGACTAATGGGGCCTGTAGCATCATCTGCCTTTCAGAGTTCGCAATCTACTTCGCTGTCCTCCAGGGGCTTACTACCATCTAAGGATTCTAGTGCAAAGGTTTCACTTAGCTATCCAACTCAAGGTGGCACATTTTCTAAATTGCAACAATCTTCTGAAGATGCACGTAAAAGTGAGACAGGCACCAAATTGGCAGGAATAATTGGATCTAACAGCTTTCAAGGTGCTAAATTTAATAGCCAGCCTTTTGGAAATGTCCCGTTTACAAAGGAGGTTGGTGCTACTAATTCATCTTCTCCTTCAGGTGCACTAACTAAATTTGGTGCAACTACTTCATTGGAATCGACTAAATTAAGTGCCTTGAAAAATGAGGTGGGGAAGGGGTTCACAGGAAGTGCTGGAATAGCTAACTCTAGTGCGATATTTTCTTCTTGGAGTTCCAGTGGATCCCTTCAAAATGATAGGGAGAAGTCTAAATCTGGTGCTTCCAATGCCACTTATGCTGTAGCCAGCCAGAGTTTGCAATCTGGTAGTAAAATGTTCAATTTCAAAGACAACAATGTAAATCTGACATCTTCGAGTCCTTTTGCAAAAGCACATCATTTTGAAGAGCAGAGAGTTGCTTCCACAGGGACGAGAGTAGGTGGTCTTACATCTGCTGTCCATAGCCCTACTACAGGGAAGGTTCACAGCTCCAAGGGGAATGTGATGCCTGCATATTACAGTGCTAACAAGTATAATGAACCAGAGCTATCAAAGAGTTTTTGCAATGTAAATAAACCTATCTTTTTGGAGATTTTCCTTTTGAGTCTCAACATGCTACTAATCCCATTTTCAGTGCTCTGTACCCACTATATCATTTGTTATTGTCATTGTTTGTTGTTGTGTGCTTCCATCAGTTTGCATGTCATAATGCTAGTATGATTAATAAGATGAATACCGAGCATGTTGTTGATAACTTGATATATTTTGTTGGGCTTGTTTTCCTTTTATAGTTTCTGGCAATTTGACTTTGCTATATGCAGTCTTGTTTTTTGGATTAGTTTCAGCTAATGGAATTAACATGATGTATACATGAGGATTAGTTAGAAATAAAAATTCGTTGACATCTGGTGCATGCCTTTGGCAAAACTGGAATAATTTTTTGCATAATTTGAAGAAAAAAAATTACCATGAAGCTTGTTAATTGGTCTGATTTAATTGGCTCCATTGTATTGGAGAGTGGTTGTCTTGGGGTTTTTAAAGGAAATAGGGCTTAATCAAGGAGTCTTATTCTCTTTCTTGCTTAATGCAAATGGAAATTAATACTTTCCAAATATTCCTATCAAATTCTGATATTATTTTATGCATATTTTCATTTTAACTAGAAACACAAGCTTGTAATAAAGAAATCTAGATTGCTGTATTGATTATTTTACATTTGTGTTTGTGTTAATCATTTATAGGTGAATGAAATGGTAAAAGAAATGGATACTCTATTAACTCACATTGAAGAAGAGGGTGGTTTCAGAGATGCATGTACTGTCTTTCAAAGGAATTTGATTTTGGAACTTGAAGAAGGTCTGGAAAAGCTTTCAGATAGGTGCAGAACTTGGAAGGTACCATTTTTTACTTCACAATATATATAGCACTTTTCAGTTTCTTTTTTTTTCTTCATTATGTTGAGTGCGCTTTGGCATCTTGTCTTGTTTGTTGCTGCCGAAAGGTATTATTGTTATCATTTTATGATAATTGACATCTTTGTTACCTTATCTTGACCATTTGTGGTGCATAACATGGATTCTTTTACCAAGTTCTGCTTTTGTTCTATGTCATTTCTACACTTAAACTAGTGTATCACCAGGTATTCTCTCGGTAGCTCAGACTATGTTGTACTTGGCCTTTCTCTTATCTTCTTGGGTCCGTTAACCTGTTGTTGGATGTTTTCTTTATTGTTTCCATCAGGTCTTTGTTGCACGTGTCTAGATTATTTCAAAGGATGTCAGTTTCTTTATATACCTTGTGTGGTCATATTCTTTATGTTCAGTGTTTTCAGTTCGATGCAAGCATACTGCTTTGCAATTTCTAATAAAGCTCAAGACGAAAGAAAAAAGAAGTGAGAAAGAAAAAGTGATGGCCTACAATATTTTACCTTACAAGAAAAAGCATTTTCACTTACTGATAAGAGAAATAACAAATTGATAGATTGATGGTTATATTTATGTTTTGGAAATGAAACTGAAGTTATACTTTTTTGGGCACAGAAGGAAACTGAGGCTATATTGTTGTGTGGATATTTCTGAATGAGAAAATTAGATTTCATTCTATATAACACTACCAGACCAATTCTCATGACAGACATCAGTCATTATATATCAACATCCTTATAAACCTAGATTGGGTATTTAAGAAATTAAAAATGATAATGATCCAATAAATATGCCCACCAAAGCCCTCCAACTGTGATGTGGTGGGTTTGAGTTGGACAGAAAAAATATCTTATGTGAGGCCCACTTTCTCTGTCCAACCGAAATTAGCCACGCCACAGTTGGAGGGTTTTCTTTGATAGTTTCAGTGGACTTGTATCAGCTTCCTAAAGAAATTACTTGTAATACCCTGATTTTTTCTTCAAGAACAAGCATATTAAAACTTCTGTTTTAGTAAACCCACTTTATATTTTTACAAGGTCATCTCTTTTTGAAGGGATTGGAGACAAAGGAGGGTGTAGAGGCAGAAGGAAGTCAGAAGGGATGGATGGAGAAGAAGGGCATGGGAGTAGGAGGAAGTCAACAAAGAGGAGGGAGAGTGAGGAGGGGGAGGGGGAGTGGGTTAGGGTGAGTAACTTTCAAAGGTAAATCGGAGTGAAATGGGTTAGTCTAATAGGTTACAAAAAGATATATTTTTAGATAGATGCTTTGTTGGCCATTCAAACTAACCTGCCTTGTATAGTTGGTGCAATTTATCACCTATATTATTCAAATTGAAATGATGACACTTAAAGATTTAGATCTCTCTCTCTCTCTCTCTCATACACACACACCCTTCCACCACATATATAGATGTGTGCACTCACACAACCAGTTGGGGGACATTGTGCTCAAACATTTTGTTGTCCAATTGAAGTTTTCCCCACCTTTTCATTCTCTCAAGCAGGATGCATTAAGTACTGACCTGGATTTGGTCCAAACCTTGTGAATATCGGTACACTATTATCTGTGGTGATTCTATCCTTATTGTCATTCTTAATATATGTTCTTCTGATTAATGCAGATTGCAACTAGTGAACAGCAAAGAGATATCCAGCACCTTCAAGATAAAATGGTGCAAGGTTTTGTTCTGCACACTACTTTTCTACCTGTCAAATTGAATTGCTTTTGAGCTTTGAACAAATGAATAAATCCAATTGGTTGGGTTTATAGATATGATGATATAATTCTGTTTATTGAACCCACATTTTCTATTATCTTTCACTTAAAATATTTTCCCTTTTTTAATAGTTTTGGCAAGGAAAGTATACGTAGAAGGCATTATTAAGCAAGCATCTGATAAGCACTATTGGGAACTTTGGGATCTTCAGAAACTGAATCCTGAATTTGAACTGAAAAAACAGCAATTAAAGAAATTACATCAGGTAAGTGAATCACTTGTATTTAGGTTTTTAATGTTAACATAATTTCTATTTGATATTGCTGTTATTATTCTCTGTTTTCAGAACCTAATGACCCAGCTTATAAACTTGGAGAGGCATTTCAACACAATTGAACTTAACAAGTATGGTAACAGCAACATACAAATTGTGGGTCGGAGAACTTCGGGTCGTAATTTAGATAGTTCAAGGTAATATTTTTATGGGAATTACTTAAAAAATTCTGGTCTTCAAGACATCATAGAGTGACTTTACATCCTTGTGATCTTATGTCTTATGATTGGCTGTCTTGTCTCTTTCTCGTGTTTGTATGCAGATCGCTTCATTCTTTACATAGTCTTTACAACACAATGAACTCGCAGTTAGCAGCAGCAGAGAAACTTTCTGAATGCCTCACAAAACAAATGGCTGTTTTAAATATAGATTCTCCTCCAATCAAACGAAAAAATGTAGCTAAAGAGTTGTTTGAGTCAATAGGTCTTACGTATGATGGTGGTGGAAGTTATAATTCTCCAGATGCAAAGAAAATTACCAGCTCGCCTGATTCCATTAAGAGATTTACACCGTTATTAAGCTCTATTAAAGAGCCGTCAAAAGGTTTTGAGCCAGAAACTGCCCGGCGAAGAAGAGACTCATTGGACAAGGTGACCTTTTGTTGTAATTTTTCAATGACGTTCCACAAATTAACTGTGCATACATATGGATTTGTATGTTATTCAGCAGGGAGGACTCCATTTGTCAATTTAGTGTTTAGGCTGTGCATGTAACAAGTATGGTGGTCTTAAAAGGCACAACTAGGACCTAGGCAACTTGAATGTCATGCCTTATGCATCATGTTGATGGAAACCACTGCACAGTCTGCACATATTTCTTAGAGTTCATTGAGGTAAACGACTACACTCTAGTTTGCGTTACCTTCTCTGCAAGATTAGTGAATCAAGAAGTCAGTAGTTTACCAGGATTTCCCCCTTTTTTAAGGTAGCATTGTTCATGGAAGTTGCAGAAGTGCATGAATGAGCCTGATAATTTGTACAAGTGAAAGAGAATAGTTTTTATCCATCATGAACTAGGTTTGCAGCAAGAAAAGAGGGGAAACTCATTTCTTGATTGTGGAAAGTAATAGGAAATGACAATGGCCTATGATTACACTAATGACTAAACATTAAGAAGACAGTAAGATAATTTAAAATGTGAGGTGAGATTGATAGATTATAAACTCCCTTGCGAAATATATATGATAGGAACCATAGTCTAGAGTAGTTTATTGTACACAGTTTTATTTTGTTTATAAATTTGAGAAATTGGAGCCTTACGATTATTTTGGGGGGCAGTTATACATATTCCTTTGCATAACGAGTACTTAATCTGACATTGAATTATCTGGGCTTCCTCTGATTAGAAGTGTATTGCTTTTGGTTAAGAGGTCATTCCCTTCAACTTAAACATTTTAAATTCTAACTAAATTCCCTCCCAATTTTCATATGATACTTTGTCAATTTCCAAGGTGGTGAGGCCAAATCAAGTTATATATAATCCAAACACAATTAGCTTAAATATTTAGCCTCAGTATTAGACACTAGACACGAAACGGTGATGATGTATTTCATAGATTATGGTGGCTAGGATGAAGTGGAAGGTCCTTTGCCACGTCCCAGCCCACTTTAATTGAAGGGAAAGTCATATAGGACTGCTATTTGAACAATTTTGCTCTATGGAGTTGAATGTTGGACTTCAAAGAGTAGTCATTTTGACAAGACGAGTGTGGCAGAGGTGAGATGGCTGTGTGGAGATATAAAGAAAAATGGCATTGTAGAGAGCCTAGAGGTGGCATCAATAAGCAGGTTGTTCAATAGAACTGCTGGAGATGGTTTAGGATTGTGGAGAAGAGACCTGAGACTGCTGGATTTTTTTTAAGGAATTGAAGAGGGGAATAAGGGTTTTTTTTTCGAAGTCAGAGGGGAATAAGGCAAAAAAGACAATGGATGGAGTTCGTGAATAAGTCATGCAGGTATTTGCATTAATTATCCGTATGGCTTATGATAGAGTAGGATGCAGGGATAGAAGCTGTGTCACCGCCCTGATATAATTGGGATTTGGCAGTGAGAATGATGATTTACTTATGTGTTTTAAAATAATGGGTTGGAGGGGAAAATGTTAGTTTACATGACGTAGCAAATTTCTTTTTTACCTCCTGTTAGTGAGAATTAGCAATGAAACAGCTTTGTATTTTTTAATTCATAATATTAGAGGTGCTTTTTTCATGTTACTGACATGAATGGAAATTATGCGCATTTAACCTGACAATTAATTTTGTTGTTCTTAGTTTTCTTTCCCTGTCAAATGTAAATGGCCAGTAGAATAATTATTGTCATTGAACACCTCTGCTCTGTTTCCGATTTCTTCTTAATGTGGGCATTCCAGTTGTCCCTTGGAGTGTTCTCGCATGGGATTGAGGTGGATTGCTGGGAGGCGCTTAAGTTTTGGCCTTTTTTATTGATGGCCCCTGCCATGTAATTTGTTAATTTTATGTCTTTTAACCTGTTCCGTTTCTATGGTAGAGAATTTGCGGGTGCGATGGAGTTACCAATATCTGGCTATTAATTAGTTTGCTGCACTACTTTGGCAGTCAATAAAGAAAAACTAATGCCTTATTCTAATGATAGAACATGAATGTAATTTATTTCTTTATTGTCATTGATACCTTTTGTGAGATTAAATTTTAAATTTGCTTTGTGCAGAGTTGGACCAAGTTTGAGACTCAGAGAACTACTGTGAAAAGGATGTTGCAGGAAGGGCGTCCGAAGGTTAGGTTGCATAAATCCTCATTTGAGATGAATCAGGAAATTATTAATTCTAAAAAGGACTACGATTTAGCTATACTCTCATCAAGAGGGTTTACCCGATTGTCTCCAGTTCTGCACCACGAAGATCATGATGAGATTGTATTTGAGAAAGGTATATTAAAGCTTCTTGAAGCGCTAATGCCAATCAGCATACTTTTGTCATGCATGCTAATGCCTTTCTTTCCTCATTCTTGCAGAAACTAGAAAAACTTCTCCTCTGTCACCTGAGTCTTCAGGTAGTTATTTTAAATGGGCCAAGGACCAGTTGGGACCATTACAAAGTGGAGTTCCAACACTTTCTTTAATGGGACAAGCTCCTGGAGGTAATCTTCAATTATCACCTGTATCTGCAACTGAGAGACCAAGTATCAAACAATCTCACTATGGCCAGTTTAATTCCTCCTCAGTTCCGCCCACTACAATCTCTGAAACAAAACAAATCAGACTATCTAAAACTGCAGCTTCAGATCGAACAATGTCTGGCATCCCTGACACTACTCCCCTGAGGGAGATTCATCTGCCAAAACACACATTTGGTGTGCAAACACAAGCTAGTGAAGCACCAAACACAAAGGGCAGAGAAAATATTCGGGCTTCAACATCCACTATTGCTGGTGGTCTGAGCTCGAAATATTCCCTAGTTGATACCTCAACAAAAGTAGCTGGGTCAGTGAAAACTCTCTTACAGACCTCCCCAACCACTTCTGCAGATACTTTGCCTGTCATTCCGTCAATGTCCCCATCTTTGTCACCACTGACAGTGAATTCTGTTCCTCCATCATCCTCTTCATCTGCCGTAGATTATAAATTGGTGAAAGCGATTAATCAAACGGTTCCATCTTTACTCTCTTCAATAAATCCCCTCCTTTCTTCAACACCGACATTGTCTTCTGTATTTTCTCCAGTTTCTTCCTCGTCTCTTTTATCTGCTGTTAATGATGCCACCACTGCTTCTGGTTCTCCTGCTGCTTCTGCTTTTGCTACTACTACTAGTGCTGCTACAGCTACAAGTGTTCAAACAAGTATTGCTTCTACTATTACTACATCTCCTTTTTCTTTCTCTGGTCCTTTTTCCATTCAATCCCAAAAACCTGAGGTTGCTTCCTCTACCCAGCTTCTATCTGAAAAGTTGGGGTTAACAGCCCAGTCTTCTGAGTCTTTGCTTGCTGCTGATGTAGTTGTTCCAAAGTCTGAAGCCACTGGGTCTGTAACTCCTGCAACTGTAGCTTCTGTTGGAACTTTTTCAAGTCAGACTGATTCAATGAAAGGTAGTTCTGGCTTTAACAGCTTCGCTGCCATGTCTAACGTCTCTTTGAGTTCCAATTCTGAGTTGATTTCTAAACCTGAATCAACTATGTCAGTGGCTCCTCCTGCTGTTTTAGATGGAAATTTGCCTGGAGCTCAGCCTAATTCTGTTACAAGTTCCAGCTTTACCATGTTTGGCACCATGTCCAGCTCTTCCACAAATCTTCTCTCTGGAACAATTGCATCTCAGGTTATGTCCCCGACACCATCTTTAAGCAATAAAGCAGAAGCAAAGAATGATGGTTCAGATCTTGCTATTTCTCAGGAAGATGATATGGAGGAAGAAGCTCCAGATCCATCAACTGAGCTAGGACTGGGTGGGTTTGGACTGGGATCCGCCCCAGCAGCAAGTGCTCCAAACTCAAATCCTTTTGGTGGTCCATTTGCTGCCGCAGCCACAAATTCCAGTAGCTCACAAGTTCCTCTAATGGTACCAAATGGAGAGCTATTTCGACCCCCAAGTTTTAGTCTTCCTTCAGTTAGTCCTTCTCAGCCATCTCAATCCATGAGTCAGGGTGTATTTTCTGGTGGTTTTGGTGCCAATGCTGCTACACCGCCTGGTTTTAGTGGGTTTGGAAAGCCAGCGCAGATAGGAGGTGGGCAACAGGCACTTGGATCTGTTCTTGGTGCTTTTGGGCAGTCTAGACAATTGGGTACTGGTTTGCCAGGTGCTGGTTTTGCTTCTTCAAGCAGCTTTGGTGCTGGTGGGTTTTCTGCTGCTGCAACAGGGGGTGGTTTTGCTAGCCTTGCATCTAGTGGTGGTGGCTTTGCTGCTCTCGCTTCAGGTGGTGGCATTGGAGGGTTTGCTGGCGCTGCTTCTGGTGGTGGAGGGTTTGCTGGTGCTGCATCTCCTGGAGGGTTTGCAGGCGCTGCTCCACCTCCAACAGCAGGTAAAGCTTTAACACAGTTAATACAATAGACATTGAAAGTTGAATTTATCTTTACCATACTGTTTAATAGTATAAATTGCTGGTTAATTGAACTTTGGCTTAATCCAATCACCCCTTGTATGATGCTTGATACATTATATTTTCTAACGTGCCTCAGAATCTACACCACTGACGAGTATATTCCACTGGAATGTTTTTCGTGCAGGTGGTTTTGCAGCATTTGGAAGCGGACAAGGTGGCAGTGGCTTCTCTACATTTGGAGGCAGCAATGCAATGTCTGCTGGGATGTCAGAAAGATTTACACAGATTAGGAGATAGTCGAATTGGATTTTGACATGGGAGAGGCAACACTTTACCAGTAATCAGATGCTGATTTGCTCCTTGGAACCATACCAGTTTAGATTTGAGAGGAACATATCAGTGTAAGTATTTGATTACATGGTTGTATCGTGTTACATGTATGGCCTTTTTGTAACATCTATGCTGTGTAATTGGCTCATTATTAAGCAGCGGCTAAATTTATTATGTAAAACATTTTCTGTGATTAGGGTAATGATCAGCCCTGACGTGTGTTAGCTGTGTGAGTTGTCTCGTCTGATCATCAAAATGAAGCAAAAAACAGTATCTTAAAATTCAAATATTGAGCCGTAGCCATTTAAGTTTTCTTATCGATGTTAATATTTTTTAGCCTACTCTCTCTTGTGCCCTCGCTCGCTCCCTCCCTTCCTGCGCACCTCACACACAAACAAAGTTGTGGTAGAGATGAAAGTAGACCGTAATGAGCCATGCTGTTTTACTTATATATTCTAAGTGATGCCATTTTTCGTTTTTATTTTTTATTTTTGTGGGGTTTAAGGTAATGGAGAAAATTGAAGATGTACAAACGACTGGAGAACAGAGAGGAAAGGGAAGTGGCGGATTTTGTTGTTTTTAATTATATTAGACTATATAAAAATGAGGTTAGCTTTTGTAAGTATGTTTCTTTTATTTATTCTTTTTGTCTCTAACTAAATTTAGTTTTTTAAAATAAATTAATTTCAATGAAGCTACTAATGTGGGTCCGAAGGAGGGGGTATTTATTTGCTAGTAAGTTTTAATTCTGAAACCTTAAGACATAAATATGATAAATTGGTTTATATACTAACCTAACCCACCATTCATATTTTTTGTCCTAGTTAGCAAAACGTTGAGCAAAGTCACCCACTTGCTTGCATCAGTTTGGGCACCCTCTTCCACTATGGGCACTTGTTTACAAGGCAACCATGATTCCTAGCTTTGACGATCCGTGAACATTGCATAGCATCTCTAAATCATTCATTTTTTATGCTTCTTGCTTATACTAAAATGAATCCGCAAAGACCAGATAATGTCATTCATCAATCAGATTATCTTCCAAAGACGCATGGCTAACTTGAAACCCTAAATTTTAGGTGGGCCCATTTTGTTCGTCTTCCATTGGCCGGGTGGCCCACCCGGGGTGGGCAACAACTGCAAGAAATAAAAAACCGCAAAAAGCCCATCGTAGCCAGTGCTAGGATCTAGGTTAGTCCCACATCGCTAATGTACTGTGAAGTACCAAAGACCGGTCTTGTATAAAAGACCGTTGCAGGGTAAAGGAAGCTTCATACCTTTCTCGGCCTTTTGGCTAAGATCAAGTGTAGTATCTGTTCTTATCAGTTTAATATCTGATACGTGGCCCATCGGGTCACATGATATTAAATTAATTTCTTGTGGGGGAGGGTCCACCACCTGTAGCTTGCTGCCGGGGGCCTTCGCGCGTCGCCCTGGCGTTGCACTACTGCCTGGGCCTGGCGCACCCCGACCAAATCACTCCTAAATGTTCTTATGTTGATCAAGTTCATCGATGATTGTTGTCATTAAACTGATAATTAATCAATGACAAGTCTAGTGGCTGGGTTGCTTGTTGAGTTATTCAACTTCGGTGAATTACAGTTCGGTATTTGTGAATTAAGAAGCTCACGGTGTTCAACACTTCGTTGGATGGGATAATTGAATTTTGTCAGTGAAATTTTTTTCTTTTTAGTTTTTATGAACATCGTGACATTGATATGATCCTTCTACCTGATATAAGAGATCGATCATATACGTCTCTGGAATTAGTTGGAACCGTCAAAATCCTTTCACAGAGAGCTAGCTTTGTTCAGATATGACAAAACTTCTTAAAAACTAAGGGCCCATCTCCCATTGTTCAGATATGACAAAACCCATACCGTGGGGAATAGTACTAGTAAATTGCAGCATTCCTACTTGGCTTCATCTCCTCCTGAGGTGAAAATTCCCCTTCTGCAAGTGCTGGGCTTCTTTTATAGGAAAAATGGTTTGACGACTTGAAAACACACGCCAAAAGCCCACTTCATCATTTTCAAACCTTGATGTGTAGGGCCCTACACATCTAAGGGTTTGAAGTGGGCGTTTGGCGTGTGTTTTTTTACGTCACTACTCTTTTTTTAGAGCAACAAGCGATGGATAAGAGGTATAAACCGTTTCAATTCTAATGAAAGATGGGGAGTCATTGCATACTCTACCTCAAATCAATTAAACAAATGGTGAATGCAATGTAAAATTTAGCAAAATTTTTTGTATAGAAAACCTCAATTTCAGATTTCAACTACGAACGCCACAGCATTGCCATTTGCCAGGGCGTCAACAGTCAAGCCACTTTGCCTAACCCTAACATGGTCAACGTGGCAAATCTGGTGGTTTTGATTGGGGGATGTGTAAACCCATTCATTTCACGATTGGCGTATCAACCTCCCTCATTGCACTTGTGCACCATGAACGGCATTCCGACTGTACATATTGACCTAATTCCCAAACACAAGACATGCAAAACTTAAAACTAGTTAACAACAGCTAAACTCTAATAATGATATACTAATTTCTGATACACCCCACACACGAGTCATGATCGGCCAGTAAACCTTCACTAACATAGCGGCTAGTAAAGGCTTGTCGGCCATCGATTATCTCGCACACAAACTTGCTATAGAAGTTAAATTTTTGTACTAGACTTGTGCTCTAATACGTGTGCCATCGATTATGGGCGATCAAAGGCTGGCAAACCTTCACCAGCGTAGTTCACCAGCTGATTACAACTCCACACCCTGATGAGTGCGGAAGTTTTTGGTGTCTAACAGTAAGTATCTTTTCACAAATCTTTGCTTAGCCTCGATGGTAAATAAATAATCCACAAAAGCATAACCGTTGTTGCCTATTTACAGTCACCATGGGCTCATTTATGATGAACACATAAACGATCTCTCCCAGACAACTATGAAGCAACAACTGAAGAATGATAGTACTGGCAGGAAATATATATTATTTTGTCTTTCGACTCTTTCAGGACACATTCACTGGCCAAGCTTCCTGCCTCATAAACGAATATAGCAAACTTTACTCAGGCTTCTTCAACGAACTAAAACACTTCGCATAGTAGTTCTTGCATTTGCAGGCTATGAGATGTACTAGCACATAGCAATTAGCAAGGCAATATCTAATACATATCTCAAAATCACTTTCCCTCTTCCTCCAAACTATAGCGGCGCTTAAACTTGGCAACTTGACCAAGGCTCTGAGCCATCTGACGCCTTGCTCTAAAATGGTAAACTTTTCCAGTGTGATGTAATTTGGTCATTAATACCTGAGTCAATCTTCCACTTTGCGTGACATAAGATATCCATTGCAATTGTGGATGCAATCCTTTCCTCATTGTCAAATCTATAAAGTCACATAAAAAAATTCTCATCAAACAAACTTAAAATAATAATTTATTCATGCTCTTTCAAAACAAAGCAAATGCAGGCAAGATCCTTCTTACATAAAGACCTAGAAACACATAGAAGCAATCATGCCTCCACATCCGTCATTAAAATCCAGCATTTGTACATTTTTTAGCCCATAACCAAAAGGGAACCTGTCTGTACTTTTCAACGCACCAGGCGATGATGGTGGGAGAGTGCACCGGCCAGATGACTGATGAGCAACAGTCAGCTGGGCGGAGCTGGGATGCAAAAGCTCATTACCACTTGTTTGAGATAATGTTCTAATGGCTCGTCAAAGAATTAAGAGACAATCTGATTATGACTATAACAGAATCCAGCCAGTATAAACAGAGAGACAAACACTCCATTTCTTAGTCCAATAATTGATCCAACAATCCCAAAACGTTAAAAACTTTGAATGATTGTACCATAGTAACATGCTAAAAACATACTACATTTCTAGCTCAAATTCTTCCAGAAGAAAAAAAAATCAATCAACGGTCAAACTCAAACCCTTAGATCCCACCCATTATGCTTCTGACAATCAGAGTTTCACAACAATTAAAAGCACCTATGACACAAATGCTTAAACGACAAACACATGCATGAGAACATACACATACAAATAAGTAGAACAATCCAATATTCGACTCCTGGGAAAAAAAACAGAAAATTTCTGATCCAACTTCACCAGAAAACACCAGATAACAATCAACGTGAACAAGTAGTTTACATAAATATGTTGCTTCTCCATTTTACAGTGAGGTCTAATTCATGTATATAGACACTAATAACAGAATTTAAAACAATACCCTCATTTGCACTCGCAAATTCACACCGTCAGCTCAAAAGCAAATCTTTATCCAATTTTCTGATTAACATTCCTATCAAATTGCATTGCTAATCAAGAAGGAAAGAGACAAATAGCAGATACAGCCATGGAAAGCCGTATTGGTATTGATGACTATGGATACAAATCGTGCCATGTGAAGCTCAATAAAATTCACATTCACAAAACAGTTCCAGTAAATAAACTTTATGCAAAAATATATAGTGTAAAGCTTCTTCGTAAACTCTGCATATGAAATATATAGTCTGCTCAAAGAATGGCATATATTCTAAACTAAAATCCATGATTGGGTGGTCAGCTAGGAATTTCTTCAAAAAGAGGGCAGGAAAGCTATTGAAATATAGGTTGAACCAGACTTGCATTCAATGTGTGCCACCATCACAAAGAAATGAAGAATAATCATCAAGTGGATGTGAGGGGAGAAAAAAAATAACGGAGGGGGATTCATAATACATTTCAAAATTGAATGACCCAATTGCAGATTGTGCAAAAAAAAAATCTCTTTTTGCATTCCTTCTTTTGTGCTTGACTGCTCATCCCCTGGTCAAATTCCTTTACTTGTACTAACTTTTTACCAAGTTCGCCATCAGTACTACAATGACATTGCATTGTTTACCAAGAAATATGCAAAGGAGAAATTAGCCTTGCTTTGCTTCGGCCTTCATTCGTGTTGGAGGTGCTCAAAGCTGATGGCACTTGCGGCCAGTTGTAAGCATTTTCTTTACATGAGCAGGAATTGGGCAAGAAACTAGCAGGAACCGTCACAAAGAAATGAAATCATCCAATGGATGTGAGCGGTGCAGCCAAAAAACGCAGAGAGAAGGGGGGAAACAGAGAGAAGGGAGAGGGAGAGACAAGAGAGGAGGGCTGGACCATAATTGGAGATGACCATGAGCAGATCATCTTGGAAGAGGAGAAAAAGACAGGGATGACCAGAATCGGAGACGACCACTTTACCAGAATCGGAGACGACCACCATAGCATTAAAAAATCACACATAGTAGAAGAGAGAAGGGTTCAAAGGGAGTGAGAAGAGAGGAGGGATTGAAGGTTACCTGGAAGAGGAGGTGCCGTTCCTAGTAAAACCCGACCTCACTTTGCCGGAAAGATGGTGCCCTCAAGAGCTCCAGTTTCCGAATGCAGCAGCTCACCCAAAGCTTGCTTTACGACGAGCCCAGTCATTTTAAAACATCACAAACTCGGATTGGTGGTCGGGCCAGGCCAACCGGGTTCAACCAGCAGATCCGCCCAGGTTGACCCAGGCTAGCTTAAAAAATCAACCCCCCTTCTCCCACCCCTCACCTTTCAAAGAATATCAAAGTGGGAGTACAAATTGAGCCTAAGTTCTAGATCACAAATTTGCCCCAGGTTCAACCAGTGAATTTGCCTCAGTTCTAGATCACAAATTGAGCCTCACAAAGAACAAAGAGGAGATAAAAGCACATTTTTATTTTACAATGCTTGAGGATTTTGCTAGTAGTAAAAAAACTCGTAATTCAGTATAAATAATTCCCATCACCAAAAGAAACGAAATAGTGAGCTCAAGCTGCATTCAGTATTAACCTTTGTTCTGCAGTAGGGGAAAAAATCCTGCATATCCCAATAGAAAACCATCCAAAATATCCCACCAAAGAGCTTTAGAATCTGACGAGAAGTCTCTATAAAGAAGTGAGAGCACATACATAGTTCACAGGAAAAAGGACATGGTCATGCATGAAGTCTTGTAATGACCAACAAACTCAGCTCCTCTATCAACTCTAACAAAATCCAGAATAGGCACTTGTTTTATAATGTACACACAATCAGCAAACAATCAGTACACCTCCAATCCCTGTATCATTGATGATAGGTTTTAAGTTTTATACAAAACTAACGTTAAAATGGAACAAGTAGTGCACCTTAAATCGCACCCTTAAATCTAACAAACCCTTAAATCTTCAATAGCGATAGTTTAAAGTTCAATCAGCACTCAAATCAAATTCTATTTAAATCAAAACTTATCAACACTCATACAAATCCCAGTTTACCACTTTTTAAGCGTTTTAACATTTCATTATTAAATGCATAAACGATCACTACATAATATAAAACATGAGCACTTAAATTTAACCTTAAGCATTTTGACAAACATCTACCAAATATCTGTCACAAATCAAATGCAAAAATGAAAGGAACTTAAATTTAACATGTAACAAATCACCTCTGTCATTAAGCATTTTGAAAAACATCAACTATGCACATACTAAAAAGACGAAATTTCTCCGTAAAAAAATATCTGAGAGATAGAGGAAAAGAAGAAAACTTAAAGACAGATAGAGACGGAGGGAAAGACTACCCTTTTCCAGGGCTGACAGAAGATGAGCCAGGAGTGAGCTCCTAATCGGTGGAGGCGGCCGACGGCGAGAACCTTCAGCACTTCTCCACTCCGCACGCAGAGGGGACACGAGGTAACTGGGTAAGGAGGAGTCTGAGTCAGGGACCGGATTCCAGAAACTTGGAAAAGGGTTTTTATTTTTTTAACCCAGGTGAATCGATTCGGGCCGGGCGAGCGGGTTCCGTTTGAACTGGACGTGTTTTAAAAGGATAGTGATATTTTTATACCAGTTTTTTTATACATTTCCGCTACTTAGGATTAAATAGGAAAATTAAATTTTATATTATGAGGTGGGACTTATTTTTTCTGTCTAATTAAAAGTGGTGTAAATTTTATAATATAAAAAAATAAATTATAAATATATTTACCTTTTAAAAGTTAAAATGAATTGGGTCCATTTGGAGTTAAAAAACTAATTACTCCACTTTATACAACTTGTAAAAATACGAGTTAAAGTCTACATTTTTTGGCTTAATTTAAATAAAAAAAAGTTTATATGAACCCGGGCTCATATACGCCTACATGAACCCGAGCTCTATGGCTTGCCGGATGTAAATTTGACAGCCCATAGAGCTCGGGCTCACGTAGACGTATATGAGTTTGGGCTCATATAAACAAGACTCTTTAAATAAAGTTAAACCACAACTATAGGCAAAAAACTGAAAGCCGATTTGTCGGTCCCCAAGTATATATATATTTATTTTTAAATTAATAAATAAAGATAAATAATAATTAAAAAAATTTAAAAATTATAACATTTGGTTATAAAGGATTTTATCCAAATACCAAATGTTTATGATATGATACCCTATAATATCATCTAATAAGACTACTTAAAATTCATAATTTTTTTATTACAATTTTATTTTTTAAAAATAATATAAAATATAATAAATTAAAATTTACAGTCCAACCATGTCGCATAGGGATAGGTCAGGAGCCATGGAAAGCTACCGATATGATATGAGAGGTGATACGCCCCTTACACATATTTTTGATACATATTAACCATACCATATTGATACAACCAATACGTATCGATATTTTAATATTTTAATATATTTTTTAATAAAATTAAATTTTTTAACAAAATTATAAATAAAAACATAATTGAAATTCAACCTCCTCAAAGGTTTAAAGATGACGATGTTTTTATTATATTAAAAATAATTTTTAAAAAGTTATATGAGATCAATATAAATGGGTCTATATAATTTACATATTTTTTTAAATATAATGTTCCACCATTATGTATTTACTTAAACATTTACCCTATGAGTTTTTTTATAATATTTATATGATTCATATTAAATATCTTATTTAATTTTAAAATAAATTAATTTTAAAATAATTAACATGAGATGGAGGGAATAATAGTTTATAGAAGACAGAGGGAATAAAGTGTATGATTTTAAAATAAAATAATTTTAGAGCACTTATATTAGTTGATAGAACCTTCTATTATATTTTTATACTTTAAATAAAATATTATAATAAAATATTATTAATTATAATATTTTATATATATATTAAGGAGTTTATGTCTATTTCTCATTAATGCATATTTGTATCCATAATTATTGATATTATCATCTATATCAATACTGAAATTTTAGACATCGACCCGAGTTAGAGTTGTGCTAGGGCGAGCTCTAGCCCAACCCAGTTGCAACCTTCATCAGGTTAACCCGAGCCGGCTGGTTGCGGGTCCACCATTAAAATAACCCCTCAGTTTGCCTTAAGAAAAAAACCAGGAGTGGGTGAAACCGGTCGGACCGGCAGGGGCGAACCCGGTTTGAATGAGGTACAAATTCGCCGTAGACATTGGGTTTCGTACACTAACGATAATTGGACGACTATTATCACTATTTGATGGAAGAAGATTTGGAAAGTACTTTGACAGTTGGAAGTGACGGTATCTGTTTCCTTGCCGCCCAGGAAACCTTCTAGAAAAAATAAGTAAATTGCATTGCCCCCTAATTTTTCACAAAATTGCCTTTTACTACCTCATGTTTAAAAAATGGCACTTAGACTCAGACCTAATGATGCATTCGTTAATGCATCATTTGGAATTTAGGATAGGCCGGCTAAAATGCCTAGGCCCCACAGCCATGGAGGCCCCCATTTCTTATATTAGTAATTTAAATATCATAATAAAGGTAATTGTATTTTTCGTAAGTAATATTTTCTCCATCTTATATTAATAATTTTATTTAAAAATAATAATTTATTAAATAGTAAAAGTTGAATAAAAAATAAACTTACGATGCTCTCTTTTAAGTAACTAATTACTTAAATTTAACAAAATAAAATTAGTAAGATAGACAATTTTTTTGGCTAAATAGAATTATTAATTTAAGACAGAGGGAGAGTAGTATTTATTCTCCCTTTCTCAATTAGATTTTTTTTTGTATTTTTTCTAATTCATAAAAAGTGTTTGAATTTGAAAATTTTTGTATCTCTTAAAAAGTCTGTGATTAACCCACTTTGTACTCAGATTGTTATTAATGGGCAAGCTTTAGCCATGTTTAGGCTCCTTTCTTTCTTAAATTTTACTTATTTTATAATAAATATATTATTTTTATAATATAGGTGGTATTTTATTGCTCTTCATTTTTCATCTTTCGTTCACTCTCTCTTATTCTCTATTTCATCCTCGCCTATTATTTTTAAGATAGAAACAAACATATAATTTTTTTTTTATAACTTGCACAAATATGATAAACTACTCATACTGGTAGCAAACACGACAAGGTGTAAGCCTTTGTGTTCATCTATAACCATCCGTTTTTATCACCATAGTTAAATATTATCAAATAAATAAAATGAAGGACAAATAAATCCCATCCCACCTGTCCTTTGTCATATTAATGTCCTGAGGCCAAATGCATATACAATTTACAAGAAAAAAAAGCTAATATTGGGTGGTATAACAAATACCATCAAGCTGGATCTCTTTCTAAGGGCATTTTTTTTCATTTGAAAATAACAAATGAAAAAAATTGATTGTTCATTTGTTGTTACTAAAGGTTATGTAAAAATCATAAAATGAAAGGTGTGTATAATTACTTTTAAAGACAAAAAGTAAAACTTGAAGATTTATTTATCCTGGTAACGGCATTAATATGACAAAGGACAGGTAGAATGGAATTTATTTGTCCTACATTAAAATCCCATTTGAATTTAGTAAATAAATAAATTTTTATTTAATTTAAATATCCAAATATAAGACTATTAAAATGAAACAGAGAAAATACAAAAATTTTAACTTGCAATTCCATAATGATAAAGTCAATACAAATTTGACTTCCCCTATCCCAAATAAATAACTACATTTGACTTTTAAAATGTATTAATTAACTTTAAATGTGGCTATTAATATAGGACCAAGGGGGTGTTATCTATTTTTTTATATGAAGAAAGATACTAGGACTCACTATGAACGCATTCCCAACACAATTGTGAATTCGATTTCCATATTATAAATTCATTTGCCAGAGTTAAAATGGGCAAAGGATGCAAGTGCCATATCTGAAACGTAAAAGGGTCTAATTGCGAATAAAGCATATATTGGGGGGTGAGAGTGCAATTTACCTTTTCAATGGGGAGGAAGAATAAAAAATTGGAATATATGTGGTATAAAGAAAGGGGCAGAGGTGGCCCTGGAAGCCAGGAAAGAGGGAATAAAGGAATATTACACCTGCGTCTCCTCTGGCTCGGTTCCCGCGTATGGGCGCCACCGGCACCGGAGGCTTCTACGCGGGTGAGCTTTTGATGGGTTCTCTTTGTTTTATCATTTCTTTATTTCCAAAATGTTCTTCAGGCATCTGATTGTTCTGTAAGTTTGAATTGTTGTTCGTTTGATTGGATGTTGTATCTGGGTATTGGATTGGGAATTGGGGGTTGATTTTTTCTGGGGGTGATTCACGTATATTTCTTACGCTCTGCTAACGCCGGTCGGGAAGCACTACAACCCACTTCTCCTTGTCTTCCACTTGTGTCTTTTTCAGCACTTCTGCCATTTTTTAAGGATCCTATTATTTTTTAAGGATCCTATTATTGGCTGGGATTTACTGGGCGAAATTGAGAGCGATAATAGTGAAGGACGTAGTGTGTGAATAAGCTTCTACCCGAAATGGGTGGGTAAATTGTTAAAAGCGTCGAGCTTTTTAGTTGTGATTGCCTTGATCATGTAGTTGTGCAGCATTTAGAGGCTTTTCCTAGTAGCCCGCCCGTTTCGAGCTAGCTTGAGCGTATTCTTTAACTGCCGTAAAAGCCCAGGTGGAGTAGCCCCTTGCAGAGTTTACTCATTCATCAAATGTCGAGCTTGAAGCATTTTCATTTACTTTTTGATAAGTATTTCCGCTCATGAAGTCTAAATTACACACAACCTCAATATTTCTAAAATTCTTCTAAATTACGTTAGGCATTTTTTTAGAACTTTATAATTGACATTGCGCCATTAGAACAATTATACTTTTGAAATTACTACACTTGTCCAACACGCTCGTGCACTTGTCTTATGAAAAATGAAAAAGACTTCAATTACCAAATAATTGGAGCATATTCGCTTTTACTTCGTGAGCATGTTTTTTTTTCTTTCAAATATGTAATTTCTTATTGCAGTCTTAAGAGCTTCGGTTTTTAAAAACTTTTGTGTATCTTTTAATTAATATGTGAAATTTCAGCTGATGTATAAGTGAGGTCATAAAGCTGGCTGTGGTTCTATTAATTGTAATGATTTATGATTAGGAAATAATTATTTTCCTGTTCCGCTCTCTCTCAGTAGCTTTTATTATAGTTCTTTTTTTTTTTTACTTTTTTGTTTTCTTCTGCAATTTCAGCAGTGGTCAGCTTTTGTTATGTATAATTTCTTATCAGAAGGTATATATTGGTTTGATTAAATATATAATCTCTCTCTCTCTCTCTCTCTCACACACACACACACAAATAGCATTTTTCTTTTGGTTTGGTGACTTTTTGTCGTCTTCTGCAATTTCAGCAGTGATCAGCTTTTTTTAAGAATATTTCCTATCAGAAGGGATATATTGTTTGATTAAGATATAAACAGTGATTCAATATCTTGGCTGGCGGGAGGGTTAGACTTTTGGAATTTTGGCTTCTCAGTTCTATCTCGGTTTCCATAAATGGGTAAACCCGGTGGGAAGAAGAAGAAAACTATGGGAGGAAAAGTCACTGAGCCAAATGCTAAAAAGAACAAGCATACAGAGATACATTCTAAAGCTTTTGACGAAGACATGGCTATATTCATAAATATGTCACAGGAGTTAAAGGAAGAGGGCAATAAGCTATTTCAGAAGAGAGATCATGAAGGGGCCATGTTGAAGTATGAGAAGGCCCTTAAATTGCTTCCAAAGAACCATATAGATGTTGCCTACCTCCGGAGCAATTTGGCTGCTTGTTTTATGCAGATGGGTCCTGGTGAGTATGACAAAGCAATAAATGAGTGCAATTTGGCTTTGGAAGTGTCTCCCAAGTATAGCAAAGCTCTTCTAAAAAGGGCCCGGTGCTATGAAGCTCTGAATCGGCTCGAAAGGGCCTTTAGGGATGCTAGTATGGTTTTAAGCTCAGAGCCAAATAACCTTATGGCTTTGGAGATTGCAGAGAGGGTCAAAAAAGCATTGGAGAAAAAGGGGATCCAGGTTGATGAGAAACAGGTCCTCACAGCTCCAGAATATGTAGAACCGATGTTGCTTGCTCATCAGTTTAAAGCACGAAAGGTCAAATCAAAAAAGAAGAAGAGCGGTAGTAGTGTTACCAGTAGCAACCCTGAGGACAAGGCTGTTATTCAGGAGCAACCAGCTATAAAGCAAGAGCCACCGAGGTCTGTGAAGTTGGTATTTGGAGAGGATATTAGGTCGGCCCAGGCACCGGCTAATTGCACCATTTTACAGATGAGAGAAGTTGTTAGAAATCGCTTCCCTGGTTTAGAAGCACTTCTGATTAAATACAAAGACCAAGAGGGAGACTTGGTGACAATCACCGCCACAGAAGAGTTAAGACACGCTGAATCTTTGGTTGATCCTCAAGGATCACTGAGGTTGCATATTGCAGAAGTTAATCCGGATCAAGACCCACTATTTGAAATGGCTCGAAAACATGAGATGGAGCAAACCAATTCATCTGCGAATGGGCTAACAAAGAAGATGCTAGTGGATGAACCAACCTGTATCGAAGATTGGATTATTCAGTTTGCTCTATTGTTCAAGAACCATGTGGGTTTTAATTCAGATACATATTTGGATCTTCATGAGCTTGGAATGAAAATATACTCTGAAGCTATTGAGGATGTTGTGACAGGTGAAGAAGCTCAAGGACTTTTGTCAATTGCTGCAGAAAAGTTTCAAGAAATGACAGCACTAGCTTTGTTTAATTGGGGGAATGTTCACATGTCTAGGGCGAGGAAGAAGTTTTTTTCCTTTGAAGATGCTTCTAGAGATTTGATAATGGAGCAAGTAAAAGAAGCATATGAGTGGGCCAAAAAAGAGTATGAAAAGGCAGGGGAGAGATATAGCCAAGCTGTGAAAATAAAGCCAGATTTTTATGAAGGGTTACTTGCCCTTGGGCAGCAACAATTTGAACAAGCTAAGCTTTCTTGGTACTATGCAATTGGTAGCAACGTGGATTTGAACACCTGGTCTCATGCTGAAGTTATTGAGCTCTTTGACCGTGCTGAAGCAAATATTGAAAGTGGCGCACTTGTGTGGGAGGGAATTCAAGGTCGGCAACTGATGGAGCTGCTGAAACCTGAAAAAGAAAAGGAAAAGTCACTATTGCAGCAAATGGGACTGGATGGATTCTTGAAGGATGTACCAGCAGATGAAGCTGCAGATCAGGCAGCTAATTTGAGATCCCAACTCAACCTCTTGTGGGGCACTATGCTTTATGAGCGATCAGTTGTAGAGTTCAAGTTAGGGTTTGAATTTTGGAAAGATAGTTTGGAAGATGCCATTGAAAAATTCAAAGAAGCTGGAGCTTCTCCAATAGACATTGCTGTTATGAGAAAGAGCCATTGCTCCAATGCTACTGCCCAAGAAGGTAAACTGCAATTTTGAACGAAGAAAAGATTGCAAAATTTATTCAAAGTTACTTTATACTTGTGTTTTCTTAATGGAAGTTAAGTGAGGTGACTGATCACTACAAGTCTTCCTAAATTAAAATAAGTAGCTTTTTAATCACAAAAGTTGCAAGAAAGGCCTGCAAATGCATGTATCTGATTCTAATTTTAATGACACTAGGTCCTTTTTTGTGTGTATGATGAATCTCTTTTATGTTTGCAGGATTAGTATTCAAGATTGATGAGATAGTACAGGCATGGAATGAAATGTATGATGCAAAAAGGTGGCTAAGTGGTTTCTCATCTTTCCGCCTAGAACCTCTGCTTAGGCGTCGCTCTCCAAAATTACACCATATTCTGGAGACTGTATGAGTGTGTTTTTTTATTTTGTGGGTTTATTTGAGTGTGGGATTTGGTCTTTCATCTATTAGTCACTGGGAGTGGATTTACTCTTGGTGTCTAGAGCTGCTATGGTGAATTAATAGAGGTAAGTTCTGATGTCCATAAGGCCTGATTTGTTTAAACAGCAAGATATACATTTATTCTCTATGCCATCTGTCCCTTTATCTAAAATGGACTTTTTGCATTTTCCTTTGAGTGCTGCTCTTCTTGGATAGTATGTACCTTTTTTTTATCTTTTCTTTTCACTGGGAAATGTTGAATGTATATGTTTCTTCATATGTTTTGTTTTGTTGATGTTGAGCTTTGGTACATAGGAGTGTTCGTGTGGGGATAGTCACTTCGCATTCATTCTAGTTTATGGGGATGTCACTTCCAATGACAGGTCCTTATCCTGCATTTGTGGCTCCATCTCCAGTCCGATCAATTTAGAGGACATGGACCTGAAACCAGGAGGATCCATGAGCATCTTGTGGTATGATGAGCTGCCATTTTAGTGATTGTATTGCATTCTCCTGGCAGTTCTTAGGTTGTTAGATATTCCTCTATATTGTGAATCTTTAGGCATCACCAGTCCGCTATACATTCCAACAGGACAACAGCCATCTGTATGGAACCTGATCATAATCATAAATAATAAGTGCCTCATCTGTATGGATGCCTGATGTGCATTATTAATGTAAGTGGCTGAGAATGGCATAACCGTGTATAAAGTATGAGATATATATTGTCTCAAGGCCTTTTCAAGTGGCAGGCATTTTTTTCTCTTCATGTGGGCCTCCTCTTTCACATAGGTACTGTAGGGAAATAATAGCACTGCATGAAGGGGATGCCTATTCTCCAGTGTATCACGAATGATTTTCCGTGCACATTGATACTTATTTGCATGCTTGCATTAATGCTTTTATGTTTAAACTTGATGAGGTTTGAGTGCCTGCATTCTGCTTGCTATATTCGCAAATTTCCGGGCACTTTTCTTCT
Source organism: Saururus chinensis (assembly GCA_035235625.1). Taxonomy (NCBI): domain Eukaryota; kingdom Viridiplantae; phylum Streptophyta; class Magnoliopsida; order Piperales; family Saururaceae; genus Saururus; species Saururus chinensis. The sequence continues at coordinate 3,441,634 of CP141148.1, forward strand.
TTTTTCGGTATATATCATGTATCTTCTTATTCCGATAAAATTTTTATTGATGCCTTATCATATGTGTACATATGTTCATGCACTTAACTATAGTTTGATACTTGTTACCTTTTACAGATTCATGGGCTGTTCGTGTTGTGAAATATGGAATTTGCAGTGTGGTGTCATAACCAAAGATTAGGATAGAAGAAAGTGTGCTCAGAAGATCATGTTGTTGGTTTTGTGGTCAATGCATGTTTTGTTTGAGTGGAAGAGATGGTTATAGGAAACTATTCTTTGAGCAGGGACATTTATGTGAAAGCATTAAGGACTGCAGGAAAAGCACGAAGTCTCTTGTGTTCGTTTCTGCCATTCCTCTCTTAATTGTTATATTTTGTGTTCTAGATTGAAGCCACCATTTTTTATGATTGAACAAATAATTACAAAGGTATTCTTGTTGCCTCTGAAAGGGCAAAATGTAATTCATAATTTATATGTTCAACTGTGATTGCTCCAAGTTTATGTATTGGTGTCTTAGAAAGAATTAGTTTAATTCTTGGTGTATATTTGTGATATTATTGTTTTCAGCTTGCAACATTGCAGCAGGGTTGTGGAATGTTTTTTGCAAGTTTGACTGTACTTTTTGCTGGATTTGCCATTTTGAGCTTTGTCCCATAGGCAGGTTGCACTGTTTTTCTTAAATGTCTTGGTTTTAACATAACCAAGAGAGTCTGAGCCTTGGAAACCTGTATGTCAAACGTCTGACCTTCCCTGACTCCTGAATAATGTGTTCCAGCACTCTGCTATTTGGTTAGCTAGTATCTTCATCGAGCTTACTGAAGAGAAGGGATCCTGTCAAATTATCGACTATTGTAATAATCATTTCGTGTCCAAGAACGGGTGTCTTGTCCAAGTTTTTTCGGGGGGAGGCTACGAGTAAAGATGTAGTCCTCTGTCATTGTTTGTTTATGTGTTCATATAAATAAAATAAAATAAAAAATAATCATGTCATCCCAACCGCCAACATTTTGGATATCATTTTTTTGTTTGACAATAAAAATGTTTGATGTGTTCATTTCTTTGCTCGGTATGAAACATGAGAGCAAGAAAAGAATTTTTGCCACAAAAAAAAAAGTTGAGGAGGTTAATTTGTATTTTACCAATGAAGATTATAAAGCCCATAGTTACAAGGCAGGGAAACAAGTGCATAAAATAAACACGGAAAGGGTAAAGGGAAACAATCATGAAATGCCTTAAAAGAGGAAAAATAAGAGAAGCCTAAAATATGTATTTCAACTTATAAAAGTGTTGAAAATTGATGAGAAACATAAGAGTTGTGTAATTAAACACGTAAAATATCATAAAAATATAGAGATGTCTTATGCAAAACTCTGTATATAGAACCAAGTGCAAAAATATAATATTCCCTCCTCCAATATTAATAGTTACATTTGGACAAATAGTAATTTTTATTTAAGGATGAAAACCACCTATAAGAGAAGTAAAAATAAGCTAATGATAGTATTGTTTTTAAGTACCCAACCACCTAAATTGCACAAAATGAAGTTATTAATACAAAATATTTTTTTTTTGCTAAATGAAGCTATTAATATAGGATGAAGGGAATATAACAAATGGATCTAACAATCTTGAGTTATAGTTACTAGTAAACATGCATGTATAACGCAATGCAAAATTTGATTGTAACAATGCCGTTGATATTGTAATAGCATAATTTACACGTACACAACTAACAATATAACAATATGAATTGCGAGCAAGAAAAATCCAACAAAATGAATTAAAACCATAAACATTGTTTTCTTATGAATCATAACCACTATAAATTATGTGTTCATAAATCACTTGAGTGATGCAATGTAGTTCAATAGAATTTATATATAGTTGGAAAATGTTAGATACTTTGAAGCACACATCTCACGTCTTCATAAATAGCTTGTTTTTCGCTGCCCACTTCATTTGTTGTTTAGAAAAGATTGTGTTAGCATGTTTCCTCTTATCAACTGTTTTAATATAAATTTTGGTACAAATAGATTGGGAGTTTTTCATGTATGGACGAACCTACTTTAAATTTGGATTCAGCAACAGCTTGGTGATATAGCTCTGCTCAAAGCCATGGTTGTGAAGCAAGGTAAGACAATTGCTTTTGAAATTCACCATTTAAGCTTCAGAATCCTTGAGTTTTTAAATAGAGTGGATCTCCTGTCCAAAGGATCAATTGTCCACCATGGATCATTGCAGCTTCTTGAGGTCTGAGTAAGGTCCTCTGGCCGTTGTATTTCCCGGCATTTGAATTTTTTGAGTTTGCCATTGATGCCATGGAGTGTTTGGTCATAAAAGCGTTCAAAGTGTTGTGGGAACTTCTTAAGAAGTGGTAATTCTAATGCAGTAGAGAATGAATGCACAAAAGTTGAGGGACAACAAAAAGTTGCAATGTATTACCTAGAATTTTAATCAACAAAAACTTCCGAAGGGCACCGATGTGTCGGTGACTGCGTTGATGAACCATTAGCAAGCCCATGAATCACGATGCATTGATGACATGTATACAAAAATTGTCACGGTAAAATTGTGGGTAGTCATGCGATTTCTTACATATATAAGTGATTATTGTTATAACGACCCATTTTTTTATTAACAACCTGTTTTTTTATTACGCCTAATTGAGGTAAAAGTAACAACGCTACGAATCGAAGAACATTCTAAATAAAGATTGGGAACAAAATTTATGACCTCGAGAATACACGATTTTGATTTCGGGGTGGAAAATTATCGCCTTTTGAAGTTGGGATAGTATTTGAGTAAAATAATAGAGAAAATGATGAAATTGATGACATCATCAATGCTACCGAGCCGAGCTATGTGAGTTACCGAACAAACTAAGATGTGGGGCCCACATGATTGTGAGCCATTCATATGACACGCAGTTGACCCCCTGAAGCGCGGCAACGCCACGGGCACACGATGTGTGTTGCGCACACGTACGTGCATAGTACTTTTTCTCCCGTTCGCTTGTAGGTTTTCACTATAAATTTGAAACTCCGTCTAATTTACTAGAAGAGTTTTCTAGCTTATTGTGAGTCTGTTTTCGTCTGTTAAGAGGTGTTCTTAGTTTATTTGAGGCCGTTCTACGCAATAGAAGTGTCAATTCTTTGAGTTGGTGACCTTATAAGGAGGAACGTATCAAGGCAAGAAGATACTTTGTCCATTGCTCTTGATCCCCAAAGACAGAAAAGTGACCCAAAGTAAGAGGAGGCTCTGTCCTCCGTCATTAGGACACAACGAGAGAAGTGGCTTAGAATATGGGAGGCTATATCCTTCACCAAAAGGCCACACAGTGAGAGAAATATCTTTGGGAAAGGGGAGGTTTTATCTGTAGCTTACGGGTGTAGAAAGAGGAAAGAGTTTCCGGGTGAGGGGAATGTATGTTGCCTACAGGCACGTAGAGAGAGAAATGTCTCCGGGTAGGGGAGGTTCTGTTTGCTACCTACGAGTACAGGAAGTGTAAAGTATCCCGGGTTAAAAAGGAGGTTATGTCTGTTGCCTTCGAGCCATAAAGATGGAAACATTCCAAGTTAAAGAGATGTGATGTTAGTTACCTTCAGAAGCATTGAAGAAAATGTTCTATAGCTAAAAGATGAGTTATAATAATAATATGATAGACTTATCTATAAAATAAAATAACAACAATGTTGTAGAAGACATGTTAGAGTATAACATGTATTTTTTTATAAAAATTAACTATGTAATATAAGTTACCAATTTAGCTAAAATTATAAATAATAATAATAAAATATATAATTAGCAGATGCAAATGACTACAGATACTTATAGCATTTGTCTATGTCCATTCGTAATATGAACAAATAAAAAATAACATTATTTATTTTAGTGCGAACAAATATATATACATATGACTGCCGGACAAACAGATGCTATTTACACCCCTACATTGGGCAACCTTTTCACATACAGAAATGCTGCTTGTTCATTTTCAATAAGTAAAGTTATTCGCTAAACACTAATTATCTTTCATTTAATGAAGATTACAAATACATCAATGAAACATTAGCACACGATTGTAAACGACTATTAGTTCAACCATCTGAATCCAAAAAGAAATTTGGTTCAATCATCAAAGCTATAGCACACATGCTCCTTGCTCCCGGATGCCGATTTCGGTGAACCCATCTTCAGTGGCACAAGCCCTAAACATCCCAACCGTGTCGAACCCATAGCCCACCTCCCCGTCCCTACACACAGCAATGACTAATGAGCCCGGTTTTCCCCTCGTCCAACCTAACCCTAATCACGTAGTCGATCGCCTCCTGCAGGCCCAGGCCCATGTACTCCATCACGGCGGCCACGTCCCGGGCGAGCTGTCACGGAGGCGCCGGGGAAACGCCTACCCCGTGACAGAGCATCGCCCTGATGATCGCCTCGCCCTCACCGGTGCAAGACACGGCACATACGGAGTACTTTGTTAAATCAGATACAAGTTCGGACGACATGCATTAATCAATAGAATAGCTGACCGGGAATCGGAAAGGAAGAGCGGCGGGCGGCTTCCTTCCCTTGGGTGCGGAGCGCCATGGACGGCGAGAAGGTCGAGCTCGGTTCGGGCAAAACACTAGACCCCATTTCCCGGAAGAAGCACGAGGCGATGCTCGAGCGCCTTTCCAACCTCCATCAATCCCGCCTCCAGCAGTCCATTTCCCGCAGCTCCGGCTCTGATTCCCCTTCCTTCGAGTCCACCCAGTCATTCCTGGCCACCTTCTCGCAGAGAAAACAGATGATCGAGTCGTCCCTTGATAGGTGCCGGAACGTCTCGGATCCCGACTCGAAATCTCGCCTCAAGGCCGCTCTGGAGGGTATCTCTGCTTCGATTTCTGATTTGGAGAAGTTCGTGGCGGAGAACTCCTACTTCCTACCTTCCTACGAAGTTCGCTCTTCCCTCAAATCCGTCTCCGACCTCAGAGAGGCCTTGGAGGCTGTGAATTTGGAGCTCCAGCCTCGGAAAAAGTTTTCATTTCGGAACAAACCAGCCAAGAGAGACGCTGAGAAGAAAGCTTCGGATTCTGATTCGAATTCGTTTGGAAGTTCTGGTCTTCCTACTCTTGTACCATCGTCGGTCACAGCACGCGACACGCCGGGGATCCGGCACCAATCGAATGCAGTGTTGGTGAAGGATTTTGGGTCTGCAGAATGCGGGGACTTCACAATTTCAGATCTCGATTGTTGCCAGGTTCGGCTGAGAGGCGGTTTGAGGGTTCTGTACGTGCACCAGCTGAAGAATTGCCAGGTTTATGCTGGTCCAGTAGACGGCTCGATCCTGATTGAGAATGTAGAAGATTGTGTGTTCGTGTTGGCGTCTCATCAGATTAGAATCCATCATGTGAAGCAGACGGATTTCTATCTCCGGGTCCGAAGCCGGCCGATCATTGAAGATTGCTGCAATGTGAGATTTGCACCATACCGAATTGTCTATGATGGGATCGAGAAGGACTTGAATGATTCTGGGCTTGGTGAGGAGAACGGGAACTGGGCCAATGTGGATGATTTCAAATGGTTGCGAGCAGTTCAATCACCAAATTGGCGTGTCTTGCCTGAAGGAGAATGGATGGATGTTGTTAATGTTTCAGGCTTTGGAAATTTGGAATGAAGATGGTTAGTTGGTTCCCTTCTTGCTATATTTCAATGTTTTTAATTAATTCGGAATGTTCATGATCATTTGCTGTGAAAAATGGAACTTTTAAATGCCATTTACACGTTTTTTTATTGAAAGTATTGCTCAGCCTTTTTGTCGTTGTAATTATGTTGAGTAATTATTAATGAGAAGTAAGTTTCTTACTTATGAATGATCAGTGTCTAGTGATGTAAGTACTAAGCATATGTGATTGTTGTCGAATTTTTACAACTTATAATGCGCATTGTTGATAAATAGGGAATTCTCCAGTTCTGTTTAGTTTTGTAAGTCTTCTTGAGGCCTGCCTAATGAGTACAAATTAAGCTAATTTAATAATAGTAACCGAGCAAAAAAAAATTAATGGTAGAAGCGAGGAGCATACCTGAAGTTTGAACTTTCGAAATGACTTATTGGAGATGGAAGTGCTTCCTAGCATGTCTGATAAGCATAACACAGTAAAGAGTCTCTTATGTTACTTCTTTTCTCTATGCATGAAAGTGTTTAATGTACCCCTTGAAATCGTAGAATAATTACTGTAATGGTTTATAACAGAATTTACTACTGAAATGGTTTCAAAAGTGATTACTGAAAGCTTATTGAAAAGCACAGAGAAAGAGAGAAAGATAGTTGCTGCTCACAGCTTATTTTTTCATTTTTTTAGGTAAAAGTGTAAAGCTCATACACCCTTCACTATGCACCTCAGGGATTTGACGCTGGGACCTCTCCCCCAACTGGAGGATATCTAACCGCCGCAACTAAGGCACTTTCAAAATAAAAAAGAAAATATGAAAGCTATATATAAGTCAATACAAAGTACTATCTAGCTTTTTTTTATGAAGAAAGATATAAGGACCCAATATGTTCTTCAATCATTTGTTGACCTGATTGTTCTGTAACTTTGAATTGTTGTTTGTTTGGGGGAGAGTTTGGGGCTGAATTGGGGATTGATTTCAATCGCCAATTCTTATGAAAAATAAAAAAGATTTCAATTGCCAAATCAATGGAGCATATGGTTCTAGATAACAAAATTTTACTTTTTCTTTGTGAAGATATTTTTTTTCTTTTGATCAAGTAATTTCATATTGCAGTCATAAGAGCTTTTCATTTTAATAACTTGTGTCTTTTAATTAATAGGTGCAATTTCAGCGGATGTATTAGTGAGTTCATGAAGCTGGTTATGGTTCTCTTAATTATAATGATTTATGATTAAAAGCTAATTACTATCCTGTTCCTCTCTCTAGCTTTAAATATAATCCTTTTTTGTTTTAGTTTTTTCTACTTTTTTGCTTTCTTCTGCAATTGCAGTGGTGGTTAGCTTTTGTTACGTATATTTTTTATCAGAAGTTATATATTGTTTGATTAAATATATGAGCAGTGAATCAATATCTCCCCCCTCAATCATTTTTGTTTTGGTTTTGTGCTTTTTTAAAAAAAAAATTTGCAATTTCAGCAGTGAATAGTGATCAACTTTTGTAAAAAAAAGTTCTTATCCAAAGGAAAATATTGTATTATTTAGATATAAACAGTGATTCAATATCTTGGGTCACGGGAAGGTTAGAATTTTGGAAATTTTCTTCTTGGTTCTATCTCAGTTTCTTTAAATGGGTAAGCTGGCCGGAAGAAGAAGAAAACTGTGGGAGGAAAAATCGCCGAGCCAAATGCTTAAAAGAACAAGCTTACAGAGACACATTCTAAAGCTTTTGACAAAGACATGGTCATATTCATAAATATGTCACAGGAACTAAAAGAAGAGGGCAATAAGTTATCTCAGAAGAGAGATCATGAAGGGGCCATGTTGAAGTGCAAGAAGGCCATTAAACTGCTTCCAAAGAATTATATAGATGTTGCCTACCTCCAAAGAAATTTGGCTGCTTGTTTTATGCAGATGGATCCTGGTGAGTATGACAAAGTAATAAATGAGTGCAATTTGGCATTGGAAGTGTTCCCAAGCATAGCAAAGCCTTTTAAAAAGGAGCCAGCGCTATGAAGCTCTGAATCGTCTTGGATGGGCCTTTATAGATTTCACAGAGGGTTAAAAAAGTGGTGGAGAAAAGGGGATCTAGGTTGATGAGAAACACGTCCTCACAGCTCCAGAACGGTGTTTCTTGCTCATCAGTTTAAAGCACAAAAGGTCAAGTCAAAAAAGAAGAAGAGTGGTAGTAGTGTTACCAATAGCAACCCTGAGGACAGAGCTGTTATTCAGAAGCAACCAGCTATAAAGCAAGAGCCACTGAGGTCTGTGAAGTTGGTAGTTGGAGAGGATATTAGGTCGGCCTAGGCACAAGCTAATTGCACCATTTTACAGATGGCAGAAGTTGTTAGAAACCGCTTCCCTGGTTTAGAAGCAGTTCTGATTAAATACAAAGACCAAGAGGGAGACTTGGTGACAATCACCGCCACAGAAGAGTTACGCTGGATCTTTGGCTGATCCTCCAGGATCACTGAGGTTGCATATTGCAGAAGTTAATCCGGATGAAGACCCACTATTTTAAATGGCTTGAAAACATGAGATGGAGCAAAGCAATTCATCTGAGAATGGGTTAACAAAGAAGGTGCTAGTGGACGGACCAACCTGTATCGAAGATAGGATTATCCAGTTTGCTCGATTGTTCAAGAACCATGTGGGTTTTAATTCAGATACATATTTGGATCTTCATGAGCTTGGAATGAAATTTTACTCTGAAGCTATTGAGGATGTTGTGACGGCCTATGGGTGAAGAATCTCAAGGACTTTTAAAAATTGCTGCAGAAAAGTTTCAATAAATGACAGCACTAGCTTTGTTTAATAGGGGATACGTTCACATGTCTAGGACGAGGAAGAAGGTCTTCTCCTTTGAAGATGCTTCTAGAAATTTAATAATGGAGCAAGTAAAAGAAGCAAATGAGTTGGCCAAAAAAGAGTATGCAAAAGGCAGGGTAGAGATACAGCCAAGCTGTGAGAATAAAGCCTGATTTTTTTGAAAGGTTATTTGCCCTTGGGCAGCAAAAATTTGAACAAACTAGGCTTTTTTGGTACTTTGCAATTGGTAGCATTGTGCGTTTGAACACCTGGTCTCAGGCTGAAGTTATCCAGCTCTTTGATCGGGCTGAAGCAAATATTGAAGGTGGTGCACTTGTGTGGGTGGGAATTCAAGGACGACTACTGATGGAGCTACTTAAACCTGAAAAGAAAAGGAAAAGTCGCTATTGCAGAAAATGGGACTGGATGGATTCTTGAAGGATGTACCTGCATATGAAGCTTCAGATCATGCAGCTAATTTGAGATCCCAACTCACCCTCTTGTGGGGAACTTTGCTGTATGAGCGATCAGTTGTAGAGTTCAAGTTAGGGTTTGAATTTTGGCAAGATAGTTTGGAAGATGCCATTGAAAAATTCAAAGAAGCTCGAGCTTCTCCAGTAGACATTGCTGTTATGAGAAAGGGCCATTGCTCCAATGCTACTGCTCAAGAAGGTAAACTGCATTTTTTAACAAAGAAAAAATTGCAAAATTTATCCAAAATTACTTTAAATTTGTGTTTTTTCAATGGAATTTGCATTGAGGTGACTGATCAATACAACTCTCCTGAATTTAGAATAGGTAGCTTTTTAACTACTAAATTTGCAAGAAAAGCCTGCAATTGCATGTTATCTTATTCTAATTTTAAATGACACCATGTCATTTTTTTGTTTATAATGAATCTCTTTTATGTTTGTAGGATTAATATTTAAGATTGATGAGATAGTATAGGCATGGAATGAAATGTATGATAAAAAGCTGGCTAAGTGATTTCTCATCTTTTCGTCTAGAACCTCTGCTTAGGCATTGCCCCTGAAATTTACACCATATTCTGGAGACTGTATGAGCATGTTTTTTTCTTTTGTGGGTTTATTTGAGTGACATGGGATTTGGTCTGTCATCTGTTAGTCACTGGGAGTGGATTTACTGCACGGTGTCTAGAGCTGCTATGGTGAATTAGTAGAGTTAAATTCTGATGTCTATGAGGCCTGATTTGATTAAACTGCAAGATGTACATTATTCTCTATGTCATCTGTCCCTTTATCTGAAGTGGATTTTTTGCATTTTCTTTTGTGTGCTGCTCATTTACTCTTAATGAGCAATGCCTTGGTAGTATGTACCTTTTTGTGGTCTTTTCTTTTCATTAGAAAATGTTAAATGTATATGTTTCTTCGTATGTTTAGTTTTGTTGAAATAGACCTTTGGTACGTAGGAGTGTTTGTGTGGGCTACGTGTATTAAGAGGAATAGATGATATAGATTGAATAACATCACATGGCTAGAGTGAAAGCAAGCAGTGGGTCATTCCAAGAATTTGAATGTCTATAAGATCAGCAAATGTATGAAGCTGGAGATCAAAATTAAATGATGTTAGAAGAGGGACCAAAGTCGAGTTATCCTATACATTTGATAGTGAACGACCATTAAAACCATCCTAAAGCAGAATGTAAATAATGGAAAAGTGGGAGTTGAAGTTTTCAAAGTGGAAGAATCACTGACTTGGAACGAAGTTTTTGAAATGAACACTTGAATGGCCTGAACCTAAAAGGAAGGAATTTTAGTAAATATTTGCGTCAGCTTTATAAGAAGCAATGCTTAACTAAATGATTGAGTGTTTAAGATTAAGACCATCAGATCCTATGCTCTGACTTGGGGTTTTCCATGCAATGGTCCAGTCCAGTAAAAGTTTCAAGATATTTTGTCAAGGTAAGAACATATCGAAGATGAAAGCTTATGGATAGACATATCATGTACTGGAAGTGCAAAAATTGTGAAATTTTACTGATGTTGTTCGTCCAACTTGGCTCGCAAGACAAGAATGGAATTTTGTAAATAGGTCTTGACAATATTGCTTATGTGGGAGGCCATTAACAATAGGTACACCAAGATATTTGGAGATGCCAGATGGTTGAGAGATATGAGAAAATACTGTTGGCGACGAGCACAATATGCACCACAAATTTTAGGGCTAAATTGAATGTTAGTCATGTAAATTTAGGTTTAAACAAGCAGCGGAATAATAATTTGGAAGAGAACTTGTGAAAAACATAACATCATCAGCAAACGTTATATTAGAAACAGGAGCAATATATTTTGGAATCGAATACCATGAAATTATATAGAGATTCAGCATGGATGAGGGCGAAAGTATGGATTTGGTGTGAATGGTAAAAAGATACAGCTAGGAGGGAAGTGTTTTTTATGCTCCCTAATTTAAAGAGCCTAATATGAGCCACGAATTAGGGAATACCATGTCGCAAAGGAAACCCCACCCATACATAGATGAAGTAACTGGGATGGTGTTAACTCCATGTTTTCTTCGTCCACTTACCATTCCGTCAGTATGAAAAACTCCCGCCTTCCCACTCCCTACCTGTCCCTCCACTAGCACCGGAAGATCTTGGTGGGAATATCTATATGTCGTTGAGAACATCTCAAAAGAAATGCAACTACAATGGAGGAGCTAGGGCAAACACGTTTTGGGCAAGCTTTTAGAGGATTTTGCCGTCTTTCCCGATTAAGTGAGCTGGGGATCTCTCATGCACGCCTTCTCCTCTTTAGATTAACTTGCCCTCCCCCTCATTTCTTCTCTTTGTCTCTGACCCACCTCTTTTTTGCTCTCTATTTTTCAACGTTATTTCGTTATGCTCTCATGGTTGTCTCTCACTTTGGCCTCGGCCTTCATCTCTGTTATCTCATTCTCCCTTCTTATCTATTCCCCCCTCTTCTTCTTTATCTCTCCCTTACGGTTATAGGATGTTGTGGGAGATGGTTTGGTGGCGTAGATCATTGAATCTTACTCCCCAATCTGCTATGCCATGACCTGCCCCCTCCCACCGATCATTGTCCTCTAACCAGTGTTTTAAAACTCGGACCAGCCTAGTCCGTTCGACCAGGTTCAACCGGACTCGGTCAAAAAATAGGGCCGAGTCATCCGGGTTGCCGAGTCATGTTGAACTATCCGGTTAAACTGGCAACTCGGACAACTGGGCCAGTCCGGGTTTTACAAAAAAAATGACTAAAAGGCTGAAGGGGGAAGTAACAGAGGCGATGGTCGTAGAGGGGTGGTGGTTCATGATTTTTGCTGCCTTCGTGGGCTAGCTAGGGCTGGCCGGTGACGTGAACTCCGCCCCGGTGACAGCGATGGGCCACCCCTTCCGGCCTAGTTCCACCTCTACTGCTTCCTTCTCTCTTTCGGCCAGATCTTTCTGCCCGCCTATGTTTTTTTCTTGTAGAGCATCTACACCAACCAAACAAAGAAATCCCAAAGTACGAAGGTGGAGACTAAAACTAAAGTTAAAGTTGGCAATTAAGAGAAAAAGATAAACATATACATGTTTTATGTCATTTCATCTTGTGAAAATCAATCAACCGCTCCAAGCTTTATGACTTACAAATTTCTCAGGTATAATCTTTGCAATATTATTAACCTGAACCACAATCATTGCTCGAAAAACACCAACATATAACAAACAAACCTCAAAGTCCTACTCAAAATGCCTGCAATTACAAACAACTCCTCCAGCGCATCATCTCCTCCATTGTATGCAGAAAACTCCAAAGAAACGCAAGCTTAACAGCTTGATTACAAACTCAATCAGCAGCAAACACATTATTGCTCAAAAACCTGTCTCAAAAATCCAACACAAGACACTCTCGCCAAAGTTGAATAATAAAAAGCAAGCCAAGTCTAAGAAAGGCTTTGGCTTTTTGGAAAGGAAAGCAGATGCCGCCTGCCTGTATTCAGATACCAAAGACCCCATTGTTGCTTAGATGTAGTGTGTGCTGTAGCCAGCCAGTTTCCTCCCGGCAATGCCGGTGTAGTTGCCTCTGTCCAGCTCCGGCCTCTCCTTCCCTCCCCTCTGTTTCGGCCTTTGCTTCCCTTTTCTTAGTTTCCCTCTTTCTATCTTTGCTGTTGCCACGACCCAAATTTTTAAAACCCTTTTTACAATAAAGGACACGCGATAAATTACGATAATTTTTTTTCTTAAACACAAAATAAATCATCCAATTAAATATCTAAGTAGTGATAGCTGGGGTTCACAAATACGAATATCAAAATATATAATATTATTATACATGTCAAATTTTGTAAATAGCAGGTTAACCCTCTAAGTACAAGTCTGTCATCTTTTCGAAAATAAATAAGTAAAGTTGGCTCTCACGCCAGTAATTACAATTACTTACAAGATTGCAGAAGTAAGAAACTAGATCTCACTAATGCAACGTCGTCCTTAAATGCCCACCAACATCCTAATCTAAAGAACCTGCAAGCAAACAAGACCAAACAGACAACAAAACATCTCCTCCCATTTGAGGAGCATTCAAAAGAACAAAAGTATTATTTAATATTTTTGAATCGAGCCAACATCACCCGATATTAGTTGCTTATGTACTCATCAGACAATATCTCCAATGTTTCCAACAAGATCGGATCCAGACGTAGTTCTGCCTAATACTACACTATACTAAGAAGTATAGCATTACACGTGTAATGCTTAAGTATTTTCAAGCAACCTACATTTTATACAAGTCATTTAATCGTTTTACTTGTTCTAATTAAACAAGCAATATCAATCAATATTATTAATTATCTCTCGAACCATTGTTCGATAATTAATATCCTCGTCTAATTTTAATGACAGATAGATTCATCAGATGTCAACCTAAGTGACAAATGATAACGAAACACCCTCAAATCTACCAAAAAGTATCATCACCCCTCCTAGCTCAATAAGGACCTGACCGGAGTGGAAGGGCATGACCCACAACTGCACCTAAACAGAAGTGGCGAGAAAAGTCAACTAAGCAGGATTTTAACTAATCCAATTGCGTGTACACTAAAAGATCTTTAATAGATCTGTGGTGAACTCGGCTCACATAGAACTCCCTCCAATAGGGATATGCAACTATACGGTCAAATTATTGACTCCTTAATAGAGCTAAAACTTAGGAAACCATTCTAAACCCTATCTTGCTCATCATTAAGCCAAGATTTTGAATGACTAACTCAAACCCTATTAGTCCCTTCTAGACTAGGGTTTACAACTCGAGACATGTCATCGGTTCATCAACCAAGGCAAATCGTGAGGTCAAAGGCTTTGTTTACTCTATGAACTAGTCCCAGACCCCTCAGAGGTATATTAGTCTTTATCTTGATTTGGTGTTCTCACTCAATCCAAAGCTATTAAACATCATTGATTTATCTTTCAATAATCTTAAGCAGATGATAAATTCATATCACAACAACAATGACAAAATATCAAACAATAAACAACATAAACCATCAGTACACAAGTCCAAGCAAATTATAATATCAATAATAAAATTTAATAATTATATAAGAATTATTCAAGCTCTCGTGCCCTAACCGTCTTTGGGTTATCTTAACAAATCTTTATGAAACTGGTCGTAATGCACCTAAGGCCATTAGAGTAATTATCCAACATTAGATACAGTCCTCTCTGCACTCGGGTAAGTCTTTAACCTCTCAAAATATTTCAGTATCACATTGGCCCATTAATAACATCCACGTGAATAAGGGGCGTTTACAAAGGGGTATTTTTATCATTTGGTTTAAGGCCTTAATCATATCTTACGAGTCCAAAATTGAACTCAAGCATACTACTTGACTTCATGGACTCTGTGTAATTTTCTGGTATGTGACGGGGTTGTGAACCCCTTGAACCGACCTAGGTTGACTGAACGGTTAACAATTAACCCTAGGGGCAAGAAGGTCAATTACCCACTCATTGGAATTTTTACTCACTGTGGTTTAGCCTATAATTAGGTTATACATTAAACTCTTACTTAGAATTTTCCTAATTTTTAGATCAACTCATAGGCCCCTAAACCGGAGCCTCTAAATCGGGTAAGTGATTTTCACACGATGATTTAACTACTAGGGGTAAAAAAGTCATTTTATATTCTTTGGGATTTTCCCCAAGTTTGAAACTTTTGTATGGCGCTCTTCATACACCCATGGTAATTTATCATTTTTTTTAAAATTTTCTAACAACTCTAGCTTACTGAACCATACCCACTTCGTAGAGTATATATTTTTATTTTTATTAGACCGGACCGAATCGGGTTGGGTCACCCGACCGGTCCGGAGCGCACAGATGATCCACATCGCGGGTCGTCTTCCCCACAATCGGCCAGAGGCTGTTCGGCCTCTAGCAGTGCCGCCCTTCCCCGAGTGTCCCAACGGGCGAGGCCGAAGCCGGTCGGATTGTCGTCTTCCAGGGATTTTGACGGACTCGGCCTTGCCTCTGTCTGGCAGATGGCCAGGGACAAAGTGGCTGTTTTTTTTAAACAGACATGGATGCCGTTGTGGCCGGAGCCATTGCAGCCCAGGACAGTGCGTCCGGGGCCGTCGTGGCTTGGGCTGGCGCGGTCAGCGGCTTCCCCCTTTTTTTTCTATGCACTGGCTGGTAGTCTGTCCGGCGGCGACTGCGTGCTGGAGGCTGGTGTTGTGGACAGTTGTCCACAACAGCGTGGTAGCTGGCATAAGTGACAGGACTGGCGCAGGGAGGCTGGGAAAGGGGAGAGGGGACGACATGGTCATCAGACAGAAAGGAGAGAGGCGCAGAAGAAATGGGAGAAGACAAGACAATAACTAATAATTTACTTCATTCATAATCAAATCAGGGCATAGCCCTTACACTTAAATAGACTGGCTAAGTGGGCTCACTAACAAGCACCTAAGGCCCATTAGCATAATTAAAGGAAAACACTAATTACCTAATTAACCTAAACGCCCCTTATTACATAATTACCTAATAATAGGCCCTTAGGACGTTCACAATATTCTACCCTGCTTTCGCATCACCTCGTCCTTGAGGTGACCTAAAACTCCAAGCATTGGGCCCACCAAAGCTCCGCTGTGTATAGCCGGTCCGGAACCGTGGATGAGACACACAGAATGATAGAGATAGTGGGTCACTACTCATAAGCAGATGTGCAGAAGCCAAAGCGAACCTGATGGACGTACAGTTAACTAAATCCAAGGGCAAGACATAGCTGTGGGTAGCAGAGACAGAAGATGAAGAAGGTGGCAGAGCAAAGGAACGGGCCCGACGTGTTGGGTGTACGACAACATAAGGTGCCTATACATGTCTTCAATAAGCGGGGTCACCATAAAGGCTACAGGGCGCCCCAAAATTGCCCACAGAGGGCAGCAGACAGCAGCAAAGTCAGCCCACAGAGAGCATCAGACAACATCATAGTCGGCTCACAGAAAGCAGCAATTAGCAGAGGCATTAGTGGCATAGTAACCTTGGACACAGGTAACATACTGGACCCATGTGCCCAACCAGATTCTAGAGCCCACATCATCACGTGCACCACAATTTGTTTTAGGCCAAGGAAGCATAATCCTGTATTGCAAAGTTCAACAAACGTCCAAAGAACCCATGACCAATTAGCAGCATCACATTCCACCACGTCCAAAGAACCCATGGCTAATTAGCAGCATCACATTTCACCACATTATTATTAAGTACTGGCCATGTAGCTGTAAACTTGAGAATAACCTGCATGGCACTCTTAAACACCATAGTCACTTTGATGTTGCGGTTTGGACTGCACATAGCGTAGATGTTGCAGGGGGTCCCATAATGGAAATTAACAAAATCAATTGCTCCGGAATAAAGAGATAAACTCGGAATGGCTAGAAAAGGGATTTCTGGAAATTTCATAATCTTTCTGGATGAGAATCTTGTCCAATCTCCCACACCCATAGGAAGGAAAATCCCGAACTGGTCACAGATCTGAGGGAAAAAGTTCGTCGGTCTCTGGCAGCAGCAACAACCATGGCATATGAAAAGGATAGAGCAAAATCACTAGCGCATGAGTTAGCCAAACCGAGAAGGAAATCCCGATGATCTTGGATAATGGTAGTGGTGCCAATCCGGAATGCAATCCTCGCTGAACAGGAGCCGGAGATCACGACGGCTATCATTGGACCATGGAAGAAATCCTGACAAAAATATGGACGTCCAGTAACTTCTATGAGCAGGTGAGTTCGGTGCGTTTGACCGGCACCGACGGGAAAGAAAATCAGACCCCAATAGGAAAGAAAATCTTGCATCCGCAGGCCATCTCCCGGAAGATCTGGCTTTCCGTTCACAGCGTGCAGTGCATCTGATCTCCTTCCACGGCGTCCACCGGTGGCACCCTGCTGGTCGCCGCCTCCATCGCAGCAGGATCCTTGGACCAGCTGTAGTACCAAATCCCTTCTTCCACAGTGAAATAATACGGCGAAATCCCCTGCCTTGAGCCGGTCACAGAGGCTAGCGTGTCTCTGAAGCAGTGGTATGGCTTGATCCCGGACGCACCCAAGCCCCGCCGCCACCCAGCCCGTGTCGTCAGCCGCCGTGCGGACCCTTGAGCCCCCGAACATGATCATTGCCGTTGGGCTCGGATCTGGGAGGATGTAGTCCCTGATAGCATCGCCGGTCTTTTGGTTGACTCCGGTGGCCAGGATGAGGTGGCCGTCTGCCACAAGCTCCTCCCCCAGAACTCCGTCACCTGCTTCTCTGTTGACGCCAACTCCACCATCCAGGACCTTCGTCTTCACTGTCTTATGGCTGGGCGGAACCGGCAAGAGTGATGGTGGACGGAGCTGACGTTGAGAGTGCACAGAATTCATTGCAAGGGGTGCCCGGCTGTGTGGGTGTCGAGCTCTCCGGAACTGATTATCTTTGCAGTGAAAGGCCTTTTGTTAAAATTGATGCACCTTCTTCTTCCATGCAAACGACGGTGGAGTAGCCGCTCTTGGTGGAGGAGGTGGGGCAGTTAGGGGCAGCACCTTGGCTGTCTGGGATGCCGCCATAGACGTTACCATCCTCATCATATCCTTGAGCCCCTCTTCAACCTTTATGAGCAAAGCAGTAATCTCTGCCTGTGGATTCAGTAGTGTGGCTTTGGCACATGTGGTGGCCAAGGATTGATGACTTTGATACCAATGTTGTGAACAGTTGTCCACAATGGCGTGGTAGCCGGCATAGGTGACGGGAGCGGTGCAGGGAGGCCGAGAAAGGGGAGAGGGGACGGCATGGCCATTGGACAGAAAGGGGAGAAGTGCAGAAGAAATAAGAGAAGATAAGACAATAACTAATAATTCACTTCATTCATAATCAAATCAGGGCATAACCCTTACACTTAAATAGACTAGCTAAGTGGGCTCACTAACAAGCACCTAAGGCCCATTAGCATAATTAAAGGAAAACACTAATTACCTAATTAACCTAAATGCTCCTTATTACATAATTACCTAATAATAGGCCCTTAGGACATTCACAACAGCTGGCCCGCATGAAGCTGCCACCAGATGACGGTTGGCCGGTCACTGGCCAGACGGCGCTCGCCGTTTGGCAGCCGGCCAGTAAAATCTGAAAGTAACTACTTACATAACTCTGTTCATATAAACCAAAGTGCAGGGATATAATTTTTAATCAAATCTAATTAATAAATTTTTTATTAATCTTAAGTAACATCCCTACCTTAATTGCCGATTTCTAGTCAATCTATCGCTACCAAAGCTTCGCCGGAACCTCGCCGGAAAATTCCATCGGCGGCTCCTCCTTCCCTCAAGGGTCTAGCCCCCCCTAAATTGTGTCATAAGAAGCCTTTGATAAATATAAGGATTAAGGTTCTTAACCCCCCTAGAATTTTGGGTAATCCTCCACAATCTGGCTACCTAATTGGAACCTTAAAAATTAATTTCGGAATTATAAACAATAGGGCCCGCAAAATGATTTAAATGGACCAAATACAGTCTAAATCGGGTAAACGGGTTTTATGCAATACACTTAACTTCGAACGGTCGTATCTCCTTCATCCAAACTCCAATTCGCGCGTTCTTAGTGACGTTTCGAAGCTCTATTTGTCTATTTTCTAATAGAATTAGTAATAGACACAAATTCTATCTAGGGAGGTGGTTATTCTACTAAGAATGTTAACGGGGAAAATACCCTATTTTTCACGTATTTAATTTTTGAAACTCAGGAAATTTTGGGATATTACAGCCGTGGGCTGATTGAACCTCCGTCTAGCTCCACCCTAGCACTGCGACGGTGGCAAGCAACTCCTCTTGATCCATCGCCACCTCCTCCGCCCCAACTGAGCTCCACCGCCCACTAGCCTGCTATTGGGCCACTCTGAGGGAAGAGCGAGGAAGGGAAAGGGAATGACGACTGCTGGGCATCGACTGGCCAGGGTCATGGCCAAAGAGTCGGGGAGGTGAAAGGGAACTGGGAAGCCGCTTGTCGCCGTCCCACTCTCTCGTGTTTGGGGAGGGAATTAGGGAAAGAAATTTTATAGTACTGGGTCAACCCGGGTTAGCTGCCAGTTGAACCCGGTTAGACCGGCCTGGACACCATTTCGGGTCAGTGTCCAAGCCAGGTTTTATAACACTGCCTCTAACAGCCATGATGCTTGATTGGAAAAAAAAACTATTTTTTTATCATTCGTCCCCTTCATACATCAGCCCTCTCCTATTTTCGTTTTGCTGATGCTTGTCTTTATGAGGTTTGTGTCTATTTGGGATTAGGGGTTGGAAACACAGATTTTGAGTGTTAAAAATTTCAATTTATACAACACTTCTCTATTTTTTGAAGCTTATGAAAGAACAATCCCTTTCAAAAGTGTAGTGCCTTCCATTTGAAAGTATTGTATCTCCTCTAATGGCCTCAAAATTTTCTTTTCACAAATTGGTAAGTTGTCATTTGCAGTAGCTTGTATGTGTTTTAGTAACTTCCATGAGACTACCACATAAATAAATGAAACTATTATGCTGTCAAATCTTTATCCTTTCATATACGAACTACATTAGAGAGACAGAGACTGGTTGTTGTTAGTTCAAGTAATTCTGGATGTCAGGTTGTGTTAGCAGTGTATCTCAAAGCTAATTCATTACCTATTGCTTTTATTGCAGGTTGTGACAGCTAAATATAGCTTTGATCATTTTCCAGCATTAAAACTTCTTCCTGCAGTGAAAGGGATAGCTAGACTGGTTGTTGTTGTTGTGAAGCCTTTCAGCTTTGAAGGTCAAAGAAAAAAGTAAGAGGTACACGGTTTATGATAATTAAACCCAAATTGATCTTGGCAAGCTGGCATAAAATGAACCTGAATTTATAGGAGTACTAAGACGATTGGATAGAGAAATTTTTAGCAAATTGTTGAATATGAATGATTACCGAAAATAAATGGACTTTGAACTTTCAAACATTCCATGGAACTCCTAATGTGCTGCTAGAATATGTGGTTGTTGGGTTTTGTCTATTTTAGATTGATAAAAAAAATTTATGTCTTTGTTGAGGTATCTTATTATTGCATCTTATTGTTCATTTTTATGAGTTAATGTTGATCGATGTATAGCTCCTATTTGGTAGTAAAATTCTTTCTTTAACATATTTAAGATCTATTTTTTGCTTTATTTATTTGACATATAAGATTTGATGGCAATTTTTATTGGTTTTAGAGGTAGAAAATTTATTAACCGTAGTGTGTAAACTTTTTCATAGGTGAGTTTTGGTTTTTTATTGTCTAGCATGTTGGAGTTTGCATTAGAAAAAAAATTACTTAAGTTACATTCTATAAATTAAAAGACACCATTTATTTATACTTTTTTCATTTACTCGATTATTTATTTCTAGTTTTAAAATATTTAGTAATGTGTTTCCTCTCCCTTGTGTGTAATATGATTCATGTGATGTGTATTTGTCTTAAGTCAGGTCAAATGAAAAAATGCTTAGGCAGCGTAGGAATGCCAATCTTTTTGTGTATTTTTATTGACAACATTTATATGTTATCCATTTTTTTGCTATTCAATTAATACTTTTGCATCTTTTAGGAATTTGTTCATAGTATTTTTTTCCAAATATAATAACTTTGCTCTTAGATTTCCTTTTAAGATGATTGTCATTGCTGCTTGAAATTTATCTTCCTACAGTTGTGGATATTGATGTTTTACTTAAAATGGAACCGATAACTCATTTAGAGGCTTTGAAAAGTATAAATAGTGCGCGTGTGTGGGTTAGCCCACCTAGGTGCATGGGTCCAACATATAACTTCATCACAAAAGTGGGGTTGCCTAAGGGCCTAACTTTAAAGGCCAAACTTGTGTTTTATATACCAACATCATTACCCTTTTCTAGACGATGTAGGACTATTCACTCTTTTAACCAATTTACATATGTAATTCTCATTTAATACAAAATTTACTTAAGATCTCTACTTATATAGGCATAACCTATATAAACTATATAGGCTTAACCAATATAAATAATAGCACTATTTGCACTTTTAAAAGCCTCAAAAAGAGTTGCCGCTTCCCTTTAAAGTAAAACATCGGTATCCACGACTGCAGGAAGATGAATTTCAAGCATTAATGCCAGTCATCTTAAATAGGAAATCTAAGAGCATAGTTATTATATTTGAAAAAAAATGCTTTGAACAAATTCCTAAATGATGCAAAAGTATTAATTAAATAGCGAAAAAATAGATAACATATAAATGCTATCAGTAAAAATGCACAAAAAAATGGCATTGCTACGCTGCCTAATTATTTTTTAATGAAAAATACTTTAACATGAAGATTCTCACATCAAAATTTTATTTCATCATCCTCACACCATTGATAAGTGGGGCACGTAATTACAGGCCCCACTCATCAATGGAGTGAGGATGATGAAGTAAAACTTTGACATGAGAATCTTCATGTCACAATATCATAACTCTTTTTTCATTTGACCCACTCATCAATGTTGTGAGGATGATGAAGTAAAATTTTAACGTGGGAATCTTCATGTCACAATATCATAACTCCTTTTTTATTTAACTTGGCTTAAAACAACTACACATCACATGAATCATATTACACACAAGGCAGAGGAAACACGTTACTAAATATTTTAAAACCAGAAATGAATTATCGAGAAAACAAAAAAATTAGAAATAAATGGCGTCTTTTAATTTATAAAATGTAACTTAAGTAAAAAAAATTCCTAATGTAAACTCCAACATGCTAGACAATAAAAAACCAACACTCACCTAAGCAAAAGTTTACAGACTGCGCTTAACAAATTTTCTTCCTCTAAAACTAATAAAAACTGCCATCAAATCTTATATGTCAAATAAATAAAGTGAAAAATAGATCTTAAATATTTTATGGAATGAATTTTACTACTAAATAGGAGCTATACATCGATCAACATTAACTCATAAAAATGAACAATAAGATGCAATAATAAGATACCTCAACAAAGAAAGAAAAATCATCAATCTAAAATGGACAAAACCCAACAACCACATATTCTGGCAACACATTAGGAGTTCCATGGAATGTTTGAAAGTTCAAAGTCCTTGAGGCTGTGTTAGCAGTGTATCTCAAGGCTAATTAATTGCCTCTTGATTTTATTAACAACTAAATATGGCTTTGATCATTTTCCAGCATTAGAACTTCTTCGTGCAGTGAAAGGGATAGCTAGACTGGTCGTTGTTATTGTTGTGAAGCCTTTCAGCTTTTAAGGTCGAAGACAGAAGTAAGAAGTACACGGTTTATGATAACTAAATCCAAATTGATCTTGGCAAGTTGGCATAAAATGAGTCCAAATTTATAGGAGTACTAAGATGATTAATAGAGAATTTTTTAGCAAATTGTTGAACATGAATTATGACTGACAACAACTAGTCTCTCTCTATGTCTCTGTCTCTTTAATGTAGTTCGTATATGAAAGGATAAAAATTTGACAGCAGAATAGCTTCATTTATTTATGTTATAGTCTCATGAAAGTTGCTAAAACACATACATGCTACTGCCAATGACAACTTACCAATTTGTGAAAAGAAAATATTGAGGCCATTAGAGGAGACGCAATACTTTCAAATGGAAGACAACACACTTTTGAAAGGGATTGTTCTTTCATAAGCTTCAAAAAATAGAGAAATGTTTTATAAATTAAAAATTTTAACACTCAAAATCTGTGCTTCAACTCCTAATCCCAAATAGACACAAACCTCATAAAGACAAGCATCATCAAAACGAAAATATGAGAGGGCGGATATATGAAGGGGGCGAATGATAGAAAAAATAGTATTTTTTTTTCCAATTTAGCATCATGGCTGTTAGAGGACAGTGGTCGGTGGGAGGGGGCAAGTCGTGGCCTAGCAGATTGGGGAGTAGGATTTAATGATTGACGCCACAAACCATCACCCACCATCCTATGACCGTGAGAGAGGCATAGAGAAGAAGAAGAAGAGCGGCGGGGGGGGGGGGGGGGGGTGAGAGACATCCATGAGAGCATAGCATAATAATGTTGAAAAATAGAGAGCATAAGAGAGGTGGATCAAAGGGAAAGAGAAGAAATGAGGGGGAGGGGTTAATCTTAAGAGGAGAAGACCTGCTAGAGAGAACCCTAGCTCACTTCACTGGGAAAGACGGTGAACTCCTCTAAGAGTTTGCCGAAAACATTTTTGCCCTAGCTCCTCCATCGTAGTTGCATTTCTTCCAGGATGTTCTCAACGACACAGATCTTCCCGGCGATAGAGGAGGGATGGGTACACAGAGAGGGGAGCGGGAAAGTGGGAGATTTTTATACGAACAAAATAGGTAAGTGGATGGAGGAAGCACAGAGATAATGCCAACCCCGTTACTTCATCTCCATCTGGGTGCAATTTCTCCTTTCGACATGGCATTTCCGTATTTGTGGCTTATATTGAGTTCATTGAATTCGGAGGCATAAAAAACGCTTCCGATTGAGAGCAGGTCAGCTCGGCGAAGATCACAATCAGGATTAATAGTATGACATATGTTGGATCTACAAGGGATAATTGAATTAATTATAGAATTTGTAGGAGGTGAAATAAAAATATAGTAAAGGCGGGATGACAAGGGGAAGTAATTAAGGTTGAGATGAAAAATTAGATGAAAAGGGAGAATAATAGATGACACCTTAGGCTAGATTAACAAGGAAAAGAATAATCAGATTGAGCCAACGAAGAATTTCAAATCAATTCAATCCGTTAACTAAATTTATTTAGGACATAACATAACATTAAATACAAATCCAAAATGGGCCTAAATAATTAGCTTAAAAGCCCATTAACACTAATTAATAAAAAATTACACTTAACTCTTTACTAATAACTTTTAATAAAATAACCTTACACCTAATGGGCCTCCAATGGTCC
The DNA here is from genome assembly GCA_035235625.1 of Saururus chinensis. Classification (NCBI taxonomy): domain Eukaryota; kingdom Viridiplantae; phylum Streptophyta; class Magnoliopsida; order Piperales; family Saururaceae; genus Saururus; species Saururus chinensis. The sequence continues at coordinate 3,465,509 of CP141148.1, forward strand.
ATCGCTACTGTTCTAAAACATGGACAACCGGTCGACCCCATATAACCAGACCTGGACTACAAAATGGCCTGATTTATTTGGGTTGTTGAGCAATCGAACCAGTCACACATCGACCCGGGCCGGTCCAGTTTAAACCCTGCATGAGGATTGAAGTGGTGAATATGGCCCAAATTTGTTGAGTAGAGGGAATTAAAACCTCAACCTCGGTCTGACCTAGTTCATTAGACCCGGACTACAAAATGCACTGGTTCATTCGCATCGCCAAACTAGTTTGATATGACTAGGTCAGCTAGCATAATTGGTTGAACCGGTGACCTATCGACCCGGGCCTGTTGGATTTGCAACTTGCATTGCATGGGGTGTTCAACTAGCCTAAAAATGGGGTGTTATACTCACCAAAGATCTTTTTCCTATTAGATTAAATGAGTAATTCACCAATCCATCTCTCATCCTTTTCCCATTATGGGGTGTTATACAGTTGCGTCATTACTTTCCCATAGATCAGCACTAATGGCAAAAGCCTAATCATGCAATTTCACGCTACTTTGACTTTATAATTATTCACTCGCACTACTAATGTCTCGTGCCATCATCACAATTTAGAATATTAATACACTCTCTTTGTCCCACCTTAATAGTTTTATTTAATTTTTAAAAATAAATTAAAATTAATTTATATTTAAAAATTAAATAAAACTATTAACGTGAGGCTAGGGTATATATATTATATTTTCAACCTTCTCCCTCCCTGTGAAGCCACACTCATATTTAAAGGAAGGTGAATTTTGTTATTCATTCACTCTTTGTTTCCATTTTTTACGGCCTTTCCTACACAATGATGTAACCTACCACTAATAAAAAAAATAATGTACACATTGTTATTTTTGTACTTTTGTAAATGTTGTGATGAAAAGAACTCATCGGAAAAAGATGATCGAATTAAGAAAAATTGCTCTCATTTATTAGTGATGAGGATTCACTTGGGCGCCTATCTCTCGGGATAAGACAATTAACCACACATTGTAAAAGTATCTTTATATAACACATACAATGAACCAACGTTATAAAAATGCTCTTACATAAGACAGACAAAAAAATCAGTAAAAAATGACTCGAAAAATAATTTATAGTATTTTATATAAAATCCCGTTGAAAACAACCTGTCCCATTGAAATAGATGCGTTTGTCCATTAAAGAACACATTTGGGTTAAGAAAAAACCAACTAAATTTGTCCCCCAAAATAATAATCTTTTTGACCCAACCCGACTCGACCTTGCCCGGCTAGCCCGCATGCAAACCGATCCAGACGAATGGCACGTGTGCGAGTGAGCCCACCTAGGTGCATGGGTCTAATATGTATCTCTCCTACAAAAATGGAGTGGCCTAAGTGTCTAACTTAAAAGACCAAATTTATGTCTTATATACTAACACTATCACCTTATTTTATGTCATATGAGACTATTCACTTATTCAACCAATTCACATATGTGATTCTTATTAACTTCAAAGTGAGCTCGGGCTCTCAATACCCAAATGGGCTTAGCCCATACCCACTTCTAACACACATGTGGTGTTTACACATATTCATGAGCTGTTTTTTATGTAAAAATTAAATTTTTGTTGCTAGTATGTAGCTAGCTTATGTATGTAGTGTTTTTAAAAACTGACCAACAACTAACCTAGATTAATAGTTGGGTCCAAGTTTTAATTTTTCAATAAAGTAGGATAAATTCAAATCTAATTGCTAAATAACTCAATCTGAAAGATTTATTAAAATTGGTTAAATCTAAGTTCGAGCAGACGGATTGAGTCACTTTTTAAAATATTGCACCTGTGTCAACTTAGCTTTTGACACGCCATGCCCACATATTATTTCATGCCCCAAAGTTAATGAGGTCTACATAATTTTGATCATATGGTGCCCATTTACATCGCATAATTAGAAGTGTTGATAATGAGCCTAGCGTAAGCCGCTTATGGGAGCCCTTAATATTTAAGATTAATGGCAAACTCACAAGTCCATGAAAGGAGAAAATATTAGGTACAGAAAAGGCTTTTATACACAACTTAATGTCACGGACTATGTTTCAAACACCTTACCAATTTCCTTTACTTGCAGGTACTTTTTTTTATATTATATTATATATTTATATTTTAAGGTGTTATCATACTAAGTAGAGCCACTTTGGCTACCACTCCAATTATATATAATAAATATCTTATACTATATAAGGGGAGTGAGTTGTTATTGTTATTGATTGTAGTATAGTTGCACTCATTATTTATAAACACGTTGATAATAAATATATTTTAATTTTGTGCTTGTCTTCATCTAATTTCTTATAATGTGAATTTTTTTCTTCCTACCTTTTGGTTTGCATAAGCACCTATAAATGATTTATATAACACACGTATGTCCCAAGTAAATACTTACTTATTAGGCTTTAAACTTGTAAGTAAAAAGTTTATATTGCTAGGGATAAACGTATAATGCTAATATGCGTCATCACTCGTAGCCTTTTCCTAGCAATAATTGTATTTCAAATATGCGCGATAGCTCTCAGTCGTGTCCCTTTTTCACGACCGGCCGGCGCTTTTGAAGACGACCAGATGTGGCCGGAATATACTCCATTTATACTGTCAGCCGGCAGATACAGCCTCTTATCTCTGTTTCGCGTACGATCTCCGGCCTCTTAAAGTAGTCGTCGTCCATGCTCACTTCGGCCAGTCCCGCGCTGGTGGCATCTCCACCGGCGGAGCCCCATGAAGAGGAGCCTGAGAAGGTCTAGTTCAGTTCGCGCAAAACCCTAGGCCATATCTACCAAAAAATGCACGAGGCAATGCTGCAGCACATATCGAATCTCCATCGGTCCCGCCTCCAGCAGTCGATTTCCCGGGCCTTGATTTGGCAAAGATTTCTTTTCGAATTTCGTAGTTCAGAAGTTGCAAAAATTCAAACAAAAAATACAAATGTTATCTCAAATTAAGGCATGGAATGAATTGTACGGAGACTTCGGCTCCGATTGTCCCTTCCCGGAGTCCACCTTCTCTTAAATGGTGATCGTGTCGTCCCTCCAGCCTCGATACTGACTCGAAGTCGCCCCTCGAGGCCAACCTGGAGAGTATCTTTGGTTCGACATTACGATCTGGAGAAGTTCATGGCGGAGAACTCCAACAAAGCCCGCTCCAGCCTCGGAAAAGACTCTCCTTTGGGAACAATTTGCGGTGTTGGACGGGGAACTCCACAGTTTCACAGATCTCGTCCGATGCTAGCTTCAACTGACAGGCTCGTTTCAGGGCTCTGTCGTGTACCAGCTGAAGAATTGCCAGGCCGACGCCAGCCCACGTGGACAGCCGCTCGATCCTGATTGGAACACAGACGACTCTGTGTTCTTGTTGGTGTTTCACCGCTCACCAGACGAGGATTTATCACGCGAAGACGATGGATTTCTACCTCCGGGAGGGGCCGTTGAAGGCAAGCTATCCTATTCTCTGTGTGTTATCTTGTCCTGTATTTTGGCTTTCTTGCATTGCGGAGAATCTCAAAGTCTGTTCCGAGATGCTGGGCCCTCCCCGCTGTTCTGGAGGATGCCCGGCCAATGTAAAGGGCTCATCCATACATGACCCAGGTCCAAGTAAAACCAGCGGCATGATTCATGCGTGATTCATGAAGGATGAGGTCAACCTCCACGCGTGTTTCTGATCTGGATGGGCATCTTTGCTGGCCTGGCTTGGCCTTCATGCCCTAAGGCAGCAACTGGGCAAGGCCACCCCAAAAGTCATGCTTCTGCATTTTCTGTGCATTGTTGTCCCATTGACTAGGAACCTGCGCCTCAGTTTCCCTTTTGTTTTTTCTCTTCCTTGCGTCATGGGCTTCTGGATAAACAAAGAACAATAAAACTGTTTTCTTTGGGGCAATCACGACCAAACTGATTAGGTGTGACGTAGTTAATGCTTTTGAAAAGTAATTGCCTTCGTCCTGGCCCCCATTTCCTGTCCTTGCTCACCTATAAATGAAGTCCTCTTCCGGCTGAGTAATCATATTCATCAGTGATCAGCCCAGCCAATCACCATGGCAAGACCGGCTACCTTCTTCTTGTTCGTCCTTGCTCTCGCTGCGGGCGCTTCTGCTGCTGATCCCGACATGCTCCAGGACCTCTGCGTTGCCGATCTGTCCGCAGGTATGTGCAGCAACTTATTACCGAAGTTTGGCTCTGAATGCAGTTATTTGACAGACCAATAGATCAGGGCGTTTCCTTTTTAGTAGCTTCGAGATTTGCAGTGCTCAAGTGCCTGCCTGCAATTTCTTATTCCTCCACAGTTCCCCTGTGCTCGGGGATGGACGTTCGTTACAGCCAGGGGAGCATCTTGGACCCCCCCCCCGGCTTTTGGAAAAATTATGAAGTCCTTTTTCAAGTGCACTCTTAAATAATGTGATCCATTCATTGACACCCATGAAGGAATTTTTTGATCTCTTTGGGGCGGCCTCCGTCGGTGCCTTTCTGGCCAAACGCCGTCGGCTCCACCCTCTCGGAATCCCTCCTTTCCTCTGTCCAGAATGTTGGGAGAACTGAAAACTCTGTTCTGTTTTGTCCGTTTATTTGCTTTCTGAAACCATCTTCTATCACGGATCATCTTTTGGGTTTTTTTGTGTATCGTATGCTCTTTGGTTTTTTTTTGTTTGAAATTCTCTTTTCAAATCCATATTCTTTTACTGCTTATTTAAACTGATTATGCAACAAGATGAATCGTTCTTATAGGTTTTTTTCTTAATTGGGTTTATTTTGGGGATGGATCGAAAATGGATTTGAGACCAAATGGTCCATGGATTTCACTTTTTCATAGTTCATCTGTTGCTGTTATGAATGATCTGGGTTTTACTTCGCTTGTACGGTAGGAAATTTTGGTAAGTTCCTTTTGATGAACACGTGATGGGTGTTGAGATTGCTGGTTCAACGTGCAAATTTGGTTAGCTGAGCGAGGGGGATTTTTTTTTGCTGCCTTTTTTTGTGTGGGTTTTTACTTATTCATTTGCAGCTATTTTTTTTATGTAGGTTCAAGTCTTTTTATGAAGATGAAGCTTTTCTTTTGCATTTAGTTGGCTGGAAGTTTGTTTAATAGCTGGGATGAAGAGCATAATATATTATCCGATTATTTTGTTTATGTTATGTCAATATAATTGTTACTGTTCACCCATCCTGGACATGCAATGCTTTGCTGCTAAAGTATGTTCACGTCTTGTGTCAATTTTTGTCAAAATGGAGTATGCTGTTTTTAATCAGTTATTATTTTGGAATGTGATAAGTACCTTTCATATTGTTAATTTTTTGTACGATAAAAATGAAAAGCTCCTAAGAACTGCGCCAATGACTTGATGAGAAAAAACCTCCTATAAAAAAAAACCAGCACAAGTGACAAACGTTTGTTTTTTTTTGTAAATTTTCGTGATGGCTTTAAGTACAAATTACATAAACTAACCTAGAAAAAGTACTCTACGTAAGTATATTCAATGCAACAAGAAGAACAAGAGAAAAAAGGCAAAAAATATGTAATACAGAAGTTTAGATGAAGAGAGACAAATTTGCAAATGTGAAAAAAAATCTCTTGTAATTCATAAGTAGAAAAGGGTTTATAATAGATTGTTTGAGTATCAAAATGTAAACCAAATAAAGCAGGGAGAGATTATACTCACAAGGCTTTTTACCAAATAAAACAAGGAATTAGGACCTGTGAAAACATTATTTTGAGAAAAGTTTTAAATGGAGAAAACACAGCAGTAAGTGAAATAACTCAGTAGGCAAAGGCAACTGCCATCGTAAATGCATGGGGCAAATAGAAATCAGTAAAAGAGAGGGATGAAACCTCCGTACAGAAGTGTCTATAACTCAAGCGAAAAAACATACAACTATCCCTGGCTTATTTTTTTTCCATTAATAGTGCTCTAATCACTTATGTTTTATTTTCCGACATATTTTAATGCATCTTAGTTGTAAATCTAGATAATTTATAGTAGGAAAAAAATATATTTCAAACTTAGTAATGTTTTGACCCCTTGTTGAAAATCCTGCTTGTGTTCGCCACTGCCTGTCTTACTCTCCCCTTCTTCCTCCTAAATAGTCGTCAACCAGTGTATGTGTTAGGAGTTCCAGTATATATGTTAGGGGATCGAGGAAAATTGCAAACTGCATAGGAGATTATCATGTAGTAGTGTCATATATCTTCATGGATGAGGATGGAGTTGGCTATTGAGAGATTATTGTACAAACTGTAATTTTTTTTAAAATTAATTGGACATATATAACCAGAGAGTAGCGATTTCTGGGTGCTGCAGGGGTGAAAGTGAATGGATTCGCGTGCAAGCAAGCGGCTGCTGTGAATGCGTCGGACTTCTTCTTTGACGGGCTTGCCAAGGCGGGAGCGACTAACAACAGCATGGGCTCTCTGGTGACAGGCGCCAACGTGCAAAAGATCCCTGGCCTCAACACCCTGGGTGTCTCCCTCTCTCGGATAGACTATGCACCTGGTGGGCTTAACCCGCCCCACACCCACCCCCGCGCCACAGAAATAGTGTTCGTCCTGGAAGGCCAGCTTGACGTGGGCTTCATCACCACTGCTAATGTCCTCATCTCCAAGACCATCAGCAAGGGGGAGATCTTCGTCTTCCCCAAAGGTCTGGTCCACTTCCAGAAGAACAACGGAAACACTGATGCCTCTGTCATTGCTGCTTTCAACAGCCAACTCCCAGGGACCCAGTCCATTGCCGCCACCCTCTTTGCAGCCACCCCGTCTGTGCCTGACAATGTACTCACCAAGGCCTTCCAGATTGGGACCAAGGAGGTTGAGAAGATCAAGTCTAGGCTGGCACCCAAGAAGTAGCTTGCTCCTTGCAATTAATTTCCTTGCACGCAAGATCGCACCTGCTCACAGCCATTGATGTCAATGTTCTTACTCGCTCTCTACTCTGACTGAAGATGATGCCTACTCTGGTTGTGTAACAAAATGATTTTCATGCACATTGATAACTTTGGTGCCTGCTTTCTGATGTACAATAAATTTCTGGTCATTTATACTCTTATTGAGAAAAAAATTATTACTTCGATGTTTGTACAATAAAATGCTGTTATTTTTTTTAACTTGCATCATTGCAGCAGCAGGGTTGTGCATTATCTTGGCAGGATTCATTGTGCTATATGTTTCATCCTCTTTCTGTTATGCTTTTTTGCTGGATATGGCGTTTTGTACTTTGTCCCATAGGCAGATTACTAAATTTTTCTTGAACGACGAACCTGGGATCATGGATAACCTGTAAGTCAAACATCTCACCTTCCTATGCCTGCTGTAAAATGCATTTCAACACTGTTCTTTCGTTTGTTTTGCCATTAGTTATTAGCTAGTTCCTATTAATTTTCGTACTTTAGTAATTGTTAAAATAAATTTAGTAATTATTGCGATCAAAGAAAGTTACAAAAAGTCAAAAATTAGATCAAATGAAGCATCACATGTTTTATCCTTAAGACAAAACTATACCTTCCCTGGTACTTAAAAATTACTTGGATATATGTCTCTTATGATAAGCCGATCTATTATATACTATAAAAATATTTTTACATAATTTATTCAGTGAATTATTGTTATGTAATTGTTCTAGTAAAAGATGGTTATAAAATTTAGTAAAAATAATTAAAAAATAATTTTTAGTATTTTATAAAAAAAATTATTGAAGAAGGTAACCAGTCCCGTTAAAATAGATGTGTCTACCTATTAATAGACACATTTGAGTTAAAAAAAAATCAGACTCATTTTAGGTTAAGAGAAAATTAAATAAATTTATTTTTAAAACTAATTATCTTATTAACTTGATTTAACCGTAGTCACGGCAATATGAAACTATTTATCACTTTTAACTAATATATATATACATATACCTTATTTACGTGAAAGCGAGTTTTAACCCACTTTCTAAGAGCCTCTACCCGTTATTTAAACTTACTAAAGAGGATGGACCTGCCAGGCTATGGGCAATTGCAGTGATCGTGTAAGAAATCAACAAGATCTTACTCCCCCATTCCTTGTCTTTATTTGATTGGGAGAGTTAAGGCCCTGCGCCAACTGCCAACGTTTCTGTATTTTTTATTCTTTTATGTTAAAATTAGTTGGGCGTTACTTTCATTTTATTGTTTGTGGGTGGCATTTGTCAAACCTAATGAAGAATTTTCTTGTTTCATACGAAACTTTCTGACCACAACAACCTTTTATTGGACAATCCCCGTTTCTTGACAGTTGGAAGTTGTTGCTCTTAGTGAATGATGGTAATTTAATCCAATGCATGGGCTTTTCGCTTGCTTGTGATTTTTACTGGATTTAGGCAGTCGAGTGTCATGACGACTTGTCAAGATGATTTGTGCAATTGATCAGCCAAAATTGGTATATCTTTCCTGGTAACCTTAATCAAAGTGCTACCCCATCATTTGAGTGGTTTACTTTAAAATTGTTTTAAATGCAAAATTAATGTCCCAAGATTTTCAACCTTCCTTGGTCACGTTGAGGGCCTTCCAAATGGATCGAAATGGTAGATTACAAGAACTGAGCAATATGTTCACCCTTTGCTTCCTGCATTCACAAGGATGTTCTGAATGTTTTAAAAACAGTCCCAGCCACCACCGACGTGGAATGGTGGCTGGGTCACGATGCACGGGCCCATTGTTCCTATCTGCCATTTACAAGGACTTGAGCAGTTACATGTTTTGGGGCACTATTCTTGTACATTATCTTCGGACAAGAGGACTTCTATTCTTTCATTCATGTAAGGAGAACGGATCACACAGGATATATAAGCGTTTGAAGCTCTGCTCACTTCTCCAAAATACAATATCCTTGTCTATGGAAGAGCAAAAGGGCACTCTAAATGAGACTCAATCACTCACCAATGTTCGGTCTTTTCAAGCACTGATCAGGGAGACCCAAATGATTCCCGCAGTTAATGTTGGTGTTGTCTCCATCCATTGATGACTGAAATTGAGGGGAGAATGTTGTGACTGTTGTACTGCATGGATGAGGACAATAAGATTGCATCAGAGATAATGATGTCATCCCTTTTTAAGTTGTTTGCTCAGGACTCGTACAAATCAAATATTGGGGAATCAGGTGCAATGAGGCCACTTGTTGAGCTTGTGGAAGAAGGGGGGACACTAGCTATGAAGGATCTTGCATCAAATCGCATAGACACGGACATATTGGGGGAATTCATGGACTCACTTCTTACTATGGTCAACCAGAAAGTGCATGAGCAAGAGGAAAATGGTAACTTTCTTCACCTTTCCTTTCCCATTCCTGGTGCCCCTTGAGATTCCAAAAATAAAATTATTGTGTGTTAGGTGCCCTTGCAAACCATACGTTTAGAACATGTATGCCCTTAGAAGAATGCTTTAAAACTTACCAAAAGGAAACATGAGAATTTGGGGGCCTAAACTTATTTTGACATGTTTGTATAACTTAATGGCCCAAGTTAAAAATTAGACAAAGTCTAATAGACTGGGTTCAACTGGCACCTGCCTTAAAACACTGGAATGACTAAGAGACTCAATGAGGGGCTGAAAGTAGTGACAAGGAGTCTCTCACCCCCACTTTATCCAGCTCACCCCCTTTAGCACATTTGATATTTATCTATTGTTAGATGGTAGATATCTATTAACTATGAATAAGATAAGAGGTGAGAAACTCTTCATTAGGATGGGTAATCATTGTTATGATTCTCAATTGATCCTCCATTTATAGTGAATTGGTTCCACATATACAGGGAACAACGGGTCATGCGAGAACCTTTCATGCAACCCTCCCAAGGGGTGCAATCATTCACGTAACCCTTCTCAATGCGTGTAACAACATTCTTAATGACCATATCCTTGGGCATTGTAATGATTATGCATTTGTCAGGTATAATTTAAATTGAAATTATTAAGACTAGAATTTTACATTGTGAATGGTGGACATGATTCTAACATATTAGGTTCTATAGTGTATCAACATAGGTATCGACATGTCAGCAGAGTGGCCCATTTTGCATAAGAACATGCAACTTTACATTTCAGTGTTGTAAGAAGTAAGTCACTTCTTTTAGCCACCATTTTGAGTTGGTTTAAATAGGAAACGAGGGGATGAACCCTAGTTTTGGTTCCAGATTCTCATATTGCATGGAATTCAGGTAGGAGCAAGGCTGAAGAGTAAAAAGAAAGAAGAAACTTTGGCGAAAAGAAGAAGGTAGCATCATAAACTTGTATTTGGAAGGTATGATTATAAATTGTCAATAAATTCAGAATTTTGTAAAGATCAAATCGCTAGTAAAGGTAATCATGGGTGCAACCGTGTCAGTAACAATGGAAAGAGTTTAGAGAAAATAATATAAGTTACTCTAATGTTTTTTTGTTATTATTTTCATGTGGTTGTGTTTAAAATAGGTAATAGTTGAGTAGGAACTACGGCAGTAACATTCATGAGTGTTTAAGACAACTAGAGTTGAGATGAGTTTTTCCTATGCAGTCAACACAATCCGACTTCGTCGGATGAGTGCCAACAATTCTTTCAAATAGTGAAAAGACACTTTCGACATTAAATGTGCATCTCAATAGGAAAAGGGGTAGTGACCAATGTAGTTTAATAGGTGTTGGTTCCTATTGACATAAGTATATACATATCGGGATGAGATTAAGCAATCAACATGAAAAAAACATGTTGATGGCAATAATGTAATCATGGGCAAAAAATAAAGGTCGTGAAAGTTAAGATAAAACCTAATTAGAAAATAGAATATATGAATTAGAAAGGGATGGTGAACCCTCAAAGAGGAAGGGTTGCACAGAACTATGTTTGGTGTAAACCATGGCAAGATTTGCACAAATTTGGTGGAAGTGTTGTGGGGTCTTCAAAAGACTAAAGCCATATATAATGGTAGACTTTCTACAGGGGTCTACCGACCTTCAAAAGGTCATTGCACAAGTTATTTAGAGTGTTAGAACTTCATGGCGTCTAACATCCCGCTATTAGTATCCACGAGCAACATAGTAGGGTTTTCAGCTCTACTTCATGGCACAGAAGTGCAACCAATCAATTTGACAAGGGACTGAAGGACTCCAACAAGCTAGGTTATGAAACCTAATGTATACTCCAAGGGAGGAAGTGACATGATGGAGAATTTTGCTTGACCTTGGTATTGACAAGTAATAAACTTAACAATGGAAAATTATGTTTTTTATATTTATACATTGAAAATATTTTATCTTTATGAACTATGTTATTATTTATAGTTTATGTTCTCCTGGGTAGGTGTATATACCAACAGGTGAAAGAGATGTGTTGCTGACATTTGGGGCTAGACAGGGGGAGAGTTGATGAGTTTTATAAGTTTTTAACTCACTATTAAAAGTTTTAGTACATTGTTAAACCTCTTAACTTGATTTTGGCTTATAATAAGACCTTTGATGGTCAACTTGGTGAATCGGTGATATTGGTTATTTTTGGCTTGCTGGACTAAATGTGTATGTTGGTGACCTAAGGTATCTTGGGAATGGTTTATCGTAATTATAGTAATACCTGATTGGCTATTCATATGTTCAAAAAATAACCTTCGCATCTCTGGATTCGATTTTGAAATAATGTTTAAATTTTTTCACTTCAATTCTTGAAAAATCTAGGTTGTGACAGGCATATAGGAGGACACCCTTATTCAATCATGTCCCAAGGCCTATGTTCCCTCTGTCCCATATTAATAATATATATTAGAACCTCAAAGTAAACTAAAATTAGTTTACTTAATTCAAGTTTTTATTCCAAGCTATTTATATGGAATAGAAGGAGGGTTTATTGAAGTAAAAAAATTAATAGGAAGGACATGGGAAGACTAAGGTTGTGTTTGTAAATTCTCAAAGGGGCAAATAAGCCACCACTAAAAGAAAAAATGTATAGGTGACTAAGGGCTTTTACATCGTTTCATCATAACTTGGATTAAATTCCAATGATGTAAAACTCTAAAATATTAAAAAAATAGATTTATATGTAATATAAGAAAGACAACTAAATAAGAGAGAACAATAGTATCAATAAATGAATATAATAATTTTAGATTTAATCTTTTTGAGTCTCACTTATTACACTTTTTTCAAGATGATTTGGTATAAATAGACATGAGGTAGTAAGGAAGGATAGAAGTGTGGGCAATCTTAAGTGATGATAGGCATAGACTTTACAAATATGTGAAACCCCACACATGCCGCATATATGACCCAACTATCCCCACCCTCCTGTTCCTCCACTTCATATCCACCAACCTAGTGAACCAGACAACTCTGCCTCCTACTCCTTTTGCTTTCACCTCCTTCTCCACTGCCTCCTCCTCCTTCCTAAAATTTGGCAGGACTTGTCCCGAACATCCATGGAGGCATGTAAAATTTTATTTTTTAGCTTTATAAGCTTTAATCTAAAAAATGAACTCTTAAACATCTTCAACTACTTAAAATCAATTATGTATTTTTAATTTTATTTGATTCTAACTTTTCTCTAGCACCGAATAAATCTTGGACCTCCATTAAGAGTGGCTCGCCCCTTTTAATATGCATAGAATGTACAAAACTAGTAGTTGGTATCATTACCTTACACAATATAGTTTGCAAATTAAAATTGGTTGAAAACAAGAGTAACTTTCACAATACAAATTTACATAGTTGCATTACAAAATAGTAGAGAGAGAAATAAACAACTATAAACAAAGTTGCCAATTGGCAATGTTATCTTGCATAGTACAATTCACAACAACAACATTATCTTGTACAATAAAAATTTACATAGTTGCATTACAAAATAGTAAGAGAAAATAGATTGAACAACTACAATAAAATTTATTAAGGCTTGTTAACAATTGACACTTGAAATCTAATATATGCTACATTACAATGTTTGTATTTGCATTTAGCAATAGAATTGCCAACAATGACTAAATGACTTCTCCAAACAAGCATTGTAATTATCATGACTTCTCCAATCAATTGTTATAATTCTAATTCTAATGAATAAATGAATTCTAATTACAATCCTCCTCCTCCCATTATAATTCATTAAAGAAAAATTTCTAAGTAATTTTTTTTAGCTATATGAGTTATTATTCTTGTAAATATCAATTATATTAAACTTAAAGGAACATTGGGATCTATTTTTTTCCTTGAAAATAGGACGACTAGCTTGAGAAGGCAAGGTGTGCCACCGAACTCAAAAAACATTAAACAAGAAGTAAAAAGAGATAAAGAGAGTCCTACAATTTTTTTAGGTATTTTATACCAATTGGCAACTTTGATTGTATTTATTTTAAAAAAATTCTCTAACTAGTTTGTAATACAATTATGTAAATTTCTACTATACAAGTCAATGTTGTAGTTGTTAATATATTTTAATTTGTGAATTGTATTATACAAGATAATGTTGCCAACTGTCTACAGTGTATTATCTATGAATAGTAAAAGGGGCAAGCTGCTATTACTAGAAGTTTGAGGTTTTTTTGATGTTGAATAAACTCGGAATCAAGTAAAATTAACATACATTTTTTTTTAAGTAGTTGAAGATGTTTATGAGTTTATTTTTTAAAATAAGAGTTTGTAAAGAATATAAATCAAATTTATAAATAACTCCATGGTTAGTTTGCAACCACTCCCGCCATATATCTAGAAGTAGGAGGAGGAGATGGAGGCAAAGGAGAAGAAATGGGTGAATGAGAAGATGGAAATTGAAGGAGGGGGAATTGGAAGCGATGGGGCGTTGCTAGGTTGGTTCAATGGGTTAGCAGAAATGAAGTAGAAAAAGAGGGGTGAGGGTTGTTGGGTCACTTTCTTGCCACATGTATGGGGGTTCACATTTGCGTAAATCTACTTTTGTCGTTACTTAAGATTTACATACATACGGTCATTCCTTAAGAGACCTCACGTTAAGATCATCCATACTAAAATAAATTCTCATACTATTGACTTTTTTTTTATGTTTGGTTACTGTTAAAAAGTTTTTAGGAGTTGAGGAGTTCTTATTAGCAATTCGAATTTGGTTCTTTTAAAACCTATCAAAATCAAATAAAATTAGATTTTTATATCAACAATAAGATACTTTTTTTGTGAAACATAATTTTTGTTTTGCTATAGAAAACATAACATGCATTTACATTTGAGCATTATATATTGGTGTTCTAAAAGTTCCGATACTTCTGGATTGATTTAGTTCTTTAAAAAATTTAAGACATCTAGAAAATTAAAAAATAATAATTCTTCAACATGTTTATGTAAAATATTTTATTGAGAAAACATACGATGACTTTGCAATGTGTTTTTTTGTAAGTTTTAAAAATGTTTTTAGGTTCAACAAAAATTTCCCCTAAATTTCTCAACAACTACCACTTCATGTTCAACATGTATATTTCCAACTTTGAGGTTTTTTTGGTGTCATTTCAAACTATATTTGAGAACTAGAGTTTTCTATTTTAGTAGTTGAAATTTAGGAGACTTTATTGTATGCATTTGAAGGGACATGGCAGCCAACCTCTCTTATAGATAGTAGTATCAAGTAGCCTGCCCCCTCATATGCATATGATGCCCACACATCGTACACTTCGAGTAAGTAAGTAGTTATAACTGAAGGACTTTGGTTTCCTATGAACCTCAATTATTTTGGGATTTCGTTAGTGCACCCTCGATCCTCAGCTACATGGTCCCTATAGTTGATTAACAATTTTTTTATAGGAACAACATCGCGTAAAATAAACTAACAAAGTGTTGGTGGGTGGTCAAAACCACGTCTAAAGAAGCGACAAAGGGGATTGGAAATAGTTAAGAGCAACTCTTAAGTGATTGATTGCACTACCCTTTTAGTCTTAGCATTCATGAGAGGTGGAGAAATTTCAAATTCTTCTTTAACTGTCAACTTTATAAGTAGCTCATGTAAGAATATTTTTAGTTTTTTTAAGACAATTAATTATTAAAAATTGCCGCTATTTTTTAATAAATAACAAAGCTACATGTAAGGTTCACTCTCCCATACAGGGTTTATTTTAAAGCTTTTATAAAAAATTCACACATGTCCTCTCTAGTGGTCGTAGTCACTAGAGGCGACTAGGGTAGATCACTTTTGTTGCCGCCATGCCCAAGGCCTAGCCACGACTCTTGTATGGGCGGGATTGAGATGGAGGGGCGTATCAATAGTGACCATGGAAGGCCGTATCAGCCGATACTGGTGCGTATTGACCGATACATACCCGTATTAGCCGAGACCGATACGGTACGGGGGGCGATACGGCCCCCACATGTATCAACGATACATATCGGCCATACCGTATCGATACATATCGATACGCTATTTAAAAAATAATTATTTGATTTTAAAAAATATTTTTTAATTAAAAAATTAATTTCTTTTTGAAAAAAAAATAATTTTTTTCCTTAAAAACAAAAACACAATTCAAACCCAACTTTTTAAAATTTTTAAGTTTTTGTTATATTAAAAATAATATTTTTAAAGTTATATGAGATCAATATGGGTAGGTTTATGCAATTTACATAATTATTTTTTTACATATAGTGTTCCACAAATATATATTTATTTAAACATGTAATTTAGACTTATATTAAGCATATTATTTATTTTTAAAATAAACTAATTTTAAAGTATTTAATATGGGAAAGAATGACCAATATTAATATGGGACGGAGAGCATAATATATATGGTTTTGAATGAACTAATTTTAGAATACCCGTATCGGTTGATACTGTATTATATGGTTTTATTATGCTTTAAAAGAAGTATTATAATGATATATTATTAGTTATAATATTTTTTTATATTTATAAAAGGGTTTATACCCCTTTCGGCACATACCAAGCGTATCATTGGCGCGTACCCGTATCCATGATCATCGATACTCTAATGTGTATCGATACAGCCTTCCATTGTAGTGACAACAATAATTTCATATTTGAAGGGATTAAGATTTTGAAAATTCGATTGAAATTAAAGAGCATGTTTGTCCTTTTTATTTTCTAATGAAAGTTATAATGAAAGGGGTTTTAGAATAATGTACCCTTCAAGATGTTCTTTTAATAAAATTTTATATCAATAAAAAAGTTAATATATATGTTAATGTGTCGAATCACATATTAAAGAATAAGAAGTTGATATTCCTACTCTAATTTCTCTACACCAAAAGTCTTACTCCACCTCTTAATAGATAGGGAAAAGTGAATCTCCATGTTGTTATGTGTGACTCACTTTCCATAGCCAATCACAAGTGGAGCAAGGTTTTTGGTGTAGAAAAAGTAGAGTATGGATATCATTTTTCAAATAGAATATACACCTAATATATTGCAATTATCATATTTATGTACCCTCTAAGCAATATGACCTGAATTGCATATTAAAAAATATGTACCTAATACGATTTAACAATCATACATGCTAAGTCTTTGAGTAATATGGGTCAAATGATCAAAATCGCATGAACCAAAAACATCATATGTATATACATGGGACTCTTAATAATCATATCATATCATACTATAATGTAAAACAAATTGCTTTACTATATATATTTTGAATTCTAACTATCTGACCCATGTTTTATACTATTAAACCCTATTTTACCCATCCTAATCCCCAAAAGGCCAAATATATTAGAATCCTAATCCTTATTTTCTAGAGTATATTAATTTTAACTATAGCATTATATCTTACACTCTTGAACTCAGATTCACGCATTCTTGGTATTGTTAGAAATCTCACGATGAACTTTATCAAATATGATCCCTTATATTTTTACATATTATATATATATATATATATATTTATATATATATATATATATATATATATATATTTACATATTATATATATATATATATATATATATATATATATATATAATATGTAAATATATATATATATATATATATATATATATATATATATATAGATTTGCATATTTTTAATACCCTTGGAAAGCCCCATAATTGCTTTATCAGAAAAGACCCGCTGCCAAATTCGTTATAAATATTAATAATGTGCTCCACAATGTAAAGTCCTTTGACATCATTGTCTTCGTTGACCTATGATGTAATATTTAATCTATGAGATTTGGATTCATAGTTGCCTACTACGAACGTATATATAACTGTTAGATCATTGTGATCCTCAAAGCTTTGTATTGTAACTATAGCATGCAAGGGAGACCTTTTTTCAATACATTATTTTTTTTATTTATTATATTGTATCTTATTTAATATATGTTTATACGTATACTATATATACTCCATCCGTCCTATATTAATAGCAACATTTGATTTTTCAAAATGATCTAATTTTATTTTATTTTAAAAAAAATAAAGTAGCTATTAATTAGGACAAAGGGAGTATGTCCTTACTAATATTAATAAGAGTTCTATTTAGTATGTGCGAGGTGCATATGTGCTCGCTTGATGCATACCATCCTAGATCGTGTGACGCTTCCTAACCCAAAACAGGCTAGATGATGCAACAATTCCTAACCCAACCCTAGAATATATCAGAATTATATAGTTGAACCATCACTTTGCTTAAAAATAAATGTAAAAAGGAAATTTAACTACTTTTATCATAACTATGGTTAAACATCTACCTACTAGAGTTACAATGCAATGACATAACATATGCTTCAAACCAAAGAAAAGAAACTACTAACTAGAAATAAAACATTATCTAAATATATGAAGTTTCATAATGTCTCTTCATTTATATTCTCCTAATTATCCCTTGGTAAATCGTAATCCCCTGCTCAGTTGCTCCTCAATTATTGTTCTGCTCTCAAAACAAACTGTCCTGAGCAATTGCATGACACCATCACACAGGGGATCTCGACGGATTCTCAAAAATAATAACGGGTGAGTATAAAATCAGTAAGGCTTCCCTAACACATGATTTCATTCAGAGCAAAGTCTTTATACAAAACCCTGTGCAAATAAATCTCAACATTTCTATCACAAGAGTCTTACACGACAATCTAGTGTAAATGAATATCAAAAGTCATTACAAGATAATATAATAGTACAACCAATCAAAATATATTACATGTCGCCTATTACTTGTCACTTGGCATCCCAAATACTAGAAAACACCATAAATCCATGGTCACGCCGGTGCTCAACTTCCATGACCAACCTAGAGCAAACACCAACAGTCTCAATAAAGAAATAGTCTCAATCATCTCAGCCTGGAGAGGAATAATCCGTCCTTTCGAACGTAAAACCTCATCCATTAGATGAAAAACTCCATCCTTTTAAACTTAAAACCGATTTAATAAGCCTTCAATGCGACTAATTTGGCAACCGTAGAAATTTCAACTAACTACAATTAATTTATAATTTATAAATTATCTTTATAATATAATAAATTATAAACATGACTACATATGCAACCCTAAATAATTATACTATCTTACATAAAACATAATTTAATAGATTAAATTATATCTACTAAAACATGCATAAAACATGAATTTATTAGAAAAAATAATATTTCTACTCTGCATCAAACATAAATTTATTAAAAATAAATAATATTTATACTCCGCATCTGTTCACCTTTCTTACACCACTCACGTGGAATTCTGATCCCCTGGTGAGCTTTCACCAGCCAGCCACGTAGAAAAGAGTCACGCGGTCACGTGATATAAATGGCGTTTGAGAAAACACCATTTGCGTATTCCGTCTTATCACCCTCTTTCTCATTCTCCCGTTTCTTTTGCGGGGCCGTATTAAAAAAAACCTAATTATGCAAGCCTATTCCGTCCCGACTCCCATACCAAGCTTTTGCAACCTCCCTTCTGTTACAAACTATTTTTTGCGGTCTCCATTAATGAGCCGTCTTTCCAACTCTCCCAGGCCATTTGGTTTGACTTTTATTCAAAAAATATTATTTTTCTTTTATACTTTACAACTTATTAATTTCTTTTATCTTTTTTAATTAAAAAATATATATTTTTTATAAAGTATTTGTATGGTCTTTCTTTTTCCACAGAGCATTGAATCGAATCGTCCCTCAAGAAGAGCATTGAATCGTCCCTCAAGAGTTGAAGCGTTCAAATCTTTTTGAAAGGTTAAAACTTGTACTGTATTATAATTTTTTTCTTCTAATGTTATAGTTTGTATTGACTTTAGTTTTTTACTATTTTATACACTATTTCATGGAGTATTGAATGTAATTGCCAAAATACAGTTGAATGCAAGTGCCAAACCATGAAGTTATTGTGTAGCCCTTCTACATTATTATTTATTAGAACAGTGAAGCTAGACTGGAGACGCTAAGGTTAGTTTGTCCATTACCATTTTTTAATCCTCTTTGAGTATTATATTTTTGTATTAATTACAATAGGTATATTTTTACTATTATTTTATATTTTTTATTATAAAACATAATATATTTGTTCAAGATGATTATATGCATGTTTTTTTATATGTGTTAGAAAGAAAACTATTTAATTTAGTACATTTAAACACAATAAACCATATGCTTGCATGCATGTATTAGACTCTAAATTACTTATTCTCTTTAGTAGGCCCAACGTCCCATTTACAAGTACCTTTCAATCGGATAGTTTGTCCAAAAAAGGTATGTTTATATAACTTCCTTGTATATTTATAATTATGATTTTAATTTATACTAATTAGTTCATAAAAATAAATATTGTTATGTTAATATCCCTTTAATTCATACAGGCTATTGTACCTTTATTATTTCATAACAAACATCATGGATGACAAGGAGTCTTTTATCCCCATTAACACAAATATAAGATCAATATGTCAACTAGATTTTGACTTATTAGGTGAAAATGATGATAGCACTTTGAAAGATTGTAATGTTCATGTGAGGCATAAAGGTGAACCAAGTCGGGTCCATGAAGTTGGTAAAGATTTGAGGGATGAAAATTTCATTTCAAATGATAATGGAACTTTGAAAGATTGTAGTGCTCATATGAGGGATAAAGGTGAATCAAGTTGGGTCCATGATGGTATGGAATCAGAGAATGATTCAACACATGCAAATAATGATGAAACTTTAAAAGATTCTATTGCACATGTGATGGATAAAGATGAATCAAAGTGGGTCCCTGAAATTGGTATGGAATTTGATAATGAACAAGAGGCATATGCTTTTTACAATAAATATAGTGAAAAGACAGGATTTAGTATTCGAAAAGCATGGGTATCTCAAAACAAGGACAAATTGGTGCAAGTTAGGAAATATTGTTGCTCAAAAGAAGGATTCAAAATTAATGATAGGCATTGTCAGGTTGTTAAAAATCCACGTGCATTTACACGAACTGGATGCAACACACATATTAAACTTGTTCGCCAATCTAATGGAAAATTTTGTATTACTCAGTTTGAGCCTGCTCACAATCATGGACCCACAACCCCTTCAAAAGTTCACTTTTTAAGGTCTCATAGAAAGTTAACAAAGGCCCACATTGCAACTGCAGACCTAGCATATAATTCAGGTATAGCACCTAAAGTAGTTGTTGAATTCATGAGTATACAAGTTGGTGGTGTGGAAAATCTTGGTTGTCTTCCTCTAGATTATAGAAACTACTTGAGAACAAAAAGGAAAAAAGCAATGTTAAAAGGAGATGCTGGAGCTATAATTGAGTATTTCAAAACAAAACAATTGGAAGATTCATCGTTTTTCCATTCTTATCAATTGGATGAAGATGACCTAATCACTAATATTTTTTGGGCTGATTCAAAATCCTTATGTGATTATGTTTATTTTGGTGATGCTATATGTTTTGATACAACCTATTGAACAAATTGAGATAGTAGGCCCTTGGTGTTTTTGTTGGTGTAAATCATCATAGGCAAACAGTAATTTTTGGAGCATCCCTTTTGTACAGTGAAACTGTTGATTCATTCGTATGGCTATTTGAAACTTTTATTAAGGCAATGTTAGGTAAAAGACCCAAAAGTATTTTTACTTATCAATGTGCTGCAATGGCTAGAGCGATATATTTAGTGATTCCAGAAGCTCATCATCGTCTTTGCATTTGGCATATATATCAAAATGCAGCAAAGCATCTCTCTAATGTTTATAGTGCTTCACAAACTTTTAAAGCTAATTTTGGAAGGTGTATATTTGATTTTGAGGAGGAATCATAATTTTTAACTGCTTGGGAATACATGATTGAGAAATATGAGTTAAGGGATAATGCTTGGATAAAAAATTTATTTAAAGAGAAAGAAAAGTGGGCTTTAGTATTTGGGAGAAATACATTTTGTGCAGATATGAAAACCAAAGAAGTGAAAGTATGAATAGTATCTTAAAGCGCTACCTGAGTTGTAAGCACAATTTACTTGAGTTTTTTAGCCATTTTGAAAGGGTTGTAGAAGATCGTCGAAGCTATGAATCTGAAGCTGATTTTCGCATGAAAGAAGCAACTCCAAAATTATATGCACATATTCCTATTTTAGAGCATGTTTCTACTGTGTATACACCAGTTATGTTTGCTATGTTTGAGAAAGAATTTAAGGTTTTTCTAAACTGTGCAATTTATATACATGTTGAGGAGGGAACAAGAACCGAGTACAAAGTTAGTTTTAATGAAAAATCTCATGAATACACGGTTAAGTATGACTCATTAGAAGATTCACTTGTATGCAGTTGTAAAAAATTTGAATTTGTTGGGATCCTATGTAGGCATGCATTAAAGGTTCTCAACTTTAGAAATATTCATATGCTTCCATCTAGATATATTTTAAAGAGATGGACAAGGGAGGCTAAAAGTGAAATTGTATTTGATAGTCATTAGCTTAAAAGACAAGTTGATCCTAATGTATCAGTGAGTAGACGTTATAATGAGTTGTGTCGAGACTATGTAAAAATTCTATCAAGGGCTGCAGAGACAGAGGAAGGATATTTGATTGCTGAAGAGTATAAACACAAACTTATGAAAGCCATTGAAGAAAGCTCAAGTAGAACATCCCATACTACCACCCCGACTATCCCCACACGCATAGAGAATGCACTACATGTTACTAGTGATGAACATAATGGTACTTTTGACCAAATGGAAAAAATAGCAAAAGGGGTCAAAAAGAGGGAAAAAAATGGTCGTGAGGTTTGTCGTACTAGAAGGATTCAAAGTTGTCTTGATAAAAAGACGTATAAAAATCGGAGCAAAAAGGCAATTTCATCCAATTTAACCCAATCCACTTCATGCACTTCAGTTATAGAGGTGAAATTCAAACTATATAAATTATTCTTGTATATTCTATACTAGTGAACTTTTTTTAAGCTAATACCTATCAATATGTTTATTAGGGAATGCCACATTCAAATGCAATTAATATTAGTCTTCTGAATTCTTGGCAACCTTATACACATGATATTCCTGGTCAAGGTTCTTACACACAATTACTTCAGGTATACTAACTATTCTCTATCATGAATTTTAGCTTTTTCATATACACTTAAGTATACTAACTTTGATATTATCTTAATGTAGCAAGCTTGTGCAAACTCCCATTTATGCCAAACAAATGAAAGTGACATTTAACCACTTAGGTATTATCTCGTATTTAAGGAGCTTTCTTGTATTTCATATATATTTTAAACATGTTTGTTTGATACCCCATGCAGGTTAGGCTCCATCCATATCTAATTGGCGAGCATGATTATTGAAGAACATGAAGTTTGTGGTGGTTTATTGGGGACATTAACAAAAGTTGATAGGCCAAATGGATGACAATTTTTATTTTTTTAATAAGATATTTTGTTTAAATGCTAGCTCAAGGATATTTTTTTGCTTGACCTTAGAAATTATAAAACTAGAATTGGTGCTCCAAGAAGTTTTCTCAGCATTATAAAACTAGGACTGTATGAAGTGCAACACGTTGATGGCAATCAAATTTACAAATCACATTTTATGGTGATCTACTGTGGAAACATACTACAAGACCATTGTTAATTTTTTATAATATTGTATCTGAAAGACTGCTTGAAGGCAACCATCTTGTGGGCTGTGGCTATAATATTCATCTCATGGAAATGTCAAACATGCATCTTACTGTTCCCTGAAATTTTATGCTATAGGGTTCAATGGCTGTGGTTGTTTGGATATTGAATTGGAATATATATATTTATTAGGAATAATTTTGGCAGGAAGACTAAAATCGGAATTAGGTTTAGGCTTGGTAATAGAATTGCATGATTCATTCACATGGAGGGGCCATGTAACTTAATACAAAGCCAACAATGATAGATGGAAGCGGAATTGACGGAATCTATTCAGTACAAATACAAATTACACAGAATCGAAGGCAAAAGTTGCATATAATCACAAATTTTTTAATTGTGACATATCATTATTCAAATAAGAAGAAGGTAATATCAAACGAAATCAAAGTGGAATTGGGGCAGATTCAATATTCAGACAGAACATCATGCTTGCTTGTTACTCTTCCCCTCTCCACCAGTAGCCTGCCTTTAAAGCAAACCTTAGCTTTGGCCTTCTTTCCTTTTGTTTCTGCAACAACCTTGCTTTGGAAATGAAGAAAGCTAGCCCCCATAAAGGGTTGTAACGCTTGTGGGATCTCAATACCATCTTCTCTTTGGTAATTCTCAAGAATACAGCATATGGTTCTTTCAGTAGCCGTGAGGGTAGAGTTCAACAGATGAGCATATTGCTTCACTTGTTCGTTACTCTAGTCCAAGAAGGGAGAAAATAAAATTTTGAAGTTAACACATACGCAACAACTTCTAAGAGCGGAGGATTTTCCACTTCCAAGAAGAACGCTTTCCCATGTACAATAATGTTAATTTGATACCGCATAAAGTTTATCCTGGTCTAAAATTTAATAAAAAATGGTCATCAGGTCAAACGCTTACAGAAAATCTTAAATAAAAGAAATAAGAAAAAAAAAATTCTTACCTTCTTATGGCCATATCTTATTTCAAGTCTTCTGGATTGGTAGTCAGTGCAATTTGAGAAGGAAACAAGCACTCTATATGTTTGGGATGCAGGGAACCAGCCCAATAAAAGGATACTGTCGAGGTCTGCTTTTCCAGTGGAGATAATAGCCCTGCCACTGGTCCCATGTTTGACACCAGCGGTGTGTATTGAAGACTGTTAAGATAGGTTCCGAGAGAAACTGCTCGCCCTGGCATGCATGGGAAGAAGTAGCTATTTATTGCCGCCAAAACCATTTTTTGCGTTACAGAGAGGGCACAGATTGATGAAGCCAATGTATAGCAGAACCCCTGCCTCTCATACTTCATACTATTTCCAACACAAGACTCTCTGCAGCTATTACAGGCAATTACAATTACTTCAGATACAAATATCGTGCAACAAATACCACTAGAAAGATCAAACACAATGTGCAAAAATACAAGTAAGAAGAAGAAATGACTAACACATGTAGTAGCCTCATCAGCTCTAACAAACTTTTGAATGACAGTGAGCGATGATTACCTCAACTAGGTTTGGGTCGACCACAACATATTCTCTCTAAAAAAGGTACACACTTGAATTGTGATGAATTCAATGTAATGGACTGTTCAACAGTTGAGAACTTCACCGTTGGTCTTGCAGCGAACAAATTCGAGGATACAACTAGCAAAGGGTGCTCCAAGAGAGCAACCAAATCGTCTTTTCCTTGCATATCCGAAATTAGAATTAGATGATCCTAAAGTAAGAAAACTAAAGCTAACACCAGAGAAACAAATAGATTTGTTCGATTGAAAAGAGAAGCAACAAACGATAATCAAAAATACCTGACCGAAAGATGAACTCTGCCAACAAAAATCATAGCTATGAATAGAAGTCAAAATAGACGGAATAGTGAAAAAGAAGGTGATAAGATGAAATACGCAAACGGTATTTTATCAAATGCCATTTATATCACGTGACCACGTAACTCCCTTCTACGTGGCTGGCTGGTGAAGCTTCACCCAGGGGATCAGAATTCACTCACGTGGCACTCATCTTTTACGTTTTGCGCGCGAACGAAAATAGGATGAAATCCCGCCCTCCCGAGTCTCGTTCGTGCTGTGAAATCGAGAGGCTTCTCATCATCTATAGGTCCCTTCACTCCCTGTTGTCTCCAGTCTTCACCTCTCCAATCCGTCGTCCTCTTGCCTTCAGTAGCGCCATCTCCCCGGCCGGCTCCAAGAAGCCCCGTCTTTTAGGTTCCGGACGACCTGCTTCTGCCAGAAAAGTTAGCCACCACCCTCTCTAGTCCACGGCAGTCTCTCTTCTCAATATCTCCCTCTCTTCCTGGCCTCTTTAGGCAGCCGATTTCCCCTCTCCTCTAGCCTCTCTATCTTCCTGGAATCAATTTCACAATTTGGGTGAAGTCTGAGACAAACTGCTTCCGTTAGAAGCGTTCGCCACCACTCCCATTAGTCCGACGACCGTCTTTTTCCCCGACCTTTTCAATCTCTTCCTGATTTCTTCAGACAACCGATTTCCTCTCTCCTCCTACCTATCTCTTTCCCCAATCAATTTCGAATCTTTGGTGAAGTTCCGACTTTATCCTAAACCCGTCCTTAGGCATTATTAGCTTCCAAGCTTTTAAGCCAATTTTAGAGCTTCATGCAAGGTCTGGTTTTTGTTTTTGTTTTTGTTGTATGTGGGATTTTTAGTAATGTCACCTTAGATTTTACCAGCCCTACGATCCACAGCCAGGTGTTCCTTTTTGTACGGGTTTTTATTTAACATGGCAGAATAAGTCTTTAAATTTATTAGTTGTAATTGCCTACCCTCTTTGAGCAACTATTTTGTTTCGTTATGATTGGTTTAAATTCTAGCATTTTTTTGCTTTATTACTGATAGTTTTAGATATTTTACGTGGTGGACTCCATAAGAGGAAATCATGAGCGGGAGCTAGCCTCGAGAGGAGGGGGTAGCGGAGAGTTGGTTTAGGGTGAGAAGAGAAGGCGGCAAAGACAGATGGCTGCAGAGACGATGGCAGCATCACAAATTGGGCTCCTTTTAAGCGGATCCTCCCTAAAGAACGGCAACAACGACGACGACTGAGAAGGGCTTCCAATCTTCCTCTCTATCTATGCCGAAGCACCTTTTTTTATTGGTCAGTGCCAAAGCTTGCTTTTTGGATGTGCGATTAGAGTTCCTTATCATCATTTTTCCATGACTCAATTGTGCTATATTTTCTTTAAAAAATTAGGGCTGTTTTGATAAATTCGCCAGAGATTTTCATGTTTAACTGCTTATGTTTTTCCTATTCGTTTTGGTATTTTGGGTTTCTCATGGGTTGTTAAATGCAAATAAATGACTCCATAGTTTAGCCCTGTTTTATTTTTTGTAACTTGCATATTATGATCGTGACCTTTTGCTTGCTTAATTTTGAAGACATGAACAACCACCTTTTTTAAGTACGCCATATGACAAGTGAGTACCATCTGAAAAGCTGCATGGACAACCACCCTTTTTAAGTATATGACAAGTGAGTCCTATATTGCTAGTGAGTCAACCTCAAGTCTATCTATTTTTTGGATCCAATTGAATTTATCTTGTGCATTGCAGCTGTTTGCTTGGATGCCCAACCTTGCTTACTTCATGTCTGTGATAAATTTCAGCATTTTTGAATGAGTTGGCATATAGCTTATTGACACAGCATAATTTTGATTAGACTAGTTGGAACTATTAACCCATGATGGAATTCCTTGTGTATTTTCTATATTAACACCTAAAGTTTGTCAAGTTAACAGATGCAAAGTTCATAGAGGCGAGCAGATCTTTAGAGTGTATGATATAGAATAGTTTTAAGCTTACTTTTCCTTGATAGGTGGGATAATCCCAGCAACTGATGAAGAATATGAATATGTACAAAATTTTAAGTAATAAGTGTGCAATCATGGATTCCTTAATCAAGCTTGTCAAGCTAATGAAGCAAATAAACCTCGCTTATCAAGCTTACCCTATTACATAGTTACTTAATCCTTAACAGATACTCTCTATTCTAGCAAGAACTAATTGACAGAAGTAAATGATTGCAAGTTTTTACGTTAGATTATGAAATGCTTTCCATTGTTTTTGTGTCTCAACAAATATTTGTCCACCTGTACCTCTAAAAAGAGCAATAAATACTTGTCTACCGGGATTGTACTTGACATTGGAACTGGGAACCGACTAGGGACTTTTAAAGCAAGGGTAACAACTAGAAGTTCACTTATGATGATATTTTAATGAAAGTTTCATCTTAATTTTAGTTAGTCTTGCTACATTTTTTTCCATAAAAGTTAGTCTTGATGTGTTTTTTCCCTTGTGGCAATTTGGAGCCCTTTCTATAATACTAGTTCAAGCAATGACACAAGTATGTCGAAACATATGGTGCAATTGGGTAAAAGGGCACTTCAAATTTAGAGGATAAGGTGGGGAGGTTGACAATCCATGGAGGACAAGGATTTCAATCTCATGAGTGAAATGCTTTCCATAGAGAAATGACCATGTTTGTCCAAATGTGTACAAGTCTATACTAGTGTTGAATTTGTTACAAGGACTTCATTTCTTATGTCTATTTAAGGATTGGAACATGTTTATTAAAAAATTGATGAGCTGGAATGTGAAGAACTTTTTTTGTTTTTCATTTTTGTAGGAAAGAATGTGCAAGACAGTATCTCATTTATTTAAATGTGTACAAGTCTATGCTAATGGTAAATTTGTTACAAGAGAACTTTTTTTTTTCTTCAATTCTTATGTCTACTTAAGGATTGGAATAGGTTTCTTAAGAAATGGGTTGTAATGTGTAAAATCTTTTTTAGTTTTTTTTGCCAAAATGAATGTGCAGAACTCCCAAGGATTAAATGTTTAATTATGAGCAAGACACATCCCATTTATCCTTATCAATCCATCATCCAAATGCTATTGCAGATTGGGCTATTGACAAGAAAGAGTTTAGTTTTTTTTTGGGGGGGGA
Source organism: Saururus chinensis (assembly GCA_035235625.1). NCBI lineage: Eukaryota > Viridiplantae > Streptophyta > Magnoliopsida > Piperales > Saururaceae > Saururus > Saururus chinensis. The sequence continues at coordinate 3,493,494 of CP141148.1, forward strand.
GCAAGTGTAGCATTCCACAAGTAGAGAAGTATAACATAAAGTTCTCCTCTGTAATAAGAAAATCTAACTAGATCCTTTTTCAAGAATTTGGAATTGTGATGCCTTTAGAAATATACTTTTCTCTGGGTGAATTTTTGGCAAATCCCTTAATTTTGCAAAGCTTTTTTCCATTCAAATTTGTTCTGTGTTTTACCAAAAAATGACAACTACTCACAATTAAAATTAATGAGCAAACTTATTTTTATCACCTAACAAAGAACTATTTATATTGGGAAAAAAGGATTTAGCCATGCATTTGGGAACTCATTAGGCCAATTCAAATTGACAGCTATGATCAAGGACTTGTGTAAAAGGATTGCTAAATTCAAAGCACCATAGTAATATATATCAATATCCACAATAATTTAATGATTCTCTTTGTAGTTACATAGACTTTGAAATAATAAATACATTCATTAAAAGGAAAATCAGCAGGAAAACAACCACTCATATTCACAATCCTCATTGTTGTTAGCTACTTTCAGCACGCACATACTACCAATCTCTTCTTTGTACTCATTGCACCACATGATGAAATTTTGACAACTTCTATTCTGCACCATGCATGAGAAAATGATATTAGTCATTTATATATCTACAAGAAAGTAAATCAAAATAGTATAAATTTCATAATAATTTACCTAACAAAGAGGGCAAGAATAGTCGTCTCTGTCTAGGTTAGCAGTTGATCCAAACTTCTTTACAATACATGGAACAGAATATTAGTGTAGTGAGCTGCCCAACAAATTAATTAACTGGATTATCACTTCCAATGCAGCAAGTAGCACCGCCTCATTCCCTAATTGAAGGATACCTTTCAATGCCAGTAGCATATCAGTTATGGACTTATGTTGAAGTATTATATAGATACATGATAGTCACTCATTTTTTGCCTTTTCTAGGTTTGTTTATGTAAAAAATACACACAAAATACAGAGCATTTTAACTTCTATATTGTATTCTAGGTAAATTATTAGTCAATGCAAAAGACATTATATCTACATTAGTTGACTTACATCAATTCCTGGTATGTAAAGTGAGAAGTATCTACTTCTTGAGACCACCTCAAGATGTAAGCACTAGTTACCAGTAAAAATGTGACTAGAGTGACCAATTAAATAAATAACAAGACAAACACCTATCTAACACAATTGCAAGCACTCTTAACTAGATTATATGAGTAAGAGGATGAATTGAAGGAAAGATGCAAAAGGTCGAATCTGTGCTTCATAATATAGTACACCAAATGGGCTTTATGATAGTTATAAATGCTCACATTAACTGTAGTCCAAATTCCGACTAACTTATCAAAGGATGATGTTGCCAAGGCACACGAATTTGGTTTAAAGTGAACATCAGTAATTAATAGAGTGTGCTCCTCCAAGGAAGTATGGAGATTATAGTCATCTAAGTCCCAAAATGCCACTAGATAAGAAAAAATGTGGTTATGCAAGGAGGGAGATAGAGAGAGGGAGAAATCATTTCATCAACCTACATTCTTATCATGCCCAACACTAGCTAATAACTTCCCATTCGATGAGAAATCACAACACAAGACCCTACCCGGACTTGCATGAAGGCAACTCACCTCAGCAAAATTTAACCCTACAGTATGTCGCAATCAGTTACAAACATAAAAGCTTCCCTCATCAGCTAATTGTCATACATTATCAAGGGAATAATACAAACAAGTGTGCTTTGAGACTTACATTAGGCTCTGAACTTAGGTGTGCTTTGAGACTTATAAAGACAACTAATCAAACAAACACCAAAATAAAATCCTTCTATAAATGTACAACTAATCAATTTGGAAGAGATGGAATCAAGATAACGGTCAAAAAGATTATGGGAGAAATTATCTTCAAGTTATGTAAGGAAACGAAACCAGCGAACAACCATCTATACAGAACAACTATTGTGCAAGTAATCATATTCAAAACCATAGCCACAAATGCAATGATGAAAATACAAAAATAACATATGAACAATAGCCACGAGATCCAACACCTAGTTCAGATTTTAAAACAATGTTCTAGCATCAAATCACCCTACATACCTCACTCATGAAGAATGTTCATTAGAAAAATGTTGAAGGCTCAAAATACAAACCGCTAAATGCAGTAGCATATGCTGGTTCCGAGGTAGGATAGTGCTGGAGCGCAGATGTGCCAAAGATCATGCGGGAGATGGATGAAATGTAGCCTTGAGAGCAGGGGAAGAGGTGGGAAGTCGAGGCTAGGTAGGGTAGAGGTAAACTGCCGGTGCGCCTGAGATTGAACTAGAGATGGACGAGCACAATACCCAATCTCCTATCTCCATCTTTCCCTTCTCTAGAGATGGGGCTTCGATTCCCATTTCCTCATCTCCTCCCTCAGTCCCTCCCCACCGATCCTCCGCCTCCCAAACCCTTGAACTTCCCCCCAGGAATCGACCGATCCCTGCATTTCCTCTAGACCCGAGATTCCCTCCGCCATCTCGGACCCGGACCGAACCCTCCACTGCAGCTGATGGACTTTCCATTGACCTCAACGAGATCTCGATCTTGCCCCTGCCCGATCGACTTCCCTAACCGCTCGAATGCTTTTGTCGTCGTCCACAAACTCCTACTATTTGCACCCCTGGCGAGTCCAGTGCCGGCCTCCCCAAGTTGTCTGCTATAGTTACGAGCGCAGCTTCCAACTCAGCTGCATCCGGATGCTGACCTGGCAGGTGGCGGCCACCAAGCTGGCTCTGCGGGATCTGTGCACTACTAGGAGCGGTCACAAAAACTCACTTGAAAGAAGGGGAAGAAGAGGGAGTGGAGGAGAGTCCGGTCGGTGGGGGGAGGAAGAAGAGGAATAGGCAGAATGGAAGGTGAGGGGGACTCTTTTTTTATCTCAAATTCAAAATGCTCTGACGTGTCTTTTTGTCGAGTAGGATCTGATGTGGTATTTTGTGGTTGGTGACACCCTGGCAGTGTAGGGATGGTGTATAATATTTAGAGTAGGGATATCAGTTTCTTTTACTAAATTAACCTTAGATATATGCATGCATTTCCCTAATCAAGTTAAACATACTAAAATTATTAAAGTAGCATAATCAACAATATAATATCTTATTTATTCTCATGCTAATTTAAGTGGATGTTTTAGAATAATCACAATATGTAAATTGTACATTTTAGAGAAAATAACAAATAAACTAAATCAATGTGAAAATTTGCAGAAACTGACATCATAGTCTTAGTTACTATAATATCCAATAAATTTTAGGTATTTTTCAAAAAAATTTCCTAATTTTTTGGATTGTTTAGAGGATTTTCATAATTGGGGTGCATAGAGTAGTTTTGGGATGTGCAGAAAAATCTGAAGGGACCACTACCGGGCCAATTTAGGTATATGATGAACCCCTTAATTTAGGTAGTCTAAGCTACCTAGGAATTTTCCTACTTAATTTCATTATTATTTAATTAAGCGCTAATTTGTCTATATATATATATATAGGCCAATATTTCACCTAATCCTGGCCTAAATTGTGCTTTGAAAAAACCTAGAAGCTTTTAGGAGGAAGAAGGTAGTCGATAGCAAGGCTCTGACATCAGTAAATTGATGACAAATCGACAATTAAAATAAGATCTCCATCTTAGCCCTCGAGTCAAGATAGAGTAGTATTGAATTAGTTTGTTGAACAATTATCCAGTGAAATTATTGTACTTATTAACTTAATTAAGGAGACCCGGGTTGAGGTGGCTGAGAGCATTGGCCGACCGGTCTCTGTCAACCAGTGTCTAGCATCTGCCAGTCATCTGTTGCTCTGGTTGCAGCTGAACTTCAGCCAGCCACTGCGGATGATGGGTGGTAGCGGCATACATTCCTCATTTCTCCATGATTTAGTGAGTAGTTGTAGAGAGGAAGACAAGTGATGGCACAGGTGGCCAGCCACCCAAAGGGCCAAGTTTCCAGCTTTTTGTCTCCCTCTTTCTATTTTCGGTGACGATTGGAAGTCGTGGCTGTCAGAGTATGTGGGAGGCATTTCCTAGCTTTGGCAGCGCAGTTTAAAAAAAACAGAAAACAAAGAGGATCTAGGGAGGAAGAGAAGTCAGTTGCATGGGCTGCCGAATTGCGGTCAGTTGCGCCCTCACCCTCCGTTTCCCCCTTTTTGCCTCGACTGGACAAATGTGAATTACTGCCGGCTGTCTTTAGAGCCGCCGTGAGGACCTCCGATTTGTGCAGTACATCGCTGGAGGAAAACAAAAAAATAGAGGATCTAGGGGGGAGTTAAGCCAATTGCACGACCGCCACATGACGGTTGGGCGTGTCTTCACCTCCATCTCCTTGGGTTCCAACAATCTCGGAGGTGATTCGCCATTTCAGCCAAGGATCTGCTGTCGGGGATGGGGGGCCATCCTTTTCTTCCTTCCCCCCCGGCAGGTTATCTTCTGGATAACGAAGGTGACTAGCCGCAGTTCGAGCTCATGGTCGGGTCTACCAAACCCAGCCCACCTGGCCCACAGCTAGGTCGAGTGGGTCGGCCAGAAATTGGGCCATTGGGTGCCCAGTGGGCTGGGTTTCAAGGTCCATGCCCCAGTAAAAAAAATAGTACAAAACTGTTATATTTTTTAAAACAAAAGCAACAGTTTAATACATGTAGTTGTAGTCGGGTATATGACCAATCTTGTGTAGTACATATCTATGCAATATGATACATACAAGATGTTTTTACAATTAAGCTCAAATTTCACCTTTCTTTCGGCCTGAGCCCTACCCAAAAGTACATTGGGCTCCCTAATGACTATTTTTTAGCCTAAACCCTAATAATGATATTATTGGGTTATTTAAGTTTTATTGATTTGTCGTATGTGCATAATTGTATCTTGTGAACCAATACAATAAGATTAATAAAGATTAATCGATAAGGGTAGAGGGTGTTGAATTGGGGGTTAGATACCTAATTTAGATAAAGACTAAATGTTATGCCCCGACTTTTTAGATTAACTCTAAAGTCGGAGTTTCGTAAAATAAAAGATAGGCCAAGATCAACTGTGCACAGAGAGTAACTATTCATTAATTTAGGTAATTACAAAAAAACTTTACAAAATAAGGCCTATCGAGCCTTAATAAAATCAAAGTCATGCACATCCAAAATTAATACATAACAAAAAAAACTTGATAAAGCATTAACCTTTCGAAGTTCTACGGGTAATCTTCATTAATATCGTCTCTTTCGGTCAGACCTGCAGCATCTAGGGGTGGGTAAGTATAATTATACTAAGTAGATAGAATTAAATTCTATTAGCATGCTAAAACATAAAGCATAAATAAATATGCATAAAATATTTTCATAATAATTAATATTCAAAAGTTGACTTTAAAATAATAATATTGACTAATCGAATCCAACACACTTCTTACACGAAAAGTCAGACAAAATAGTTCTTCGCATAATCTGGTAAATTCGGATAGTTTGTTTGTAGCCAGAATTTGATAAATAAATCAAAATCAGATAAATTATCGTTCACAAAATGTCACCAATACCGGAGCAACATACACCCGTGCTCGTGGGGCAACGAGATCAGAATGAAGAGGATCTTCCCACGATATCCAATTTCATGGGCGCGCCATATACCATAATAGGCGGTACCTAGGAGTCATAACTCTGATAGCTTTTGGGCTTTATACCAAATAGCTACCCGTCAAAATCGATCGTAGTTTTTGGACTTTATACCAAATAACTACCCTTCAAATTCAGTCAAATCATTCGTAAATATATTATGAATAATAATAATATTTTAATAAACGTATCAAACAAAATCCTACTAAGAGGCGTACACGACGCTATTATTTTAGCACATGTCCACCCTTAGTCATATCCATAATAATTTATTTAAGAGACAAATAAATTATAAAATATAACGCATAGTCATAGCACAGAATTATAGCTTAAAACCACCTACCCTTGTTAAGCCTACGTTTGCAGACGACTTAAAAACGGTGGGCGGCACCTCCCCTTGCACAGAGAGAGTTTTTTCATTCGGTTTGGGTGAGGCAGACAGAACCACCCCTAGCACTGGGACAGTCTCCTTGTCTGGCTCGGGTAAAGCGGGCAGAACCTCCCCTAGCACCGGGACAGTCTCCTAGTCCGGCTTGGGTCAGGCAGGCAAAACCTCCCCTAGCACCGGGACGGTCTCCTCATCCGGTTTGGGTGAGGCCGGCAGAACCTCCCCTTAGCTCGGGTCGTTTCTACCTTTTAGAGAAATTAACTCGAAAAATGGATGTAACGACCCATTTTCCTGTTACGCTTAACCCGGGCAGGTTAAGGGTAATTCGATAATTTAAGATTATTGTTATGAGGTTTTATTAGGTGAATTTCCTATAGTTGGGTAGAGCTCGGAGTAACGTGCATGATGATTCAAAGAACACGCAAAATGGAGGCCGGGAGCGAAAGCTATGGCCTCGGGAAGCGTGCAGCATGGGCAGAGACTACTAAAAAAGAGTGGGATAACCTAACCATGTGTGGTCTTATTTTGAAGGGCTTGCCAATACGAGTCCATCGGTACTAAGAACGCGTGATTCCGACTTCGGGGTAAGAAGATATCGTGTGTTGAAGTTTAGATATTTTTAGAAAATATTATTTTAATCAGAAAAGGACAAAATAGATGGTGTCAGCACTGACGCTAGCAGCTGTGTCAGTCATGCCGCCCGGATCGCAGCACGGTATTCCGCATGTCGGCTCGCCCATCTGCAGGACGGGGCCCATGTCGCGTCTACGCGGCACGATCGTGCGCCACACAAGTGCGCGACACGTGGCGCATGTGTGCATGGGGGCGTCTTTTACGCCCACACCTCCTCTATAAATTCGGATTTCCGTTCATTTTCCAGGGGAGTTTTCCGACTCATTCAAAGTCCGTTTTCTTCCATTCTTGAGGCGTTCCTAGCTAATTCGAGGATGATCTACACAATAACATGGTCCATTCATCGAGTTGGCACTCCTATAAAGGGGGGACGACCCAGGGCAAGAGGAGGCTCTGTCCGCCAACCCCTACCCCAAGAGAGGGAGATAGACGGCCCGAAGAGAGAGGAGGTTATGTCCTCCGTTACCGGACCGGATCAAGGGAAGTGGCCCAAAGTAGGGGAGGCTCCGTTCTCCACTGAAAGGCCACGATGTGTGAGAAACAACTCCAAGTAGGGGAGGTTATGTCTGCCGCCCACAAGTGCAGAAAATGAGAAGTCTATGGGAAAGGGGAGAGTTGGTCGGGTCGTCTTTCGGTGCAAGGCGATGAACATACGGAGGCTAGAGGAGGCTCTGTCCGCTATCTCCGGATCTGAAGGGGAGGATGCCTAGAAACGAGCAACCTCGAATGCCGCTACCTCGTAAGACATTAGGGGAGTAAACATTTCTTACCTCCTATTTTAATTATAGAACGACATATGCTAGTTATGATGTGTGTTATGCTATGATCCATATGCTTGCTATGTTTATATGCCATGATGTGTGCTTATATGACATGATGTGTGTTTTTATGTCATGATGTGTACTTTTATGCCATGGTGTGTGTTGTCTTGCTCTAGGGTAGAGCGAGACATATGGTGTGTGTTCGGTCTCGGCTCAGTGATGGAGCAAGACGTGTGAATGTGATGGATCCGCTCTGGGGTAGAGCGAGGCATGTGGTGGTCATATGATGCTCATATCTATGATAGAGTGAGATGTGTGTTGTCGGTGTTTTATGCGTTTTCATATAACTCCGATTAAATATTTGGATATACGTATGTGTTTTTGGTATGCCTAATGTATGTAATAGCCATTAGGTAGAACTACGTCTGATCCGATCGTATTGGAGTAACATCGTGGATGTTATCCGATATGTACGTAGGCAACCAATGGTAAGGCAACATTGGCCCGATCCGAATTAGTTATATAATTAGGTTTGTTCTAGCCTACGTGTAATGGAGCACTAAAGTTCCATAGTGCATAGAGGAACGTGAAGACTCTCGCACTCAGAGTCGACCACTCCTGGTTATGGGTTTGGTTTTTATCGTTTTCAGACCCCCAACCCAGGTCGGTTTATGGGTCGGGGTGTTACAATGGACCCTCTCATGACATCGGGCACACTCGAATTAGGTAGAAACAGTTTTTAAATAGGTAAAAACGGGTGAGAAATGGCTTAGAAATGGGCAGAGGTCAGACGAGAAGAGAAGGGAGAAAAATTAGTGAAAGAAATGCTAATGCCCCCCTCCCTATTTATAGAAAACCGAAATTGTTGGATGCACGCCATGTGGCATGCATCCAATGGTGGAAAAGAAATGGCATACGTTAGCAATGATGCATGTGCTGGCGTGCACCATTCCTGACGCACGCGGATAGGCCATGGTCTGCACAACGCATGCCATTTCCTGCCATGTTGGCTTGCAGCAATAGACCCGTTGCTGCAAGCTGGCTGACATGGCGTCAACACTACTAATGCCATTTTCTTTTTATATATATTTTTTAATTTATTTATATTAAACGAAATTCAAATATTCAAATAGACGTAACTCCTTACACCGAATGCGGAATTACACAAGGGTTTTTTTTTTGTAAATTTAAAGTGGGTCCCACCTATGGCATATTTCCCAATGCTATAGCCTACTGTCTCGGTGTCCATTTGATGCGTTCTTGGGCTTGATACGTTCATCACACCGAGCCCTATCAAATGTCTTAAGGCTTCTCTGAATGAATTAAGCTCAAGATAGTCTAATTTTAACAAAAACCATGAATGGTCCTCAAAACCCATTAATGGACCCAAACACACAAATTTCAAAACATTGAAATTATGGGGTGTTACACTAAATTACCCTTAGAAGTAGTCTGAAACCCATTCATGAACTGAACAAGGGTCTTGACCTGGCGACTGACTTGGTTGATGAACCAAGGGTGGTTTTAGGGCCTTAACCTAGTCTGATGAGACTAATGGGGTTAGGGTTGGTTTGTGAGTCTTAGCTTTATTAATAAGTTGTTGATTTGGTCATGAAGTTGCACCTCCCCGTTAAAGGGAGCTTTGCATGAGCTAGGCTCACCACCGATCTATTGAGGATCATGTAGTTTACATGTAGTCGCTGACATCTTGCTTTGACTACTTCTATTCAAGTGTGGTTGTGGGCCATACCCTTCCACTCCGGTCATGTCCTTAATTAGGGGCTAAGTTGGGAGATGACACTTCTTGGTGGATTTCTAGGGCTTCATCATAGATGTTTCATTTGGGATAGTCTACAGTGAGTTGTATCATTTGTCACTTAGATTGACATCTAATGTGTTTATCTATTTATGAGATTAGGTGGGTTATTAGTTTCCTCTTTAATTAGTTTCCCTAAAGGGGAAACTGATGAAAAATTATGACATGATTTGTTATGATATGATTTGTTATCCGTATTTATGAACCCCAACGATCATGACCTCGACATTTAGTTGACTAATTTTATTATATGTTTTTTAAAAATTCTCATGAATTATTGCACAACCTTTAGAGAAAAATGTGTTTTAAATATATGGGTCATGACAATTACAATATAAATAAATATCATGTCAAAATATGTACGAAAAATACTTTTTGTTAATTAATTAATGAGACTGTGCAGTTATGCCAAAACTGTTGACCTACAAATTTATGACTATGGCATTGACTTATCATGCTCTAAATAACTTTGAAATTTTTATAGAATGCACATAACACGTATATCAATCCATCATAAAAGAAGGACCTAAAAATCATACTTTTTCATCCCTAAACATGCTTCTAAACAAGAAAATAGAGAACTATTTTAGTGTACAACACATATTTCAAAAAATATAATAAATACATATTATCCTAGAAAATTATGAAAAATTGGGAATATGATCTAGACATGCTAATCTACAGCCAAATTTTTTTTAGAGTAAAACTCATGGTAAAAGTATATGAAACATTGTTGTGAATCTAAAATACAAACTAAAAATGATTTAAGTCATATTCATTAACCAAGAACATGATTTCACCCATAAACATAGTGCTAGTATAAGTAAAACCTCATCAAATAAAAACCCCTTACCTCTAGGATAAAAAACTTTTCAAATATTCCTAAATCATAGGATCCCTATTTAACAATGGTTTTTCATTAGATCTAGGCATAAAACAAGGAAATTTTGGGGGCTTTGAAAGAAGAAGACACGAGAATCATAATTAAACATGAAGAATCTTCAATTTCTCATTAAGTATCAAATGATTAAGGAGAAAATAATCAAGTTACTCACCTTGAGGGAGGCTAATGCACCACAAATTTTCAACCAAATCTAAAAAGCTCTAAGACTCACTAATTAAGGCTCTTATGACATAGTTGTAGAGGGTGAGAATTAGGGTTCCTAATCTTCCTAGCATTTGGGCTACTAAACCAACCTTGGGCTACCCATATCGGCCCTTTCTATTCCATAACTTACTTTAAACAGACCCAAAAGGCTAAGGAAAATGTAACGTCCCGGATTTTATTACGATTTTTCTGCTATTTTTATCTGATCATTTTCAGCGATATATTGTGACGCTTCGGCGTATTTGACTTCGGTATTCGTACCTGTAGAGCCGGGTCTCGGGTCAGTCGTGGGCTACGGGCCTGGACGCGCGTTCTAACGTGAAAAATCGTTGAAGAAAACAAAACTGCAGATAAGCTGGAAAAGAAAGAAAAAAAAAGAAGATCGGGCTCGGGCAAGCCCGATCCAGAAGTTCTGGAGTGAACAGTGCGCCGCCCACCCCCCTTCCGGCCTCAGCCGCCGGTGGGCCGCAGGGCCGCCGCACCGGCTCCGCCCCGGCCGTGCGACGGCAGGGGGGCCGCTGTCCCGGCCCCACGGCCGCTCCGTCGCTCCGCCGCTCCGCCCGCCTCTCCCCTGTTTTCCCCAATTCCGCCTCTCCCTCTCTGTTCGTGCTTGGACGACGCCGGCGGTGGCCGGTGGGCTTCGCCCGGCCTCCGTCCGGCCAGTCTCAGGCTGGTGACGGTAGGGCCGCCGCCCTGGCCAGTCCCGCCGGCCCCTGAGCTCTCTCTCCCTCTGGTGAGTTCCCTCCCTCTCTCACTGTGTTGTATACCGCAGCCGCCGTGGGCCGTCGAGGGCCGGCCGGCCGGCCACGGCTCCGCCCTGGGCCGGCGACGGCGGCAGGCCACCCCTCCTGGCCCGGTAGGCCTCCGTTCCGCCGCCCATCCTCATCCCCCTTTTCTGCTCTGTTTTTCGCCGAACGAACTGTGCCCCTCCGTTTTTGGCCTTGTAGCCGCCGGTGATGGCCGGCAGTGGCCCTCCAGCCACCGTGGGTTCCGCCCCGGCCTGGCGATGGCCAGGGACGGCCCCCAACCGGTCAGCTCCACCTTCACCTCCACCCTTGTGCATTTCTCCTCCGGCCAGATGCCTTCACCTCCACTGTTCCGCCGACGTTTGGTTTTGGTGGAACAGAGGCCGGCAGTTGTGAGCCATTGACGATGGACCTCCATCTGGCTCTGCCTCGGCCAAGCGACGGCCAAGCCGCCTCATCGGCACTGCCCCGGCCCGATTTGGTCCGCCCCTCATCTCCCCTATTTCTGTCTGGGACAGACTTTGGGGCTACGCCGGCGAGAGCCAGCCTTCGGCTCGCCTCTTGCCGACCAGCCTTGGGATGACGACGGTAGGACCGCCCCTAGCCAGGTCTACCGCCCCCACAGCTGCTCCGCCTGGGTTGGTTTCCCCCGGTCGGTCCCTCTTCCCTGTTTTGGTTTGAAGGGAATTGTGGCCGCACTGGTGGTGAGCTTATGGTCGGCCAGCCTCGGCCTAGCGGCACTGGTGTAGCCGCCTCCACCCAGCTTTGCCCGGTTACTAGGGCCCTAGCGTCACGGGCCAGAGCTGCCAGTAAACCCTGTTCGTCGTTGTGCCCCTAGGGTTTTCCACCCGTTATGGGCCATCGAGCATCGTTGGATGTCGAACACCCTTGGACCACCTTAGTGTGGCGGGTCTCAGCTTGGGGATGGCTGGCCGCCCTAGTGCGGCACCGCCCCTCTTCTTTTGGCATGGGCCAGGTTCCCCTCTGCCGATTGTGTCTGACCGCTCTATAGAGAGCGCCACGTGTTGCCCTTTGACCGTCTTACCCTCACCGGACGCCGATTGGCCTCTAGTTGGCCTGCCTCGGCACGGCAACGGCAAAGGCCGTATTACTGATCACCACCCTTGGGCATGGCCCTACCACCCTTCTGAGTTTTGGGCCGACACCGTCTAGCCCTCCCCTCTTCCCTTGGCCGCGTGTGCAAGTAGCCGCGCATGCGGGTTAGGGTATTAGTGCCGCTTTGGCGCCGCCCGACCGTTAGATGGCTCTGCCATCATCTGGAGTTGACATCGGAGTCCTCCATCAGTCTCCTCCATCCTTGAGTGTCGCCCTCCGCCCTTATGTGGACCCTGGTAAACGTGAAATCGACGCCGTTGGGTGTTGTCCACGGCCGATTTCGACGTCTTGTGACCGGTTGTGTATTTTTTAACCGCCGGTCGAATTTTAGTGAGTACACCCTGCCTTTTGGTCGCACCTGCCACTCGTTGGCACGATCTTTCTCCCAGCCGCCCCTAGTGTGCCGCCGTGGATCGCGGATTTTGCCGCGTTGATTTTGACATCCCTTTTGGCCGTGTGTAGTTCCGGTGCTTCCTAAACCTCGGGACAGTAGCTCTCTCAGCTAGGCAATGATGTTGACCGCCGACTCCGCCACCGACGCCGCCACCGTCGTGTGCTCGCCATCAAACGTTATGATTACGAGGTAGGGGAGCTTGAACTCGTAAATTCATGACAACATGCTTTGAATGAGTAGCAGCATGCTAGGTTTGCATGATTCCATGGTTTGGATATTAAATCATGACATGTATGCATGATGTAAGATAGTGAATTATGCCACATTGAGATACATGTATGTATGTATGTGAATGGTAAGCATGTTGTATGTGTATGATGTATGATGTATGCGCTAGTGATGGCTAGCGAATATGCTAGTGCGCTATGTATGTGTATGATGGACACGCTAGTGATGGCTAGCGATGTCGAGTAAGTTACGTATGTGAATTTGTGTGGGTAAAGGTATGAGCGATGGACTATAAGATTGGTAAGGGTTTGGTATGAAGTTGGATGTGGATTTGGATGTGTAAGCGCATGACGGAAGACAGAGAAAGTAAGTTTGAGGAGCGAGGATTTGAGATGGGTCAGTTTGGTTTGGAGCGTACGTCAGGGGTTCAGTAAGTAAGATGACTTAGGCTTGGAGTCTTATGAGGGTTTATTAGACAGTAAGAGCGTGCATAATTGTACAAGAATAACGTACATATTATGAAGTGAAAAGTAAGAATAATAAGTGAGGTATTAAGTAAGAGGATGATAACGGGGATATACTATGAGGAACTCAGTTTGACGATGTGAGTAAGATGTTTTGACCGTAAGGTGGATGTCAGAGGATGTATGTGTACATAAGGAATTGTGTACAGTGAGTTATGTGTGATTTGGACGGGTAAGGGAAGTCTGCCGCCCCGACGAACTAGGGTTCGGATCGGGCTCAACTTCAGTTTGATCAGTCGAGGACTGAGTTTGTGTGGCATAATTGTACCGCATAATATACTTAATTCAAACTTGAATTATGAGAACGTTAATAATAGCGTTGTGAGTTTGAGACCTGAGGCGACGGATTAAGTTCCGTGTTTGAGCTAGTCGATAATGAATCGGCTGAGCACTTCTTGTGTCTTGCCATGGTGGTTATCCTGCGGCATTTTTGTCTGAGTGCTATATAGAGCACTGGACGTCTGATGCTCTGTTGAGAGCGATGTATGTTTGATTTGGTCTGTGTGCTGTATAAGCCCAGACGTTTGATGCTCTGTTGAGAGCGAAGTATGTTTTGATTCGGTCTGTGTGCTGTACAAGCCTAGACGTTTGATGCTCTGTTGAGAGCGTTGTATATTTCCGCCCAAGAGTGGCACTCAGACGTTTACGCCCAAGTGGCACTGTATGTTTTCTGCCCAAGAGTGGCAATGGTACTATAAGACCCATTATGGTGGGCAATTTTCTGGCACTATAAGACCCATTATGGTGGACAATTCTATGGCACTATAAGACCCCTTATGTGTGGGCAATTGTATGACCCCTTGTGTGGGTGTATGTTTGCGCGCTCAGGTAAGTAGTATCATGGATCTACTCTTACCTGTTTGATCCAGTGCCCCATGAGCATTGGTGTACCTTACCTTCGGAAAAGTCCATGGCGTCTAGTCACTCCCCGGAGGTTAAGGTGATGCCCCAGTGGCATTCTTTTCCTTTTCGACATTGGAGCTTATTAGCTGTAATGAGCTTCAGTGGTCGATAGTATGTATACGACTGTATGACTGAGTTTGTACGTTTTGAGTAAGTGTATGATGATGAGTATGTGCACGACTGTAAGATTGAGAATGTGCACGACTGTAAGCTTGAGAATATGCACGACTGTAAGAGAGTAAGTATGAGCAAGATTGTAAGAGTTTGAATATGAGTTTGACAGTAAGTGTAAGACCGTACGAGTAAGTGTAAGATTGTACGAGTAAGGTCGTACAAGTATGCGTAAGGTTTGAGTATGCCTTTGATTGTACGAGTAAGTTTGTAAGACCCTGATTAAGGGTGTTTGTGCACGTCTGATATGATGGTGTGTTATGCATGCTTATATGCTTATGTGCATAATTATGTTATACGTTGTTTGCCTCATGTTGAGTTGCATGACGCATGTTTTATGAACTTATTGAGTTCACCGTTTGGGATTTCCCCTACTGGGTATTTTCCTACTGAGTATGAAAATACTCACCCTACTTCTTTTAGCCCCGTTGTTCGGGAGGCTTTTGCAGGTTGTGTTGGAGAGCTCCTGGAGATGGACGCTCGTCTCTGCGATGGATTGTTTCCCCCTCGACTCAAGTATAGTTGGTGCCACGATTTGATGTATTTGATGAGAGTTAAGTGTATGTATTCTGGACTTTTAATTTGGATCAGAGTAGACTGTTTATGGGACTTGTACTCGGGGACACCTGGGAGTTATTTGTATTTAAAAATCCATGATCATGGTGATTTAATCGTACGTATGTTTTCGAGTAGCGCCTGAGGATATTTGATTTGATGGTACGATGTTTAACCGTATCATGTTTAAAATTATAAACTGTTTATACGGGTTTTGATTTTATCGTTTGACTCCGATTTATCGTATAAAAAAAATTTTCTATGAGTTTTAAGAAAAAGGGATAAAAAATCTCGGGCGTTACAGAAAAGGCCTAATTTTAAGTTTAAATAGGGTAATCGGGTACGATGTATCTAATACAACTTTGACCGGTCATATCTCACTCATCCGAACTTCAGTATCAGCATTCTTGGTGATGTTTCGAAGCTCTTCCTATCTACTTTCTAACCATATACGACTTAATCCTAAATTCAACATAATTATCTAACTCATAAGACTAAAGGGGCAATTTTCTTAAATTTCAACAATTCAACCACAAATAAGACAATTAGAAAACAAAAAATACTATATCTTACAAATTGTGTGGCCAGAGAAAGTAGGGGGTACCTAGGTTTTTAAAACTCACCTGTCCTAGGATGCTCAGGTGTTTATCAACTATTCCATATTACCCCTACGAGCCTCGAGCACTTGTTAATTATTCCATATTAATAGGGGTTAACATGTAAGATGTCTACTTTTAACCCGGTTTAATTTTTAAAATTATGTAAATTTGTGTGGTTGTGCTTGTTTGCAGGTTTGATTTGATTTTAGGGTTAAAGGATAGTAATTATGGCTTAAATAAGGTATAATTTCACTTTTTATAAGTTTTAGTGTCAAACTTGATTTATCCAATTTTCATAGATTTTATGGAAATTTATCATAATTTTTCCTTAATTTAGGGTGTGGACCTTCCCATGGGCCCCACATCCATGTTGGACGGCGTGTGACCCACTTGACCCTCAAAACCTCTACTAATTTACTTCAATGGGTTTTGGAGTTATTAAATTCATTTGTAGACCAGAAATAACCCTAATTAGCTACATTTTAACTTATTTTACAGCCCAACAGTTTATTTATACAACCCAAAATCCTTACTATTTAAAGAAAACCCTAGCTCATTATCCAAATAGGAAAGGGCTGTGCTAAGAGAAAGGAGGTGCTCTACCCCCATCCCCAAAGAAGGAAAACATATTAAGGTATATTTTATTACCCTAATCTTTCAATTTTTGTCTTAATCCTTCTTATTTTCATTTCCCCCAATTTGATTATTATTTTCTTCCATTAATAAACTTATTTTTAATTTTAATTTAAAACCCTAAATGAGTGATTTTCGTTTTTAACAAAAGGTTATTCTAGATCTACCTATTTTCAAGTTGATTTGAGCCTAGTAGTTGATTTTAATTAAGTTTTAAGAAAAACCCTAATTTTTGGGTTAGATTTTTGAGGATTGAAGCTTCTTCGTAGATTCAAAGGCTTCATAGAGGTAAGAGAGTTTTTCCTTGTGTTGTTTTATCTATTGAAGATTGAAGCTTTTTTGTAGATTCAAAGGCTTTATAGAGGTAAGAGAGTTTTTCCTTGTGTGGTTTTATCCATTGGAATGCATGATTAAGAATTTATGTTGGTTCTTGCTTCATTTTGGCTTCAATTATGATTTAATAAAAACATGTGATTTATGACTATTTTCTTATGATTAAGCATTAAAATAATTAGATCTATCATGTTCTAGGGTTAGATTTTAATATTATGATGTTCTATGGTGATTTTAGAATTTATCTTGAATTTTGGAACATTTTTTGTTTGAATTTCGGAAGGTTAAAGATGAACCAGGAAAAAGGTAAAAAGTGAACTGTGAAGGGTGTTCGAATGGACCAGAAAGGCGTTTGAACGGCCGACTGTTCAAACGACTTGTCTGGCCAATCAAATAGCTAGGCGTTCGAACTGCCCAATATGGCATTCGAACAACCAAACGACAATTTTATAATTTTGGCCATTTTTGTGTATTTTTAGCCATTTTTTGTTTACTTATTATAAATATAATTCTTTATGACTAAAATGAGATTATTATCTACAACTGCTACTGTAATTGCATGAAAACTATCTTTGAATTATGATTTAGCTCAAGCATGAGTAAGACTATATTTGTTTAGTTTTAGTATAATATTCTACTTGTTCTAAATTTATGCTTCATGACTTCTTCATAATTATTTGATGATTCCAGTAGGTCTTAATCATGATCATGTATGTTACTTGCACATGTTATACTAAGTTTAGGTGAATTATATTTTATATGTTCTTGCTTAAGTATGGATATATTCATACTTGTCTAGGTCTAACATGATGTTATACTTGTCTTGAACCCGCATTTCAATATTTTATGCACATTTACTCCATGATTTCAGTTGATTAGAACTATGATAAAATTATGGATGCTTGCATATATGACATTGATTATAGTTTATTTATGTTTCTCATATTTTAGCTTAGGTTTGGACACTATCACTTATGTGCACTCTTACATAGACATTTGTGATTTTATCTGCACAAATGGACCATGATTCATGCAAATATAGACTGATTTGAGCACGTTTACTTATATTTGGACTCGTTTAACATTTGCTCATGTATGTACCATTAAGGGTGCTAACGAGCCGAGTCGAACCGAGTTTTCAGATTTTTAAAGTCGAGCTCGATTTCTGAAAGCTCGGTTCGAGCTCGGCTTGAGCTCGATCGAACAACTCGATTCCTGGCTCAAGATCGGTTCTGCTAAAAACTCGAAACTCAAGCTCGAGCTCAAAAACATATTATAACAACTCGAACTTGTGTTCGAATTGAGCTCGAATTCCATTTACAACCAGAATTTTTTTTTCTATAAAAATCTATATTAATTTAGAGAATCACACCAACATTACAAATATATATATATATATATAACAAGCATAATTTTATTGTATTAAAGTTGTAAATATTATTTCAAAATCCATGGTTAAGATAAGAGTCAATAAATACCCAACAAAAAAAATTCATTTGTCACTAAAAATTTAACTAATGTTATTCAAATATCTCATATAATAAATATAATTATATAAGAGTCCCATTAATATCAACCGGGCTTACGCACGCCGGCGTGCGCCCGGGCTAATTGGGCCGTCGGATTTACATCCAACAACCCATCAAACTCACAGGTTTAAATAATATTAACTTTTTCCATTATATAAATAATAATTACCAAAATAACATAAAGGGAAACATATTTACTAATATGGTATTTCTTTTCACCAGCGCCTCCGTGACTTTTGTTTAATTTATTTTTTAATTTCATTCTTAAAGAGGAAAAATTCAATATAATATACTAATTTGTGATTTAAAGGACAAAATCAATATAATTTCGTGCTTTTAAAAGATGAAATCAATGCAATGTATTGATTTCGTCATTTAGATGGATAAAATCAATAATGAAATAATTTTGTCCTCTCTTCTCTCTACTATATCTTCATGCTCTCTCTCCTCTTTCTCTTCACTCTTTCATCTCTCTATTCACACACTCTCTCTCCTCTCTCTATTCGCTCTCTCTTCTCTCTCTATTCATTTTCTCTTTCTTTCGACTATCTCTCTCTCCTCTTTCTCTCTCTTCACACACTCTTTATTCAATCTCTCCTCTCTATATTTCTATTCAATCTCTCTCATCTCTCTTTTGGTTATCTCTCTTATTCTCTCTCTTCACTCTCTCTCTACACTTTCTCTTTTCTCGGTCCTCTCTTCTTTCTCTTTCTCTCTCCCTATCTTTTTCTCATGTGCGTGACGTGAGCCCTAGCTCTGAGAAGTGGGGAGAAAGTAAAAAATTTTAATTTAATTTTTCTTATTTATATATTATATATTAAAATATTAAATTTAAAATAAAATATAATGTATTTGTGAATGACGAAAATAATATTTTTTAAAATTTTTTATGATTTTGTCTTTTGGAAGAGAGGAGAGAGAAAATAGAAAGAGGAGAGAAAGAAGAGAGATAACCGAAAGAGATAGGAGAGAGAGAATAGAGAGAGGAGAGAGAGTGAATAGAGAGTAGAGCGAGAGAGGAAAGAGAAAAGAGAAAAAAAATTAATTCATTATTGATTCAATCATTTGGAAGGACAAAGTTAGTACATTGTATTAATTTAAGTGTACTTATTTCATATTTCTAAAGGATAAAATTATCAAAAAATATTAAAAAAAACCACGCAGGTGTCAGCGCCTAGTTAGTGAAAAGGAACATCATATTGGTAAATATTTTTCTCTTTCCGTTATTTTGATAGTTATATAAAATTTCTCATATAATAAGTCACAAAAGACTGAACTAGTCACCAAAGTTATGACAACTCTTATTCACATATTTCATATCTAATTATTATAGTGACTACAAAAAAAATCATAATAAGATAATTATTTGAACTTCAGCAATAACATATTTCATGATGTGTGGATTGCCTATAAAAAAAATCAATATAATTGGAATTAAATAGTAAAATCTAGACTTGGTTCACTGGATATATTTATAGGAAATATCTAGATATAGTTCACTAAATCTCTAATTCTAAGCTAACATAATTGGTTGAATTAAGAATGTTTATTTGCAAGTAGAATAACATATTTATATTTGTTAGGATTAGAATGATTAAAGGTAGTATTTAAAATTTAAATAATATTATATAGATGAATAAGGGTTGAATAGAAATAAAATAATTTATCATACCTACATTCTCAATTTTATTAGTAGTAGGATTTATATTTGTTTAAAATATAATAGTATAATATAGGTATTATATATCATATTATATAATATATCAGATACCATATATTAATGTATATATAGGATATATATTTTATAAATTAATATAAAATATTATGGGTACATGAAAGGTAAAAGTTAAAAAAATTATATAATATGGGTATAATAATTAAAAAGTGATATATAACAAATCGAGTCGAGTTCAAGCCGAGCTTCGAGTCGATTTCGAGTCGACCCTATCAAGTTTCGAGTCGAGTCGATTCGAGCTGGCCCATGTTCGAGATTGGCTTATTTGATTTCAAGTTCGAACCGAGCTCGAGTCAAGCTCACTTCAAGCCGAGCCAGATTCGAGTCGAACCGAGTTGAGCCAGTTCAGCTCGATGAGCTGGCTCGGCTCGTTAGCAGCCTTATGTACCATGTTGCATGTATCATCAAAATGATTTATAAACGAGATTAATCGTAATTAGCTGTGGTTGATCGATTGGATATCGAATTAATCGTTCATAGGCTTATCAAATCGGTTTTGAGTTCGAAAGTATAAGGTTTTGTTTTGCGTTCATTCGAGAACGTGGTGCCTCCCCGGGTTGAGATGAGCATGTTGCTATGTGTGTATTTGATAAGTTACCTAGACCCTAAAAATTTAGGATGATATGTCTGTGTGCACCAGCTTACCACATTGCTTTAGTTTTTCTTTCGGGAAATTCAAACTTTCCCTTGCAAGGTTAGTCCTGGGCAAGTAAGCTACTCTAGTTTTACTTATTGGAATTCGAACCTTTATTTCTAATTATTTATCCTGGGTGAGCAAGGGGTACCTTCCCAGTTAGGGAACCTACCCAAACTGCTTTAGTTTTCCTTCCCTGTTAGGGATTATCCTGGGCGAGCGAGTTGATTATTTTTCTCAATTGTGAGATATTCACCATTGACTGTTGCATGTATATGAGAGATAATACTCATTAACAAAAATTGTGTAGGAACAATAAAGTTTATGTTACACATGTGATTATAGTATGGATTTGCATAGATATGCTGGATGGTGTGTGATGAACATACTTGATTTTGCAGGATAAATGTTTATATTGAGAAATGATTATGCATGGTATAAATGTTGAGAATTAATTAATGTAGAATGAGATTGTTATGATGAGATCCATATGTTTACACATGATGTGTGTATGTTTTATTAGCTATGGATGAATCCATGATACACAGGTAGCATAATATGTGCTTATGAAATGTATATTATAGCATGATATGCAGGTAACATAACTATGTGTTTATAGAATATATTATACATCATGATATGCAGGTGACTTGATTATGTGTTTGTGGAATGTGAATTATAACATGATGCACATGTAGCATGGATATAAGTTATTTGTTCCATTATGAGTAGGTATGAGAATGATTATGTGATGAATGTTATATTGATAATGCCTTTGATGTCATTATGAGTTTTTTGTATTAAAACCCTTGTTGAGCATTGATTTACCCCTATTTGTTTCATAGTTTTGTTTTTCGGATGGGCTCTATGTTGAGCATGAGGATGACACCATTTATTGAGAGAGGGTTTATGGAGATGCTTGGTTTGTGTTAGATTGATTCCATGTTATGTTGAGATATATACATTAACTCTACTTTACACTTTGTTTAGTCATTGTTGGCTTAGACTTTGTTAGTCATTGTTGGCTTAAACTTGTTAGCCATGGTGGGCTTGTTTTATGACTAGTTGATGTGGGTATGAGTAGACTAATACATTAATTAGTAGTTCTTTATTTGCTTTATTTGTTTTTGTAGAGTGTTCATGCGTTACTCCATTGTATGTTCACCTAAGGATGGGTTAAGTCCTCTGCATGTCAACTTGACATAGTAGTGCCGCATGCCGCATGCTCCTTGGACCAAGTTTAGTTTAAGGGTGACGTGTGTCGGGGAGTGACATAACGAGTTGAGCCGAATATTGGGCTTGCTCAACTTAAACTTGAACCATTGAAGTTTGGCTCAAAGCTTGAATAAGCTTGAAATTTTCAACTCGAGCTCGGCTTGAATTGAAAATCTAAAGCTTGACTCGAACTTGAGCTCGAACTGCAATAAGTGAATCATGAGCTTAAGCTTGAATTGGGCTCAAACTAAATATATATATATATATATATATACAAAAAATTTAAGTATATAATTATCACACGTGCTAATATATTTTTAATATTAAATATTAATAAATACTCTTTAACAAGTATTACGACTACACTTTGAACATCTGACTATAGTCACTATAAAGGAAGAAAACTATGATAATAAAGTTTTAGTTACAAATGCTAAAAAAATGTAGCATTACCATTTTTATCTCTTTATATGCCTATAATCACTAAAAAAATATACAAAAAATAAAAACTCACTTAGACAACATTACCATCTACTTATTCGTATTTTCTTTTCTTTACTTGCTTATAAATCATTTATAAAAGAACTATTCTTTAGCCTTAGTATGCCTACAAAAAATTCTTAAGTACATGTAAAAAAAGAAATATCATGTAAGCTGAAGATGATCCTCATGTCATACTTCAACTTTTGAAAAAAAATTCTAATTATTTTTTGTAAACTAACATTGGCCCCCCTATTTTAATGCTTCTTTTAGAAGGGTTTTTGGGTATATTAGTGTGATATCATGTTGACCCTCTGTCATATATTTATAGCTCAATTTGGTTTTTTAATTGAATTTATTTTAGTTCATCTTGAAAAATCAAATGGAGCTATTAATTTAAGACATAAGGAGTATATTAATATTTATGTCTCTAATATTTTTATTTTTTAAAAAATATATTATACATAGAAATTATATGTTTATTACAAATTAACGAGAATATATATCATAAATTTTTTTTATATGAGTTTGGGCTCACACATGTCAGCATAAGTTAAGGTATCGTGGGCTATCAGATTGAGATCCGAGGGCACAAAGAGAAATAAATCAATTTGACTATTGGGTTGTATGCATTGTTAGATTAAAATCTAAGAGCACATAATATTGGGGTTCACACAGTCGTGAGTGAGCCTTGACTTATATAAACGGGTCTCATAAAATATATATGATACATAATATTGGTATATATGTGATTATATTTATTTTATCTAGATTAATAATTTTATTTAATTTTTTAAAATAAATTAATTAAATAAAACTATTAATCTAAAATAAAGAAAATATGTTATAAATATATATTTAAATTAATAATTATATTTACATAAAATATATAAATATATATATTATTTATTTATTATTTATATATAATTTTAAAATTATATTTGAATTTGAGCTCGAGCCGAACATAGGAGTTCAAATTTTATTGAAGTGAAGCCGAGTTACTTTTAGACTAATTTGAGTTTAGTTGAGTCCAACCGGGCGTGTTAGAAGAACCAGTCGTTAACATCCCTAAATTAATACTACTATATGATAGTGATAATTACGAAGAAGAGTGCCTGCCCGGTTGGCTGGGAAAGCATAACAGAGCAGGGGTATCTCTCTCTTTGGCTTTGGTATCATATCACCTCCCAAAAAAATAGGGGAGGCGGGAAAACTGAGTCACTCCTACTCCTCACACCCCCCTCCCCTCTTTTCCCTTTCCCTTTCCCGGCAAAATCCGCCCCCTTCCCCACCCCTTGTGGCAACTCCTTTCC
This sequence comes from Saururus chinensis, assembly GCA_035235625.1. Classification (NCBI taxonomy): domain Eukaryota; kingdom Viridiplantae; phylum Streptophyta; class Magnoliopsida; order Piperales; family Saururaceae; genus Saururus; species Saururus chinensis. Next base: position 3,516,936 of record CP141148.1, read on the forward strand.
TGTCTGGGTCCCGCCGCCTCCGCCCAACCCACCCAGCAGGCAATCATGGAGAACCCGGTCAGCCCTGCCCCGCCCTCCCTCCCCAAACCCTAATCCTGATCCCCCCATCTCTCTTACTGCTTTGCTCCTTCAATGCTGCTGCTGTTTTAGCTCTTACCCGATCTGATGAGATTGGAAATGGACGCAGGGAAACGGTGATGAAGAGAAAGGCGGGATGAGCCCAGAAAAGAACTCGAAGCAGCGGATTCCGCAGAAGGGCGGTTCTGATATTGGGAGAAATGGATCCCCTTCTTCCGGTCCCAATCCAGGCGCCGGCGGGTCTAAGAAGCCTGGGAGCTCGGGTCGCAAGGAGAAGCTGTCGTCTTCCGTGCTTGTTCGCCGGAAGTACAGCCTGAGGTCGTCCTCCGGCGGCGTCAGGGTGCTTCGGTCGCGTGAAGCTCCGGCAACCCCCAAGACTGTTAGTCAGCCTGGGGAGAAGAGTGCTGAGTCCAAGGGGAGGGGTATAAGGAAGAATGATGCAAAGAAGAAGACTTGTGGTGAATTTGACACGATTCGAAGCCATTGCAAATACTTCTTGAACCGGATAAAATGCGAGCAGAATCTGCTTGATGCTTATGCATCTGAAGGATGGAGAGGGCAAAGGTTCGTCCAGCTTCTTTCATTGTATTTCGTTCACCAAATACTTCTTGAGTATACTTGGTGCTTGCTACTTTCGGCAAGAACTATAAAACTTTTTTGTTTTGTCATTGACATCGTGTAGCTGCTGCGGTCTCCTGCTTAGGATCTTTTTTGATATGATATGAAGGTATTTCGCTATAGTGCTACTCATTTCACTTCCTTTGTCATTAAATGTGGTACATTCACTATTAACATTGTGTATTTGCAAACAGCTTCTTGCTCTAAAATTAGTTGCCATTGGCTTGTTTTGATAGCCTTAAATTTCATATGGCCTAATGCTGTATGAACCCAATTCTTGCAGTTTGATTCCTATCCAATTTTTCTTGCAAATTCCTGATTGGTCTAGTTAATGTTGTTGAATAAATACCTCACTAGCAGAATGGTGTATGCGTGGGCAACAAATATTTAAGGAGGCTACACTTTCGGGAAAATATTGGAATCTATAAATTATCTCGATCTTGTCTGTTTGTTTTCGGGAGTCCAGTGGGGTCTAGAGTGTAAAGGTATCCTCACTGAATTGAATAAAGTTTCTAAACATACATCTTTCAGGCCTTTTCCCGTTTTCTAGCTCGTAGGCTATATGTATCATTATTGTGAGTGGATGTTGGCCCTTATCAAGCATTTTCTTAAGTTCTAAAATTCTTCATTGTCGAGAAAAAAGAAGGTAAAAATGTGTATATGGATGTTACTTTATCAACTTTATGTTTTCTGAAGAGCCATAATGTTTCTTGATGTTTTTAACAGAACATGCCAGTTTGAGATTGGTTATTTCTCCTGGATTTGTAGTAGTTTAATGAACTTACGGCTATTGAGGAAAAAATAAATGCTTATCATGCATATGTTTTCTTACTTAGATTTCTAGTTTTATTTGAGTACCGCAGAAGAAAAACAGTCATATAGCTTGCCACTGTACCTCATAAAGAACATTCATTTTATAAACAGATTAGTCTTAGGCTTCTTAACTTGTTCCTTCTTGCAGCCTAGAAAAAATACGACCTGAAAAGGAGCTCCAACGTGCCGCATTGGAAATAACACGTTGCAAAGTGAAAGTACGCGATCTTTTTAAAAAGATGGATACTTTGTGCGCTGAGGGAAAGCTGGACGAGTCTTTATTTGATTCAGAAGGAGAAATTGACAGCGAGGATGTATGCAATTCTTTTTTCATTTTTTACTTTGATGATGATTTAGATAACCTCTTACAAACATTAATTTTAACGTGATCAAATTGCAGATTTTTTGTGCCAAATGTGGCTCAAAAGACTTGCGTGCTGATGATGATATTATACTCTGTGATGGTGTTTGTGACCGTGGCTTTCATCAGATGTGTTTGGAACCTCCATTGCTGAAGGATCAAAGTAAGACATGTTATTTTTGAATGTATATTCTCTCTCTCTCTCTAACAAAAAACTCTTCAATCTGAGTTGGTGAGAACACATGCTTTATGGGAAATGTTATCCAGCTGGCACATTAGTTAGTGCCTCCAGGTCTTGGGCTCAAGCCCCATATTTGCTAGTTTATTGCACATAGCCATGATCATCGCTTCAAATTTTTAACTCTTCAGTGCATTTTTTTTAATCTTTGCAGTTCCTCCAGATGATGAAGGTTGGCTTTGCCCGGGATGTGACTGTAAAGTTGATTGCATTGACGTAGTTAACCATGCTTTAGGGACTCATTTCTCTGTTGAAGACAATTGGGAGGTAAAAAATCATTTGTCACTGATGTCTGTTGTCTAGAGTCTCCCTAATTTAGTTCTTGGAAGTAAAGGTTTCTCATATGGCCTTAACTTGCTAAATAAGCTGATCTTATCTTCTCTAGTCAAACAAGATGAACCAACAACGTCCAAACATCTGTTGTTTTTTAATATATTTCTAAAAAATAAACAGTAGCTTGGTATACAGATGGGAAGTGTGTTTTAGACATTATTTCAAGTGTAGTTTGGTCTGTCTAATTGATTAAATATGACCTGGACCGAGAAGCCTTTTAAGCCTTCTAGACCAAATATTAGAAACCAATGTAATAATGAAACCTCTAGTAGAAGCTGCTGAGCTAGACAGGCGGGCCACTATGCTTTCCTGATGTCTTTTTTATTCTCTTCAATATGCTATTTAGAAGTTTTTATTTATATACTTCTAGGCTGTATAGCAGTGAATGTTTTATACTTCCAACATCTGCATTATGATAATGTTTGTCATGTGCGTCAGAGTTACCTGTGAATAACACTGGTGGTACCATTCAAAAGTTTTGGAAAGGTAACAAATGCACTTTTCTGTTTTTCACATTTTCTACTGTGAATGAATGCACATTTGAAGCTCACGTGTTGCCCTCTAATATAGTTCATTAGTTGTTTAGAGTCTAGAAAGATATTTTTTGTTATTATAGCAGTCAAGACTGGTCTGCCTGCCACTGATCTGGTTGGTTATGGCTAATAAGCCGGCTGATTCCTTAAACTTGAATTACGAGGACTGATTATGTAATTGTGCTAATGTTGGTCATGTGCTAATTAGCCTGTTATTACAGTTACCTGTGAATAAAACTGATGATACCATTCAAAAGTATTTGAGAGAATAATGACCTCACTTTGCTGTCTTTCACATGCTCTCCATTTTCTGCTGTGATTGAATTTTCTGGTGAAGCTTAAGTGTTATTATTTAACATATCTAATTAACCTTTTAGAATTTGGAAAGATTCTTCATTTGAGTAAACCAATCAGACTGGTCTGGCTGATAGTCTGCTACTAACCATTATCATGGCTAATTTGCCAGCTAGTTTCTTAAACTTTGATTGTGAGGCCTAGTTGTGGCACTCTAGAATAGTATTGGAAGCAGTTCTTTTGGAGGGGCTGTCAACATATGAAGTAACCTTTGCAACTTCCCTAACACAGTTGTTACTTTTCTCTCCTGCAGAAATTTTTTCCTGAAGCAGCAGCTGGCACAGCTGGAGATAAGCAGTATAATGACTTGGATTTTCCATCGGATGATTCAGAGGATCGTGATTATAACCCGGATGATAAAGGTGTTGAGGAGTTTTCTCAAAATGAAGAGAGCTCAAGTTCAGATCAATCTTTTGAAAGTACTTCGCTGTCTGATGACTCCCGCCCTTCAACTGGTGATAAGCCACTTGACCCTGCTGGTTTGCCTTCTGATGATTCGGAGGATGATGACTTTGACCCATTAGGCCGGGATCCTCATGAAAATGTTCAGAAAGAGGGATCAAGTTCTGATGAATCTGACTTTTCATCAGACACTGATGATTTGGGTGGCTTAGATGAAGACAATGAGTCAATGGGTCCAGATGAAGCTTATCCTACCTCATCACTTCTTCCTTCCAACGATCTTGAGTATGATAAAGATAAACACTCTATTTATGATGAAGTTCCATCAGTAGCAGAGGACAATAGCAGCGTGCAGGTTGCTTCAACTGTTTTGAGGAAAAGGAACCGTCAAATTTTGAACTGCAAGGAACTGGAAAATGTAAGTTTCCAACTTGTGAAAAAGTCTGCAGTTTTTTATCACCTTCCTTGTTTGCCAGGGAAGGCGTCTTTCTTTCTGTGGTCTAGGCACTTGATCAGACTCTGTCATTGTTAGTGCTTTTCCTGGAGATTTAGGAAATGCCTGGGAAAATAAGTAGCCAAATAATTTATCCATGGTGTTGTCATTATAAGTATGCAATGAAAGATTTTGTCCTTGTTTTCTCTGTGAGTTGGTATCATATTAATTAGACTGTAATTATTTTAGTATACCTTAACATGCATCAGTTTTTCTCCATGAGCTGAGCCATTTACTCTGATAGCCGCATCGTATGATTAGTCTCTAATGGCTATGGAGGGTATGTCTACTAGATGACATACAAGTAGTTAACCTGGTTGACTCTACCCGGGTTGGATCTTACTGGATCAACCCGCATTTAACCAAACATGTTATCGCATGCCCCGCTCTCTCACAATTTGAATCACATACGGTGGAACCCTAGTAGTTCACAATGAACGATAGACGTTATTCTCATACGAAAATTTCTTATGCATTTTGCTAATTGATTTTAAAATGCTTTAAAGTTGCTATCTACTATCTATTTGACTAGCAATACATGCTGCATTTCTATTATTGTTCTGACATGTGACTACTGTAAGGAAAAAATCAACTGTTTGTGATTGAAGGTGATAGAAAACATCAACATTCTGTATCATATGTTCTCAAAATTTGTGGGTACACAATAAGCGTTTCTTATGTGAAAAAGAAGGTAAAGAATAAGAGTAGATAGAGAAGAAGATCAAAGCATATTTGTGAAATGATTTTGTGTTGTGGGGGAAAGGATGGAAACTTTGCTGAGAGCCCGAGATGATATAGTGGCTAGCAGTGTTGTAGATTGTGGTGGTTGTTAGAAACCAGGTCAAGTTTTACAAGTGAACCTTATTCAAAGAAGTAATTTCCCGTGGAATTAAGTTTGGGCGTTTGATTTCTATTGGCTGTTTGTTGGCTATTTGATTCAGGCTGACCTAGTTCATAGATCTGCCCTGGTTTCAAGTCCCCCTTAACTGAGGTGATCCATCTTGATAACTTGCCTGATATCATACTGATTTTTAGCTAATGTTGAAACAAATATTAATTAAATGCCTGGGATGTCCCATTCATACTCTGAGAATGTCAACTATTAACTATGCAATCTGTTGAATAGGCCATCTGTGCACATCATTTGTGTTCCATTATTGCCACAATGCACTTTTTATATTTAATTCCAAATGAAGTGTGGCAGAAGCTGGAGTTGGTCCTTTCACTGCATGAACATTTTAGTGTAACCGTATATATTGTTTATGACATGACTTCCTTCTTTCAGCTATTAAACTAACATTTTCTGTTTTTGGTTTTGTCTGCTGAGATTGATTTTCAATAGCTTTCTATACTTTCCACTGCTGGTTGGGTGGTTGCAATATGAGTGTCTTTTCCATTTGGCATCGTGGAAGACAACTGTGGGGGGATAGTGAATTAGTGTATCTTATTCTTGTGTTGTCTACCAAGAGTTTCCCGCACTTGTCTTACTCACAGAAACCCTTAGATTTTTCTTTTTAGCTTTCAATGATTTTATCCCACTAGGAAGCTATTATTTCAGTTTATTTTTCCCAAATTTCTAGTTTTATTCCGTTATTTATTTTGAAGCTTTCATCACCTATTGCCTTTTCTAACTTATGAAGGAGTCCAAAAGCTCATCTTCTAGTTCAAGTGATGAAGGCCAGACTTTCAAAACTCCAAAGAAGAGGATCAACACTGTTAGTACCTCAAAGAAAAATGCCGTAGATATAAAAAGCAGAACCTCCAAATCACCACAGTTTAAGTCTAAGGGGAAAGTTCACTTGAGCCAGGTAGGCGACTATGAAAGGACTCCCCGTAGAACCCGGAAAAAGCTGAAACTTGACATGGGGAATCATGCAGCAGATAATAGTATGTCTGTACCAAAAGAAGGTTCCAGTGGTAGCAAGGTTAGCTCCCCAGGCTCAAAAACATTTGGAGCGCCAGTGTTGAAGGTAATATTATGTGACTTAGGCACAGCCTTTATCAATATTTTATTTGCTTCTGGATTCTAAAATTAGTTACCTGATTAATGTATCTGGACGTTTGGAGAAGTATTGGCCATTTTAGTTACACATGTGTTTGATAATTTATGTTCTGTGTAATAGTTCTTTTGTGCTCGTTTCTATTAAAGTTGAGATGTTCTAAAATTTTATACTAATATGTCCATCACAAAAACCTGTTTGGTGTGGATTCTAAAATTAGTTACCAGATTAATGTATCTGGACGTTTGGAGAAGTATTTGGCCATTTTAGTTACACATGTGTTTGATAATTTATGTGATGTGTAATAGTTCTTTTGTGCTCGGTTCTATTAAAGTTGAGATGTTCTAAAATTTTATACTAATATGTCCATCACAAAAACCTGTTTGGTGGACTGGCATTTTTTTAAATTGTAACTCCCAACTATTTGGCTAACTATAATACTTTGCGGAAAGCGTAGTATCATTAATAAGCTAATCTTCAAACAACCCGTTGTGTAATCAAGTTATCTTGCTTGTCCTTATATAAGAATAAAATTATAGTATTATTCATTAAATCATATTTTAATTTAAGCTTGCACATCTTATTACACTTTGGAAACTGGGGAACAGTTTCTACAACTTTCCATCAAAGGTAAAACATCTGGACTAAAGATTCATTGGTAACCAAATAGGTAACCTTCTTTTCCATGGCAAGGGCCAAACATTTCTTCCACCTGACTTTTCAATCTTGATGGAGGGTGGGGGGTGGCCCACTCAGCCAGTTTGATCTGATATGTATTAGGGTAAATGACTTAGAAACGAACTTTTATATAATGTGTAATTGTTGCTGAAAGAAATTTGCTAACAGATTGAAGCTAACGTTAGATAATTTTTTTGCAGAGACTTCATGAATCTTTTAAAGACAATATATATCCAACCAGGGAAACAAAAGAAAATTTGTCAAAGGAACTTGATATTAGTGTCTATCAGGTGAACCATTTTAATTTCCTTTATGGGTATTTGCAAGTTCGCACCTTATTTTGTTTTCTTGGTTTTTCCTCTGAATCTCAGGTTAGCAGATGGTTTGAAAAAGCACGTAAATGCATGCGCAGTTCAAGTACGACCAAGAAATGCAAAACTGAATTTCCTGCCAAATTTAGTGATAGGAATGCTGAACAGGTTGATGGCTGTTATGTGATTCAATTATCTGGAGGAACCTCAAAAAATAAGGATAAGAAAAATGGAAGAAACTCTACAGAACCTGCATCCAGAAAGAACAAAGACAAGGTAAAAAGTGGAGAAACTGATATGATGAATGCTGATGGAAAAGGAAGGAAGGGTGTGGAAGTTGGTACCCCAAAGGTATAGCTGTCGCAAAAACCTGTTTGGCAGACTAGCGTTTCTTTAAATTGGAAGTATACTATGTGGCCAACTAGAATGTTCGTAAAGCCTACTATGTAGTCAAGTTATCTTGCATATTCCTAGCATATTAGAACCAAATTATGGTAAGATGTACAGAATTCACCAAGTCTTATATATATTATACACATGCGTGCCATAATTTTCCCTTTGGAAGCTAGGAAAGTGTTTGTGCAAATATCCATCAAAGATAACATCTAGATTAAAAGGTTTGGGTACTGAAAACAGATATTTAGGGTAATCCTCTTTCCTATGGCAACGGCCAAACATTTCTTCCAGCCATCTTTTTTAGGGTTGAGGGGTGGCCAACTCAGCCAACCTTTAAATAGGAAGCTGACTTTCATTTATCCAAGGGATGACAGTTGGCCCTCTTCATTAGGATTCAATTTTTCTTTTTAGAATCAATTATTTCTCCAAAAAATGCTTACCCCCTTTATAACGAAGAGTACTGGCACATGCAAACATCTCTGCTTGGAGATTGAGTCTAATATTAGATAATGTTTTTTCAGAGATTGCGTGAATCTTTTAAAGAAGGTATATATCCAACCAGGGAAACAAAAGAAAATTTGTCTCAGGAACTTGGAATCACTGTCAATCAGGTGAGCCACTTTAACTTCTTTTGTAGGCATCTTGAAGATCATTTCTTATTTTGTTTCCTTAGTCTATCCTGTATATTTCAGGTTAGTAAATGGTTCGAGAATGCTCGTAGAAGCATGCGCCGTTCAAGTATTACCAAAGAAAGCCAAACCGAAAACAATTCCCCAAATAATAACCCAACAGCAGCAAAGATTGACATTGGATTAATTTCTTCCAAGTCTAGTGCTGCGAATGTTGAGCAGGTTAAAGGTGGTGATAAGTTCCAATTACCTAAAGGAAGCTCAGATAATCAGGATGAAAAAAATGGAAGAACTTCTACAAAACCTGCATCCAGAAAGAAGAAAGACAAGGTGGAAAGTGGAGGAACTGAGATGCTGATTGCTGGTGGAAGAGTAATGAAGGGTATGAAAGTTGATACGCCAAAGGTATATCTGTTACCAAAACCTTTATGATGGACTGGCATTTATTCAATCAGAACTCGAATATTTGGCTAACTTTAATATTATTCGGAAAGCATAATAGCGTTTATAGATTAATCTTCAAACAGCCCAATGAGTAGCCAAGTTATCTTGCGTAATAACAGATAATAGATAATGTTATTTGATAAAACATCTGGACTTAAAGTTGGGTATTGATAACAGATTAACCAGGGTGACCTTTTCCATGGCAAGGGCCAAACATTTTCCAGCCATCCTTTTGAACTTAATGAGGGGTTTGGGACTGCCAACTCAGCCAGCCCTATCTGATTTGGATTGGGATAAATAAATTAGAAGCTCACTTCCATTGATCCAAGGGTGGCGGTTGGCCCTCTTCATGAAGATTCAATTTCTCCTGACATTATCTAATATATCTTCACAAAAAACCACTGCCACCTATCCAACAGAGAGATCTGAAGGAGTCTAAAGCAATCCACATTCCAGCTCTTATAACGTTTATCAAGCCCACACTATAGGTTCAAATATTTTGTTTAATCCTTTGGATGTTAGTTTTTTCCATTGCAAGTAAATATTTTATACCTTCTTCTTTCAAACTTTTGGTATGATGTGTAGTTGACGCTGAAAGGAATTCTGCTCTAATATGGATACTGCTTTTGCAGAGACTTTGTGAATCTTTTAAAGACAATATGTATCCAACCAGGGAAACTAAAGAAAGTTTGTCAAAGGAACTTGGTATTAGTGTCCGTCAGGTGAGCTATTTCAACTTCCTCTAATAGGTATCTTCAAAATCACTTCTTATTTTGTATTTTTTGGTTTTGAATTTCAGATTAATAGATGGTTTGAAAATACTCGTAGAAGCATGCGCCGTTGCCAATCAAGTACGACCAAAGAAAGTGCAACTGAAAATAATTCCCAAAATGAAAACATAACAGCATCAAAGATTGATATTGGATTAGTTTCTGCCAAAATTTGTACTGACAAAGAACAGGCTAAAGGTGGTGATGGGATCCAATTACCTGGAGGAGGTTCAGAAAATCAGGATGAGAAAAATGGAAGAAATTCTGCAGTGCCTGCACCAAGAAAGAACAAAGACAAGGTAGAGAGTGGAGGTACTGATGTGGTGGATGCTGATGGAAAAATAATCAAGGGTATGGAAATTGATACACTAAAGGTCCTTGATAATGGGCAGAACAACAAATTGAACTCTTCAGGAACACGCATTAAGACTAAAAGTAGAAAGCTCCGTTCCTGACCTGAAGTTTTGTCATGCAGAAGCCATTTGAGCATAAATTCTCGGAAAGAGGAGCTGCTGGACGTAATGTGAAGGAAAAAATGTTATATATCATATAACCGTGTCAACAAGTACGGGATATGCTTCCTATTGCTAAAGCCTTACTACTCATGGATGTTCATGCCTCGATCCACACGTACTTGGAACGTGCACAAGTGACTTAAGAGTTGGCACATATAATCATTAAAAGTTGATGGTGCTGGTCTTGGTTTCACTCTTGGAGCAGAGGAAGAGAAATGTTGTAGTGTTTGGGCATGCTACATTCTGTCTCTTTTTGGAATGATTTTGTTTCAGCATGGCCGTTATAATGTTGCACATTTGGTTCAAAATTGATATTATATCATTGCCATTTTTAGAAAGTGTTGCATATTCTACATCTTTACTTCAGCCATGAATCATGATGTCGGTTTTATTATCACACAACAGTTTAATGAAAGATCATTGAATCATTAGAGAACATATTTTCCTTGTAAATCTATTCATTATATGAGAATTTGTTACGGACGGAAACCATCATGCTCAGATGGTGCATGGAGAAGCAGAGCCCTTGTTGTAGGTTCACTCCCGTCACAGTGCGGTAAGTGCCATTTATGGGTTTCCATATAATCATGCTACTACATAAAGCATCAAGGAAGATGATAAATTTTTACCAAATTTCCTATATTGACCTCGTATTTCAGTAATTCCTTTATATATAAATTTGAATTGGTATGTGGTTAAGAGGTATTTTAGTAAAGCTCTTTTTATGTACTTCAAATGTTGACTATGACTATACCATGTCAGTTTCATATTGGTTGTTGACATGATATGGAACCAATTTTTTATATTGTATTATTTTTATCTTTATAAGGTTACATTTTGCACTTCGGAAATTTTTATCTCTTATTACACATGTTTGGATTTGTACTTCCCCTGATAGAAAGCTCTCGATGAGCTCTATTCAATGAGATATGTTTCAAATTAGTCTTAAAAATGAAGAGCAATCTTCGGTCGTAGTTGCCTATTATAAGTGTATTTAGGTTGGTATAAAGTATAATTATTTATGCATGTAATTTAATATTATAATAATCCAAATTTATAATTGTAGCATGCAAGGGAGATTTTTGTTGTATTTATACTTTATTTCTAATTTATTTTCTTTTTGAAAGATTTAAGGATGGACTTAGGGACACATAAGTTATCCAAAATAGGCACTTGCCTTATTGGTAATTTTAGAGTAGAAAAGCCAAAAAAGATAGATATACTTTTACCAAAATAACCTATTTTTTCCCCTCTACCCTCTTTTCCCCTCTCCTTTAGCCATTGTCGCCTCTTCCTTTTGGGTTCTCTGCCTCCGCCCACCCAGCTACCTAGGGTCTTAGCCTCCTCCACTCACCACCACTTCTTCCTTTGTGTGAAGTCTCTTTTTCCTCCAGTGTGCATTGCTCTCCCCCTTCTCCATCTCCCCCCCCACCCTCCTCTACCTTCCTCTCTAGTCGATGTTGCCTTCTTTGCATGTTATTGTAGCTTCTGCATGTCATCACTGTCCCCTCTACATGTTATTGCTACCTCTTTTACTTTTCACCCCGTATCCTCCTCTTGTGTTGTTGCTGCCTCCACCTCCCTCATCTCTTGCCTTCTACATTTACCCCCCACTACTTTTGTAACGACCTTAAATTTCCAGTACTTTTTCTAATACGTTAATTTTAGAGTTGGTAGCATTATTTTAATTAGTTATAGTTGTTACTTATTTAATCTTATGAGATTATGGTAGAGTGTGGAAAGGTGAGTGTAACGGCTTTGGAAGCGCTCAATTCGGACACCGGGGCCGAAACTTACGACCTTGGGAAACGTGCCATATGGGCGGGACCCATATTGAAGTGCGGGATAACCTACTCATGTGGGGTCTAGTTTTGTAGGGCTCATCGATACGAGCCCAACGGTGTAAAGAATGCGTGAATTGGAGTCCTGGTGACGAAGATACGCGTAGGCTTAAATTGTGCTTAAATTTGCAAAATACCCACTTTTAACCTACTTTTCATATTTACACCCCAAAACTTACCTATGCCTACCCCAACCCTTACTATAAAAGGGAAAACCAGAGCCATTTCCATTTTTGGGAATAGGCTAAGGAAGGAGGGCTGGCCTAATCCCCACTTAGGCCCGAATTAGAAGCCGATTAAGGTAAGCTTACTCTAATTAAGCACTAATCCATGACTTTTCTCTTAATTTCTTCCAAATCTACCATTTTTCCCTTGATTCAATTCGTTTTTGACCATCAAAAGCTACTGATTTGTGTTTTATTACAAACCCTAACATTCAAAATTCGATTTTTACTACCAACAAGCCCTAGATCTAAGGTTTAATTAGGGATTTCTTGAGTAAATCGATTTCCATTAGAGTTTAATTCAAACTCATTGTGTTTTCAAGGATTTCAAGAAGGGTGACTCTTCAATCCGAGCTAAACCAAGTGCTGAGGTAATGGGTCTTCAAAATCTCTGTTTATCCATGGTAAAACTCTCCATTTTTGGCTTATTCCGAAATGGTTTGCTTGATTTAGTGTGTTAATGGTAAGATTAGAAAATAGAATTATTTAATCCCGATTTCTTAGGGTTTTGCATTATTATGGTTTGATTTGATATTCTGGAAGTCAAGGAGGACTTTTGATGATGATTAGGGTGTTAGATGTGGATTTGAAGTGTTATCTATGGTGTTTCGGTTTGGATTTGCGAAAGGAAGAAGATGACTGTTCTGCCGTGTTGGCGATCGATCGGCTGAACTGTAAATTTCAAATATTTGCATGTAACCGATCGAACGGCCTGAAGGGCGATCGATCGGCTACACAGGAAATTGTGTGTTGTGTGTATGATGTCTATTTTGATGATTCTACTTTAGCTTACAAATTTTATATGAATGTGGAGTGTTTTAAGCTATGTTAGGCTACTGGAAATGCATGCTATTGAGTTTATGGAGTTGAGACATATGCTTAGAGATGGTGGGATGACTTATGTTTTGTGGCATGATGTTGGAATCGTTATCTTGAAATTATGAACGGTTGTTTCCCTTTGGTTAAGCATATATTTCCAGTAGGACTATAATCATTGTTGGACTGATTTGTCATGTTAGATTGTGGTTAATGGTGTGTGGATGTTGGTGAATGCCATGACTCAATGATGAAATGAGTGATGTTATATGTGTTTAGCCTTTGTGGTTGAGTTTTGAATCTAGCTATGATTTCAACGATTCGTCTACTATGATTTCCGCTGGAATTCATGTTTAGATAGAAATTCACATGTGTAGTGTGGTAGTGAGTCGATTTTCAAGCATGTTGATATGCATTATGTGAAAGGCTTCTACTAGTTACACACACACATGTGGGGGTTAAATGATGATGTTAAAGCTTAATATTGTGATTATGAATTAGGGGTTGGTGAGAGCACTTATCATGATTAGGATTCATGTATGCTTTGCCCACGCATGTACCATGCTGCACGCATCATGAAAATGGATTTCCAATTGAGGCTTCATCGTGATTAATCGAATTTGACCGATTGGATGCAATGTGATGGAATTTTGTGCTGGATTGATCGGTCGTGGATTAATCGCAAATTGTTTGGTCCGAAAGGACATATTTTGATTTGAAGTTCCTGTGTGGAATGAGTGCACTCCCCGAGTTGAGTCTTGTTTAATGGAATGATGTGGGGACGAGCTGTGTACTTGTCTTGCGGATATGTGAAAATATTATTATGTGTGTCATCTGGACCCTGAGAATCCAGTGTGGTATGCCGTGTGCACCCCGCTACCACGTGTTCTAGGGTTCTCTGTGTGAGAACTCGGGCTCTTCCCTCCGCAGGAGATGTCCTTGGGCGAACACCCCTGCTCTAGATTCTCTGTGTGAGAATGTGACATCCTTGGCCAGGATTGTCTAGGGCGAGCAATATTAGGGATTGACAACCCCGATTTTTCTTTAATTCTTGTGTAGAATTTTGGACCATGACACGCCTTCGTGGCCTTGTCTATGCTCCCGTCTGTGTGACATTATTGTGTGGTTACTCCTTGATGGAGTTTGATTTGATACTATGCATGTGGAATATGTATGCTAGAGATACATCCATGCATGTTGATTTTGATGTTATGAATGTGGGAATATGTATGTTAGAGATACATCCATGCGGGATTGGTTATGATGTGAATGCATGTGGGAATATGTATGCTAGAGATACACCATGCATGTTGATTTTGATGTTATGCATGTGGGAATATGTATGTTAGAGATACATCCATGCGGGATTGGTTATGATGTGAATGCATGTGGGAATATGTATGTTAGAGATACATCCATGCAGGTTGAATTATGCATTATGATGCCGTGTTAGGTGATATGAATGTGTGATCAGAAAGTGATGCACCATGTAAATCTTTGATCTGAACGATCTCATTACTATGCTATCGTATTTTTCAACGTTGTTAGTGATATTAAAACCATTGCTGAGTGTTAAAAACTCACCCCTCTTTTGTGTTTTGATTTGGGGCTGCGTGGTGCGACACGCAGACGGACAGGATTGCCTCTTTGAGGAAAGGTCAGAGGTAGCTTGGGTGTGATGATGGAGATCGTTGAGTGACTTACCTGCGTTTGTTTCATGCTTTATGTTCGAACCTTTGTGTAGGGTTTTTGTTTTGGATTTATGTCATATACTACAGTTGTGATGATTATGACTTATTTTGAGCCGGTGTGGGCTTTACTTAACTAAGCTTGTGGGTTTGAGATTGTTGTTTACTTTGTGATAAGCAACACCTTTTCTTCCCTTTTATTTACTCTTGCTCAAAGGATTGTGCGCACTCCGTGTTTCTGTTAATCGCCCATGGTTAGGGATTAAGTCTTCCGCTAGATTGTTTTTCTCAATTTTTACTTCGTCGCCCCCGCGCGCTTGACCGGCCCGTGGACCGGGTTTGGCTTGGGTCGGGCATCGCCGGGGCATGACACATACAGTGCCAACTAAGGGCAGAAAACATATGGTGCCACTCTTGGGCAGGAATCTTACAGTGCCACTCTTGGGCAGAACATACAATGTTATCTGTAGGCAGAAAACATACAGAGCCCACGAAGGGCGGAAACTTACAGCGCTCTCAACAGAGCATCAACTGTCTGGGCCGAAATAAAGTACCAAAACTAAATCCCGCAGGATGACACCATGGTTATATCAGGAAAGTTGCTCAGTCGATTGCTCATCGACTGGCACAAAACAGAACTTAATCCATCGAAACCCTCAGTCTCAAACTCACAACGTTATCAAATTAGGGTTACTTACCATTCAAGTTCATATTAAGTAACTTATCATGTACAATTATGTTCGGAACTACTTTCGTCTTACATTCTTCAGCCAACAAGGCTAGAAATATGCCCGTTAGAAGTTCCAATCCACAAAGGTAACATTCTTTACTTAACTCATCTCCCACCCTAACACTTACAGTCTTACGAATCTTTGCATAGCCTTGCTTAAACTCAAATTCTATACTGATAATCTTACCATCATACGCTTATGGCCTTACATCTTACACCATCTGCCTTAAAACTGAATCATCCTACTTGAACTCCTCAAATGACACCTTGTAGACCTAAGTCTCATCATCAAACCCTTGTTAATTCCTTACTCATTATCCTTTCATTACAATTCATATAACGTATATTATGCATGTACTATTATGTTGTCCACTCTCACTAATTCACAAAGTCCCCTTGACGTTAAGAACCTTAAATCTTCCAGATCGTTACATTGCTTTTGTCTTTTGCTCATTGCTCCAACGTACCACCTAACTCAATCCAAACCAATTGTTCAATCTCATCAAATCCAACCTTCGATAGTCCATCTCAATGTCATGACCCAGATTTTTAAAAACATTTTAAAATAGCACGAATGGTAAGTAGCGAGAATTTTTTTTCTTTAAATACAAAACAAACCCTTCGATTAAATATCCAGGTCATGATAATTGGGGTTCACAAATACGAATATCAAATCATATGATATTATTTAACGTCTGAAAATTTATAAAGACCAGCTCATCCATCTAAGTACAAGTCTGTCACCCATCTGAAAATAAATAACAAGTTGACTTTCACACTTAAGGTACACTTACGTACCGGAGTTACATAAACACAGAAACCTCTTGTGCTTGCCTGCCTTGGTCTCACTTGTCATCGCCTTGAGAATCTGCAACTAAGCAAACCAAACAACAACCACAACAACAATGGAACCTCCCCACCTTTAAGAGAAGAGCTTCTAAAGGATAAAAGGTTTTATTAATATTTTTCGGATTGGGCCAATATCACCCAATGTTAGGTTGCCCACGTACTCATCAGACAACATCTCTAATGTTTCCAACAAGATCGGATCCAAAACGTAGTTCTGCTTAGAAACTACTCTATCCTAAGAAGCATAACATCTCACATGCATTGCTTAGATATTTTCAACCTACATTTTAGTAAGTCCTTTAACCGTTCCACTTGTCTAATTAACAAGCAATATCAAACAATGTTATTAATTATCTCACATCCCTTGTTCGATAATTAATACTATCAAATCTGTAACTCAGAGATGACTCGCCCCTCGAGAAATCTCCAAACATAGTACTCCAACCTTGGAGTAGACTGCTTAATAGCAGCTTGACCCAAATCCCCAGGGCTCTCAATAGCCTGCCATGAATATGGAGAAGAAGATCCCAACTATGCTCATGGACACAGATTGGAGAGAAGCACAAGCCTTCTATGATGCTCATACAACTCCGCTTTTCGTACATACTAAATAGTCCTAGGAAGACCTGCAGGAGACCCGCAGTAAAGATCCTCTGGTCAATACCCAAACCGTCGTGGCGATGAAGAAGAATATTGCAATCTCCACCATCCCAACTCAGGGAGAAAATGTTTTATAAGACATTACTAATGTATCCATAGAAGCCTCAGGTTCTTATGACCATTGACTCCCCCAAACATCTGAAACTTTGACTAGATTATTTTTTATCCAATCAAATATTCGCTCAACCATTTGGGTCTTCTTCACCTTGTGAATCGGCCCAAAAAAAATAGCTCATCCACTGAGCTCTGATTCCGAGAACATCCTATAACCACCCTCGATTCATTAACCAAGGTCAAATACTATGTCAGGGCCCCGTTCACTTCATGAACTGGTCCCAACCATAAAGAGGGTATTTTAGTTATTATTTTAATTAGGTGTTCTCCCCTCAATCCAACGACAACCAAAATCTCTTGATTAGTCTTTATTAACCTTAAGTTACTAATATAACTTAAAACATCAGTAATAAAAGCATACAACAACATAATCAATATAAATAACGTGCATTCACACCAATGCATAAATAATGAATAAGGGCCCGTTGCACTCATTTGCAGGGCTAGGGCTCAACGAGTTCAAGCCCGAGAGTATAAACAACTCTAGCGCATCCTGTGGGTTACATATATGACACTCTAGTCAATCGATGCACTCGGTTGCAGACACGTGAAATACGCTGCTTTAAACTTGAGAATTAGGATTCTACCCCTTATTTCTCGTGACACTACGACCCGACAAGGTCTTCATGTCAATTACTGGTCATGCTCCTTCCTTTTGAAGTCATTTATAGGCTACCCTAACTCTTGATTCACTAGTTCATCCGTTTTGATAAAAATAGAATATATTGCCCCTAAGGGCATTAGGGTAATTTTACTACCTAGGGTATGATACCCTCCCTTGGGTCATTCTAGTCATTTTACTGCCCCTCTATTGATTTAAGTCATTGACCTCTCACAAGGCTCTACTCTCAGACCGACTCACGCTTCCATTCACACGAATGTGGGTGGGTCTACTGAAAGGGGTATTTTTGTCATTTGGTTTAAGGCCTTATGACATCTGACGGGTCCAAAATTGAACTCAAGCATACTACTTGAATTCATGGAGTCTGTGTAATTTTCCTGGAATGTGACGGGGTCGTGAACCCCTTGAACCGACCCAGGTTTTGACTAACAGTTTATTATAAACCCTGAGGCAAAAGGGTCAATTAACCACTCACTGAGATTTTTCCTCACTAAATGGTTTGGAATATAATTAGGTTGCACATTGAACTCTAACTGAGAATTTTCTCAATTTTTAAGATCACTAATAGGCCAATGAACCGGAGCCCTGAAGTCGGGTAAGTGGTTTACCCATGGTAAATTTAACTATAAGGGTAAAAGGGTCATTTTATAGTCTTTGGGATTTTTCCATAATTTGAAACTTTGTCAAAATACTACCACACTCTTGGGGTCATTGATTATTTTTCTATAATTGTTTTGACAAATTTAGAACCCTGAACCGGACCCGGTTCGACCCTTCATTAATTTCTCTCTTCTTTTTTTTAAAACCTGGGCCGGGTCTGCAGTTCCAGCCCGGAACGGCTAGATCCGCAGACCCGCCTGCGGGCGTCTTCCTCGTGGAGATGCCTGCAGGGCCATGGGTGGCGACTGGATCGAATACAGCCTCCGCCGGCCGGGCTCTCCAGTCACCGGCGGAATCCTTCCACCGGAGGACCGTCAAATCTGCTTGCCGGATCCAAAGCCGCCGTCCAGTGTGATGCTGATTTGCATATTCAGAATGCTACCGGTGAAAAGATCGCATCTTCCAGCCAACAAGTGCTGACCTCCGGCATTCAACCATCGGCTGCCACCCAGGGGAAAAAAGATAGGTTGGATCGGATCGCCGACAAGGGGCGAATCCAATTGACCTTGCCCTGACATCCATGGTGGCCGGCTGTGGCTTCCGCCGGCAGCCGAAAGGTCTATCCTTACATTTTTTTTAAACAAACAGAGATCCGGCAGCCTGCACAATGGTAGCCGAAGCCGCCGCTGCCGAGGCCTCACTGGAGCAAGGGTCGCTGCGGCCAGAACCAGGGCTGCCACGGCCAAGACCAGTGCAGCCCTTTTTCGATGACTGTTTCAGCAACGGGAAAACAATTATTGTTCACCAAATTACTTGAACAGTAATTGTAGAGATCAATATAAATTTTAATTAAACTACTTAACAGATTCTCCACTAATCACAACTTGAAATCTTACCTCCAAGGCCAAGATCCACCACCGTTGAAGCCCCCATTGGAAAATTCCCTCCTTTCCTTTTCCGTCCAAAAACTCCTCCTTAAAAAACCCTAATTAATTCTTTTTCTAGGCATGGGATTAGGACCTAATCCCATGAGAAATTGGGCCCCCAAAACACAATTTCGGAACAGTAAATAATCGGGCTCACAAAACAACTTAAACAGCCCAGTTGCACGTTTAAATTGGGTAAACGGGCCCTATACGATGTGTTCGACTTTAAACAGTTGTATCTCCCTCATCCGGACTCCGATTCGCGCATTCTTGGTGGCATTTCGAAGCTCTTTCTGTCTACTTTCCATCCATATATGATTAATTTACCAATTATAAGCATTGATTAAGGTACTCCAACAAGAAAGTCAAGGGGTCTAACACCCTAATTTTCTATGGTTAATTTCGGGAATTTAGAAAATTCCTGGGTGTTACACTCACATCTTTCCTCGCCCTTCATACAATCACAATTTCCATGTCATAGCCTATGAAGCACCCCTTCGACAAACTTACAAACAAAAGCACATACTCGTGCTCATTGACCACACATATTTATCACATACTCAAATCACACACATATAATTCACCAATTACTTATTGTCATACCTTTAGTCTTTTATTATAGATATAAAGAATGCTCATTTAATTAGCATTATCATGCAAAACATTAAGTTATAACTCCTAGGTTGCAAAAAGCAAACGACGGTGGTGGAGTCGATAGCGGAATAGGCTACCAAAAGCATCGCACTAAGAGAGTTGTTGTGTCCTGAGGATTTTCAGAGATGCTGGAATTAATCTCGATAAAGTTAGATTAATTTGACTCAAAGCCAAAGGTTTGGACTCAAGGTTGTGCCACTAGAAATGGCAAAAGCGACCACAAAATGGGGCCTGACTAATTGGAGGTCGGCCAACAATTTAAAACACTTTGTTGGCCACAAAACATTAAAATGGGCAGCGGACCACATCCAATGGCAACAAATTTGCATTATTGAAGCCTCACCACATGGCGGAGGGCTTGCTTACGTACACATGGACATAGGAGAGACGAAAGAGGGCTTTAACGGCCATATTGCCTAATGGTGGAGACGATCCATAAACACATGTTGAGGCACTAAGGCCCGGTGTAGGTGATCGACAAAGGCAGCTTCATTTCTAAACTCTACCCACAACCAAAACATCGTACGAACAATTGTACATCAAGCACGACTTATGGTGGAAGATATGGCACGACATCGGTCGAGCCTTTGATGGACCGACTCTAATGGCTGTATAAGGTCCCTGATTTTTCTACGATTTTCTGGGGTTTTTCTGCCATTTTTTTGGTCATTTTCGGCAGGAAAATGTGACGTTTCAGCATATGTGTATTTGTGTTTTTCCCCCGTATTTATACCCGTAGAGTCGGGTGTGGGGCTTAGTCGCGGGCCACGGGCCTCGCTGCTCGCTTACGGCACGAATTTTGGAGGTTCGACGCGTAACCAGTGGGTTAACGCGCATTGGGGACGTACGTGGAAAAGAAAAAGAAGTGCACAGAATAAAAAATCGGGCTCGGCCCGATCTGGATTCGGGTGAACAGTGCACCACCGCCCTCTTTTCCGTCTGCTCATTGTGCCTGGCCGCCGCCGGCCGCCGGCAGGCCACAGGACTGCCGCATCGGCTCCGCCCCGGCCGTGCGACGGCAGGGGATCCGCCGTCCCGGCCCCACGGCCGCTCCGCCGTCTGCCCCTGCTTTTCCCGGTTAGCCGCCCTTTATTGTGTTTTTTTTATTCCGCCGCTGCCGTGGGCCGGCGAGTGCCAGCCGGCCGCCCACGGCTCCGCCATGGGCCGGCGACGGCGGGAGGACACTCCCCCCGGCCCCGGACGGCCTCTGCTCCGCCGTCCCGCTTCGATTCCCCACTACCCCTGTTTTCCGCCCCCACTGTTTCACGCCGTTCCGTCGCCGCCACGGGCCGGCACGGCCCGACTGGCTGGCCACAGCTCCGCCCTGGGCCGGCGACGGCGAGGAGCCCCTCCTCCCGGCCCGGTGGGCCTCGGCACCGCCGCCCCATCCTCTTTCCCTTCTTTTTCATTGTTCCGCCGACGGACTGTTTTGGGCAAACAGTGACTGCCGGCGGTGTTTCGTGGCCGATTCGGCCTTCCCCCAGCCCCGCCTTGCTCCAGCAAAGGCAGTGGACTACACCTCCGTGCCCGATTCAGCCGCCGCCCCCATGGCCGCTCCGCCCTTACAGGTTTTCTCCGGTCGTCCCCTATTTTTGGCCTACGCCCATTTTGGACGTGGTGACAGACGTTATCAGTCGGACACCGGATTTGATTTGGTGGACCTTAGTTCGGCTCCGCCCCAGCCCGGTGATGCCAATGGGCCACCCCTCTGGGTCTTGTTCAGCCTTGCGGCCCGTAGCTGCAGCTAGTCTGCCTTACCGGCATGTGTGCCGTTGACCCTTCTTGCCCATTTTATGCCGTCGGTACCGGACGGCCCCGGGCAAGAATTTGTATGTCTTACTTTGACAAAAGGTGGACGAGTTCACCTGCTCAGGCCTTGGCCAGTGACGGCCTCATAGCCTTTGCACGACCTTGAACCCTCCCCTTGCCCTATACCGTGCGAGATGCACAGCTGCCTGCACCATGGGTTTTGGTTGTGGGTGGCGATCGGCGATGTCGCCACTTAGATTGGCCACCGCTAGGGCCTTAGCCCGGTTGGCTTTTGTGGGCCATGAGTCACCTCATTTCAGCCATCTTCCCCGCCCTTTGGGCCGCGTGCGCATGTAGCCACGCGTGTACTTCTGGGTTTAGGCGCCGCATTCGTGCCGCCTAACCATCGGTTGGCTTTGCTACCGAGTGGAGTTGATCACTAGAGCCGTCCTCCACCTCTCCTTTGATTCTCGAGCGTTGCCCCACGCTCTCCGCCCTTATGTGGGCCCTTGTTGACCGGAATCATTGCCGTTGGGTGCTGTCCACGGCCGATTTCGACGTCTTTGTGGCCGGCTGAGCACGTTTTAGCCAGCGGCCGATCTTCAGTGTACACCATCGACTTCGGGTTGCACCGCCACTTAGGTTGGCACGATATTTCTCCCGTCCGCCCTAGTGTGCCACCGTGGATCGCGGGTTTTACCGCATTGAGTTCTGACACTCTATTTGGCCGGGATAGTTTCGGCGCATCTTGAAATCCTCGGGACAGTAGCTCTCTCAGCTAGGCAACGGTTTTGACCGCCAACTCCGCCGCCGACGCTGCCACCGTCGGGTGCTCGCCATTGAACGTCATGATTACGAGGTAGGGGAGCTTTGAACTCGTAAATTCATGAAGCATGCTTTGAATGAGTAGCAGCATGCTAGGATTGTATGGTTCCATGCTTGGATGTTAAGTAACGATCCGATTGCATGATGTGCGTGTAAGCATGATTGTATGGTATGATTGATATGCATGAGATATATGCACATTTTATGGATGTGGATTTTGTATGCGCTGGCGATGGCTAGCAAATATGTCAGTATGCTACGTATGTGTTCTGCATGTGCTAGTGATGGCTAGCGTGCATGTTTGGAATGTGTATGAATTATGCATATGCTAGTGATGGCTAGCGTGCATGTTTGGAGAATGTGTGTATGCATGTGCTAGTGATGGCTAGCGTACATGTTTGATGTATGTATGAATGTATGCATGTGCTAGTGATGGCTAGCGTGCATGTTTGAAGTATGTATGAATGTGTGTGTGCACGTGCTAGAGATGACTAGCGTGTACGTTTGATGTATGCATGTGCTAGTGATGGCTAGCGTGCATGTTTGAAGTATGTTTGATGTATGCATGTGCTAGTGATGGCTAGCGTGCATGTTTGATGTATGTATGAATGTATGCATGTGCTAGTGATGGCTAGCGTGCATGTTTGTAAGTTATGTATGTATGACCATATGTGTATGTTATACGTATGTGTGAGACATACGTATGTATGATGGCATTTTGCCTATGCTTTGGATGTGCGTATGTGTTTGTGGGCAGAGGTATGGGCGATGGACAGTAAGAGGTGACAGAAGCTCTGTCTGAATTTGGATGCGGTTGTGAAAGCGTATGACAGAGGATAAGAGTATGACAGGCAAAGATTAGAATGGATCAGTTTGGGGTGAATTGTATGTTGGGCATTTGTCAGACAGTAAGAGTGTTCATAATTGTACAAGCATAACGTACAGATTATGAAGTGAAAAATAAGTATAATAAGTGAGATATAAGTAAGAGGGCGACAACTGGGTTGGCTCTGAGGAGCATTATTTGAGGATATCAGTGTAAGATGATTTGGCCATAAGATGGATGGCGAAGTACGTAAGACTGTAAGGGTTTGGTGTACGATGATTTTTATCCATGATGTTGATGGGTAAGTGAAGTCTGCTGCCCTGACGAACTTGGGTTTCGATCGGGCTCAGCTTCAGTTTAACCAGTCGAGGACTGTGAGTTTGTGTGGCATAATTGTACCGCATAAT
Source organism: Saururus chinensis (assembly GCA_035235625.1). Classification (NCBI taxonomy): domain Eukaryota; kingdom Viridiplantae; phylum Streptophyta; class Magnoliopsida; order Piperales; family Saururaceae; genus Saururus; species Saururus chinensis. The sequence continues at coordinate 3,540,433 of CP141148.1, forward strand.
ATACTTAATTCAAACTTGAATTATAAGCACAGCTAATGATAGCGTTGTGAGTTTGAGACCTGAGGGTTCGACGGATTAAGTTCCGTGTTTGAGCTGGCCGCTAATGAGTCGGCCGAGCTTTTATCATGTCTTGCCATGGTGTTTATCCTGCGGGATGTTGTCTGTGTGCTGTATAGGGCACCAGACGTCTGATACTGGCCGAGAGCGACGTTGTTTCGATTTGGTCTCGCGTGCCGTATAAGCCCGTACGTTTGATGCTCCGTTGAGAGCGATGTACGTTTCGACTTTGTCCGCGCGTGTCGTATGAAGCCCGGACGTCCGATGCTCGCCGAGAGCGACGTATGTTTCTGATTTGGTCCGTGTGCGTGTGTAAGCCCGTACGTTTGATGCTCTGTTGAGAGCGTTGTATGATTCTGCCCAAGAGTGGCACTGTACGTTTCTGCCCAAGTGGCACTGTATGTTTTCTGCCCAAGAGTGGCAATGGCACTATAAGACCCATTATGGTGGGCAATTCTCTGGCACTATAAGACCCATTATGGTGGGCGATTCTATGGCACTATAAGACCCATTATAGTGGGCAACTGTATGACCCCTTATGTGTGGGTGTTTATGTTTGCGCGCTCAGGTAAGTAGTATCATGGATCTACTCTTACCTGTTTGATCCAGTGCCCCATGAGCATTGGTGTGCCTTACCTTCGAAAAAGTCCATGGCATCTTGTCACTCCCCAGAGGTTAAGGTGTTGCCCCAGTGGCATTCTTTTCCTTTTCGACGCTGGAGTTTATTAGTTGTAATGAGCTTCAGTGGTCGTTGATATGTGTACGATTATGAGTACGAGTTCGACTGTATGAGTGTGAGTACGACAGTATGTGTATGAGCAGGACTGTAAGAGTATGTATGAGCAGGACTGTAAGCGTATGAGTATGAGCATGACTGTAAGAGTATGGGTACGATTGTGAGAATATGTTTCTGAGTAAGACAGTAAGTATGATTTTGTGTAGACTGTACGAGTGAGGTCGTACGAGTCTGATTGTACGAGTAAGGTCGTACATGTATGGGTAAGCTGCATGAGCGAGCCTATGATTGTACGAGTAAGGTCGTACAAGTATGTGTATGTTGTATGAGTATGCATACGGTGGTACGAGTGAGTTGTATGACCCTGGATAAGGGTGCTTGTGTAAGTTGATTGGACAGTATGATTTTGGCACGATGGTGCCTTCGGTATGTTTGTGGCACGACGGTGCCTTTGTTATGATCGTATGCGTATATGCATGATATGATTACATTATGTACTGCTTCATGTTTGAGTTGCATGACGCATGTTTATGAACTTGTGAGTTCACCGTTTGGGTTTTCCCCTACTGGGTATTTTCCTATTGAGTATGAAAATACTCACCCTGCTATTTTTAGCCCCGTTGTACGGGAGGTTTTGCAGGTTGTGCGGAGAGCTCCTGGTGATGGATGCTCGTTTCAGCGGTGGATTGATTCCCGTTGACTCAGGTATCTGCTTGACTCTCTGCGAGTTTATTTGTGCCACGATCTCCTGTATTGGGTGAGATGAGAACATAAGATGTTTATTCTGGACTTTCATTTGGATCAGTCAGTGGACTGTTTGGGACTTGTACTCAGGGATGCCTGGGAGAGTGATTTGTATTTAAAAGTCTATGATCATAGCAAATTTATTCGTACGTGTGTTTTCGAGTAGCGCCTGAGGATATTTGATTTGACAGTACGATGTTTAACCGTATGATGTTTAAAATTGTAAAATATTTATACAGGTTTTGATTTTATCGTTTTGACTCCGATTTATGGAAACTTTTTTTTTTATGAGTTTTGAGAAAAAGGGATGAAAAATCTCGGGCGTTACAGGCTGATTGTATTACTTCCCCTTGGAAAGATCTGAATTGGAGGACTCTTTCCTCACAAGTTCTGGGTCGTGTGTAATAGGAAGTGGGGGTGCAAAGGTAAATTCGAGCCAGAAGTGCTGGCCCTAGCCGTCATTGGGCCGGGGTAGAGCCCATGTTGGTCAGATATGCAGCCCAAGTTCATGCAATATCAAGCTGTACACGTTGGCTTGAGTTGGAGTGGGGCCCATTAGCTGCAGTTAGAGACATACTCAAAAGTTTAGGGGCGTCTAGTTTGTGCAAAAGACATGTAGAGGAGGTGGGAGCAGCGATCCCTATCTGTTATTGGGTAAAGCCGACATCTATAGCTGTCTACAGCAGAACAACCGATCAGAAAATTGAAGAGACCTAGGACCCGATTTAGCTGGGGTGACAGTGCGCCAAATTGGGGTGGTAGACACACCTTGCCAAGCTACGAATGGGCTGACATGGCCGGGGGCTAGACCTGGGAGAAGACGGGCCCCGACAGTCACCAAATAGTGGCACGTCCAATGGACATCGGTCCAATACCGTTTGACGTTCAACTGCAGAGGATGGACACAACTCGAGAAAAAGTGTAACTTTGCTCTAATGCGGGTCAACCAAACAAACAAATTGCAACCGATCGAGGCAAGGGAGGCCAGACCTCGACACCTTGCTGTTGTCGGCTTGAGATGTAGCCGGCGAGGTGAGCCGAAGCTCCTCCGATCACTCAACACAAAAAAACAACCAAAAAATGGAATAAATGTTTTGTCCAAATCAGAAAAGGGCAGAAGAAGGGGTGAAGGGCCGGGGAGGTGGTGGTTCAGGCCACAATGGCAGCAAGGGAGGCTGCTGGGGCGGCAACCTTGCTGTCGCCAGGCTGAGGGAGGTCCAAAAACCAATTGGTGGCGGCCGGTGGCCACAACGAACAGACACAGAGAATAAAAACAATGGCAGCGGTGTTTCTTACCTCACGGCGGTGAAGCGGGGGCGGGGAGGCCGGGACGGCGGTGGCCAGAGGTCACAATAGCCGGGGTGGAGCTGGAAGCATGCAACAATGGCAGATCGGGTAAAAACCGCAGTTCACAGACTGAAATGGGGAGGAAGGAAAAGAGTAGTGGCAGGCGGCAGGGAGGCCGAGATGCCGGTGGCCGGAGGACGCTTTGGCCAGGGTGGAACTGTGGTGGTGATCTGGATGTCATGCAACCGCTGGAGGCGGCGGCGGAATGGGCGGAAATTTTGAAAGGGAGTCACCGGGCCGAAGTGAAAAAGAGGGAGGAAGGGTGGTGGTGGCCAGTGGGGCCAGGCCAAGGAGGCGGCGATGGTGGATCCAACGGAATCCCGGTGGTAGACAATTCTTCCTCAACCTAGAGCACAACGAAATCGTAGTGAGGCTATGTGGATTTTAGTGCCACGATCATGTGTATTATTTAAGGTGAGAGTTAAATGTTATATTTTCTGGACTTGTGCATACATGAACAAATTAAAACGCAGAATGTTGAAGAACTTGTACTCAGAAAGGCCTGGGAGGTATTTATTTTGTAAAGCTCATGACCATGGCAGGTTTTACCGTTCTGTTTTTGTTTTGGGTCACACTGAAGAATGTTTGTTTGATGTAAGATGAATTAATTTATGAAAATTATTTTCATATCAATTGAATTTTATTGGTTCTTTTGATTTACGTCGGTATTTCAAAATAAAATATTAGCAAAGTTTTTAATTAAATGTAAGGAAAAACCTCGGGCGTGACACTACATTGTAAGGGTATAGGACTCTAATATGTGAGGGGGTCTAAATTGCGATAAGTAGAAATTGTGATAATATACCATGTTAAAATTGGATGGGGTTGAACTTGCGATGAAGTATAAAATACAATGATCAATTATGATGGTCAGACAAAAGTACAAGATAAGATGCCCATATAACCACTCATTTGATAGGGCTCGATAAGATGAATTTAATGACACCAAGAATGCATTAATCTGACTTCAGGAGTGTGAGATACTACCCTGGGAAGCCACAATGAAGAAATTAGGTATAAAAACATTTTTGGGTTTTTCTGTACTATGTGGTGTGTGAAGTGCTTGATTTAAAAATAAATTACCTTTGATTATTGCACTAGATGACTGTTCTCCTTTAGCGGCGATAGCGAAAACTCAACCCTCAACTCTTGGTTTCTATTCTTCTTGATTTTTCTTTTTCAGGCAATCTCGAGCCTTGTGCCCTTGCTTGCCGCATGAAAAATGTCCTTCAAAATAGTATCAGGGTCCGTTAGGGTGAAATCTATTACAGTGGGCATTTCTCCGATTTCTTCTCCTCCCTAGTGGTAGGTTGTGTTTCGGTCTGTTTTTTAAACTTGCGGTTTCCATCATTGTCATTAAATAGGGACTTCCGTTTTCCCTCGTCGAACTTGGTGTCATTGCTCTGGCCTTAGTTTCCTTGCTCCGCTAAAAATTCCTCATGGTCTTGTTCCAAAATAGATGCTAACTCTACTGCTTTAGCAAAGGTGGAGGGTTGGAAGCCTACAACTCTACTTCGCAGACCTTTATTCAACCCTCTTACAAATTTTCGCGCCTTCTGCAGCTCAGTAGGAGAAGTGTCAGGAGCAAAGCGCTAAAGTTGGACGAACTTACTCTCATATTGGCCGACTGTCATCCCACCTTGCTGGAGATCAAGAAATTCTTTTTCTTTCTTCTCTTGGACATGAGGAGGATAATATTTATCGTACAAAACTTCTCGAAAATCCTCCCACTTGATGTTATAGCTGTCTGGGAAGAAAATCCTGTCAGTAGTAGCCCACCAGAACGCAGCCTCTCCCGTCATAGAGAAAGTACCTATGGGTACCTTTCAATCTTCCGGTACCTTCATTACCTTAAAAATTTGTTCTACTTCGAATGCCCATTTTTCTGCAGCTTCGGGGCCATCTTTGCCTGTAAAGGCAGGTGAGATCTTCTTAAATCGCTCTGGCAGATTGTCTGTGTCACTCTGGTTACTTTCTCTTACTCTCTTTGACAGACTCTTTTGATAGCCTTGTGCTTGGAGCCGCTCAGTCATCTTTTGCATCATTAGGTCGAGAAAAATTGAAGTAGAATCCTAAGTTGTTAACACATCATAAGGCGTGGTGTCAATCGGGGTGGAGCTATCGGATGATATTACATCTTCTCCACTAGTAGGTGACATCTAAACATGATTTTAACATATTTATACTTTAAACATAATAAAAAAATAAGTTAGATTTTTGAAACAAAATATTATCAGTCACATATGTATATTTAATTAAATAAAAGATATCCACCAAAATTAGCAATAAAAATATGTAATTGGAAAAAATATGTACAATAATTTTTTTTTTGCTTAAAAGTCTTAGTTACTCATTTGCATACGGTGAGACCTCGGCTTTGATACCAATTATTATGCCCCGACTTTTTTATTACTTTAAAGGTTGGAGCACCGACAATTCGTAATATAAAAAATGGGCCAAGATCAACCATGCCCAGAATATTAACTTTTTTATTAATTTAGGATATTACTAAAACTTTATAGAAAATGCCTATTGTGCCTTGACAAAATCAAAGTCGCGCACATCCAAAATTGATACATAATAAAAGAACGTAACAAAGCATAGATCTTTCAAAGTCTACGGGTAATCTTCATTCATATCGTCACCTTCGGTTAGACCTGCAATGTCTAGGGGTGGGTGAGTATAATTATACTCAGTAGATAGAATTAAATTCTATTAACATGCTAAAACATAAAGCATAAATAAATATACATAAATATTCTCATAATAATTAATATTCAAAAGTCAACTTTAAAATAATAATGTCAACTAATCGAATCCAACACACTTTTTGCATGAAAAGTCAGACAAAATAGTTCTTCATAGAATCCGGTAAATTCGGATAGTTCGTTCGTTGCCAGAATCCGATAAACAAATCAAAATCGGAGAAATCGTCATTCATAGAATGTCGCCGATACTGGAGTAACATACACCCGTGCTCGTGGGGCGACGAGATCAGAATGAAGAGGATCTTCCCACGATATCAAACTTCATGGGCGCACCATATGCCATAATAGGTCATACCTAAGAGTCATAACACAAATAGCTTTTGGGCTTTATACCAAATAGCTACCTATGAAATCGATCGTAATTTTTGGACTTTATACCAAATAACTACCCTTCAAATCCGGTCAAATTATTTATAAATATATTTTGAATAATAATAATATTTTAATAGATGTATCACAACAAAATCCTACTAAGAGGCATACACGATGCTATTATTTTAGCGTATGTCCGACCCGTAATAAATAAGTCTAATTTCAAAATAATATTTATTATAAGAGACAAATAAATCACATAATAAAACGCCTAGTCATAGCACATAATTAAAAGTTAAAGCCACCTAGCCTCGTAAGACTTTCACTCGTAGTCGGCTTAAAAATGGTGGGTAGTACCTCCCCTTGCACGGAGATAATTTCCTTGTTCGGCTTAGGTGACGCAGGCAAAATATCCCCTAGCACTAAGACAGTTTCCTTGTTCAGCTCAGGTGATGCGAGCAGAACATCCTCTTACCCCAAGTCATTCCCACCTTTTAGAGAACCTCTCTTGAAAAATGAACTATTCTATAACATCGGGCACCTTTAATTTAAGTAAGAACGATTTTTAAATGAAAGAAATCGGATAAAAAACCGTTTAGAAATACGTGTTTAAAACTTAAAAATTGGCGAAGCTTACAGGAGAAAAAAAGAAAAAAAAATGCGATGCTCCCACCCTCCCCTCCTATAAATAGAAAATCAGAACCGTAGCACACATTCAATGGTTATACAATCGTCAAGCGTCAGCACTAACGCATGCACTGGCGTGCGTCAGCGCTGACGCAACGCTTCAGTGCCCATGGCCTGTCGTTGGTGGGTCATGTGACACCACTGGCAGGTCATGGCAAAAAGTCAGCAACTGCTGACCCCACTCATGGCGTCAGCGTTTCTGACATAATTTTTTTAATTTTTTTTAAATTTAAAATAAAAATTAAAGTTTAAATGTTTATAACTATTTACCTGGAACTTGGAATTATGTGTTCTTTATGCCGTTGGACTTGTAGCAATGAATCATTCGAAATAAGACCACACAAAATATATTTTCTTATTAATTTAAAGTGGGTCCCACCAATGGCACGCTTCCCCATGTTATAATCTATTATTCAGATGTCCATTTGACACATTCTTGGGCTTAATACGTTTGTATCACCGAGCCCTATCAAATGTCTAAAGACTTCTCTAAAATAATTAAACTCAAGATAGTCTAATTTTAAGAAAAATTATTAATAGGCCTTAAAACCCGTTAATGGGCCCAAATGCTCGAATTTTAAAACATGAAATTTCCTGGGCATTATAAATTACCCCCGTTACAAAAATTTTATCCTCAAAATTTGTAAAAAAAATTATTCTTAATACATTTAAAAAAACACAGAAAAAAATGTGATTAAAACATAGGGTTATCCACCATTAATGTAACTTGGACTAACCTTTGGCAACTGTCATGAAGTTGGTTTAGCTGAACCAATCAGGAAAGAAACAAAGACAAAAATCTCCAAGAATCGTGCTTAACCATGCAGTTACCAATTCATGTATATATGAATGAAATAATCTAATAGACATGAATCAGTGCATGTAGTAGAATGGCAATTCATTTACCACTTCAAGTGAAAATGCAGTTGGCAAAAGAACTTCTATGAGCTGTTTAGCATCGTTTTGCTTTGCAACAGAGAGCCTATGTAGACAATGTTTTGTTGGAATCTTTGCAGATTATTCGACTTTTATTATAATCCAACATTGGAAACAACTTGAGCTTACATAGCACAATGGTTTTGATGACATCTTGAATATTGTTGGACTTTTATTCTGACCTAATAATGTATTAATTTTTGGTGTTTGTGGTGGTAACTTACTAATTAAATATTTGAAAATCTTTTAGAGATATCTGCTCAAATAATTTGCTTAATCATCATTCTTCTCCCAAAAGACCTACTCCTTGTTATCAGAAGATGCCCAAATAAGGCATGGAAGTCCGATAAATGAACAAGTTATTTGACAATTGGTAAAATCGGTTAAATAGACAATCGGTTATTTGATCGCAATCAGTCAATCGATCAATTGGTCGGACTTTTAAATAAATAATTGGACAATCAAACACGTCCAACAAATTAACACTATTTGTCAGTAACTCTAAATTTTGCCAATTAATTTTACTAGTTGTTGTACTGAACTGAAGATGATTGCAGAGGTAGTAATTAAACTTTAGGCAACTCAGTCTTTGACATTACTTTATATGGTAATATGGACACATGCACCAATTCTTGGTGCATTGTCTTCAATCATTTCACCTCTCTCTATCCTCATTTAGTATAGGGGAAGATGATATTCTTATTGCACTTTATATCAAAAGCTTACTCCAATCTCTTGATTAAACTCGAAAAAGTAAATCTCCTTATTGTTGGGTGTGACTCAACTTCTCTATATAATCAGAGGCCGAAGTGGACTTTTAATATAGATGATATAGACTAGGAATATCAGCTTCCGATTATATGCACTTCTTCGAAATTTAGTGTAAATGCATTCATTCTTTATTCCTGAATGCCATTAAGTAATATCAAGCATGCTAACTTCCATTACAGGCATTATTGACCCACAGTAGGACGACAACCCATAGCCACAGTACAAGATTACAGAACAAGATTAACAATCACAAGCACCTGCGAACCGTTTAAAGTCTCTAAACACGGAAATAAGGCAGGCAACCCGCATAGAGCTAGAGAAGATCCGATTAGGACTTCCTCTATGGAGTCCACTTGGGCAGGGCTGGGCTGAAATGGGCAGAGACAACACACGAGTCCAGCAAGTCCACTACAGGGGTGGCAGTGACACACCTTGGGGCCTTGTACTGGTTAATGGACGCCCCCCTTGAGATGGCATAGTCCATGACCTCTTCAAATGTCCCGGACCTCACAATCCGGATCTCCAGTGGTCCGATAGACTTGTCCGACACCCGGCACTGCCGGTAGACCGAGTTCATGCACTCCTCCATGGCCAGGCAGCATTGGTTTAGCAGTTCCGGACCCGGTGCCTTAGACGGGTCCTTCTCCAACAGCTCCCAATAGATCACATAGTGGCCAGGGATGGCCTTGGTGTCCGCATAGCTTGTGTACTCCACCACCTGAGCCTCGCACCCCTCCCGGACCAGAAGCTCATAGGCGGCCTCCACCGCCCGCTGCAGCTCGGCCTCGTCGGTCTTGTCGGAGTCGATGGAGAGGAGGACGTTCTTGCGGCGGACAAACTTGAACTCCGGGGCGTTGTTGTGGAACCTAATTACCCGTAGAATGTCGCCAACCCGATACCGGTTGAGGCCCGAGTAAGTGGTGACGGCGATCTCGTACTCGCGGCCGACCTCGACGGTGGCGAGGTCGACGAGGCGGCCGGACCTGATGGCCTCGTCCGAGGAGGGGCCGAGGGGGATGAACTCGAAGTACCCCATGTTGGGCATGATGGTGTAGGTCACGTCGGAGGGCTTACACATGGGCCGGAGGTTGAGCCCAAAGTAGCACTCGGACGAGGCGTACATGGTGCATGCCATGGGGAGCCCACCGCTGTAGAACTCAAGGGTGGGGATGTACTGGGCCATGGCCCCGGTCACGATCACGTCCAGGTACTTGGTGTTGGGCCAGATCCGGGTCACAATCCCCTGCCAGTTCCCGCTCGAGCACTCGTCCGAGATGAACTGGGCCAGCTCGGCGTCGGGTTTGAGGAGCATGGAGATGGCCTCCCGGAGGGTCGGGTCTGCGACGGCGGAGGAGAGGGTGCCGGTGGCGATGTCCTGGGCCAGCTGAACCCAGTGGAGCTGGAGGAAGCGGAAGGCGCGGAGGAGGCCGGAGGCGAAGACTGCGCCAACGCGGAAGACGGAGAGGTGGTGGAGGAGGCCGCAGAGCATCTGGATGTACATGCTCTGGAAGGAGTCGGTGCAGAGGATGGCCTCGTCGGGGCTGGTGTAGTCGTTGTACGGGTCGTACGGCCGGTTCTTGAAGTTCTCGCTCTTGTAGTAGCTGGTCAGCACCGGCCTCGCCGGCAGCCCCCCGGGCGTCTTCGTCTCGGACTTAATGAAGAGGAAGTAGAGCCCCTTCCCCTTGTCCAGCCCCGGCACGTACCTGCATGCATGATCATCACCGTTCAATAATTCTGATCATAAACCATGTTAATAATCAGATGATTATGCAATTAATATACTAAGACATGATGAAATAATATGAAAATTTTCACATAATCATATACCATCTAATAAGTAACAATATGAGCACCATTTTACGTGAAGCGAGCTTATGTCGGAATTGACATCAAAACCGTCCAAGTGTGATTTGAATAATTCCGATCATGTATGAGAACATTTCTTCAACAACATTAATTAATAACTACCCATGTAAAGAATTAACGTTAATATTACATTAACAACCGGTATAAATAGTCGATGCCAGAATAATTAAGCTGCCATGTTAATTTGGAAAGCCAAAACTATATATGTTATCAACGTTGGGTTCTTGCAGTATAAGAGATCGAAAGTTACAATCTTTGCATGATCAAATGACTATGACCAGAAATAAAATAAAGTTTATCAAGTGATAAGAATAGTTCATGATGGTGCAATATGACTAGCCAGCTAAAGGCATGTAGTGCAAGAATGTACAAAGATGAAATCTAAAGAATTTTGGTACTGACAGGTTCATGACGGGCATGAGGAGGCTGTAAATAAGCTGGCGGCGGTTGAAGTCCTCCTGGATGGTGGGGATGAGCTTGCGCTCCCCGGCCGACGTGCCGGAGCTGGTGAGAAACTCCGATATCTGGTGGGACGACAGGATGGGCGACCGGTCTCCATTAGCAATCCGATGGATCTCCGGCTGGAGGTCCTCGTAGGTCACCACAGGCACCCGGGCCTTGAATGTCTCCCGATCAGTGGCGCCATTCAGCCCGAAGCTCCGGAGGTACTCCGTCTCGCCATTTCGCTGCAAAATCTCCTCCAAAACCAGATCCTGCACCGCGTCGACGTTCTGGGTCATTTTCTCGATGAACTGCAGCACCTCCGCGTTCTTGGCTGACTGCTCTTCTACCGCCATTTTTGAGCTTAGAGTGCTTTAGAAGAATACAGGCTGAGTGGTATGCTGTTGGAGCAGGGGGCGTTATTTATAAGTGACGCTGGCCAATATCTCTCGGGAATTACGGCGGGAGTGGTGCTAAAAAAAAACAACGCACGTCAAAAACCCACTTTATCATTTTCGGCTTGATGTGTTGGGCCTACGTTTTTTGAGAAAAGTGCAATTTAGTCATTTAAGGGTTTGAAAATGATGACCCTTGATGTGTAGGGCGTACTTGTTTTCGAAAAGTCAATTATTTGAAAATGATGAGTGGGCCTTTCACGTTCGTCTAATAAAAACTTTATTTGTACGTAGGAATTGTGGGCAAATCTCTAGGGAATTACGCCTGGCGAGTATGTTGGATTCCGTCTGACGGCATGCAATTTATGGTTTTCAGTGAAGTTGACAAAGGTTCTCCGCATAGCGGGACAATCTGTCCACATAACCAAACAATTTGACTTTCTCAAAAATCAGTTTTAGTTCGTTCCAATTGGTTAGGTTGCACGTGCATTTGTGTGTAGTTGGAGATTTGAGCACGAACGTGCGGGTGAGGTAGCTCAAAACCCGCATGCCCTGTCTTAGGATGATTAAAATTAGGTAGGTCAAAACCCTTAAGTGTGAAGCTGCTATAAACCCTACAGGCATAGGTTGAACATCTATCCCAAGTAAGAGTTACACCAGTACCTGCCGGAAAGTATGTATCATGCAATTCCATGCTAATTGATAATTAAGGAATTATTAGTACCCAGTATCCTGCCAGTCATATAATGCATATCCGTACTACAAAGTATAAACCCTAATATTGATCACTATCAAGCATGACTATGAACAATGAAATAAGCCATGAATACATTAGCCATGTATATATACCTAGATGGCATACGTTGAATATTTATCCCTCGTGGAATTATATGTAAGTCCATGCTAATAGATTTTATTTTTTTAATATAACAAGGGGTGTTTGGGTCCTTAGGTTGCCTATGAGAGCCTTGTATCATGTTGCCAATCACATTATGCACATAAAAGACCTATTCGATTCCGAGTGGGTGACCAAACGAGTAGGGTTTGAACTTAGGACCTCAGCTTCTTGTTGATGCGTGTGTCCTGATCCCCTGGACATTGCTATTAGGTACCTAATGAATTAGTGATACCCCATAGCCCTGTCAGTCATGATGCATATACGTACCAAATACCCTACTATTGGTTACTCTCTAGTAGGACTGTCAACGGATACCCATTTACCTAGTTCACCCGGCCACCCAATGCAAATTTTGTATATGGGTAATTTATAATTAAATAAATTATAAAGCATGCACATAAAATTACTTGCTTGTTTATTAACCAAGTAGGGAATGGGTACCCCCTCTTCCATACTCATTATTCATTACTCGATTCATTTAATATACCTAATCATCCGTTTATCCATTTTATTCTCATTGACCTAACCCTATTGTTAGTGGCAATTATATCTCTATGCCAAAGTCATAAACTTTATTGAAAAGAAATCAAAATTGTAAGAGAATAAAATCCTAGGCTTGGCAGATATACTTGGGATGAAGACATAGCAAAAGAGGTTGTTGAAACAGCTAAAGCAATATTCATGGGTGAATTTTGTGAACATAGAGTAAAATTTGGTTGTAAAGCTGTATTGTATCATAATTTATATTTGTTGTTTGTCATTTATCAGGACAAGATTTGTCTGTTATTGACTTGATAAATGTGTAACAATTTGCTCACATAGTAATTAATGGACCTTGCTAATAGAATACCAGAAAAAATTCTATGAATATCTTATTGCATCAATGAACGACATTGCTCGAAATTTGGCTTCTCCAATTAGTGAAGTTATTGGTGTTGGTTTGATATCTCATATTGAAATTCTTGAAAATGTTGTTAAGTGCCCTTTTCATATCACAAATTTTATTCTTTTTATTTACTTCTTTTGATAAAGGTTTATGAAGAATCATCAATTTTGAACTATGTAATTTGTTCTTAATTAATGTTATTGGTTTCTATGAGTGATAGGTAACGAGTTAGTTATAGTTAATGATTAGGGAAATGGTTAACAAGTAGAGAGTGAGTAAAATTTTAAAGAAGTGAATATGGATGCAAGTAAAGCCTTACTCAACCCATACCCTACCCTTGGATAGCCGTACTCTCAAAATATGATCATGAACAATGAAATGAGCCATTAATACATAAGCCCATGTAAGAATACCTTCTCTTCATGCATATATAAAGCATAAATGCGTAGTAATCATCCACTGCTTAATTTCACAAAGTAGTTTGATAACTCTTCATATGGGCCATGAGGGGCATCCAAGACATTCCCATTATTCATAATAAGGTTTGCTGGGCATCATACAAGCTTTGCATGATACAACATAGGTTTCAGACATTGCACGATTGAGTCTAGTTTTAATATCCTTGCTTATTAATTAGGTGCATGCATGCAACACACATATCTGCCATTCTTGGTAGGTATCAGCCAACAAACAATCATAATAAGGGTCATGGATACCTTCATCGATATATATGAACATCTGGACCCAACCCTAATAGCATGTACAGCTTTGAATAAAACCTAGCTTTGACTGAAAAGATCTCCATGAAAGCTTAGAAGACAAATCACAGTGCAGGTTTCTCAGCTGTCAAAGAGATTGCTCGTCGCTGACTAAAGCTGAAAGGAGTGCGCCACAAGTATTCGCTTCTCCTCTAAGGCCGAGAGCCGTTCAAGTAAGACCCGCTTCCCCTTGCATGCATGGATTTGACTCTCGTTCATAAACTAAACAATTTGCTTGAGTGGACATGAATTTGATCCCTAAGTTCCCGAGATATCTAGAACCCGCTGTCTCTCCATGGCTGCCCTCTGGATCAAAACGTGAGTCCCTTTGACTTTAGGGTTTCATGTTGAAGAATCAAATATACTCCATTTCTGTAGTATGGAGACGTTTTTTGCTAGGTAAGACTGGGCCTCGGCCCCTACAAGATAAGGAATAAGTACATGTTAAACATCACGGGCAAGCTCCCCCAGACCACAGCCTTAATATGGGTTACGGCTAACCTCTCCTCATTAGAGGGCTTTGGCTACTTGAAGAGCCCAGCTGTAGCTGTCTTCTATTCTTTTGATGATGAACATCGGTTTTACCGGATAAATACATGGGAATGGAGGACAGCAAGGCACTTACTGGATTTTAGTTCACTCATCATTTCTCATGTGAATGGTTAACGTATATCTAAACTGATATGGGTACATAAGAAGCTTCAGCCGTCGGATGATAGTCTGGACAGGACCCATATCAAAATCCTTTCATATTACAGTAGGGGCTAATTAGCCACCCATTTTGGTTTGTGCGTTAAACAATCACCATTGCAACGTCTGTAACGACAAGAAAGAGATGATGATATCACCATGTTCATGAACCGATCACAGGCAAGAAAGCTTGTGATGTGATTCTTCTCTTTTTGCCACTTTGGCACAAGCTGAACATGGACTTGGCCGCAAACCTGACTGGCATGGCCCTCTCCCAACTGCCACCACAAGCCCATTCGCCGAGTCTTTTGCTTCTCCTATTTGATCAAAACTCTTGACCCAGACGCGAGATGTGGGCGGACACTGGGAGACCACGAGGAGATTTTCTCCATTACTTATGCCCATGGTTTCTTTTCGCTTGCATTGTGCGGTGGAGGACGGAAAGAGGAATTGGAAAGAAGAAAAGGTGGCGAAAGTGAGAGGTGGGACGGGAGGAGGCAAAAAAGTAAAAGGGTGGCTTCCTAACAGAATTTTTACTGAAGAAAAAACAAGGGGAAAATGTTAGCGAGAAAGAAAATGAAGCTTCATTGAAATGTACATTGAGCTGTCTCTTTGGACCGGGAGAAGAGAATGAAGTCACATCTGCCACTTATTTTTCCACGCGTGAAGTCGAGTCTGTTGGGCTTTGTTTTGTATTAAAACATAAGGTGGCCCAACTATCTCAATTGACACTGTTTTGGGCTTTTATAAAGCATGCTGGGTAATGGGCCTGAGTCAGAATACCCATTAAGCTGTGGTTTTAAGTGGCAAATCTGAACCATTGGATGACCTATGGATGGACGGTCAGGATTCTAGGGTTCTTAACAGTAGTATCCTGGTTTAGTTATAAATACACCATTAGCCATCCTAATTCGATGCCTTAAGCGAGATTACTCTCAGCCAAGTTCTAAACCAGAAATACTATTGTGATTCTGAAGAAGATTAGTTGATTCTGAAGTGGATTAGCTGAAGATCAAGCTTACTTACAAAGAGGTTATCAATTACAATGGCTACAGGTACGCCTAATCCCTATATTAAAGTCTATCAATTGGTATCAGAGCCGTCGTTTGTTTTAAATTGCATGATTTAATCGCCGGACAGAAAATTTTTAAACTTTATGTTTACTACAGTAAAATTTTTCTGTCCTGATGTAATTTTTATTTACTGTTCATCGGCGGCTGCCGGACTGCATGCCGGAGCAGCCGCGCGGGCCAGAACCGCCGCCGTCAGGCGTTGGGTTCTGGCCGTGCCGCCGCTGCACCAACTGTTCGTTTTCGATCGCACAGTCTCGTGGCGACATAGGTCTCCGGCCGCCGTAGGTCTCCGGCCGTCGCTCCTACTTTCGGTCCTGCCTGGCGCTGGCCACCGCCGCCTCCTCACCATGTCTGGGCGTTGGCCGGCGCCGCCGCTGCGTTTAGAACTTTTTCCGGTAATTTTTTTTACTGTTTCGTTTTAGATCCGCCGCCGCCAGCCGTTGGCGTCTGACTTAGGGGCCGGATCTGGAACCTCCGCCGTCGGGAGGAACTTTTTCCGGCCCCCCTGAGCCGCCGTCGGGAGTCGATTACAGTCGCCAGGAATTTTGTTTCCACTGTGCGTTTTTCCGATCTGCACCTTACAGGCCGCCGCGCTCCTTTTTCTGGCCGGATCTGGCATCGCCATCGTCGGACGGAAATTTTTTTCCGGTCTTCGGTCTTGATGGCGGGCTCCGACGGTCGACGGCGGGGGGGGGCGTCTTTCCCAGCCTGTCTGAGACCTCTCGCCCGTGGCGAGAGGTTGAAGACAACCCGCACTGGCGTGGGTCTATTCTGACCCGCGCCCGGTGGGTTTTCACTGACCCGCGTCGCGGGTCAGCCGTGGTGCGGGTCAGTTGCTGACCCGGCCCAAACCGGGTCTCCAGACCCGGTTTGGTCTATTCCGGGTGTTAAAAAAAAAATCTCTTTTATTTTGTGGAATTTTTTTTTCTTTATAAAGTTGTGATTGCATGTATGTTATGGATGTGTTATTTAATTATCATAATTGAGGCTTTATTAATGTTATGGGCCGGTCAGGGGATAATATTGCAATCGTATGTTTATCAATTTTATTTTGTTTAAAATTGTTGAGCGCACCACTTATGTAATTTTAAGAGAGAGAGTGTACATTATATTTATTGTAAGCGACACCAGCATTCAAGGACCACGTCTGGAGGCGGATGTAGTCATGGAGTATTAATGTATATTTTTTCTATTTCAGGGGCTTATAGCTTCCACCTTGTACATTTTTTTTTATAAGGACTGTATAAGGACTTTGGACTATATTTTTATTTGTGGTGTGTGGTGATGGACCCCCTGGCCGAGTCCCAAAAGCCTGATGACAAAATTGACATTCATGCCCCTGTCAATTTTGTATGAATATTTTTATGCTTGCTTGATAATTAATTGCATTCATTTTGTTATTTGAAATGGTGAATAGCACAAATTCAGTTCCCACATCCGTTGCGATAATTTAGGAATGGCCAAAGCATCCTAAGTTATTTGTCAACGTGTGAATCATATAGAATGCTACCATGGGGTGCATAGATTCACATACATTAAAAAAAAATATTGTGCTATCATCAAATTCTGATTATGTGACAAAGATTGTCATCCGGCCCCAAAGGGAGGTGGTAGTTAGCGTTACATAATTAGGATAGGGTGGAGGGTTATATATTTTAACATTGGTAAATCCCTATGCCCAAAGGTGTGGGATTTTCCTGTCATGTTTTATGTATAACCCACTAGCCTTATCATGAGACAAAATTAACATTTGTTTCTATATAGCTTAGTAAATTTAATGCAGATTGCAACCTTTGCCCAAAGGGAGGTTTTCAATTTTACTACATGATTTTAGCATTGGCTATTTCATACTTATGTTCTTGTTTCTTGCCCTCTTTAATGTTTGCATGTATTTATTCTTTTATTGCAGCTTATCCGTCTTTTATTTCTGACCCTAATCAGCATCTTCCATTATTGTCTGGGGACAATTTTACGGATTGGAAGGAAAAAGTTCTTTTACTGTTAGGGTGCATGGACTTGGACTTGGCGTTTCGTATGGATGCACCCACCACTCCTACGGAAAAAAGTACGCCTAGTGAGGTGGCATCTTTTGAAAAGTGGGAGCGGTCTAACCGCTTAAGCATGATGCTCATGAGGTCTCACATAAATAAAAGCATTAGGGGATCCATCCCAGAATGCGCTACAGTCCAAGAACTTTTGAAAGCTATTGAAGCTCAATTCAAGAGTTCTGACAAAGCCTTGGCCAGCACCTTAATGTCCAAGTTGTCATCCATGAGGCTAACAGATGACAAAGGGGTGAGAGAGCATATCATGCAAATGCGTGATATTGCTAATCAGTTAAATAGCATGAAAATAAAGATTGATGATTCTTTTTTGGTCCACTTTATTTTGAACTCCCTGCTTGCACAATATGGGCCATTCAAGATCTCTTATAACACACATAACACTCAGTGGTCAGTCAATGACCTTCTGAGTATGTGTGTGCAGGAAGAGGGGAGACTTAAGCAAGAGAAGCTAGAGAGTGCCCATCTAGTTTCTCATAAAGGACAAAAGAAGGGTAATCATGGTGCTTCAAAGAAAAAAGTTGGTAAAGGTGTACCAATGAAGTCTACTGGTGTCACCAAGGAAACCAAATGCTTTTTCTGCAAGAAGAAAGGACACATGAAGAAAGATTGCCCTAAGTATCAGAAGTGGCTTGCCAAGAAAGGAGGTAATTTCATGTCTTTTGTGTGTTATGAATCTAACTATGTTAATTCTCATCATAATAACACATGGTAGATTGACTCTGGTTCTACAATCCATGTTTCCACTGTCATGCAGGGGTTTCTCAATCTAAGGAAACCAAATAATGGGGAGCACAACATCTATTCTGGCAATAAGATGTGTTCTAAGGTTGAAGGTGTGGGGACATATAGACTTGTTCTCTATACAGGATACACCTTAGATTTAGAGAGAGCTTTCTATATTCCAAGTTTTTCTAAAAACTTAGTTTCTGTATCAAGACTAGTGCCTCATGGCTTTAATTTTCAGTTTATGAATTCTTCATTTCTGATTATTAAAGATTCAGTCACCATTGGTTCTGGTTCTTTGATTGATGGCTTATATTGTCTCTCTCTGCATGTTTCCTTTGAACAATCTATGATGTCTGTGGAAGGAAGTGTTATTAAAAAGAACTCCTCTATGTTATGGCACAGGCGGTTGGGGCATATCTCCATTGACCGCTTAAAAAGATTAGTAAGAGAAGGAGTTTTAAAAACTCTTGATTTTACTGATCTAGAGACATGTATAGACTGCATCAAGGGAAAGCAGACTAACAAGTCTTCTAAGGGTGCTAAGAGGCATGATGAGAAATTAGGCACCATACACACTTATATCTGTGGACCGTTTAGTACTCCCTGTCTGAATGGTCAAAGGTATTTCATTACCTTTATAGATGATCATACTCGATACATGTATCTTTATCTCTTAACTGAAAAGTCTGAAGCATTTGATGCTTTCAAGACTTATAAGGCAGAGGTAGAGAAACAATCTGGATTAAGTATCAAAATTGTTAGATCAGACAGAGGAGGGGAATACTATGGCAGGTACACAGAGAGTGGACAAAAACCTGGACCATTTGCACAGTTCCTGAAGGAAAATGGTATTGTTGCACAATACACAGTACCGGGCACACCACAACAAAATGGTGTTGCTGAAAGGAGGAACCACACTTTGATGGATATGGTGAGGAGTATGATCAGTAACTCCTCTCTTCCTCTCAATATGTGGAGTGAAGCTTTAAAGACAGTCGTGTACATTTTAAATCGAGTTCCATCTAAAGCCGTTCCTAAAACACCCTTTGAGTTATGGAATGGATGGAAACCTAGTTTAGATCATGTACACATACGAAATTGTCCAGTTGAGGTTAGGGTGTACAATCCACTTGAGAAGAAGCTTGACCCTAAGACTGTCAGTGGATTTTTCATTGGCTATGCAGAAAGGTCTAAGGGTTATAGGTTTTATTGTCCATCTCACACCCCTACAGTAGTCGAAGCACAGAATGCACGTTTTCTTGAGCAAGGAAACTTCAGTGGGAGTATTTCCCCCAAACACATTGTGTTTGAGGAAATACGGGTTCCAGTTGTTATACCCACATCCGGTGGAGGAACATATGCTGCATCACCAATGGTGATTCCAGAGCAGCCTCTCCTTCCTTCACCATCCCCTCAGGAACAAGTTGCTGAAGTTCCTATTGCACAGGCACCTCTGCCTGTTGCTGACATAGGACTTCGAAGGTCCTCAAGAGTAAGGAAACCTGCACTCCCTTCTGACTATGTTGTATACCTCCAGGAGTCTGACGAGAATGTTGGACTCATTCATGATCCTATTATATATTCACAGGCCATGTCTGGAGATAACTCTAGTAAATGGTATGATGTCATGCAGGATGAGATGAAATCTATGGCTGATAATCAAGTCTGGGATCTCGTAGAGTTACCGCAGGGTGCCAGGACTCTTGGTTGCAAATGGGTTTATAAGACCAAATTAGATCCATCTGGTAACATTAGCAGATATAAGGCCCGACTTGTAGCCAAAGGTTTTCTTCAAAAAGATAGTGTTGACTATAATGAAACCTTCTCTCCAGTTTCAACGAAGGATTCATTAAGAGTTATTTTAGCCCTTGTAGCTCATTTTGACTTAGAGTTACATCAAATGGATGTCAAGACGGCATTCTTGAATGGGGATCTTGAGGAGGAGGTGTATATGATTCAGCCTGAAGGATTCACCTCAGATAAAGGAAGTCATCTGGTTTGTAGACTCAAGAAGTCAATATACGGACTGAAACAAGCCTCCCGACAGTGGTATTTGAAGTTCAACGATGTTATTACTTCATTTGGTTTTAAGGAGAACATTGTTGATCAATGCATATACCTTAAGGTTAGTGGGAGTCGCTACACGTTTCTGCTCTTGTATGTTGATGACATTCTACTTGCAAGCAGTGACTTAGGGATGTTGCACCAGACTAAGCAGTTTCTTTCTCAGAACTTTGACATGAAAGATTTAGGAGAGGCATCCTGTGTCATAGGGATTGAGATCTATCGCGATAGATCCAGAAGGATCCTTGGGTTGTCTCAACAGGCCTATATCAATAAAGTTCTGAAACGGTTTAACATGGAAAACTGCTCCCCTAGTGCAGCTCCTATTGTGAAGGGTGACAAATTTGGCTTGTTCCAGTGTCCAAAGAATTCTTTGGAGTTGGACAACATGAAGGACATTCCTTATGCATCAGCAGTTGGTAGTATGATGTACTTGGAGGTATGTACAAGACCTGATATTGCTTTTGCTATGGGAATGCTGGGTCGATACCAGAAAAATCCAGGGATGGATCATTGGAGAGCTGCAAAGAAGGTTATGAGGTATCTGCAAGGAACGAAGGATTACATGCTTACATACAGACATTCTGATCATTTGGAGTTGGTTGGATATACGGTCTGCAGACTTTGCTGGTTGTGTTGACTCGAAAAAGTCGACATCGGGTTATATTTTCCTTTTGGCAGGCGGTGCTGTCTCTTGGAAAAGTATTAAGCAAACCCTTACAGCGTCGTCGACTATGGAGGCAGAGTTTGTTGCTTGTTATGAGGGCACGTCACATGCTACTTGGCTGATGAACTTTGTCACAGGACTTACTATTATGGATTTCATATCTAGGCCGTTAAAGATGTTCTGTGATAATAGTCTTCTTTGTGTTTTCACGAAGAACAACAAGAGTGGTAGTCGAAGTAAGCACATCGACATCAAGTATCTTGTTGTTCGGGATCGTGTTAAAGAAGGGACAGTTGTTATTGAGCATATTGGTACTGAGCTTATGGTTGCTGATCCCATGACTAAGGGCTTACCCCCTTCTCTGTTTAAGAGTCATGTGGATCGTATGGGTCTTTTTAGCTCATTGTGCATTTGATTTTGCTTATGTACTTCTGGACTTTACTCATTTATCATAGCAGTTATAGTTAATTTTCTCGTTGTGTCTCATTTTTTAGTGCACTTAAGTATGAGACAATATTTGCAAAATGAGTGGGAGCATGCCTTCACTCATAAATATATTTTGCCACATATAGCACTCAAACAGAATGAATTAGTTGCATCATGATACATGGAAGGGAATGTTCTCCTTTGAGGACATAACCGCCTTGATTCATGCGATTATGACATTTTGTAAGAGTATAAAGATACCACATACAGTTCGAAGGGTATTGTTTTTTCAAACATTGTATGCGCATACGAAAGTCATTTTAAAGTTTCCCATTACCCACTTGGTTATTTTTTCACTCAAATATTTTTTCTCAAATCTAGTTTAATTGAGCCAAGCGGGAGATTTTATTCTTTCTATGGCTCAATTGAGAAGTTGTGCCAAGTGGGAGAATGTTGGGTTTTGTTTTGTATTAAAACATAAGGTGGCCCAACTATCTTAATTGACACTGTTTTGGGCTTTTATAAAACTGTCTGGGTAATGGGCCTGAGTCAGAATACCCATTAAGCTGTAGTTTTAAGTGGCAAATCTGAACCATTGGATGACCTATGGATGGACGGTCAGGATTCTAGGGTTCTTAACAGTGGTGTCCTGGTTTAGTTATAAATACACCATTAGCCATCCTAATTCGGTGCCTTAAGCGAGATTACTCTCAGCCAAGTTCTAAACCAAAAATACTATTGTGATTCTGAAGAAGATTAGTTGATTCTGAAGTGGATTAGCTGAAGATCAAGCTTACTTACAAAGAGGTTATCAATTACAATGGCTACAGGTATGCCTAATCCCTATATTAAAGTCTATCAGAGTCTTCAACTTGCTGGTGAGTATCTTAAATATCTCTGAGAAAGAGTGGGAGGTACACATGAGTTTCTTGGTCACATTTGTTTGTATGTATTAAGGAGCAGCATCAAGTACTGATCCATGAAAGCAGATGAGGTTACAGTAGGAGCAATACGTATTTGCCATCAGTTTGTTTTGCTTTGTGCATTTTGTCGACGAAAAGACTAAGTGGAGAAAGAGATGTTTGGGGAGGAGAGGGGGGGACAGACATGATCCCACCCACCCAAGAGCCATTCTCTGAAGGTATATCGTCAAGTTCTAATCATGGAAGAGAAAAAGCGCAAAACATGTTCCAACATGACAAGAACCACGAGGACCACGGAGAACTGTGAACTTCCCCCACATGTGTACACGTTATCCTCTGATGGGAACCTTCTCTCAACAAGAACGTCCATGTCCATTAAACAAGCTTCATATTACTGTAAACTTAATTAAATTCAGATAATTAAGTTAAGAGAATAAATTATACCTTATCTTTAATTTTGTTTTGAGAATTATGTGGATATAAAGTTACTAGACGGAAGTGATTGTAACTTGCAAGCAATGACTGGTTCCTCGACCAATGAACAAGTTACACGTTTCCTGTAGCAGATTAATATAGCTGAATTTTATCTACCTAATGCATTAAGCTAATGATAAAATGACTTTTAATGATTAATTAAACTAAGTCGTTTACTACGTCTCTCATGGAAGGGATCTTTGCGTGGTCATGTATACATCATGTATTGCTTCTGTGGTTAATTGGATGTGCCGGATAAATTCAAACACTTTGAAAATCGAAGAACAATCTTATCTAACTTGATTTTTATTCGGTACTTCTTCTTCAACCTTGAATTCCTTACGACAGAATTCAAAAGCAAATCCTTGTATGCCGATATTGGATGATATTAATCAGATTAGGAAGAATCTTAGGTTAAGGCTCTTTTCATCGACAAGGAAGGTGGTCAGCAAAAGCGAGAAGAATTGTGGATTGGGTTATCTTGAAAAGGTAAAATGAGGACGAGGTACAGGTTAAATTCCAGTACTAATCAATGGATCTTATCTCCATGGCAGTCAGACAGCAGCAATGTCTTGTTACATTCATGTCTGGCTAAATTCAACTGGCAGAGAAGGAAGATCTGCTGGTCTTCGAATGAGATTCCCCCCATTAAACACTCGCTCTTGTTTATATCATGCATTTCTAGAAGAGAATGAATAGACCACAAATAATTTAATTCAACTGGTTACTGGTTTAGTATTTGGATTTACATAGATCTGGTAGTTGGGCCGTTTCTGTATTCCGTAGATGATACTAACTTATTTAAGTCTGTTAATGCAATACTATTTTGATAGATTGGAATACAAAAAACAAAGTACTAACTCGCATAAAAAGTGTTAATGAATTGGGATTAAGATTTAGAAGTTGGAACATTATTGAAGTTCAAGGGTGGTGCGTGTAACGGATGGTGCCAATCATTGAGCAGCCAAGGCATGGATAATATGCTTAATTGCATAAATAAAAGTTCCATGCGTATGCAGTTACATTACTTGTCCCAGTACCCCACTGACTGTTATAAGGTCTACCATTACACAGTCTCTTCCCCACCCCCATCAAAATCTAATAAAATTTGATAATAATATATTATAAAAAAAAAGTTAATATGAACGGGTTTACGAATTTATGAGTGGTGGCATCGCCAGCCATTTAATTGAGATCAAGTGGTGCATGTTAGACAAGTTCCGTTAGATTAAAATCACATAGTCCACAATGCCATAGAACATATTATAATAAAATTAAAAAGTTAGCGTGTACATTTTGTTGCCTGTACATAGGGTACATTGAAAAGCATTAGAGTAGAATAATTAAAAATATAATTTAATAATTTAATAAATATATTAAAAATAGAGAATAATTGAAAAGTACCCGGGCACTTTTCAGCCTGCAACATAGGGGGCAGTAGGGTTTTTTAGCCCCCTGCAAACTTGGCCAATCTCATCGGGAATTACGGCGGTGAGTATGTCCTTAGGCGACAGGTTCCCAGGCCAGGAGTCTTGTCCTTACGCATGTCTCAAAAATCCGTTTTGGTCGTTGAAATTAGTTAGGTTGCACGTGCATTTGTGTGTAGTTGGAGATTTGACCACGAACGTGCGGGTGAGGTAGGTCACGAATCGTTGGATACAAATCTAACAGTAGAGCCCAAGGTAGATTAACAGTAGGCATCACTTATGTTCCTTAGGTAATGTCTGATCCAACGGCCGATGATGCTCAGGCTCATATTGCTCGTCCGCGAAGGTTAAGGTCAGCAAAAGCGAGCTAGCTTTGTTGGACCCAAAAGCCATTTTCAGTTTGTATGTTACTCCTTTGCAGCTCTGAAATCTGGTTTGTCCATAAGTGGAACTCACCAGATCTAACTCGTTTCTAGCCAATCCCCTCATACCTCTTGGCCGCGGAATGATGACAAAAACTGCTTCTGGTCGCTGCCGCCGAGGTTTTTTTTTTTCTATTTTTATCCCTCATGAGCCCGTCCACGCCTGCTGCCTGGCCTGGACGCATGGATTCTTCTCCCACATTATAAGTCTGTTTGGATTAGTAAAAAAAATAAAATTAATTCAAGTAAAAAAAATAAAAGATTTTTAAATAATTTTTAATATTTGGTTATACAAATAATATTAAAAAAAATTGACAGTGACGATAGTAGTAGTAGCAGTGGTAGTAGTAGTAGTATTAATAACAATAGCGGTAGTGGTAGCAGTGATTGTAGTGGTAATTGTGGCAGCGATGGTAGCGATTGTGACATTAGTGGTGGTGATGGTGACTACAATGGTGGTGGTAGTGACATTAGTGGTGATGGCTTTAGTGGCAACTATGATATTAGTGGCAGCAGCGGCAGTGGCAGTGATGGCGGCAGCAAAAGTGGTTGTAGAGATAGTGGTGGTGGTGGCATGTAAAGTCCCTGATTTTTCTACAATTTTTTGGGATTTTTCTGTTATTTTTCTAGTCATTTTCGGAAGGAAAATATGACGTTTCAACGTATATGTATTTGTATATTTTTTCTGTATTTATACTCGTAGAGTCGGGTGTGGGGCTTAGTTGCGGGCCACGGGCCTCGCTGCGCGCTTACGACGCGAATTTTGGAGGTTCAACGCGTAACAAGTGAGTTAACGCGCGTTGGGGATGCGTTTGGAAAAGAAAAAAAGAAAAAAAAATGGATCGGGGTCGCCCGATCCAGAACCTCCTGGAGGAGGAACAGTGCGACTGCCCCCCTGATCTGTTTTCTGTCCCCGCCGGCAGGCTACAGGACGCCGGCACAGGCTTCGCCCCGGCAATGCCACGCCGAGGGGCCACTGCCCCGGCCGCGCCGCCTTCTCCCGGTTTGCCATCTCTCCCCACTGTCTCTTTTGTTTCCGCCGTCGCTGTGGGCCGGCGAGGGCCGGCCGGCCGCCCACGGCTCCGCCATGGGCCGGCGACAGCGGGAGGACACTCATCCCGGCCCCAGACGGCCTCTGCTCCGTCATCCCGCTCCGTTTTCCCCATCTACCTCTGTTTTCCTCCCCCTCTGTATCGTGCCGTTCTGTCGCCGCCATAGGCTGGCCACGGTTCCGCCCTAGGCCGGCGACGGTGGGAGGCCATCCCTCCCGGCCCGATGGGCCTCTGTTCCACCGCCCCATCCTCATCCCCTTTCTGCCCTATTTTTCGCCGACGCACTATTTTGGGTAAACAGTGGCCGCCAGCGGTGATTTGTGGCCGACACGACCTCTCTCCAGCCTCGCCTTGCTTAGGCGAAGGCAATGGACTACACCTCCATGCCCGCTTCCGCCTCCGCCCTCCCTCTTTTCTCCGGCCAGTACGTTTTATTGTACGATTTTCCGGTGGGTTATCGCTGTTACCGTTGGCTTGTGAGGGCAGCCCGGCTGCTGTTGGCTCCGCCCCGGCCTGGCGATGGCCCAGGGACGGCCCCACCCACATGGACCGATTCAGCCTCCGTCCCCATGGCCGCTCCGCCCTTATGGGTTTTCCCCGGTCAGCCCCTCTGTGTTTGGCTTTTGATGCCATCGACATTGGCCGGTAATGGCCGAATGGCCACCGAGGATTCCGCCTCAGTCTAGTAACGACTAGAGACGGTCCCACCTCGCACGGTTTGATTGCCTTTGACCTGTGCCTTTCCTTGTGGCCCGTAGCCGCAATTGGTTCCGCTCACCGGCATATTTGCCTGTTGACCCCTCTTGCCCATTTTACGCCGTCGGTACCGGATGGCCTCTGGCAAGAGTTTGTATGTCTTACTTTGACGGAAGGTGCACGAGTTCACCTGCACAGGCCTTGGCTAGTGACAGCCTCGTGGCCTTTGCTCGACCTTGAACCCTCCCCCTGCTCTTAGTCGTGCGAGATGCACAGCCGCCCGCACCATGGGTATTGGTTGTGGGTGGCGATCGGCGATGTCGCTGCTTTGTTTGGCCACCGCTAGGGCCTTAGCCCTGTTGGCTTTTGTAGGCCTTGGGTTGTCTCCGTTCAGCCCTCTCCCCCGCCCTTTTGGGTCGTGTGTGCATGTGGCCACGCGTGTACTTCTGGGTTTAGGCGCCACATTTGTGCCGCCTGACCATCGGATGGCTTTGCCACCAAGTGGAGTAGACACATAGCCCTCCACCACCTCTCCTTTGTTCTCGAGCGTTGCACCACGCTCTCCGCCCTTATGTGGGCCCTTGTTGACATGAAATCATCGCCGTTGGGTGCTATCCATGGCCGATTTCGACGTCTTTGTGGCCGGCTGAGTACGTATTAGCCACCGGCCGATCTTCAGTGTACACCCTCGACATCTAGTCATATCGCCACTTATGTTGGCATGATATTTCTCCCGGCCGCCCTAGTGTGCCGCCATGGATCGCGGGTTTTACCGCATTGATTTCTGACACCCTGTTTGGCCGTGACTAGTTCCGGCGCATCCTAAAACCCTCGGGATAGTGGCTCTCTCATCCATGCAACGGTTTTGACCGCCAACTCCGCTGCCGCCGCTGCCACCGTCGTGTGCTCGCCATCGAACGTCATGATTACGAGGTAGGGGAGCTTTGAACTCGTAATTTCATGACGCATGCTTTGAATGAGTAGGAGCATGCTAGGATTGTATGATTCCATATGTTAAGTAACGATCCGATTGCATGATGTACGTGTAATCATGATTGTATGGTATGATTGATATGCATGAGATGTATGCACGTTTTATGGATGTGGATTAGGTATGCTCTAGCGATGACTAGCAAATATGTCAATATGCTACGTATGTGTTATGCATGTGCTAGTGATGGCTAGCGTGCATGTTTGAAGTATGCATGAATATGTGTGCATGTGCTAGTGATGACTAGCGTGTATGTTTGATGTATGCATGTGCAAGTAATGGCTAGCGTGCATGTTTGAAGTATGTTGATGTATGCATATGCTAGTGATGGCTAGCGTGCATGTTTGAAGTATGTTTGATGTATGAATGTGCTAGTGATGGCTAGCGTGCATGTTTGTAAGTTACGTATGTATGATCGTATGTATATGTCATACGTACGTGTGAGACATACGTATGTATGATGATTATTTGACTATGATATGGTTATGTGTAAGTGTTTGTGGGCAGAGGTATGGGCGATGGTCAGTAAGAGGTGACAGAGGCTTTGTCTGAATTTGGATACGGTTGTGTAAGCGTATGACAGAGGACAGAGGATATGAGTTTGACGGGCAGGGATTAGAATAGATCGGTTTGGGTTGGATTGTATGTTGGGCGTTTGTCAGGTAGTAAGAGTGTGCATAATAGTACAAGCATAACGTACAGATTATGAAGTGAAAAGTAAGTATAATAAGTGAGATATAAGTAAGAGGGCGACAACTGGGTTGGCTCTGAGGAGCGTTATTTGAGGATGTCAGTGTAAGATGTTTTGGCCATAAGATAGATGGCGAAGTATGTAAGACTGTAAGGGTTGGTTGTACGATGAGTTTTGTCCATGATGTGGACGGGTAAGTGAAGTTTGTTGCCCTGACGAACTTGGGTTTCGGATCGGGCTCAGCTTCAGTTTGACCATTCGAGGACTGTGAGTTTGTGTGGCATAATTGTACCGCATAATATACTTAATTCAAACTTGAATTATAAGCACAGCTAATGATAGCGTTGTGAGTTTGAGACCTGAGGGTTCGACGGATTAAGTTCCGTGTTTGAGCTAGCCACTAATGAGTCGGCCGAGCATTTATCATGTCTTGCCATGGTGTTTATCCTGCGGGATGTTGTCTGTGTGCTGTGTAGAGCACCAGACGTCTGATGCTCTGCTGAGAGCGACGTTGTTTCTGATTTGGTCTGCGTGTTGTATCAGCCCAGACGTTTGATGCTATGTTGAGAGCGATGTACGTTTCTGACTTTGTCTGTGTGCTGTAGGAAGCCCAGACGTCTGATGCTCTGTTGAGAGCGAAGTATGTTTTTGATTTGGTCTGTGTGCTATGAAGCCCAGATGTTTGATGCTCTGTTGAGAGCGTTGTATGATTCTGCCCAAGAGTGGCATTGTACGTTTCTGCCCAAGTGGCACTGTATGTTTTCTGCCCAAGAGTGGCACTGGCACTATAAGACCCATTATGGTGGGCAATTCTATGGCACTATAAGACCCATTATGGTGGGCAACTGTATGACCCCTTATGTGTAGGTGTTTATGTTTGCGCGCTCAGGTAAGTAGTATCATGGATCTACTCTTACCTGTTTGATCCAATGCCCCATGAGCATTGGTGTGCCTTACCTTTGGAAAAGTCCATGGCGTCTAGTCACTCCTCGGAGGTTAAGGTGTTGCCCAGTGGCATTCTTTTCCATTTCGACGCTGGAGCTTATTATTTGTAATGAGCTTCAGTGGTCGTTGATATGTGTACGATTATGAGTATGAGTACGACTGTATGAGTATGAGCATGACTGTAAGAGTATGAGTATGAGCACGACTGTAAGCGTATGAGTATGAGTACGACTGTAAGAGTGTGTGTATGAGCACGACTGTAAGAGTATGAGTACGATTATGTTTTTGAGTAAGACAATAAGTGTGATTTTGTGTAAGTTATACGAGTAAGGTCGTACAAGTATGCATGTGTTGTACGAGTATGCATACGGTGGTACGAGTAAGTTTGTAAGACCCTGAATAAGGGTGTTTGTGTAAGTTTAATCTGATGGTATGATTTTGGCGCGATGGTGCCTTTGGTATGATTTTGGCACGATGGTGCCTTTGGTATGATGTTGGCACGATAGTGCATTTGGTATGATTTTGGCACGATGGTGCATTTGGTATGACTTTGGCACGATGGTGCATTTGGTATGTTTGTATGAGTTTGAGCATGATATTGATATGCTTCTACTTCATGTTTGAGTTGCATGAATGCGTGTGTTTTTGAACTTATTGAGTTCACCATTTGGGGTTTCCCCTACTGGGTATTTTCCTACTGAGTATGAAAATACTCATTACCCTACTTTTTAGCCCCGTTGTACGGGAGACTTTGCAGGTTTGTGCGGAGAGCTCCTGGAGATGGATGCTCATTTCAGCGGTGGATTGATTCTTGTTGACTCAGGTATATGCTTCACTCACTGCGAGTTTATTTGTGCCATGATCCGATGTATTGGGTGAGACGAGACGTTAAGATGTTATTATTCTGGACTTGCATTTGGATTAGTCAGTGGACTGTTATGGGACTTGCACTTAGGGATGCCAGGGAGTGATTTGTATTTAAAGTCTATGATCATAGCAATTTATTCGTATGTGTGTTTTCGAGTAGCGCCTGATGATATTTGCTTTGGCCGTACGATGTTTAATTGTATGATGAAAACATTCAGATGGAAAATGGATGTTTACTGTTTTAAATTATAAACTGTTTTATCAGGTTTTGATTTCGTCATTTTTCCTCCAATTTACAGACATTATATTGCAAAAATTTTCTTTGAATTTTAAGGAAAATGAGTGAAAAATCTCAGGCGTTACAGGTGGCGGCGGCAAAGGTGGTGGCAGAGATGGTAGTGGTGGTGGTGGCAGAGATGGTAGTGGCGGTGGCGGTGGTCGTGATGGTGATGGTGATGGTGATGGTGGTGGTGGTGGTGGTGGCAGTGGCGATGGCAGTGGTAGTGGTGGAAGTATCAGTAAGACGTAAGTGTTCAATGCAATGATTTTCTCCCAAAATCCATTGGTTGATAGGTGAAAAATTTTTGGGCTAAATTTTCAATTATTTTTTCTTACTTTTCACTCTAGTTTCTTTTTCCCCGTTATACCAAACAATAGAAACTGGGAGATTTTAAGAAGATTCCTTTTCTTTCCCCTGCTTTCCACCAATCCAAACAGACCCTATATATTTTAATTTATAAATTTGCACACTTGACACATCTCTTGGAATGCTAATCTAATTTTAGGCATCTGAGCATCATTGGGTGGTGGCGTTTGACTTGTGTTTATCCTTGCTCCAGCCACAGTGGCATTTTTGTCACTTAAAAAGTAGACGTTGGCGCCTACTCGACAAATTCTGCGCGTCTCAAACATGTAATGAAGGGCATCTTCATCCTCCTCGTCCATTCACGGGGATTCGATTCTGTTTGCCGTCCACCCGGGTCGATCAGGCTTCAGTTCTCACCGTCAATGAGTTAGTCCGGACTCGTTTGAACGAGTTCCATCACGTACTATTTAGCTACGGCAGCCCGCAAGTGTTTAGTAAAATTTTAATACAAACGGAAACGGTGGAGGTTTAGCAAAAACATTAAAGTCATCAGAAATTCGAATCTATAAGTGTTTTGTTTCAAAAATTAGTAATGTTAACTCATAAAGTAATAAAACATGTTATGAGATTTTAAGATAAAATTTACTCCAATTATGTTCAATTTGTAATAAGAATATGCTACTTTGGTTGCAAATTGTGTGGAAGGAGTCTTCAAATGTGCTCCGCCCTCCGAACTGGGAGGAGATAGTGCCATTTCGCCGACTCCTTGAGGTAGCCTTTGGCGACTAGATTCGAGGTGTAACGGATATATATGGTCATCTTGAGCCACTATTAACTTGTAAAATTTATTTTTTATATTTTTTTCTTGCATTAATAGTTCTATTTGATTAAAAAAATTTATTTTATATTAATAACTTTATTTGGTACAATTTAAGTGGTTGGATACTTAAAAATTAAAGAGTATCATGAGCTTATTTTCCTTATCTTAGAAGTGGGTTTGACCATTCAATAATTTTTTTTAAAATATAACTATTAATACAAGATGGATAAGTATAATAATTTGTTCAACATTTTTTTTGTTAAGTGTTGTTTTACGTCTTGTACTATGTTATGTTGTAAGTTTGTACTCCATCTATCCTAAATTAATAACTTCATTTGGTAACAAACTTTGTTCTATATTAATAGCTTAATTTTGTTTAATATAAGTAGTTGGGTACTTAAAAAAAAGTGTCATAAGCTTATTCTCACCCTTAAATGGAGGTTTTACTATTTTATAAAAATTATTATTTTTCTAAAAATAATTGTTAATACAAGACAAAAAGAGTATATTTTTGGTAGAATCTTAGTAGTCTACAAAAGACATCAATATGTATTTAATTGAGTAAATTTATGAATAATAAAGATGTTATTTGCACTTGCATACTCAAATGAATTACAAATCAATGCACTTTTTTTTATGAAAATTAGGGTCTATTTGGATTACACTTTAAAGTAGAAAGAAAATATTTTTTTATTATAATCAATTTTTAGTAAGAAAAGTTAAAACTGTAAATATTTGGTTAGAGTTTATTTAGATGATTTTAAAGAGAAATTTTATTGTGGCTCACATTTATTTTGTGTGTGTAAAATAACAAAAATATCCTCCAATATAACTATGACACAAAAGATGGGGCGACAGCTCACTTCGAGGTGTATGGGTAAAGCTCCGTGGGTAGGATGCATCGCTCTGTTCGTTTCGTTGGGCTCAGATATGACACCGATAAACTGGACGTATGCTTAATTGCATAAATAAAAGTTCCATGCATATGCTGGTACATTACTTGTCCCAGTACCCCACTGACTGTTATAAGTTCTACCATCACAGAGTTTACTCTCCACCCCCATCAAAATCTAATAAAATTTGATAATAATATATTATAAAAAAAAGTTAATATGACCATGGGTTCACGACTTTATGGGTAGTGGCATCGTGAGCCATTTAATTAAGATCGAGTGGTGCATGTTCAACAAGGGTTGGCTCCC
Source organism: Saururus chinensis (assembly GCA_035235625.1). Taxonomy (NCBI): domain Eukaryota; kingdom Viridiplantae; phylum Streptophyta; class Magnoliopsida; order Piperales; family Saururaceae; genus Saururus; species Saururus chinensis. The sequence continues at coordinate 3,572,843 of CP141148.1, forward strand.
CTAGTGCAATACACATAGTTAGATTAAAATCCGATAGTCAAAGTTAGTACATATGTGTGCATTTTGTTGCATGTACAAAGGGCACATTGAAAAGCATTAGTAGAATAATTTAAAATATAATTTTATAAATTAATAAATATATTAAAAATGTAGAATAGTTGAGAAGTACCCGGCACTTTTCAGCTAGCATCTTGCAACATAGAGGGCAGTACGGGACTGAGCAACTGGGTATGGCGTGGCCGGGAAGATGCCGGCAGGCCGGGCCCAGTGCTGGCCCAAATGGAGCGATGACTTGGGTCTGGCCCACCTGTCGCCCGGAGGCCGGCATGTCCGACGACAATACCTCTCCTGGTTCGCGGTACGGTCCACCCCGCCCTACGCCAATCCTGCCTGGCGTGTCTCCTGGCATGTTATGAACGGCGCCACCGACCGGGAGACGTTCACTGCCCGGGTGCCGGTGGTGACCTACGAGAACCTCCAGCCGGAGATCCAGCGCATCGCCAACGGCGACCGGTCCCCCATCCTCTCGGCGCACCCCATAACGGAGTTCCTCACCAGCTCCGGCACGTCGGCCGGGGAGCGGAAGCTGATGCCCACCATCCAGGAGGAGCTCGACCGCCGCCAGCTCCTCTACAGCCTCCTCATGCCCGTCATGAACCTGTTAGTAGCTACTATTCCTATGACACTACACACATGACACATCTGTGTTGCACCAGTGATTAAGAACAGTTACATCGCACATCATAAATTATTCTCATTTAATGCATTGACTTCTTTCATAGTTGATTGATAGACGCGTTGTTACTGTTTAATATGAATATCTTTAAAAATTTTCATATTATTTCATCATGTCTTAGTACGTTAATTGCATCATCATCTGATTATTAACATAATTTATGATCAGAATTATTAAACGGTGATGATGATGCATGCAGGTACGTGCCGGGGCTGGACAAAGGGAAGGGGCTCTACTTCCTCTCACTACAACAAATGAGAGTATTAACGATGCTTTTAAGTATCGCTAATGTTCTAACAAGCATCGCTAAAAGGTATTTGTGATGCTTGTAGAGTGTCGCTATAAGTGTCGCAAATAATCGGGTCGCTAATAGTAAGTTGCGACCGAAAAATAAAAGCGTCGCTAATCGTATCTTTAGCGACGGTTTATATTCAGTCGCTAATAATAAACACTAGCGACTGTTTTGTTTGCGTCACTAAAAATAAGTATTAGCGACGGTTTTGTATTGTCGCAAATTAATAAGTATTAGTGACGGGTTAATTATCGTCGCTAATAATACATACATTAGCGACTTTTTTCATTAAGATATATATTAGCGACGCTCGTACAAAGCGTCGCTAATAATCGTATTAGGGATGTTTTATAAGCGTCGCTATTTAAGATCAACTACTAGCAACGCTTTGTAAGCGTCGCTAATACGATTATTAGTGACGCTTACAAAGCGTTGCTAATGAACGAAAAATTCAAAAAAAATAAAATGGTACGCTAAATAGAAATGAAAATTACATTTATAATTGCTTATTATATCAATACAATCATATCTCAATTACAATTTAAAATCTCTTCTTATAATAAAATTTGAGTTCTTTAAAGATTAACTATGTTAGCTCAATATCAAAATCTTCACCGCCTCCCCTCTGAAGCATGTATACATTAATACATTCCTCAATGTGTAGGACTGTGATACATATCTCATCATGAGATGGAATAGCAAGTATAAAACCATCTATCTTTCATCACTTTCTTTGGTCAATTCTGGGTTTTTGTGGTAGCCACATAAGAGTTTTCCCCCTTATACATATCTCACCACGAGATGGAATAGCAAGTGAGTCGTAGCCAAGCTCCGGGACCTCCTCAAGATGAATCTCAGTGAACACTGAAAGGGCACCAACCGTTCCAATCAATTCTATGTCATCGGGATAACAACATGATACCGATCCACAAGTCTTTGTCAACCCTGTTTATTCAAGCAATATCAGATGAAATAGGTTAATACAAAAAGTATAATTTCCTACATATATTCATTAACATTGCAATTATCAAACTTCAAGCAATTTTGTTCCACTTAACCATAGCCTTGAACAACAAAACTGCAGCTCATAACCCTCAAAAACTCCTCTATCTCAATGCTTAAAGGAACACCTCCAGAAATTATTAGGCGGATCCACCCTCCTAATCTTGCCTTGACCTGTATAAACAAATCCTATTGATGGATCAAAGAAGTTTTTAAGGACAGAACAAAACCTAAAAGTAAGGAATTTTGCGAACTAAATGGTACAACAATATGGCTGCCAATTATGTAATCCTTTATATTAGGTACCAAGACATATAAGCACTTTCTTTCAAAGACTGCCAAGCAACAATAAATGTAGCTGGGTAGAGGGAGATTGGGGGGAGGAGAAAGAGATCAACCTTCTTCTCCATATCAAGTGCATATGAAGAAATTCCTTCTAGCCATTGAATGATACGAAGGCACAATTGAGCAGTATGGTCATCCACAACAAAATGGCAAGCTGCCAAATGTGTAGTTGTCGGAGACTGGAAAAAAAAATAGTATATATCCTATGACGATTTCCAACAATTTCAAATCTGCAAGTTTACAATAAAAACAATATGACAATATTTTCCTACCAGTTTTAAGCTTTCAGGTATTTCTTCAGTCCCTGTAGAGGAAAGAGGAACAAATGTTAGGATAAGCAGAGAAAGCCACCAGTACGCATATTTCATTATTGTAGGTCCAAGAGTCATAACTCTTTTACAGGATATACTATGCTTAGCTGCAACTTTAGATTAGCTAAACCAAGGGTACGCATATTCAGCTTCACTGCAGAGTTGGTAGAGTTATGAAAACTAGAGCTTGTTCTAATTTTACTGTCAAGGTCCAATTACTTCTGATTTCAGATGCTGTCAGATGCCTAAGCTCAACCCCAATATGTTAAGTTCAACTTGTCAAGTTCAACTTGTCAACTGTGAACGGGAACAGAACATGGAAATGTGGGGGCAAGGATCAAACCCTGGACCTCCCTCCTCTAATATGGTAATACAAAATTAAAAACTGTGTTGCCTCAAAAGTTCAAGCCATTTAGGAACGGCCCTGTTGCTTGGTCCAAGTTGAATTCCTCATCACAGATACATATGCTGCCTGCAGAACAACTACAAACTAATGATCAGCTGAAACTACAAGTGAGAAAGTCTCAATACTCAGTAAGATTTCATTCAAGAACCTTTCTTGTATCCGCAGGAAGCAGTGGGGTGTTTCTATCATCCAGGAAAATGTGAAAGCGGCTCCGGGCCTCCTTGAGTGTGACATTGTGGCCAAATAATGCCAAGGCCGTTAGAAGCTCTCCCCTCAATAATGCATTTAAATGGCTTTCACCAGTTACACGATCCCAGCCTAGCTTACTGGCATAAGAATAAAAACGAAAATGCAACAGTTATGCAACGGTGATCAGCATGCCACATTCAAAACCCTATTACAACTGAAAAGGCATTCTTATAACCAGCCTGGTTACCGCTCCCACCTACTTCGGCCAATCCAGACTGTTGGCATGAAGAAACACAGTCCAAATAGAGAAAAAAAAGAGCACATGGAACCACTTACTAGAGATTCACAGTCCAGCTCCCAGTTTAGACTTAAAATTTTTGCAACGAAGAAAATTAATACGAAACTCCAGTATTAATTGTGCCAGTTTGAACATTGAAGTTCATTTTAATAGATCAAATCAATTATACCAAATCACGGTCTCTTTCAAGGTTTTGTTCGAATTTTATGATCATCTGAATGTACCAAGGCACGATCACCAGCTCGATCAGACAATAAATCTGGGTTGGACTGAGAACTCTGATCCATGGCTGCAAGCAAAGCTGATCCAGAAATACAATTCCGGCGCCGGCGCCGGAGGTGAATGGCGCTATGGCAGAAGAGAGGGGGCAGGAATAGGAGAGGGGCGAAAGGGGGGGTAGGCAAAGGAGATGCGCCGGAATCCGGCTGCGGAGCCCGATCCGGCACCCCGCAGCCGGATTCCGGCGCCAGGTATGCACAGAAAGTGGAACGAGGGTGGGGGGAGAAACGGGGGCGGTCTTCGCCTTCGAATGGACCGACCCTAGGGCGGCAGCTGCATAGAGGCAGACGGGCCAGAGACGGTGGCTTCGTAGAGGCGGACGGGCTAGAGATGGTGGTGTAGAGGTGGAAGGACCAGAGATGGCGGCGTAGGCGGATTCGAAGCCAGAGGGCGAGACCGTGGCGGAGCATGAAGAGTGAGGCTGCGGCGGAGGAGAGGGTAGTTGTCGGAGGCAAGGATGACATCAGTGACGACGAGGAACCGGTGGACGCCGTCCAGGATACGGTCGGCGTATGAGGCGAGGAGTCGGAACAGGCGAGATCCAGTCGGCGTATGAGAGAGAGAGAGTGAGGAATACGGGTTAATAAGCGAGGAAATTTTTGCGCGCGGGGGAATTTCGCCTTCGCGTGAAATTTTTGCGCGCGGTCGATTTTTTTTTGCGACGCTCCACCTGCAGCGTCGCAAAAAGAAGTTTATTTGCGACGCTTCTGATGAAGCGTCGCTATAACATGAGAGAATATAAAGAGGGAGAGTGCTATTAGCGACGCTTCTTTTTGGAGCGTCGCTAACAGCTATATTTTAAAAAAAAAACTAAAATTATTCGCGACTCTCTCTCTCTCCCTTCTCTTCTCTTCTCTCTCTCTCTCCTCTTCTCTCTCTCCCCTCTCTCTCTCTCTCCTCTTCTCTCTCTCCCCTCTCTCTCTCCCCTCACTCTCTCTCTCCTCACTCTCTCTCTTCTCTCCCTCTTCCCTCTCTCTAATTAATATTAAAAAATATAATATTTAATACAAAATTTTAATATTATTTTTAAAATATAATATTTAATAAAAAAATTTAAAAATTTTAAATTAAATTAACAAGAGTACTATGGTCCTAAATAGATAAATAAGTTACAAGTCTTCATGTTATCGCAGTAGTAATATTTTTCATAATATTTATATTTATATAATTTAATAGTACTAATAAATAGTTATATTTTACAAATTTATTACATAATATGATAAATAATTATTTAATAATTTATTACATAATCCGAGACACAGGGAGAATGACGGCGATTTGTGAGACGGACGACGAAGGGAGATTGTCGACGTCAGAGCTAGGGCACTTCGGGCAGGATTGACAGAGTTCGGTATGACAGGAGAGCAAAAGGCATCCTGCGCGGGAGAGGCAATTTTATACACGCGGGAGATTTGGTCCGGATTTGGCGCGAGTTGAGTGTGTTGGGATCGTGTTGTATATGGCTACGTTGAAAGCCACAAGTGGGTCAAGTTGGCTCGGGTCGGGTCTTCATGAATTTATGGACTTCGAAGAAATCTGGGCTCCGATAAAATTTGGACGCTGAAATAGTGATGCCGCCGGGTCACGTTTGGGTCGGGTTTTGCCAAACCTGAACCCGATACCACATAACAAAACTCTGACCTGAACCCGACCCGACCCGACCTGACCCGTTTGACCCGAATAGAATAAAAATATATTTTTTTAATAATTTTTTTATTTTAAAAAAAATAATATCAAAAAATATATAAAAATATAAATTTTATATTTATATTCAGGTCGGGTTGGATCACCTAAACCCAAACCCGACCCATTAGGGTCGGATCGGGTTTACCATTAATTACCCGACCCGAGTGGCATCCCTACGCTGAAATGATATACAAATTCACTAATCTTCATTCCAATATAGGATATGGAATGAAGATTTAGATTCTACTGAATTAAAAATGAAGATTGAAGACAAAATTTCATGAAGACACATTCTATTTGTGCTGTTTTCTGGCCAATGTGAAGAAATACCTCCACGGTGTGTGACTCCTCTTCGTTGTGGGATTCCCTGTTTTTTGGCTGATGTGCGGCATGCGACTCTTCTTGTCGTGGGATTCCCGTTTTCTGGCCGATGTGAAGAAATCCCTCCGTGGTGTGTGACTCCTCTTCATGTAGCGGGATTCCCAGTTTAGGGTTAAATTTTATTTAACGCGATTCTTGAGGATATCATTGCTTACTTAGCGTATCTATTTGGAGTATATTAGTCACAAAACGCAGAAGTGGGAGTGGGAGTTAGTTTTTTTTAGCGGGAAGGATTGCCAATTTATTTGAGGCTTTATTAAAAAAATTGAAGGAGGAATTCTACGTGGTTCCATGTATTATTATATTAAAATTTATCTTTTTAATTAAAATCTAATACTTTTAATGCTGAGTTAATTATAATATAAATAAGCCTAGGCCATCCAGGGTCATATGTGATATGAGTCAATTAATTTTTAAAAATGTTTTTAAAAAAAGCTAACTTGATCCTGACCAAAACATACGTACCATACTTTATGTATATATACATCTACCCAGTTGTCATCCATCTAGTTCATATAATATAATAAATAATTATTAATTTTTTATTAAATAGTACTATATTAACTTACGTATTTTATAATTAATATTATTTAACTGTATTATATAAATTATTAAAATAAAAAATAATTCATTTATATTTATATAATTTAATAGTACTAATAAATAGTCATTTTTTAAAATTTATATATAATATAATAAAAATATATTTACTAATTTTATTAATTTATGTATTTCATATTTTATATTATTCAATTATATTATATAAATTATCAAATTATCATAACTTTTTAACAAATTATTATTAGTATATCAAAACATTATCACATCTTTAAACCTTTGAATAGGTTGGGTTTACATTGTGTTTTTTTAAAAATTAATTTTAAAATTAAATTAATTAAGTATCGATTATTGCAAATTCATAAACGTACCACCCCTTAAACCATATTGTTATTTTTAGTCTTTTAAAATTTCAAACATGTTCTTCTTACATTTGTGGAGACAAGTAACTAATACACTATGCTTTTTATTAAGCGTATTTAACGACATTTTTTTATGGCATGTCAAGATTAAGTATATGTTTAGAGACGTCATGAATAAATATATGTTTAGTAACACTATTCATAAAGCGTCACAAATATAGTGTTATTTTTATTTTTAAAAATTTAAAGAAAATTAGTGACAGTTTTGTAAAGTGTCACTACAAGTTTTTTATTAGCGATGCAATTTAAAGAAGTCACTACCAGTATCATTAGTTTCTTCACTAGTGACGCTTCATAAAACTGTCCTCAATAGTTATTTAAAAAAAAATTAAACAATTTAAAATATAACTTATAGTGACGCTTCACAACAAGCGTCGCTAATAAACCATCTTGTAGCGACACATTCTAAAAAGTGTCGCTAATAAGCCAACGTATAGCGACGCAGTCTAATCGCGTCGCTAATAAGCCCCCTACTAGTGACGCTTCATAAAACTGTCCTTTATTGTTATTTAAAAAAAATTAAATAATTTAAAATATAAGTTATAGTGACGCTTCACAAAAAGCGTCGCTAATAAACCAACTTGTAGCGACACATTTCAAACAGAGTCGCTACTACTTGCCTTATTAGCGACGCTTCTATGAAGCATCACTACTAAGCTAGTTGTAGTGACGCTTTCTGTAAAGTGTCGCAAATAAATTATACTTTTAGCAACGGTTTACAAAAGCGTCGCTACTAATCGACCTTTTAGCGACGGTGAACTAAAAAGTGTCGCAATAAGTATATTATTATCGATGCTATTATAAAGCGTCGCAACAAGTATATTTTATTTGCGACGGTTTGTAAAATGTCACAAATGATAGTTATTAGCGACGCTTTCGAAAGCGTCGCAAATAAAAACATCGCGACTACCCAATTTTGTTGTAGTGTCTTCATCAAGTCCGAGACCAAGACGCCGGGGGTTGTTGGCGAGGCCGGTGCTGACCAGCTACTACAAGACCGAGCACTTCAAGAACCGGCCGTATGACCCGTACAACGACTACACCAGCTCCAACGAGGCTGTCCTCTGCCCCGACTCCTTCCAGAGCATGTACACCCTGATGCTCTGCGGCCTTCTCCACCGCCTCTCCGTCTTCCGCGTCGGCTCAGTTTTCGTCTCCAGCCTCCTCCACGCCTTCCGCTCCCTTTAGCTCCACTGGGCTCAGCTGGCCCAGGACATGTAAGGACCCTCATCTCTAAACCGGTTTTGGTTTTCTTTAATTATTGGTTATCGTGAGATTAACGTATTTTCTGATCTTATTCGGTGATTTCGTGAATAAATAGGGTTTGTGATGGTTTTAACCAAAATCAACTTTAGTATTAGTGGTTTTAAGTGATTTTAAACCAAATGTGAATTTTTGAGATTTTTTAGAATTTTCACTATTTTCCCAAAAATTAGGGTTTTGGTGGGACCCCTGTGGGCCCCACCGTCGAAAATTTTATTTTTGGGTCAAATGAACTTAGACATCTACCTAAGGTTATACAAAAAATTTTCAGAATTTTCCTAGGCTTAATTAGTGCTTAAATTTCCAAAATATCCATTTTTAGCTTACTTTTCCTATTTGCACCCCAAAACTTACCCATGCATACCCCAACCCTTACTATAAAAGGGCGGACCTGAGCCATTTCCATTTTTGGGAATAGGCTAAGGAGGGAGGGATGGCCTAATCCCCATTTAGGCCCGAATTAGAAGCCGATTAAGGTAAGTTTACTCTAATTAAGTACTAATCCATGACTTTCTTCTTAATCTCTTCTAAATCTACTATTTACCCCTTGATTCAATTCGTTTTTGGGCATCAAAAACTACTGATTTGTGTTTTACTATAAACCCTAACATTCAAAATTCGATTTTTACTACCAACAAGCCCTAGATCTAAAATTTAATTAGGGATTTCTTGGGTAAATCGATTTCTATTAGAGTTTAATTCAAACTCATTGTGTTTTCAAGGATTTCAAGAAGGGTGACTTTTCAATCCGAGCTTAATCAAGTGCTAAGGTAATGGGTCTTCAAAATCTCTGTTTATCCATGGTAAAATTCTTCATTTTTGGCTTATTTCGAAATGGAGTTGCTTAATTTGGTGTGTTAATGGTAAGATTAGAAAATAGAATTATTTAATTCCGATTTCTTAGGGTTTTGCATTATTATGGTATGGTTTGATGTTCTGGAAGTCAAGAAGGACTTTTGATGATGATTAGGGTGTTAGATGTGGATTTGAAGTGTTATCAATGGTGTTTCGGTTTGAATTTGCGAAAGGAAGAAGATGGATTGTTCTGCCTTGTTGGCGTTCGAACGGCCCTTCTGGGCGATCGAATGACAACATTGCCGAAACGGCACTTTTCTAGTTTAGCCGATCGAACGGCCTGCTAGGCGTTCGAACGACAAAACTGTGAATTTCAAAATTTTGCGTTTAACCGATCGAACGGCCTGAAGGGTGTTCGAACGGCTACACAGCAGATTGGTTTTCTAATGCATGATGTTTATGTTGATGATTCCACTTTAGCTTGCCAATTTCATATGATGTGGTGTGTTTTAAGCTATGCTATGCTACTCGAAAGGCATGCTATTGAGGTTATGCAATTGAGATATATGCTTAGAAATTTGTGGAATGACTTGTGTTTTGTGGCATGATGTTGGAATCGTTATCTTGAAATTATGAATGGTTGATTCCCTTTGGTTAAGCATATTTTCAGTAGGACTACAACCTATTATTGGATTGATTTGTCATGATAGATTGTGGTTAGTTGTGTGTGGATGTTGGTAAATGCCATGACGCAATGATGAAAGGAGTGATGTTATATGTGTTTAGCCTTTGTGGTTGAGTTTTGAATTAAGATATGATTTCAACGATTCTTCTTCTATGATTTCCGCTGGAATTCATGTTTAGATGGAAATTCACATGTGTAGTATGGTAGTAAGTTTAATTTCAAGCATGTTAATATGCATTATATGAAATGCTTCTACTAGTTACACACATACACATGTGGGGGTTAAATGATGATGTTGAAGCTTGATATTGTGATTATGAATGATGCATTAGGGGCTGATAAGAGCACTTATCATGGATTTGGATTCATGTATGCCTTGCCCACGTATGTACCATGCTGCATGCATCATGAAAATGGATTTCCAATTGAGGCTTCATTGTGGTTAATCGAATTTGACCGATTAGATGCAATGTGATGAAATTGTGTGCCGGATTAATCGGTTGTGGATTAATCGCAAGTTGATTGGTTCGAAATGACATATTTTGATTTGAGTTCCTGTGTGGAACGAGTGCACTCCCCGGGTTGAGTCTAATTAAATGGGATTATGTGGGGACAAGTTGTGTACTTGTCTTGCAGATTGTGAGAATGTTATTATGAGTGTCATCTGGACCCTGAGAATCCAGTGTGGTATGCCGTGTGCACCCCGCTACCACGTGTTCTAGGGTTCTCTGTGTGAGAACTCGGGCTCTTCCCTCCGTAGGAGATGTCCCTGGGCGAACACCCCTGCTCTAGATTCTCTGTGTGAGAATGAGACATCCTTGGCCAGGATCGTCCAGGGCGAGCAGCATTAGGGATTGAACCCCGATCTTTCTTTAATTCTTGTGTAGAATTTTGGATCATGACACGCCTTTGTGGCCTTGTCTATGTTCCCGTCTGTGTGACACCAAAATTGTGATTACTCCTTGATGGAGGTTGTGATGATATAATGCATGATTAAATATGTATGTTAGAGATACATTCATGCATGTTGGTTATGATATAATGCATGTGGGAATATGTATGTTAGAGATATATCCATGCAGTTTGATTTTGATATAATGCATGTGGGAATATGTATGTTAGAGATACATCCATGCAGATTGTTATGATATAATGCATGTGGGAATATGTATGTTAGAGATACATCCATGCAGATTGTTATGATATAATGCATGTGGGAATATGTATGTTAGAAATACATCCATGCAGGTTGATTATGCACCATGATGCAATGTTAGGTGATATGTATGTGTGATCAGAAAATGATGCATCATGTAAATCTTTGATCTGAATGATCTTATTACTATGCTATCGTATTTTCGATGTTGACAGTAATATTAAAACCATTGCCGAGTTTGTTAAACTTACCCCTCTTTCTTGTATTTTGATTTGGGGCTGCGTGGTGCGACACGCAGACGGACAAGATCTCCTCTTTGATCGTTGTGTGACTTATCTTCTTTGGTTTTATGTTTTATGATTAGAACCTTTGTGTAGGGTTCTTTGTTTTGGATTTATGTCACATTTTACAGTTGTGATGCTTATGACATATTTTGATCCGGTGTGGGCTTTAGTTAACTAAGCTTGTGGGTTTGAGAATTGTTGTTTACTTTATGATAAGCAATACTCTTTATTCCCTTTTATTTACTCTTACTCAAAGGATTGTGAGTACTCCGTATTTCTGTTAATCGCCCGTGGTTAGGGTTAAGTCTTCCGCTAGATCATTTCTCAAATTTCACTTCGTCGCCCCCCGCGCGCTTGACCGGCCCCTAGACTGGGTTTGGCTCGGGTCGGGCATTGCCGGGGCGTGACAAGACATCTCCACCGGCACTCTCTCCTCCGCCGTCACAGACCCAACCCTCCGGGAGGCCATCTCCAAGCTCCTCAAACCTGATGCCGAGCTGGCCCAGTTCATCTCGGACGAGTGCTCGAGCAGGAACTGGCAGGGAATTGTGACCCGGATATGGCCCAACACCAAGTACCTGGATGTGATCGTGACCGGGGCAATGGCCATGGCTCAGTACATCCCCACCGTGGAGTACTACAGCGGCAGGCTCCCCATGGCATGCACCATGTACGCCTCATTCGAGTGCTACTTTGGGCTCAACCTCAGGCCCATATGCAAGCCCTCGGACGTGTCCTACACCATCATGCCCAACATGGGCTACTTCGAGTTCATCCCCCACGGCTAGGGCTGCAAGAATTCGGGCTGACCCGTAAGCCCGGCCCGTAAATTTACTGGCTTGGGCTTTGAAATATAGACTAGAAGCCAGGCTGGGACTAAAATTTCGTAACTCATTAAGTTTCAGGCTAGGCTTGGGCCTAGACGAAAATTTTACAAGCCCGGCCCGGCCCGTAATGTTCAGTCACATCTGTCAAGTATCTCTTCTGCTTATATTAGAGCTACATTACCTTAATCGTCTGTTTTTGCCCCCCTCTCTCTTGTCGTGCTATTTCTACGCGACCCTTTTGGTGGTAAATACTGGGGACTGGACCTGGAGCATGTGCTGCTGTTTTTGTACAGTCATGGGGGCACTTGTTCCCTAGCCAACCCCTTTCCATGTCCAACAACAACAGCGACCCGAGAGGGAAAAGAAGTGGGGCAGAAAATGGAACACTTGGGTGGAATGGGAGGGAAAAAGGGTCTCATTGAACAGGTTGATTAGTTTGATTCTTGGATTTTAATTGTGCAGTTTTTTTCTTTCTAATTATAGTTTTTTGGGGGCTTGATATTTGGATTAGGGCACTGGATTGGAAACCCACATTTTTGTTTGATTTGTTCTAACTTTCTGATTAGGGAGTCTTGAGGTTTTATCTGACATAGGTGTTCGCTGATCGAGTTTCTCATGGGGTTCTGATTTGCAATCTCTGGGTTTTGATCACATGGGTATTCTTGGTTTCGGGATTTTGGCAGTAAAATAGAAAAAAAAATTGAAACTTTACCGACAGTTTGGGGGCTCTGAGGTTGTTTGTTACTTGAGCAGGAAGTTCTTCTTCCATGCGTGTCTTTGTGACGACGGTGATTTAGATTTGCATGTGTTGAAGGGGGAGTGTCATTTGGTGTTCATTTGTTTAAACATTATGATATTTTTGATTAGTTATGACTGACCAACAAACTGCTGATCCACATCGCCATTAAGCTGGATTTGGAGAAGACGGCGGAGAGAGTGAAGGGTTGGAGGACTTGCGGGCCAGACATACAAGAGGTGGAAGACGAGGGGGGGAGTGCGGGGAGGGGTGAGAGGGAGGGAGAGGAGGAGCTTGGCCTGCTGGTCTGCGACGTGGAGGGAGGAGCAGGATGAGGAGAGGGCGAAGGTGGCGGTACCGATTGAAACAGGTAAGCCCGTGGCCCGGCCCGAGCCTGTCTAAATTTCGGGCCGGGCCAAAATTTTAATATTAACTCCGGGCCTGGAAAGTTATTGTTTTTTTTTGGGCCGAGCCTGGGCCTAACCCTGCCCGTAAGGGCCCGGCCCATTTGCACCCCTACCCACGAGCCACGGCCCCTCCTCCGATGAGGCCATCAAGTCCGGCCGCCTCGTCGACCTCACCAACGTCGAGGTCAGCCGCGAGTACGAGCTCATCATCACCACCTACTCCGGCGTCAACCTGTACCGCGTCGGCGACATTCTCCGGGTAACCAAGTTCCACAACAACGCCCCGGAGTTCCGGTTCGTCCGCAACAAGAACGTCCTCCTCTCGATCGACGCCGACAAGACAGACGAGGCAGAGCTGCAGCGGGCAGTGGAGGCTGCCTACGAGCTGCTGGTCCGTGAGGTGTGCGAGGCCCAGGTGGTGGAGTGCACAAGCTACGCAGACACGAAGACCATCCCGGGCCACTACGTGATCTACTGGGAGCTGCTGGTGAAGGACCCGTCCAAGGCTCCGGGTCCGGAACTGCTGGACCAAAGCTGCCTGGCCATGGAGGAGTGCATGAACTCGGTCTACCTGCAGTGCCGGGTGGCGGACAACTCGATCGGCCCGCTAGAGATCCGGATCGTGAGGTCCGGCACATTTGAAGAGGTCATGGACTACGCCATCTCAGGGGGGGCGTCCATCAGCCAGTACAAGGCCCCCAGGTGTGTCAACTCCACCCCAATTCTGGAGTTGCTGGACTCACGTGTTGTTTCAGCCCATTTCAGCCCGGCCCCACCCAAGTGGACCCCAGTAAGGAAGACTTGAATTGGACCCATGGTTCGCCGTCTCGGCGAGATCTCGCCGAGATCTCTCCGAGATCTCTCTCTCGGGACATTTACCGAGCCACGAGATCGGACAAAATTGCATTTACATAATCTCGGCGAGATCTCGACGAGATCTCGCCGAGATAGCCGAGATCTCGCCGAGATAGCCGAGATCCAATGAGACTAGTTGTCCATCGTTGGGCGGAGGGCGACGATCTGAATCCAAAAGCAATTATCAATGGCGTTGCCAACTCACTGCCTCGCCCACGCTTACCTCTGCCACTGCCGCCTTATCCCCGCTAAGCACATCCTCACAAAGGCCCTTCGAGTTTACCTTCACATTCATTCTCCTAGCTTGCGCTGGTGCGAGATCGCTTACCCACAGGAGGTGGGTTCATGACGAAATCTAGAAGAGGGGTTGCAATAGAAATCTGTTCGTTGCCACTGCACTGGTGGATATGTATGGGAAATGGGGGGAGCTTGGCAAGGAAGATGTTTGATGAAATGCCATGTTAGCAAGGTAGGGAGTTTTGTGAGAGCAGTCTTCTTTTCTGTTAAAGCAATTCCATGATCGGCTTTTTGTAGAAGGTGAAAATTTCTTCTTTATTCTTGTTTTTTTATCTAACAGGTATGTGATGAAGCTATGTTCATTTTTAACATGATGCAGAGAGATGGAGTAAGCATGACCAGATGACAATGGCGAGCTTACTACAAGCCCATGCTTCTGTTGGAGCTTCGCAACAGGGAAGGTGGGTCCATGAGCAGATGTTTGAGGATAGGCATGGAAATTAATGTCTACTTGGGAGTAGCTCTCATTCACATGTACGCCAGGTGTGGAAACATAGCTGATTCTTGTAGATTTTTTATCAGATGCAAAAGAAAGATTTAATTTGTTGGACTTCTATTATCTCTGCTGCCTATGTGATGCACGGGCTCGGGAAGACCACATAGATGCTCTTTATGTGCATAATAGAGTCCGAAGTTAGACCTGACTGTAACTTTTGTGGGTTTGTTAGCTGGTTCCAATAATCCAGGAATGGTTGATAAAGGGTAGATGCATTTTAAGAAACTAAAGGAAGAAATCTCTTTCAAACCAGGCTTGGAACATTATGACTTTGTAAATGATAGTATATACCCATTGAGAAATGTGTTTGACAATTTTTTTATGATCACCTAATTATTTTATGATCACCTAGAAGGTTGCTATTGTTTTACACGATCTCTCCGAGATCTCTACGAGATCTCTCCGAGATCTCATCTCTTTCGCTCACCGAGATGAGACCGAGATCCGAGACAGCGAACCATGATTGGACCCCATTTAGCTTTGCTGCATGACCACCCTCATTTCTTCCCCTTTTCATGTTCAGTTTTCCCTTGTAATCTGCAATCTGTATGATTGTTCAGGAATTCAAAATGGACATTTTCTCTTCAGTCAACAAGTTTGCTGCCCGCCTTAGCAAGCTAGAAAGTATTGACTGCCGACTAATGCTTAATTCTGAACGTGATTCATGTGGTTAATTTACAATTAAAATTGGTGAATAGAGTAATTAATTGATGTGGAGAGCACGAGGAAGATGGAAGCCAATCAGGTGTGGATTCTAGGGTTTAGGGTTGTAAAAGCATGTAGTAAGATCCCATGACAAAGCAGGTTTTGGGGTAGAAAGCAGGGACATCCTTGCAATATTATATGTCATGAACAAGATAAAATTCCAAACTCAATTATTGAAGGGTCAAAAGCAGGGAGGATGAGGATAATCCCATAGAAAGGGGTTTATTGATGTTGAAAATGTGGCCATTGATTGGCTTTCATTCCCCTTTTTGCACACGGCTTGAGTGCTAATGGAGATATCCCTCACATGCATATGCCAATCAAATTAAAAGTCCATGATCTTTCTTGCACATATTGATTTCATCTTAAGTAAGTTTTATCAATTTGGGTACTTTGAACTAGGATAATGATTTTTTTCCTTCACTTTTTTTCAGCAAAATTCAACATCAAATTTTGATTATACTATTAAAGTGGATTCCTTTATTGTCAAGTGACACACACTCTTTCGTGACCAATCATCATCCTTTTTCTTTTGTTTAGTATGCTCATGCGCAATACCAAATAAACACATCTCCACAACCGCGTCTTGGTGTAGGGAGACTTGTTCCTACACCGTCCATTTGTTAGTGGCACGGATCTTAAGTGCACCAGTCATATATTGCTTATTCCAAGTTTCCTATAAGAAAATGTAAAGGAAAATAACATTCATGCTCTATTTTTTTATATATAAAAATATCTACTTTAACTTCTGATTTGATAGAAAAAATAAATCACATCTAACAACATAAAGATTTAATTTTTTCAGTCCAATTAGAAACTGGATAAAGTTTTTAGTGAAAAAAAAAGAGAAAAAAATATAAGCTTTCAAATATAAAAATTAATTACTTGTCTGTAACATTGTATTCCATCCATCTTAAAATAAATGTCTAATTTAATTTTTTAAAATAAATTAAAATTAATTTATTTTAAAAATTAATAAAATACTTATTTTGAGACAGAAGGAGTAATTTTCAAGAGATTAGTTTATACATGCTCTCCCACACGAGTGTGAAACTCTCGTTCTTAGCAAGGGAGGAGTGGAGGATGCCTTTTGCATCCACTTGTGTATGTCTTCTCCTGAAACTCAATTGACCAAGGACTCCCCTGACTCCACCAACTCCATATTCAGGTATGACTTCCTGGTCCTGCATGAAGTTAATATGAGCTTGGGTTTATGACTTATGAACGGTAGCATGAGCCGCATTGAGATTTGACGATTATGAGATTTAGCGGCACAAGGCAGCAAGTAACATTTATGCCCTTTGAGTTATTTGCACCATCGAATTTTAATCTGACAATCCACACAGCCTAAGTTTATGCTCATTAGTGTGAGCCCACACAAACGGGACTCGTCTATGAATATTACTAATAAACTTTGGTTAGGCTTTAATTACCGTCCGCCTAAGCGTATTTTTCTTCCCTTTTTGGTATTTTTGTATGACTTACCTTTTTGTATTTTTGTATGACTTCACTGAACTAGAGGTTAATCTGATCTACTTCAAGAACAATGCACTTCAAATGACACCCCAAATCAGCTAACTGCTAACCTGAGGTGATCATTCACCACAAGAGGACAACATTTGAAAACTTTAATCAAGCATCAATTTGACCGGCGGTAGTGAGGGAAGCCCGTTTCTAAAGCCCGTCATCACGAGACACTTTGTCAATTAAATGATGTGTTTAAATGTGAAGATCAGACTCTCTTCTGCTTAAACTAATCATGTAGGCTGGGCATCAGAACTTATTTAGGCTGGAATCGAGCACAGCCTACAAGATTCTTGCTAGTCACCACAATTAGCCTAGTAGCTAGACCTAAGTAATTTCTTCTCCATTATTGACTTAGCCACGGGCTGAAGACCGTCTTGTATTACTTGGATGCTAATTGGTCAGAATGTTGAATTTTTCTATTTTTTAATTTTTTTTGCTGGGAGACTTTGAATATTGGCTTGCTCCTATGTGCCTATATTTTCTCCACTATTGCAATAATTTTTTAATTAAACAAGCTCCTTGTGATAATGGAATATACTCTTAATGTTGTTAAGAATTTAGTGTCATTTATAGGTTAATTGAATACATGGACATCTTATGATTATTACTCCGTCCATCCTAATGGTTATATTTAGTTTTTCAAAATAAAATAAAATTAAAAATTAAGAGAATATTATCTTATAGCATTTTTTGGGAGAAATACATGTTAAAACTTGAGCTCTTTAAGGCTTTGAAATGTTAGTTATTCAGTTGGGCTGCGTGCCATCATATTTACACCAAAGATATTAAAATCAAGTTATTATCAAAGTTGTACTTCTATATTCAAAAAGCAAATTGTACCTTTAGAATAGGAGGCGAATTATACTAACACTGTTGCCTGTTGTCTTATTATATACTTCGAGTACATATATATTTTTTTAACATGAAAAATATCTTAGTCCTTGGGACCAATCCTAGAAGGCGTAAGGTAAGTAACCATATGGGGCTGAAAGTAGTGATGTCGCCGGGTCAGGTTCGGGTCGGGTTTTATCAAACCCAAACCCGATACCACATAATAAAATTATGACCCGAACTTGAACCCGACCTATTTGACCCGAATAGAATAAAAAAATATTATTTTAATTATTTTTTTTATTTTTTTAAATTTATTTAAAAAAATAATATTAAAAAATATATAAAATATATAAAATTTTTATTTATATTTATATTCGGGTCGAGTCGGGTCAAGTCGGGTTGGATTACCTAAAACCCGAACCCAACCCGAATAAGCTATTCCGGGTTTTTTTAAAAACTAAACCCGACCCATTAGGGACGGGTCGGGTAGGGTTTACTATTTACCCGACCCGAGTGGCATCCCTAGCTGAAACAGTATGAACCCAACATAAATTATGCAGCGGAAGTATTGATATTTAATATCAATGGCACACACGTTAACACACATTAGTGTCAGTGATACTAACGCTAATATGTATTAGCTTGTGTGCTATCAATTTATAGGTGAATAGTTCCAATGCCTAATTTACGTTGGGCTCCTTGTCAAATGAGAGCATAAAAAACTCTTCTCTTGGAGCACTCATGCATCCAATTTATTTGGCATGCACACAACCCACTAACATATACACCAAGTAAGTTAGGGTATAATCCCCGTGTCTAGCCACCATAGAGGGAAAGAACATATATATGTTGGACTTAATAATAACTCTAGAAAACTAAATTTATTGCTTAAATATTTTTTTTTCCATGTGTTTTTACTCTAGTGTGTTTTTTAATTTTTTACTAAAAATCACTAAAGTTATCTTCCTCGGTGCTTCATGGGGCCTCAATGAATATTTGAACCATGATAAGGGAAGGGTCTTTTTTTCATTTTCTACAGTGAACCGATCGCAAGTTCTGCATAGGAGCCATTCATTCACCAAATTAATAGCGCACATGCTAGCGCATGTTAGTGTGTCAATATCACTTACATTAATGTATGTTAGCATGCATCGTCAATCTTAAATTTTAACGGTTGTCATGTGGAGCTTATGTTTAGCTTATTATCAAAAAGGATGATAAATTATCCTTTGAAATATTAATCAAATAGCATGACAATAGCCTGCTTTTAGGAAGTATAAAAATTAGCTTACACACTTTTTTTACTATTTTGCATTCATGAATTTACACTTGGATTTTAAAGAAATTGGTGAAAAGTCCTAAATTAAGATGTTGATGCCCTCTAGCTCTCCCCAAAGGGCATCCATGACAATGGTGTCAACAAGAGGAAAGACAGCCAAAGATGCCCATCAAACAGGCTTTTTTACGAAGGAAAAGCAAGCTTCAACATGGAAGCTGTATATGGCAAGGTCTGCTTTTCCACGCAGAAAATGAATTTAGATATAGAAGCGATTTGGTAAGGTTGAAAGGCTCATGGGCCTCCCTCATCTTGGGCCCACGTTGGCCTGCTAAGCAATATGAGTCTAGCGGAGAGGAGGTATTCGCAAGTCTTTCTTACTACGTATAAAAATGAGCCCACCTAGTAAGGGTTTTAACCCATAAATTAGATGAAAATTATATGTAGGATCCCACTCATGAATGTTCACAAAAGTAGTACCACAATGAAGGCGTAAAACTCACCATTCTCGCATGGCCCATGCAATGGTGCATGCGCCAAGCAATCCTAGGCCGCTTAAGCGTAAGTTGCATTACTCTGATGTAGGAGCTATGTGAGGAATATTACTAAAAGTGTTTTTCTTTTAAAAAATTAATATAAATATTAAATTTGGTTGTTCATGGAAAACCTCTCCCATGCGTAGCCAAGTGCGGGGGAAGACAAGGCAAAAAGTGGTTGGAGGTGAGATTGGGCATGCAATAGGGAGAAGGATGACGAGGAAGAATGAGAAAGATAGAGGGGAAGGGATTTGAGGGAGCACCACACAAAGCTGATTATTATTCAAATAACACATATACCCAGAGAATATTAAAAAAATGTTCATGTAAACCCCCACCTACCCTATCGTAGAATTTTTTTATCATGTGTCCTCTTCTCCAACTTTTATGGAGACGACAATATTAACTATGGTGGTGGCAATGACAGCAGCCCTCCTCTTCCTTTTTTTTTCATTTGATATGGCCTTGCACATTGCTAACCACGGCCATAGTCAACATATACATACTCGCTCTAAGCTGCCAAAACCAAGCAACTTCTTTTATCGAAAGTTTTGCGTGGCCAACTTCAACTCCTAGTAGGAGAAGTATTGCGGCTCGTGCTCCAAATCAATAACAACCCGTATCTAATTATATTCAAACCGAGAAGTTAGAGGTAATTATAAAATTTTAGATAGGATTTAGGGGGTTTCAAGGAATGAAAATATCTAGATATAGGTAAAGCTTGAAGTAAGCAGTGTAACAAAACGAATAACACGCGAAACGGAGGTTGAGAGAGAAAGTTATAATTGAGAAGCGTGTCATATAGATAAGACTTACTTGAAAAGTACGAGATAACCTACCCACGTGTGATCTAGTTTTAAAGGGCTCTCATCGATATGACTTCATCGGTATGAAGAACAAGGGTTCAGATTTGATGATGTTAACCTTCTATTCGAGAACACAAAGTGATGGTGGATAAATGCCCCTTGTTGATAATCAAAGCTCCTGCCTCATCCACATAGAGTTCTCTTTTGGCTGCTAGAGAGCCATTAAGAGCAATTACTTGGAAGGGAAATAATGAGCTAATAAAGATTTGATTACTTGGTTGCACCTCATCATTGGCCAGTATTACACATAAGAAAGTGAAAGTACAAATTGACCATTAAAATGAATGCATAATCACTTCTAACTTGTTTTTGAAACAATTTTTTGTTTCCCAAAAGAAAGTCTATTATTTGTAGGAGTTGGTAGAATCCATTGGGTTAAAACAAGGCGACCTTTTCCATAAAGCTCTCATAATAACCATAGCCACTAGAATTGCCTATAACTGGACAGTATTAACTTCAGAAAATGAAAGCACAAACTGACCATCATAATGGATGAATAATTACTTGTTTAGAATCAATTTTTTTTCCCAGAAGGCGGCCTATTTGTAGGAATTGGTAGAACCCCATTATATTTAAACAAGATAGTTTTTTCTCTAAAGCTCTCATAATAACCATGAGGCCATAGGGAATTGCCAATCAATTAAAAGAAATTTAGTTCTAGCCAATTGGTTATAATGTATAGGAGAGTAGGAAACTGGTTAGGCACAAGGGGCAAAGCAAGAATTTAAAACAAAAAGTACCATCATTGCAAGCCGAATTTTCTAAACTAGGCCTGACAGACAAAGGCATCATGTAATTAAAATTTCAATTGGCTAAAAGCAGTTTAAATTTTAGCAATATTCCTTGCACATGATACTTAGCTAGAACACTGATAATAAAAAAATTATAGAAGAAATATTAGCATATCAAAGTTAAATTCTTAAGTGTAAAAGGGAAAGAGTTTCATAATCCTTTAAAAGGAAACACTTCTACTGCAAAATAGATATACAAGGGTACAATAGATATATATCTAATATTAGCTGGTTCTTATCTACTTAATTAATGAGGATCAAGGACATACCAACGTATAAGGGTCATCTACCATCTAGATTGCACTCCAACGGAACCTGTCTTTCCTTGGTACATTAGTGCATGCCTTTTGAAAACTAGGTATCCTGTCTTTTGTAACTTCCAACTTGTACGACCTGCCCCCACTGTATTGCGCTCTACTTTTCATGTCATACTAAGGTTGCCCTTTGGGCAAATACACTGATACATATTTGCCCCCTAATACATATGTTTGACATGAAAATCAGGAAAAAAAAGGCCAACACAGACACACACAATGGGGAGAGAGATAGAGAGGGAGGGAGAGAGAGAAAGAGCAAGAGAGGGGTGGGAGGGAGGGGGAGAGAGAGCAAGAGAGAGGTAGTGCGAGAGGGAGGGAGTGAGAGAGAGAGAGAGGGAGTATATATATATCCAGTCAAGATTTCTAGCAACTAATATTCACCTACCTACTTTTCAGTGCCATCTTGATCATGGTGTGCCACATAAATTAATCTTTTTCTCATTATCTGTAAAAATGAGCATTAGGTAAACATGAGATATTGAGGACTAAAAAAATTAGACTAAAAAAGTTTCAAAAGACATTATTTTTACATAAAAAACTACAAGCAAAATTCAATACCATAGAGTGGTTATTACCTTATGTTGCACAAGAACATTATTGTCTTTCATGGTCTCCCGAACAATATTTCCATTCTCATCCTCAACAATTAGAACATCCTGCCATGCGACATATCATAAGCATTCTTAGTTTTGACATCGAACCATAATATAGTTGTCGTCGTTGAGAAAGCTGTGAACTTAGACTATCAACCATACCAAAGAGCAAAGGGACCTTGGTCCCTGTTGTGATGGGCCTAAAAAAATGTGTTAATTTTACTTAAGAATGATGTCACATACATGAAGCCCTATCATGTTTGCAGATGCCGTTGTGATGGGCCTAAAAAAATGTGTTAATTTTACTTAAAAATGATGTCACATACCTGAAGCCCCATCATGTTTGCAGATGCCGGATTATCTACATTATGATGTCCGTCAAATAGTTCAAGGACCAATGGATTTCAATAGTCCAAGCATACCTATGCAACCATTGAAAAAAAAAACACCAACCAACAAACATCACAAAAATGAATAAAAGCAGCATAAACCAATATTGGTGGGACCTAGAAGACTTTTGTATCTCAACATATGACATACCAACGAGATACTCAAGGTCCCTAAGAAGAAGAAGCGTAGAACTATTCTTGGGTGTGGTCTCCAACACTAGAACATGTGACAGCAAAAAGAAACACTTATATGAGAATATCCAGTAAAAAGAAGCACTTGGAATCAATGCCCAAGAGGCATCAATAGACTAAAATTACACCGCATTTGCAAGATGGCTTTTAATTAGAATAGTAGAATGCACAATGAACATAAACTAGGACTTCTGTGATGAACTTGAGCTACTACCTTTACTCGAAACATTAGTGCTCCTAGACCTGCTGCTATTATTTGTAGCACACTGAGGACAAAACCAATCTTCCTCAGGAACAGCCTCAAATGGAAGATCACAGCAGTCAATATGGGTTCCTACACCACAGCCCAACAACCTGCTTTCATGTCTACAAATTAGCATAATTTTCCCTCTGTCGCTTTCGCCACACACTAGGCAAGCAACATCATCATCGTCATTGCCATCATTATGATCTTCGTCATCGCCAGCATCATCTGAAGGTGTCGAAGTCAATAATTTCCTCTAAAGGAGTCATTAAGTTCTGCATCGACCTTTCAGCCTAAGAATTAATTGTCATCGTTTTAACAAGCCTTAAACTAACATGAAGATAGGATTATCAAAACACTACAAGAGGATGAGCAATGCATTCTCCATATATGATGATGTGCATTCCATAAAAGGCACCATGGCTTGTCCTCTCACGTAGAAGGTGCCATTTCCTAGGACCTTCCATACTAATTGCACCATCTTCATTCCGACCCTTCTTGTACCATTCATAGGTGTCTTCCTCCAAAAATCTGCCAGCTTGATTGCTGGCAATCAGATAATCTGCCTTCAGAAGAAACCTTGGTTAGCAGTTACACAGTGTGGATGTTTTACAAATAGAGGCAATGTAAAAGGCCTAACTTATGGTAACTGATTAAGTTATAATGATAATCGCCCTGCAATTATTTGAAATTGGGACTCTTCACTAAAAAATATTTCAGTTTCCATCTCTAAAAATTGCATTACCTTCCGGCTGTTGTGGCAGCAAAAAACTTTTCTGTCCTCACTGGATCAGGGACAATGAAATGCATAACTTGATAGGACCACTTGTGAGATTCTCTGCAAAATTTCCCTCAAAGTCATCATATTACTTGTTGAAACTCCTTTCTTTGGAGACGATGCCCACTCAAGATAAAATATGCTGCTTGATGTGCAAATTTTAAACTAGTCTCTTTAGTTTTAGCTGACACTCTGCTTGATTTAACAGTGAGTTTCAGAAATCTTTCTTTATTTGGTTTCTCATCTTCACCTGGAGAATTGAAGCTTTGATGGCCAAGCTCTTTAAGATTACTTTGGGGTAGAAAGTTATAACGTTTTGAAGTTGAGATAATATAAAATAGAAAAAAGATTAAGATATTAAGAAAATGACCAAATAGCTAATGCAGCACTAACGCTAGCAACCGGTGTCAGCCGCGCTGTGGAGCTGCGATGCGTGGTTCACATGCCTGCATCATTGAGGGCCACCTTGAGTGATGCGTGGTGAACTACGCAATGATGGGACGAGGCCCATGTAATGCGGGTCGGCTCCCACATGACACATAGGAGCTGCGTGGCTGCTCATGTGATGCACGGGAGCCACACAGGCCTGCAGGTGAACGTGTCCATTTCGTATACTCACGGGCTTTCCCATATAAATAAAAAACCAATACAGACTTCTGGAGGAATTTTTTGGTCTATTATGAGTCTGATATCACATGTTTAAGAGATGTTCGAAGTTAATTCAAGAGTGTTCTATGAAATGGAAGCATCCACTACTCAAGTTAGCGATTCTATAGAGGGGAAATGACACGGGGTAAGAAGAGGCTCTATCCGATACCCCCAAGCCCAAAGAGAGAGAGAAGTAGCCCGAAGTGAGAGGAGGTTTTGTCCTCCGTCGTTGGGCCGCATCAAGAAAAGTGTCCCGGAGTAAGGTAAGACTTCATCCTTCACTAACGAGACACACAATGTGAGAAATGTCTCCGGGTAAGGGGAAGTTCTATCCATTGCCTATGGACGTAGAAAATGGGAGGTGTCTTTAGGTAAGGGGAGGTTCTGTCCATTGTCTATGGACCCAATGAGAGGGAAGTGACTCTGGCTAAGGAGAGGTTTTGTCTATCGTCTATGAACGCGATGAGAGGGAAATGTCTCCGGGTAAATGGAGGTTTTGTCTACCGCCTATGTGCCTAGAAAGTGAGAAGCGTCTACGAGTAAGGTTATGTCCGCTGATTTTGAGCGTGCAAAGATAAATATGTCTCTAGGTAAGGGGAGGTTATGTCTGTCGCCTTTGGGCATAAAGTGTGATAAGAGCCCTGAGAAAAGGGAGTGTTTGTCTATCGCATTCGGGTGGAATGAGAGAAATGTTCTAGAGCAAGGAGAGACTCCCTCTACCATCAATGAACTTGAAGGGGAGGATGCCCTGAATGAAGGAGCAACCCTGAATGTCACTACTTCAAAGGAAATTCAGGGGAGTGACTTTTTGATTTAATATATATGCTTAAATATGTTTTGCCCTATTTTGATCTAATATGCTCTGATATGATCTGATATAATTTGATATGCTCGGATGAGATCTCATATGATCTGATATGATCTAATTTGCTCTAATATGTTTTACTCTTAATAGAGCGAGATGTGCTTTTTTGTTGATTTGTTAGCTTCCGTTTAACTCCAATAATTTATGAGATTTACGTCTAGCTTTGAATAATTTATGCGAGTATAAAGATATATATATACTTTAACATATATGATTTTGTAGTGTCTTATATATGTATTAATCATTGGGTAAAACTAGGTTCCGATCCAATCATGTTAGAATAACTTACCATGGTATTTGCTAGCTGACTTGTGATCTAGATTGTGATGCCAACAAACATGTATAGCCACAGCCTTGGCTACGAGCTCGTCTCAGCAGCACATACTTCGGATCCAAGGTCTGATAATGCTTCTTCTTCTTTGCCTACTCCGTAACATTTTTAATAGGTTGCCCGAGTGGCTGACTGTCACGTCTATGCATAACATGTTCAAAAGTTGAAAGGCTCATAACTATTATTTGTCATCCATGAGACCTGGCTACCTTTTCCTATGAGCTTAATTTTTTATCACAGTTTCAATTGTATTAATACTATATGCTTGGCGGGTGCATAAGACTAGATTTGGTTGGCGCAGGCTGACCCTGCTCTAGTATGATTCATATCGGCCCAAAAAAGCGTCGCAGCACCGGCCTTAAAGAAGAAAGACACGTTGTTGGGGTGGGCAGAGCAAAATAGTGAGGGCTATTGGGGTGTTGAGCACTAAAAAAATCGTTACTCTTTTTTCCCATTTTGGGTGGTATTGAGTATTTATTGGGGGGAAGTAGACACATGCTTATTCAAATCCATGTATATATCAATCTTTATAGATAACATGAAAAAAATTGCTTAAAGTATGCATTTTTATATGTAAATACAACAACTTTGCATATAATACGAGAAGTTTATTCTTTGGAAATTTGATGTTTCCTTTTATTCCAGTAGCATGAATGACCGGTCAACTTGCCAAATGCTAAACAAAATTATTACCTATTAAACACAAAGAAAAGGTAGGCATCAATCTGTGCAAATAAAATTTGGTTAGTTGAGAAACATCACGTAATTACTCAATAATACTTCATCTATCCTATATTAATAACTACATTTAAAAATAATAATAATTTTTATTAAACAGGAAACTAAAGAGAAGAGAAGGGAAAATAAGTTTATGATACTTTTTTTCTCTTTTTTAAGTACATAATCATTTAAAATTTATAAAATAGAGCTATTAATTTGGGACAAGGTGTGGTACTAAAGTAGTTGAATTAAGGCCAATTTTACATTAACAGTCCAAGAATAATAATTTGCAAAGTACATGATCAAACAAATGGCTACATTTAATTTATTAGGTTAATATCCTATTAAGTAGTTACCAAAAAAATAAACAAATAATTCGATCGTAAAAAAAAAAAAAGAACATACTACATGGGTTTGCAACTTGGGCAAGATTTCACCCTGCTTGACAAGGAGGCCCATGTTAGACAGACTTTCATGGCCTATTTGACAACCACTTTAAGGAGAATAAATTCATGCAGAAGCCATTTGAGCATAAATTCTCGGAAAGAGGAGCTGTTTGACGTAATGTGAAGGAAAAAATGTTATATCATATAACCGTGTTAACAAGTACGGGATATGCTTCCTATTGCTAAAGCCTTATTACTCATGGATGTTCATGCCTCGATCCACACGTACTTGGAACGTGCACAAGCGACTTAAGAGTTGGCACATGTAATCATTAAAAGTTGATGGTGCTGGTCTTGGTTTCACTCTTGGAGCAGAGGAAGAGCAATGTTGTAGTGTTTGGGCATGCTACATTCTGTCTCTTTTTGGAATGATTTTGTTTCAGCATGGCCATTATAATGCTACACATTTGGTTCAAAATTGATATTATATCACTGCCATTTTTAGAAAGTGTTGCATATTCTACATCTTTACTTCAGCCATGAATCATGTTGTCGGTTTTATTATCACACAACAGTTTAATGAAAGATCATTGAATCATTAGAGAACATATTTTCCTTGTAAATCTATTCATTTTCTGAGAATTTGTTACGGACGGAAACCATCATGCTCAGATGGTGCATGGAGAAGCAGAGCCCTCGTTGTAGGTTCACTCCCCTGTCACAGTGTGGTAAGTGTCCCTAATTGGTTTCCATATAATCATACTAGTACATAAAGCATCAAGGATGATGATAAATTTTTACCAAATTTCCTATATTGACCTCGTATTTCAGTAATTCCTTTATATATAAATTTGAATTGGTATGTGGTTAAAAGGTAATTTAGTAAAACTCTTTTTATAAACTTCAAATGTTGACTATACCATGTCAGTTTCATATTGGTTGTTGACATGATATGGAACCAAATTTTTATATTGTATTATTTTTAACTTTATAAAGTTATATTTTGCACTTTGGAAAATTTTATCTCTTATTACATATGTTTGGATTTGTACTTACTTGACCCTGATAGAAAGCTCTTGATGAGCAATATTGAATGAGATATGTTGCCAAATTAGTCCTAAAAATGAAGAGCATTCTTCACAACATAGTCCTTTTATGCCTTTGTCCTTTCCAACCTTTGACTTAATATAAAACTCTTTGAGATTTGGATTCGTAGTTGCCTATTATAAGTATTTTTAAGTTGGTATAAAGTTTATAGTTATTAAGTTTATAGTTATTTATGCATTTAATTTAATATTATTATGATCCTAATTTATAATTGAAGCATGCAAGGGAGACTTTTGTTGTATTCATATTTTATTTCTAATTTATTTTCTTTTCGAAAGATTTAAGGATGGGCTTAGGGACATATAAGTTATCTAAAATTGGCACTTGCCTTATTGGTAATTTTAGAGTAGAAAAAGCCATAAAAGGTGGATATACTTTTACCAAAATAATATATATTTTTTTCCTCTACCCTCTTCTCCCTTCTCATTTAGCCATTGTCGCCTCTTCCTTTTGGGTTTTCTGCCTTCGCCCACCCAGCTGCCCAGGGTCTTAGCCTCCTCCACTCATCACCACTTCTTCCTTTGTGTGAAGTCTCTACTTCTTCCAATGCTGTGTCGGACACGCGTGCGACACGCGCAATTGCAGCGTGCATAACACGCTGCCGCGACGCGCAGTCGCCGTGCGCGTCACGCATGGGCGACGCGCCGCAAGAAAACGGCGGGCGCCGCTGTTTCTAGTGGCGCCGCATTTTCGTGTGGCGCGGTGCCGCGGTTTATTCCGGCGGCTCGAACTATAAATAGCCCATTTCTGCAGTTTTTCAAGAGAGAACTTCTCCTCCCCCGTTTCTGACCGTTCTGAGGCCGATTAAGGCCGTTCAAGACCCGTTTTCTACTAAATCGAGTATGTTCTACGCAATGGAGGGTTCCGTTTTCTGAGTTGACGATCGTATGAAGAGGAAACACCCCAAGACAAGGAGAGGTTCTACCTGTACCGATCAACTTCATTTTCTCTGTTTCTGGCCATCCTAACTCCGATTTAGTCGATTCAAGAGGCGTTCTTGACTAAATTGAGTATGTTTTATGCGATGGAGGGTTCCATTTTCTGAGCTGATGATCATATGAAGAGGAAACATCCCAAGACAAGGAGAGGTTCTACCCGTACCGATCAACTTAGTTTTCTCTGTTTCTGGCCATCCTAACTCCGATTTAGTCGATTCAAGAGGCGTTCTTGACTAAATCGAGTATGCTTTATGCGATGGAGGGTTCCATTTTCTGAGCTGACGATCTTATAAGGAGGAAATGCCCGAGACTAAGCGAGGCCCTGCCCGAACACCGAAACGAGGAAAAGAGACCCGGAGCAAGACGAGGTTTTGTCCATAGATACCGATACTGTACGAGTTATGATGGAGGTAAGCATTTCTGATATTCCGTTGTAATTATAGAACAACATGTGCTAAGTTATGATGTGTGTTGTATGTGCCTATATGCTTGTCGTGCTATATGCTTGCGGTGCTATGTGCTTATATGCATGTTGTGCTATGTGCCTGTGCTCATATGTCATGATGTGTACTCATATGTCATGATGTGTGCTCATATGTCTTGATGTATGCTCATATGCCATGATGTGTACTCATATGCCATGATGTGTACTCATATGTCATGATGTGTGCTCATATGCCTTGATGTATGCTCATATGTCATGATGTGTGCTCATATGCCATGATGTGTGTTGTCTCGCTCTAGGGTAGAGCGAGACATGTAATGTGATTTTGATCCCGCTCTGTGGTAGAGCGAGATGTACGATTACGTTAGTTTGTTAACTTCCGCTTGACTCCGATATATGACGAATTTTTGTAAATATCAGTATATACGTATTTTAACATATATAATTTTGTGACAATTGTTGTATGTAGTAACCGTTAGGCAGAACTACGTTCGGATCCGATCGTATTGGAATAATATTCAATACGTACGTAGGCAACCAAAGGCAAGGCAACGTTGGCCCAATCCAAATTAATTATAAATATATGTTTTAATTCTGTTTACACACGATGAACTATGAAGCTTCGTTGTGTGTAAATGTTCGTTACAATCTGAGTCTACATATAAGGAAGCCTTAAAGCTTCATAGTGCGTAGACAAATGTTGTACCTCTCGCACACAGATGTTGATTCCTGGCTCAAGGAAAAGAAAAGAAAAATTTTCTATTTTCTAGGCCCGGCTCGGGTCGGGTCGTTACAAATGGTATCGGAGCCTCAATCTGTCTACAAGAGTATAATAAGAATTCTGATTTTTAAATTTCTGTTTTGAATGTGTTGTGATTATCATAAAATAAATTTGAAGTAAATTTCTCTTCTAAGATGTGTTGTCATTAATTTGAAGTAAATTCTGATTTTTCATCATCGGTTACGAATGTACGATATTAGATTTTAAATTTGAACTTCTGTTCTACACATGTAAGATTGGATTTAATACAAGCTTCAATTTTGAACGCTCTATTTGACATGTGCGACTTTTGATTAATATGGGCTTTAATTTTAAGAATTTGATTTTTAAGTGGATTTTGTATTGAAACTTCTGTTTGCATACCTTGCAATGAATTTGCTTTGATCATAAATCTTATGAATTTTGATCTTAAACAAAAATAATTTGAAAATGTTATTATGAATAAATCGTACCAAATTGTGACATGTAATTTTGTTCTGCTTATGAAACATCGAGCTCTAATTTGGATAAATTCTAATTTCATAATTAGAAGTGATTTTTATTTTATTCTACGTATGTGTATCTGGCCGATGTCATGCTTAGACTTTATAGATGTCAATTTTAAATTAGAATTAATTTAAAATTTTTACTTTGAATATGTTACATCTGATTTAGTATGAGATTTAATCGAATTATTATTAGACATTTTTATCGCCATGTGTTGCATGAGTTTTGATGTAAACATTAATTTAATAATTTTTATTTTTTTAATTAAAAATTATTTATAGTTTAAATCTGAATGTGTTGCATCATGTTTAATTTATTTTATACGAATTTTTCTTTTGAACTTTTTATTTTGTATATGTGACATTGAATTGTTATGAATTGTGATTTTTATGAATTATAATTTTAATCGTAAGTTATATGAAAATTCTTTCTGAATAATTTGATTTAGAATTAATTTAGAATTCCATTTTTACATGTGTACATTGAATTTGAGACAAATTTTGATTTTTCCAAATTTCAAATTTCAATCAACCATGAATTGAAATTTTGTTTTCTCGCATGACTTTGGATTTAATCGGAAACCTTTATTTTTAGGAATTGTGATTTTGAATTCGACTCGATCAAAAATTTTGTTTTGAATTTGTTACATTATTTTTTTTAAATATTTTTAACGACTTCGATTTTAAATGTATTTTAAACCGCGGTAGAATTACCATAGCGTAACCACCAACCGCTCATGATATGGGACATGGAGCGCTAGTGGAAACTCTACGGTTAATTCTACTCGGGTATTAAAATAAGATTTGATTTCGAATTTGTTTTTGAAGACGGTAGAATTACCATGAGGTAACCACTAACCGCTCATGATATGGGACATGAGGCGCTAGTGGAAAACTCTATAGGTAATTCTACTCAGATATTGAAATTTAATTTCAATTTATTTTCAAAAGTGGAAGAATTACCACGGGGTAACCACCAAACGCTCATGGAGTAGGACATGAGACGTTAGTGGAAAACTCTACGATTAATTCTACCATGGGGTTGAAATAGAATTTTGATTTCAAATTGTCTATTTTAGAAAATATTTTTGATTATTTTCAAAGGCTAACCATCTCAGAGTAACTAGCAAAGACCCACGGTATAGAAGGTAGGGTGTTAGTGGATAACTCTGCAGTGAATTCTACCGATGTATTTATACGAACCTCATTTCTGAATTATAAGTATTTTGAAAGTTTGTTCAATATTTGTTTTGAAAAACAGTGGAACTCCCAAAGAGAAATCACTATACACCTGTGATATGAAATATCAGGCATTAGTGGACTGCTCCAAGGTTGATTCCACTAGTGTATTGCAATAAATTTTGATTTTGAGTCTATTTCCCCTGAATTTATTTTGAATGAGGTTATTATTATTATTATTATTTTCGATAATTTGGGTCGGATAGTTATTTGGTATAAAGCCCAAAAACTATCAATAGTAGATGCCTGCCGAAAAAAATAATTGGCTAGTGGCGCGCACAGGGTGGAGCATCATGGGGACACTCCTTCCCTTAGTGGCCCTCGGTTGCCCCATGAGCACCGAGGGTAGGCCATTGGGTATCGCGGCTTGTGATGTGATGTGTGTACGTACAATTTAGTGTAATGGACGTACGAGTGGATGCCCACCGATAAAAATAATCGGCTAGTGGCGCGCAAAGGGTGGAGCATCATGGGGGAACTCCTTCCCTTAGTGGCCCTCGTTTGCCCCATGAGCGCTGAGGGTAGGCCGTTGGGTGTCACGGCTTGTGTTGCGACCCAAATCTAAATTGTGCCTTGTCGTATTCAAACTGATTTGATTCACTGTGTTTAAAAAAAAGTGTTTGATTTTAAATTGAATTTTGTGAAATGATTTTCCGATCAAATTATCGGATTGTGAATTAATGAATAATAAAAATCTGAGATTGTTTTGAATTGGTGTTTGACGGAATCTATTTGACTCAGATTTACTACTTTTGTTCGGGTTTTGAATTTTGATTTATCTGATTTTGATGTGAAAATCAGATTGCGATTAAAGTGTTTTATCCGATCATGAGTCATCGGATTATATTATGAGGGGTTTATACAATTATGAAAGTACCAAACTCTGGTTATGAATGTGTAATCCGAGATTTTACCAATTAAATTCTATTCATAAGTGCTTAATCCAATTTTAATTTATCGAATTTCATTTTGTTTTAACTCAGTGATTATCGGATTTGGTATATGTGTGTTTTATCCGATTATTAACTATCGGATTATGTTTTTGGTAAAGTGTTATCCAACCTTAATTATCGGATTTAGATTTTCAAATCCTTTATTTGGGTGACTATTGGATTGTGTTTTGAATGCTCTTTCCGATATGTAAAATTATTGGCATGTTGTTTGTTATTGTTTTCTAAGTAACAATTAGATTGTGACGTGTGCAAAAGAGTGATTTAAGCGAATTGCGCAGACGCAATTCAATTAAGGGGGGGAGAGTATAACGACTCGTTTTTTTAATTACGTCTAACCTGAAAGGTTAGGCCTAATTCGATAATTTTGGGATAAATTTTAGAGGTTTTTAATAGTTTAAACCTCTATAATTGAGTAGGGCTCGAAGAAACGAGCGTAACGAATCAAAGAACAGGCGAAACAGAGGCTGGGACCGGAAGTTACGACATTGAGAAGTGTGGAAAATAGATGGGACCCACATGGAAAGAACACGAGTTACTACTTTCAGTGGGTTAGTATCGAAGGGCTCTTCGATATGAGTCCAACAGTATAAAGAACGCGCGAATCCGAATCCGGGGTAGGAAGTTACGCAAGTTTGAAGGATTTCTTTTAAAAAAAAGGGAAAAAGAAAAGAAAAGAATGACGTGCGCTTCGGACGCACGCGCGTAACGCGCTGCCACGACGCGCAGTCGCCGCGTGTGTCACGCACAGGCGACGTGCCATGGGCACGCGGCACGAGAAAACTGTGGGCGCCGCCGTTTCTAGCGGCACCGCATTTTCGTGCGGCGTAGCGCCGCAGTTTATTTCGGCAGCTCGGACTATAAATAGCCCATTTCTGCAGTTTTTCAGGAGAGAACTTCTCCTCCTCCATTTCTGACCGTTCTGAGGCCGATTAAGGCCGTTCAAGACCCGTTTCCTACTAAATCGAGTATGTTCTACGCGATGGAGGGTTCCATTTTCTGAGTTGACGATTGTATGAAGAGGAAACACCCCAAGACAAGGAGAGGTTCTACCCGTACCAATCAACTTCGTTTTCTTTGTTTCTGGCCATCCTAACTCCGATTTAGTCGATTTAAGAGGCATTCTTGACTAAATCGAGTATGTTCTACGCGATGGAGGGTTCCGTTTTCTGAGTTGACAATCGTATGAAGAGGAAACACCCCAAGACAAGGAGAGGTTCTACCCGTACCAATCAACTTCATTTTCTCTGTTTCTGGCCATCCTAACTCCGATTTAGTTGATTCAAGAGGCGTTCTTGACTAAATCGAGTATGTTCTACGCGATGGAGGGTTCCATTTTCTGAGCTGATGATCGTATGAAGAGGAAACACCCCAAGACAAGGAGAGGTTCTACCCGAACCGATCAACTTCGTTTTCTCTGTTTCTGGCCATCCTAACTCCGATTTAGTCGATTCAAGAGGCATTCTTGACTAAATCGAGTATGCTTTATGCGATGGAGGGTTCCATTTTCTGAGCTGACGATCTTATAAGGAGGAAATGCCCGAGACTAAGCGAGGCCCTGCCCGAACACCGAAACGAGGAAAAGAGACCCGGAGCAAGACGAGGTTATGTCCATAGATACTGTTACTGTACGAGTTATGATGGAGGTAAGCATTTCTGATATTCCGTTGTAATTATAGAACAACATGTGCTAAGTTATGATGTGTGTTGTATGTGCCTATATGCTTGTCGTGCTATATGCTTGCGGTGCTATGTGCTTATATGCATGTTGTGCTATGTGCCTATGTGCTCATATGCCATGATGTGTACTCATATGTCATGATGTGTGCTCATATGCCTTGATGTATGCTCATATGCCATGATGTGTACTCATATGCCATGATGTGTACTCATATGTCATGATGTGTGCTCATATGCCTTGATGTATGCTCATATGTCATGATGTATGTTGTCTCGCTCTAGGGTAGAGTGAGACATGTAATGTGATTTTGATCCCGCTCTGTGGTAGAGCGAGATGTACGATTACATTAGTTTGTTAACTTCCGCTTGACTCCGATATATGACGAATTTTTGTAAATATCAGTATATACATATTTTAACATATATAATTTTGTGACGATTGTTGTATGTAGTAGCCGTTAGGCAAAACTACGTTCGGATCCGATCGTATTGGAATAATATCCAATACGTACGTAGGCAACCAACGGCAAGGCAACGTTGGCCCGATCTAAATTAATTATAAATATATGTTTTAATTCTGTTTACACACGATGAACTATGAAGCTTCGTTATGTGTAAATGCTCGTTACAATCAGAGTCTACATATAGAGAAGCCTTAAAGCTTCGTAGTGCGTAGACGAATGTTGTACCTCTCGCACACAGATGTTGATTCCTGGCTGAAGGAAAAGAAAAGAAAAGAAAAATTTTCTATTTTGTGGGTCTGGGTCAGGTCAGGTAGTTACAATTGCTCTCCCCCTTTTCCTTCCTCCTCACCTCCATTACCTTCTTCTTTTCATGTTAGTGTAGCTTCTGCGTGTCATCACTGTCCCCTCTACACATTATTGCTATCTCGTTTACTTTTCACCCCGTCTCCTCCTCTTGTGTTGTCGCCGCCTCCACCTCCCTCTTCTCTCTCCTACATCTACCCCCACTACTTTCTCCTCAGCCCCCACTGCCTCCTTTATTTTCACTATTACTTTCTCCTCTACGAGTTGTTCTCCCCTTCCTCCCTCCCCTTTCTCCCTTTGCACATTGCCAACTAAGTTGAGATGGGGTCTTAAATTGCAATGTGTAGATATTACAATTGGTAGATTGCGATAGTACATAATGAGAAAATTGCAATGGTACATGGTATCTAAATTGCAACGACATAGGTGTCTAAATTGTGATAGTAGCTATTGTAATATCATATGGTGCTTGTGACATCAAAATTGCGATGATATCAATTTTTTTATTAGGCAATAGGGTAAATTGCAATGGTATATGGTGCCTAAATTGCATTAAGGTCTAAATTGTAGTAGGAGAAATTGCAATAGCATATGATGCCTAAATTACATTGGTATATGGTGCCTAAATTGCAATGGTATAGGTCTGTAATATATGATGGGTAAATTACGACGATAGATGACGCTTAGATTGCAATGGCAAACAATGTTTAAATTATAATGATATAGATATCTAATAGGCAACAAGGCCTAAATTGCTATGGGTAGATTACGACAATATATGATTTCTAAATTGCAGTGGTATATGGTGTGTGTACAAGTGTCTAGATTTTGATGGTAGATTGCAATAGCATATGATGCCTAAATTGTTAGAGTATATGTGGTCTAAATAGTAATGGTATAAGTCTCTAATATGCGATGGGATTTAAAATGAAAATAGATCTAAATTATGATGGGTAAATTGTGAAAGTTTATGCTACCTAAATTGCAATGCTATATGACGTCTAAATGGAAACATTGTGATGTTAAAATTGAGAGATATTATAATAGCATATGATACCTAAATTGTGATATTATGTGGTGTCTAAATTATAAGGGTATAGGAGGACTCTAATATGTGAGAGGGCCTAAATTGTGATAAGTAGAAATTGCAATAATAGACTATGTTAAAATTGGATGGGGTTGAACTTGCGATGAAGTGTAAAATATAATGATCAATTGTGATGGTCAGACAAAAGTACAAGATAAGATGCCCATATCACCACTCATTTGATAGGGCTCAATAAGATGAATTTAATGACACCAAGAATGCATTAATCTGACTTAAGGAGTGTGAGATACAACCCTGGGAAGCCTCAATGAAGAAATTAGGTATAAAAACATTTTTGGGTTTTTCTGTACTATGTGGTGTGTGAAGTGCTTGTTTTGAATAAAGGGTAAGGGGGTGATGCCTTATTTGATTTTTTTTTCCATGAGATGAGGCTTAATCCAGTTAACTTATTCTCTCTCATCCTATTATAAAATTTCCCCCTCAGCTATATTTTCTATTTATATGTATATCTACAATATGTGTACATTCTTGCTAATATGGATAATGCATGAAGTATAGTTATTAGGAGGGGCCAAGGCTCATGAGCCCTTAATGCGGGATTAGGGGGGCTCACAGATAGAAATGGACATGGACAAGGGGTTGTCAGTGTTTGTCTATCATTTGCATACCCCTTGTCCGTGCCCATTCATGTCCATTGTAGTCCATATCATATTTTATCCAAGTTCATCCACAATAAACACAGAGAGACACATATAAATATTTTCACATCTAAATTCTATCTCAATTCAAATTATAAAGTACTATGTAGTATGTCAAAATTGTCCTAACATATTATATAGGTACTAGATCCATGTTTTCAAGTTATCTAACACTTATGTTGTAACGACCTGAATTTTGTGTTATTAAGTTTGTGTGCTACTTAAATTATAAGATGCAGTTGATGTGGTTTGAAAGGGTAGAACGGCTTTTGAGTTAGAGGCCGAGCTTGAAAAAGGTTGGCTATGGTGAATTGTTAAGACGCAATTCTTTTAAGGAGGGAAGAATGTAATATTCTGAATTTTCCTGAGTTTCCAAAATTAAATACTTGGAAAATAGGGTGTTTGGCCCATTGACATTCTTAATAGAATAACTTTCTCCCTAGATAGAATTTGGGGCTGAAACCAATTCTAATATAAAGTAGACAGACAGCTTCAAAACACCACCAAGAACGCGCGATTTAGAGTTCGGATGTGGGAAATACGAGTGTTCAAAATTAAATATATTGTATAGGGCCGTTTACCCGATTTAGATGTGATTTTGGCCTGTTTAAGTCGTCTTGCGGGCCCAGTTAATTAGAATTCCAAAATTTATTTTTAGATGCCTAATTAGGGTCTCTAAGTAAGGAGGATTGACTAAAATTGTAGGGAGATTAGGAACCCTAATTTTGATGTTTATAAAATGCCTTCTTAGGGCACAATTTGTAGGTCTTTTTGCCCGATTGGAGGAGAGAAGGCAATGAAAGGCAGAGCTCCGGCGAGGCTCCAGTGGCAAAGGATCGACGGCAAACTAGCAATTAAGGTAGGTTGGTTGTCTTAGTCTTGAGTCGATTAAATCTGCATATTATTGTGTAATTAATAAGAGCAAAAATCTCTGCAATGGGTTTGTAACTTCTTAAACAATTGATGCAGAGATCATTGTTCCCGTAATTACGCAGAACAGTCAATCTGCAGAATAAAAATATCCACTTGACGGCTGCCGACGGCCACTGGCTGGCCGGTCTCCTTCTGGCAAGAGACCCCATTCGCTGGGTGAAAGTGACCCAAAGATACCCGCCGGCAGCAAGTTCCTCCGCTGCCATGCGGGCCTTTTTTCAACAAAAAAAAGGGGGAAGTTGTTGGCCGTACTGACCGAGGCCGTGCCAGCCCAGGCCACGATAGCCCCAGACGCACCAGCCTGGGCCAACCTGGCTCTGGCCACGGCAGCATCGCTGTCTATAAAAAGAATAGCCGCTTTGTCCCCGGCCATCCACCGAACGGAGGCAAGGCCGAGTCTATAGGAATCGCTGGAAGACGGCAATCTAACCGGCTTTGGCCTCACCCGC
The DNA here is from genome assembly GCA_035235625.1 of Saururus chinensis. Taxonomy (NCBI): domain Eukaryota; kingdom Viridiplantae; phylum Streptophyta; class Magnoliopsida; order Piperales; family Saururaceae; genus Saururus; species Saururus chinensis. The sequence goes on from CP141148.1 coordinate 3,611,067, forward strand.
CGGGACGCCCAGGGGAAGGGTGGCACCGCCAGAGGCCATTCACGGGGAAGTCAACCTGCGATGCGGGCTGTCTGTGCGCTCTGGATCATGTCGGGTGACCTAACCAATTTGGTCTGGTTTAATAAAAATAAATATATGTATACTCTACGAACCGGGTCTGGTTCAGTAAGCTAGAGTTGTCAGAAAATTTTGAAAAATATGATAAATTACCATGGGTGTATGAAGAGTGCCCTACCAAAGTTTCAGACTTGGAAAAATCCCAAAGACTGTAAAATAACCTTTTAACCCCTGATAGTTAAATCATCGTGTGAAAATCACTTACCCAATTTAGAGGCTCCGGTTCAGGGGCCTACAAGTTGATCTAAAAATTGGGAAATTCTCAGTGAGAGTTTAATGTGTATCCTAATTATAGGCTAAACCACTTAGTGAGGAAAACTCCTAGTGAGTGAGTAATTGACCTTCTTGCCCCTAGGGTTAATTGTAAATTGTTAAGTCAACCTGGGTTGGTTTAAGGGGTTCACAACCCCATCACATGCCAGGAAAATTACACAGAGGCCATGAAGTCAAGTAGAATGCTTGAGTTCAATTTTAGACCCGTCATATGTCATTAAGGCCTTAAACCAAATGACAAAAATACCCCTATGCAAACCTGCTCGTATTCGCGTGGATGTTATTAACGGGCCAATGTGATACTGAAACCTTTTGAGAGGTTTAAGACTTACCCGAGAGCATAGAGGACCATATTCAATGTTAGATAATTACCTTAATACCCTCGGGTGCATATGATCAATTTTTAAAGAGATTTCATAAGTTAACCCAAGGAGGGTTAGGGCTCAATAGCTCAAATAATTCTTAATATCATTAATGAATTTTATTATTGATATTATGATTTGCTTGGACCTGTGTGGTTCTTATTGTTATGTTATTTATTGTTTTAACATTTGCTATTAATGTTGTGATAGTAATTTATCACCATCTTAATATTGTTGAAAGAATAATTGTTTGGGTGGATAGCTTTAGATTGGACAAGAATACCTAATTAAGATAAAGACTAAAATACCTCAGAGGGGTCTGGGACTAGTTCATACAGTGAACAAAGCCTTTGACCTGACTATTAGCCTTGGTTGATGAATCGATGGTAGTTTCGAGTTTTAGACCCTAGTCTAGAAGGGACATAGGGTTTGGGATAGTCATTTGGAATCCTGGCTTATAGATGAACAAGATAGGGTTCAGAATGGTTTCCTGAGTTTTAGCTCTATTGAGGAGCCGCTGATTTGACCATATAGTTGTACCTCCCCATTGGAGGGAGTTATATGTGAGTTGGGCTCACACTAGTCTATTGAGGATCACTTAGTGTACATGCATTTAGGGTCGCTGACATCCTGCTTAGTTGGCGTCTCTGACTACTTCTGTTCAGGTGCGGTTGTCAAGCCCTTCCACTCCGGTCAGGTCCTAATGTGCTAGGTTGGGAGATGGCGCTTCCTACTGGATTCCAGGGTGTTTCGTTGTCATTTTTCACTTAGGTTGACATCTGATGAGTCTGTCTGTCATTGGGATTAGATAGGGATATTAATTATTGAACAATGGTTCGAGAGATAATTAATAACATTGATTAATATTGCTTGTTTAATTAGAACAAGTGGAACGATAAAAGGACTTGCATAAAATGTAGGTTGCTTTAAAATACTTAAGCATTGCATGTGTGATGCTATGCTTCTTAGTATAGTGTAGCATTAGGCAGAATTACGTCTGGATCCAATCTTGTTGAAAACATTGGAGATGTTGTCTGATGAGTACGTAGGCAACTAACATCGGGTGATGTTGGCCCGATCCGAAAAATATTAAATAATATTTTTGTTCTTTTAAATGCTCCTCCAAGGGGAGGAGATGTCACTACAACAAAAAGGACTATTAGCGACGTAATTATGCGTCGCTAATGGTCTCCTAAGCGTCACTACTGACTATTAGCGACGTATAATAAACGTCGCTAAAAGCATCAAAAAAAGTGTTGTCGCTATTACCTATTAGCGACGTATATAAAAAAACGTCGCTAATAACAGTATTAGCAATGTTTATTATACGTCGCTAATAATAACTTATTAGCGACGTATATTATCTAGCATCGCTAATGATAATCACATTTTCCTTACGTCGCTAAAAGAAAATTAATTTTTAAAAAAAAATTAAAAAAATAAGTTATTAGCGACGTATATACATAAGTGTCGCTAATAAGTAATTATTAAGGACGTTTATCTATACGTCGCTAATATAAATTTTTTTAAAAAAAAACAAATTTATTAGCGACATATAAAGAAAGTGTCGCTAATAATTACTTATTAGCAACGCTCTCTATACATCGCTAATAAAATTAAAAAAATTAAAAAAAATTAAAATTAAATCAAATTTATAATAATTATTATTAACGTCTCTATTTATTAGTAGCGACGCTTTGTAAGCGTTGCTAATACTTTAATTGATTTAAAAAAATCCCAGTGGGTGCCCACTGGGGGAGGGTGTGGTTGGGGGAGACGGGGGAGACGGGGGGCCGGCTCGGGGATGGGGAGGCGGCTGCGGAGAGGGGGGGCTGGGGGGGTGTGGTACCCTGTGTTCCGATTACGCTTAACCTCAAAGGGTTAGGGGTAATTATGTAATATATGTTAATTCTTTAAGGGTTTTAAGAGTTGAAACTTCCGTATTTGGTTAGAACTCGAAGTAACGAGCATAACGCATCCAAGAACACTCAAAACAGAGGTCGGGAACGAAAGTTACGACCTCGGGAAGCGAGCGACATGGGCGAGACCCACTTTAAAAGTTCAAGATAAGCTACCCATGTGGGGTCTAGTTTTGAAGGGCTCGTTGATACGAGTCCATTGGTACCAAGATCGTGCAATTCCGACTTCGGGATAAAAAGTTATCGCGTTTTGACAATATTCAAGAAAAGACGAAATAGCTGATGTCAGCAAACCAAGCCGAGCCGAGCCAGAGATGGAGCCAAGCCGCCGCGCCGCGGAAACGGCACGCAAACTTGGCCGTCCGTGTGTTCCCTGCGCGTCCCGCGCACGTCGCGTGGCGGTTATGCTTAACCCGGGGGGTTAAGGGTAATTTGGTAAATTATGACCAGTGTTAGGGGGTTTTGGGTGAAATCCCCGTATCCGGGTAGAGCTCGAAGTAACGAGTGTAACGAATCGAAGAACACACGAAACGGAGGTCAGGAACGAAAGTTACGACCTCGGGAAGTGTGCCACATGGGCGGGGCCTGCTCGAAAAGTGCGGGATAACCTACCCATGTGTGGTCTAGTTTCAAAGGGCTCGTCGATACGAGTCTATCGGTACTAAGAACGCACGATTCCGACCTCGGAAAAAAATGTCATATGGGCGGGACCCATTTGAAAGTGCGGGATGACCTACCCATGTTTTGGTCTTATTTTGAAGGGCTCGTTGACACGAGTCCATCGGTATCAAGAGCGTGCGATTCTAACGTTAAGGTTGGAAGTTATCGCGTTTTGAAGTTAAGATATTATTTGAATAAAATAATATCTTTATGGATATGATCGACGACGCAGTGGATAAGACTGACGACAAAACGGATAGGATTGATAATGGATAGGATTGCTGACAAAGCGGATAGGATTGATAGTGGATAGGATTGTTGATGCAAGCAGATAGGATTGACACGTGTCAGCCTCACATCTATCCAATTCTTCTATAAATAGCATCCTTGACATCCAGAAAAAAAAGGAGAATTTTCTCCACGTTTTCCTATTTCTCTCCCACGTTCAGAAACTTCTATTCTTCATTTCTTACTCATTTTAAATCCGATTCGAGTCATTCTTGAGGTGTTCCAAGCTAATTCGAGGGTGATCTACGCAATGGAAGTGTCCATTCCTCACGTTAGAAACCCTATCTAAGGGAAATGTCTTGAGGCATGGGGAGGTTCTGTCCGCCACCTATGGGCAAAGGAAGGATAAAGTGTTCCGAAGTTAGAGGAGTTCATGGCCACTATCTCCGGATCAGAAAAGGCGGACGCCTTGAGGAAACAAGCAACTCCGAACATCACCACTTCCGGAAATGGAGGGAAGTACCATTTTCTGACCTTTTAGTTTAATATGATTTATATAAATGCATATCTTAATTAGTAATATACTAATTAAGATATATTATTTGCTATGATGTGATACATGCTGATATGTTTCTATTTAATCTACTTTGATTTATTTTGTTGTGATCTGAAATGCTTTGCTATGACTTGACATACTCTGATCTGATATGACCAGTATGGTCGAATAAAATTCGATATGATTTGATAGGATCTGATATGATCTAAAATGTTTTGTAGTGTGTTCTGCTCCGCTCTATGATAGAGTAGGATGTGTATTTTATTAGTGTTCTTCTCACCTATGTGAGAAGTGTATTTTACTGATTTATTGGCTTTCGTTTGACTCCGATGAGTTATAAGATTTTCGTTGGATTCCGAATGAATTATTTGGATATAAAGTATACATATTTTATCGTATATGATTTTCTGATGTCTGGTGAATGTATTAGCCGTTAGGCAGAACTACGTTCAGATCCGATCGTATTGGAATAACGTCAGAGATGGTATCCAATATGTATGTAGGCAACCAACGATAAAATAACATTGGCCCGATCCAAATTAGTTATAAAATTAGGTTTGTTCTGATCTACGCACAATGGAACGTTAAAGCTCCGTAGTGCGTAGATGAACGCTATGACTCTCGCACTCAAAGTCTGCAGCTCCTGGTCAGTCGGTTTTATTTTTTCTGCTAATTTTTGACACTCCGATTGTGTTTTCCGATCTAACCCCCAGTTTGGGTCAGGTGGTACAGGTCGGGGCGTTACAGGGGGGTGCGCTGTGGGGTGAGGGGGTGTGGCTGGGGAGAGGGGCGGTTGGCGGGTGGGGGCGCCGGGGGGGAGAGGGAGGGGGAGCGGGGAACCGGGAACCGGGGAGAGAGGGGGACCGGGAGGGAGGGGAGCCGGGGAGAGAGAAGGGAGCTGGAGGGGGACCGAGAGGGAGGGGTGAGCCGGGGAGCGGGAGGGAGAGGGAGAGGGGAGCCAGGGAGAGAGAAGGGAGCCGGAGGGGCGGGAGGGAGGGGGCCGGGTCCGGCGGGGCCGCCAAATTCCGACGGGGCTGCGGAATCGGCTCAAAAAGGCGGGAGTGGGAGAGAGGAGGGGGAGGGAGAGGGGAGGGAGGGGGAGCCGGGGAGAAGGGGGGCGGCAGGAGGGAAAGGGGGGAGTCGGTGTGGGAAGGAGGTAGAGGAGAAGGGGGGAGGGGAAGGGCGGTGCAGAGCGGCGGACAGGGGAGGGGAAGGGCAATAGAGGAGAGCAGAGTGGCAGGGGAAAGAAGCTGGCGGTGCAGAGTGGCAGACGGCGGGTGGTCAATGGAGGAGGGGCGGCTCGGCGGTTGGGCAAAATACAGGGGGGAGATATAAAGTGCGGGTGAAATTTTGCCCGCGCGCGAAATTTCCCCGCCCAGGCAGAATTTTGCATGTGGCAAATTTTTTTAAAAAAAAATAGTTTTAGCGACGCTCTTTACGAGTGTCGCTATTAACTTCTCTCTAGAAATGCTCTTTATAAGCGTCGCTAATATATGTGTCTTTAGCGACGCTTATGAATAAGCATCACTATAAATAAATTTTTTTATATTTTTTCTCCTCTCTCTCTCCACCCTCCTCTCTCTCCCTCTCCTCCCTCCCCTCTCTCCCCTCCACTCTCTCTCTCTCCCCTCCTCTCTCTCTCTCTCCTCCCCTCCACTCTCTCTCTCCCCTCTCTCTCCTCCCTCTCTCTCCCCTCCTCTCTCTCTCCTCCCCTCTCTCTCCCCTCCTCCCTCTCTCTCTCCTCCCTCTTTCTCTCCCCCTTTCTCTCCCCTCCCCCTCCTCTCTCTCTTCTCCCTCTCCTCTCTCTCCCCCTCTCTCTCCCTTCTGTCTCTCTCCCCTCCCCCTCTCTCTCTCTCTCTCCTCCCTCCCTAGCTCTCTCTCTCCCCTCCTCGTGCCACTCTCTCTCCTCCCTCTTTCTATCCCCCCTCTATCTCTCCTCTCTCTCTCCCTCCCCCTCCTCTCTCTCTCCTCCCTCCCCTCGCTCTCTCTCTCCCTTCTCTCTCTCCTCCCTACCCTAGCTCTCTCTCTCCCTTCTCTCTCTCCTCCCTACCCTAGCTCTCTCTCTCTCCCTTCTCTCTCTCCTCCCTACCCTAGCTCTCTCTCCCCTCTCTCTCCTCCCTGCCCTCTCTCTTTCTCTCTCACTCTCTCCCTCTCTCCTCCCTCCCCTCCCTCTCTCCTCCCTCCCTCTACACTCTCTCCCTCTCTCCTCCCTCCCCTCCCTCTCTCCTCCCTCCCTCTACACTCTCTCCCTCTCTCCTCCCCCCTCTCTCTTTCTCTCTCACTCTTAAAATCTCCCCTCCTCCCTCTCTCTCCTCCCCCTCTCTCTCTCTCTTCCCTCCCCTCTCTCTCCTCCCTCCCTCTACACTCTCTCCCTCTCTCCTCCCCCCTCTCTCTCTCCTCCCTCTCTCCCCTCTATCTCTCTCTCTCCTCCTCCCCCTCTCTCTTTGTCATTAATTTTTTTATTTAAAAAATAGGTATTAGCGACGCATGTGACTATGTATCACTACTACCAAGGGTAATGGCGACGCATAGTTACATACGTTGCTACTACTACCAGGTATTAGCAACGCATATCTATGCGTCGCTATTAGTTCATAATTTTTAATTTTTTTATTTAAAATTGATAAATATTAGCAACGCTTATTTATAAACGTCGCTATTGTTGTTACTATTAGCGATGTGTGAAAAAAATGCGTTGTTAATAGTTTTAGTTTTTTTTAAAAAAATAATAGATATATCTTTTAGTGATGCTTATGTAAGCGTCGCTAATAACCTAAGTATTAGCAACGCATGAACTTAAGCATCGCTAAAAGGTTAGGTATTAGCGGCGTTTGTATCTGTGCGTCGCTAATATTCTACCATTAGCGACGCTTAATATTATGCGTCACTAATATTGATTTTTTTGCGACGTTTTTTGATATGTCGTTATTACCACTTTGTAGCGACATATTTTATTGCGACGCTTATATAAGCGTCGCTAATACCCAATTTTGTTGTAGTGTGTTTTGTTGCCTGTTTGGTCTTATTTACTTGCTAGTTCTTTAGATGGGGACGTTGCGAGATCAGGACGTTGGTGGGCATTTGAGGACGACGTTGCATTAGTGGGATCTAGTTTCTTACTCCTGCAATCGTGTAAGTAATTGTAATTACTGGCGTGAGAGCCAACCTTTCTTAGTTATTTATTTTCGGAAAGATGACAAACTTGTACTTAGAGGGTTAACCTGCTATTTATCGAATTTTGACACATGTTATAATATCATATATTTTGATATTCGTATTTGTGAACCCAGTTATCACGACTTGGATATTTAATTAGATTATTTATTTTGTGTTTAAGAAAAAAAAATTATCATGATTTATCACGTCTCCTTTATTTAAAAAAAGTTTTAAAAATTCGGGTTGTGACATATATAGCATATTAAGACTATCCTAACATGCTATATAAGTTCTAGATCAATGTTTTCAAGTTGTCCAATACCTATGTAACATGTTAAGATTGTCCTAACATACTACATAAGTATTGGATTTATATTTTTAAGTTGTCGAATTACCTATGTAGCATATTAGGACTGTCCCCACATGCTACATAGGTAGTAAATTCTATTTTTTTCACTAACAGTTAGTAATGTACTAATATTTAAGGGAGTATTAGGTACGGGTGGCAGACATGAATGTCTATGAACACGGATAAAGCCATAAGGGTATGTCTACATTCATAACTCCACATTGGGGCGGAAAAAAACTTTATTTGGGTTTGCGTTTGTGTCCACCCCATATACCAAAAATTGCCCGCTCTATTTAAATACAGTCGAACATCCACATTATGGACGTTCATGAGCACCCCTAGTAGCAATCCTTTTTTTTTTGGGTATAACAATCTTCATTCCAATGTAGTTCCTGCACAAGTTTTGTTGGTGTTTCCAGATTTGAGTTGCAATGGCATAGATACGATGAGAATGACCATGCTGATGAGTTAGACACGCCTGTTGAGAGATGTGACTTGTAACGGGCCGTCAATTAATACACCACGGCTCCCAGCCCCCTCGGCCTTCAAGGATTCCAGCTGATATTTTCTGTTTAAGATCGCAAGATATTGTTAATCATGCCAAATACTACATAAAATCACATGACAAAGTGTCCCCTACTTAGAACATGGGAAAGCATATACCCCCTAAACTGAAATCTGCCCTGATACAGGCGGACACTTGATAGACCAGGAGCATTCCACCATTAATGTAACTTGGGCTGGCCTTGGGCAACTGTCATGAAGTTGGTCCCAGCTGAACCAATCAGAAAAGAAACAAAGACAAAAATCTCCAAGAATCGTGCTTAACCATGCAGTTACCAGTTCATGTATATATGAATGAAATAATTTAATAGACATGAATCAGTGCATGTAGTAGAATGTCAATTAATTTACCACTTCAAGTGAAAATGCAGTTGGCAAGAGAACTTTTATGAGCTGTTTAGCATCGTTTTGCATTGCAGCTGAGAGCCTATGTAGACTGTTTTGTAGGAATCTTTGCAGATTATTCAACTTTTATTATAATCCAACATTGGAAACAACTTGAGCTTATATAGCACAATGGTTTTGATGACATCTTGAAAATTGTTGGACTTTTATTCTAACCTAATAATCCCCCCTCCCCAAAAAAAAATGGCATTGCCCCTTTATCAGAAGATGCCCAAATAAGGCGTGGAAGTCCGATAAACGAACAAGTTATTTGACAGTCGGGTACTCGAAAGCAATCGGTCAATCAATAAACGGTTAAATAAACAATTGGATAGTCAAACACGTTCAACAAATTTACGCTATCTGTCAGTAATTCTAAATTTTGACAATTAATTTTAGTAGTTGTTGTACTGAACTAAAGATGATTGCAGGTAGTAATTAAACTTTAGGCAACTCAGTCTTTGACTACTTTATATAATATTATAAACACATGCACCAATTCTTGGTGCATTGTCTTCAATCACTTCCCCTCTCTCTATCCTCATTTTATAGGGAAAAAATAATATTCTTATTTTACTTTATTTTTATCAAAAATTTACTTAAATCTTTAATTAAACTCAAAAAAATAAATCTTCTCATTGTTGCGTGTGACTCTACTTCTCTATCCAATTAGAAGCGAAATAGACTTTTAATATAGAAAAAATAGTGTAAGAATACCAGCTTCTAATTATTTACATTTTTTTGAAATTTAGTGTAAATTCATTCATTCTTTATTCTTAAATGCCATTAATATCACTAACTTCCATTACATGCATTGACCCACAGTAAGACGGCAACCCACAGCCACAGTACAAGATTAGCAATCACAAGCACTTGCAAACCATTTAAAAGTCTAAAGTGGAAATAAGACAGGCAACCCGCATAGAGCTAGAGAAGATCCGATTAGGACTTCCTCTGTGGAGTCCACTTGGGCAGGGCTGGGCTGAAATGGGCCGAGACAACACGCGAGTCCAACAAGTCCACTACAGGGGTGGCAGTGACACACCTTGGGGACTTGTACTGGTTAATGGACGCCCCCCTTGAGATGGCATAGTCCATGACCTCTTCAAATGTCCCGGACCTCACAATCCGGATCTCCAGTGGTCCGATAGATTTGTCCGACACCCGGCACTGCCGGTAGACCGAGTTCATGCACTCCTCCATGGCCAGGCAGCATTGGTTTAGCAGTTCCGGACCCGGAGCCTTAGACGGGTCCTTCACCAACAGCTCCCAATAGATCACGTAGTGGCCCGGGATGGCCTTGGTGTCCGCATAGCTTGTGTACTCCACCACCTGGGCCTCGCACCCCTCCCCAACGAGCAGCTCGTAGGCCGCCTCCACTGCCCGCTGCAGCTCGGCCTCGTCGGTCTTGTCGGAGTCGATGGAGAGGAGGACGTTCTTGCGGCGGATAAACTTGAACTCCGGGGCGTTGTTGTGGAACCTAATTACCCGTAGAATGTCGCCGACCCGATAGCGGTTGAGGCCCGAGTAAGTGGTGACGGCGATCTCGTACTCTCGGCCGACCTCGACGTTGGCGAGGTCGACGAGGTGGCCGGACTTGATGGCCTCGTCGGAGGAGGGGCCGTGGGGGATGAACTCGAAGTACCCCATGTTGGGCAAGATGGTGTAGGTCACGTCCGAGGGCTTGCACATGGGCCGGAGATTGAGCCCAAAGAAGCACTCGGACGAGGCGTACATGGTGCATGCCATGGGGAGCCCACCGCTGTAGAACTCAAGGGTGGGGATGTACTGGGCCATGGCCCCGGTCACGATCACGTCCAGGTACTTGGTGTTGGGCCAGATCCGGGTCACAATCCCCTGCCAGTTCCCGCTCGAGCACTCGTCCGAGATGAACTGGGCCAGCTCGGCGTCGGGTTTGAGGAGCTTGGAGATGGCCTCCCGGAGGGTCGGGTCTGTGATGGCGGAGGAGAGGGTGCCGGTGGCGATGTCCCGAGCCAGCTGAGCCCAGTGGAGCTGGAGGAAGCGGAAGGCGCGGAGAAGGCCGGAAGCGAAGACTGCGCCAACGCGGAAGACGGAGAGGCGGTGGAGGAGGCCGCAGAGCATCTGGATGTACATGCTCTGGAAGGAGTCGGTGCAGAGGATGGCCTCGTCAGGGCTGGTGTAGTCGTTGTACGGGTCGTACGGACGGTTCTTGAAGTTCTCGCTCTTGTAGTAGCTGGTCAGCACCGGCCTCGCAGGCAGCCCCCCCGGCGTCTTGGTCTCGGACTTGATGAAGAGGAAGTAGAGCCCCTTTCCCTTGTCCAGCCCCGGCACGTACCTGCATGCATCATCATCACCGTTTAATAATTCTGATCATAAACCATGTTAATAATCAGATGATTATGCAATTAATATACTAAGACACGATGAAATAATATGAAAATTTTTACATAATCGTATTCCATCTAATAAGTAACAATATTCGCACCATTTTACATGAAACGAGCTCATGTCGGAATTGTCATCAAAACCGTCCAAGTGTGATTTGAATAATTCCGATCATGTATGAGAACATTTCTTCAACAACATTAATTAATAACTACCCATGTAAAGAATTAACTTTAATATTACATTAGCAACCAGTATAAATAGTCGATGCCAGAATAATTAAGCTAGCTGCCATGTTAATTTGGAAAGCCAAAAAACTATATATGTTTTCAACGTTGGGTACTTGCTTTATAAGAGAACGTTACAATCTTTGCATGAGCTACTATCGTTATTGATACCAAAACATGATCAAATGACTATGATCAGAAATAATAAAAAAAGTTTATCAAGTGATAAGAATAGTTCATGATGGTGCAATATGACTAGCCAGCTAAAGGCATGTAGTGCAAGAATGTAGACAGATAGAATCTTAAGAATTTTGGTACTGACAGGTTCATGACGGGCATGAGGAGGCTGAAAAGGAGCTGGCGGCGGTTGCAGTCCTCCTGGATGGTGGGCATGAGCTTGCGCTCCCCAGCCGACGTGCCGGAGCTGGTGAGAAACTCCGATATTGGGTGGGACGACAGGATGGGCGACCGGTCTCCATTAGCAATCCGATGGATCTCCGGCTGGAGGTCCTCATAGGTCACCACGGGCACCTGGGCCTTGAATTTCTCCCGATCAGTGGCGCCATTCAGCCCGAAGCGCCGGAGGTACTCCGTCTCGCCATTTCGCTGCAAAATCTCCCCCAACACCCGATCCTGCACCGCGTCGACGTTCTGGGTCATTTCCTCGATGAACCGCAGCACCGCCGCGTCCTTGGCTGCCTGTTCTTCTTGGTGGCCTACCTTTTCTACAGCCATTTTTGAGCTTGGAGAGCTTTAGAAGATGAAGTAGATGAGAAGAAGAAGAAGAAGATAGAGGCTGAGTGTGGTGAGATGGAGGAGAGGGCGGAATTTATAGTGTGATTTTTGTCGTCATCTGTGGAAAAAGTCAAACGGAGTGAAACGTCATCCGGCCAGGTGGGCTGCTAAATCTCTTGGGATCACAACGGGCCGTTGCCGGCGGCGAGTACGGCTGCTGAGTATGTTGGGCTGAGGCCCGGACACTGGGGCCCAATTGGATTGTCTTATCCAGTTCTCAGGGGACATATGGGCCCTGGTTCCCGGGCCTAGAGTTTTGTCCGGACTCGAGTTCCGCGTCCCGCGGTCTGGACTCCATGCAGTTTTTGTTTTTGCGAGAGAGAGAGAGAGGTGAAGTTGACAAGGGATCCGGTTGCCGGCGGCAGCGGTAGCATCCAAATGCTGTCCACTTAACCGGCCCATTTGGTCCAACTCTCTCGAAAACCCATTTTAATCATTCCAATTGGCTAATTTGCACGTGCATTTGTGTGCGGTCGGAGGTTTGACCACGAACGTGCGGGTCAGGTAGGTCAAAACCCACACATGCTCAGGCTCGCTTATGTGCCGATTATGTATAAATTGGGTATAAATAATTATCAAAAAGTTTGTATAAACTCGGGCAATATGAGTCATTAGATATAGATCCAACAATAAAGATCGGGGTAGAACATTTATTTGCCCATTAAGTAATGTCTGTTGTCCAATTTTGATCCAACGGCGATGATGCTTAGGCTCATATCGCCCGTCCAAACGGGATTTTGTTCTTTTTTATATTAGATCTTAGAAATGTTTGTGAAAAAAAAAAAAAAGATCTAAGAATGGCCCGGGTTTCTATAAGTGTTTTTAGCGTCGACCAGGCCACCGATCCGATCTATCAGAAGTCGCAATTTTTCCGGAGTCGACTGGGCAGGTCAATCCCGGTGGGCGAATATAAGGGTAGGCCAAGAAAGGCAACTGGACCGGCTGGTCCGGTCCTGTTTTTAAAACACCTCTTCAGACCAGCTGGAATGGCCAATTTGTCAACCGGGGGATCAGCCTCACATCTTATCATGGATGGGTCAAGTCAAGAGTTCATTAGTAAATTTAGTGAGCATGGTGTGGAATAAGTGGTGTTTATTAATCTTCATTGTTGAGTTAACTTCGTCATTGTCCTAAAATAGGCCGACCTTTGGGGTAGCAGGGTCACCATCAGTTGGAATGTCTCAGCTTGGTTAGGTATAAGATAGATGTTATTAGATGGTCAAATTAATTTGTCACTTAGTTTATACTTTGGTATTTACAAGGCCGCCTTTCTTGATTCATAGCATTGCTACTTCCCATCACAAGGTTAATTAATTAACCCTCAGTTGACATTGAGAAAGCCTAAAGTCAGGTGCTATAAACCTTAGAGAGAAAATTTATCTCACTAGTACTAGCTCGATTTGTTTTTTTCAAAATAAACTACTATTTGTTAATTTAAAATTAATAAATGGAGTTATTGAATTGGGACGGAGCTAAGGAACATCATACAAGTCCATGCTAATTAATAAATTAAGTCATGATGCACATCTATACGACAAAGTATGAACCCTAATATTGGTCCGTCTGTCAAGCAAGACTATGAAACAATGAAATAAGCCATGAATACGTTAGCCATGTTTAAGTGCCTCGACGGCATATGTTAGTACTTATCTTTGCTAGAATTATATGCAAGTCCATGTTAATAGAAAATTTTAGTTTTTAATAACGGGGAGTATCCAGTCCTTAGGTTGCCTCATAGAGCACTATATCCCGCTACCAATCCCTCATACATATACAAGGCCAATGGAGTGGGTTTGAACTGAAGGCCTCGATCGGCTTCTTTCTGAAGCATTTCAAGTTAGACCTGCTTTCGCTGTATTGCAAGGAATTGGCTATCTTTCATAAACTAAGTAATTAACTTGAGTGACCACGGATTGATCTCTAAATTTCCGAGATATCAAGAAAGTGGACTGGATTGGACCTGGTTCGACTGCTTGGTCCGGTCTAGTTTTTAAAACATTGGTTCAGATAAGCCAAATAGGTGATTTAGCAACCGGGTCAACCTTACATCTTATGTATGGATCAAGTCAAGAGTTTGTTAGTTAATTTAGTGAGCATGATGTATAAGTGGTGTTTATTAATCTTTATTATTAACTTAAATTCACCATTGTCCTAACAAGGGCCGACCCTTGTGTAGCAGGGTCGCCATCACTAAGAGAATGTCTCAGCGTGATTAGGTTTAATATAGATGTCATTAGATGGGCTAATTTGTCTCTTAATTTCTACGATGGCATCTACAAGGCCGACTCGCTTGATTCATAGCATTGACATCTAAAACCCCTTTAAGTGTGCAGGTGCTATAAACCCTACAGGCATACGTTGAACATCTATCCCAAGTAAAAGTTACACCAGTACCTGCCGGAAAGTATGTATCATGCAATTCCATGCTAATAGATAATTAAGGAATTATTAGTACCCAGTATCCTGCCAGTCATATAATGCATATCCGCACTACAAAGTATAAACCCTAATATTAATCACTATCAAGCATGACTATGAACAATGAAATAAGCCATGAATACATTAGCCATATATATATATATATATATACCTAGATGGCATACGTTGAATATTTATCCCTCCTGGAATTATATGTAAGTCCATGCTAATAGATTTTATTTTTTTAATATAACAAGGGGTGTTTGGGTCCTTAGGTTGCCTATGAGAGCATTGTATCATGTTGCCAGTCACATTATGCACATAAAAGACCTATTCGATTCCGAGTGGATGACCAAAGGAGTAGGGTTTGAACTTAGGACCTCAGCTTCTTGTTGAAGCGTGTGTCCTGGTCCCTTAGACATTGCTACTAGCTAGGTACCTAATGAATTACTGATACTTCATAGCCCTGTCAGACATGATGCATATACCTACCAAATACCCTAGTATTGGTTACTCTCAAGTAAGATTGTCAATGGGTAACCACCTAGTTCACCGACCGCCCGTTAAAAAGTTTGTATATGGGCAATTTATAATTAAATTAATTATAAAACATACACGTAAACTTACCTGCTCGTTTATTAACCAAGTAGGGAATGGGTACCCCCACTTCCACCAGTTTAGCCATTTTATTTTCATTGACCTAACCTGATTGTTAATGACAATTAAATCTCTATGCCAAAGTTCTAAAATTTATTGGAAACAAATCGAAATTGTAAGAGAATAAAATCCTAGGCTTGATAGATATACTTGGGATGACGACATAGCAAAAGAGGTTGTTGAAACAGCTAAAGCATTCATGGGTGAATGTTGTGAACATAGAGTTAAATTTGGTTGTAAAGCTGTAATATTGTATCATAATTTATATTTGTTGTTTGTCATTTATCAGGACAAGATTTGTCTCTTATTAACTTTGATAAATGTGTAACAATTTGCTCAGTAATTAATGGACCTTGCTAACAGAATACCAGAAAAATTCTATGAATATCTTATTGCAACAATGAACCACATTGCTCGAAATTTGGCTTCTCCAATTAGTGAAGTTATTGGTGTTGGTTTGATATCTCATGTTGGAATTCTTGAAAATTTTGTTAAGTGCTCTTTTCGTTTCACATATTTTATTCTTTTTATTTACTTCTTTTGATAAAGGTTTATCAAGAATCATTAATTTTGAACTATGCAATTTGTTCTTAATTAATGTTATTGGTTGGCTATTTACCTTTTATTCACTCATTTGCTTTATGAGTAATAGGTAACAAGTTAGTTGTAGTTAATGATTATGGAAATGGTTAATAGGTAGAGAATGGGTAAATTTTTTTAAAGAAGTGTAATGGATGCAAGTAAAGCCTCACCCAACGGATACCCAACCCGTTGATAGCCGTACTCTCAAAATATGATCATGAACAATGAAATGAGCCATTAATACCTTCTCTTCATGCATATATAAAGCATAAATGCGTAGTATTAATTATCCACTGCTTAATTTCACAAAGTAGTTTGATAACTCTTCATATGGGCCATGAGGGGCCTCCAAGACACTGCCATTATTCATAGTAAGGTTCGTTGGGCATCATACAAGTTTTGCATGATACAACATAGGTTTCAGACATTGCACGATAGAGTCTAGTTTTAATATCCTTGCTTATTAATTAGGTACATGCATGCAACAAACATATCTGCCATTATTGGTAAGTATCAGCCAACAAGCATTCATAATAAGGGTCATGGATACCTTCGTCGATATGAACATCTGGACCCAACCCTAATAACATGTACAGCAAGTCGACCCCTGAAAAATAGAGAATGAATAAAACCTAAAGCAATGACATGTGGTAAGCATTGACTGAAAAGATCTCCAGGAAAGCTTAGAAGACAAATCACAGTGCAGGTTTCTCAGCTGTCAAAGAGATTGCTTGTCGCTGACTTAAGCTGAAAGGAGTGAGCCACAAGCATTCGCTTCTCCTCTAAGGCCGAGCGCCGTTCAAGTTAGACCCGCTTTCCCTTGCATGCATGGATTTGACTCTCGATCATAAACTAAACAATTAGCTTGAGTGGACATGGATTTGATCCCTAAATTCCCGAGATATCTAGGACCCGCTGTCTCTCCATGGCTGCCCTCTGGATCAAAACGTGAGTCCCTTTAACTTTAGGGTTTCATGTTGAAGAATCAAATATACTCCATATCTGTAGTATGGAGACGTTTTTTGCTAGGTAAGATTGGGCCTCGGCCCCTACAAGATAAGGAATAAGTACATGCACAAGGGTCAAATATGAAACATCACGGGCAAACTCCCCCAGTCCACAGCCTTAATATGGGTTACGGCTAACCTCTTACTTGAAGAGCCCAGCTGTAGCTGTCTTCTATTCTTTTGATGATGAACATTGGTTTTACCGGATAAATACATGGGAATGGAGGACAGCAAGGCACTTACTGGATTTTAGTTCACTCATCATTTCTCATGTGAATGGTTAACATATATCTAAACTGATATGGGTACATAAAAAGCTTCAGCCTTCGTATGATATTCTGGACAGGACCCATATCAAAATCCTTTCATATTACAGTAGGGGCTAATTAGCCACCCATTTTGGTTTGTGCGTTACACAATCACCATTACAACGTCGGCTACGACAAGAAAGAGATGATGATATCACCATGTTCATGAACCGATCACAGGCAAGAAAGCTTGTGATGTGATTCTTCTCTTTTTGCCACTTTAGTTCCAGCTGAACATGGACTTGGCGGCAAACTTGACTGGCATGACCCTCTCCCAAGTGCCACCACAAGCCCATTCGCCGAGTCACACACACTAGTGTTTGCTTCTCCTCTTTGAGCAAGGCTCTTGACCCAGACGCGAGATGTGGGCATACACTGGGAGACCACGAGGATATCTTTTCCATTTACTACTTGTGCCCATGGTTTCTTTTCACTTGCATTGTGCGGTGGAGGACGGAAAGAGGAATTAGAAAGAATAAAAGGTGGTGAAAGTGAGAGGTGGGACGGGAGGAGGCAAAAAAGTAAAAGGGTGGCTTCCTAACAGAATTTTTACTGAAGAAAAAAAAGGGGGAAAAGTTGGCGAGAAAGAAAATGAAGCTTCATGGAAATGAACATTGAGCTGTCTCTTTGGACCGGGAGAAGAGCATGAAGTCACATCTGCCACTTATTTTTCCACGCGTGAAGTCGAGTCTGCAACTTCCTGCTGAGTATCTTAAATATCTCTGAGAAAGAGTGGGAGGTACACGAGTTTCTTGGTCACATTTGTTTGGATGTATTAAGGAGCAGCATCAAGTACTGATCCATGAAAGCAGATGAGGTTACAGTAGGAGCAATACGTATTTGCGATCAGTTTGTTTTGCTTTGTGCATTTTGTCGACGAAAAGACTAAGTGGAGAAAGAGATGTTTGGGGAGGAGAGGGGGGACAGACATGATCCCACCCACCCAAGAGCCATTCCCTGAAGGTATATCGTCAAGTTCTAATCATGGAAGAGAAAAAGCGCAAAACATGTTCCAACATGACAAGAACTACGAGGACCACGGAGAACTGTGAACTTCCCCACATGTGTAAACGTTATTCTCTGATGGGTACCTTCTCTCAACAAGAACGTCCATGTCCATTGAACAAGCTTCATATTACTGTAAACTTAAGTAAGTTCAGATAATTAAGTTAAGTAAATAAATTACACCTTATCTTTAGTTTTGTTTTGAGAATTGTGTGGATATAAAGTTACTAGACGGAAGTGATTGTAACTTGCAAGCAATGACTGGTTCCTCGACCAATGAACATGTTACACGTTCCTGCAGCAGATTAATATAGCTGCATTTTCTCTGCCTAATGCATTAAGCTAATGATAAAGTGATTTTTAATGATTAATTAAACTAAGTCGTTTAACACGTCTCTCATGGAAGGCATCTTTGCGTGGTCATGTATACATCATGTGTTGCTTCTGTGGTTAATTGGATGTGCCGGATAAATTCAAACACTTTGAAAATCGAAGAACAATCTGATCTAACTTGATTTTTATTCGGTACTTCTTCTTCAACCTTGAATGCCTTACGGCAGAATTCAACAGCAAATCCTTGTATGCCGATATGGGATGATATTAATCAGATTAGGAAGAATCTTAGGTTAAGGTTCTTTTCATGGAAAAGGAAGGTGGTCAGCAAAAGCGAGCTAGCTTTGCTGGGTCATGTCCAGAGTCTTAGTGGACCCAAAAGCCATTTCCATTTTGCATGTTACCCCCCTTGCTGCTCTGACTGGTTTGTTGAGAAGTCGACCTCACCATTTTCAACTTTTCCCAGAACCCTAACCAAGCACACCAGTGAAACAGATCAGCTTTCCTTTTCTAGCCAATCACCTTATACATCTTGCCCCCATTGATTCGACCAACCAAAAAGTTCTCCCACCCCCCCCCCCCCCCCCGTGACGCATCGCCAATACTTACTGATATACATAAGTCTGATCAACCGGTTCAAAACACCCAAGACATAAAGAGCATTGTTCTAGACTTGTATCAACTCATGTGGAACAGACCCATTTTGGTACGGCATCTGAATATGGCAAAGTCTTAGTTGCGCTTTGGTTGAGGATGCCCCTAACCGCCCCTCTCCAACCAAAACCTGCTTTCAATACAATAATGGAGGTCCGGGTCTACGTACGTCACTGCCTTTGCGTGCTACACTCCATTATCTTCCTCCCCAGCTTTCTTTAATCAGAAGAGCTTGTAGCCATTTGACGTATGGAGCTAGCCGGCCAGAGGCCCTTCCCTAGGAGCAGCATGATGTATGCTTGGCTAGCTAGTCTCAGAACTTTGGCATATGTCTCAGTCAAGTTTGGTTCTCAATTCATGTCTGCAAACAGATGAATACATGGAAATGTTTTTTATGCAACTAAGAGTCCAAGGGGCTATCATAATGCAAATTGTTAATCCATCAGATTATAATTAATTCTAAAGAACAATATCTCTGCCATTTTTTTGTTTTCTGAAGGAGAGAAGACATTGAGAGCTAGTGAGAGGGGGAATCCTTGTGTCTGATGGCAGTGCAGTGGCCCTGTGGATGGCCATTATAGAAACTTTATTTGATGCATCCTTTATGGCTTTGATTTGACTAGTCACTTTAAATATTAGGAATGTATATGTAGATGGGTACTTGATTTTTTTTTCTTGGTTTTCTTTTGCTGTCATGTACGTAGGAATTGTGGATTGGGTTATCTTGAAAAGGTAAAATGAGGACGAGGTACAGGATAAATTCCAGTACTAATCAATGGATCTTATCTCCATGACAGTCAGACAGCAGCAATGTCTTGTTACATCCATGTCTGGCTAAATTCAACTGGCAGAGAAGGAAGATCTGCTGGTCTTCGAATGAGATTCCCCCCATTAAACACTCGCTCTTGTTTATATCATGCATTTCTAGAAGAGAATGAATAGACCACAAATAATTTAATTCAACTGGTTACTGGTTTAGTATTTGGATTTACATAGATCTGGTAGTTGGGCCGTTTCTGTATTCCGTTGATGATACTAACTTATTTAAGCCTGTTAATGCAATACTATTTAGATAGATTGGAATACAAAAAACAAAGTACTAACTCGCATAAAGAGTGTTAATTAATTGGGATTAAGATTTAGAAGTTGGAACATTATTGAAGTTCAAGGGTGGTGCGTGTAACGGATGGTGCCAATCATTCAGCAGCCAAGGCATGGATAATATGCTCAATTGCATAAATAAAAGTTCCATACGTATGCTGGCACATTACTTGTCCCACTACCCCACTGACTGTTATAAGGTCTACCATCACAGAGTCTCCTCTCCACCCCTATCAAAATTTAATAAATTTTGATAATAATATATTCTTAAAAAAAAGTTAATATGAGTACGAGTTCACAACTTTATAAGTAGTGGCATGGCGAGCCATTTAATTGAGATCGAGTGGTGCATGTTTGACAAGGGTTGTCTCCCCTCATGCAATACACACGGCCCATAGATTAAATTCCGATAGTCCACAATGCCATAGAATATATTATAATAAAATTAAAAAATTAATACATATGTGTACATTTTTTTGCATGTATAAAGGGCACATTGAAAAGCATTAGAGTAGAATAATTAAAAATATAATTTTATAAATTAATAAATATATTAAAAATATATAATAGTTGCCCCCTACAAACTTGGCCATGTGATCGGAATCGCACGGAGAAGATATATTGGGCACGTAACAACGAGACTCTTAAGAATATTGGCAATTCCCTAATTACTTCAAGAATTATTACAAAAACAAAAACTACACATGGTCCCCTCCTATAACTTATATATATATATATATATATACCCTGGACTCTTAAGAATATTGTCAATTCCCCAATTGCTTCAAGGGTTGTTAAAGAACAAAAACTATACATGGTCCCCCTTAGCACTCTTATCAAAATATAAGATCTAAATAGACTAAAGATAACATTATTTACATAATACAAAACCAATATGGACGACTTAAAGCCTTAAACATTTAAAATTTTAAGTCTGTAAACAAAAATTTTGTGATGAAAATCTTATGTTGGCATCTCCTAGCTCAGAGTGCCGGCCGGCTAGCTATCACCATCAAGCAACCAAAACCAAAACGGTCAGGACAGAGCTACAGGGACTGAGCCACTGGGTATGGCGTGGCCGGGAAGATGCCGCAGAGCCGGACAAAAGTCCGGGCCACCGGCCGCCGACGTGGCCCGGCAGGCCGGGCCCAGTGCTGGCCCAAATGGAGCGATGACGTGGGTCTGGCCCACATGTCGCCCGGAGGCCCGGCATGTCCGGCGACAATAATATTTTCCTGTCCATGACCCCCTCTCCCGGTTCCCGGTCCGGTCCACCCCGTCCTACGCCAACCCCGCCTGACGTGTCTCCTGACATGGCCCCAGCCACAGACCTCCCCGCTATAAATCCCCCAACTCCTCCTCCCCACCAGCCACCACATTCAGCTCGCTTTCCTCCTCCTCCAGCTCAGTCTGCTGTTCTTCTGCTTCTCTTCTTCGTTTCAGCAAATACCCATCTGGGAATTTAATTGACTTGACTCTTTCTTCCGCTTCTTCTTCCTTTCAAAGAGTTGTGTGTTGTAGCTCGGCGGCCATGGCGGTAGGAGGCGCAGTTGTGGACACCAAGAACGCAGAGGCGCTGCGGTTCATTGAGGAGATGACCCGGAACCCCGACGCAGTGCAGGGGAGGGTCCTGGCGGAGATCCTGGCGAGGAATGGAGAGACGGAGTATCTCCAGCGTTTCGGGCTGAACGGCGCCACCGACCGGGAGACGTTCAAGGCCCGGGTGCCGGTGGTGACCTACGAGAACCTCCAGCCGGAGATCCAGCGCATCGCCAACGGCGACCGGTCCCCCATCCTCTCGGCGCACCCCATAACGGAATTCCTCACCAGCTCTGGCACGTCGGCCGGGGAGCGGAAGCTGATGCCCACCATCCAGGAGGAGCTCGACCGCCGCCAGCTCCTCTACAGCCTCCTCATGCCCGTCATGAACCTGTTAGTAGCTACTATTCCTATGACACTACACACATGACATATCTGTGTTGCACCAGTGATTAAGAACAGTTACATCGCACATCATAAATTCTTCTCATTTAATGCATTGACTTCTTTCATATTCGATTGATAGACGCGTTGTTACTGTTTAATATGAATATTTAAAAAATTTCATATTATTTCATCATGTCTTAGTACGTTAATTGCATCATCATCTGATTATTAACATAATTTATGATCAGAATTATTAAACGGTGATGATGATGCATGCAGGTACGTGCCGGGGCTCGACAAAGGGAAGGGGCTCTACTTCCTCTTCATCAAGTCCGAGACCAAGACGCCGGGTGGGTTGCCGGCGAGGCCGGTGCTGACCAGCTACTACAAGAGCGAGCACTTCAAGAACCGGCCGTATGACCCGTACAACGACTACACCAGCCCCAACGAGGCCGTCCTCTGTCCCGACTCCTTCCAGAGCATGTACACCCAGATGCTCTGCGGCCTTCTCCACCGCCTCTCCGTCTTTCGCGTCGGCGCTGTCTTCGCCTCCGGCCTCCTCCGCGCCTTCCGCTTCCTTCAGCTCCACTGGGCTCAGCTGGCCCAGGACATCGCCACCGGCACCCTCTCCTCCGCCGTCACAGACCCGACCCTCCGGGAGGCCATCTCCAAGCTCCTCAAACCCGACGCCGAGCTGGCCCAGTTCATCTCGGACGAGTGCTCGAGCGGGAACTGGCAGGGGATTGTAACCCGGATATGGCCCAACACCAAGTACCTGGACGTGATCGTGACCGGGGCCATGGCCCAGTACATCCCCACCCTGGAGTACTACAGCGGCGGGCTCCCCATGGCATGCACCATGTACGCCTCGTCCGAATGCTACTTTGGGCTCAACCTCAGGCCCATGTGCAAGCCCTCGGACGTGTCCTACACCATCATGCCCAACATGGGGTACTTCGAGTTCATTCCCCACGGACCCTCCTCCGACGAGGCCATCAAGTCCGGCCGGCTCGTCGACCTCGCCAACGTCGAGGTCGGCCGCGAGTACGAGCTCGTCATCACCACCTACTCCGGCCTCAACCGGTACCGCGTCGGCGACATTCTCCGGGTAACCAGGTTCCACAACAACGCCCCGGAGTTCCGGTTCGTCCGCCGCAAGAACGTCCTCCTCTCGATAGACTCCGACAAGACCGACGAGGCAGAGCTGCAGCGGGCGGTGGAGGCCGCCTACGAGCTGCTGGTCCGTGAGGGGTGCGAGGCCCAGGTGGTGGAGTACACGAGCTACGCGGACACGAAGACCATCCCGGGCCACTACGTGATCTACTGGGAGCTGCTGGTGAAGGACCCGTCCAAGGCTCCGGGTCCGGAACTGCTGGACCAATGTTGCCTGGCCATGGAGGAGTGCATGAACTCGGTCTACCGGCAGTGCCGGGTGGCGGACAAGTCGATCGGCCCGCTGGAGATCCGGATCGTGAGGTCCGGCACATTTGAAGAGGTCATGGACTACGCCATCTCAAGGGGGGCGTCCATCAACCAGTACAAGGCCCCCAGGTGTGTCAACTCCACCCCAATTGTGGAGTTGCTGGACTCACGTGTTGTTTCGGCCCATTTCAGCCCGGCCCCACCCAAGTGGACCCCAGTAAGGAAGACCTGAATTGGACCCAATTTAGCTTTGCTGTATGACCCCCTGTTAGCATGGGACCCACCTAGAGTGACTTGTGTAGACCACCCTCATTTGTTCCCCTTTTCATGTTCAGTTTTCCCTTGTAATCTGCAATCTGTATGATTGTTTAGGAATTCAAAATGGGTTTTTTCTCTTCTGTCAACAACTTTGCTGCCTTACTTAGCTTGCTAGAAAATCATTAATGCTTGCCGACTAATGGTTAATTCTGAACGTGCTTCATGTGGTTTACAATTAAAATTGGTGAATAGGGTAATTAATTGATGTGGAGAGCACGAGGAAGATGGAAGCCAATTAGGTGTGGATTCTAGGGTTTAGGGTTGTAAAAGCATGTAGTAAGATCCCATGACAAAGCAGGTTTTGGGGTAGAAGATGGGGCATGCTTGCAATATTATATGTCATGAACAAGATAAAATTCCAAACTCAATTATTGAAGGGTCAAAAGCAGGGAGGATGAGGATAATGCCATAGAAAGGGGTTTATTGACGTTGAAAATGTGGCCATTGATTGGCTTTCATTCCCCTTTTTGCACACGGCATGAGTGTTAATGGAGATATCCCTCACATGCATATGCCAAACAACTTAAGTCCATGATCTTTCTTGCACATATTGATTTCATCTTAAGTAAGTTTTATCAATTTGGGTCCTTATTTTCAACTTGGATAATGATTTTTTTTCCATCACTTTTGTTCAGCAAAACTTAACATCAAATTTGATTATACTATTAAAAGTGGATTCCTTTATTGTCAAGTGACACACACTCTTTCGTGTCCAATCAAAACCTATTATACTAAAGTTTTGATGGACAGAAAGTAAAATAGGGTTATCATCATCCTTTTTCTTTTGTTTAGTATGCTCATGCGCTATACCAAATAAACACATCTCCACAACCGCGTCTTGGCGTAGGGAGACTTGTTCCTACACAGTCCATTTGCTAGTGGAATGGATCTTAAGGGCACCAGTCATATATAGCTTATTCCAAGTTTCCTATAAGAAAATATAAAGGAAAATAACATTCATAATTTTTGTATTCAAAAAGTCTACTTTAACCTCTGATTGGATAGTAAAAATAATTACATCTAACACTAGAAAGATTTAATTTTTCAGTCCAATTAAAAGCTAGATTAGGTTTTTGGTGTGAAAAAAATAAAGTAAAAATATCAGCTTTCAAATATAAAAATTAATTACTTCTCTATAACATTGTATTCCCTCCATCTTAAAATAAATGTCTTTTTTAATTTTTTTTAAAGTAAATTAAAATTAATTTATTTTAAACAGTTAATAAAACACTTATTTAAGGGCAGAAGGAGTAATTTTAAGCTCTCCCACACGAGTGTGAAACTCTCGTTCTTCGCAAGGGAGGAGTGGAGGTTGCCTTTTGCATCCACTTGCGTATGTCTTCTCCTGAAACTCGATTGTTTTTTTGACTAAAGTCATTGACTTGCCTCCACCAACTCCATATTCAGCTCTGACTTCCTCCTCTTATGACTTATATGAGCGGTAGCATGAGCCGCATTTAGATTTGTGGATTATGAGATTTAACGGCACAAGGGAGAAAGTAACATTTATGCCCTTTTGAGTTATGTGCACCGTCGAATTTTAATCTGACAGTCCACAGAGCCTAAGTTCATGCTCATTAGTGTGAGCCCACACAAACGGTAGTAGCATGTGAATATTACTAATAAAATTTGGTTAGGCTTTAATTACCGTCCGCCTAAGCATATTTTCTTCCCTTTTTTGTATTTTTGTATGACTTAACCTTTTTGTATTTTTGTATGACTTCACTGAACTAGAGGTTAATCTGATCTACTTAAATAATAATTGTCCTCATTGAATCAGTCATGGAGACAATGCAATTCAAATGACACCCCGAATCAGCTAACTGCTAACCTGAGGTGATCATTCACCACAAGAGGACAACATTTGAAAATTTTAGTAAAGCATCAATTTGAACGGGGGTAGTGAGGGAAGCCCATTTCTAAAGCCCATCATCACGAGACACTTTGTCAATTAAATGATATGTTTAAATGTGAAGATCAGACTCTCTTCTGCTTAAACTAATCATGTAGGCTGGGTATCAGAACTTATTTAGGCTGGAATCGACCACTGCCGACAAGATTCTTGCTAGTCACCACAATTAGCTGAGTAGCTAGACCTAAGTAATTTCTTCTCCATTATTGGCTTAGCCACGGGCTTAAGTCCGTCTTGTATTACTTGGATGCTAATTGGTCTGAATGTTGAATTTTTCTTTTTTCTTTTTAATTTTTTGCTGGGAGACTTTGAATATTGACTTGCCCCTATGTGCCTATATATTCTCCACTACTGCAATAATTTTTTGATTAAACAAGCTCCTTGTGATAATGGAATATACTCTTAATGTTGTTAGGAATTTAGTGTCATTTATATAGGTTAATCGAATACATGGACAGCTTATGGTTATTACTCCCTCCATCTAATATTTATATTTAGTTTTTCAAAATGAATTAAAATTAAAATTTAAGGGAATATTATCTTAGAGCATTTTTTGGGAGAAATACAGGTTAAAACTTGAGCTCTTTACGTCTTTGGAATGTTAAAGTTATTCAGTTGGGCAGCGTGCCATCATATTTACACCAAAGATATTAAAATCAAGCTATTATCAAAGTTGTAAATAAGAAGGTCTCATACGCTAACTTTGCTGCTTCCATATTCAAAAAGCTAACAAATTGTACCTTTATAATAGGAGGTGAATTAGAGAACACTATTGCCTTTTATCTTATTACATACTTCCAAAATAGTATATATATGTTTTTTTAACATGAAGAATGCCTTAGTCCTTGGGACCCAATCCTAGAAGGGGTCAGGCAGGCAACCACTTAGGGCCGAAAAGAGTGCAAACCTAACATAAAGTACGCAAAGGAAGTATTGATATGTAAGATTAATGACACACACGTTAATACACATTAGCATCAGTGGTACTAACACTAACATGCACTACCTTGTGTGTTATTAATTTACAAATGAATGGTTCTCGTGCGTAGTCTACACTGGGCTTATTATCAGAGGAGAACATAAAAACTCTTCCCTTGAGCACTCATGCATCCAATCTATTTGGCATGCACACAACCTACTAACATATACACCAGCCACCTAGAGGGGAAGAACATATATATGTTGGACTTAATAATAACCCTAAATAATTAAATTTATTGCTTAAACCAATTTTTTGCCATGTGTTTTTATCTAGTGTGTTTTTTAATTTTCTACTAAAAAACGCTAAAGTAATCTTCTTCGGTGCTTCATAGGGCTTCAATGAATATTTGAACCATGATAAGGGAAGGGTCTTTCTTTCATTTTTGACAATGAACCGAGCGCCGATAGGAGCCATTCATTTACCAAATTGACAGTACACATGCTACCACATATTAGTGTGTCAATATCACTTACATTAATGTATGTTATCATGTATCATCAATTTTAAATTGTACCAATTATCATGTAGAGCTCACACTTAGCTTATTGTCAAAAGAGAAGATGAAGTATCCTTTGAAATAGTGATTAAATAGCGCGACAATAGCATGCTTTTAGGAAGTATAAAAATTAGCTTACATACTTTTTTTTACTATTTTGCATTCATGAATTTACACTTAGATTTTGAAGAAATTGGTGAAAAGTTCTAACTTAGGATGTTGATGCCCTCTAGCTCTCCCCAAAGGGCATCCATGACAATGACGTCAACAAGAGGAAAGGCAGCCAAAGATGCCCATTAAACAGGCTTTTTTATGAAGGAAAAACAAGCTTCAACATGGAAGCTGTATATGGCAAGGTTTGCTTTTCCACGCAAAAAATGAATTTAGATATAGAAGCAATATGGTAAGGTTGAAAGGCTCATGGGCCTCCCTCATCTTGTGCCCACGTGGGCCTGCTAAGCAATATGTGTCTAGCGGAGAGGAGGTACGCTCAAGTCTTTCTTACTACGCATAAAAATGAGCCCACCTAATAAGGGTTTTAACTTTTAACCCATAAATTAGATGAAAATTATATGTAGGATCGCACTCATAAATATTCACAAGAGTAGTACCACAATGAAGGCATAAAACTCAGCATTCACGCGTGACCCATGCAATGGTGCATGCGCCAAGCAATCCTAGGCCACATAAGCGTAAGTTGCATTACTCTGATTTAGGAGCTATGTGAAGAACGTTACTAAAAGTGTTTTTTCTTTTAAAAAATTAAAATAAATATTAAATATGGTTGTTTATGGAAAACCTCTTCCATGCGTAGCCAAGTGGGGTGGAAGACAAGGCAGAAAGTGGCTGGAGGTGAGATTGGGCATGCAATAGGGAGAAGGATAACCGGGAAGAATGAGAAAGATAGAGGGGAAGGGATTCGAGGGAGCACCACACAAAGCTGATTATTATTCAAATAACACATCTATTCCCCTCTAACAAATACCCAGAGAATATTAAAAAAATATTCATGTAAACCCCCACCCACCCTATTGTAGAATTTTTTTATCTCCATCCTCTTCTCCCACTCTAACGGTAGCATCCCTCCTCTTCCCCCTCCTTTTAGTTCATTTGATATGGCCCTACACATTGCTAGCCATAAACATTGTCAGCAAATACATACTAGCCCAAAGCTGCAAAAACCAAGCAACTTTTTTTCTTAAAGTTTTTGTGTGGCCAACTTCAGCTCATGGTAGGAGAAGCATTACAGCTCGTGCTCTAGACCAATAACGACCCACTTCTAATTATATTTAAAATGAGGGGTTAGAGGTCATTATAAAATTTTAAACAGGATTTAGGAGGTTTCAAGGATAAAAATCTCTAGATATGGGTAGAGCTTAAAGTAATGAGCATAACAAATTAAATAACATTCGAAACAGAGGTTGACAGCGAAAGTTATAACTTTAGTAAGTTTGTCATATGGATAAGACCTATTTGAAAAGTGTGAAATAACCTACCTATGTGTGGTTTAATTTTGAAGGGTTCGTCGATATGAGTCCATCGGCATGAAGAACATGCAATTCCGACTTCAGGATAGAAAGTTATAATGTTTTGAAGTTGGGATGATATAAAATAGGAAAAAAGATTAAGATATTAAGAAAAAGACAAAATAACTAACGCAACACTAATGCCAGCAATTGGCATCAGCCACGCTGCGAAGCCACGATACATGGCCCACAGGCCCGCTTCATCGCAGGCCACCCTGCATGATGCGTGGCAAACTACACAATTGCAGGATGAGGCCCGTGTAAGGCAGGCCGACTCCCACATGACACGTGGGAGCAGCACATGTAACGCATGGGAGCCACACAGGCCCGCACGTGCACGTGTCCATTTCGTGCGCTTACGGACTTTATCCTATAAATACAAAACCAATATAGACTTCTGGAGGAGTTCTCTAGTCTATTCTGAGTCTGATTCGCACGTTTAAGAGACATTCATATTTAATTCGAAGGTGTTCTATGAAATGGAAACATCCACTCCTTGAGTTAGCGACTTTATAGAGGAGAAATTGCCCGGGGTAAGAGGAGACTCTATCTGATACCCCCAAGCCCAAAGAGAGAAAGAGAGATAAGTGGCCCGAAGTAAGAAAAGGTTTTGTCCTCCGCCGTTGGGCTGCACCAAGAGAAGTGGCCCGGAGTAAGGTAAGACTCCGTCACTGACGGGCTACACAATGTGAGAAACATCTATAGGTAAGGGGAAGTTCTATCCATTGCCTATGGGCACAAAAAATGGGAAGTTTTATTCATTGTCTATTGACCTAATGAGAGAGAAGTGTCTCTAGGTAAAGGGAGGTTCTATCCGTTGTGTGAACACAATGAAAGGGAAGTGTCTCCTGGTAAATAGAGGTTTTGTCTACTGCTTACGTGCCTGAAAAGTGAGAAGCGTCTCCAAATAAGGTTATGTCCACTGCTTTCGAGTGTGCAAATATAAATGTCTCTAGGTAAGGGGGGGTTATGTCTGTCGCCTTCAGGCATAAAGAGTGATAAGAGCCCTGAGAAATGGGAGTGTCTGTCTATCACCTTCGAGTGGAATGAGATAAACGTTCTAGAGCAATAAGAGACTCCTTCTGCCATCTATGAACCTGAAGGGGAGGACGCCCTAAAAGAATGAGCAATTCCGAATGCCACTACTTATAAGGAATTTCATGGGAGTAAGCATTTTTTACTTTTTGATTTAATATATAATTATATAAGTGCATGTGCATCTGATGTGTGTTACTCGTAGTAGAACAATATGTGTATTTTTGCTGATTTGTTAGCTTTTGTTTAACTCCAATAATTTATGAGATTTATGTCTAACTTTGAATAACTTATGCGGATATAAGAATATACGTATTTTAATATATAGAATTTTATGCTATTTAATAGATATATTAGTCATTAGGTAGAATTACATTCCGATCTAATCATTTTAGAATAACTTACAATGGTATTTGCTAGCTGATTTATGATGTAGATTGTGCTGCCAACAAACATGTATAGGCATAGCCTTGGCTACGAGCTCGTCTCAGCAGCACATGCTTCGGACCCCAAGATCTGATAATGCTTCTTCTTCTTTACCTACTCCGTAACATTTTTAATAGGTTGCCCAAGTGGCTAACTCTGTCATACCTATACATAACTTGTTCAAAAGTTGAAAAGGCTCATGACTATTATTTGTCATCCATGAGACCTGGCTACCTCTTCCCTATGAGCTTCATTTTTTATCACAATTTCATTTGTATTAATACTATTTGCTTGGCGGGTGAAGAGGACTAGATTTGGCTGGCGCAGGCTTGCCGACCAGGCTGACCCTGCTCTCGCTATGACTCATATTGGCCAAAAAAACGATTGTAGCACCAGCACTGGTACCGGCACCAGCCTTAAAAGAAGAAAGACATGTTCTTGGGGTGGGCAGAGCAAAATAGTGAAGGCTATGGGGAGTGTTGAGCACTAAAAAAATTATTACTCTCTTTTCCCATTTTGGGGGGTATTGATGTTGGACCATGGTATGGGCTCGGGCCCAGTTTGGTCTAACTTGTTATAGTCCAGGTAAATCGGTACGGGCTACGGTGTCCAAAGGTGGTAGGGGTAGTCGTGCCGACCTCACATGTGCCTTCGTTACACATAATTCGAGTGGGACCCGCATATGTCATACACATACACTAGACATACATCTAGGTGTGCATTTACACATTATGGGGCTCAAACATGCCAATTAGGTATTGAGGATGGAACCCATGATAAGTGAGGGGTTGACCCTATCGCAGGCTTAGCCGCGTGTAGGGGGTCCAGGCCTCCGTGGGCTCTGTGGGAACAGAGCCTGCTTCTGTTGTGTTAGACCTTATAGTGAAACCGGAAGGAGTTATGCAAGTAGGCCCAATTTGAATCAGCCCACATAAAAAGCCCATTAAAGAATGGCCAATTTAAGACCCGCCTAAATATGGAATGTAGGGGAGTAATTAAGGGAGAGAATAAAAGAACGAATATGCTTTAATATCATAATGAAGGGACCCCCCAACCCTTTGGGATCTCTCTCTTCCCAATTGGACACCCCCCTCCTCTCTCTCCCTTGTTCTCTTGGCGCTGCCTACTCAAGCAAGGATTTGCTTGCTGTTGGCCGCCCTCCGTCTCCCCTCTCCAAGGTGACTTTGGCGGGTTGATCAAGGGAGATTTGTCCTCTCCAAGATTAGGATGTGGTGACTGGTTAAAGGGGGTGATCTTGCTATGAATTTCTTTCAACCAAGCAAGGTTGTGAGGGATCTATACATAAGGTACTCTACTATCCTCTATTTGATTAGATTTCTTATTTGGCGTGCTAGATCTATATGAGGAGGGCGTGCTAGGGCTGAAAGAGCCCAGGTCAGTTGGTCTGCTTTCCTTTATACTACAATCCTTTTGGCTTATTTGAATGGATGCATGTTTATCTTGTTAATTGTTATTAGTTTGATGCATGTTTTGTGTAGATCTATCTTAAAGTTTAATTTTATATGTGTGCGCCCTCCCCCTCCCATCAAGCTTCCGCTGGTCTGGCCACTCTACAATTGACTATTTATTGGGGGGAAATGGACACATTCTTATTCCAATCCATGTATATATTAGTCGTTAAAATAACATGAAAAAAAACTGCCTAAAGTAGGCATTTTTATATGTAAATACAACAACTTTGCGTATAATACGATAACTTTATTCTTTGGAAATTTGATGTTTACTTTGATTCCAGTAGCATGAATGACCGATCAACTTGCCGAATGCCAAACAAAATTATTACCTATTAAACAAAAAAAAAGGTAGGCATCAATATGTGCAAATCGAATTTGGCTAGTTGAGAAGTATCACATAATTACTCAAAGATCACTTAAATAATACCCCCTCTATCCTATATTAATAACTACATTTTGGAAAAAATAAATATTTTTTATTGAATGAAAACTAACATCTAAAATTTACAAAATAAAGCTATTAATATAATATGGAAGATTTTTTTTGTCAAATAGAGCTATTAATTTAGGACAGGGTGTAATACTAAAGTAGTTGAATTAAGGCCAATTTTACATTAACAGTCCAACAATAATAATGTGCAAAGTACATGATCAAATAAATGGCTACATTTAATTTATTAGGTTAATATCTTATCATAGTTACCAAAAAATAAACAAATAATCTGATTGTAAAAAAAGAAAATAACATACTACATGGGTTTGCAACTTGGGCAAGATTTCACCTTGCTTGACAAGGAGGCCATGTTAGACAGATTTTCATGGCCTATCATAACAACTACTTTATGGAGAAAGGTTATTTTTCAAAGTGATTTTTCTTGTAATGTGATATTTTATACTTTATTTAACTCACAAGGAAAACTACTTTAATTTTCAAAGTAGTTTCCAAATAGGCTAGGTATCATAGGCTTATGAAATTTAATTGTTTGAATTGAAGTGAAATTGGAGTCTTATATATTAAATGCTCGCCTATTAATATAAAAATTACATATGCAGTAATATATGGAGCTTAGAAAGCATAAATACTTAAGCCCACATGTTCATTATCTTATATGAGCATTATATATATATATATATATATATATATATATATATATATATATATATATATATATATATGTTTCTTAGCAAAAAAATAATTATAAATAAATAATCCCTCTATCTCATGTTAATAGTTCCATTAAGGAAAAAAATTATGCCATATTAATATCTCCATTTGGCTCAATTTTTAAGTAGTTGGGTATTTAAAAAATATCTAAAAAAGTTATTTTTTAGTCTTACTATTTAATAAAAAATATTATTTTTTCAAACGAAGTTGTTAATATGGGGTAGAAGAAGCACTCTCCCTACCCTATATTAATAGTTACATTTGAGAAAATAATGATTTTATTAAATAGTAAAACCCACATTTAAGAGAAGAGAAAACAAACTTATGATACTTTTTTTACTACTCAGCCACTTAATTTAACTAAATGGAGCTATATTAAGATGAAACAAGACTTTTTACTAAATAGAGCTTTTAATTTAGTATAAATGGAGTATACTTTGGAAAATATTGAGACAAAAAATTCTAAGGATAAAATATTGTGTAACATAATAGATGACATTCACATTTCTTCAACCAATATCTACATAAAGTACCTGAACTTTGTGGATTTTCTAGAGTTGACTCGGAGTCGTGCTGGTTCAATTTGAGTACGGAGCTAATTGAACTAATAGACTCTAAAATCAGAATATAATTGTGTTATATAATAGATGATATTCACATTTCTTCAGCCAATATCTACACAATTACCTGAACTTTGTGGACTTTTTAGTGTTGGAGTCGCGCCATTTCAATTTGAATATGGTGCTAATAGAACAAATAGATTCTAAAAGTCAGAATATAGCTTAAATGCAATGCTTACATCACTTTGGAGACTACTGTAAACTCCTTATAACATCCAAATTACCATGTTCATTTTATGGCTCTTAAGTGTATTTAATTTTTAAATTGGGAGGCATTGAAGGCCTTTTATGCAATTAAGCTACTTATTATAGGACACTCTTAATCCCTTGAAGCATGCCATTTAGAAATGTTGGGTAGGCAAATTCTCTCTCTCTCTACAGACTAGTATGGTTCTATTTCTTTTTAAATAAATGTATTTTATTTTATTTTAACAATTAAATCAAACTATTAATATGAGATAGAGAGTATTAGTGACAGGAGGATTAGATATTTCACCTTTTTGATAATTTTAAAAAGAAAAATAATATTTTTACAACAAAAATATGCATACAAAACTAAAACATGAGTTTTGATTAGTATAGATAAGTAAGTCCATGTGAACTTTAAGTAGGGCTTACTTGTTGAGTCCAATTAAAATTTTTCTATTAAGTTTTGTAAGGTATTTTTGTTTTGGGATCCTTTTAGAACAAAAAATAATTAGATAGATTAAAGTGAGTCCTACTTAATGAATTCACTTTTCTCTCTACAATTAGAGGTGGTGCAAGGTTTTGATGGAGATAAAGTAAACTAAAAATATTAATTTTTTTTATAACGGTGAGTTCCCCGTTCACATGGATGGGATAGGAAAGGATAGTGATATCTTTACACCTATTATTATATCAATCGGAGAGGGGAAAATAAATCTTATATTACCAAAGTAGGACTATTTTTCTTATTCAATCAATGTGATATAAGTCGAGAAAATATACTAAGAGTATTATTATTTTTGGATAGGAAAAATAAATTCCCGCTGCAATTTTTTACCAACCAATGTATACTCTTTGACATCTTGAAATAACAGCCGTCGGATATCATCCGACGGTTCAAAGTAATTTTAATTTCCAAATTTACCCATCATGGCCCCTAGTCTCCCTTGCCGCAGTTGCTGCTTCCCGCCTTCCCCCCACCATCGCCGCCTCCGGTCCCTCCGATTCCTTCCGTCCCGTCTCCCGCATCAAGGTCTAGCGCCGCCCGCGACGTCGCCTCCTCTGACGCCTGCCCGACAGAAAAATGGCGCCTTTGAGCAACCGCCCGACAGATAATGGCTTTTCGACGTCCACCGCCAGACTCTTCAGCCGCGGCCGCCCTCCCTTGGCCTCACACGGGACTTCCGTCTTGCTGCATTCTCTGCCTCCCTCACACAGCTCTTCTCTTTCACTACGGACCTCCTCGGGCACTGCAAACCTCACTCGCATCCTCTCCTCCGTCGACGAAGCAATCCAGAGGGTGCCAAGGAAGAACAACTACAGGAATCCGGAACTCGAAGGCGAAGAACGCCGAGCGTCTGAGGCGATCTCGACATTGTCCAAAAGCAAGCAAATTTGGACTGAAGTTCGCTTCTCAGGGCACCCAATCTGCCGAGCGAGGAAGCTCGAACGAGAAGAACGGGCTAATACAATGGGTTACAAGGAGCGTATCACTGTGGGCTGTTGGATCAGATCTGACGGCTAAGTGAGGTCCGCACCTGAATATTCTCCAACGGTAACGACCACTTCTTCTTCCCCATTAGACCCGGACCTGCTCTGCTAATCCCCCTCCTGGACTAGTCAAGAAATTGTTACTGCGAAATTACAAGTCAGAGTTTTCTACTCTTTCCTTGTTTGTTATACTTTCTCTCTGGTTGGTTAGTGTGCTTTTATGGGAGGTACAAGGTCTTGCTACCGCATACCCTTCTGAGAGTTACAGCGGAGGATGGCTAGCATGAAGCTGGGCTCCAAGCCTGAAGCCTTTCAACGTGAAGGCCAGACCTGGTAATCACTTCGTACTATTGCAATGTCTCTGTTTTGCTGTTACGCTGGCCCCTGAACGTTTTGCTTGGTTCTGTTGGTGGGTCTACTGGACATTTGGTAAACAGGAAGGATATTGGATCTTTTTCTTTTTCTATTTTTTTCTAAAGAAAGTGGTATATAGAACGTAAAATGAACACAATCGTGTTTTCTTGTTGAATGCATTGGCCTTTTTGCTTCATTTACTGGTGTTAACTGTTAGATAACATGGTAATTATGAGTCGGTTTACCCTTGAAAGTAATTTCTCTTCCGATAATGCCGTGAATATCAGTGTTTGATTCCTGGGCAGAGTTCTGTTACTGAAAATGAAATCTATTAGAGGTGTGAGGGGGGGCATTTGTGTTTACTCTTCGAAGGTGTGGATCATATTTCTCCACAATTTTTTCCTTCGATCCATATCTACGGGAAAGACTACTAGGGTCTCACGGCGAAGGATTATTTATTCTTTTACTAAATGTCCAATCTTTGTTCGGAAAAATTAATTGGTTCTAACAGTCTATACAAAGTTTTGGTTTAACATGCTTTCCAATGGAAAAAATCATTCATAGTTCATCCCACTCTTATTGTCAGCCACAATGCCGAAAAACATCGATATACTCTAAGAACCAGAGAAGACGATTGCTCCTAAAAGACGACTTGGCAACTTATCTTAAGAACCAGAGAATAGCTGGTAAATAATTTTAAAGTGTACCAGACAGATATCTGAAGAGGAGATAAGGCAATTATATTTTGAAAGCGAGATCTATTCACTAAGTCTGGAGGGAGACTAACAGAAACCAACATTATCTATATCCATAGGGAATATATATATTACTTTTAACCTTGGGGTAACAGCTTAGAAATGTCCACTTGTCCGATCTTTTATCTCAGAATGTTTAAGATCATCAAGATATGATATAGGCATATGCCTTAAAAGTCTTCCTGATAAATTATGAGTCCATTGTTATTCATGTTTCAAGCTTTAATCTATCTTATTGTTTATGTAACAACCCGACTCAATGAGTAGTCGGATATGATATGCCAGACTTTGTAATTGAACTTTGGACCCTCATTTGATCTCTCTGAATATCTTCATTGCATTTAATTCCACTACTGTGTCATTAACACGTTTATGCAAAAAATCTCTAATCTGAGACGTTTTCTTTGGTACATAATCCAAGCCATGTTACTTACAACAGTAGGAAAGACTTCTGTTTGTTGAACTTAGTGATAACTGTATTTCTATCTTTTTAGAAGAAAAGAGTAGTAAATAATAGTTTTGTATTTTCTTTTTGTATAGTAAAAATGAATTTGTGAAGAAAAAAAAGATTCACATGTAACTGCCATAACTGTTTACCATGTTTACCGTTTTCTTTGTGCATATGTATAACACATATGAACTCTTTTGCAGGGTTTGCACCACAGGACTTCCAAGTGATGTTGTTGTCGAAATTAGAGATATGTCCTTTCATCTACATAAGGTGTTTCATGTCTTACTTTTTTAACATCTTTTTCATCTTCTACTTCTTTCTATGTATGTAAAGATATGGGGTAGAGCTCTTTGTTGCATGTACTTACGAACTTGTCATTTTGTGAATGAGCTAAAGATTCTTGAGAAATCAAAACAAATTAATATCGTAACAAAATATAAACAAACTTTATTCCTGCAGAATACTTTTTTTTTAAAGTAAGACAGAGATTAAGGTAAACATATAGACGTGATTATATTTCGGGGTCGTTTGAATAGTGCTTTTCTGGATGGGAAAGCGCCTTTTATACCAAAGAAAAGCCCTTTCCACCTCAATCAGGTTGGCTGGGCTATTTCATGTGGAAAGAGCCTTTCCACAGAAAAGATCCAGGAAAGGGACTTTCCACAAAAAAGGTCTAGGAAAGTCCTTTCATGGTCAATTCAGCTTGAATTGACTAGAAAGTGCCTTTCTAAGGAGGAGGGTTCCATGGGCAAGGTCCTTTCTGGTTGGAAACTTGTGAAAAGATCTTGTTGTCCCTCTCAAAGTCATTCTTCTCCACATGTTGAGGATAGTTTTTTGTCATTTCACATATCAAAAACAAACGCAATTTGAAAGCCTATTTTCCCTTAAAAGCCATCATGAAGAGGGACCGAAACAAAAGTATTTTCTTTCAAGAAAGGAAAAAATTTTAAAAGGTTCTTTCATTTCCCTCTCAAAGTGCATCCAAACAGGCCCTTTCTTTTTATGCTTTTCACATTTGTTGACATCTTTAAATGGTTCAGAATTGTTCAAACTGGCAGAGCATAAAATGTCTTGCCACCCAAATAGTTCGAATAAAGTCCATGCAAATGAGAATTGAATCCAAATTTTGTACATGTTTAACGTTTATTCATATATTCCTGCAGTTTCCTTTGTTGTCAAGGAGTGGTCTCCTTGAAGAGCTGATTGAAAATATTCCTGTGGAAGAAGGATCAAGCAGCACCATGCAGCTTCATGACATTCCTGGTGGGGCTAAATCCTTTGAACTCATAGTAAAGTTCTGTTATGGAGTTAAAATAGAACTCACATCTTCGAATGTGGTAGTGCTTCGGTGTGCTGCTGAGTACCTCCGAATGACCAAAGAGTACGGAGAAGGGAATCTCATTGACCAAACAGAAACTTTCCTTAATGAAGTTTTTGGCAGTTGGAAAGACTCAATAAAAGCGCTTGAAACATGTGAAGAGGTGCTGTCACATGCTGAGGAGCTCCACATTGTCTCAAGATGCATCAACTCATTAGCAATGAAAGCTTGTGCAGACCCTACCTTGTATGGGTGGCCAGAATCAGGGAAAAGTTCTACCCGAAGTCCAAATGGGAGTGGCCTCTTGTGGAATGGAATTGAAGTTGCTGCAAAGACTAAAACTTTGAATGAAGATTGGTGGTATGAGGATGTGTCTGTCCTCAGTTTGAATTTGTACAAGCGGCTAATTTTGGCTATGGAGTTAAACGGAATGAGACCTGAGAATATTACCGGGTCTCTGATCTTCTATGCAAAAGGGCATCTTCCAGGACTCAGTCGCCATTCAAGCTTCCGTGAAGAGAACTTTAAGGTTCCACCTAGCACTTCCGTGTCAGTTCCCAATGAGAATGACCAAAGGTCTCTCCTTGAAGAGATTGTGGGTTTGATTCCTATGAAGAAGGGAGTGACATCAACCAAATACCTGCTTGGATTGCTAAGGAGTGCAATGATTCTGCATGCCAGCCCCTCCTGCAGAGAGAATTTGGAGAAAAGGACCGGGACCCAGTTGGACGAAGCTGCATTGGAAGATCTTCTCATACCAAGTCTGGGTTATTCAGTGGAGACCCTTTATGATATAGACTGCGTGCAACGAATCCTTGATCATTTTATATTAGCAGATCAGACAGCTAATGCATCCTCTCCCTGTATTATAGACGAGGGGCAGTTGATTGGTTCACCTTCACTTACTCCCTTGACCATGGTGGCAAAGCTGGTGGATGGGTACCTTGCAGAAGTTGCACCAGATGTGAATTTGAAGCTACCAAAGTTCCAATCATTAGCATCTGTTATCCCTGATTTTGCCAGACCACTAGATGATGGCATCTATCGTGCAGTTGATGTCTACCTGAAGGTAACACAGCTTTCATTACGTTTTTGTTACACTAAAGTTATAGTCCCTATTCAAAATTTGCAGTTAAGGTAAAATAACACTCCCTCCGTCTGTGGCTATTAATTTGGGACAGAGGGAATACCATTCTTTCCTCCCACATATATGTGCAATTATCTGTGTGCTGTTACGCGTATATTTCCCAGGGAGTGGTATTTTAAATATACTTTTGTCACTTTTCAGGCGCATCCTTGGCTTACAGACTCCGAGAGAGAACAGCTCTGCAGGCTCATGAACTGCCAAAAACTCTCATTAGAGGCATCCACCCATGCAGCTCAGAATGAGCGGCTGCCTCTGAGAGTGGTGGTGCAAGTTCTATTCTTTGAACAGCTCAGGCTTCGGACATCAATTGCTGGATGGTTCTTTGTCTCTGACAATCTTGAAACATCGCATCTTCGTGGACATCTTGGCCCCCCTGGAAATGATGGATTTGGACAGGCAGACACCGGTGGCATGGATAATATGAGATTGCGAATTAAGGAACTCGAGGAGGAGTGCAACAGCATGAGACAAGAAATGGAGAAGCTGGGGAAAACAAAAAGTACTTGGCGCTTGTTTTCCTGGAAGCTCGGATTCAGAGAAAAAGATCGGCTCCGGAATGAGAAAGAAGCAGCTGTAAGTGGTAAGGTGGAACTACAGACAAACTGACTGAAGACTGAATTCCTAGGCTAACCAGTAGCTTTTCTCCACTGTCCTTAATTTAGAATTATGCGCATTTGTACATGTCGCATAACAAATTTTTTGTGATTCATCTAGAAGTTAGAGCAGAATTTTTTTTCCATTTTGGATTGGCTGTTCTGAGGACAGTAGGCATTGTAACTATGCTTTGATGGTAGGTTTTGATTTATTGCAAAGAGGACTGACTTCTCATTTTTATTTGGTATTTTTTCATTTTTTCTTTTTTATCTTCATCCTTAATTGGCCTTGAATTAGTTACGGATTTGAAGCTGATCATCCCTTCATGTATTGTCCAGTATTATTTAATCCAGGAGAATGAGTGGATTAAGAAGTTGAAGACGTTAAATTGTTTTCTTGATTTTACATGAATACTTGGGAGGATTGATTAGTAATGTAGCTCTGGGGGAGAAAGAATAGCCACAACAAGCATACAAAATTTAGATAAACAAGGCATGGGTGTACAAAGTACAGTAAAATATCTACATTGCAATGTACACTTGAACCATCAAAGGCCAGGGAACATCCTCATACATGTTTTACAGACCATACACATACTATGTAGTCCACTTTAAGCAAGCAAACCGCCTCCTCATACCTCTTCGTGATAACAGTTGTGATTGTGCTCCCCATCTTCAATGTTCTCTCCAAACGCGAAAAAGCAGGTGTGAGGCGTCGGCCCCATCTGCATTTTTTTCCGTCCAGCTTTGTGGTCCCTCTGGGACGTTGCCGACGGTACTTCGTAAAAAAATTATGAAAATCCTAGTTGTATTTAATAATGACATTAGAAAATTTAATTGCTATTATTCAAACGAGCATGAAACATATGCATGCAGATTTGTAAATAAGTCAAAACCGGATAGATGTTAACACATACAGAGATCTTGGCTACTACAGTGCGGTTTGAACGGATTGCCTGAGATTAAAATTTCTGCTTCATCTTCACCATAAAATTTGCCCAAAAACTCAGCTGAGCTCATTGAAGGTGGGCCTCATCATTTGCCGACAGAGCTTGCTAGGACGTTACTGTGGACCACAGAAATGATGACTTGTGATGCATATGTTCCAAGAAAAGGCCACTCACGCCCGGAATATCTCAATATCTTTTGATCAACTATAGCCAAGAACAGAACTGCCTTTTTGGAGGTGTGGTCTGGCATGCACCTGATCCGAGTCAAACAGAGGGCACTGGTGCTTTTAGTCAAGGTCTTCCTGACCATATGATTGTGAGCGGATTGTACATGGGGCATGCATGGGAAGGCCCAGCAAAGACATCACCCCCCCCCCGCCCCCTTCAGGGACAGATTCCTGTAGCAGAATACGAGATATGATCACATGTTGGAGGAGCCCAGAAGTCAAAATTAGTGCATTTTTGTTTTCGATGTTTGTTGTAGATTCAGTCACCAACTCCCTCACACTCTTGGTCAATAACAGCTATTAACTAATTCTGCACATATAATTGATTAATCCATGTTGTGTTTTGGCATTGCTAATTACTATCTTAATGCATAAGTGCCCATTATAATCATCTTACAAAATAGTGCACAGGGGCTTTAAGATTGTTTAGAAAGCTAGAAATTTTGTGCTTTTAGGTTCATGTTCAAGTTGGAATAGGAGGCAAGGAGAGTTTCTAGTTTGAGACATAAAGCACCCATTTGAGTATGAGGGCAAAGTGAAGAAAAGCTGAAGCCCCTCCTGGAAACAAAGTTGTTAAATAAGTTAAAGGTGAATGATGGTTATGGAGACTGCTCCATTGGCAGTTTGCAAAGGTTAACTACCATCTCCAACAGTGATGATTGATCATCTCCACCATGCATGTGAAGTTCAGTGACTGATTCCTCTCCTCTCATGCTTTGGTCAAAAAGGACAATCAGCTAAAGGCTAAACTTGTTGACGTTGATGAAGTGCTTTTTGGTCATTAACCGGGTGATTCTTGTAATTTGCGTGACGATGTGCATATGAAGACACATCTAGTGCCTATCAAACTGCTTAGACTTAGTGGAGATTATTTGCCCAAGTAATATAGAACTACCAAAAATGGTCATTTTGAGAGCCAAATATTGGTTAAAAGGACCGGAGGGATATTGGTTAAAAGGACATTAGGAAAGCAATGACAAAGGGTGAAGGACAAAACTAGTCAATATTGTAATATGGTTAACTAATACTTTCTCTGTATTATATTAAATTTTAAATTAAAAAAAACTTGTGTTATATTAATTATTTTATGTTATTTTATTTTGTGGCTAAAGGAAAAAATTTAATAAATAGAATAAAAAATTTAATAAATTAATTTTTTTAAAAGAAAAAACTTATATGAGCCCGAATTCACATGCATTAGCATAAGCCCGAACAACATGAGCTGTTAGATCAAGATACAATAGCGGAGGGGTAGAAAACCAATCCTCCCCTAAGTAATGTCCGCTATTAGATTTCGATCCGATGGTCGATGATGTCTAGGTTCACACTGATGTGTGTGGACCCAAGCTAATCCAAACATGACTCTTTCTCAAATATCACATTTTAAAAATATAGATAATTAATATAAAATAATGATAGCATAGAACCCTAACGACTATCTATCAATATCTTGAACATGGATCCTTCATACTAGGCTATGTCTATGTCATCTAATCATGCATGCATTTGTGTGTTCTGTCTATATGTACTAACTTTCAAATGGATACAATTAAAATTGGTTTCAGTCACCATATCCGCATGCCCACAAGGCTTTATTTCCCTAAGAATGTAGACATTGGCATTTGATGTTCTGTAAGGAAGGTGAGAACCGAGATTGTGACCAATGTGAAAGCTGTTACTGATAGAAAAGATAGTACTAAGGGAGGAATTGAATGGAGGTTGACCCAAATGATGCTAAGTAGGTGAGGGGCTGGTGACTTTGGTGTTAATGGGAAGCAGCAAAAGAAAAAAAACGAATATGAGGTGCAAAGGGATTGCAAGATGAGTGTCATATGGGCTGTACACCACTCCCCTTTGCTTTCTTCACCTTCACTTCTCCTCCCTTGTGGAGCTGCATGCCTGGTGTAATGTGTATAGGAGACCGAGCCACAAAAGAAAAGAGAAAGAAAAGAAAACTACCACCCTTCCCACCAAGAGAGTGACTCCATATTTCTCTATCTCCGAGCTAATCAGAGTCTAGAGGGATTCGAACAATGCTAAAATTTGATTGATGGCTAAGATTCTAACTTGGTTATTTACTGATTTAATCTTTGAGATCTGTTGCCCCAGCCTTAATATTTATATGTTTATGTATACTGTAATGTAAAAATTCTATTTGGTAATTCGGTA
Organism: Saururus chinensis; assembly: GCA_035235625.1. NCBI lineage: Eukaryota > Viridiplantae > Streptophyta > Magnoliopsida > Piperales > Saururaceae > Saururus > Saururus chinensis. The sequence continues at coordinate 3,654,033 of CP141148.1, forward strand.
TATAATTGGATTTAGCATGTATAAGTCTATTCAAGAACTTAATGTAACCTTAACATAATTGCATTTGAATTGATAAGAATACAGGTACGAGAACATAAGAATCATCCATAATGATAAGTCCCGTCAGGCGTTTTTGACAAGAAAAATGCTTGACATTAATTTTTATAGTAAAAAATTTACTTCATCATCTAAACAAACACAATTGAAGAGTAGAGCCTATTTTTTAAAACCCCACTAATTAGCGGTGCTTAAATAATGAAATAAGTTCTTAGATGTACTCTTTTGAGAATAAGACCAAGTCTGAGATTATTATACATTCTGATGAACACCAACTGGGATCAAATTGAAGACTGAACCGAGTATTACTTTATGTGGGAGATAAAGGAAGGCCATATTTTCTGTTAGAAAAGTTTTGAGCGAGAAGATGCATGGGTACTGGGAAAGTGTACACAAGCTATCTTATTACCAAAGGATGGCGGAATAAGTCTACTCCTTTGCTTTACGCAACTTCTTTGCTTTAATCCTCCGGACTATGAAACACACAAATCAGAATATATCTTTTAGGTTCATTTTCCTATATACAAGACCACGCCACCGACTGTAGCAAGCTTTATATAAAAAAGATAAAGATAAGTGTTGCAGCCCTAACACCTAGGTCGTTATTGTTAATAATTTGTTGGATTCTGCTGCTGCTGCCTGTACCCTTCTGAGAAACTTTAGGCGGCAACTTGATCTTTTCCTTTTCACTGGTAAAATATGTACTATATTATTTGTATGCTGTTGAAATAATAAAATTCCTCTCACATGAATATAAAAATAAATAAATAATTTTTTATTAATATACTCACTCGGGCCCATATTAATAACTACATTTAAAATAATTATGATTTTTATTGATTGATAAATCCCACTTCTAAATGAAAGAAAAATAAACTTAAAATATTATGTTTAAGTACTCAATTACTTAAATTAAATAAAATAAAGCTATTAATAAAACAGTTTTTTTTTGGCAAAGAGAACTATTACTGTAAGACGGAGGGAATATCATCCTTGTCTCTTGTTTTTAACTCATAAAAATAGTAAATTTATATTATGAGTAAATTGACATAATTTTTTTGTTAACAATGGGTGTTCGTGCCCTTCGGAGTTAGGACCCAACTAGAAAGGGCAAGCTCGGGTATGTGAAACACCCACTCATCACACACACCCGTAAGCTAGTTGGGATATGGATGGCCACCGAAGTGAGGGTTTAAACTCAAGACTAAATTAGGCTATTATCCCTGAGTGGCCAATAGAGTGAGGCTTCAAACTAAAACCTTCGGCCTCCTAATATGTGATATTGGACATTCTACCAACACCCTATTAACTCTTATTTTAAATATTTCTCTTGTCTTAAATTAATAGCTTTATTAGTAAAAAAGTTTTATTTTATATTAATAGCTCTATTTAATTAAATTTAAATAGTTGAGTACTTAAAAAGGAGTATCGTACGTTTATTTTCTCTTCTCTTATATGGGTTTCATTATTTTATAAAAAAATATTATTTTCTCAAATATAGCTATTAATACAAGGACAGATAGAGTATTTATGTAACAAATGACAAGTGATGTGTAGGAAATAAATTAATTGAGGAACAAATGCATGTTGACTCCATCCTCAACATCTTAAGCCTGCCGAGCAAAGGGTGAAATCCAGAAAACCATCTGTATAAAAGCAATGAAAAGTAAAATCACTTGGTGATACATGAAAGAACAATAATGAATCATAGCAGCATACTGTATAGAGTTTGAATCAATACTTGCATGGGGTGGAGGGCTTTGCTGTGCATGGGGACCATTGGTGGGAGGCATTAGAGAGCAATGAGAAGAAGCATCTCCTACTCATAATGTGGTAGAAGGACGGTAGCTCGGCCTTTTAATGGCAGAATAACGCAGAGGAACATAAAAAAACAAAAAGTAGTAATGAATAAAGACCTCCCCATTCAATTCAGCCTTGCAAGTTTCCTTTTCAAATCTTTTGTCTAGACATCCATCCTCTTCAGCTCCTCCTCAGAAGAAAGGAGAAAGCCGTGAAAGAAACGTACATGGCATGCCTGTGGAGCTGTGAGTCCAGCAGACACGAGGCCAAAAATTTATGAGCAAAGAGAGAGAGAGAGACAAAACAAGAGATCATTTCTCTTTCTCTCTCTCTTTGAAATATGAATTGAGTCCATTTATGTTCTGACTTGTAGCTAAGTTTGAGTGTGTGTGATGTGTTTCTTGTTTGTGATGGAGGTGTGCTGGAAATTGTGGAGCCGTCATATGAAATGGAGCAGATGGGCGAATCGAAAAGAAAGAGATCCTCGTGACTTTAATTAATTCTAGGCTTGTTTCCATGTTTTCTCCCAAGCGTTGGCTCCACTTCTTCTGCGCGCTTCTATCATAAAGAAGTAGGCAATGGAGGATGACTGCCCTAGAAACATGAGACATATGCATTGAAATGGACGGCCCCCAGCAGCCCATCCCTTTGGACTACGTGAAAAATGTGTATCTATACTCTTGATAGGCATGAAATAGGACTAAGGCCTAGGGCTTCAAACCATATATGTTTCAGTACAATATATTGTCAGTACATTTATAGAACATGGTTTCTTCTTCATGCATGGACATGGAAATGAGCCCATGGCATATATCTACTTGTTAGATAATGGTTGTATATAAGTAGCTTAAGCTGCTAAGAAACATGTTAACGATATATATATATATATACTTTGTGCACTATGATAAACAAAAAATCCATAGACATATAATTGTAACCAGGACCTCTTAGATCTACCATGTTGCACTAGGCCTACTGCCATGTTACATAATAACTTAATCTCCTGGGAAATGAATTACTAAATATGAAAAAAGCTAACATGATTTAGACATGGATTTCGATTTGATGACGCACGTTAATAAAAGAGGAGAGCAGCTGATTCAAACCTGCCTACCCCTTAAATAATGTGATAATATGCGATGCCCCGGGCTCATACTCGTATTAAAGAGACTCTATTACCATATTTACTTTATATTTCATATAAAGTCAAGCCAAATTCCATCCACTAACACAGACACACAGTTACAAACAAAAAAATGAATTTAAATAAACAATGATATTCCCAATGAAAAGGCTTCAACCAGTGCCCTATTGTTCAACCCTTTCTCCATGGCATGGAACTGTTTCTCATCATGGGTCCGGCTTGGCCAGTGTGCCCCCTCACCACTAAAGAAGACACCCCAAATAACTTTGTCAAAAAATAAATCAATGAAATAAGAAATGAATAAAGATTGAGTATTTATATAGAAGAAAGACAGGTGTGAGATTGCAACAGCGCTCTCCCAGCACCGTCTCCTTCTTCACAGACCAAATAAAGCTGCTCCTCTTCTCCTCCATTCCTCCCTCTGCCCTCCTGGTGCTCTCTCTGTCTTAGCTTCTTGAGAGTGGAAGCAAAGCAATGGCCTCTATCTCTGTATCATGAGCAAGACCCAGTTCTTCTTCTTCACAGAAGAAGATGGCACATCATCAGCCCGACTCCTTCCTCCTTGTCGACGCCCTCTTCTGCGAGGAGCAAAGCTGGGAGGAGGAGGACAGCCTAATCCTGGATCAGAACCAGTCCTCCTTCTCCCCGGTTCTTTCTGACGAAGATCTGTTCTGGGATGACGAGGAGCTGCTCTCACTCTCGGCCAGAGAGGAAGAGACCAATCCGCAAAGCTGTTTCTCCTCGGACCCGCTCCTCTCCTCTGCTCGCAAGGAGGCGGTGGAGTGGATGCTGAAAGTCATAGCCCATTACTCCTTCTCGGCTCTAACCGCTGTTCTCTCTGTCAACTACTTGGACCGGTTCCTGGCCAGTCTCCACTTCCAGAGGGACAAGCCATGGATGGCCCAGCTCGCAGCTGTGGCTTGCCTCTCTCTGGCTGCCAAGGTGGAGGAGACCCAGGTCCCTCTCCTCTTAGATTTGCAAGTAAGTCACAGATAAAAATCTAAATCCATCCGAAACAGCACCAAAATTGATTCTGAACATGAATGCGATTGTTTGGGTGGATTTGATTGAAGAAAGTTGGTGTTTTTTTCCACAGGCGGAGGAGACGAAGTATGTGTTTGAGGCGAAGACGATCCAGAGGATGGAGCTTCTGGTGCTATCCACCCTCAGCTGGAGGATGAACCCAGTCACGCCATTATCCTTCATTGAGCACATTGTGAGGAGGCTCGGGCTGAAGACCCGCCTCCACTGGGACTTCTTCAAGAGATGCGAGCGCCTCCTCATCTCTCTGATAATTGGTCTGTTCCATCTCTCTGATTGCTACTTTTTGTACTGATCAGAAATTAGTACATAATCTTTCCGACCCATCATTCTAAATTAGATTTTTATTGTTCCAGATTCGAGATTTGTGGGTCATCTGCCATCCATCATTGCTGCAGCCACAATGCTGCATGTGATCAATGAGCTGGAGCCATGGAACCCGTTTGAATACGAGAGCCAGCTCCTGGGTGTGCTCAGGATCGGCAAGGTACTCACTCAAACAAGACATCCTCACAAAAATTTCAATCTTTCACCCGTCCAAGGATCTGAATTAATGGTTTCTTGTATTTGATTCAAACAAACAGGATAGAGTGAAGGGCTGCCTTCATCTCATTCATGAACTAGCCTCATCAGTCGGGCAGAAGCGCAAGCACGTCTCCCACGGCCTCTTCGATCTGGTCTCATCTGGCGACTCCAACGATTCATGGGCATCTGGCGTTTCGCATTCCCCTGAGCCCGTGTTCAAGAAGAGCCGATCCGACCGAGAGGTGCTGCAGTTTGCTTCGCTGAACCAGGTGTTTGTGATGGATGTCCTCGGCAGCCCATGAATCAATCAGCTATCATATATACTGTGCTCTGCAAATGTTTCTCTACATATATATTATTATATTTATATAATATAGCTACGTATTCCTGCAACTGCAAGCAAATCAAAGAGGAGAAGCTGCTGATGGCGGAGATGGGAGAGGCTGTCCTCAAGCAATCCAGTGTCTGATTCTACTGATTTCCCTCTGTTGAGAGGATTCAATTGTTTGAACAACAAATGGGACTTGAGCTGGAAAGAACTGAAAAAAAAAATAACAAAGACTAAGATGAACGGAGATTAAGGAGGATTGTGGGTTTTGTTTGCATGTGAAGGGGGGGATGATCATGGAAGAAGCAGAGTTGTCTGCCACTGATGGGCTGGCTTCACTTGGATTTGGTCGGGGTTGACCTCGTACAGGGAACCCAACTCCTGGCTAGCTCACTAGTCTCTGCTTGCCCAGAAAAGAAAGAAAAAAATTCTCCAATTATTCTTGCCCTTCTTTTAATACTCCATTAAGATATTATAATTGCATTAGTTAACCATTAATGATGATAGGGTTATCATATTCTTAACGTTAAAAGAAGTACAAAGTTAATATGAGCCCTCAAGTTCTTACGCACCAGCGTGAGTTCGGGCATTATGAACCGTCCGATCTTAATCTGATGGCCTGTACTAATAGAAGGGGCGGGCAGTAATTTTAACGTGCCGGCCTCTTAGTAATCGGTGAATTAAAATTCAATGGCTCGTACTAACCAGATTCTTAAAAGAATAGGAGGACTTTTTAGGTCTAGTGGTGGAAAACATGCAGCTTTCATTTCAATGCATAGGGAGTGATAATTGATAAAGACAGCAATGCTACGACTGACTTATAAGAGTATGACATATTTTAGTCTCTGGTGCTTAATATCATACTTAAAAGAGTAGAGTGATCAAAAAAGATATCATACTTGTTTATGGATTAGCTACCAAGTAGTAATCTGGATATTTGTACTCTAATGCTCGCTGACCGCGACAAGTAGCTCCTTTTTCTAGTTGGAAGGTTGACTATTGATCAGTCATTGGTTAGACAAGTCACTGTTATGTCCCCATTGATGTCTAATGCTAGAAATATGAATTAGCTGCCTAGTTGTTACAAGAAAGAGAAGTTTTAGCTGCCTCATTCCAAGTACAATACTTGCTAAGCTCGACAGCTCGCTCCTTTTGCTAGTTGAAACTTGCATATGGATCAGACATGTCACTATTATGCCTCCATTGATGTCTAGTGTAATACACATGGATTAATTATGCCTTCTTTTGTAGTGCGATGCTTGCTAAGCTCGATAACGAGCTCCTCTTGCTAGTTCATACTTGCCAGGGTCAGTCAGCCAGAACGAAAAGGGGATTAATTCTTGGGGTGTCCTACTCACTTGATGGACAAGGCCTTGCAATTCCCAAAAAAATAAAAAAAACACTGCATGAAGAAAAGGGGATATACTGCAACATTGAAGAATTCAAGAGATATAGTGTAGAAATCCTGGTATAAATGTAATTACAACGTTTTATTTAGGAAAAAGTAAAAGCATACATTACACGCAGATCGAGATCAAACAGTGACTGTTACTCATGGGGCCACTTTTCCCTTAGTAACAGGAGCCATCGGATCGAGATATGATCGCACGCAACACGCCGGGTGTGAGATGCGAACGCATATTAACAAAACTCTCACAATTAGGATCAGCCAAAAAGTTTCCAACCAAACCAAAAGTGAACTTAATCAGGCCATATAGTTCCATTAGAAGTGGAAGATCAGCAGGTTTTTCTGTTGTTGTACAAGAGAATGTGTATGTTGAGCTTCATCATTCGCCCAACTAATGTCTATAAACTTAACAGTCTTTCTTTAATTTTTTTTAAAAAAAGTTTTTTCTTTTAGACTATGAGAGATGCCACTCCACTGTGCATTGATGTAAGCTGAGTTTTCTCCATCATGGCAGAAAATTCATAACATTAGTCCTTTTTTCAAGGGAAAGAATACAACTGCCATTAAAGAGGATATAAAGGATATCTCTTTAGGGTTTTCTGGAGTCCTTTCTTTTGTATGCAGGTTTTCTGGAGTCCAGCCAGCCCAGCTTTTGTTCCCCTTCCCCTGAGCTGGGTCCGGAGACTTGACGAATAAAACAAACCAAAAAAAAAAGGCTAAAAGAAAAAAACAGAGAGAGACAAAAGACGGAGACGACATGCAGCATAAAGAAGACACAGCCGGAGAGAGTGAGGAATTAAAAAAAGCAAGAAACCAGTGAGGGTTTGTCTTCGGTCCCTTTCTGGTAGGTGGGAGTATTTCTTCAACGTGGTAGGCCACACTTTCCCACTGAGTGCTCTCCAAGATCTTCTTGCATTGCTTGAAGCCCACATCCCCAGTGAATTATTGTGCCATATATAAGTATATAAACAAGACCCTACAAATGTTCTTCAGTTTTGAACCAGTCATACCTTCGTATAGTCTACAAAAAATTTTCTTTCAAAGGCTGACTTTTGCTCAGAACTTCTTTGATATATCGAATTACTATATACCCAGATGGAGAAAGACCCTAAAGAACCTTCTGTATTGTCATTTGTCCAGTTAGCTCATAGTGGTATCTGTGTTCAATACTCTCTCTCTTCCATTTTCTCCAGTCACCAAGTCACACAGCCCTTGTGGTTTCTGGGTTCTGGCCACCGTGTCTGCAGGTTTGGTCCTTGCTCAGCCGCTCCCTGGCCTGTGTCTGCATGGGGGCAGAGCCTTGCTCCGCGAGTGGGTACCAGAGACCAGGCCACAGGCCGCACGGGCCCAGTTTTGAGGCAGTGGCTGGCTGGACCCTGCAAGAGCACTAACTCTCTTTTTTGTGTTAACAATGGGGAGAATGACCACTCAATAACTAGTGTCATTGCTTCACTCCTTCCCTCGAATGCCCGTCTGAAACTCTGAAGCTTACAGTGAAAATAAAGAAGCCATTCCTTGGAAACAATCAATCAAATGGGTGGTGGATGATGCATCCAACCCTGCAATGAAATGTCTCCCAACTGTGGCTGACACATCCACTGAGCTAACAAGTAAACAAGTTCATTGGATGCCATAAGAGCAGCTGCTCGGTGATTTGGCGTTCAAGGACAAGCCTTTGGACTCTAGTGCACCACATTTGAGGTGATTGTATTCTATAGTTCATTAGGTGCAATCCATCAATGCAATTTGGGGGACAGGCTACCCACAAAAACTACAGCTACTATAAATTTAAGTACTATCATCTGTTATACAAATTCATTGCCGGAAAAATATTTGATTATACAAATAGGGAACCCAAGAGATTTGGAGTCCCATCGATCTGACATAAAATTTTGGGGAAAGGAAGTAAGAAGATACGCCAATTCCAATGCAGTTCTAATGTCATCTGTAAGGTAACTGCTCTCTCAAACTGGTCCTCATTAATTTGGGCCGCTACTGAGCCTATTAATGAAAGTGGGCCTTTTTCCAATTAGCCCATAGTTAACCTTCAGCGCAGCTACAATGAACCAAGACTCAAATTCACCTGGGAATAAGGGAAGTTTTTTTCATATTCGCTTCTGATAATAAATTCAGTGAAGGTAGCTGTTGATATTTCAAATTGACGGCTGTTTATATTAATGTATGCCAGTATATACACTATTAATATAAAATATTAACCATACGATTAGCTCATTATGAAGGAAGTATTTTTAATATTCCACTCTCACAACGAGCTTAATATAAAGAATACATAAGAGTCATCTATAAGATCGATGATGTACATATTAACTCATATTAATGTTATTGTTAATGATATTAACATATGCGAGCATATATGTTATTAATCTCAAATAACAAAGTTCATATATATTTTTTATGTTAGGCTCATTATTAAAAGAGAATATTAAAAACTATCTTTATTATAAAAAGAAGCATAAAAAACTCTTCCAAGAATAAGGGGTTCTAAAGTTTGAACCTAGGAAGTATTTTTAATGCTAAGCTCAGCATAAGGCACTCATGAAAATTTTTTATCTATAAAATCAATGGCGTACAAGTTAATACATATTAACACGAATATGCAACTAATATACCACAAGTTCGGTTCTTTTGCATTCCTTATGTAAATGTTGAAAAACTCTTCCCTGATCATATGGTGTTTATTCGGGCTTTATCACTATACAATGCCAATAATCGAGGACTTCCTTTTGGCGTGGACGGAAGTGATCTTAATCACTAATAAGGGGATCGATGACGTATAAACCTGATTACCACGTGATTGATCATGTGTTTTTACTACATTTGTTGTCACCTGCAAACCTGATTGACCAGCCAGTTAATAGCGACGAATTGACGATACGGCTTACACATCTCATACAAACTTTTCATACTCCGCCGTCAATGTTCAACTGAGCAAGTAAATGGGCATGCGAACGTATTGAGGTGGCAGAGATTCTTGGTCCAATCCTCATATCTCCAATATTATCTCCAACGTGGTGATCCCCTTTCATAATCGGCCTTTAATCATTAAGTGCTCAATTGAGCACATGCTAGTATGTAATAAGATTTTTTTATGCTGCCTATGCCTTATGCATCGTTGATCTTTCCAAGATCAAGGCCCCATCAAGTTTCCCTGAGTACATCTCCATTCCAGATGCATGCCTATGTTAATCTTGTATCGGAATTTTTTTTAAAAAATCTGCTAAAAAAAAAAGGTAGTTAGATGACATAAAACAAGAGCTTCCATGGCCCAAGGGAGTCATTGGGCTAGGCGTGTAAGCGGATGGACGTGGACACGGATGAGGAATGTTTGTAGCTATGTATTTTTTCATAGATTATGTGTTTGTCCATCTGTAATGACGTGAACAAAATAAAGATAAAATTTTGACGTAGATAACTTTATTCTCAAATTAAATGTGGTTGATAAAAAATAATTAAAAGATAAGTTATAATAATAGTAAGATACACTAATTTATAAAATAAATAAATAATAATATTATGGAAGATATGTTAGCGGATAACATATATTTTTATAAAAATTAATTATATAATATAAGTTACTAATTTAACATAAATTAAAAATAATATTAATAAAATATATATTAGCGAACGTAGATAGCTGTGGATACAAATAGCCTTTGTTCATGTCCGTCTGTATTATGAATAAATAAAAAATTATATTATTTATTTTTTGTGCGGATAGACATAAATGCGAATAAATACCGGCTAAACAGACACCGTTTATACCCCTACATTGAATAACCTTTTTACATAGAGAAATGTTGTTTGTTTATTTTCAATAAACAAAGTTATTCGCTAAACACTAATTATCTTTCATTGCATGAAAATTACAAATACATCAACGAAACATTGGCACACGATTGTAATCGACTATTAGTGCAACCCATCTGGATCAAAAAAATAAAATAAAATAGGACAATCATCAAAAGCTAGAGCACAAATGCTCCTTACTCCCAGATGCCAATTTCAGTGAACCCATCTTCAGTGGCACAAGCCCTAAACATCCCAACTGTGTTGAACCCATAGCCCACCTCCCCGTCCCTGGACACAGCAATGAGCCCGGCTTTCCCCTCGTCCAGTCTAACCCTAATCACGTAGTTGATCGCCTCCTGCAGGCCCAGGCCCATGTACTCCATCACGGCGGCCACGTCCCGGGCAAGCGTCGCCCTGATGATCGCCTCGCCCTCACCGGTGCAAGACACGGCACACACCTCACATGCGTATGTCCCGCTCCCGATCAGTGGCGAGTCGCCGATGCGGCCGCTCATCTTGTTCATCAACCCGCCCGTTGATGTCGCCGCCGCGCACCGCCCCTGTCCATCCACCACCACGCACCCCACCGTCTCCGGGGCGTAGACCGAGATGGGGAGGCCGTTCATTTGCATTGCGCCACCCATGGCCACGGCCGGGCCCGCACCAGCACTGCATGTGTCCGCCGGGACCCGGTAATCAAACACTATGGCATTGGCTTCTTTTGCCAGCTTGAGCACGCCCACATTTTCCTCCGTGATGAAGTAACTGTTGTCCTCCATCTCTACACCCTGTAATCAATAAACAATTATTCATATTTAGCCAAAGAAATGATCACTATATGGCATGATATGATACTTTGATGGTACCCTTCTGTCAAATAAACAACTAATTAAGATAAATCTCGTCATAATTAAACATGGGTCAATGCTAAAAAGGTAGTGTAATTATTAGAAATAAGGTTTTGTTCAACACATACATGCTGCCGAGCGAAGTTCTCAGCACCGTCAAAGGCAAGGTAAGAGTGGGGGGATTTGTCCATGACGAGACGAGCAAGGGAGACGGGGTTCTTGACGGTGGAGAGGCCAGAGACAGCGCCGCACCTCCGGCCGCGGCCGTCCATGATGCTGGACTCCATCTCCACCGTGCCCCTCTCCGTCAAGGCTGACCCCCGGCCGGAGTTGAAGAACGGATCCGTCTCCAGTTCCCGGACCTACACAAACGGCACGACAAAGCACAAACTTACATAAGCGCTTACGCGTTTAAATGTCTGCATGGAGACGTGAAAAAACGTAACAACATAACAAGTGTGGCGTAGAAGGGGAGGAAGGACGTACGACGAGCTCGACGACGTCGACGGCTGGGACGGAGGAGCGGAGGGCGGCAACGCCGAGGCGGAGGCAGCGGGCGAGGATCTGCTTGGCCGCCTCTTGCCGGTCCATGGGGAGGTTTGGGTCTACTCCGGCCCCTCCATGGATGGCAATTGCCCATTTACCCATTTTCTCCACTTCCTCCTTCTAAGCTATGCTCTTTGTCTCTATAAACCTTTTTACTTGTGATGGAATCAGCGTCTCTAACACACTTTGGGACCTGTTTGAACTTGAATTGGCTTGTGATTCGGTGGGGGGTTGAGAATTTATAGGGGGAGTTTGGGCAATGACTGGTCAATTGGGCCGAAATTGATGGCTACGTGGGCTCCATCAACGTCAGCGAGGTGCTGGAACTCAGCTTAGTTGGGCCACCTGGGACGGGCCAACTAAGACGGACCCTGCCTTGCCATGAATAGATAAAGGTGAATCTTCCTTGTCCACCACTGAGCTGTACTCTATTGGACAAATTTACCCTCCACTTTTGTAGGTATTTACCTCCATAAATTTAAGTACCGGACCGGCTTTGGTTTTCTTCTTCAATTTATACTGGGACTCTTTGCTGGACCGCTTGCAGCATGCTCTTCATAGTACACAGGCTTGAAAGTAGGCCCCTCCTAAAATTGGGTATTCTTTGAGTTTTTCTATGGCTTCACTGGTAATTATGCTAGCAAAACTTTCTCAATATGCAGGTTGTATGCATTGTGGGAACTGGTAAGTACGCGAAAAGCTTTATTGGCGGCTATGCTAATATGAGGGTTTGTTGCCTACATTGTAGTAAGCGTGCAACGATCAAGTGTGGAACCAAGAAGAAAGGGGTATGGGGGCCATAAACATATAAAATCCTTTGGACGGCCATGTGGTCCCACCTAAATAGAAAAAACACGTAACTATATAGTCCCCACCTAAAAAAAAATGGTGATACTTAATTAGCTAAGGTGGCCATGGCCACCCTTAGCCATATTAGGTTTTTGCATAAAAACTTGTTGGGATACGACGGTTATTACCCATTACATCAACTTCCTTCCTCTCTACTGACGTAGTATAAAGCATCCCAATGGCGGCTTGCTCCACCCTGTCCTCCTCCGTTCACCGCCCCATCGCCTGCCTTGCTCGACCATCACCTTTGCCATGAAATACAACCGGTCCAGATTGAAACGGTTTGCTGAACCGGTGGTCCAGCAGCCCACACTCATCGCTTTCTAAAGTAGGGGTAATTCGGGTAGTTAACAAACAATCTCGTCAGTTTCCACTTTCCCGCTGCAAGGAATCAACTTTCCGAGACCCTATTTTCCAGCGGGCTTCCCCGGAAACAACAAGAATCCAGCGACTGAACACGAGAAACGGACTTTCCACCAGACTCGTGCGGGCCCCACCTCCGAGAACACGGGCCCCTGTCACACGCGCACACCCTGTGAGACTGGTATTGGCGCACGTGTCGGTGGAGGTGGCTGATAAAGCAGGTGATTGGATGTTAAGCTGGATGGCTAATCTCATTCGTTGATTAAAATTCTACGTCAGCGGACAGATGATGTGTCCTGCTTAGGTCGGAAGCGTTCAACTTGTTTAGTTAATTTTTTGTTATACCAACGTGTTAGTTAAATGGTCTTCCTTATCACATAAGGAATTGTCGGTTTAAGCTGAGGATGATGGCTTCAATTATTACGAGAGTTGCATAATTTTACTGGCGACTGGTGGCTGGGGTTGAGTTGGCCGATGGGGGCGACTCAACCGACTGGTAAAAGCTGTCCCCCACCCTGCATGTTTCAATGCTGCTTTTACCGAGAAGGAAAAATTATCCAGTAAAATTGTTATACGGGATACGTGATAAATATGCCTTTTAAATAAGTGATACATTTGATGAATTTATAAGTACTTAAAACTAAGTAAAATGAAGCACAAATTTCAGATTAGGTGTTTAAAAATAAATAGCAGCTCCAGTAGATACTTCGTTTGAAAGCCTTTCCTAATTAGAAGGGGGTTGGGGAAAACAGGATTTGATGGCCAGGTTACGTGCAGGATCTCTTAGTTTCTAAATAAAATAAAGGACACTTTCAAATTGGACATGGTCTCTCGCTTAATCAAGTCCTGCTGAGCACATGAATAAGAAGACACCTTAACAAGTCCAAGACGTCAATGTAAAACATTTTATTTAGGCGATTTTGGGGGCGGTTATAGTGTCCTGGAAGGTGCTTTGATTGACAGCCAGAGGTGCAAATCCTTGTTTGGACCTGAGTTGAAAGTTGAAACATGATAAACACCTGCATGATTGTATGTAGACCGTTCAGGCTCACATGACCAACACACCTCAATATGATACACGACATCAATGTGAACCTCTATTCCTTGTTTGTCTGAACTGGAAGTGGAAGTAAAAACCAGGATGACACCTTAATAATTGTATGTAGACCAGTTGAGCACTCACATGATAAAGACCTCTCAATATACAACTTGCAATATCAATGTGAAGCTTTTTCCTTTCTTTGGCTCAACTGGAAGTGGGTGACACCAGGACGGTGCTTTCATTGACATATGCAGCAATTGTTCCTAGGTCAAGTGTTTGGGTCATTGAATGTAGATTTCAGATTCAACAGCCAATTGACACCGTGGAAAACTAAAAGCCTTTGTTAAGAGCAAAACTGTATGGTTGGTCCAATCATCCTTAGCATACGAGGGCCGGTTACAGCACCAACTCGCAATCACGTGACAAGTTGGTAAGTGCAACTTTTGCTTCTGTTGGCTACTAGTGTGTGGCAATTGGCAGCCAACTAATTTTTCTCCAAAGCAATCTGACTAAAAAACTTTGCAAGAATATTATCACCTAAAATATTATACAAGAATTCCTCGCACTCATTGTGAACCAAGAATATGGATTCCTAGAGCTTACATGTAACACCACCCAATGCTAAACAGAAAAGGGCTGATTGATACCATTTTTGGATTTGGCAGTTGGATATCAAGTCAGTACACAAAAAATGTGCGGAAAGAAATGAATTTTGGCAAAGTAAAATTGAATATCCGAAAAAAAAAGGGGCCCAGAAGCACTTTTATGTGCATACCTGCTGTCATAATCAAAACTGTACATAACTAATAGATGCTGCATATGGTTTGGCTAAGAATGTTTATCGGTACTTATAGGAACTAAAGTCAAATTATTTTACTATAAAAAAAGGTAGCTTATTTAACCAAGCAAAAAAAAAGCAGGCCTATTTGATAAGAATGCATCTTATTGGTGAACCTTCAGCACCAAGCAGCCTTAATGGTAGGCAATGTAAATTATATACTCCAGGTTTTACGCCATCCAGTTTAAGGGCTTCGACCAAAATGATTTCCTGAGACAATATAAACACAATATTATTCCCAACATAAAATGGCACATATCAAAGATGGAAAGGGATTTAGAGTCTCTGAAATAGCTACAAGGTTACGCAGGTTAGACAATTTGGTACAGAAAACATTAAACTTTCTGTGATTTTTGAAACATTAAACTTTTGTTCAGAATTGTAGTGTTGATGTTAACTTCTTGTATATGAAGATGAAACTGTTCATCCTGTTTTCTCATGTAGGAAGAACTACTTCCTGTAGCACATTTAACCAACAAATGCAACCATTACGCCTCAAAAAATGCAAGCAGAATGTTAGCTGTTACTCAAAAGGGGTGAAATACTTTTCTTTATCCTGGACCACTTTCTCAAAAGAAGCTTCTGATTCAATTTGTAACCTTCAACAAGCTGCAGCTTACACGTCCTCATGAGTGTGCATGACACCCATGACATGACATCTCAAACAGCTATCTTGCAGCTCATGACTGACAATATCTAAAGGACACCATCAATTTTAGAGTCTTTAAAGTCCCATCACCAAAATTGTTTTGCTATAATCATATGTTACAGCGAGAGATTCCAATTGAAGGGCTCTCCTGGAGTACAAAAAACTCTTTCGGATTTGTAAATTGATCAAAAGGCAAATTTTAACTATCTGAAAATTGCTATATATATATATATATATATATATATATATATACACACACACACACTTAAATACTCCCTCCATCCCATATTAATAGATCCATTTGGAAAATTAGAGATTTTTACTGAATGAGCCAAAGCAAAATTTTCAGAAGAGCAATAAAACCCAAGATTTAGCTCTATTCTGTTATTTCTACTAGGTCTTTTCCCCCTTCTGTTTACCTCTTCATATGAATTTATTCATATGAATCTAACAATAACTATCTCCACTTTCATTGTGATAACAAGATTGGGATAAGACCGTGGAAAGTGCAGCTGAGATTCAGTTTTGAAGCTAACAATCGCCAAAACAGTGACTTCAGCCGGTATTTTATTCCAGCAAAGTTCAAAATACTCAGGTATTTCTTCTTCCATGTAATCATTTTCTATATATAATCTCTGCTAACTCTTCTATTTATTGATTTAAACATCTTTAAGCCAGCCATATCAGTGTTAGGAAGATCCAAAGATGCTATCAACTACTTTTTTCTCAGTCGTCTACTTCTCCTTATAATCCCTTCTCATCTCCCTCCCCAATTACAAAATTGCTGAACAACATCTGTGAACCTTAAAATGGATGAAAACACCATGTCCTCAATGGTCAACACTTGGAATGGATGACAATTGGTGCTAACAAGGAGACAAGTATACCACAGCCCTATTCCTGTCCTACCATTTGCCTTGGCATTCTAATGCCATTATAACAGAAAACCAATTTAAGTGCTTCATAGTAAAACTTTTTCTTTACAATTTGAGCTAAATGTGTCCATAACACACCTCAAAATGCTCCATATCGAACACTTAACTCTAATTATCTAGGAAGCATTCTAGCATTATGTGGGAAGTTCCATCTCCATTGCTCTTACCGGGGAAAGTGCAGCTGAGATTCAGTTTTGAAGCTAACAATCATCAAACAGTGACTTCAGCCGGTATTTCATTCCAGCAAATTTCAAAATACTCAGCTCTTTCTTCTTTCATGTGATCATTTTCCATCTAAAATCTCTGCTAACTCTTTTATTTATTGATTTAAACATCTTTAAGCCAGCCATATCAGTGTCAGGAAGATCCAAAGATGCTATCAACTACTTTTTTCTCAGTCATCTACTTCTCCTAATAATCCCTCCTCATCTCCCTCCCCACTTACAAAATTGCCAAACAAATTCTGCCAACCTCGAAATGGAAGAAAACACCATGTCCTCAATGGTCAACACTTGAAATGGATGACAATTCGTGCTAACAAGGAGACATGTATACCACAACCCTTTTCCGGTCCTACCAATTGCCCTGGCTTTCTAATGCCATTAGAACAGAAAACCAATTTAAGTGCTTCATGGTAAAACTTTTCCTTTACAATTTAAGCTGAGTGCGTCCCCAAGACACCACAAAACGCCCCAATTCGAACACTTAACTCTAATTATCTAGGAAGCATCCTAAAAAGTCACGAATGATAATATTTTTGCAATTAACCTGGTGTCATCTATGTATCTCAATTACCTAACTTAACTACCGATTCATCTCCATTGCTCTCACACTAAACTGAACTATACAATATCAAGATAACTGGTGTTGAAATATGAAGTAAATATATTGATAATTCGTTTCATAACAGCTCAAGCTTTTGGAAACAATAATTATCTAACATGGTATCAGGGCCGGCTCTATAAAATTAGAGGCCTAAGGCTAGTCTTAGGGTGCACATAGGGTGTATAGTGCACTTCCCATTTTCCTCTTGGGCAACATAAAAGAAGAAAATAAAGAAAAAATATTTGGATAATCTTCATTGTTTTAGAATTTTTCTTACAGTTTGTTATTCCAACTGTTTTCTAGAAAAGAATCGTACCAATTGTGTAATTTTTATAGTTTTATACTAATTTATATGATTGGAAGAAAAAAAATGAAAAGTTGGAACCAATTTTTTTTGAAGTTATAGAACTTAATAATTTAAGGCTGGGAAAGGGAAAGAACGAGTATGTGGCCACACCCATTTTGGGGCCTTTTAAACTCATAGATAAAATGTTAAATGCATAAGACAACTTACTACAAATGACTAATGCAACATTAAAAACTAGAGAACTTGTAACTGCTGTGGCCATTAAAGCATCAAGAGGGAGGCATCCAAGACTATAAGGCTTTTTTTCTGAGTGGGGCCTTAGGCAACCGCCTAAGTTGCCTAAGGCTCAAGCCGGCAGTGCATGGTATCCAAGCTTGATGTGGGTGTGCACCTATATGTGTGTTCACTTGCAAAGCTTGGTGGGTGCTTGTACGTGTGAAGTAAATATATTGATAATCTATTTCCTAAGAGCTGAGAGTTTTTGGGAACAACAGTTATCTAACAACTGGTAAAAAAACTTGAAAGAAGAATTTCATGAAATTAAACAAAAAAAGGCAATTAGTTTGCAGTTATAACGGATGGGCTTACTGCAACAAAGGAACTAGATTTTATTAAAAGAACAATCTACTAAACAGCCAAAGCTATAAGCAAATGGAATTCAACAAGATCCTAAAACTAGTAATTCAATATAAATTGCTAGAGATGTCTTTAAAAGGACCGCATTTTTTCAAATTAGTAATTCAATATAAATTCATAATCATAATCAAGTAGTGCCTTTTTCCTAGCAACTTGGGGTCGGCGACATGGATCTTACGCCTCCATTCTAGCCTATTTTGTATAAACTCTCTCATAAGAGATAGCATAGTTATATCCTTCCTTATTAACTCCATCCAAGTTCTTAGGTCTCCCCCTCCCTCTTTTGACTTTATTTACATAAATCCCTTCCAACCCTTTTACTGGGCATCCATTAGTTTTTTTCATACATTATCATAGCAACACAACCTACAATCCCTAAGCTTCCACCCTAAAAGTGCTACCCATAAGTTCTCGCGTGCATACTTCTAATCCTAACTTTCACCTTTAAGCCTATTTGGGATGCACCTACCAATATAAATCACAGGTGGATAAAACAAGAAGATGACCTTGATATTTTCTTTCAGGTACACAAGAAAAGGAGAGGAAGAAGAAGCTACTTACCCTACTCTTAAGGAAGACCAAATGAGAAGGAATTAAGTCATCATATGCAGCAGCAGACAAGTAATCAACTCCTAAAAATACGACATAAGATATAGTAAGTGCTAGAAGAAAATAAGCTATGGGTCAAAATTGACAAAAGGATGCAATTACATACATAATAAAGAAACTGTGAGAAATTAAACCAATTAAAATACCAATGTCTAAAACAACATTTTTCAAGATAATGTGTTTACTTAAACAAAGCATTAGATACTTCTAATGACAAACTCACCAACAAGCTTGATGTCAGTGTTCTCCACCAACCATTGTGCACCATCCTTCATAAACCCAACGTAACTTGAATCAAATTCACGCTTCCACATAAGCTTCCTGAAAGGAACAAATGGCAAACCAAATCAATCTTCATTTTTACATTCTTTTTACTTGATGCAGGGACAAGTTTCCTCATTCACATTGACATAAAGCCCAGTTATTAAATAAAAATCATCTCATCATATCAAAATCTCTAGTCATGACTGAGCATGTTGAACCCTCATACTTATGTCAAAAGCTTAAGTCAACAGATATATGCCCCATATTAGAAGGTCACTGTCAGTATAAACCAACAGGTAGCATTTTTAACTCTTAAGACACTAAATGTCCTCGCCTATATGATTGCTAGGAAGAAAGAATAAGACATGAAAATACCTGTCAGTGTTGAGTGTTCGGAACAGCACCCGTCGCACACCTTTTGGTATATTCAAAGACTTCATAACTTCAGCTGTAGCCATTAAACAATGCCTCAAAATTGATTAATATGATTGAGGTAAGTAAGTTAAACACTTAAAGACATCAATCAAAATACAAATTAATACTGCAGTAAAACCAAGAATGGCAATTATGTAATTTAAAAATCTTTCCAGTAAATGAGAAAATGAGACTGGAAATGGCAGTAATGAGTTTGGGCACACAGTTAACACATTTTCAAGGAATATCTTCATCACACAGGGAAGTCCAAAAATCAACAACCAATTGGCATCTTCCGTGGTATACATTTTGTTATAGTATAAACTAAAATCAACATATAATCACTTTAAATTAAAAAAATGAAAAAAAAAATTTGCAGACCAGGAACACTTAATAAGGACATCACAATCATCCTTGCACAAGACACATGCATTAAAAGCTCCCCATCCATTCTTATGTACATCGCATTTTTTGTTAAAAAAAAAACATAATGCACAACACATCTCATTTGCTCTCTAGCTAGATAATTTTCATTATGTCAGTGTGACAGTGTTCTTTAGCATAATCTCATTTTGATTATAAATTCAATCATAAAGTGAAAATGAACCATACCATTAGACATGACTAATAATTTTTACCATAATGATCTCCTTGGAACTTAGCTCCATTGCCATTGAAATGCAAAGATTCTTCTTAGGAAACCCAATGGCATCTTTTTTATCTTTTGTTATGTATAGCTGAGATATAATTCAGACTAGCAGACAGTATGTATGGAAGGGAGAACTCAGAAGAACATTCAACCAATATGTCATCATCAAATTAACCAAGAAGAACAAAATGGAAACTTACATATGAGAAAAGAGTTCGATAGAACTTACCAGTTATATTCTTATCTCTTGGAACATCCACCAACAGTGCATAACCTAATCAAATTCAAAAGAAAGAAAATAATCAGTGCACAAAAAAATTGAATCATGTACTTCGCACAGAATATTTAGTAATTAAAAATGCCATGACATCAACTTTCTTATTTAGGATTCTAAACAAGCCATATCCAGATACCTTGTAATACTGCTCTGAAATCATTCAGAACTGAATTCATCGTACCATATTGTTGTAGTGTACTGGATCTTGCAAATGCCACACAGATTCAATACAACACCAATAATGGCCGCTATTTCTTCTATTTTTCAACTTTTTATAAATAAAAAGGAATACGCATAGATGATATACTATTTCCAATCATATTAAACCATTTACATGATGAAGTTATGACATGACCTAAAATAAAATAGTGACACAAAATATAAGTGAACATGATGTAAGATATAATTTACCATAAATGTGTTAAATTAAAGTGGCTGCACATATATAAATGGTCTGCCCATAGCATAATATAAATTAAGCCAAAATTTCAAAATTTGTAAAGATAATGTATAAATCAGCCACGGTAACATGCCAATCAGTATTTTCATTACATAAATGTGTAATGATGAGCATCATTTTTCGATGTAATCTTGTGTACCACTGTATGACTGCATGGCATATTGGTTACTGTCATTTCTACTTATATCAAAATTGGCATAATAATACCCAAACATATATGAATCCAAAGTAGAAGACAGAATGATAGAACCCTACGGTGAAGCAACATAATGCCTTAGATAGTGCATTACACTAGCTGAAATTACTTATACCAAAATTTCCGTGATGTGTTCAATTATATGCATGGGCATAGTGGGCTGGTGACAAATTGCAGGGGGCATGGTCGTTTAAAATTTGGGCCCATCTTTACAGTTTGTGATTTTTGACATAAATCTAGAGTCTAAAGTATCTTGACAATGGGTGGAACTTGGAAGGAGATCATATACTAAATTGGATCTAAAATAGGTGCACCACTACGTTAAGAAAATCTATTTAAAATCCACATGAGTCTCTAATCCTTGAGGGGTTCATATAAATTAAATTTAAAAATTTAAACTTGCGATTGAATTTTTTAACGGCTTTTAACTTAAATTTTGTTCCACCATGCGAAAGTGATTTAAATAACTCGGATATGAGATTTCAATTTCGAGTTGTTTTATGGACTTGTATTACTGGAGAACTATGAAAGTAAACCCGGTCAGTTATTCTACTTCAGACTGACATAGAACCAATGCCTAAAAAACCACAAAAATTGAACGATCAAACCCAGCAAGAACATAACAACACA
Source organism: Saururus chinensis (assembly GCA_035235625.1). Lineage (NCBI taxonomy): Eukaryota > Viridiplantae > Streptophyta > Magnoliopsida > Piperales > Saururaceae > Saururus > Saururus chinensis. Next base: position 3,675,483 of record CP141148.1, read on the forward strand.
AACACTCCATTTATAATCCAAAATGAAAATTCACTAATCAATTTAATCATATTCCAGTTCCTATAAGAAAGCATTTTCTGAGGCTATGGAAAGAGTGAAAAGAAATATAATCGCAACTATTGCAAAAGAAAAATATAAAAAAGAAAGTATTTTTTAGGATTTTTTGTTTCCTCTTGTAGCTACAAACCGTTGAGGACATCAAGGTCGAGGGTATCGACGTCAAAGCCAGCTTCAAAGTAGTGCTGGAAGACATGTCCGGGGGCGTCGACGTGGGTGCCGGTGTGGGTGGGCATCTTCATCTCGGAGTTGTTGGCGAGGGAGCCGTTCTTCATGCTGGCAGGGAGCCACAGGAACTGGCCCAGCCCCTCGTCCGAATTGAAGGACGGCATGTCCTCCCTGTACCGGTGGGTGATGTCCAGTATCCTCCCCCCGCCGTACTCCTCCCTCCTCACCACCTCCAGCGGTCCATTGCCGCAGGAGCCGGCGTCGCCGCCGTACGGGGGCGGGTAGGAGTAGACGTAATCGGCGGAGGCCGGGGCTAAGACAGGGAGGAGGAGGAGGAGGGGGAGAACGATCGCCGGCTGCTTCATCTTCGTCTTCCGCGAGCGAGAGAGTCAAAGGGGGAGTAGCATCGACTGTCGAGAGCTCGAAGCCGTTTTGAAAAACCAGAGTCCACGCGGAGCAGGATAACTGAGAAGTGGGCCCGACTTCAGTGCCCACCGAGATTGTCGCGCGAGTTATTCGGAGAATATATTATATATGAGTTTTGTGGTTGTGGGTGACGGCTTCCGTTTGTTGCGGATTCCGTTGCGAGGTGGTTTCGGCCTCCCATCCACGAGAAAGTATTCAGGAACCGTTCTACCACGCGTCAGTGTATATGTTTTTTTTATTTTTAAATACGTAATTCGAAATTTATACCTCATCTTACTCAATTTTAAACACATACTAATCCATCAAACATATCACTCTTTAAACTCTTTAAAAACACATATCTGCTACTTGTCCTTGACAACGATTCTATTAGATAACTTTCCCCCTTCCACCTACAAGCTCCTTTTATATGGTGTGGCCATCACTTTCAAAAGGATAATCACTCAGGGCAAAAAATTTTAATACTATTTTATACATAATATGAGCGTAACCTAAAGAATGAGTGGCATATACATTAGCATTAGTATTATTGATCATAATGTGTTAGATGGACTAAAGCATTTTTAAGTAGGGTTCATGTTGATTGTGGAGCATTAAAAACTATTTTAACCACTTATATGTTCAGCAAGAAATTGTTAGGTGTATGCTTTTAACACATTTTAATAAGTTTTACCTATATAAAATATATATGAATATAAGTTGGGGAATGATTTTAGTTTACATGTTAAAAAAAGAGTTGGATGCATGCACAGCCATGTGGTAGAACGGTTCCACTAAATATTGTCTCAATGTTATATATACAAAATTGAAGAAAATATTAATCATCCAATGTGAGAGTATGTGAAACCCATATGCAATAGTGTCCAACCAAAACTTAGTTAAGAGTGTTTGTTGGATAAATTAATTGGGGGGTAGATATCACTTTTTAATAGTTATGTACTTAAGGGCTTCATTTAGACAAAAGGATTAAGGACCAGAAATACTATATAGTATGCCTAATAGAACTCATATGAAAAACAAACAATTGGTTTATTAGTCCTGTCAAGAGTAATGCTAATCTCTCGTTTAAAATATCATGATAAAACCTACCGTGGCATCACTATCGTTGATTTATGGGGCCCACCATGTCATAATGAAGTGTTGAAGCATACATTAGATTCTAAAGTGAGATATTAAAAGGAAGAAGGAGCAATTTTCGTGGAAAAAATAATAAATAATGACTAAGAAATAATGGTTAGGAAAAATTTTGGGACCTCCTACTTTGTATACGCTACAAGGTAGAAGCAGTCGATTAAGAGGATCAATAAAGCATATGCTAGCACACGTTAGTGTATATATATTGTACATCACTTAAGTTAGCGCATGCTCCTTTCATGAAGGATATCCAGGCGAATAAACCTCAAGGAGAACCATAAAATTTTCCAAATGTTTCATAAGACAATGAAAAAGAAGAATCCAGGTTGGATTGGTGACACTGGCAATCATAATTAATGATGATTCATCAATGTTGTTGAACTATGCATGGTCTGAAATAGACCAACCATGTAGTATATTGCATTGCACCCATCCATCAGAAGTATCGGAACTAAGCCTTAACCAATACTAGAAAGCAAGACTGACAACAGATTCAAGGGTCATTTAATGGAGATCAACTCAATGAAGACTCCCCACCCACCCAAGTTTAGTGAAGCGAGATGCTTTGCTAGGTTCTCCTCGAACATGTCACCAGCTCTAGTTGTTGGATGAATGATATTCCCACCAATTGGCCAGCACATTGGGGCATCCAATTCCCTGTCAAGTAACATATAATCCATCTCAACCTTACTTTGCAAAGCTAAAAACTGAAGGAATCCGAAAAGAAATGGTAACAAATGGGTGGAATTTATGTACCCATCAAGGCATTTGAATCTGCAGCGTGAGACATAATCTGCACTACACTTCTCAAACATGTCTTCTAGCCCCTCCACCAGCTTTAAAGCCATTTCACTAGGCGGTGTATCCCAAAACTTCAGCACCTGGATGTAGAACAAATCACTTGAATCCTTGCAAATTTTCACCGTCCAAAATAGGGCTTGCCCTTGAACATTGTATTGCTTTAGCAGCTTACGAGAACCTGCATCCTTGAGCTCTTTGTTCGAACCCATTAGCGAGCTTCCTCACCAACTCAATCATCTCATATCGAATTTGAGCTCTCTTTATGCTGCGAAAAGACTCCCCGAAGTCATATGTGAAAAGTGTTAATTTGAGTGGAGACGGAAGCAAGTATTCTCATTAATAGGGGCTAGGCCTTTGAGTACAAGGTTTTGTTTACAAGATAAATTAAGAAAACAAATAAGATCTCATGAAGTTCATCTAGTTGGCATCTCATAAACCCAAATAAGAGTTATCCGATATCTAGTAACAATAATATAAGCATAGGAGGAAGAATCCGTTAACACTCCCCCTCAAATTGGAGTATGTAAATTATGAACACCCAACTTGCAAAGAAAGTCAGAAAAATGAATCCCACCTAGAAGTTTAGTAAAAATGCAGATGTAGACACATATGCGGTTTTTATCAAACCGGCTTGGCGTCTTTCTCGAATAAAATGATAGTCTAATTCAATGTATTTTGTCCTTTCGTGGAATACCAGATTCAAAGCAATGTGAAGAGCTACTTTATTATCACAAAACAATAAGGCCGGTTTGGATGAGGAATATTAAAATAATAAAGTAAATAGTGCAACCAAGTCAATTCGCAACTTGTAGTTGCCATGACACAGCACTCAGCTTTAGTGGAGGACCTAAAAATTGTGGATTGCTTTTTCATCTTCCAAGAAATTAGAGAATCACCCAACATAATACAAAAACCTATAGTAGAACGTTAGGTCATAGGACAACTAGCCCAATCAGAGTCACAATAGGCTTTCAACGACAATGAGCTGGTTGAAGAAAAGAAGAGGCCTTGACTGGGCAAGTTCTTAAAATACCATAAGACCCTCATGGTTGCTTCAAAGTGTGGCTTGCTAGGAGCATGCATAAACTGGCTCAACATATGGACAGAAAACATAATATCAAGCTGTGTAATAGTGAGATAAATAAGATGAACGATGAGACGATGATAGGAAGATGGATTATGAAGTGGAGCTCCTTCTTCATTGGACAACTTTAGGTGTTGTTCCATAGGAAACTCACAAGGGAATACACCGAGTTGTCCCGTATCAATTAAAATGTCAAGGGTATATTTTCATTGAGAAATATATTTACCTTTTGTAGAGCGCACCACTTCAATTCCAAGGAAGTACTTAAGAGGGCCGAGATCCTTAATTAGAAAATGATCTTGAATAATCTTCTTTAGGTTGGTGATGACAAGTTGATCATTTCCACCAATGATAATGTCATCCACATAAACCAAGATAATTGTTATCGAAGAACCATGAATTTAAGTAAAGAAAGAATAATCGGCTTGCGATAGAGTGAAACCGGCCTCCATGAGGGTGGAAGAAAGCATGGCAAACTAGTTTCTAGATGTATGCTTAAGCCCATCAAGAGATTTATGCAAGTGACAAACACGACTCTCCCCCTATTTGCCAAGTCCCAAAGGGAGAGACATATAAACCTCCTCATGTAAATCACCGTGGAGGAAGGCATTGTCAAGATCAAGTTGATAAAGGGACCAATTTCTTACAACTGCAATGGCTAACAAACAACGCACTGTAGTGAGTTTGGCAACATGAGAAAAAATTTCATGATAATCAAAACCTTCTTTTTGTGTGTATCCCTTGGCAACAAGACGAGCCTTGTAGTGATCAATTGTCCCATCAGCCTTATATTTGATTTTATTAACCCACTTACAACCAATCATTTTCTTGCCAGGTGGTAAGGGGACAAGAGTCCAAGTACCATTACCCTTAAGTGCTGCTAGATTGCTATCCATGGCAGCCCTCCAACTTCTGTCCTGCACCGCTTGGTCAAAAGAAGAAGGTTCTGTGTGTGCAGAAATGGCAAATAAAAAACAACGATGTGGGAATGAAAAATGATTATCGGAAAGAAAGTGACAAAGAGGATAACGGGTACCTGATTGATGGACCTACAATAAGGAAGAGGAAGGAGCCGGATTGGAAGACAGCAATGTGGGTCAAATGTAGTCTTTGAGGTATGCAGGGGGCTAGCACAGACGAGTTGAGTGCCACAAAGGTAGTGGTTGAAGTTGGGAAGATGGAGTAACCAGGTTGGAAGCTGGTGGGGTAGTTTTGTTTGGTTGAGAATGAGGAGGAGATTTATTGGACAAGGTAGGGAGGGGAAGTTCTGTGGCGGGTAGAGGTAAAACAGGCGAAGGGGGGGGAAGAAGGGTGTGCAAGCTCAGCCATAGGAAAAAGTGACTCATGAAAAATTACATCACAACTCATAAAGTCTCTTTGCTCGCTAAATCATAGAGCTTATAACCCTTTTAACCAAATGGGTACCCGATAAACACACAACAACGAGCACGAGTGTCAAACTTATGTTTAGGAGAAATATTTGTTGCAAAATAGAGATATCCAAACACATGTAAATGACAATACGTTGGGGGATTTTTCATTAAAACCTCATATGGTGTTTTTCCTGAAATAGTGGGTGTTGAAATTCGGTTGATGAGATAAGCGGCAGTAGGGATGAAACCACCCCAAAATGGTAGTGGAAGAGACGCTTGAAAATGTAAAGCTCGGGTCACCTCAAGTAGGTGTCGATGCTTATGTTCCACCACACCTTTTTGTTGAGGGGTTGCAATACAACTATGTTGTTGCAAAACGCCATGTTCATGAAAGAAAGAGGTTAAATCATTAAAAAAAATCTACACCATTATCACTACGCATCATTTTAATTATGCAATCAAATTGTGTGCGTACCATTTTGAAGGAAGGCACAAGTCTCATATTTATAGTGCATAAGATATATCCATGTACATCTTGAGAAATCATCAACAATGGTTAAAAAATAGTGTGCACCCAACAAGGATGAGACTGATTGTGGACCCCAAATATCACAATGTATTAAATTGAAAGGTTTAGAGGTAGTAATAGAACTACGAGAAAAAGAAGATCTAGTTTGCTTAGCCAAAGGACAAGATTCACAAAGTAAATTTGAATTAAAAGAAATATGAGGATTAAGGGTAGCCAAGTGTTGAAGATGACCGGAGGAGGGATGGCCGAGCCGCTAATGTCATATGGTGGGAGAAAGAGGAGTATGAGCTGCATGAAGGTGATGGTATGAAGGTGGTGGAGTGAAGAGGTAAAGGCCATCGACTTCCTTACCTAGTCCAATTGTCTTCCTTGTTGCAAGGTTCTAAAACAGACAACAATATGGAAAAAAGGTAACAGTACAATTAAGAGATTTGGTGAGTTGGCTAACCGAAAGTAAGTTGACATTAAAAGAAGGAACATGGAGAACATGGTCTAAGTGAAAATTAGGTCCTAGCACTAGAGAGCCAAAAGACATAACTGGAATAGTATCACTATTAGGTAAACGAATCAATGGTCTAGGATGAGAGGAGGTGTTGATCAATTGAGTATCGGTAGAAACCATATGATTGGTAGCATTGGTGTCAATGATCCAATAAGGATGAGATGAAGAACAAGAAATATGTGACACAAATATGGGAGAACAAATACTTGCTACATTGACCAAGGGTTGCAGTGTACCTTCATCGAGGAGTGTCATGATTTGATTATAATGTGCTGGAGTTAAAGAAGGAACAATGGAGGAGCCATCAGTCTTTGGAGCATTGGTCTTGTTGTCAGAGGCAGCATTGGAGGAACCCTCGTTGCCGTTGTAGAGAGGGTGGCTAGGATGGTAACCATGAAGCTTATAGCATTGGCGATGGAGTGGCCCATGCTGGAATAGCCAAGACTGGGACAACGACCACATTGAAGGTGAGTGCCACTGAATTGACCACGACCTTGGTTGGATCCCGATCCTTTGGTATTAGACAAGGGCATTGAAGATTGAGGAGGCCACCGTGCAATGAGACCAATGTTGTCAGTAGGAGTTGAGGCGATTAAAGCAGTGCTAATAGGAGCCTGGACAAGAGTAGTGACTTCCCATTGTTTCTCCTCCTGCAAGACAAGGGTGTAAGCCTGGTTGATATTTGGCAGAGGATTCATGAGAAGAATCTATCCTCGAACAGCAGAATAAGATTCATGGAGGCCCATGAGAAACTATAAAACTTTCTCTTCATGGTCACGGTAAGTGAGAACTTTCATAGACCCGCAAGTACATGCGGGTAAGGGATGATATGAGGCAAGATCATCCCAAAAAGCTTTTCATTTGTTGAAGTAGGTAGCAACTAACTACTGGTCTTATTGAAGAGAAGATATGGCACACCGGATATGATAAATGTTGGGGGCATTGCTTTTAGAAAAACACTCTCGAAGATCAGCCCAAACTTCGAAAGCTTTATCAATATAGATGATGCTATTAGCTAAATCAGCATAAATAGAATTAAGGAGCCAAGATAGTACCATAAGGCAAAAACACCAGGATCGGCAGCAACGTTGGGACATGGAATGGTGTCGTCAATGAACCTCGTCTTGTTTTTAGCACTTAGGGCCATGAACATGGCTTTGTTCCACGTCGAATAATTATCACCCGTTAATGTATGGGACACAAGATTCGTTCATGGATTATCTAAATTATGGAGGTAATATGGGGTAGACAAATCAAGGGGGGTGGGTGATTGGAACGAGAATCACTACCTGTGGAAGAGTGCATTGAAGTATCATGTGTGGCCATAGTGGAGGAAATAAACTTGCTCAATGGAAATAAAAGGGGATAGGCTTGAGTTCGCTATAGGGAGCAAAGAAATAAAATGGCGAGGGAAGAAGACAACCTACCCAATACCATGTTAATTTGAGTGGAGACGAAAGCAAGTATTCTCATTAATAGGGGTCATATATATAGGCCTTTGAGTACAAGGTTTTGTTTACAAGATAAACTAAGAAAACAAATAAGATCTCATGAAGTTCATCCGGTTGGCATCTGATAAACCCAAATAACAGTTATCCTAGATCTAAATAAGATAAGCATAGGAGGATGAATTCGTTAACAGAAAGAACCTGCAATCTCTAAGACAAAAATGGCTTGTGGCATGTAACAAGAAGGTTGACCTAAGTGTTTCATAAATTCTTAAAATAAATGCAAACCTTCCATTTTACATTTAACAAGGGAGAATTTGTACATATCAAGTCTTCCTTGTGGTTGTAAAGCTCAATGTTGAGAGCTCCAACAGCTTTTGCCAAATTCTCATCCTTGTATGCGTCAAAGAAGCACCCACGACTCTTTGCATTGATGACTACTTCTTTCCAAATAGAACCGATATTAACTAGAATGGTGCCACTACGAAGAATCCAAAGACAGTCCCTGAATTGAACCATCACCCACATTTCCAAGTAACATTAACAACAGAGAATATTTCTCGACAAATGATGTAGCACCCCGACTTTTTAAATTACTTTAAAGGTTGGAGTGCCACCAATTCATAATAATAAGCAGGACATGATCAACCGTGCACAGAAGAGTAACTATTCATTAATTTAAGTAATAACAAAAATTTTACAAAACAAGGCTTATCATGCCATAGCAAAATCAAATTCGCGCATAACCAAAATTAATACATAACAAAAGAACATAGTAAAGTAAATTAACAACGTAGATCTTTCAAAGTTCAATAGGCAATCTTCATTGATATCAACATCTTCATTCAGGCGTCTAGGGGTGGGTGAGTTAAATATACTCAATAGATATAGTTAAATTCTATTAGCATGCTAAAACATAAAGCATAAATAAATATGTATAAAATATTCTTCTAATAATTCATATTCAAAAATCGACTTTAAAATAATATTATCGACTAACAAAATCCAATACACTTCTTATACAAAAAGTTAGATAAAATAGTTCTTCACAAAATTCGGATAATTCGTTCTTAGCCAAAATTCGATAAATAATTCAAAATCGGATAAAACATCATTCATAGAATGTCGCAAATACCGGAGCGACATACACCCGTGCTCGTGGGGCAACGAGATCAGAATGAAGAGGATCTTCCCACGATATCCAACTTCATGGGCGCACCATATGCCATAATAGGCGGTACCTAGGAGTCATAACTCAGATAGCTTTTGGGCTTTATACCAAATAGCTACCCTTCAAAACTAATCGTAATTTTTGGGCTTTATACCAACTAACAACCCCTCAAATCCGGTCATAACCATTCATAAATGTAATTCAAATAATAATATCTTAAAGCTCATATCATGATAAAATCCATTTTAGAGGTGTACGATATGCTATTATCTTAGCGTTCACCCGACCTCTAATAAATATCATCCTTTTTTAAAATAATATTTTATTTAAGAGACAAATAAAATGTGAAATAGAACGCCTAGTCGTAGCACAAAATTAGAGCTTAAAACCACCTACCCTTCAATCTTGAAATTGACCAGAATAACGGTCGGAGGTCTGATCCTTGACATGTTCTGTAACACCCGAGATTTTTCACACATTTTCCTTAAATTCACGAAAAAAATTTGCAATATAACGTCTGTAAATCGGAGGAAAAATGATGAAATCAAAACCTGATAAAATAGTTTATAATTCAAAACACTAAACATCAATTTTCCATCTAAATATTTTCATCATACGGTCAAACATCGTACAGCTAAAGCAAATATCATCAGGCGCTACTCAAAAACACACGTACAAATAAATTGTTTTGATCATAGACTTTAAATACAAATCCCTCCCAGGCATCCCTGAGTGCATGTAGCGCCCGAGATTTTTCACACATTTTCCTTAAAATTCACGGAAAATTTTTTCAATATAACGTCTGTAAATCGGAGGAAAAATGACGAAACCAAAACCTGATAAAACAGTTTATAATTTAAAACATTAAACATCCACATACGGTCAATCATCGTACGGCCAAAGCAAATATCCTCAGGCGCTACTCGAAAACAACCGTACGAATAAATTTGCTATGATCATAGACTTTTAAATACAAATCACTCTCCCAGGCATCCCTGAGTACAAGTCCCATAACAGTCCACTGACTGATCCAAATGAAAGTCCAGAATAAACATCTTATGTTCTCATCTCACCCAATACAGGAGATCGTGGCACAAACAAACTCACAGAGAGTCAAGCAGATACCTGAGTCAACGGGAATCAATCCACCGTTGAAACGAGCGTCCATCACCAGGAGCTCTCCGCACAACCTGCAAAACCTCCCGTACAACGGGGCTAAAAATAGTAGGGTGAGTATTTTCATACTCAGTAGGAAAATACCCAGTAGGGGAAATCCCAAACGGTGAACTCCAAGTTCAAAAATGCATGCATCATGCAACTCAAACATGAAGCAGTCAACATAATATAATCATATCGTGCACATACGCATACGATCATACTAAATGCACTATCGTGCCAAAGACATACCAAATGCACCACCGTGCCAAAATCATATCAAGGCATCATCGTGCCAGAATCATACCGAAGGCACCATCGTGCCAAAATCATACCAAAGGCACCATCGTGCCAAAATCATACTATCCAAACAACTTACACAAACACCCTTATCCAGGGTCATACAATTTACTCGTACCACCGTACGTATACTCATACAACATACGCATACTTGTACGATCTTACTCGTACAATCGTATGCTCACTCATACAGCTTACCCATACATGTACGACCTTACTCGTACAATCAGACTCGTACGACCTTACTGCATACCGCACAAAATCATACTTATTGTCTTACTCGAACCATATTCTCACAATCGTACTCATACTCTTACAGTCGTGCTCATACTCATACGCTTACAGTCTTACTCATACTCATACGCTTACAGTCTTACTCATACTCATACGCTTACAGTCCTGCTCATACTCATACACTTACAAATTCCGCTCATACACATACAGTCGTACTCACACTCATACAGTCGTACTCATAATCGTACACATATCAACGACCACTGAAGCTCATTACAACTAATAAGCTCCATCGTCGAAATGGAAAAGAATGCCACTGGGGCAACACCTTAACCTCCGGGGAGTGACTAAACGCCATGGACTTTTCCGAAGGTAAGGCACACCAATGCTCATGGGGCACTGGATCAAACAGGTAAGAGTAGATCCATGATACTACTTACCTGAGCTCGCAAACATAAACACCCACACATAAGGGGTCATACAGTTGCCCACCATAATGGGTCTTATAGTGCCATAGAATCGCCCACCATAATGGGTCTTATAGTGCCAGAGAATTGCCCACCATAATGGGTCTTATAGTGCCATAGAATTGCCCACCATAATGGGTCTTATAGTACCATAGAATTGCCCACCATAATGGGTCTTATAGTACCATTGCCACTCTTGGGCAGAAACGTACAGTGCCACTCTTGGGCGAAAACATACAACGCTCTCAACAGAGCATCAAACGTCTGGGCTTACACAGCACACAGACCAAATCAGAAACATACGTCGCTCTCAGCAGAGCATCAGACGTTTGGGCTTATACAGCACGCAGACAAAGTCAGAAACGTACATCGCTCTCAACAGAGCATCAAACGTCTGGGCTTATACAGCACGCAGACCAAATCAAAATGACGTCGCTCTCAGCAGAGCATCAGACGTCCGGTGCTCTACATAGCACACAGACAACATCCCGTAGGATAAACACCATGGCAAGACATGATAAACGCTCGGCCAACTCATCAGCGGCCAGCTCAAACACGGAACTTAATCCGTCGAACCCTCGTGTCTCAAACTCACAACGCTATCATTAGCTGTGCTTATAATTCAAGTTTGAATTAAATATATTATGCGGTACAATTATGCCACACAACTCACAGTCCTCGACTGGTCAAACCGAAGCTGAGCCCGATCCGAAACCCAAGTTCGTTAGGGCAGCAGACTTCACTTACCCGTCCACATCATGGACAAAACTCATCGTACAACAAACCCTTACAGTCTTACACTTCGCCATCCATCTTATGGCCAAAACCTCTTACACTGACATCTTCAAATAACGCTCCTCAGAGCCAACCCAGTTGTCGCCCTCTTACTTATATCTCACTTATTATACTTATTTTTCACTTCATAATCTGTACGTTATGCTTGTACAATTATGAACCCTCTTACTGTCTGACAAATGCCCAACACACAATCCACCCCAAACTGATCCATTCTAATCCTTGCCTGTCATACTCTTATCCTCTGTCATACGCTTACACAACCGCATCCAAATTCAGACAGAGCTTCTGTCACCTCTTACTGTCCATCGCCCATACTTTTGCCCACATACTCTTACACCTACCCAAAGCATAGGCAAATGTCATCATACATATGTATGTCTCACACATACGTAGAACATACACATACGGTCATACATACATAACTTACAAACATGCACGCTAGCCATCACTAGCACATGCATCCACACGTCAAACATGCACGCTAGCCATCACTAGCACATGCATCCACACGTCAAACATGCACGGTAGCCATCACTAGCACATGCATACATCCAACGTACACGCTAGTCATCTCTAGCACGTGCACACACCCATTCATACATACTTCAAACATGCACGCTAGCCATCACTAGCACGTGCATAACCCATACATAGCATACTGACATATTTGCTAGCCATCGCCAGCGCATACATAATCCACATCCATAAAACGTGCATATATCTCATGCATACCAATCATACCATACAATCATGCTTACACGCACATCATGCAATCGGATCGTTACTTAACATCCAAAGCATGGAATCATACAATCCTAGCATGCTGCTACTCATTCAAAGCATGCTTCATGAATTTACGAGTTCAAAGCTCCCCTACCTCGTAATCATGACGTTCGATGGCGAGCACACGATGGTGGCGGCGTCGGTGGCGGAGTTGGCGGTCAAAACCGTTGCCTGGCTGAGAGAGCTGCTGTCCCGAGGGTTTTAGGAAGCGCCGAAACTATCACGGCCAAACAGAGTGTCAGATATCAATGCGGCAAAACCCGCGATCCACGGCGGCACACTAGGGCGGCCGGGAGAAAAGTCGTGCCAACATATGTGGCGGTGCGACCCGAAGTCGATGGTGTACACTGAAGATCGGCCGGTGGCTAAAACGTGCTCAGCCGGCCACAAAGACGTCGAAATCGGCCGTGGACAGCACCCAACGGCGACGATTTCGGTCAACAAAGGCCCACATATGGGCGGAGAGCGTGGGGCAATGCTCGAGAACCAAAGGAGAGGTGGAGGACAGCTCTAGTGATCAACTCCACTCGGTGGCAAAGCCAACCGATGGTTAGGCGGCACGAATGCGGCGCCTAAACCCAGAAGTACACGCGTGGCCACATGCACACGCGGCCCAAAAGGGCGGGGGAGAGGGCTGAAAGGGGGCGACCCAAGGCCCACAAAAGCCAACAGGGCTAAGGCCCTTAGCTGTGTCCAATCAAAGTGGCGACATCGCCGATCGCCACCCACAACCAATACCCATGGTGCGGGCGGCTATGCATCTCGCACGGTATAAGGCCATGACAAGCGGCCCATTCCGGGCGGAGTATATAATCGGGCCAAGTGGGGCTGACCCTCACTGTCGCCGAGCCGGGGCAGAGCCCATAATGGCCAAATAGCATACGGCTCGCCGATGACCACGGCCCAAGACGCACCTAAAGCGTCTAATCGGGCGGAGCAAGGCAATAGGGGCGAGGTGGGGTCGGAAACGGCAACCCCCTACCGACACCGGGTCAAGGTAGGCTGGACGGAGTCCTACCGGTGGCCGGATGACAACCGGAAACCCACCGGCGTCCAAAACATCCCACGGACAGTGAGATGTGAATAGTAACAAAAACCCGACCAAAAGATCGGTAGCTCACTACGGAGCGAAGAAAGCATGGCGGCGGCTCTAGCCAGTGTCTATGGGTTCCTAGCGGCCAACTAAACATAAGTCTAGTTGAGAGCGGCCGCAAACGATGTCAAAATCGTACACCCATAGTGCAAAAACGGGATTGAAGGAGAGAAAAACCCGAAAAAAGGTTCGGTACCTCGTGGAGGAGCGAAGAGGCCGTGGCGGCGGTCATGGCCGGTACCTGCTGCACTCGTGGCGGTGAGGCAAAGCGGATCCTGACAAGAATCAACGGAATCCGACGACGGAGGAGGGAGAACGGAGCGACCGGATATGCCCTCGGGTTTTCTCTTCTCCTCTCTGGACGTGAAATTTCTTCTGGAAGTCGGTTCTGGAAAACTTACTGGACTCAGGTTTAAAAAGCCGCAATTTCACTATTCACCTTTTTTATTTTTACATTTATGTCCCCAATGCGCGTTAACTCACTGGTTACGCGCTATAGCTCCAAACTTCGCGCCGTAAGCGCGCAGCGCGGCCCGTGGCCTGCGACTAAGCCCCACACCCGACTTTACGGGTATAAATACGGGGAAAAGACACAAATACCCATACGCTGAAACGTCACCATTTCTTGCCGACAGAAAAATGGCAGAAAAATCCCAGAAAATCGTAGAAAAATCAGGGACCTTACAGTGCAAGTCCCATAACAGTTCACAAACTCATCCAAATGAAAATCTAGAATAAACATCTTAACATCTCATCTCACTCAATACAGGAGATCGTGGCACAAAAAAACTCGCAGTGAGTGAAGCATATACCTGAGTCCAAGGGAATCAATCTACCTCGGAAGCGAGCATCCATCTCCAGGAGCTCTCCGCACAACCTGCAAAACCTCCCGTACAACGGGGCTAAAAAGTAGGGTGATGAGTATTTTCATACTCAGTAGGAAAATACCCAGTAGGGGAAAACCCAAACGGTGAACTCAATAAGTTCATAAATACATGCGTTCACGCAACGCAAAGATGAACAACAGGGCATAACATAATCATGCTCATTCGCATACAATCATACCAAATGCACCATCGTGCCAAAGTCATTCCAATTGCACCATAGTGCCAAAATCATACCAAAATCAATCTACTCATACACATACGCTTACAGTCGTACTCATACTCATAATCGTACACATATCAACGACCACTGAAGCTCATTACATCTAATAAGCTCCATCGTCGAAATGGAAAAGAATGCCACTGGGGCAACACCTTAACCTCCGGGGAGTGACTAAACGCCATGGACTTTTCCGAAGGTAAGGCACACCAATGCTCATGGGGCACTGGATCAAACAGGTAAGAGTAGATCCATGATACTACTTACCTGAGCGTGCAAACATAAACACCCACACATAACGGGTCATATAGTTGCCCACCATAATGGGTCTTATAGTGTCATAGAATCGCCCACCATAATGGGTCTTATAGTGCCAGAGAATTACCCACCATAATGGGTCTTATAGTGCCAATGCCACTCTTGGGCAGAAAACATACAATGTCGCGTGGGCAGAAACATACAATGCCACTCTTGGGCAAAATCATACAATGCTCTCAACAGAGCATCAGACGTCTGGGCTTCATACAGCACACAGACAAAGTCAAAAATGTACATCGCTCTCAATAGAGCATCAAACGTCTGGGCTTATACAGCACGCAGACCAAATCAAAAATATACATTGCTCTCAGCAGAGCATCAGACGTCTGGTGCTCTAAACAGCACACAGACAACATCCCGCAAGATAAACACCATGGCAAGACATGAGAAATGCTCGGCCAACTCATTATCGGCTAGCTAAAACACGGAACTTAATCCGTCGAACCCTCAAGTCTCAAACTCATAATGCTATCATTAGTTGTGCTTATAATTCAAGTTTGAATTAAGTATATTATGCGGTACAATTATGCCACACAAACTCACAGTCTTCGACTGATCAAACCGAAGCTGAGCCTGATCTGAAACCCAAGTTCGTCAGGATAGCAAACTTCACTTACCCGTCCACATCATGGATAAAACTCATCGTACATCAAACCCTTATAGTCTTACATACTTCGCCATCCATCTTATGGCCAAATCATCTTTCACTGACATCCTCAAATGAAGCTCCTCAGAGCCAACCCAGTTGTTGCCCTCTTACTTATATCTCACTTATTATGCTTAATTTTCACTTCATAATTTGTACGTTATGCTTGTACAATTATGCACACTCTTACTGTCTAACAATCGCCCAACATACAATCCAACCCAAACCGATCCATTCTAATCCTTGCAGTCATACTCATATCCTCTGCCATCCGTCCTAAGCTTGCACATCCATATCCAAATCTAGACCAAACCTCTGTCACCTCTTACTATCCATCGCCCATACCTCTGCCCACATACACTTACACATATCCATATCATAGGCAATTAGCCATCATACATACGTATGTCTTACACATACGTACAACATACACATACAGTCATACATACGTAGCTTACAAACATGCTCACTAGTCATCACTAGTGCATACATACACATTTATACATACGTCAAACGTACACGCTAGCCATCACTAGCACATGCATACATACGTCAAACATACACACTAGCCATCACTAGCACATGCATAATCCATATATACTCCAAACATGCACATTAGCCATCACTAGCACATGCATACATACGTCAACATACACGCTAGCCATCACTAGCACATACTCAACCAACATACAAAACTTACCAACAAACACGCTAGTCATCACTAGCACATACTTACATCCAACATACTTATAGCCAACATGCATGTCATATGCATTTCAACATACCATATAATCATGCTTACATGTACATCATGCAATCGGATCGTTACTTAACATCCAAAGCATGGAATCATACAATCCTAGCATGCTACTACTCATTCAAAGCATGCTATCATGAATTTACGAGTTCAAAGCTCCCCTACCTCGTAATCATGACGTTTGATGGCGAGTCCACGACTGTGGCGGCGTCGGCAGCGGAGTTGGCAGTCAAAACCATTGTCTGGCTGAGAGAGTTGTTGTCCCGAGGGTTTTAGGATGTGCCAGAAACAATCACGGCCAAACAGGGTGTCAGAAATCAATGCGGCAATATCTGCGATCCACGGCGGCACACAAGGGCGGCCGGGAGAAATGTCATGCCAACATATGTGGCGGAGCGACCAGAAGTCGATGGTGTACTCATTGAAGATTGGCCGGTGGCTAAGACGTACTCGGCCGACCACAAGATATCGAAATCGGCCGTGGACAGCACCCAACGGCGACGATTTCGGTCAACAAAGGCCCACATATGGGCGGAGAGCGTGGGGCAACGCTCGAGAACCAAAGGAGAGGTGGAGGACAGCTCTAGTGATCAACTCCACTCGATGGCAAAGCCAACCGATGGTTAGGCGGCACGAATGCGGCGCCTAAACCCAAAAGCACATGCGTGGCCACATGCACACGCGACCCAAAAGGGCAGGGGAGAGGGCTGAAAGGAGGCGACCCAAGGCCCACAAAAGCAAATAGGGCCAAGGCCCTAGCTATGACCAATCAAAGCGGCGACATCGCCGATAGCCACCCACAACCAAAACCCATGGTGCGGGCGGCTGTGCATCTCACACGGTATAGGGCAATGACAAGCGGCCCATTCCGAGCAAAAGAATAATCGGGCCAAGTGGGGCTGACCCTCATTGTCGCTGAGCCGGGGCAGAGCCTACGATGGCCAAATGGCCCACAGCTTGCCAATGTCAATGGCCCGAGACGCACCCAAAGCATCTAATTGGGCGGAGCAAGGCAATAGGGGTGAGGCGGGGTCAGAAACGGTAAACCCCTACTGACACCGGGTCAAGGTAGGCTGGACGGAGTCCTACCGGTGACCGGATGATGACCAGAAACACACAGGCGTCCAAAAAAATCCCACGAACAATGAGATGGAATAGTAGAAACAAAACCCGACCAAAGTGCCGGTAGCTCACCACGGAGCGAACAAAGCATGGCGGTGGCTCTAGCCAGTGCCTATGGGTTCCTAGCGGCCAACTAAATATAAGTCTAGTTGAGAGCGGCCGCAAACGACGTCAAAATCTTACACCCATAGTTCAAAAACGGGATTGAAGGAGAGAAAAACCCGAAAAAAGGTTCGATACCTCGTGGAGGAGCGAAGAGGCTGTGGCGGCGGTCATAGCCGGTACTTACGGACTCGTGACGATGAGGCAAGGAGGATCCCGACAAGAATCGACAAAATTTGACGATGGAGGAGGGAGAACGGAGCGACCGGATATGCCCTCGGGTTTCTCTTCTTTCTCTCTAGACGTGAAATGTTACTGACTTCGACTTTCTGAATGTCGGTTCTGTAATCCGACGTATGATATATATATGTATAATCTTTTTAATTTTTACATCTACGTCCCTAACACGCTTTCACCCACCGGTTACGCGTCGTTGCTCCAAAATTCGTGCTGTAAGCGCGCAGCGAGGCCCACGGCCTGCGACTAAGCCCCATACCCGACTCTATGGGTATAAATATGGGGTATGATATATAAATATGAATACGCTAAAGCATCATATTTTTCTGCCAAAAATGACCAAAAAATAGCAGGAAAATCACAAAAAATCGTAGAAAAATCAGGGACCTTACATGTTCGTAGGCTTAGGAGCAGCGCAGAACCTCCACTCGTGCTGAGATAGTCTCCTTGTCCAGCTCGAGTGAGGCGGGCAGAACCTCCCCTAGTGTTAGGATAGTCTCCTCATCTGGCTCAAGTGAGGCGGGTAGAACCTCCCCTTATGCTAGAAAAAATTCTTCTTCCTGGCCCAAAAGTAGCGAACAGAGCCTCCCTTTACCCCTAGTTGTTCCCCCCTTTAAAGTAGCTAACTCAAAAAATGGACCCCTCTATGTCATAGAGCACCATCGAATTAGCTAGGAATGGTTTTTGAATGGAAGAAATCGGACTAGAAACGGCTTAGAAACAGGGGACATAAGTTTAGAAATGGGCAGAGGTCAGACAAGAAGAGAAAGTAAAATGAGTGAAAGAAAAACTAACACCCCCCTCCCCATTTATACAAAACCAAAACCATCGGATGCACGCCACATGGCATGCATCCGACGGTGAAAAAACCAGTGTGCATCAACAATGAGCGCATGTGTCATTACTAATGCACGCGAAGAACTGCACAACGCATGTCATTACCTGCCATGGCATGTAAGCCATGCTTGGCCTGCAACAATAGGCCTATTGTTGTAGCTGACGCCATTTTTTTTTAAATTTCATTTTTTATATAAAATAAAATTTAAATACAACAAAATTTAAATATTCAAATGGGCATCTCCTTACCCCGAATGTAGAATTATGCGTTCTTGGTACCGTTGGACTCATATCGACAAGCACTACGAAAGAAGACCACACAAGGGCATATTTTCTCGCCAAATTAAAGTAGGTTCCGCCCATGACATGCTTCTCAAGGTCATAGACTACTATCCCGGTGTCCAATTGACACATTCTTGGGCTTGATACGTTTGTCTCTTCGATTCCTATCAAATATTAAAAGGCTCTTCCGAATAAATCAAGTTCAAAATGGTCCAATTTTAAGAAAATTCATTATTGGGTCCTAAAACTTGCCAATGGGCCCTACCGTTCGAATTTCAATGCATTGAAATTCCTTGGCGTTACAAATGATGTTATCTTTCATCATAACCTCCAATCTCCTATAGATTTGGACATGGGCATATGAATGTGACAGAGATGTCTTGAATCTACCATGTCTGTCTAGAAGATCTTATCACAGATGGTCGCATAATATGCTAGGACAAGATAAAAAATTAGAAGAAATTAAGTCTTTTATTAAAAAATCAAAAGGCAAAATAAAGTCCCAAGAAGAACTTATTTCTGATCAGAAATTGAATCTAATGGATATTTTAAAGAAAAAATTATAGGCCAAATACCCAGGTTCACTGACCAAGGAATTAAAATAGAAAGCACGAGATATCATGCAACAATAATTATTAGCTACATTCTCATATGAAGGACACACTAATGTAAACACTGAGAGTGCCTTTATGTGACGACCACCATTTTTATAATAATATAATTATAATATCCTCATCTGACATGTGTAAATTTTTATGCACATGCCAAATGTGACGGTTGTCGGTGTAAAACAATCACACATTTATCATTTCTCATTCTAATCATTATCATAAAATTATAATAGAGTTATTGCATAACCACAACTACTGACTAGCATAATTAACATAATGTAAAATTATTACACATGCTAAGGACCACTGTGCATAGAGCCGATAGTTATATAGAGTTTATTAAATCTCTAGGCACACCGTGCCATTAAACATCAGTCACATAAATAATTACACAAGTTAAATTATTCAAAAATCCCTTCTGCTTACCTCTATCCTTGCTGAACACCTGCAAGATCTAGGGGTGGGTGAGTATATTCATACTTATTAAGTTGAGTTAAAATCTAAAGTGATGTTAAACAGCAAAACCTTCAAAAACCCTTATAATCCTTTCACATGATCTTTTATCCATGGTAAATCACCCAGAAAATCAAATAGTTCAGAAACAATACAAATCCACAAGCTCAATTCTGAATCAAATCAAATCAGCAAGCTCAATTCCTAATCACATCAAATCCACAAGTTCAATTCCAAATCACATCAAATCCACAAGCTTAATTCCAAATCACATTAAATCCACAAGCTCAATTCCGAAGCACATCAAATCCACAAGTCGTAATACCCAACAGCCTGCGCTCATGGGGCAACAAGGGTCACTTAAGGAAAGAGTTTTCCCATAATACTCCACCCTGTGTGCACCACTTTGCTTATTATTTTTTCTCGGCAGGTATCAAAACAATGCACGTAACCAAAATACTAAGTAGCACGTACAAAATCAATTCACATAAGCGTACGTAACCAAAATACAAAGTGGCACATACAAAATCAATTCACACACATAATATCTTTTCTTACAACAAGTCTCATAAATATACCCATGCAAAATCATTCATAAAGCTAACACTAAGGGTCTGTTTGGATTGGTGGAAAGTGAGGTAATGAAAAAAATCTTCTTAAAATCCCCAGTTTCCACTGTTTTGTATAATGGGGAAAGAGAAACTAAAGTAAAAACTGAGAGAAAATAGATAAAAAATTGGCCCAAAAACTTTCCGCCCATCAACCCATGGATTTTGGGAGAAAATTAGTGTACTAAAGACTTATGTCTTGCCACTAGTACCACTACCACCACTGTCACCACCTCCACCGCCGCCGCTGCCGCTGCTGCCACCACTACCGCTGCCACTACTGTCACCACTGCCATCACCACCCCCGCTGCCACTATTGCTATCACCACCACTGCTGCTACCACCACCACCACCACTGCTACTGCCGCCATTGCCACTACCGCCACCGCCATAACTATCGTCACCGCTACCACTACCGCCACTGTCACCGTTAACTTTCTCTAACATCATTTGTGCAACTAAACAATGGAACTTTTTTAGAAATCTCCTAGTTTGTCTTTCACCTGGATTCACTTTCTCTTTCTCTTTCCCTTACTCCCGGTTTCCACCAATCCAAATAGACCCTAAGCATGTGTTTAGAGTTTAAAACCCTCTACCTCATTTCTTAATCGAGAACGAAGGTAGTGCACCAGACTACAAGAACTTAGATGTCATGTTTTTGGGTTGTATAGGTCTCAAACTAGAGAAATAACCCTGCCATGACATCCAGGACGCTCGATTTAGGTAAAAACGCGTCTTGAACGGCTTGAATTGGACTTAAAACAACTTAAAATTTAGGAAAAGAAGTTTCGGGAGTGGGAGAGAGAAAATTTGGCAAAAAATGAACCCATGCATGTTGAAATAGCCATGGAAGGCGGCTCGGGATGCCACATGTCATGCGCAGCATATGACGCGCATCCCATGTCGCCCGTCACACCGCAATGCACGATTCGCCGTGTGGAAACCAGTCGCATGTCGCAACATTGATGGCAGCCTTACACAATATATATATATATATATATATATATATATATATATATATATATATATATATATATATATTCTTTTTTAAAAAAATTTATAAACTTTAAGCGCGCATAGCTTTCTCTCCCAAACTCCGATTTACGCTTTCTTAGTACCATTGGGCTCGTATTTATGAGCCCTACAAAACTAGATCTCACATGGGGGGCTATCCTGTACTTTTCAAGTAGGTTCTGCCTATATAGCACGCTTCTCAAGGGCATAACTTTCGGCCCCAATGTCCGATTTGAGCAATTCAAGACCCGTTACACTCGTCTTTCAGCATTTTATCACATCATTATTAAAAATCATCGAGTAAAAATCTTTAATTAATTAAAACTCAATAAAAACTCAAATATAAGAATTAATAGAGGCAGAAAATCACACCCGAAAATTAGAGTCGTTACACTTCATTCTAATCTACATCACTGGCCATTTCTTTCTTCTTATCACCCAATGTAGGGAGAAGAGGTTCAAGTGGTATAATATGCTAAAGGGTGATCACAATCACCACTTTGCCGATGTCAATAAGGTTAGAAGCCATGTTGCCACATCTAAGGAGAAGACCCTTCGGATAAAGAGTACGACAAAATGGCCGCTAATAAAAATCTAAAAATGCCCATATCAAGAGAAGAATAAAGATTGTGGGGTGTTCTTGATGTACTATGTTACAAAGCTGGTTGCAAGAGTCTTTTAACTATATTTTACCCAATCAGAGATAACTATGTTGGTTAGGCCGCATAGATATGGACAATTCTTCGTGGGCCAATTAATCAGGAATTCTATGTTTCCTCGTAGGAGTTGTAGTAGTAGTTTTTCTCTTCTCTTACAATGTATAATTGATGAAAAAATAATTCTTATTTTACTTTCATTGAAATGCAGTTTTTTAATCATATAATAATTATCCTGTCTTTTGAATTAACAAAACACACACTCAAGATAGGTCATGTAATTGACCAACAAATCATATTATCAACAGCATGCACACCAGGTTGTTTGTGTTTTGAATAACACGCACTAACGTAGGTCGTGTTATCAAGATAGGTCATGTAACTACATGTTACAAATCGTGTTATCAATAACTCGCCCACCAAGTAAGTCGTGTCACTGATAACAAGAAGTCTAAGTTAAGTCGTGTAAGTATTACAGACAACCTGGTGTGCAACAAATTGTTTCAAAGTTCACCACATCTATCTCCCTCCTCTCCCGCCTACAACATACCCACCCCCTCACCCCAACCTCGTGAAGTAGGAGCACTCCCTTCTCTTTGCCGAAGCTAAGGTGGGGGAGGGGGAGGCGAGCATGATGAATATAACGGTGGAGGTGCCAAAAAAAATAAACTGTTTATAATGGTGAGGCAAGCAGCAAATTGTTTCTAATGGGTGGGTGATACCTTCTAGTGTGGTAAGTGACAAAAGAGTTTGGTGCCGGTACCTTTTGTTCCTTACCCCATTTTTTTTTGTATCTTGCCACACTCTTCTGACCAAACTCAGCGAGAAGATAGGCTTCAAAAAATAAGAAGTTAGTACAATAACATGTCACACTAAATTCTAAAAGAAGTAATGATATACTAAGTTACTAAGTAACAATATTATTTTTAAAAAATGTTAATATTATTTTAATATCCACTATGTTAGTAGATACTGGATGGTAACAATGTTATTTACGTAAATAATTAGATAATAGCTTACGACCTAATTTCATAATAATTATTCAGTAGGTGTGATAAGTGACAAATTTATAAAAGAATACATAGTGGAAAAATGATTGAATACTCAGAGAGTATCCTTTTAGATTTATTTTCAATTTACAAGAAGCATTGATTCTCAAGGTTAACACACTAACATACGTAAAGTAAGAATAAATCTCACATGTATTCCAAAAATACTCAAATAATTTCTCTCCTAAGTCACGTGACACTCAAAACTTTAACAAGTTCCACATTACATATACTTTCTTTGTCTTAAAATAAATAGTTTATTTTAAAAAATAAAGTTTATATGAAAATAAGTGTCTTATTTGTTTAGTTGTTACCAACTTTCTCCTATTTTATGTAATTTTACATATTTTTAAAATACCTTTTATCAACTTTTTTATGTGTAAATAAAGAAATAATAATTCTAAAAATGTTTTAATAATGTAAGATAGCTTGAATATTTAACTTTTTCAAAATAGTACACTTATTTGAAGACAGAGGGAACCACTTTTAACAAAAAAAAATTAGAAATTCGTGATTTACAGTGTGTAAAGTTTATCTGACTTTTGTACCCCAAAAAAAAAAAAGTTTCTCTGTCTTTAGCCCAAAACAGAAATCTCTCTGCTCTGATTCATAATTTCTTCTGAAAGTAAACAAAACCCCATCCCTGGAAGGCTGGAACCTTTCCACTAGTGGCACCCATCATGCCTAGCCGCTGCTGACACGCTGCCAGCGAGCGGGCGCCGGAGGCCCGCGTCCTGCGCGAGCGGGCAATACGTCATAATCTCCTTCAAGAATTATAAAAAGGGAGTGAATTAAGTAAAATGAAGCGGAAATGTGTCTTCCACTCCGTAAGAATTGGCTAAATGTGTTGGGAAGGGGGACCCAATAATCAAACTTGCCTGCCGATATCAACTTCCCTCCTCTCGTCCTGCTCGCCTCTGCTTAAGGTGCCATGCTGGTACTGTAGCAGACAGACCGACACCGGAGTCTGGCCATGGCGACAGCGGAGGAGGGGAGGAGCGGTGGACCGGGCTATAGCCGGAGGCCTGTGGTCAGAATCCTGGAGAACAAAGAGGAGAAGGACTGGGTCAAGTTCAAGCTGCGGGGCACCGACCGGAGCTTGGCCAACTCCCTCCGCCGGGTGATGCTGATGGAGGTGCCGACACTCGCCATCGACCTGGTCGAGATCGCTTTCAACTCCTCCCCGCTGAACGACGAGTTCATAGCCCACCGCCTCGGCCTGGTGCCGCTCACCAGCCACCGCGCCGCCGCCATGCGCCTCCCCCGCGAGTGCGGCTCTTGCGACGGCTCCTCCCACTGCCCCGACTGCTCCGTCGAGTTCACCCTCGATGTCAAAAATGACACCGACCACCCGCTCGTAGTCACCACCGCCGACCTCCGCTCCGCTGACCCTTCCTTCTGCTGCCCCGTCGACCAGCTCCTCCGCTCCGTCAACCACCTCCTCCCCCCTGGCTCCAAGGACACGTACATTCAAACCGCTATTTGACACTTCTTTTCTCCATTTGTTCACCTTTTCTTTCGAACGTGATACAAATTTTTTGCAACCCGATTTGTTTTACGAGGTGGGTCGTCGCTATATCATGCTCATGAGATGTGAACATGATATTGATCGACGGTCGTTTTGTTCTTATTGAGTTTTTGAGGCGTAAAAGATGGAAGATGTTTTGTTTCCTGCGTCGCGCTTTATGTACTTGCTACTGATCAAAGAACGATGGATTTTCTTCTATAATATCGTGAGTCTGGTCGACAAAACTTGTTCTAAATCCGGTGTTTTTTTCTCACATGCATGATTCATTTTTTATGGGTTTTAGCCTGCTCTTCTTCAGAAAGGTGAGTTTGTACCAATGAACGACAGACGCTTCTCTTCTGTTTTATTGTCGGAGAAGAGCAGAAGCCATTTGGGTTGCCTCATTTGTATCTTCTTCTTCCACTTTTCTTCAAGCATTACTAGACAAGTTTAAAATGATCTGGGATTTGGATCCTAGAAGTTTGTATATCATTTGCTCCTTCTTTTTCAAAAGAATTTTTTTGAAGTTTTGGCCCAGAAAACAGGGTTTTCTTTTGCAATGCCCAATGTAATAATGACAGCAACTTCTTTGTCTGACTTCTTCTTCATTTTTGTGCATCTCTCTGTTCTTCTGTGGCATTGAAAAAGAAATTTCTGATCTTGTTTCAGCTCCATGATAATCATCACGAAGCTGGGCAAAGGACAGGAACTGAGCCTGAGAGCACTGGCAAGAAAAGGGTTTGGCAAGGACCACGCCAAATGGTCGCCTGCTACGGCTGTTAGTTTCATGGAGGAGCCTGCGATCTGCATCAATGAGGAATTGATGAACACTCTGACGCTGGAGGAGAAGGAGATGTTGGTCGATAGCGACCCCAACAAGGTTCTTGCCGTCGACCCCATGTCGGAAAAGGTCCGTAGGCTCATCGTCGCCATGTTTCTCACCATTTTTCACTTTGAGTATACATCATCTACATACACATACTTGCATTTTTGCAGCCTTAGCAATTAAAAATGGTTTCAATATCCTGAATAAGGATCACTTCGTGTCACGGACTTCCGAGTGACTATAGTTCTTCAGTTCATATTGACTGCAGAGAGGCGCATTACATTTGGGAGGCGGTACTTGGGGAACCGGATCCGTTCCAGGTTCCTCATCTACATGTTGCATTAGTCATGGCGGGTATTCAATATAATATTTTTCCTAGAAAAACCTACGAATCTAATTTTACATGTAACTCCTATAAATTAATCACCAATCACTACGGTCAAAGTCAGGGTGTTACTATGTACCATGCAAACTTCTCTTACCCGCAACTATATTAATGATTTTCCTAATATCTTAAAAAATTCAACACCTTTTAACTTGCTCTTCTTACCCGGAAACTTTATTATTTCTTGAGTAATGCTATTTTGATGCGAAGATTCTCACGTCAAAGTACTATTTCATCATTTTTACATCATTGTAGCTTATTTTTGTGAGCCTCACTTGTTAATAATGTAAAAATGATGAACGTGTAAATCTTAACGTCATAAAAATATTTTTCATTTCTTTTATATTGACCCAACTAAAATAACTCTACATCTTCTTCGTTAACTCTGGTGCAATCAGCGACTCCATCTCCGACAGCCTTACCTCCTCGTCCCTTTCATCTTCCTCTTTTCTTTTCTCTTTCTTCTTCTTCGTCTTCTTTTGCAGCCGGTAATGCCGATAAACTACCATGCTACCGATTCCACTGGATAGTGTCTCGCAACCAGCCATGCCTTGATTTGGGTAAATCTGGTTGCGGCCGCAACCATCAATGCGAAAAGGTCACGGCTTTGGACGAGGCCACCTCCATTTTGTGGCCCACCAGCGGCACAAATCAAAGATGAAAAAAAGTCAAAGACATCCGTTGGTGCCAAAGAAAAAGAAAGGAGGAAGGTGTAGAGCCAAAAAGAAAAAAATTAAATTTGTAGATTATATATGAAAATTTAATAACTTTTATATGGGGTAAATAAGAAATAAGATAGTATGGGGATTATTGGGGTGCATATAAATATGTTCTAGATAATAATACATATTTGAAAAAAATTATATGCTCACTGGCGCATTTTGGACTTGTTAATACAGGGGTGTGCAGGTCATTGAATCAAGATCCAACATGTGTGCGTGTGTCCCATATGCACCAAGCATACTAATGTGACTACATATTCCACATTTATCATCAATATTTGGAATCATTACATTTATTTATTAATGTTGTCCTTCTAACTGGGTACTTTCTAATGTAATAAAAAATATGGTATACCTTATGATGGATTTGAACCATGAAATTCAATTCGAGGTGAAATGCTTGCAAGCAAACCATTATACGAGAACAAGAGGGAAAACACTAACTAAAAATTCTTAGATGAGATGCCTCTGGTCATTTCATTTAATTGATAATATTGTTATCTGGCCTCGTGTTGACCGTGCATTTACCTGCTAGTCACTTTGACTCTGATATTACTCCCACCCGACCATTGATATAATTCAACAAGGACCATCTCTTTGCAGGTTGTGGTAACTGATCCAGCTGCTTATGCTTACGATGGAGAAGTGATCAAGAAGGCAGATGCCATGGGAAAGCCCGGCCTAGTGGAAATCTATCCCATAGACGATAGCTTCATTTTTACAGTTGAGACAACCGGTGCACTCAAAGCATCAGAATTAGTGATAAATGCAATAGAGGTGCTGAGGCAGAAACTTGATGCAGTTCGTCTGAGAGAACCTGGAAATGGAAGTGACACTGCTCCTGGCAACGCCGCAGGTGAGCAAGCTGCTGTTCACTATTAAGCTTGATTGCACTGGACAATACACATACCATGCATACCACTGGTCAACCCTTCACACAGCAGATTGCGATACATTTTGTTACCCTCATTGAACTGATACATTTTGAAGGTTGTCATGCATAATCCTGTAAACTGGTTGTTTTCCATTTTACGTTCTTATTGAAGATTTCTCTTAACTAGGTTATTAAACCAATTCATCGGCTCTCTAACCATCAGTCCAATATATATTGTTAATCGACACAGTAAGACGAGGGGGAAATCAGAAAAATGCAAGGGTGATTTACTACTGAGTAGTCCTGTTAGCTGCTCCCCAATTGAGAAAATAGAAATTAAGAATTCAGAACACAATGTTCCGGTTGATATTTTACTGTACAGGCTTACAACCACCTTTCATTAGAAGCTTATGCATTACATACAACTTACCATGTACAAGAACCCAAACCATCTTTTACTTTACATATTTGCAGTCAAAGTTGCGTACCACGGCCCATGAACCCGAAGAGACACATTTGCCACTACAACCAGCACCTCTGCTGCCTCCACTACTCTCTTGGTTAGAAGGGCAGACCCAACTCTTCGGAGCTCAGCTTCAGCCAATTTTTCTCCACGAGTCCCACCGAACACAATTCCCCTCATCGCTTGGTACACAGCCCGGGATACCTTTGAGAATACAGGATCGCCATCCCTTAAACTCTTCACCAGCATTCTTACCATCATCTCTTTCCATGCTTGAGACCTTTCACTCTCTTTATCTTCTGGCAGCAGCCCTATAACTGTCTGAACAATTTCTGGTATCCCCACATCTAAATCACTATCCAACAGCTCTGAAAGCTTTCTTGTGGCTTCTTCAACTATTGCTTCTACGCCTGCTTGTGTGTCTGAACGTTCACTAAGAAGTATTTGTCGAAGAACCAATAAGCTGCATCAATTAATAATCGCTGGATCATTCACAAAATACCATAGCCCGTATGTGGATTATTACCGACAGAGAAGTGTATAATATAAAATACCTTGTAGATAAAACAATAATCTTCTGGAGCTGCCCCTGAACACCTCGTAACCTAGAAAAATTAAGCTGAAATGTTTCAGGCAAAGTCTCCGGGGTGAGACCTGCTATTGCAATGACAAGCTTTAGCAGTCCAACTCTCACTAATATGTCAACTTTTTCCCCTTTACAATCTTGTCGTAGATCACCTGAGACACCACAGGGAGATATTGAAGCCTTAATGTGTATTTGAACCTCTCATAAAAAATTAAATTCTCTCAATCACTGTAATTTTCTCATATATCTGACCTCCTCCACAGTGAAGATCTAAAAAAATTTCTAGTCAGCAATTCTAATGAATGCATAAAGTATAACTAACAAAATCTTGCAAATTCAATCAAAGCTGCTATGAACGATAGTTAGGGGTAGAATGCCTATCACAAGGCTCAAGAATTTCTTGTTGAAGTCACACTGAAACTGAAAATAAAAAGAAACTCAGTTTAGACAAAATTCTGACCTCTAACGTGCAATAGTTAATAGTCTTTTCAAGAATTTCATTATGTGCCATGCACGGACATATAATAATAATAATAATAAAGATATAGTTAACACAATAATGAGCATGCAAACCTGTTGCAGGAAACCAAAAAAGAGATTTTGGCATATTTGGGTTTGCATTGCTTGGAATGACACCACCAGCACGAAGGGCAGTTGGTGCAAATTCCTGAGAAGATTGGTTGGACTCATTGCTTACTAAAGCAGCAATTGCCTGCATGTGTTCATTCCATTCTTGTTCTGCAATCTCCTTTACTGAATCAAGCCATTTTTTAGTATTTGGCAAAGAGACCAGCGCAACAGAGGGGTCACTGTAGCAATCCCAAAATGCCTTGTGCAAATACTCCAAACCAGCAGGACCTCTTATAATAGGCTCCATGATCTTTATTCGTGCTTTGCTGATTTCTCTTTTCAAAATCTGTTCAAACAATGTCATTAGAAATATAGAATACGACCTGTTTATAACTAGGCTTTCCTAAAAGCCAAAAGAAGAATAATAGATAGATACAAAATCTGAAGGTCACAAGTATCAACCTGTATCTGTTCCAGCACAAAGCGCAATCCCTTCACTATCGCAATAACAAAAGAGCTGCTTGATTTGTCTTCAGAATTAGCAATTTCTGCAAGCTCAATTAATAATTTATTGTGTCTTTTTATAATTTCATCTTCATCAGCTGGAGCCGAAAGCTTCTGAAGTGTAACTAATGCATACTTCAGAATCCTCCCAAGATAAGCCATGTCAGGGTTTCCAGACTCCAACACCTAATTATGTTGCAGGAAATTTTACATAAATTAGAAGTCTATGATTTTGACAAAAAAGAAGAAGCTAAAAACAGTAAAACGTAAGGAAGATTTACCTGGTGCAGAATGTCAAGATCCATAGAATCAAGTATTTCCTCCTTCCAAGTTTGAGGAGCCATATCACATAGCTCATCTCTTACCTCCTCCACAAGCCGGACCACCCGGCCATAGTCAGGTTCATCTTGTTTCAATGCTTCTGTGATTTCATCCCAGAATGCTCTCTCCATGGTCTCCTTGATCTTGGGCTGCCAGTAGAAAGGTTATTATAAGTACAAACAAAAAGGGACCAAGGTTTTATGCATGCATAATATTTTACATGGATTATAGGTCTCCACTTGTATCAAGGTAAACCAGGTACTATGTCACAAAATCCAGTACATATAATATACATTAGAAACCTTGCAGCAAGTGCCCCCCATTCAGGTTCTCCAAAAAGAGAAATCTTGTACACAACAAACTATAGAGATCCTTGTAGAGGTATTTTTTGTATCTTTTTCTCACTTCAAATGAGACAACCCCAAACACCAACACTACGTAGTGCAAGCTAACAAGATCCCCGAATTGCGGCATAAATAAAACTCAAGATCTTATACGAAAAGTTTTAGACCACAATTTGATTTGAATTGGGGCTCTATACAAACTATGTTCAAGTCCTGTTTAGACTCGAAAATGAAACCCAAGATGGGCTTAATAGATTACAATTTTGAGCTAAATGCTGGTTAATGTGTTTAAACTTTAAACCCAATTTCAATTCGTACCAACCTAAAATCGGCTTCAGGCCTAATCTTGTTTTTTATTGCAGTGTGATTAGCATTTATTCATGAACCAAGTCTAGGGCCAGAAGGGGCAGCTTAAGCTGAGGACATCAACCCAGTTATTCAGCTAATTTGAGGGGCTACACAGGCACAAGACTAGAGGTAGCAGAAGTGCGAACCGGCCCACAGCCAGCTGGTGGAGCGGACCCGGCTCGGCACAGCCCATGAGGGGGAGCTGGCCATGCCGGGCCTGGGAGGCCCATGGGCCTGGGAGGCCCATGGGCCTGGAGGCCTGCTCCATTTAGGGCCCAGGCCGGCCCAGAGAGGCCACCCACCACCCGGCAGCCACCACCATCCCAACCCCGTATTCTTTTTTTTAAAAGAAGCCGTGGCCAAGATGCATCTCTGGCCACGGCCAGAGAACCTAGCAAATATACTACAACACTTCTCCAAA
Source organism: Saururus chinensis (assembly GCA_035235625.1). NCBI lineage: Eukaryota > Viridiplantae > Streptophyta > Magnoliopsida > Piperales > Saururaceae > Saururus > Saururus chinensis. The sequence goes on from CP141148.1 coordinate 3,706,673, forward strand.
TAATTTTCACCAGGACTTCAATTCTGAGAACCTGGAATTTCCAGGAGAGCAAAAGAAGACAGAAAATCAAAATATTTCACTTCAGCAGGAGAACTTCTTCATTCTTCCAGGGCGTTTGGACATTGGAGTCTCAAATTCTTAAGAGAAAATGATCCAGAATCTCATTTGAAGGTTGCACTATGTCCTCCAACATTACTTATTTAGACAAGAAATCTGGGTCTCCGTCCTTTCTGATGCAGGACAAAGTGTGAAGGATTGCTGGAGATCAGAAGATTCCAGCTGGCTAGGAGGGACTTAGAGAAAGGGCTGGAGTTTTTTTATAAAAAAAATAAAAATTTGAGAGTAGATTTGGAAAGAACTAGGGGTGAATTGAGGTGGCAGGGAGAGGGAGAATTAAGATGAGATGCTGGGATAACTTGATACCAGAGTCTGCACTGGCAGCGGCTCTAGGAGTCCACACCTAGAGGGTTTCAGCCAGAGTACTCACCAGACGGAGAATAACTTCCAGTCTGCACCGGAAGGGACTGGTTGGAGTCAGCATCAAACACTTGGGAGGCTGAAGTCAGCACCAACCAAGGAGGCTACACAGTAGACACCCAAATTTCAATCACAAATCGTATGCTAATTTTCCATTCATAGTTTAGGCCTCATATGGACTTACATGGGAGAGGAAGGGTCCAACTACATAATTAGGACCAAGTACCATCTAACTTTGATTTTCCAAAGGACTTCTCAAAAAAGGAATATACAACTTCCCAGGTATAAACTAAAAGCTAACGCAACTTCCTAGGTCAAGACTAATAAATAAGACCAACTACTCAAGTCAAGCTACTTTGATAAAACCTATTAATCTAACATAAGGACTTGGACAATAAGGGCCTTGTATGGGGCCCCCCTACTACAACCAGGTTCTTCGTCAATTTCAAGCATGCATGATGTACTATGCATCACTTTCTGTATAAGCAGTTGATATTCAGGTCTAAATCACATAATTGTTTGTCAACTTGTCCTGAAAAAGGCTACAACAAGATGAGCAGAGTAGTATAGGTAATGGATTTTACTAACCTTGATGCCAAGTTGATCTTCTCTGCTGATTTCAAATGTGTCAACAAGATCAGGTTGAACCTTATGAACAATCTCATTTACAATCACTTCGTTCCCAAAGCCTAACTTCGTATTTGAAGAAGATGCAACCTCCTTCTGCCTACCAACAACAGGCATTGATCTAACATGAGTTAGATCACCACCTGTGGCCCAACTTATTTCATTTGAGGGTGTACCTAGTAATGCATCTTGAGAGTCAGATACTGGTGATGAGACATCAACTGCTGCAGCCACTAATGGACAGTCCATTTTGTTAATTCCAAAGTATTTAGATATCATATCTGGGAGAGTACAGTCCAATCTTTCAGTCTCAGAATCACCACTCAAATGTTGCACTTCACCATGGAGCAATCTCCGATCTTCTGCTACCTACCATTTTCAAAGAGACAAAAAAATGTTCATTATCTGCAACAAAAAATTCAAAACCTCCTTTCCACCAAGAGAATATTACCGTGTAATCTTACAAAAGAACATGAACAAGTCGCAGAAAAGCTGGTTCGCCGTTCAGTGGTAGGCCACACAATTGTGTTCTATAATTTTACCTTAACAAACTACATAGGAAACAGTATTTATAACTAAAAACGGAAAGCAATATTCTAACAACACAATTTATAAAAAGATTCAATGTTTTGTTTTTCCACAAGATACAAAGTGTGTCCTTTCACCTGTAAATTCTACACACCTTACCTTTGTGTAATCATGCAAAGTATATTTTTGCAGTGAAGTGCTTTACTTTGTGTTTTTGAAAATTATACAGTACCCCTTTTACATCTTAACAATATTTCATATCATGCAACTTTCCATTATTCGAGACACATGCAGGACTAGACAAAAGATTTAGGCACATAAGCAATCAAGTAAAATTTCAGATAGCATTCGTGATAAAAGCCCATAAAGTATCTGCATATTATAAACTAAAACAGTGAGCACACCTGGTTCTTGACCAATATTTGGTTATCATCAAGACTGACTGCTTGTGCTAGTTTGGATGTTTCCATCATGTAAAGCTCAAGCTGATTGGCTGCTCTCATCATCTCTTTCTCTAGTGGCCTCACATCTTTAACCTTCCATGCCACAAAATGGGAAAGGTATGAACACCATGATGAGTCAAAAGCAGCCAACTGAGACCTAAAGGGCTTTCGACTCGAAGAGTGGGAAGAATCCACAGATCCCACACTATCATGTGTCAACTCTGGATATGGTTGTTTTGGAGGACAAACAAATTCAGTTGCAGCATGGCCAGCTAATATAACCTTGATTAAGCACTCTAATTCATGAACTAGGTTTTCTGCTGACTGAACAAATCTCGTGTCAGCTTCACCCTGCCCACTTAGAACTGCATCAGGATGCCCTAATATCATGTAGGCACAAAGTAACACTCTAGTGGGGTACCTCTTCAGCTTTCGGGAGTGCGGAGTTTTACTTGTGTCTTTACTCTTCTTTGGATTACGCAACCCCTTCTTTTTATTGGGAGAAGCCAACTGTTTAAGTAGATTATCAATATTTCCTGAACCAGATGGACTTGGATGTGATATTGCAAACCGGAGCTCCAATCGATCAAGAAAAGCTTTTGTTCTCTGAAGGGTATTAGGGGATTCAATCAGGCCAGCAAGTTGCTCAAAAGGCATCAATCTCACAGCTTTTTCATTCACTCCTAACAATACATATTCATTAGCCAAGTCAAACGTAGTCCTTTTCAATATCACAAACCGCCTCCAGCACCTGTAAATGAGGAATCCAATTTTTATTACACCTTCGGCAATACCACAAAGAAAAAAATCTCAACATCTTTTAATTTATTTCATCAACTCATCATGTTGGCTACCCAGGTTAAATAGGAAGCATAAGACCTCTAACTGGTGTTCAGCCTAATAATAAGAGATAGCATAGTTGCATGGCATTAAAACTCGTGTTTCAAGACCTTATAGAAGAGTGTAATTGCCATAGAGTTAATTTACACTTGAACTGGTTTTACTATATATTAATAAAACATTTTTTGTTCTATATTATTTTTTAAAATTACCAAAAAAGCATAGTTAAAACACTTTTTCAAATGGTTAAAAATTTTAATCACTAAAAAAATATTATACTTATAAGAAAGAACAAATTTGAGTAAAAAATAATTAATTCTCCATCATAGTGTTTTATTGTTAATTATTTTCTAAACAAAATCCTACCCTAACTATTACCTTGCTACAACTGGCTGGCTTGATGCAAAGTGCCACTCTTCTAAATACTTGGCAGTTGGCAAAAGTCCAGCCAGATTCAGTTGTAGACCAGCAAGTCCTATTTTTGGGCTGCACTACACTGGTTTGAGGCGTAGTTCATGATTGGCCTGGTTGAACTATCCGGTACAGTATGGTTTCCAAAACAGTGATAGGAAAAGGAAATTTTTACCTTGCCAACTTTCTTGAAAACAAGTCCCGTTGCAGATGCATCTCATTCCATTTAGTATGGGAAAACGTGCATGAACTTCCTCTTAGCCTCAAATACTTTGACCTCTCTGTCTTAGCCTGTTCATAATCCAAATAAACAATTCAGAGAAAAGAAGGTTGCTACCATTACATACAGAACACACTATTCACGCACCTTCAGAAGTTGATCATCCAGCTTAGCCTTATGGATTTTTCTCTCACTCTCTCTTTGAGAAAAGACAAACTTGGAAACCTCTCGAGCTCTTGCCACTATTGCACGGGCTCGTATCCTCTCTGCTTCTACCAACCCCAATCGTTTCTTTTCTGCAGCTGCACGCTTCTGCAAAATAGCTGCCTGAACACACTTCCTATATGCATTCTCTTGAAACATTCGTTGCAGTACTACTTTAGCAGCTCTCTTTTTCGCTGCTACCCTTCTTTGTGAATAAGCTTTGAGAAGCAGCATCCGATTAATTTCAGCTTGTTGTATACGTGATCTGACTTTTGTGCCAAGTTCCTCTCTTCTTTTCAAAAATCGCATTTCTGCTGAAATTTTTGCTGCCTGCCTTAGCTCATCCAACCTGGCTAGCCGCATCCGAGCATTCTTTAGGATAGTTGACCTATCATTCAGATGAAGTATAGCAGTTACAGAAGAAAACAATCTTGCAATAATACTACTTGCAAGTTATCACCATCCCACTAAATTAACAAGGAGGTGAGAGGCATTCTACTAATTTACTATTAACCTTTAAGATGTCTTTCTGCCAATTTTTGTTGCATTAAATTACCGCATTAGTTGAGTAAGCAATACGCATCAATTCTTTCTGTGAAGTGTCTGGATATGTCAGTGGCCTCAGTCCCTGCTGTCACCATATAGCAGGTTCACTGAAATGTCAAGGACTATAAAGTGCACACTATTCAGGTTTCACCCTGATGTGGATGTGTCATCAAATGAATTGATGTGTACAAAATCCTGAGAAACCCCTATACATATCAGGTTAATAAGTGACAAAAAAAGTGTGTGAATCTATGCTTACAGGAAAAAAGTAATATTGGATATTTGCTTCAGGATAAGAACTATATCAACTAATTAGGTTAATCGTAAACCCGTATATGACATTTTTATGCAAAAAATATGTGAGAGCTTCCTATCACTCGGGTTGAAACTTAAGTTGTTCATTTTGCCTGCACATATAAGAGGTCAAACTGGTTTTTTTCTTTTCTTTTTTGAAATAAGGTCAAACTGCTCTTGCATAAATAGATTTGAGCGTTGTTGACTGTTGGATGAGTTAACCTCTTGTTTGTGTAAGATAATCAAGTTTCCCAAAAGCTCCATCCATTAAGAAGGGAAATCTTTTATATTTATTTTATGTTTTAACACCCCCCTCACATCCAAGCGTCCATCAAATGTGGCACAAATACAATTGGGGTATAAATGCCACCGACGAGACTTGAACACAGGAACTCCTGGGTTCTAGTCTCATTGAAGACATTTATACCCCAATTGTGTTCTATGTGCTACGCTTGATGCATGCTTGCACGTGAAGAGGGGTGTTAGAATATAAAAGGAATAAACAAGATTTCCTCTTCCTAACGGCTCGAGTTTTTGGGAAACTTGGTTATCATAGAGTTTGTACTAGTTGAAGTGAAGTTTACACAATCATGAGATTTAAAGCAGCTGCTGAGTTTTGTGTCTTGAAGTTTGTATATCTATGTTTGTACCACAAGGCTCTCACCAATTGAAGAAATAACTCAAAAATGGACAAGGGCACCAATTATCCAAGCTCAGCCTCACATACCTTTTCTCGCCAGCTGCACGTAGTTTTGCTTCAAGCCTCTGACTGCGATCTTCATTGCATGATGCCAATGATGGGCTTCTATGCTTTGTCCTCGCCTTACTCGATAATCTTTCAAGATATTGCTGCAGAAAAACTATTTTCAGTCCTTCGCAGAGATACATATCAACGTAATTACGTTCACAGAAATAGAATTTGTCGGGATATTCAGTGATGGCCAATAAAAAAACTCAACGAAGCCATAGAAAAGCTAAAATTCAGCTCAAATATGACAATAATCAATTAAACCTTGACGCAATTTCTTTAAGAACAAAAAATTGGAGAAAGTAAGGACCCAAAAGAAAATTTTATGACTTTTCTGTGAATGTTCACCAACTTCAAACAACCGCAAAAAAACAACATATAAAGACATAACAAAATGGCAGGAAGAAGAAAATTCATCTCAAAACAATAAAATTTAATCAAATCATTACTCTTAGCAAATAAGAGTTTATAAAACTACAAAAATCAGAATGGTTAGCACACCTACGAGGAGCGGGGAAAAATTCAAACTTTGCTACCTGCCTCCGAAGATCCGCATCTCTGAGCTTGCCTTCGATCTCTTCGGCGCTCAAGGGGGGTTTGCATTCGGACAGCCGCTGACGGACACGGCGGGGGATCCTCGCCCGGGTCGACGGAGACGGGGAGTCGGTCGCCGGGAAGCTCAGCGCGACTCCAGACACCTTCCCCGGCTCCGGAAGCTCGCATTCGGACGCCATCGAATCAAATCACCGAAATCAGTTCCCGGTCTTCGCTCGCTTCAATTGCAAATGATGAAATAGAAAATTTTTAGGCAACAAAATCAGAATAGGAAACGTGGATCGCAGATCGCAGGGTTTTTCCCTCTGTCGATTCACTCGACTTCATTAGTCTGCTTAATTACGACATTTAATTACCGATAAGCGGTTTAATTGAAATGACTGGAATGCAATGTTTTTACCAAAATGACCTTGTACTCGCATGAAATATCAAAAAGGGACAATAACATATAAAGTCAAAAGAAATTTTGATAATTACGAAAAGCTTCATTAATAAATTTATTTATCATAAAACTCATTATGTAAATGGACGAAAATACCTACCCTCGTAAATCCTTTTCCTTTACTATGTGGATTTCATTTCATATCTCCAAAATTTCTCCTCCAGTATCCATTTTCTCCTCCCTCTTCCAATAATTTCGTCATCCATCCTCTAACAATCATCTCCTCTGTCCTCGGAAGATTTAGTCCTCCATCGTTCGACGATCAGTTCTTTCTTCTATTATTTGGTAATTATATCGTCCATTCTCTGGTGATTTGCTCATTCATCTTCCGGCGACTCTCTCTTTAGTCCTCCAGTGACTCTTTCTTCAATCCTCCGGCAAATCTCTCTCTCTAGTCCTCCGGCTACTCTATCTATAGTCCTCCGACAACTTTGTCTTCGGTCCTCTAGCAACTCTATATTCAGTCCTCTTCAATCCTTCAACGGCTCTCTCTTTAGTCCGACGAATTTCTTCTCCACACTTTTCTTTCAAGTATGTTACACATATTTTTTTCACTTTTTTTTTATTTTAAGGGAATTTTAACATATGTTTCTATTGTTTCTCTTCCACTTTGATTTTCTTGTAGATATGTAAGTTTGTTTGCGTATTTTCTTGATTTCAAATGACAACATGATCATGCTGCCATTTGAAATCTAGTGTAAAATGGGCAGCATGATCATGATGACCTTTTTGCCCTAAAATGTGAGTACTATTTAAATGATTTTGAATTATTGTATTCGATCCACTTATGTTTCAATGGCTGCATTAGGTACTCATTTTGCTTGTAATAAGTTTATACTACCCTCATGATTTATCAGTTTTATTTGATATATGTATAAATAATTTTTTTCATTCGCGTGTTGTGGACTGTAGAATTAGTTGCGAAAATGACAATTTTTAAAGTGTTTTTTTATACAACTATTGTTTATGGAGTTTGAAATTTATACTAAATATAGGTATATAACAGGTGCAACATGATCATGTTGCCCTTCATTTTCCACTAAATTTCAAATGGCAGCACGAGTGATCATGTTGCCCTACATTTTTCATTTGATTTCAAAGGGGCAATACGATCATGCTGCCCTTCATTTTCCACTCGATTTCAAATGGGCAGCATAATCATGCTTATTATTTCTTTATGGAGTATTGGGGCAAAAGATGTTTTTTACTATAATTGATTTTATGTAAATGATTTTACTTTATTTCAATAGATGATTATTGCTTGTACTTCAAAAAAAAAAAAAAATTTGGTGATGTGATTATTATTTATTTTCTACAGTTTTACTTATAAATTTATATTAAAATTGTGTCTTTGATTATTGTCACAGTGCAGTTTAAAAGCAACCTACAAGCATTGTGCACCGTTTTAGAAGAAACTACAGGTTGCTTCAATAATGAAAGAATATAGATATTAAGAACCCCCTTATGGGGGAATCATCAAAGCTTTCTTACATGGAAAAATTATAGCAAGTGATTGTACAAAATCTGATCAGATTTTGGAAAAAATATTAGACACATTTCAACCTATAACAATAAAATTTAAAATAGGAAGAAGACTGCTTGAATTCACATAACATGATGTATCTATTATTTTTGGAATTCCAATGGGAAGGAGAAAGTTTTTTAATATAGATAGTAAAGGAAAACCCAACACACCATTTGTACAAAGGGTTTTCTCGGAAGACATACATGGAAATGATTCTTTGACTGTAAAAATAGTTGGTGATGTTCTTTGAGAAAATTTATTTAGATTAAGTCATCAAGAAAAGGAAGATTTAGTTTGACTTCTATATTTATACATATTAGTTACAATTTTTTTTCCTACAAGATTTTAGTAATTTATTACTTAATTTTGGTAAGTTGGGAGCATAATTTGGTATTATGATATTTAACTTTAATATTATGGTGTTCAATTTTAGCATTTTGGTATTCTAGTGTTTAAGTTTGGTATTTTGGTGTTCAATTTTGCTATTTAAGTAGTTTACTATTTAAATTTAGTATGTTGCTAGCCAAAATTGGTATCCTAGTATTTAAATTTGACATTCTAGTGTTTAATGTTTGTATTTGGTAGTTTACTACTTAAATTTGGTGGAAATTTGGTGCAAATTTGATATATATATATATTTGATATACTATGTTTTAATTATGATATTTGGGTGGTTTACCACTTAATTTTGCTAGATTGGGAGCTAAATTTGGTATTTTGGTATTTCAATAGTTTACTACTTAATTTTGGTAGATTATGAGCCAAATTTGTTATTCTCATATTTAAATTTGATTTATGGTGTTCAATTTTGGTATTATGATATTTAAGTTTAGTATTATGGTGTTCAACTTTAGTATTTTGGTTTTTGAGTTTGGTATTATGGTACAAGAAGTGACGAGAATCTTTTGGTTTTTGCTACGAGAAGCAGCAAGAGGGAGAGGGTGTGTCACGCGAGGAGAGGATACAAGGCGTGGACGACAAGGAGGTCATGTGGAGTGATGGAGAATGCGGTAGTAGGGCGAGGAGGGTGTGCAAGGCGACTAGGCTGTGTGGAGCAATGGAGGGAGTGGGAATAGGATGAGGATAGCAGGATGCCGTGCATGATGACGAAGTCGTGTGGAGTACGGGAGAGGGCGGTACTGATGATGGATTGAAGAAAAAAGTTGATATCCTTTCTCTTCAAGGCATTTCTCCTCTTCAAATGGTACCCTTTGGACTAAAGTGTATGTACTCGCAAGAAGAGGAGAAAGAGCTCATGGTAGGCATCATCATTTTTCTATGCAAGTTGCTAACCTCACATTTGTTGGGGTTTACCTTGGTAATTTTTGTAGACCCATGCTCCTTTTATAATATTTCATGTGCATACAAAAATATTTTCATAAAAAGAATTAACATTGAAAGTGTTTAACATTATTTATAAGAAAATTAATATTTTTTCTATATTTCTTATGCCAAAAGCCTTATTTTACCTTTGATTAGATAAAGAAAGTGAATTACACATGAGATTCATTTTTCTTTATTTAATCGAAGGTGGAGTAAAACTTTTAATACATAGAAAGTGAATTAAGAATATCATCTTCATATTTATAATGTTAAAATATATTTAATTTCTTTTTGTTTGGATTATAAAAAAATATAAAATTCAAGTTTATAAAAAAATATTAAAATAAATAAGGTTACTTGCATTACCCAATCTAAATAAGATTAGAATTTATATGTTTTATATATTTAATAAATTGGGTGAAGGGCAACCTAAACTAATTTCCAACCCTAGTTTCATTGGCCACAAGTAATGTGGCCCAGCTAGTGGTGAAAATTTTTTCGGTAATTTTTTAATCTTAGGGGTCATGCATGTTAACTAGTGCATGAACTGTTTACAATGTAGTGTGGCTAGGGGCTATATCGAAAACCTGGTCCCAAACCGATCTGGATGGAACTAACCCGAGATTGACTTGGGTCGGGTCAAGTCCAAGAAAAAACCTCGGGTGAATCTCGAGTTGGGTCAGGTCTAGCATGTAAAAACCCAAGAACCGACCCAAACCGACCAAAGTTCCTAATTAACTTATAAAATTATATTTAATTTTAGTTATATAATTTTTAATAGATAAAACTAATTTAATGTAATATTAAATTAGTTTAAATTATTAGAGCTGACCCGACCTAGGATACAATCTCAGTTCTTATTTTGGTTCTCGAGTTTTTTGGGTTTTATTTTTAGGGTAAGTCGGTTCTAAAATTTTGGTTCTTATATTAGAAAGTCCAAGGAACTAGGTTTTTATCTCGAGTCGGGTTAGGTCCCGCAAAATCAGACCTAACACAACCCGAGATGCAGCTGAGTGCCGCGAGCTTCCATAAAGACACGTCACATTCCTTCTGAAAACGTCCGCAAAATTTTTTTCAAATTTATCTGGACCAGTGGGCCGTCATGTATCGCAACCCAATTCACTAAGCCGGGCTCCGTGGGCCTCATACACCCGTTTCTGGCCCAGTTCCCTGACAAACCAATTTCACTCCATTTTCCCGCCCCTGTCCTCTCAATCTCTCGCCGCCGAATTCAAATTCTCTCCTCTCTCTCTCTCTCTCTCTGCCGGCAAAACATCAAGCACCAGGTCGGATTATGCCGGAGCATCGGATTCCATAGATCATCGCCGGGACGGAGAAGATGGCCAAGGCCGCTGACGATCCCCTCTATTCATGGCTTCTGTACAAACCTCCCCCCTCTCTCTCTAGATGTTGGGCGTTATATGTCACTTGCTTTAAGATCTGTTTGTGCTTTGACCGTTGTTTTGATAACCCATTGACGGCCGGTTCGTGTGCAGCACCATCAAAGCCGCAAGGGACGATCTGGACAAGGATGCGGAGGGCGCCGAAGTCCGCTTGGAGAAGCTTCTCAAGGGCTGCATTGCTTTCTTCGAGAATGACGCCCAGTACTGGGACGATGTCCGGTTTCTCAGAATCTGGGTCCTTTATGTAAAGTCATAGAACGCCCTTTTTCTCTCATTTGCATACTAAAAGTCACCTTTAACCTTTGGGGTTTGAAATTCCTGCATTTTTAGTACTTTTTTGCTTGGTATTTGTGGTTTTAGGCAGATTGCAACCAAAATTTTGAAGAGGTATATGAGATGATGGATAAGAAAGGGATGTTCCTGTCTCATTCGTTGCTCTATGAGACTTATGCTATTTACCTGGAAGCGAAGGGGAAATTAGTGGAAGCTAATCATATATATCGTCTGGGCATTTCCAGGTATTTACTTAATTGGTTGGCTTTTTTCTGTTTCCTCGTTGTTCCCATGGAGTTTTGAAGACTTACTTTCACTGAATTTGCTGCTTGAACGTTCTTACGATGGATTTATTTGAAGCAGGTGCTCTAAGCCACTTGAAGCATTAAAGAAATTGTATGCTACATTTCTAGATCGGATAAGAGCAATTCATAAGGCGTTTCTGATGATGGAGGTAAGGGGGTCTGTGAAATTATTTTATGAATTATGTTCTACATTTTAATGTATCCTATCAACTGTACAATATCACGGAGGTGAGATGGCTTAAAATTTTTATTTTTTCTGGACATTGGAAACTTCATGCATAAAGCAGTTAGTTTGTTTCTTCTATTGGGCACTTCAGTCAAATACCAGATCTGCTTCCAATTTTAACTGCCATGAGCTTTTAAAAACATTATTCAAGTCATCTGTCACCTGTAGAAGATGCAGCAGCAGACTTTTTCGGTTGCCAAAACATTTCTTAGAAGATGGCAAATGGGATTATTTGCATCAACAGAGAGAAGACATACACTTTTACATGTATGTAGGATAATATTTAACGAATGTATACAGCAATTTCAAAGGGCTAATACAATATCTAAGAAATATTGAAAGCAGAGAGGGGGAAAAGCTAAATAACAATGCAGGAGGCAGCATTTCTTATTTCATTCTGTACTTTCTTTCCATTCTGCTTACTGGCTTACTCTCATTTTCAGTGTGATATAAATGAACTGCTCTCTTCCTAGTCTTAAGTGGCTCATGGTACCAACCTCATCTTTCTGTACACGCCATTTTTCAAGGGATAAAAGCTGGAAAGTGATTTGAATGGGGAGCTCAAATGCAGCCTTGGAGTTGTAGTAGGCTCATGCTTCGTTCTTCACCTACGGGGCGTTATCTTCTCCCTGGTTGGCTCTGCAGACCCAACCATCTTTACGAGGATATGTTGCCATCTTTCCAGCATCTAACTCTAAAGTCCCATCCAAATGCATAGCCTCTTAAAAGTTAATCAAAAAGACAAATTTTTTAATGGCCTATTAGGGAAGCAAGCAACCTATTAAAAAAAGTTGAATTTTATTGATTCATGTGGTCTTTTATTATGGACCATTGTTTGTTCATCGTTTAGAATTTACTAAATGACGTGGAAAAAGTTTAAAAAATACTCTTGGTTGTATTTCATCAAACCATTGTCTAGATCCGTATTTTTATTTTGAGGCAACTTTATTAATTTCTTAATTCTGTCAAGCATACAATGGATTGCATTTCATAATTTCTATCAGTTAATATATTTTTGGGCCAGAAGAAGCCAACAAGAAATGTAATTGAATTTAAGCAACTGAGAACAAAGACATTAAGATATCATCTTGCATCTTGAAACATTTTTCATTTGTAATAGTAACACCTTGTAATAATTCTAGATCACTCCTTTCTTGTAGGGAGCTGACTGTGTTCAGCATTTACATACTGTTATTAATCCATGGTCAGGCTCCACCATTGAAGACCTATTGAGGAAGATTGGTTCTGAACTCTCGAAGTATAAGGTGGCAGCTGCTTAAACTTTAGATCTGACATTTTTATTTTAATCAACCACCAACACATGTGGAATGCTATTTGCAGGGCTACCATGAGATTTCTAAAGTGTATGCTGGAAAAATTCCACTACCTACTATCAAGAACATGTCACGGAACAATATCATTGAATTAGGTTGGCTTTCCTTGGCATTACAATGTCCTTGCTTTTGTTTTAATATATGTGTTCTCAGATGATGCTACGGAGTATAACAATAACAATGAGGACTATTTCCTTCTTACCATCCTACCAGTCCACTTGACACTTGTTTTGATATATGTCTTAAGGTCATAGTCAAGCGAATCTGATTTAGGGGTTAAGTAGGGTTTGATGATTATTTATTTATTATTTGTGTGTTTGTTTGTTTATTTATATATATATTTACCGGGGTGGGAGGGAGTGTTGCTACAATTTGAGAGCAGTCTTTGAGGGACCAACATGCAGAAGGCATTGGTAAATGCTTGAACATGCCCAAAAACTTCATATCAATACTTTGGATGGCCATGTCCACCTCTCTCCCCTGGTTCGCCCTGTGTGTTGTGAAGGTCATACTTTGTGTTAAGTTTGAATGTTTCTTTCATAGGTAGTCCTTGTAGTGTTTTGACCATGCTATGTTTTATATGTAAAGGCGGGAAAAGGTACCAGATCAAAGGTTGCTCGGGTCAGGGTGGGTTTGCTCAAGTATACAGAGCATACGTTGACAGTAATTCCGATGATGTTGTTGCATTAAAGGTCATATAAGCTACTTATTGGTTATTAAAAACTTTAATACAAGATATATGAGAATTATCTTAACATGTATATATTTTTTTGAACGCAGATACAAAGGCCACCTTTTCCGTGGGAGTTCTATATGTACCGTCAACTTGATCAACGTATTGCAGATGGTGATGTATGCAACATTTGCAGATTTTTTTGTTATGTGGTTTTTATTTAACAGAAAATATGTTATCTCTCAGTGAAGGAAATAAAGGATTAGTTGTTCATTCTTTGTATTTTCTCAGAGATCAAGCTTCGGATTTGCTCATAGAGTACATGTATATTCTGATTGTAGTGTACTAGTTTGTGACTATCTAGGCCATGGAACTCTTCAGGTGTGTTAGACATGTCTTTCTACTTTCAATTTTTTGGAGGATCAAAAGTCTGAACCTATAATCATGGAAACATATTTGTGCAGGATGCAATAAATTCTTATGTTGTGGTGGGTCAGACTATGGAAGAAGTGCTATGCATTTATTATACTATAGATATGTTGCGCATGCTGGAAACATTGCACAGTGTGGGAATTATTCATGGTGATTTCAAGCCTGACAATTTACTAATTCGCTATTCTAGGTAATTTAGTCCTTATTATATGCGGACTGACAATTTACTTTACAAATGATCATTTTAAAAAAACAACTTAGTAAATGATAGTTAGCAAGATAAGAACGCAATGTAAATATATGTGTTGTGTGATGGATATGACATGTTTTTCAAAGCATGAATAAATCTAGCCCAATTAACTCGTACATTTTCTAATTATTTTGTCTCGGAAAATTCTGGTTGCTTCCTTCTGCAGGGATGATTTGACAGAGAATGGGTTCCAAGAACGAGCTGGACCTTGGCGTGATCAGGTTCTATTCATAAGAACATTTTTGTCTTCACTATTAATATCAGCAGGAGTTTATTATTTTTAATTGTACAGGGTCTTTGCCTTGTTGACTGGGGAAAAGGAATAGATCTAAAACTTTTTAGTGATGGGACTAAATTCATGGGAGATTGCCGAACATCTGGGTTCCGTTGTGTTGAAATGCAAGAAAATAAGCCATGGAAACTTCAAGTTTGTCCTCGCTGTTCCTTTTTTCGGGTCTGAAAATCATTGTATTTCTTCTGTCAGTATTTCAAAATTCATAACGCTTTCTCTGAATAGGTAGACACCTATGCCCTCTGTGTTAATGCCCATATGATGTTGCATGGAACATACATGGACATTCAGAAGAAGGCAAATCCAGATGGAAGTTATTTATATCAACCCAGACTATCTTTGAAGAGGTAAATATCAGTCTGGATGCTAATCAGTTAACAACTTTCAGTACTTGCCTATCCTGATCCTAGTGTAAAATTGAATCAAGGTACTGGAAGGTTAATTTGTGGAGTGAACTGTTCACGAAATTGCTCAATATCGGCACCATTGAGGATGACACAACTATACTGCAGGGTTTAAGAAAATCATTTGAAGATTATTTGTGCGAAAACATTCAGCTGATAAAAAAGCTAAAGCAGTCTCTTCTGAAACAACGGGTATCCTTATGCTCTACTTAAACGTTTGTACACTGGATGTACTGAATGTGAGTTTGTCTTCAAGCTGCCGCAATGTAACGGGCAGAGTGTTTTATGATGTATAATTGGCACTTTTTGGCAATTGTAATATAAAAATGTAGTATAACTTTTGTAAATCACTAAATTCATTAGGTGGATTATCTAGCATAACCTTAGTGACTATATTCAAGAAGAGCATCCACAACTCATTTCAAGATGAGTGTATACAATTCAATGGTTGTTGATTTAAATGAACTCATGATTCATGAACCAGGCAACGCGCACATTAAGCTCATCCTTCATGCAATAGTCTTGCTTTGCCATTGTCCTTTAGTGCAGTCACTCACTTAAAATTGTAGGCTATAGAATATATATGGCTGTGCAATTATCATTAGGGAAAATTAAATAGATATTGTTAAAATTTTTTTTACTAAAATAACAAAGAGAGAAATATTGCCGATTATGGTGTTGGAATTTGCCATGTAGGTGCCAACATGGTGTTGCTTGTGTGACTTTTTTTTAATGTTTTTGCTTTAAAGGATAAAACTTGATATCAATAAATTTTATCCTTTAGAAAGACTAAATCCATTTACTTATGGCGAAAACCTTGTACTTGGGACCATTTATTATTAATTTTCTCCTTCTAAAGGATTAAGATTCATCCTTCCAAAGGATGAAGACCCGTCAGCATCCATAAAAATTCTTTTTGTTTTGTACTTATTTTGTCCTTTAAAAGGATGAAATTGAATCTAAAATTTGTAATTAAATATTTATTTAGCCATGAAACAAACCTTGTGAAAACAAACCTACATATAATTTGTATTAATATAAAACACACTTGTGATAACATTTAGAAAGATGAGTAACATGTAAATGAGATATAATGTTCCCCAAAATTATGTTATAGAAACAAGGTTTACACTATATTCATTTGAAAAAATGTATCACAACAGCTCTAATGACTAATGAGCTCTACCTCTCCTACCCTTATTATGACCTCGACCTAGGCCATGAAGCTGGTCCTCTTGGTTTTCGTAAAGATGGATCATCTAAACACACAGATGAAGATAATGGGATGAGATTTGCACAATCTGCCCACTGGTGTTTAGTATATACTTTCGAAATAATTTACATCTCAACTGGTGGAGGATGGGTTGGATCTAGAACAGTTGGAGATGATGGATGTGGACTATCATGTGAAGCTAAAGCTTGTGAAAATAAAGGAGGAGAGAAGGCTACTACAGATGTAGATGGAATATCTGTGTATGAAGCTTGCTTCTTTGGTGTTGGAGCTACCTCATTGGTGTGACAATGTTCATGTACGTCTATAATAACCGATTGAAGTAGTGGTAAACTATGAAGAACAACCCTATGGTGCACAATGATCAATTGATATGTTACTAACAAGACCTCACCCGAAGTATATATGTATATAGCGGCAATCAAATATGCATATGTTTGTCTCGCTAAACCAAGCTATAATATAAAATAAAATAAATGTCACATAAATACTATACATGAAATAAGAAATTATTATGTTATAATCAAGATATACTTACCAAAGTTGTCTTAGATGCACCCGAGGCTAATATATCATTTCCTTTGAATCATTGTATAGCAGAATATATCTCCCCGTAATCGTCAAATACCAATGCATGTACAAGCTACTAGCATCACACGATTATGTAGCCATCTCCCTTCGAATAATAGGTCCTCGTCGATAACTGATGGATCATCTAAACACATCTATAAAGTTAATGGGATGAGATCTGTACAAGTTGCATGCTATTGTCTAGTATATACTTTCAAAATTATCTACATCCCAACTAGCGAAGGATGGGCTGGATCTAGAGCAACAAAATATGATTGACATGGACTATCATGTGAAGCTAAATAAAGGAGAGATAGCTGATGCAGACAAAAGATGGAATATCCGTGTA
Organism: Saururus chinensis; assembly: GCA_035235625.1. Taxonomy (NCBI): domain Eukaryota; kingdom Viridiplantae; phylum Streptophyta; class Magnoliopsida; order Piperales; family Saururaceae; genus Saururus; species Saururus chinensis. Next base: position 3,723,598 of record CP141148.1, read on the forward strand.
TGTAGCAAGCCTTGTCTGTGTCTGAGTTGCATCATTGGTGTGACAATGTTGTTGTGCACTATGACCAGATACCCAGAGGACTCACCCAGACTAGACTCTATTGCTTTTACTTAGTTGCATTGAACTATTTATTATTGTAATAGTTTAGTATTTGCTTTGGTTTGGTATTTAGGTATAAAGCTGTGTTGGTTCAGTTAGTGGCCCAGGATAGCAGACCCACTAACTGACATATTCACCTAGGGAACCAGGCCGGCCTGGGTTGGGTTGGATGACTCCCTAGGGGACTGGTCGTCCCCTATATGGGTGGCCCTCTCTTGTTTGATAATATGCAATTGGAATTACTCATATTTTCTCTCATTTCTTCATTACTTCTCCTCTTTCCCTACGTAGATCTCTTAGGTGCCAATTGTGCCTACTCCAGGCACGTCAAATGTCCATGTACGTCGTTTGTAATAACTGATTGAATTAGTGACAAACTATGAAGGGCAACCCAATGGTGCATGATGATTGACTGATATGTTGTTAATAAGACCTCACTCAAAGTATGTGTTAACAATGGCAGTCAAATGTGCAAATGTCTGTCTAGCTAAACTAAGCTATAATATAAAATAAAATAAATGTCACATAAACACTATACACCAAATAAAAAATTATTATGTTATAATTAAATATACTGACCAAAGCTATCTCAAGCGCGCCTTCAAGTTGATATGTCATCTCCTCTAAATCATCACATAGTAGAATATATCTTCGCATAATCATCATATACCACTGCATGTATGGGCTACGGACATGATGTGATGATAATAGACTGTATGTTGTATAGCCCAATTGGTAATGTGGCAGCCCTATCGAGTAACTTGATGCATGAACTCTATCGTGTAAGGAGTATCTTGCTCTAAGCCAAATTGAAGCATCACATGGTTATGGACATGCATCTCCACAACCTCAAAGCATATGTATGGTGTTGTAAATAGCCACACATCATGTCCATCCGTACATAGAGGAGGTAGCGCAACCAATGCCTCAGTCGAGTATGGCTATCAAATGACATGCACAAAATTTAAGCATAATCGGTTTTACATTCATAGCTTATATTCATTATATTACATATCACATAATGAAATATAATTACATGATATGGATGTTAAATTTTAATTATTTACTCGCAAGTAGAAAAATTTATAGTAGTTAAGCGACTAAATCGAGTGTCGATCCCACATAGACTTAAAATTGGAAAACCAAATTTAATCTTACTTAAGTAAACTTCAATCTAGTTAACAAATATAAAGAGAATAACTTAACTAAAGTAACTAACAAAGGTAAATAAGAATTTAAAGATAATTAAACTATCAAAATCAAAATTCTAAAGCTTTAATCTAAGAATAAGAAATCAATACAAAATAAATAAAACATTATCAAATAAACAAAACACTAGGGCACAAGAATCCACATTCATTAAATCATAGAAACTCATACGTATGATCATTAATCATTTTTTTTCACATTCATCTCATAATAATCTATAATTCAATCGTCCTTATTATGAAAAATATCATCATTAAGCTCTCATGCACAATAAAAAAATACAATGTTCCCCCTTACTTCAACGAATTAAAATCAAGTCATTAGTTATATCCACAATTTACAAATCACAACTAATACCCAATTTCAATATTAAACAAGACAAAACCAAGTAAAAAACTAATGAGAACCAACTTAAATTATGAGATAAACATGACTAAACTCATATCTAAATTAATCTCATTAATTAAAAATGTAAAAATAATTAACATTAAATCCACCATTAAGACAAATTAATTAAGTCTTAAAATCATGACATTCTACAATTTAATAAAGCTTCATCCAAGCTCTAGTAAAGAGTTTTAGCTACTCATTGTCATAAGAAATAACATTTTTATTACATAAAGTAGAAAAAAACATAAAAATTTAGAAGAAAATCAAGCAAGATTTAAAAATTTTGGACTGCTACAGTAATCATGAACACTAACCACAATTATTTTTTATCTTCTACAACCTTATGTATTAATAGTGTTGCTACAGTAACCCATGGACTGTTTTGATTTTTTTTTGTGCTTCTTCTTTGCTCCTTAGGTTTGGGACTTCAATTCTTCCACTCTCAAAGTATTTTTTCATTAATTTCGGAGGATGGGTTTCAAGGATTTTGCCTCACATTTGTTGTATTCTTCTCCCTCCTCTTCTTGAATTCTCTACTATAGTGTTTAAATAAATTTTTGGACAATACCTCTTTCCTTATTTAAGTACCCAATTCCAACCCAAAATAATAGCTTCTTGCTATGTTTGAGAATTCATTTTAGAAGCTTTCTTGCTGCCAAATTTTTTACCACTTTATTTCTAGTTTCCTTTCTTTATTCTCTCTGGTTAGTATTCAACAATAGCAGCCATGAAAATATCTTCTTTTTAATTAAAATCAGCTCTCATTCTTCAATTTTAAACTTCAAACATGTTCTTCATTAACTTAATTGAAATGAGTTTTGATATTCTTAATTTATTTACTCAAATTTGTACTTAATTTCACCAAAAATCAAATAACTGTAATCTGGATGTTTCTATCCAAAAATTTGTCTAAGAAGATGAAGTTGTTCACTGAACAATCCACATTATTGTTCACTTTTCTTATCTGTTCATTAAGCTATTTTGTTTATGTCTATATATATTTCTAACATATTCGCGTCTCCAGACAGTTGTCGAAAACAGTTGTAAGCATGTCAAGAGTGTTATGAATTTTTTCAACATGATCTACATTCCTCAAGAAACGTACATTACCTATAACACATAAACAATCATATTATATGCATGTAAGACATATGTAGAACACTGATTTTATTTAAATACAGTCCTATACAATTAACATTGCCCAAATTAACTAATAATTAAATCACATTACTAATATCTTTCTTAATATAAATAAACTCTAATTAATCCTTAATTAACCTAATCATACACTAGAAAATAAGGTAAATAGGCATATAAAATATATAAAAATTATGCATAGTAATGGACGTTAGTAGTCCAACTCTCCTCTATACAATCGAAGGACTCCTTGTAGATTTTTGATATTTTTCCTTCGAACATTCCACTATAAGGAGTTAAATTTAACAAATCCATTCAGCACATCCACATAAACCTATGTAAAAAAACTAACAATTAAAAAAATATATACCTAGCTCCTATTGGAGCACCCTCCACTACTGGCCTGATCTCAATAGTTCATCGGTTGACATGTAAATGCTCCCATGACCATAGTTATGACATAAAATGTCATAAAAGAGATATAGAAAACCCAAAATATTTGTACGTGTGGGAAATAAATATTTTAATAAATTTATTTAACTCAAGAAGTGTGAAACAACCAACAATCCCCAAGGTCAAAACATGATAAGCTTTCCTTTTTTAAACAAAATAGTATGTTCTATGAAAAAAATTGTAATCAAATAAGCAAGAAACACAAAAAAAAAAATTTAAGTGGAAACCTAACAATGGGAAAAATCATGTGATACTCTGTCCAAATCAACTATGCACTATGTAAACCTAAGATCAGAGAATTACCGATTAAAAAGAGAAAAAACTTTATTTTTCTTCATAGAGTTGGTTTTGCACATTACTCTTAAATTATGAATAATCCACTCCTTCATTATTTATCAACACTAGTTTGATCTTCTCTTCTGTTTGCTCTTTGATCCATATAGATCTTTCATCTCCTCCTTTATAATAAATCTTCTATCTTCATTGATCTTCTCAGTAACAATCTTCAGGAAACACTATGTCTTATATGTATTTTTATGTTTTTATCTCACCTCTAATCACTCTCCTAAATTAAGGTAGGTACTTTGTTACTCTAGAATACTAACTGTCTCAAAACTCCATTTAAGCAACTTCATACAAGTACTTTAATTTTTTTTAAGTCTTCTTTTTCTTTCCCATCACGTCCCAAACCCTGTTTAAAGACTCCTAAGTCTTAAAAGTATTATGAAATTAACTAAGAATTCAAATCAAACTGGAAAACCTTAATTTAGGCAACTTTGCGACCAATCGAACGATCATTCTATAGGGTGATTGATCTATCGTTGTTCATTTCCCTTACGACTCTTCCATCAAACTAACAATTGATCGATAAACTCTAAAGTTTATTTTTCAATGGTGAGCTTTCAGGTGCCAATAGATCTTAAAGTGATCAATCGTTCTTCCAAATTTTGGAGCTTTTGCTACAATTCATCACCAATCAATCCTTCCAATCTTGTGATTGGTCATTCTGACTGGATTTTTTATTTTTTAATATACAAACCTACAATTCTCACCATTCTTTCACTTTAAGGTCTCTTTTATCCTAAAGTATGTGAATGTGATGTGCATGCATGTTTTTATATGACAAAAACACAAATTGAGTTTCCTTTTTGCTTCATCTTCAAAATTCAATCTTTAGACTTAAACTGTCGCGCCTGGGATTTTCGGAAGCATATAAAATTTTTTTTTTACAAAAATATTGGCGTTTACCCGGGCCCGCGACTAGAGCCACTCCCCTTATGCAATAATATAATAATAGTTTCCCAAGACATGTACAAACACATAAGAGAAAAATAATGAGAGTTCTTACTTGTTACGGTGCGGTTGAAATCTTTAAAATCACATCGATAAAACTCGGAGTAGGCTCGGAGACACTTTACCTTTCACACGCCCATAGGCAGTGGACAAAACCTCCCATTTCCTAGAGACACTTTACCCTTCCCGCGCACGTAGGTGGCAGACAGAACCTCCCCTTACCTTAGGGCGTTTCTCCATTATAGGGTCGCTAACTCAAGGATGAACGCTTCCATTGCATAGAACACCCTTAAATTAGCTAAGAACGCTTTTTGAATGGAAGAAAACGGACTCAGAACGACTCTAGAAACTCATTCGGAAGAATGAACGAAAACCTCAATTTATAGGAAAGACCCGTGAGCTGATGGTGCATGCGACACGCATCGCACGTTGAATGGAAGACACCGTGGCACCGTCGCACCTGATGCGGGTGCGGTGCACGCGTTTGCGGGGTGATGTTGTGCGTCCGTCGACACGTGACGCGGATTTACTCAGTTTCGCGTGGATCCACCGCGAGTCGAGCGATCGTCACTCTGCGCAGCGCGGCTTTGCTTGGCTTGGCACAAGCTGTTGGCCTCATCAATGACGCCAGCTATTTTGTCAGTTTCATATTGTTTTTAATATTATTTTAATTAAATACCAATTCCAAAAACACGATAACTTCTTATCCCGAAGTTGGAATTGTACGTTCATAGAACAGATGGAATCGTATTGATGAGCCTTTCAAAACTAAACCCTACATGGGTAGGTTATCTCGCACTTTTAAAGTGGATGCTGCTCATGTGACACATTTTTTGAGGTCGTAACTTTCGCTACCAACCTCCTTTTCGTGTGTTCTTAGGTTCGTTACATTCATCTCACCGAGCTCTATTATACCTAAAAAAAACTCTTCAAATATATGCCTTTAAATAATTTGAAATAATTAAAAACTCATAAAATAATTTTATTAGAGGCAGGAAATCATACTGAAAATTCGCAGTCATTACATAAATTGACTCAAACTTATACATCAATGACATTATTTTGATCATAGAAAAAAACCAATACATGATATAAATACACTTATGCTCTTACGACATGCACTTGTCTACTAGTGTTATTAGCAAATATGGTACATCTAAGGCTCACTCAGCTATTGCTCAATACTAAAGGTGGATGTACTTTGCTAAGGAGTTGAGCTAGTAAATCTATATTAGCAACTTGTCTTGCTGTTGTGCCTGTCACCACAAGGCCATCTATGAGAAGTCCAATAAGTACAAACGTATCCTATAAGGTTATGGACATCTCCCCACAAGGCAAGTAGAATGTATGCATCTCCCTTTGCCATCTCTTGGCGAGGATTGTGATTAAACGCCTATCTAGCCTAAGTGTTGTGTCTCGATCGGACACAAATGGTACCTAGCTTCACGAAGGAGTAAGGGGTGAAGTTTGGATGAAGGAAGTAGAGAAAATAGTCTTAATTTTGCATAAAGACAAAGGAGGAAGACAACCCCCCTATATGGAGGCCGCGACTCCATTGGGATGCCTGCAACTGGTGGGCCCCATGCTAATAGTGGGCCACCAACTGGTCCATTACAAATCAACATTCAATTCCCCCCCCTGCCCGAATATAGTTTATTACATCTTGAAAGTAAAGTACTAAAAAGGAACGTAACCCTAATATAGTAGGTCCTAAACATGGAAAGTAGTACAAGGCGGGAGATGTCTTGCCCCCATATGAGGTACACAACACTAAGGTACTATAAATGGATGAAGTGTTAAAATCTAGCTTGCTCAAAATACAGAAGCATACACTCATCAACATCACAATGTCTAAAGTTGGTGAAAGGGGTCCTATAATAAGTTAAAATATTGTAAACCAATGTACCATTTCATAACAAATGAAATTAAAGGCATGGTAAGTGAAAATACCTCTCCTCGCCAAGTGGAGGTCAGCATATGAGTGTCCTGCTCAACAAGGACAGACTCATGAATGAGGTCTGGCTCATAAGAAGTGTCAATTCGATCCATATAATTTGTGAGGAAATAAGTACTTTAGGAACAATTGGTCTTAACTAAAAGGAAGATTAAATGAAAAGGTTATACAATAAAATCGTATGTTTACCAATCAACTAGAGGGTTAGTGCATCTTTTACTATTATGCCCAGATTGTTAGCATCTCCCACATTTATAACATGATCTACCATCTCTTTCCATGGTTGCACAGTCCATTATTTTCTTAATTCAGGTAGAGCGTAGGCAACTAGGTTGTTTTTATGCTATTGGGGGTAATAACACATAATGAACATTTCTTTCCCCAAACTCCCAATCATGAGGAGAGTAGAATTTCATGGAGTACACATTTCTATAAGCGATAAATGTGTAACATATTCTTGCCTGACAAGCTCCCGCCGTTTTTCCCATATAGCAAGAAGATGAGAGCAAGGATATTGGTACACTTGAGGGTAATTACACTCGCAAGTTTGATTCACAAGATACACAACAAACTTCCTTCCACACATGGTAAACACTTTATAAACAATGGAGTTAATTCTTTTAATTCTATACTCCTCGATTTTGTTTGACTGTTCTCTTATGATCCCTTCATCTTTAGGAGTGTATGGGGTAACTATAACCTCCGAAGTGCAAGATCATTTCAGAAAGAATTTGATCACCCAATAAAAAATAGTTGACACTAAGGCCTGCATCGGTAATGCTTGTGACCCCTTCAAGATTCTATTTAAAATTTTCACCATATTTGTCTTCATAATTCCAAATCTTCTAAAAGCATTGTATGTAAGATATCTCTGTTTAGGGTGTAATCCTTCTCATGTGAAGAGTTGTCTTGCCCTCTAACACTCTAACTTTCCTTACTAATCAAGTTCACATTAACTTCAAATTGTTCAACTATCAGCACACATGCAATTACTCCAATCAAATCCGTCAATGTATTATTTTTTCAAGGGAGAATCCACTTTTATTGATGGCTCAAAAGATAATTCAATGTTTAATAGTAGAAAACTTCATCATTGCATGTGGATTGGTAGACAACTTGACAAAAAAAAAATTGCTTTTAAAAACATGTATAAACTTGTAGCACTCTTTGATGATATGCTTGAGGGTAATTCTTATGTCTCTAATCGCCCACTTGTATAGCTATGATGCATTAGAATGCTGAGGTTGTATGGAATGAGCAATTCAAAATCACTCTAATCAATTGGTAAGTTTGTGCATCAAAGATATCTCGATTTGTCTGGGCCAAGAAGTGAGGCATTGCCAGAGTCTATTGAGAAATTGTGGAATATGAGACATCTCATCTTTAGAAATACAAGATTAATAAGAATACCAGAATTAGTTAGGAAGTTAGGCTAGCTGAGATATCTCAATTTTGCAATGGTCAGATAGAGAGCAATTACTAGAATCTATAATTAACCTATGAATAACTTAAATCTATCTTTTTATAGAAAACTGCAAATGACTAGGTGGAGCAGTTGAGACTTGAGAGATTTGAGAGAGGTTGCAGTAGCATATTGTCGGAGCCACTGAGTGCCTTCCTCCACATTCTCCCCGATTGAGCCTTGAGAGGCGAGTGGGCTGGCGAGTCTGGCTGGCAACTACGAAGGGGCAAAGCAAAGTAAGTGGCAGAGAAAAACGAGCAAAAGGGTTGTAAAAAGATGATATTTTGTCCTTTAGAACGATGAAAGCTAAAGGACAAAATCATAGTTTAGTCCTTCTAACAGATGAAATCACATTTTGACTAACCAAGTAGGGCCAATAGATGGGCCGTGTATGGATTTTGTCCTTATAAAGGATAAATTCTATTGAAGTTGAGTTTTGTCCTTTAAAACTTAGCAAAAAAAATAACAATAAAAGCCGTGCAGGCACTAGCACCAGGTTGGCGCCTACATGGTAGATTCCAACACTATAATGAGAATTGGTTTTCTTTCTCTAATATTGTAAGAAATGTTTTTAATATTATTTATATAATTTTCTTTTATAATTATCGACAGGGATGGTCGCATGGGAATTGAAAAAAACCATATGTGAATAAAAAAATGAGGTTAGTATGGCTTTCATTAACTAATTGGCATACTTGATTGTTTGATGCCAAGTATTTCTTACCGAAAATTGGCTTCACTTCAGTCCGCAGCCAATAATTTACCTTGGAGATAGTGTCGCCAATTTTGTTACTTGGTCACTTCTTGCCCAGGTTTTTTTATCGTTCTTAAAAAGCATAAGGCAACTATCAATAATTTTTTGCCATTTATTGGTATCACATATAGCTTCATCCATTGTACAGACCTGGGAATTACATGGCTCTTTCTTTGCATCTTTTATCTTTATGTAACATTCAAATACAAAAAAGAATTGTGCTCATGAAAGGGAACTCGTAAAACAGATTTATATGAAAGTTTATGTAAGAGCTGCAAATGTTTCAGAGCTCAAAACTTCTCTATTCATAACAGTCCAGTTGAAGATTAAATGGAAGAACCATTTGTTGGATCAATGAGACGAAGTCAACTTAAACCACAAAAGAAAATGAGATGAAATCTGTGTAGTCCTAGAAAGAGCATATTAAGGATTTAGTAAAAAAGCAATCTGGCCTCCTGCGTCAAAACAATAAACCTTTGCCAATCCCGAAATGCATACTACTGAATTCACATATTAAGTGAACTAGAGGGATTTCATGCTGCTACAAAAATGTGAAGGAACAAGCAGTGAACAAAACTATAATGTGAAAATAGCAAAAGGAGAAATAAAAGTAAAGGGAAATAAGATGCCATACACAATGTTCTTGTTAGGGTTATACATATATGATATACGTGTTCCCCTTTGGAGAACACACAATTGACTATTGCTTAGCAAAAAAGAAAAACACTATTTTTCCATGGGTTCAAGCCATGGTTAGTTATTTATTCATTAAAAGTTTTGTTCAAAAAAAGAACTGTATTCCATAGAGTTAATAAATAGAATAGTTCTATTTGAACCCCATCAAATTTCTCCGTCCCCCAACAAAAGTAAAAATAAGTCATTTTTTTTACTCCAACCGATATTTTTCCTAAAATAACTTTTTTTAACTCTAGCGATGACAACCTCTTCTCCCCTCATCTCTCTTTTTATATACATAAAAAATTATCGTAGCCAACCTAGCATTGCGGCCAAAATTAGCCATGCTCTCGTAGCACTAGCCAAAGATTGGAAGGCTTTGGCCAGAAGCCTGGCATGGTTTCCTGTTCTAGAGGCATGCATTGGCAGAAGCCAGAGCCTAAAGACAGGCCTAGCTCACGATCGTGTTCAGGCCAGTAGCCTAGCTTGGCTGTGCACACAGGCCAACAAGCAGGCCAAGCCTATTGTGGCGTCTCTAGCAACATCCACCTGGTCAGGCTAGGCTTTTTGCGGCGTGGCTCTGGCCGCAACCACTTGACCATGCCTGGCCAGCCCTTCGCAAGATCTGACTGTGGCTGCCACTTGGTGGCCATGGCTAGATCGATCTTGGCGGAAGAGCGGGAGAGAGGAGAAGCCAAGGAGATGCTGTGGAGTTGGGTCGCCGATGGTGATGATGGTGTCAGCCCAAAGGCACAAAAAACCAAGGCCCAACCCAACCTGAGTGGAACTGACCCAACCCGACTAGATATTATATATCACTATATTAACTTTAATTTTATTACTTTAATAACTTTGGATTGTGGTTATAATATAGTTAATTTCATATAAATTTTTAATATGCCTCATACAATATATTAAGAAAGAAAATTTTAATATAAGTAATAATTTTTTTTATATACATTAATTTGAACCCTTACACTTATGTGGGTTAACCCACACATGCACCACTGCTGCCAGTTAAGTCAAGTTAGGTTAAGTTAATAAAATAATTAATTTTATAACAAATTTATTTAATTTTCTCTTAACCCAAAAGAGGCATCCATTTAAACAAATTAGATTATTTCTCCAATGAAATTTCTTATCATTTACTAAATTTTATTGTTATCTTTTATTAAGAGCAATCGCATAATGCTAGTTCATTGTATACATTGTGTAAAGATGTTTCTGTAACATATAATGAATCATCTTATCCTAGGAGATAGATGCCCAACTGATTCTAAGCACCCAGAAGGCAAATTATGTTTCCTTCATTGCAACAATTAGTAAAGTACGAAAATAACAATGAATGGGTTGATACAGGGATTTGGAGGTGGAGGAGACCTCACTGCTCGATATCCTTTTAGGGACTAGGAAAATACTGTGAAGGATTTACTTACTAAGCAAAATGCTCTAGGTATGGGACCATAGGCATTTTATCATTAACAGGGGTAGCTCACGGGAATATGATATTTTTCTTCTAAAACTCTGAGTGGAAAAATAATGGTCTTCCAAGGCAAACATGGAAAATCAACGAGATATCTCATTCACACCTTTAAAACAAGCTGTGTTCTGTATTTTATAACTATTGTAACTGCATCTCTGTTGCTACAAGACCTGTTTCAAAATCCAGCAGTTCTTACCACTTTACATACCTAGAGTATGTCCAAGCAGATCACTAAGTTGTCAGTGGCAAGCCATTATGGTGAACATCGGAGATGTCAGAGAGCCTCTGTCTTGGTGATAATGAAGACATGGCTGCCGCATCAACCTCAACTGTCAATATATTCTTCCTTTTTTGAGATTCAAGCAACTGTACTTCTTCAACCATCTCTGGTATGGGGCTCAAATCTTGCTTTAATTGGCGCAAAATCATGGCTTGGGCATCAGCCAAAACAGCTGAGTTACATTCAGCTGCATATAGTATCCTTTGAATAGCGGAAACAACCTGCAGTGGACAAAAAGGAGAGAAAACAGAAAATAGGTGAATTTCAAAGGTCAAAATAGTAAATAAGCAGCATTCCTTAAAATTTATGTTGGCCATTTCTTACAGGGATGCCTTCAATCTCCGGAGTTTGGCAAATAACTTCTATATCTCTAAGCTTTGCGAAGTAAAAATCTCGTTCTTTCTCAAGGCTATCCACATAAAGTTTTAGCTCAGTCAACTGCAAGTAAAATCACTTTAGTTTATGTTCCTTCAAACTATATTTGCTTTAAAATGCATACCTTAACGCACCTGTTCATCATAAGCAGGATCACCACTAGAAGTAGGTCTGCAATTTTTGGCAACTATGTTTGCATGATTAGCAGAACTTGCTTCAGTTTTGCGAGTTGTGCTAGATGAATTGGCTTTGGGAGCAATTGTTGAAGGCTTAGATTGGGCTTGACTAAAGCCTGCCTTCTTGCTCATATCTTTTCCTCCTTTGCAAGCCTCCCTTCTTTCTAAAGGGTTGTAACTGGTTGAGTAAAAACATGTTGGTTAAGTCAAAAACTGAGGAGACTGCAGTCTCCTTATGCATTTGTACCAGTTGACTTGTTACAAGTCTTCTATAATTATCAATTCTGCAGTATTTAGATGAACACCGAAAAATTGTAGCAAAAGCTTTAACAGACTATAGTTTATGACCAACATTTTCCTCATTATTAAAACCAGTCCTTTTTTTTCCTACAAGCCAGGGGATGACCACGCTAGAGAAAATACTGGGAATGGGGGGACCAGACCGCTTGGAGTTAGCCTCAACCCTAAAGAACATATCCAGGTGGGATATTACCAAAGGCCTACTAAAACTAGTATATGACTATTAGTATACTACAGCAGACAATGTGAACGTATCAGGCACAAAATCAACAACGTACACTATATTTAGTAATTCTGACTGATTAATATTGCAAACAGTTCCATACCATCAAAACAATCACAGAACACAGAAAACCGTCATTTTCGTCCATTGCAGCAGTGGGAAATGTAAACCACTTGATTATGTCGCAATTACATTGCAGTGAGATATTTAAACCATTTGACTGTGTAGCAATTATCCACTTATAAAACTCTTTCTGCAACAAATTTCTACAAAGAAAAGGCTAAATACTCAAACATTATTCAATACATATTTGCATAAATTTTCGAAGAAAAAAAACAAAATGAATACTTGATCATTAGAAAAATAAAAGTGAAAATTCAAACCTTAAATCAGTCTAACAAATTGCAACAACCCTAATCCAGATGGATTCTTAAGGCAACCCCAAATTCCCTGTTGATGGAGAAACTGGAGAAAAATCTCAGGGTGAACTGACAAACTTTTTAAGGCCTTTCTGGCTTTCAGACATTCATCATCTTCAATTTATCTTTCAAAATGAAATTTTGTTATCATGAAAATTTGTACCTTTTTTCTAAAAAATTGGATTGGGCTTCACCAGTAAGTAGTTAATTTAATCTCTAGTGACAACCCCAATTAATTTTTTTTTAAAATACTAATATGCCAGCAGCAGATGGAGATATAAAAGAGTAAACAAGGAGATATGGGTACATAAATTAATAAAATTATAAGCCACTTTAAAAACAATAAGTTATCCATTTTTCCTAGTCCAAAAATACAATATCAATGTCTAAGAAATTAAAGGACAAGCGTTTCAATCCAAAAGAGGTATAGGTTTAATCGACAATACGCAACCCATGTTATGTATGATTGTCATATAAAATGCTGTAAAATGCAATGAAACTCTCATAAGATTTCACTTCATGATTTATTTAAATACTTTCCTTTGTAACAATTTAAAAAAAAAAAACTAGTAACGCTCCTACTGCCAGTTGTCTTAGCATCAAAGAGAAGAGATGCATTTAAGAAGAATCTTATACGATAATGACACCAACTTTTTTTGCGAAAAATACTTACTTGCTAATCACTCCACCATTGACAGAATCGTAATAACGTTTCATCCACTGCATAAACTCAAGGTTGTCGAGAGGCCTCCCTTTCACAAGCTTGCTGACCTCAATATGCTACAAACATTAAAAAAAATCAATAATGTGTAAACTCCAACATTTCATACTTCAATTGAAGCAAAAATTATAAAATGAACAGCCAAAAAGACAGCTTCCAGAGAGAGATAGAGAACCTTTGTAATTTTGAGCTTGTTAAAGACATCCTGGAGAACCTTGTAGTTCTGAATCATCTCGTATTCGTTCTTGGCGTCAAAATTGACCTTGTGCATTGGCACTATTCCCGGGTGTACCACGTCCATCAATTGGCATTGTATCGCCCCTGACGCAGCCTGAGTGGTATTCAAATATCAATGAGCCAAAAGCTACGACAACCGCTTTACGGGAGTTAAAAAACAGAAGACGAGAAAAAAAGCGAGTTAAAAAGGGAAATTCATATTCACCGAGTCGATTGAATCAATGAGACCATTTGCTAAAAAATCTTATATCAAATATTCGAAGAACAATCCAAAATAACTGATTTTGCTACAAAATCCATATCACAGATTTGAAAAAACGATCAATAAGAGAAAAATAAACAAAAAATCCGCTTGATAAGAGCGTGAAAGAGAAGACCATTCGAATCCAAACAATTCGGTCGATGAAATAAAGCCCGTTTGCTGCAAAACCCATGTCACGGATTCGAAAAGCAATCGATCCAAACAAGCGAGAAAGCAAAACGAAAACCCGAAATCCACTTGACAAGGGTTGTAGGAAGCGAGAAAAAGGGTGAGACGGCAGTACCTCTTCGACTTTGGAGAGGCTGAGGAGGAGAGTGGAGTTGACCCAGGAGAGGATCTCTGAGCGGCCGACGAAGTAGGCCGGGTCCATCATCCCGATCTTGGTCGCCATTGAGTCGGGGGACGGCGGAGAGGGGGAAGGACAGCGTGGAGGAGACGAGGCCAAGGTTTTAAAAGAGAGGGGAGGGGAGGGGACGTTCAGTTTGGGGGAGAGCGGCAGCCGGCGGGCGGGCAAATCGACCCTTTTTTACATTTTAAATTTTAAATTTCGAATCGGCTATATGGAGCAGGCTGTTGTCTGAAAGCATATGGGATAGGTACACGTGGAGGAAGATCCATATAATTGGCCAATTTATTTAAAAAACACTTCCACCAATAGTTTATACGAGCGTTCATATAAATTTATGTGAGCCCGGGCTCTATGGGCCATCAAATTTACATCCAATGGCTCATAATACTTATAGGTTATATTTATTGGTTAAACCTATAAGTATTATAAGTCACCGAATATAAATCTGACGGCCCAAGAGCCCGGGCTCACGTAAGTTTATATAAGCCCGGGCTCATATAAACTTTTTCCTTCATATAAGTATCTTATTTATATTAAGAAAAAATTTGTATAAGCATGGGCTCACATATGGTAGTGTGAGCCCATGCATTATAAGCCGTCAGATCTCAATCTAAGAGCACACGAGGGTACAAACTAATCTATTTCTTGAGTTATGTGCGCCATTATATCTAAATCTGATGACGCGTGATGCCCGGGCTCACGTAATTATGCATGAGCTAAACACTCGTATAAATGAGTCTCTTTATGTTATGAGGTTCATTTTTTAGCCCAGGCTCATGCAATCATGTGTGAGCTGGTACAAGATTGGTTTTTTTCCCTATTTTAATGTTGAATTTTGATCCGACAGATATGGTGTCCAATCTCATGTGCATCAGCGTAAACTTGGGCTCATACAAATTTTTTCTTTACATTATTTTTTCTAATTATAAAGGATAGATAGAGGGAAAAGAGTTAGTATAAATATGGACAAAGCCTATTCTCACACCCATGAAAATTATAAAATTTTACTTCTTCTAGTAAGTTTGAAAAACTTAATCTTATTTTTTTATTTTGGGGGCACCAATCCCAGAAGCCCCAATAACACCAACAACGATAATGTGTCCATAGCTTCATCCTTAATACTAGCTTCACCTAAAGAGTCTAAAATATGGAGTTGAGCGTGCCTCGGTTATGCTCAACCTTGGCCACTACTCTGCACATACTATGGCAACAAGTCCGGATCAGTAGCTCATAACTATAACAAAGAGTTGTTGCCATGGTCGAAGGGACAAGGTGCAACATCTCCTTCCCCATTATCTTACAAGCAGGAAGCATGCCAAAGGCTCCAACCAACTGTTGGAGCCTTAGGCAACTTAGGCGGTTGCCTAAGGCCCCACTAAAAAAGGGACCATATATAGATGTCCAAGATAGCAATTTTTACTATAGACACAAAGATCCACAACTTCCCTTTTCCATCCCATTTTTTTTAATTCTTTTATTTTTAAAAATGTTACCAAAATTGTAATCTTATTAATTATAGGAAGAACGAGTGATCCCCATCAATTACACCTATCAATTATGAAATTAAGGAGTGAGACATAAACTACTCGTGCCTATTTTGCTAAAAATAGGGTAGATATGGTTACTAAAGGTGCAATAGCATTTCAACAAACAATATGTGGGCCTTTTTTCCTATAAAATGCCACTTGCCATAAACAATTACTATATAAAGTATATTGCACCTATCACCCAATGTCCCAAGCCCTACAGTTTCTCAAGTCTCCTTTATCTTCTCTTCGCCGATGTAGTTAGTAATAAAGGATAGTGGGAGTATAGTTTTAGTGTTTGGGTGTAAAATTTTTTAGAAATAAAAGTAGAATAATTTAGAATTAATTTAAATAATTCACCATCAAATAAGAATTACAATTAGTAATGGATTTTTTTAGAATAAATTTAGATGTCGTATTAAACCCATTTTAAAAACTTTAAATTAATATGACTTTATCTTTTGAACTCAAATATGCACGTTCTTGATAGAGTTATGCTCCTAAATTTGAACCCTATCAAACAAGATCCACATGGGTGTAATTTTAAACTTTTGTTGTGAGACAAAGTTATAAGGCATGCTTCTCGAGACTCAAATCTATATAAGAAGTAACAATTAAAAAACAATGAAGTTTTTAATTATGAAATGGGAAGCTGGGAGCCGAAATTGAATGAATCACCTCATTCTGTCGCACAAGGTGATTCGGTAATTTTGACCGATTTTAGATAAAAACAACTTGGCATTAACTTTAGGGCATAATTTTTAATTCTACCCACCTTTTGCACCAACTAGGATTCCAATAATTTCAGTGGAATTGGGGTTGAAATCGATGGAATCTTACCAATATTCCACATTGAAAAAACCCCTTAATCTCTTTTGGTTTTTATTTTTAGTATCCCATTTCATTAATAAGGTCTATGTTTTTCTAAATACATTTTAATAATAATAGATATGCTTACCAAAAAATGTGAATTATGATATAAAAATATAAAAGAAAAATTAACTAGATAATTTCAATAAAAAAAAGCTCTTGTAAGAAATAGATGAACAACTTGCCACCCCATATTTTAGCCATCCCACCCCACTTACTCACAAATTATAGATATTCACGACTATCTTAAAGGGTGGGTTGGCTAAAAAGGGGTGAGAGACTTTTGACCTGTAAGAAAAAAGATATAGGGTGAAGCTAAAGTGAAAATTTGTGGTGTTAATATACAAAGCCTTCTTTAAATTTGAGTTAGGCAAAAAAGTATCTCAAGTCGGCCCTGGGCTTTGGAGCATGCCCTTGACTCCTATTAGACAATACGTAACATTGTGGTGCTATGATTCAGTTCTCACCCTCTCACATTATGTTGATTTCAAATCCAATCAAGGGCATTGTTATGTATCCTGTAACAACTCAACATATATTCCTCAACCATGTATAGCTAACTTACCTTTCAAAGAGAGGAAATCTCTCAACGATGCAATCACACAGATCTTATATTTCTTATACTTAAGGAAATCCAAATTTGTCAAACCTGACCTGAAAACTGATCCCGTTGGAGGATTTCGGTTGGTTCCTTATGCACAAGACAAGAGAAGAGATAGGATAATCCCTTCTTTGCAAGAGATAGAGAAGATTTTTTTTTTTAGGATGACCCTCTCTTGGCCAATTGCTGCTACTCTTTAAAATTTAGGATAAAGTACTAGTAATTAACCAAATTTTCAAACCCTTTGATTAAATAACAAAAAATAAAGACAAATTAGAAGTAGAGAAATGATGAGAATATTGAATTTATCAAAAGATGGTTACAAGTATTAAAAAGAAAGAACATAACGAACATTAAGAAGATCACATGTAAGAACTCATTATTTTTATGTCTTCTTGTTTTTAAGCTTGAGAATTTTCTTTCCTTTGCTTTGTGCAACTTCTCCTACTTCAAACTCCTTAAGATTGAATCCTTAGAATTGGAAGGATGCTTTGAGAAAGAGATATTTGAAGAAATTAGTGTATGAACTTTCTTCTTAAAGTTTTCTTCTCTTTTTGGTCAAATGCTTTGATTTAGTTGTTCCTTTGTGATTGAGAGTTTTGGAATTTTTGAAGGCTTCTTACACTTGATGGTCCAAAGCCCCCCTTTATGAAAAGGAGGGGGTATTTATAGTATTAGGGTTGTGTCATGGAATAAAGTAGTAGGAGATGGTGGTGAGTTATTGGGTAGTTTGTGAGAGGTGGGGAGTGAGTTAGTGGAATAATTGGTGGGAAGTGAGTTAGTGGGGTAGTGGGGAAGACCACTTGACATGTGGTAATAGTTTGACTTGGTTTTTTCTCTAATCTTTCATTTCATTCATTTTTTTTAACGTGAGTAACTAGCCAAAGAAGTTTTGACTTAATCTTCTCAAAAAATTAATTTTATTAGTTAAGTGGAGATTATTTAAAAGTGTAGGGGCCCACTATATATGGGGACTTAACTAATTTTCCTTCTTTAGTTAATTTCTCTAGTGCACCATGTATTTTTATTATTATTATCATTTTCTTTTGTCTTTTCTTAATTACATAACTATCATTTAGGAGGTGGGTCTTAAAATCATCTTTTAGATTTTAAGATTTATTTTAAAATTTATTCCTTGTTTGAGACTTATATAGGGTCTCATATTTCAATTTTGCTAATTTGATATGGGACCCATGTGGGTTTCATTTAGTCTTTTGATTTTTTATTTGATGGCTAATTTGGTATGAGACTCATGTAGGTCTCACTTAGCCTCTTGTGATTTAAATTTAATGGCTAATTTGATGTGGGTCTTACTTAACCTTTTTGTAACTTTGATTTGATGGCTAATTTGATATATGACCCATGGGGGTCCTACTTAGCCTCTTGTGATTTTAATTTAACAGCTAATTTGGCGTGAGACTCATGTTGATCTCATTTTGCCTTTTATAATTTTGATTTAATGACTAATTTAATGTGGGACCTATGGGGGGTCTCACTTAGCCTTTATGATTTTAATTTAATGGCTAATCTGACGTGAGACTTACAAGGGTTTCATTTAGCCTTTTAGTTTAATAGCTAATTTGATGTGGGGCCCATGGGGTCTCACTTAGCCTTTTGTTATTTTGATTTTAAGTGAAACATGTAGGGGTTTACTTAATTAAAAAAATTTGTTATAAGTTTTGTCTTATTTCTACATGTGTATAATATGACAAAAAAATTTTTTTTACTTAGTTAGCTTGAAAGACTTTGTCCACTTTGGAGCTAGTCAAGCTCCAAAATTTTTGGACTGTCTCTTTTTACTTCTTTTTTTAAAAATATGTCAATAGACATGAGTCGAGGTTTCCCAATCGAAGGACCCATATTCTGGGTTCCCTAAAATTTAAAACCAACCAAGAGCGGTGGACTCTGGGTGCGAGAGTCTTATTGATCCTCTACATGCTACGGAACTTTAGCGGTTTGTTGTGCGTAGACCAAAATAGACCAATTTTTATATCTAACTCGGATCGAGCCAACATTGTCTTGCCGTTGGTTGCCTACATACATATTGGATAACATCTACGATGTTGCTCTAATACGATTGGATCTAAACATAGTTCTGGCTATCAACTATTACATACATCAGACACTGCGAAAACACATACGCCAAAATACATATATTCGAATATTTAATCGGAGCTAGACAAAAACCAATAAATCAACAGAAACACACATCTCTCTCTATCATAGATCCAAGCATATTGCGAACACTATCACACATCTCGCTCTACCATAGAGCGGATCATAACACTAATACCATCACACGTCTCGCTCTACCCCTGTAACGCCCGAGATTTTTCATCCCTTTTCTTAAAACTCATAGAATTTTTTTTTTCTTTCCATAAATCGGAGTCAAAACGATAAAATCAAAACCTGTTTATAATTTAAAACATCATACGGTTAAACATCGTACTGCCAAATCAAATATCCTCAGGCGCTACTCAAAAACACACGTACGAATAAATTTGCTATGATCATAGACTTTTAAATACAAATCACTCTCCCAGGCATCCCTGAGTACAAGTCCCATAACAGTCCACTGACTGATCCAAATGAAAGTCCAGAATAAACATCTTAAAGTCTCATCTCACTCAATACAGGAGATCGTGGCACAAATAAACTCGCAAAGAGTCAAGCTGATACCTGAGTCAACGGGAATCAATCCACCGCTGAAACGAGCGTCCATCTCCAGGAGCTCTCTGCACAACCTGCAAAACCTTCCGTGCAACGGGGCTAAAAAAATAGTAGGGTGAGTATTTTCATACTCAATAGGAAAATACTCAGTAGGGGAAACCCCAAACGGTGAACTCCAAGTTCAGAAATCATGCGTCATGCAACACAAACGTGAAGCAGTCAACATAATATAATCATATCGTGCACATAAGCATACGATCATACTAAATGCACTATTGTGCCAAAGACATACCAAATGCACCACCGTGCCAAAATCATACTATCCAAACAACTTACACAAACACCCTTATCCAGGGTCATACAATTTACTCGTACCACCGTACGCATACTCATACAACATACGCATACTTGTACGATCTTACTCGTCCAATCGTATGCTCACTCATACAGCTTACCCATACATGTACGACCTTACTCGTACAATCAGACTCGTATGACCTTACTCGTACAGTCTGCACAAAATCATACTTACTGTCTTACTGAGAACCATATTCTCACAATCGTACTCATACTCTTACAGTCGTGCTCATACACACTCTTACAGTCTTACTCATCCTCATACACTTACAGTCCTGCTCATACTCATACGCTTACAGTCTTACTCATACTCATACGCTTACAGTCCTGCTCATAATCGTACACATATCAACGACCACTGAAGCTCATTACAACTAATAAGCTCCAGCGTCGAAATGGAAAAGAATGCCACTGGGGCAACACCTTAACCTCCGGGGAGTGACTAGACGCCATGAACTTTTCCGAAGGTAAGGCACACCAATGCTCATGGGGCACTAGATCAAACAGGTAAGAGTAGATCCATGATACTACTTACCTGAGCGCGCAAACATAAACACCCACACATAAGGGGTCATACAGTTGCCCACCATAATGGGTCTTATAGTGCCATAGAATCGCCCACCATAATGGGTCTTATAGTGCCAGAGAATTGCCCACCATAATGGGTCTTATAGTGCCAATGCCACTCTTGGGCAGAAAACATACAGTGCCACTTGGGCAGAAACGTACAGTGCCACTGTTGGGCGAAAACATACAACGCTCTCAACAGAGCATCAAACGTCTGGGCTTACACAGCACACAGACCAAATCAGAAACATACGTCGCTCTCAGCAGAGCATTAGACGTCTGGGCTTCATACAGCACGCAGACAAAGTCAGAAACATACATCGCTCTCAACAGAGCATCAAACGTCTGGGCTTATACAGCACACAGACCAAATCAGAAACAACGTCGCTCTCAGCAGAGCATCAGACGTTCGCTGCTCTACACAGCACACAGACAACATCCCGCAGGATAAACACCATGGCAAGACATGATAAATGCTCGGCCGACTCATTAGCGACCAGCTCAAACACGGAACTTAATCCGTCGAACCCTCAGGTCTCAAACTCACAACGCTATCATTAGTTGTGCTTATAATTCAAGTTTGAATTAAGTATATTATGCGGTACAATTATGCCACACAAACTCACAGTCCTTGATTGGTCAAACTGAAGCTGAGCCCGATCCGAAACCCAAGTTCGTCAGGGCAGCAGACTTCACTTACCCGTCCACATCATGGACAAAACTCATCGTACAACAAACCCTTACAGTCTTACGTACTTCGCCATCCATCTTATGGCCAAAACCTCTTACACTGACATCCTCAAATAACGCTCCTCAGAGCCAACCCAGTTGTCGCCCTCTTACTTATATCTCACTTATTATTATACTTACTTTTCACTTCATAATCTGTACGTTATGCTTGTACAATTATGAACACTCTTACTGTCTGACAAATGCCCAACACACAATCCACCCCAAACTGATCCATTCTAATCCTTACCCGTCATACTCTTATCCTCTGTCATACGCTTACACAACCGCATCCAAATTCAGACAGAGCTTCTGTCACCTCTTACTGTCCATCGCCCATACCTCTGCCCACAAACACATACGCACATCCAAAGCATAGGCAAAATGCCATCATACATACGTATGTCTCACACATATGTATAGCATACACATACGGCCATACATACATAACTTACAAACATGCATGCTAGCCATCACTAGCACATGCATCCACACGTCAAACATGCACGCTAGCCATCACTAGCACATGCATACATCCAACGTACACGCTAGTCATCTCTAGCACGTGCACACACACATTCATACATACTTCAACATGCACGCTAGCCATCACTAGCACGTGCATAACCCATACATAGCATACTGACATATTTGCTAGCCATCGCCAGCGCATACATAATCCACAAAACATGCATACATCTCATGCATATCAATCATACCATACAATCATGCTTACACGCACATCATGCAATCGGATCATTACTTAACATCCAAGCATGGAATCATACAATCCTAGCATGCTGCTACTCATACAAAGCATGCTTCATGAATTTACGAGTTCAAAGCTCCCCTACCTCGTAATCATGACGTTCGATGGCGAGCACACGATGGTGGCGGCGTCGGCGGCGGAGTTGGCGGTCAAAACCATTGCCTGGCTGAGAGAGCTACTGTCCCGAGGATTTTAGGAAGCACCGGAACTATCCACGGCCAAACAGAGTGTCAGAAATCAATGCGGTAAAACCCGCGATCCACAGCGGCACCCTAGGGCGGCTGGGAGAAAATCGTGCCAACATATGTGGCGGTGTGACCAGATGTCGAGGGTGTACACTCTGAAGATCAGCCGGTGGCTAAGACGTGCACAGCCGGCCACAAGACGTCAAAATCGGCCGTGGACAGCACCCAACGGCGACGATTTTGGTCAACAAAGGCCCACATAAGGGCGGAGAGCGTGGGGCAACGTTCGAGAACCAAAGGAGAGGTGGAGGACAGCTCTAGTGGTCAACTCCACTCGGTGGCAAAGCCAACTGATGGTTAGGCGGCACGAATGCGGCGCCTAAACCCAGAAGTACACGCGTGGCCACATGCACACGCGGCCCAAAGGGCGGGGGAGATGGCTGAAATGAGGCGACTCATGGCCCACAAAGCCAACCGGGCTAAGGCCCTAGCGGTGGCCAATCTAAGTGGCGACATCGCCGATCGCCACCCACAACCAAAACCCATGGTGCGGGCAGCTGTGCATCTCGCACGGTATAGGGCAAGGGGAGGGTTCACGGTTGAGCAAAGGCTATGAGGCCGTCACTGGCCAAGGCCTGAGCAGGTGAACTCGTCCACCTTCTGTCAAGGTAAGACATACAAATTCTTGCCCGAGGCCGTCCGGTACCGACGGCGTAAAATGGGCAAGAAGGGTCAACGGCACACATGCCGGTAAGGCGGACTAGCTGCGGCTACGGGCCGCAAGGCTGAACAAGACCCAGAGGGGTGGCCCATTGGCATCACCGGGCTGGGGCGGAGCCGAACTAAGGTCCACCAAAACAAATTCGGTGTCCGACTGATAACGTCAGTCACCACGTCCAAAACGGACGCATACCAAAAATAAGGGACGACCAGGGAAAACCCATAAGGGCGGAGCGGCCATGGGGGCGGCGGCTGAATCGGGCATGGAGGTGTAGTCCACTGCCTTCGCTGGAGCAAGGCGGGGCTGGGGGAAGGCCGAATCGGCTGCAGATCACCGCCGGCGGCCACTGTTTGCCCAAAACAGTCCGTCGGCGGAACAGTGCACAGAGGGGGAGAGAGTGCAAGGCGACGGAACGGAGGCCCACCGGGCCGGGAGGAGGGGCTCCTCGCCGTCGCCGGCCCAGGGCGGAGCCGTGGCCGGCCGGTCGGGCCGAGCCGGCCCGTGGCGGCGGCGGAACGGCGCTACACAGAGGGGCGACAAACAGGGGTAGCAGAGAGAAAGGGGGTGGGACGGCGGAGCTGAGGCCGTCCGGGGCCGGGGGGAGTGTCCTCCCGCCATCGCCGGCCCATGGCGGAGCCGTGGGCGGCCGGCCGGCCCTCGCCGGCTCATGGCGGCGACGGAATCGCACGAAACAGAGAAAAAAGGGGCTCACCGGGGGAGGGGGCGGCGCGGCTGTGGGGGCCGGGACGGCGGCTCCCCTGCCGTTGCACGGCCAGGGCGGAGCCGGTGCGACGGTCCAGCGGCCGGCGGGGACAGAAAACAGACGGAAAGGGGGGGGGCGGCGCACTGTTCATCGCACAGGAGGTTCTAGATCGGGCGATCCCGATCCCGATCCGAATTTTCCTGTTTTATTTTTTTTTCTTTTTCCAAACGTACGCTCAACGCGCGTTAACCCACTGGTTACGCGTCGAACCTCCAAAATTCGCGCTATAAGTGCGCAGCGAGGCCAGTGGCCCGCGACTAAGCCCCACACCCAACTCTATGGGTATTAATACGGGGAAAATACATAAATACGCATACGCTGAAATGTCACATTTTCCTGCCGAAAATGACCAGAAAAATGGCAAAAAAATCCCAAAAAATCGTAGAAAAATCAGGGACCTTACAACCCCAGAGCAAGATAGAACACATTAAGTCACATCAAAGCATAACATACCAAAACACAACGGATCATAGCCTAGTGTATATCTTAATTTGCATATGCATTTAACTAATTAAATTGAAAGGTCAAAACGCTTACTCCCTTTATGTCCCGTGAAGTGGCGGGGTTCGAAGTTGCTCATTCCTTGTGGGCGTCCTCCCCTTTAGATCTGGAGAGAGCAAACAGATCCTCCTCTAGCTCCAACACGTTTCTCTCATTGTGCGAAAAGGCGACAGACAAAACCATCTCCTTTCCTGGAGATGCTTCTCACTTTCTACGCCCCATAGGCGGCGGACAAAATCTCCCCTTACTTAGAGATGTTTCTCACACTGCGTGACCCTTCATTGGAGGATGGGGTCTTATCTACTCCGGGCCACTTCTTTCAATGTAGCCCGATGATGGAGGACAGAGCCTCCTCTTTCTCTGGGCCGCTTCTCTCTCTTTGGGCATGAGGGTGGCAGATAGAGCCTACCCTTTCCCTGAGCCAATCCTTCCCATTCCTAGAGACACTTTACATGTACCGTGCCTGTAGGCCACAGACATAACTTCCCCTTACCTAGAGACTCTTTTTTTTTTGTGCTAGTATGCTACAGACAAAACCTCCCCTTTATTGGGAACGTTTCTCACACTTTGTGGCCCTTCAGTGGAGGACAAAGCCTTATTTACTTCGGGTCACTTCATTCGATACGGCCCAGTGACGGAAGATGGATCTTCCTCTTTCTCTGGGCCGCCTCTCTCTCTTCAATGCACGTGGGTGGCAGACAAAGCCTCCTCTTGCCCCCTGTCATTTCCCCTTCTAGGAACGCCAACTCGAGGAATAAATTGCATAGATCACTATCGAATTAGCTAGGAACGCGTTTTGAACGGAAGAAAACAGACTCATAATGAGTCGGAAAACTCCTCCAGAAGATGAACAAAATTCTTATTTCTAGTAGAATTGCTTGAGTGCATACAAAACACCCCAAAACCCCGTGCGTGCCTACATTGTGGGCGATGCATTGGCCATGCATGTAACACGCGCAGTTGCGCGAGAGCTGGCCCACAATCGCGCGGACCCACTCACCACATGGCACCACGCATGGGGTGGGGCAGGTGACGCCAGCCGTTGGCGTTAATGCTGATGCCATCTATTCTGTCCTTATATTATTTTTTTAATATATTCTATATATTAATTTAATCCACAAATATCTAAACTTCAAAATATGATAACTTCCTACTCCGAAGTCAGAATAGTGTATTCTTGGTAGTGATTGACTCGTATTAATGAGCCCTTTGAAACAAGACAACACATGGGTAGGTTATCTTGCACTTTTTAAGTGGGTCCCGCCCATGTAACATGCTTCCCGATATCGTAACTTTCGCTCCCGACCTCCTTTCACATGTTCTTCGATTAATTATGCTTGTTACTTTGAGCTCTACTTATATGCAAATATTTCATCCCTTTGAACCCCCTAACACTTATTCAAAATTATAGAATTACCCCTTAACCCCTCAAGTTAGGTGTAATCGGAGAGTAGGTCATTACAAAATCACCTTGCTACGTAAGGGATTACAACTTTACATGGTATTAGCTAGAAAGACAACTTGTCCATGGCGTCCTCCTCTTCTACCATGTATTCCTCTACTTCCCCTACCTCTTCCCCCTACCTTATTCTCAAATCTATTAAGTAGGACATATCTCTCAAGTTATCGCACCACAACTATCTCTTTGGCTAATTCAAGTGCTGCCGGTTCTTCAAAGTTATGATCTCACAGGGTTCATTCTTGGTGACGAATCCAAACCTATTCTAGCTGGTGATGGCTAGAACTCAACTATTGTACGTCAGTGGATTCACCTCAATTAGATGATTGTGGGGTGGCTCACGGCGTCCTTCTATGAAGCGGTGTTGTCTCTTGTTGCTGGGAAAGATACTTATCATGAACATTGGGTTTCTTTTGAAACTCTTTTTGGCGTACAATCTTGTGTTCACATCCAACGTCTCAAGATGGAGTTGTAGACCATCAGCTAAGGATCTTGCTACATTTTATAATAAAATGTGGCTATTCAAACCCCACTTTTTTTCATGTGTCCCCCATTTTTTTACCTCACCATCTTTTATTAAAATCTCTCATATTACCCATTTTTACCCCACTTCTTTTCTTTTCTATATTCTTCTCCTTTTCTGTCATCGGCGCTAACACCGATGACCTCTGCGATGGCTGGTCGAGGCCGCATTAGCCGGCGATGGTCAGCGGCCAGATCTGATTGCGACCAGATCTGGGCGCAGCCAGATCTGGCCGGTGGTCAACTGCTTGTACGGCCGGTGGCCAGATTTGGTTGTTGGCCACACAAGCCACCGACCAGTGGTTAGATCTTATTGCACCCAAATCTAGTCTGTTGCTGGCTGTATAAGCCAGTTCAGCTGCCAAAATGGCTGCGCAGTTCGATATTTCGCTGGAGTTGAAGTTGCCAAAAGAGATGGGAGAGAAGGAAGAGAAAATATTAGTTTGACCTAGGAGAGTAAGGATTAGGGTTGGGAAAATCCAACCCGACCCGACTACAGGTAGGGTCAGGGTCAAGGTTTAGGCTCTTGACCCGTTTTGAATTTAGGGTCGGGTTGTACTTGACCCGCACAACCCGACTTTTACTCGACTACAAATAATAAAGAACCCTATTATTATAGTGTTAGTCTATTGGACTTATTTATATTATTATTATAGTATTTTTTTAGTGGATACTATGTTGAACTAGAGGTGCTTAAACATAAATTTGGGCATGAATAAGATGTTTGGAGCATAGGTGTGATCACATATATTTTGCTTTGTTGTAGACATCTATTTTGGGATAACAGAGGATGGTATCTTCAAAGTGTGGTTAATTTATATATAGTTGTTGTGCCCGGTGTAGGCACAATTGGTACGCCGGAGTTCTACGCAGGGAAAGGGAAAGAAGCTGGAAGAAAGGGAAAGGAGTTCTGGAATTACTTCAATAACATGCCAACAAAGGAAGAAGATGACCCCCTTTATGGGGAGTCGCGCCCCACATTGGGAGTCGTGTCACTAGTGGGCCCGGTTCACCCGTGGTCCACTAGTGCGCCAGTTTCTACTAATCAAAGTTACAATAATCAACTGCTAACTAGCCTACTGACATAATTAAGAACTAAAATAAAGGAAATACTATCCACTAGTGCCCCGTGCACAACACTCCACCACGCTTCCGCACACGCCTTGTCCTTAAGGTGACCACGAAGGATACCGGAGCAAAAACTCATCCTCAGACAACCACGTAGCGTCCTCTAGTGGCTGTCCCCGCCAAGAGACTAAAACTTCGGTGATAATCCGACCAGAATGGCATACACGACGCTTGTCAAGCAGCGCTGCAGGAACCGGCTCAAACAAGGCGACAGGGCCCATCAAGGGAAGAGGGGGAGCATCCATAGCCAGGGTAGGGTCACCAATGCAACGACGCAACCGGGAAACATGAAAAACTGGATGGACCAACGAACCCGCGGGTAAAGTTAGGCGATAAGCAACCGAACCCACTCTCTCTTTGACAACATAGGGCCCATGAAATCGTGGAGCAAACTTAGAGTGCTCAGGCTGGAACAAAGAGGACTGACGCTGAGGAAGGACTGAAACATAAACCAAGTCCCCCACAGCAAACTCGCACTCAGTGTGATGGCTGTCATAAATCTGCTTCATTCAGTTATGAGCGACAGACAGGTTCTCTTTGAGCTGACGAAGGACCTCATCCCGAGTCTGTAGCATGTAGTCGGCCTCTGCCACGGAAGACCGATGAGGCACATAAGACAACACAGTAGGAGGCGGCCTGCCATACAAAATCTGAAAAGGAGTGAACCCAGCACGAGTGTGATAGGCGGTGTTATAAGACCACTCAGCCCAAGGAAGAAGCTGTAGCCAACGGCGGGGCTGATCCATAGCGAAGCAACGCAAATACTGCTCCAAACAACAGTTCACAACCTCTGTCTGACCATCCGTCTGGGGGTGGTATGCGGTGCTCATGTGGAGAGAAGTGCCCTGGAGAGTGAAAAATTCTTGCCAAAATTGAGAAATGAAAACCCGGTAGTGATCAGAGACCACCGTGCGAGGCATACCATGTAACTTGGCCACTTCCCGAACATAAAGTTCCGCCACTGACTTAGCTGTGTAGGGATGACCCAGAGCACAAAAATGGGCATATTTAGATAGCCTATCGACGATCACCATAATCACCGACTTGCCTTGAACCAACGGTAAGGCCGCAACAAAGTCCATAGAAACATCGGCCCAAACCTGATCTGGAATGGGCAAGGGCTGGAGCAACCCGGCCGGTGAGGTAGTGGCGGACTTGGCACGCTGACAGACATCACAAGCAGCCACAAAATCAGTCATTGCACGATGGACACCCTTCCACAAGAAGCTCTGACTGACCCATTTATAAGTGCGAAGAGCACCCTCATGGCCCGCCAAAGGAGAAGCATGGAAGTGAGCGATGAGACGCTGGCGCAGGTCTGTCACCGCTGGCACCCAAAGACGGTCCTTCCAAAAGAGAAGGCCATCCTTCCATGCAAAACTAGGGTGCGCCGCTGGGTTGGCCTGAAGGCCCGCGATCAGAGTGGAGGTCGAGCAATCATCCGTATAAGCCTGCTGTAATTCATCAAGAAAGGGATAAACCGGGCTGGAAATAGCAAACACGAACTTGGGTTGGCGCGGCGAGACAGTGCATCAGCCACAGTGTTGTCCAATCCCCGCTTGTACACGACCTCATAGTCATAACCCAAGAGCTTACTAACCCACCGCTGCTGTGCGGGTGTGGACACCCGTTGTTCGAGAAAATACTTGAGTGGCTGATGGTCAATGCGAATGAGAAACCGCCGGCCGAGCAAATAAGGGCGCCACTTCTCGACCGCAAGGACAATGGCGAGCATCTCTTTCTCGTAGACGGAGAGGGATAGAGAACGACCAGCCAAAGCCTTACTGAAATAGGCAATGGGACGCTCCTCCTGAAGTAGTACCGCCCCGAGGCCGGCATCCGATGCATCGGTCTTGACCACGAATGGCCGGCTGAAATCAGGTAGAATCAAAATAGGGGCGGTCGCCATAGCCTGTTTCAACTCCTCAAAGGCGGCCTGGGCAGCGTCGGACCAACAAAAAGCACCTTTCTGCAATAGCTGAGTAAGCGGTCGAGCAATCTCACCATAGCGGTGAATAAAGCGCCGGTAATAGCCAGTAAGGCCAAGGAAACCCCGTAGCGCCCAGGCACAAGTAGGGGCCGGCCAGGATAGCATGGCGGTCACCTTAGAGGGGTCCGTAGCTACACTGTCACGAGAGATGACATGACCGAAGTATTCAACCTGTGAACTGCCAAGCAAACACTTCGAGCGTTTAAGAAACAATGAGTTAGCTTGCAGGATATCAAAGACAGACCTGAGATGTTCCAAATGGTCGCCCCACGACTTGCTATAGACTAGAATATCGTCGAAGAACACCAAGATAAAGCGGCGGAGGAAGGGCTTGAAGAGGTCATTCATAAGGCTCTGAAAAGTAGAGGGCGCGTTCGTGAGGCCGAACGGCATAACCAAGAACTCAAAATGACCATCATGAGTACGGAAGGCAGTCTTATGCACATCGGATGGTTACATGCGGATCTGATGGTAACCGGAACGAAGGTCAAGTTTACTGAAGACGGTAGCACCAGCCAACTTGTCCAATAGTTCCTCCACCACCGGTATAGGATACTTGTCCTTCACTGTAATTGTATTCAGCGCCCAATAATCCACACAGAAGCGCCAAGTACCATCTTTCTTACGGACCAGCAACACTGGGGAAGAAAAAGAGCTCGTGCTAGGCCAAATGATACCTGAAGAAAGCATGTCCGCTACCAGGCGCTCGATCTCAGCCTTTTGAATGTATGGATAACGGTAGGGGCGTACATTAGTGGGAGCAGCACTGGGCAGAATGGGAATAGAGTGGTCATGAGCCCTCACCGGCGAAAGTTCTGTTGGCGCAGCAAACACCGGCCCATACGCTGTCAAAAGATCAAGAAGGTCCTGCGGCACTTCATCCTGTATCACATCCATCGGCGCCCGCTGCTGAAGGAGGAGTCCTTGTGCGGCAAACCGAAAGAAGGACCCCGTTGCTTGGGCAGAAAGGAGAGTGCCGGGCTGTGAGCCTTGGAGACGTACCCGCTGTCCATGCAATGCGAAATCCATCACCAGTTCCTTAAAGTTCCAAAGAACGTCCCCAAGCTCCTGGAGCCACTGCACCCCCAACACCACGTCCGCCCCCTTCGTCGGCAGTAAAAAGAGGTCGGTCACGAAGGTGTGGCCCTGGATGGAGAGTGCCGCCTGTGCACAGATGCTTGAACTGCGGAGGTGCTTGCCATCACCAATCAGTACATCAAAGGGGGTAGAGTCAGACACAAAGCAACCTAGCCGCTGCGCCACCTTATCGTTAATGAAGTTGTGCGTCGATCCACTGTCAATCATAATGGCGACCTGTTGCCGCTTAAGGTAACCCTGTACCCTCATCGTACGCAGAGTGAAAGCCCCTGAGAAAGCATGCACAGAGATCTCTGGCAATGGATCCGTAGGGTACAGAGAATCAGGCTCATTGGTACCCCCGGACTCCTCATCGATCTCCTCCACTAATAGACTCCCTTTGACGGAACAATGGTGCCCCGGAGCAAACTTCTCATCGCAGCGAAAACAGAGTCCTTTTGCACGACGTTCCTCCATTTGGGCAGGAGTAAGACGACGGACAATCGGGCCGACCGGAGGAGGAGCTTGGCCAACGCGGCCAGGTTGGTTGCTGGCTGGAACGACAAGGGGAGAGGCGGACACAGCAGTCCAAGGATAAGGTCCAAGCCTGCCTCCCCGTCGCTGTCGAGTCAACTTCTCCTCCTCAATACGTGCGTCGCGCACTACCTCCCGCATGCTGGAACAGGGAAAATGGCGCATCTCCTTAGAAATCTCAGGCTTAAGTCCTCGCTTGAATGTACCCACCAGGGCGGCCATCGGCCAATCAGGGAGGCAATTAGCCACCTTCATGAACTCCGTGTAGTAGGCGCGCACGGTGGATGTCTGGCGCAGGGAGGACAGCATCTCATTGAAATCTTGGAACTCATTGGGGCCGAACTGGATGCATAATTCATCGGAGAAGGCGACCCAAGTTGGGTAGCACACCTCCTTCTCAAAGCTTTGATACCACACCGACGCATCCCTGTCAAGATGGAAGGCCGCTATGCGCAGCCGTTCAGCCTCCAACTGCGTTCCCTGGTAGGCAAAAATTTCTCCGCCTTGTAGAGCCACTCTACAGGGTCGTCATCTCCGTTATAACGTGGAAACTGTAGACGGGCCAAACGAGGTTCTGCCCCACCCCGTTGTGCTCCACGGTGCCCTAGATACTCCTCCCAATCATCCTCCATCTCCTGGTGAAGATTTCTGGGAGGCGGCACCATTGGGGCATTTTCCCGAACACCTGGTGCGCCTCGCGAATCCTAGGCCTGGCGCTTCCCTTCCAGGGCATGATTGACAGTGCCAAAGCGTACACCGTCCTGAGTAAAGTGCATGTCGCGGTCAGCAGGCGCTGAGAAGTCAGAGCGGAGGAGTTCAGGAGCCTAGGACGGTCCCCCCTTCTCCATGGAGGCTGGCGGCCTGGACACCAGAGGGGGTGCACGCTCAGCCTGAATCTGGGCTATAGCGATTCCCAGTGCATCAATCTTGGCCATGAGTTGTGCCATCATGACCTCGCTGCCGGTCTCTGGTGCTGATTTGGGGCTGTTCGCAGAGACGAGAGTGTCTTTCTCGGGCTGATTCTCCGGGGCCGTGGCAGCTTGCTTGCCTCGAGCCATGGCCGGGGATCGTAAAAGCTCCGATACCAATGTTGTGCCCGGTTTAGGCACAATTGGTTCGCCGGAGTTCTACGCAGGGAAAGGGAAAGAAGCTAGAAGAAAGGGAAAGGAGTTCTGGAATTACTTCAATAACATGCCAACAAAGAAAGAAGATGACCCCCTTTATGGGGAGTCGTGCCCCACATTGGGAGTCGCACCCCACATTGGGAGTCGTGTCACTAGTGGGCCCGGTTCACACGTGGTCCACTAGTGCGCCAGTTTCTACTAATCAAAGTTATAATAATCAATTGCTAACTAGCCTACTGACATAATTAAGAACTAAAATAAAGGAAATACTATCCACTAGTGCCCCGTGCACAACAATAGTTTAATTTCTTTTTTGTTCTCCTTTTAGGTGTGATGAATGAAATAAAAATATGTCATATTTTGTTATATTTATTACTACAAAAAAGTATCTACAAATTAGCCAAAGAACCAAACATTTAAATTAATATTGTAATCTATTTAATTTTATTTGTGTTTGCCCTTTGCAAAGAGAGAAGATATATAATATGAGTCTAACAAAAATATTGTGGAAAAAAATAGGGTTACGCACATACCTGACCCGACCTTACTCAAGTAGGGTTAGGGTTTGGATTTTCGACCCGATTTCAGTGAGAGTCAAGACCAACCCGACCCGATTTGACTCGACCCGAGCCCTAGTAAGGATGAGCAAAATAAGGGGGGAAACATGAGAATAAAGTAAAAAAAATTATTTTTACACTTTTTAAGGGGACAGAAAAAAATAGAGGTTTGAATAACATCGTTATTAGTGTTGGGGGATTTCAGTAGTTCTCTATGCACAAGTCAAGAGAATGGATAATATGATCCTTCCTTGCAAGGGATAAAGAAGAACCTTTTTTTTTAATGTGGGATGACCTTCTCTTGATTAATCAAGACTACTCCTTACACTTTAGAGTAAGTAGTAGTGATTAATCAATTTTCAAAACCCTTCGATTAGTTGGAAAAATGGAAGAAACAACTAAAATTTTATTAAAATAAGAAAAGAAAATTGCCAGGAGAAATGACTTCAACTTTTAAGTTTAAAAAGGAAAAGAAAAGAAGAAAACAAGGAAAATTCTTCTTGAAGATGAGAGCTCCCCTTGCATAGATTCTTCTTTTTTCTTGAGTACTTCTGCTTGTCTTCCAATTCCTTGATCTTCTTCAACTTTTTGAAGGTCAAGGCTTTTTAGGAACTTGGTATGTGATGGTCTTCTGGATTTCTCTTTTGGAGGTTCTGTAGACTTGAAAGCCAAAAACCCATTATCATGGAAGTAAAGGGGCATTTATAGGGTGAGAGTTGCATGATTAAGCAAAGTAGTGTGGTGAGTTGGAAAGATAATTTGTGAGAAGTGGATAGTGGATTAGTGGGAGATGAGAAATGGGTTAGTGGGAGGGTTGGTGAGAACTACTTGATTAGTGGAGGAAGTGGGAAGTGTGAGAGAAGACCGGGCATTATACCTTTGACTTGGTCCTCTCAACTTTTACACATTATCATTTTATTTTTATTTTATTATTTTCTTTATTTTTTTATTATATTTTTTTATTTCATCATCATTTTTATAATAGGAGATCACAAGGGCTTTGATTTAATCTTTTCATTCCTTATGTGAGACCCATGAAATTTTCCACACAATCTTTTTTTTTTAACTTTGAGTTCTTTTGGAACTTAACTTTTTTTTTTGTATTTTCAGCCATTTTGGTATTTCATGATTGAACACGTTTCGTTTTTGTTAAAACAAAATAATAGTGTGGGACCCACGAGTCTTACCTAGCCTTTTCATTTATTTCTGTTTTATGGCTATTTTGTTGTGAGACTTATAGGGCCTCACATGCCCTTTGTAATTTTTTTTTATGTGCTCATGTGAGGCTTACAAAGCTTCCCTCAGCTGTTTAACTTTGAATATAAAGAGGCCCCAGGATGTCTTCTCATAATAAAATTTTTTGTTGGAAGCCTTAGTTCATTCCTATGTGTGTAGGATTAGATCTTGCCTCTTCATTTTTTTTTGTTAAAAGCCTTAGTCCATTCCTACATGTGTAGGATTAAATTTTGCTTTCTTATTTTTTTTCTTTAGACTTTGTCTATTAAAAATTTAGTCTCACTCAGAGCTTGACAAGCTCTGACATCTTAGCCTTTAAATTTTGATAAATATTTTTCTTTTGGACTTAATCTGAATTTGAGACTTTGTCCATTTTGAAAATTTAGTACCATCTAGAGATAATCAAGCTCTGAACTCTTTGCCTTTGAACTTTTTTTTTTAAAAAACACATTACCATGTGTGTAACTTTAGACTTTATTTCGTTTTCATTTTTCTTTCTTTTTGAATTTTTGACAACTTTATCTGTTTTGAAAATTTAGAATTATTTGGAGCTAATCAAGCTCTAGGATCTTTGCAATTGAATTTTAATTTAATTTTTTTTATGTCAACAATTAGAACAAACAAAATCTTTTGCCCTCCCGCGCTAACATGCATTTCAATGATGATGACCTTTCTCTTTGGCTTCTTCATGGTATAGGATTTTGATCATACAGTGGCAGCCATTAATGCCCAACGGCTTGCTCCATCTCTTGATGAAGTGATCAGTTTGCTTCTAAATGTAAACTGCTTCTCCTATTGCTTTTCAGTCGCAATCATTCCTCTTCTACACCTTTTGGCCGTGGCAATGCCCATCTTCGTGGTCATGGCTTCTCTTGTGGGGGCTCATCTCCAAGGGTTGTGGTTCTTCCTCTCGCGTCCCCACCCTTTCCACCAACAATGGTGCCGGCCGCCACTACCCCTCACATGGAGGGCAATCCTCCTCTACTCCGAAGTGCATCACTTGCTTCAAGTGTGGTGGCCCTAACCATCAGTCCATCGGTCCTCTGCCTGTGAAGTCCCAGATGAAGACACCTCTGACGCCACTCATGCTCTCAATGCTAATGCATATTGCGTTATTGCTGATCAACATGATGAAGAATGGGTAATTGACAGTGGCATTACACGTCATATGACCTCTTCAGATTCTCTTGTCTTTGGTATGCGCTCGCCTTGTTGTTGATCTGATGATATTATGATTGATCCAGGTGAGAAGTGAGCTGGAGACGAGGTTCCAAGAGCCAGGGCTCCTATATGTGGGACGGAGAGGTGAGCTCCTCCATGAGTTCATGGCGGCAATGGGGTGTCAGAGGAGTGCCCAGAGGTGCAAAGAGAAGTGGGAGAACATCGAGCGGTTCCACCCGACCCGAGATGCAGACCTTCAGACGATACTCCGCCCCCGCCCGACGGAAATTTCTCGACATCATCGACTGTCCCACCCGCTACGCTCTACTGCATCTGTCGGTATCAGACATTTCGGCCGATACGCCACCGAGACGCTTGTCCTTTGTCATGACAGTTTCAGTCGTATCAGTCTCGAACCGCCCGATACGCGGCACAATTCCGGGATACGACAAACCAAGCGAGTAGCACCAGTAGAGTGGATATGAAACAGCTCGCCCGCTCACATTTTCCCACGCTGTTCATCGGCCTCCCACAAATTTTCGCTTCTCTTCAGCTAAAAACCGGGCGAAAATGGCGGCGACTCTCTCGGCCCCCGCGAAGGCCCTCGTCCGCCTCCCCGGCGGCCAATGCAAGAGTTATCTGCGCTGCGCGGTGCCGCCTCCACCGCCGCAGCTGGGGTTCTCGCCGCTCCGGGTGGCCGAACTACGGAGGTGGCGGGGGCATGTCGCACTCGCCCGGGCAGAGGAAAGGGCCAAAAGCTCTCCAACATCTTCCTCCTCGCCCCACTCCCCCTCTGGCGATGACGAGGAGGCTAAAGCTCCGATTCAGTTCAGCGAGGTATCCGTCTTTCCTGCTTTTATTTCATCCCCTGCCAATGGATTCGTCTGATTCTCTGATACTATCAAATTGATTTTTCAATACGAGGACATTGAAGATTGACCTTATTTTTCTTATTATTCAATAATGGGAGCGCAAATTGATCGGAGAAGGCTGGAGTGATTATATCTACCAAATTGCGAAGTAACCCGTGAATTTACTGCTTAATTTGTAAAAATCAAACTGTGGATGAACTGAAACATTGACTTAGTATCATTCTTAACAAATTCTGGGTAGAAGAACACCTAATGAGGCCAGCTCTGTACTTTAACATATTCAATTCGAGTACTACTGAAATGCCACTGTTTTCGTGGAAACCAATTTTGTAGTGGAAGAGAAAATAATCTATATTTTTAATGTCCTAGAAGATTTGGAAAGATGAATATTGAGGAAGAAAGATCCATGCTTTTCATATACAGGGAAGAGTTTTTCATGCACCACTCTGACAATGAGCCCAGTGTAAGGAACGCTTAGAGCCTGCTTAGAGCCTTTGATATTTGAGATCGACGGCACACATGCTAGAGCACGTTAACACCAGTACCAGTGGTGCTAATGTGCGTTAGCGTGTGCGCCATCGATCTCATGAACGAAGGGCTCCTATGCATTCCTTGCATTGGGGAGCATTAAAAATGCTTCCCATATATAGGCGTCCCATATTTTTTGGATAAGTGTTGTGGTCATGCTTTCATGTAAAAGAAGATTGGTTGTATTGTTGCTATCTTTGTGTCAGAAAATGACCATGGCATATTTATCCTGCAACTAACATCTAGTGATGCCACTACCAAATAATTGGGAGAGGTAAGGTGGTGATTCTTTGTTATGAATCGCCACTCTTACAGGATTTTGAAGGCATTATGTTATTTTGATGATAGTAGGTTTGTTTTCAAGTTAATAGGCTGGCCTGTAAGGCCCTCTCTTGTTAGTTGGTGGGCAAGTAGGAAATAAGGGTCAGGCCCATATTGGCTGGCACATTATGTAAGAGGCATAACCTCCTATTGAGAAGCTAATGAGAAACATTATTCCCGAACCCTCCTCCTCTCTCCAATGTCGTCCGCCTCTCTCTCTTCTTTTCTCTTGTCTCAACCTGGTTCAGCAAAACCAACAAGAGGCCCTTGTTCCTCTTCATCTAACCTTCCCCTTCAAACCCTTTTAAACCCTAGGGTACGCAACATTGGTATAAGAGTCTCTTCCTTCCTACTCATGGGCATCAATTCACGGTACACACGAAGAGTATGGCAGTCAAGGAGAAACAAGCACAAAGTGAGGCAGCCGCCACTCAAAACCATGGCATTGCTGTCGCTGAATCCGTCTATGGTGGCTGCCACATCAACCACAATAGACCCAACTTTGTTGTAGTTCTTCAATGTCCTTGTTCATGAGTTTCGGGCCCTTCGCGCCAAATAACAAGTCTCGTTAGCGCGTGTGACTGATATCACCAAAGACTCGGTCATGCATTGGTGGAGGTTAGAGAGACCAGCGCAATTGCTTCAGCCACCACCATGGTCAACTCCTCTCTCAACCCTGATCAGCCAGGCCTATGCCCAACGGCCATGCTGAGCGTGGGGCTTCCTGTCCACGCACTAGCGGCTAGCCACTTGCCCAACGATTGTCTTCTGCAATTTTTGGATGACATTACAACAGGGGCTAATTGGGGACAACCCTTTGAGCATGACAAGGCGGATTTTCTAGGAGAGGACCACCTCGAGACTTGCGGAAAATTTACACAGCTGACACGCACTACAAAACCGCATTTGGCCCATATGCAATTTCCCAAATATACTGGAGAAGATAATCTGAATAATTGGGTATATTGAGCAGAAAGAATTCTTTGTATACCAGGACACAACGGCAGATGTGGAAAAATTGCAGAGAGCAGCATTTCACCTTGAGGGCAATGCCCTAGTCTAATTTCAATATTTTGAACGCGAGGTGTTGGACCCCACATGGCATAAATATACAGATGAGTTGTGCATCCAATTTGGACCTAATAATTTTGTTAACTTTAATGAGCTCTTGTCATCTTTATCTCAAACTACTATTGTCCGCGCCTATCAGATTGAAGTGGCTATTCGCCGAGGCTCTAGTGGGAACATTCCGCCGAGGCCTAAAACCAAAGATAGTTGATGAGATACGTCACTTTGACTGCCCTACTATGCATGATATAATTTGCCATACAAGGATTCAGGAGGAGAAATTGAGCCGTCAGCGTTTGACCTCATGTCCCATAGTTTCGGCCCCTCCAAGGCCATGAGGAGGAACCTTTGGTGCTTCCTTCCATGGCTGACAGACCACTGGTATCATTCATGGCACTTATGTCCCTTTTTGTCGCTTGTCTCAGGTTCAAATGGAGGAGCACTGCTTGAAGGGGTTAGGCTTTAATTGTGATGGACACAATACTTTGGGCCATTATTGCAACACCCCTCCCATTTCATTGCTCCTGGAAGAGTCTTGGAACGAATTAGTAGAGTAGGAACACACTGAGTCACCACCATGTGATACAGAGGTGCTTCCAGAGATTTGCTTGCATGCCTTTCTCTGACACTTACATGCCACATACCATGAGATTTCAGGGTTTTCTTATACGCCAAAAGGAAGTAGTACTCATTGATAGTGGCAGCACGCATAACTTCACTAATGATCTGTCTCCAAGCACCTTGGCTGCCTTGTCTCTGAGTTGGCTCCTTTTGATGTCTTTATAGGGGATGGCAAACATCTTTGCAGCAAGGGAGTATGTCCATATGCAAAATAGCACATCCAAGGCCATGCATTTATCATGGAATTCTATTTACTTCCCACAAAGGGTGCAAACATTGTTTTGGGAGTTCAATGGTTACAAGAATTAGGTGATGTCACATAGAACTTTCGGCAGATGATTATGGACTTTGAGTTAGCGGGAGAGTGTGTGCACATCCAAGGATTGCCTCGAGGTACCTTGCATTTTGCTCAAGACTTGGGTCTTTCTTTTGCAATTCACATCAGAATATTATGCTGCTGTTTGTGACCTAGACACCCTCTTCTTAGCCGGCTATACCTGAGGACTTGCTTGCATTGTTGGAGACATACTTGGCCCTCTTTGGCGAGCCCACTGCCCCCCTCTATTCTGATTATGGAAGGGACCTCTCTGGCCAATGTTCACCCCTATAGGTACCCTCAAATTCAGAAGAATGAGATTGAAAAACTTGTTTGTGAAACGTTGGATGCAAACATCATTTGTAGAGCACTAGTTCTTACTCCTGCCTTGTGTTATTGGTCTGAAAAAAAGACGGTCTTGCCTTTTTTGTGTAGATTATCGTGCTCTCAATGCTACTTCTCTCAAGGATGAAGAACTTTTGGATGAATTTGGGAATGCACATTATTTTTCTTAGATTGATTTGTGCTCTGGCTATCACCATATTGGTATGCATCCAGCCGATATTCATAAGATTGCCTTTCATACACATGGCGGCCATTTTGAATATTTGGTCATGCCATTGAGGTTAACTCATGCCCCCTCTATTTTCCATAGCCTTATGAATGAGGTTTTCTGTTGACAGCTGCATTGATTTGTGCTTGTATTTTTTGATGGTATTGTTGTATACAATCCATCTTGGGAGATGCACTTGACATGCTTGAGGTATGTTTCACTCTACTGGAACATCATTCTTTTTTTCGGAAGAGACCCAAGTGTGTGTTCAGCAACACCCAGGTGGAATATTTGGGCCATATCATTTCAAGAAGTAGCGTGTCTACAAAGTCGACGAAGGTGGCGGCTATGTTGAAGTGGGCCGTCCCTACTCACCCAAGGCCTTGCGTGGGATTGACAGGCTACTATCACCACTTTGTATCCACTATAGGACGATTAAGACCACACTGACAACTATGTTAAAAAAGGGATTCTTTTAGTGGCCTGCTGAGGCTCAAACGGCCTTTGATGCTCTCAAGTTGGCCATGTCTACCCCCTCAAATCAACTCTTTATTACAAAGAGCAATGCCTCAAAGACAGGATTGGGCGCCATATTGCTTCAATCTAGCCGCCCTCTTGCTTTCTTCAGCAAAGCCCTGTTGTGCCACTCTCTTTCACTTTCAACATATGAGAGGGAGATCCTTGGTATTGTGCATTCAGTGACGAAGTGGAGACCTTGTTTGTTGGGTAGGCACTTTGTTATTCCCATGGACCATTGGCCACTCAAATACCTATTAGAATACAAGAAGGCATATGAGAATACAATTGCATATAGGGATGCCACTCAGGTCGGGTTTATGGTAAAACCCGACCCGACCCTAATGGGTCGGGTTTGGTTTTTAAAACTCAACCCAAGTAGCTATTCGGGTTGGATTCTGGTTTTAGGTGAACCCTAATAATGTTATAAATTTAATATTTTTTATATGTATTTTAATATATATTTATGAAAAAAATTAAAAAATAATTTTTAAATGGTTTGAGTCAGGTTCGGGTTACTGTTTCTTAAATGGTATTGGGTTCAGTTTTGGCAAAACCCAACCAAACGACATCACTAATTGCGTATGCCCTCTTGCTTTAGTTTGCCACCCCAAGGTCTTAGCTGTTTTCTGGTCCAATTTTTCCCTTTTTGCAAGAACTTCAGCTGGCATATGCCCAAGACCCGGAGGGCCAAGATATGTTTGCCTGCTTGTAGGCTGACCTTTTATTCTTACCCTCTTTTGTTTTGCATGGTGACTTTCTTTACTTGAAAGGCCGCCTGTGGGTCCCCCCTAATCCTCAGCTACGCACTTCACCCATCTCTCATGTTCATGACTCTCCCTTCACTGGCCATGAGGGATAACAGTTTCTTATGACGTGGTCTCCGACATGATGTTCATGATTATGCCACCACCTGTGAAGTTTGCCAGCGGGCCAAAGCCTCTACAA
This sequence comes from Saururus chinensis, assembly GCA_035235625.1. Taxonomy (NCBI): domain Eukaryota; kingdom Viridiplantae; phylum Streptophyta; class Magnoliopsida; order Piperales; family Saururaceae; genus Saururus; species Saururus chinensis. The sequence goes on from CP141148.1 coordinate 3,764,639, forward strand.
CTGCCCCGGCCAGCCTCATGCAGCCCTTACCTAGCCTTGATAGGATATGGGAGGATGTCTCTGTGCATTTTATAGAAGCTTTACCTTTGGTTCAAGGGAAGTTAGTTATTATGGTAGTGGTAGACCATCTGTCCAAATACACGCACTTCAGCTTGCTTGCCCATCTTTTTACCGCTAAGGAGGTGGCCAAACTTCATGGCATGTCGTGTACTATTTGTTTTGGATAGGGATTGAATTTCTATCTATTATATTTGGCAAGAGTTCTTTACTCTTCAAGGCGCTCGTTGCACATGAGTATTACTTATCATCCTCAAACAGACGGTCAGACCGAGGTGGTGAATAGGTGTCTTGAGCAGTACCTTTGTTGTCAGTGAGAGTCCTCGTAAATGGCTTCAATTCTTGTTGTGGGCTGAATATTATTATAACAATGCTTTTCATACCGCTGCGGGTTATACTCCATTCCATGTGGTTTATGAGCATTCTCCCCTTATTATTCTTGCCTATGTCCCTCACCGGGCTGCTGTGGGTGAGGTTGATCATCTTTTACAAGATCGGGACACACCTTTGCATCAACTTAAACAAATTTATCCAATGTGCAGAATCACATGAAATAGATCTTTGATGGGATCCATACTGACAGAGAATTTCATGTTGGGGATATGGTATTTGTGAGTTTTTCTCTGTAGCTGTTGTCTTCATTATAGCATGCTATGAGTGCTAAACTTGTTCACCTGTTGCATGGGCCTTACCCTGACTTACAACGTGTGGGCTCCATTGCCTATCGCCTCCAGCCTCTTGAAGGACCACAAACAAGTTCATCCAGTGTTTCATGTTTTGTGCTTTCAGTGTTTTGTGGGCGATCCTGCTCATGCCACTCAGAGACCACAACTTCTTCTCCCGGCTGCTCCACCCTTGATACCTTCCTCTATCATTGACAATTGCCATGTTCACCATTCTGGCTAACTAGTTTCGGAAATCCTGGTTGCCTGGTATGGTTGTTCTTTGGAGTATGCTACATGGCTTTATGAAGATAAATTTTATTATCAGTTCTCTGATTTTACCCCTCGAGGACAAGGCGATAGCAGAGCGTGGTGGATTGTTATAAATTGCCACTCTTATAGAATTTTTAAAGCATTATGTTATTTTATTGTTAGTAGGCTTGTTTTCAAGTTAATAAACTGGCCCATAAGCCCTTCTCTTGTTAGTTGGCAGGCCCATGAGGCTCTTTATTATTAGGCTTTGTTTATGAGCAAGTATGAAATGAGGCAGGGGCCAATATTGGCTGGTGCATTATGTAAGTGGTGTAGCCTCCTATTGAGAAGCTAATGAGAAACATTATTCCCATTGTAGTCCGCCACTCTCTTTCCCTTTCCCTTGTCTCAACCTAGTTCAGCAGAACCAGCAAGAGGCTCTTGTTCCTCTTCATCCAACCTTCCCCTTCAAACCCTTGTAAACCCTAGGGTTTACAACAGTCTTCATCTCATCATTCCCTCATCAGACAGTTGGATTTGGTGTAAAATCTTGCCATTTGATGTTCTGACATGCATTTTGCATCATCATTTTGATTAAACCAGAGTCAGATGGTGTTACAAAATCCACGTGCTTGACTCTAGATAGCTGGGATAAGGACATAAGTGTTGTGTACCGGGGTACACAATGGGATAACTGGATGGGAAGGTTGGACGAAGGGAGTGAAAGCATCTTTGATTGAGCACATGACGTGCAAGCCGGGGGTTGGAAGAAGGGGGTGAAGATGGTTGACAGAGGAGAAAAGAGGAGGTTTAGGGTTTACTTCTCATTTCATAATCAAAAGAGGGCATAACCTTCACACTTAAATGGAGACACTAACAGGCTTACTAGCAAGTTCCTGAAGCCCATTAACTTAATTAAAGACAATTAACCACTAACTCCCTAATGACAAGAATGACAATTGACTCCCTACACATATCATAACCAAGCAAAGCTACTAAATAACAAGGTGGGGCCCATAATAGGGCACAGTCCCTAGGTCGGGACATACCAATATCATGCAGATGATGGTCATGACTTTTTGAGAGGTGTCAATTAGATTTTTGCTTTGAATTTATAAGTAATTGAAGCTTATTATTATGTTTAATTTTTGTGTATCTCATGAACGTTCACCTCACTTTCTAGTATAATTGATTGGGATCTTTTAGCCTTCACGTCTTGAAGCTATCTAGGAGAAGACATATGATGTGATGGTTAATCTGTATTTCTTTTTTCCCTTTTTAGATGGTTTCATTTGGAAGAAATCTATTAAAAACCTTTTATGCTCTCCTTTGTATGGATCCTATTTCTTCTTTTAGAAAATTTGCCAAGTTGTATTGCAACTTGCAAGCAATCTCATATTGCTGGTACCAAATGTTATTAAAACCTTTTTTGACCCTTTTTGTGGATCCTATATTATTTAGACAGTATTGTGCGTTGAATCATGAAATACTTGTTGCAACAAATCTCATATTGCTGGTATAATGTGGGTTTTTTTTATAGAAAAAAGGTATTCTAAATCTAAAAAAAGCCCAACGAGCTGAGGCTACAAAGAGAGGATGTACAACCCCTTCTAGATTGGAGGGGCAAGGTAAAAGGAAAAGAAAATGCATCATGGCGACAATAACTATTCAGATATCATTAAGGGAGGAAGGAATCTTTTGGAGTTTGAAGAATCATCTCTCTCTTAGCTAGAGGATCAGCAACTCCATTGGCTTCTTCTTTAATGTGACTCCAAGTGACCTTTAAATATGAAAGCTGATTTGAATTAGGAAGACCCTGAGACTCTACCACCCTGGCCATTGTCGAGGCAAAGCCCAAATGATAAAGTTCAGTATGTTTTATATGAAGCCTTATAGCTTCTACTGATTTGTAACAGTTGATTTGCACTAGGAACTCTTATCAAGACCTGGTACATGTGACCCATTGTGCTCAGTTGATGAGATGAGCTTCCAAGATTTTGAAGACACTTATCAGCCCAAGACTGACTTGCTGAAGGCACTTACCATTCTTGCAGCCGCTGTTACAGGGGCTGTGGCAATTAATCACTCTTGGGTAGCTGCAAATCAGGTGGCCCCTCTGCTTTGCTTAGTGCATCTGAACCAATTATCTTTCTCTTCTTCGATATGTTAATCATAAATAATGCATGTTATTTTTACAGTAGAAATGTCATTTGGGGTATTACTTGGTTATTCTCACTCATACCCAGATGTGCAATATAATTTACATTTATTTTTTGTGGATGGATGATGCTACAGGATATTGCTATGGCATTGGTTTTTGCTATAGGATATGTTGGCATTATATTTGAAGAATCTCTGGCATTCAACAAAAGTGGAGTTGGGTTGCTGATGGCTGTTTCGTTGTGGGTCATTCGAAGTATAGGAGTAAGATTTCTGTATATTTGTAATTTGATGTTTTTTACATCTTGGATGGTCGCTTGGTGGTGTTGTTTTTCGAAGTCTATCAAATCTGACCTTTTGTCAGTGTGTATTATTTTAATCATTCCTTCTTAATTTACCTTTTCCCTTTTGATGAAATACAAATATTGTTATGCATCTCAAACAGTATGCAATGCTCAAATGTTCTTGAAATTTTTTTCCTCATAGTTGTTCAGTCTTTTAGTCATAATCGATTAGTTTATCGCTCTAGCATCCCTTTCTTTTTGGAGGGTCCTATTTGTATTCATTTACTTTTTTTTTCTTCTTCAGGCTCCTTCAACTGAAATAGCTGTGAATGAATTATCTCATGCATCTGCGGAGGTTAGCCAAATAGTTTTCTTCTTGCTCGGTGCAATGACCATAGTAGAGATAGTTGATGCCCATCAAGGATTTAAGTTAGTTACAGACAACATAAGGACTCGGAAACCACGGGAACTCCTTTGGGTGGTGAGTAATGCAGTTCTTAGGTGACTTACATCTATAGCTGATCTTAGTGGAGATTTGTGCTCTTCTTTGTTATTGGCTAAATGTGAAATTGTAGCATAGTGCACCTATAGTAAGCTCTATATAATGCCAGAAAGAGGCTCTAAATTGTTTGTGGCGGTGCTAAACCATGGATTTTCTTTTCGTATGATGTAGGTGTGACTGATTTTTTGCTTGTCATATTGTTGAAATTTTACTAGTGTTCATTTCTTGTGCATTTTCTTTTACACAATAGTTGTTTCACAATTGTGAAAATTTGACTAAGCTTTGCTTTTCTCATTTTAAAATGATGTTCTCTACATGATACATACACTGAAAAGTTACTAATGAGAATATACTGAGTGGGTGACGAATGTCTTTCTGTATCCTGTAGGTTGGTTTTGTGACCTTCTTCCTTAGTTCTATCCTTGACAATCTAACATCAACTATTGTTATGGTCTCCTTGCTGCGAAAACTAGTACCTCCATCTGAGTACAGGAAGTAAGCTTCTAACCAACTCATTCTTCTCTAATTCATAGCTATCTGTAGCTGTCCACACTATCTGGTATTTCTGCCAGAATTATGTTAAAATTATGCAATAATGGTGAGCCCCACACACTCTCTTTGTGTTTGTTTTTCTTGATTAATGTGGTTCAGAAATTTAGTGACACTCTAGCAGTCCTTTGGCATATTTTCTAGCATCATGTGGATAATTCTGGCTCCATATGCTGATGCCTTCTTCCAACTATATTCCCGCTTCAAATAAAACTAGTAATGTTAAAACAAAATTCCGTGCAGAATTCTTTTAAATCTTTAATTCCCATTCATTATATATGCTACGTGCAAAACTATACTACCACATACTCTACTTAACCCTAATTAAATGAAGGCTTAATATATATACAAATCTTTGTAGCACTCATTCATTTACTACATTTATTTGGATTTGCACATCTTTCTTTTGAAGCAAGTGAAACGGCTACAACATTGAAAATATTCTTAGATATTCTGTTAAAAAAAATTTCTTTTGTTGTTCGGAACTTAATACTATACTTGTACTTCTTTCCGTTGTCTTCTGCCTTTGAAAGTATTGGGAAACAGAAATAGGCTGTCTTGGATACCAACTCGTAAAAGATAAAAAATAAATTACCCTAATAGCCCATTCTTAACCTCAGCACTACCTAGAACAACGTAATTAAAAAAATCTTTTTAAAATTTTGTTAATTCTCCTAGTTTTTTTTAACTTGATATTTTCTTTAGCTATCAAATTTTCAACATACTCAATTCTGTTAAAAGAATCTTAGTACTGTCCCCTTTTAGCAACAAATATAATTGGTTTTTAATCATTGACTTGTAAGTTGTAACCATAATTTTGGAAAGCTGAATATGTCGTGCCTCATGCTAGGCTAGAGGTAGAGAGGCTATGGTAGCTGGTGTTATTCTCGCACTGTTGCCTCCATATACTTGTTTGGCACCTCAGACTTGCTTCTCAGACATGCAATTTTTTAATTTTAATTTCAGGCTCTTAGGAGCTGTCGTTGTTATAGCAGCAAATGCTGGTGGTGCATGGACCCCAATTGGTGATGTCACCACAACTATGTTATGGATACATGGGCAGATCTCCACATTGAGTACTATGAAGGTCTAATTTCTATATTCAGCTCTCGGAACATTTGGATAACTCATTATCTTCCCTACTGTAATATTTGAATTAATTATGGAAATCTTTGGCATGAAAAATTTCCATTTATCTTCTATATTCAACCTTTTCTGTTTGTTAATGATAAGAGATGAGTATACCATCCCAAGGATAAGTGAACATCCTATTGTTTTTTTCTGTTTGTTGCTTATCTAATCGAAAAGGTTAAGCTCAAACTACCATATTGAGTTGTTGGTCATTTGGGATGTGGTGTGGAGTCGAGGTGGCTCCAGATGCCAAACCTAGGACTCAGATGATATAATTTAGTTTATGCTTATTTAGTACTTTACCTTGATTAAGATATTTAGTTTTATTTGGGAAAGTACTTAAATGAGAAGATTAGGATTTTATTTAATTTAGATACAGTTCTATGCTATCTCTTATAAAAGAGTTGGCACAAAACAAGCTAGGATGGAGGCGTAAGATCCATGCACCCAAATTGCTGGGAAAAGGCGCTGCTTGATTATGATTATGAGATATGGTTTTCCGAAGTTTAGAAGATCTCCTCCGATGGTTTTAATTCCATTTACAATACATATTGTAAGCCTATAAAAAGGCATCAGAAGGCATCAGACTTCATTAATGATAGCTGATGAATTGAGAAAAAAATCCCGTTTTCTGCTGATTAAGATTTTCTGTTCAATGATATGCTGAATAACCTTGTTGTTCATGCCATGGTTTCCTCATCCCTGGTGGTGATACCTGAGATTTATTCTACCTTTTCCCTTTTCCCTTTTCCCCTTCTTCTCCCTTTCACCCTAGATTTTCCCAATTTTCCTTCTTCTTTAGCTGTTCTACATCAATTTGGTGGCACATTGAAAATCCTGCAATCTTCTTGTTAAGACAACATGGATTTGAGGAAGCAAGCTCTTGCAATCTTCTCGACGATCTTCAACGATTGGTATATCAGATGATGGATGCAAAATGACAGCAACAGGCAGCAAAGGAAGACTCAAAGCCACTTGCCTCTCTTACTCCTGCTGTGGGTTTGGCTAGTTTTGACAAAGAAGATCCAAAGAAGTCCCCAGCAGACGTCCCCGACCTTTCTGCTGCTTTACAGTCAGCGCCGGATGTCTATCCACTATCACAACAGCAACAAGGAGAGCCGTTGAAGACCAGCGATGAAGCAGAGCAGTCTGAACCAAGCACTGAACCAGAGCAGTGACCAGGCAATAATGCCAGTCATCAGCCCGAGCCAGTATTTAAACCTCCAATTGATGTTGTGGATGACAGCATATCAGATGCGCCATCTCCTCCTTCCTTGCCAGTTCCACCAGTTCCGTTGTTGCCTGTTTGTGTGCAGTCAGAGCCCCTGCCACCACCTCTGCCAGCCACACTGCTCCCTGACCTAGTTCACTTCAACAGCGATTTTTTTGGGTTCACTTACCATTCCCAAGCTCCAATCGTGGCCATGCCATTTTACAGTGAGTATCTCCAGACCATTTCTGAATAAGATCTCCTCCATCATCATGTCTCTGCCTTTTTGGCTGCAGCTGCTCAATACTGCTGTGAAGGGGGAGTTTTTGTGAGTTGTCACGTATGGTAACAGCGCTCCTGCTGACTCCTCACACCTATTACTGCCAGGAGCAGGGTCCAATTGCCTCAACCTCGCGCATGCCCTCCTTGCGTCTGTTCCTTGTGATGGTATCCTTCCCCCGCCCGCTGCCACATCCCCCTTCATCTGCAGGTCGTCTTCTTCTGGTTACTCTGAGCAACATGTTGGAGGAAGAAGACTATCTGAGTGGTTCTGCCATGGGGTCCTATACGTGTCCGATCAGACCTGTTTCCTCAATCAACCTCACTCGGCTTCAGACATACTATTTCCCTAGAAGGCTCAAGATCCTGGGTCAAGCAGGTCTATTTCCTTTGGATTCACTTTGTTCAGATGCGTCGTCTTTGGGAGTTACCTTGGGTATGCTACTTGACCACGATGAAGCTCATTCCTCTTACAATTCCAAGGAACCACCTAAGTATCAGTGTGACACAGAGCAATGGGGGTCCAAATGACGCATTTTGTTCATCTACATCATCGTGTGTATTCTCATCTCCGGCAGAAGAAATGAAATGAATGCCATTCAATGCCAATTGGAACTGCTCGAGCTATACTTGCCAGAGTTGAGTCTCCCACCAGGGGAGAATGATGTGGAGCCAAAGTGACGCCGAGATGCCAAGCCCAGGACCCAGTTGATATAATTTAATTTATGCTTATTTAGAACTTTACTTGATTAAGATATTTAGTTTTATTTGGGAAAGGACTTAAATTAGAAGATTAGGATTTTATTTAATTTAAGATTTTACATTTGGTTTTCCTAAGTTTAGAAGTCGACTCCTCTGATGGTTTTATTTCCATTTACAAGACATATTGTAAGCCTATAAAAAGGCATCTGACTTCATTCATGATAGTTGATGAATTGAGACCAAAATCCTGTTTTTTGCTGATTGAGATTTTTCTGTTCAGTGATGATGCTGAACAACCTTGGTATTGATGATTGGTTCATTGGTGGTGATTCCAGAGATTTATTCTACCTTTTCACTAATGCCCCTTCATCTCCCTTCCAGTTCTCCCTAAATTTTCCTTCTCTATGCTGTTCTACAGCTAGATGTCTGGAATTGTTCTTTATGTGAATTTTGGCCCGCCCTTTAACTTTAAAAGTGTAAAAATTAAGTATTGAACTTTTAAAGTTCTACTATGTCGGATTTTGCATTAGAGTTTTATGCCTTTTGGCCTATTCAGCCTATATATCTGTAAAAAATAGTGTTGTTAAAACTCATTCACATCTACCCTCTTTTACTCGTATACATTGATATTAAACAAAATTCTCACTTTTTATTGTATTAAAAATTACATGGTAGTAAGCCTTTGGCTTGTGGTGGTTTATGTTTTGTTATAGCAGGCTACTTTCTCTCAAAGTGGCAGTCTGTCATTGAATCTTCTTTAATGTGCTTGGGCACTGGAGACAAGTTGTTTCAAATGCAGATTCTTTTTTTGCATGCAGGGCTTGTTTCTTCCTTCTGCCCTTTCATTAATAGTCCCACTGGCTCTCATGTCTCTAACTAGGTACTGTGGATATTCACACTTGAATTCTTATTTAATAAGAGTTATTAGGTACCTGTTAATCAAACGTTCTTATATAATTAACTTCTCTTATGCAGTGAAGTTGATGGGAAAGGACAGGAATCTTCAGATTTGTTGGCATCAGAGCAAATGGCCCCAAGAGGACAGCTTGTGTTTTCTGTTGGTATGGGGGCGTTGGTATTTGTCCCTGTTTTTAAGGCCATAACAGGTCTGCCTCCTTACCTGGGAATGCTGCTTGGCCTCGGAGTTCTTTGGATCCTGACAGATGCAATCCACTATGGAGGGTCTGAGAGACAAAAGTTGAAAGTACCACAAGCTTTATCTCGAATTGATACACAAGGAGCCTTGTTCTTTCTCGGAATCCTTCTGTCTGTGAGTAGGTATGTCCATACTGGAAGCTGATACATGTCCAAAGAATATGTCCAACCAAACCATCCAACTGTAATGTGGTGTGTCTGGGTTGGACAAGAAAGTGAGCCTCCATGGCCCATTTTTCTCTGTCCAACCAAAATTTTCCACATCACAATTGGAGGGTTTTGTTGAACCATTGTAATTTTCCAAATGATTATTATTAAGTTTGTTGTCGCATAGAGTTTGTGAATGTTAATGTTAGAGGAAAACTTATGGCATGAGACATTCTTTTTGAATTTTGCTAAATCTTGAAGGGTGAGAAACAGTATTGAATTGGTTTTGATGCGGTAATTAGGAAAATTGGTTTTAATGAAAGAAAGAGAATTTTTTATTTGGATTTTTGCCACAATTGCCCTATCTCCGTGGACATTTTCCCAATCTTCTTATATTTTATTTTATCTGATGTCTTTCTTTATTTTGTAGCCTTGAGGCTGCCGGAATTTTGAGAGAATTGGCAAATTACTTGGATACTCATATCCCAAACATTGAGCTTATAGCAAGTGCAATAGGCGTTGTCTCAGCCCTCATAGACAATGTTCCATTGGTTGCAGCAACAATGGGAATGTATGATCTAACCTCGTTCCCTCAAGATTCTGAGTTTTGGCAACTTGTTGCTTATTGTGCGGGCACAGGGGGTTCTATGCTTATTATTGGGTCTGCTGCTGGAGTTGCATTTATGGGAATGGAGAAGGTGGACTTCTTTTGGTACTTGCGCAAAGTAAGTCAGAGCACAATTGATTGCTCTTTTATTTTAACCAATCCCAAGTTTTCTGTTTTGATGAAAGAAAATTTTGGATTTACACAGGTCAGTGGATTTGCTTTTGCTGGTTATACCGCTGGTATAGTTGCATATATAGCTGCACAAAACTTGCACTTGTCTCTTGACTCATTCCCTACTGCTCTGGCTCAAGTTCCCTTTCTCTCCAGCTCGTAAAGTACATTGTGCTTTTTGGATCCTCCAAGTGATGACTACGGCACTGGCTCTGTCCAGGTCGGTCTGCTTCGAGCGATCACTTGTATAACTGTGGTAATACTAAGGCAACTGAGGTATACTAGGCAATTTGTTACATTTCACCATTCCCATCAGCCGAATGTATCCGTAGCTTATTAATTTAGGGCAGTCTTGTAGTTTTACTTTTTATGTTTTACTTAGTGGATTAAATCATGATAGTAATAATAAAAAATAAAGAGATTAAATCATGATATAAACATACACTGCCTGGATGTCAGGCCTGCTTTTATTATTTGGAGCTGATACGCTCAAAAGCATTCAATATCTGTTTGTACAAAACCAGAACAGATAATATTTTTTACATAACTGATCCTTCTCTTTATAGTTGGATTGGGTGTTCTCCAATTGTTACTTAAAAGAAAGTTCGGAACACATCATATATCCATATAATTCTTACTATCTTTCTCTAAATTGAATAAATGATTGGAAAAATATCAATTTAATGCTCACTTTGGCCCATATTTATAGCTCCATTTGAAAAAATAGTGATTATTGTTAATAGGACCTACAAATAAGACAGCGAAAAATAAACTTTTTATATTAATTTTAAGTACCTAATTACATAAATTGAGTCAAATGGAGCTATATTAAGTAATTTTTTTTTCAAATAAAGCTATTAATATACATATAGTAAGTACAAGATATTCTCGAGCTTCCAGCTGAGCCAGATAAAATTGAACTTAACTTGACCAACTTGATTTCGAAATCTAGCACCCGAACTAAAGTGAACATTTACGACTTAAATTTGCCACTGAACCGGTCGGGTACGGTGGTACTGATCGCAAAGTCAACTCGTGTGTGATGAAGACTTCATCTAGCAACTGAAGTTAGTTTATTGGATTAGGTTTTTAAGATGCTTGGATCCTCACTGGCGCTCACAGCCGAAGCTATTGTTCCCTTCCACGGCAAATGGGCAACTTTGTTGCAGGGCCCAAATAAACAGGCAAGTCTTAAAAACCTGAATTGGTGTCGGTCATGTCGGACAATAAGAAGGCTTGTCCTGCTGGCGTTCATTTAAGGGGGACCATCAAACAAATGTTGGGCAACTCTTCTTCTTCAGAAATGAGAAACAAATCGTTGTCCAAAGCAGGGGCCGGAGTAAGGATTTTTTGGAAGTTAATAAAAAATACGTAAATTAAAATTTAAAAGTTTGAAGTAAGGCAAAACATAAAAGAAACAAAATATCTTTTATACATTACGTGCAACAATTTCATGCAGATATCATACCATATTTCACTTTGTATACATGCTAAGGAGGTGGCTGGAGAGCAAAATATCGGGCAAGCACCGACATTAATTTGGAACTCACATAAGTTTTTAATATAGCAATCTAAGCATTACTAATTTTATCTATCTTGATTAAGAAGAAAAAAAATTTGTTCCATATTACCATGGGAATTTAACCACATGCTATGACTAACTCAACCTCACCCACATGTAAATAATTTATTTAAAATAGATATAGTTTCACAAAGAAACTTCAAATTTAGTAATTACATGACTGCCCTAAATAAATAAGCTACAGGTATATGCGACTGATGGGAATAGTGCAATGTAATAAATTAAGAAGTATACCTCAGTTGTCTCATTGCCACAATTATACAGGTGATTGCTCGAAGCAGACCCACGTGGACAGAGCCATTGTCGTAGTCATGCTTTGGGGGATCCATAAAGCATAGTGTACTTTACGGGACAGTGATATTCCTATTACAAAAACACCTACAAAAATTTACATAAATATTTTAATTGGATTTCACAAGTGGGCTTTACACAAGTTCATGCGAGCTCATCTAGATGACCAATTAAAATTTATATGTGAGTTTTTGATGTGTATTTTTAATGTAAAAATATTATTTTTCTATATACAACTATACCAACAATATAACCCACAAAAGCAAATCCACTTACCTGTGTCAATCCAAAATTTTCTTTCATCAAAACAGCAAACTTGGGATTGGTTAAATGAAAGAATAATTAATTGTGACGTGACTTACTTTGCATATACAATAAGCAACAAGTTGCCAAAACTAAGAATCTTGAGAGTATGCAAGGGTGCTAAAGCAAGCTCTTAGGCTCAAACTCGTATTCAACTCGTTTAGCTCGAGTTTGAGCTCGAATTTAAAATTAGTTAAGTCAGGCTCAATCTAATCTATGTTCGTTTGACTCAACTTAAAGCTCGATAAAAGCTTGTATTCATAGTATTTATATATTTTATGCCTTTCACATTTCAAATCCTTTCATAATGTACCATTTTTTACTTTTTCCATGTATGATATAAGTAAAATATATCACATGAGAATTATGACTATTTTTTTACTTCTATAACTTTAAACTTATTAAAATATACATAAAATAATCTTTCCCTTCCATGTTAATAATATGGGATGAAAAAATTAAAATAAATTAATATATTTATTTAATTTTTTAATTTATACCTTAAATATGAGCAAAATATAAATTGGGTTGATATGTTATGAGTTACAATATTTTTATCTTTTTACTAAAATAATATATTATATAATAATATTATAAAAATTAATTACAAAATCAAGCCAACTTGTAAACTAAAACAAATTGACTTAAACTCGAACTTGAAATTTTAAGCTCAAGCCGAATTAGCCTAAAGCTCGTTGAACTCAACTCGTTAACACCTTTATATTCCCATTATTACTACAACCAATGGAATATTGTCATTGAGGGCGGAGACAATGCCTATTGCACTTGCTATAAGCTCAATGTTTGGGATATAAGCATCCCAGTACTTTGCCAATTCTCTCAAAATTCTGGAAGCCTCAAGGCAGATAAAAGAAAATGTGAGAAGATTGGGAAAATGTCCACGGAGATGGGGCAATTGTAGCAAATATCCAAATAAAAATTTCTCTTTTATTAAAATCAAATTTCCTAATTACCGCGTTAAAACCAATTCAATACGGTTTCTCACCCTTCAAAATTACAATGGTCCAACAAAACCCTCCAATTGTGATGCAGCGAGTTTTAGTTGGAGAGAGAAAAATGGGCCATGGAGGCTCACTTTCTTGTCCAACCGAGTTGGATGGTTTTCTTGGACATATTCTTTGGACATGTATCAGCTTCCCATATGGACATGCCTGCTCACAGACGATTCCGAGAAAGACCAAGGCTCCTTGTGTATCAATTCGAGATAAAGCCATCCGGTATATAAGTACGATACTTCAGCATGATCAGCTAAGAAAGCCTTTCCATATACTGCTGCTACATCAATGGCAGAGCAAGAAGAAGCACAAGATCATTGCCGCCAACCTGCTTCTGGGAATGGGATAGCGTTGGAAGCCACCCATGCTCAGGTTGGAGCTCCCGGCCGTGCTGGGACCGCCCTCACAGCAGCCCCTCCACCGGCTGGGACGGCAGAAGTTGAGAAGAAAGAACAAGATGGTTGCGGTCAACCTGCTTTTGGGATGGCGCCGTTGGAAGCCGCCCATGCTCAGGTTGGACCTCCCGGTACTCTCACCGTCCGGACAGAAGCCCCTCCACCGGCGGGAACAATTATAGTGGCAGAAGTTGAGCAGAATAGACAGAAGGTCGATGCCCCAATAAAAACCCACCTTCCTCCCGGGTTGAGGTTCATCCCCGAGGATGACGAGCTCTTGAAATATTACCTCTGGCCCAAGATCAACAAGCAGAAGGTCCCCCTGGAGCTGTTGATCCACGATGTCGATATCTATAGATACAATCCTAAAGACCTTACAGGTGAGTTGCATTCTGCTGCACTTCGATCTGTCTTCTTTACGACTTTCTTGCTTCTGTATCACGACTTCGAAGTCTTCTTTGACTATAGCACAGACCAGAGATTTTCACTTCATGAATCAAAATTTCTCATTGCCATTATTAACTCGTAGGATAGGTTACGTAGGTATATGTTTCTTTGTTTTAGCATTTAAGAAATATATGCTATTTGTTTTAGAATTAAGAAATTTTTTCTCTTCTTTTCCCCCACGAAATAATGTAATGTTTTGTGATGGTATTGCCTTTTACAGCTCAATCAAACGATCAATTACACCAATACTTACCTCTCTTTGGTATTAAGTAAACACTGGGTTTTATTGAACTTCTTTGACGGTTGATGCAGTAGCTTTTTCGCTTTTCACATTCGTACGTACGTCTTTCCGTTTTGCCAATTCTTACAGCAACTGAACCAACTCTAAAGGGTACTTGGTGGGTTGATTCTGATGTATGGCTTGCTCATTCATCTAGAGAACATAAATTTGACTTTGGCATCTATCAGATTCTGTAGTTTCTTGATTTCAACATATGTTTTTATCTTTCATCAGAGTTTAGCTGCATGATTAATTTTTTTTCTTGTTTTCTTAAAAAAAAAAACAGCTTGAAGAGTAGGGGGTGAGCGTTTGGTTGCATGATCAAATGCATTAACTCAGTACAAAATTTTCTTTTTAATAGCAATTGAACGAAATTAGTTCTGATGGATTGAGCTTGATTATTTACTAGCAAACAAATTTGTATTGGCAAATAACGAATTCTGTAATATCAGTCTTACCATGCATGAGAGGTTATTAGCTGCATGATGAACTGCGCGCATTAGTTCTTGATAGAAAGTTTACTTTCTAAAAGTCGAGAGGTGTTTCCTAATTAATACTTACCATACTTCCATGAATTACGTGAACAAGTAATGTATTATTCACTTGATGTGTTTCCCATATTGTATGTGTTCTTGGAATTATGGTCTCTTCTCGTACTAATTTCTAAGTTTACGTACTTCTTTTTTATGACTCATGAATCTATTGATTCTGGTAAATTTTCTTTTTCACGTTACAGAGAAATTTGAGCCCGCCTAAGAAGACCATGGCCAGAAGCATTGGTACTTCTTCACTCCTAGACAGAGAAAATATCTTAAGGGAACTCGGCCCCGCAGAGACGCAGGTGGTGGCCGTTGGAAGGCCTCTGGAAAGGAGAAGCAAGTTTGCAATGAACGTGGGGAGACTATTGGAGTTAGAACAGCATTGACCTTTTACACTACTGGAAGTAATGGAGTGGAGATAAACAACAATTGGATCCAACAAGAGTATAGATATACTGATCTGAAGGACATTCCTCGTTCAAGTAGTGATGACAAGTGGCGGGTATGTGACAGATTCTTGTGTATTATCCTAACATAAAAAGAAGTAAGAATAATAATTAGATAAATTGAACTTGCAAACTTATGTTGCAGTGGAACTTGTTTAGTCAGACTTGGTCTTTTATGTTGAAGTAAACATTTAGGAATTCAAGTAGAACAAATTAACTAGAATGAATTTAAGAAATTATTGAAAAACTTTGAAATATTATTCTTCTGTAGAAATTACTTTTAGATCCAAATCACATACAAAAAAGAAAAGATGCTAGCTAGTTTCTTCTCTCCATCTTAGGGGGTTTATAATTAAGGCATTTAACATCAATTTAAGAAATATTATTTGTTTCGAACGATATTATGTAATTTACATCTATGACAAGATTACTTAGAGAAATTAGCTTTTTGAGATGTGTCACACTTAAAATATACTATGCTTAAAATTTGTATCTTATTCTCGTTTTTAATTCTATGAAAATATTTGTTCATCTTCAGCTGGATGATGCGGTACTCGCCAAGATCTACTACTATCCACGACAATCGAAAAGCAAAAGGCAGGACCAAGCTTTAAACAGAACTCCTGTTGGAACTCCAGAGAAGCAGAACTCAGAACTTCATGGGGGGGTTGCTGGAAGTCTTTCAGCGAAAGTGCCAGCAAACTCTGCATTATTACTACAACGGGTACATTGTTATCGATCACAACAGAGAGCCTTGTGTTTCTTCCATTTACGTGAAAATTTGTAAGATAGTGGATCTAATTCTCGTGGACAAATTGCAGGTACAGTCGGAGCTTGCACCCTTCGTACTACTATCAGAGAAGCTCGGCAGGCTGGCGGTACAGTTGGTGGCAGGTGGAAGCGGTGTTAAATCTGTGAAAGTGACCTATGCCTTCCCAAGAACCCCAGATGGCCTCGACCCAAGATTGCTCCGAGGCATGATTACCAAGGGTTTGATTGAATCCATCTTGAAAGCTGATTCAACCTTAAAACGTAGAGGCATCCGAATTACAGAAGAGCCAAACTTTTTGGATGGATCCCCAGAGAGCCTGCTGGAATTCATCCAGGTTCAAATTGCCAATGTGGAGTCCAAATTTGCAAGTGCTATATCCGAAGCAGGGGAGATCAAAGTCGAGGGAAGGGTGAAGGATGGGAAACCCCACTTGACGAAAGTGGGTTCCTTTGAAGTGGATGTAAGTTTGAAAGGGAAACTTATTCTTTGCAGGCAGGTTGATCAGCCTGGCTTGATTGGGCGAGTTGGACGTGTATTGGGCAAGCAAAAATTGAATGCAAGCTTCATGGAAGTGGGTAGGCATGCACCTAGGTCACGTTCAGTGATGGCTATTCGTGTGGACGATGAGCCCAGCAAGAAGACACTGAAGAAAATCGGTGAGATCCCTGCTATTGAAGAGGTTGTTTTCCTCAAGTTATGACGTTGTTTTTTGGTTCATGCTCATTTTTGTAGAATTTGCAGCTTCTGAATTGATTCTCTAACTGAAGATGGTATGGTTGTATTCCGGGCACCATTGAATTGTGCCGTATTAATGTGAAATAAACATGTCTTTCAGTTTTTAAATTCATAAATTCTCTTCACGTCCGATAATCTTAAATTTTTTAATCCATAACGTTTGGCGCGTGTGTCTGTTTTCTAAATAAATGTACGCTTCTTGTTTATCTTTCAACAACGATTTGTTTCCCATTTCTGAGTTACCCAACATTTATTTGATGGTCCCCTTGTTTATGCTGGTAATGGCAGGGATACTTTGCGATCAGTACCACCAAATACCTGATCGGTTCAGTGGCAAATTTAAGTAGTAAATGCTCACTTTTAGTTAGGGTGCTAGAGTTCCAGCTCGAAATTTTCAAGTCAATCCAATCTTATTTCTGTTTAGCTGCATATGTTACTATAGATTTCATATATTTCAAGTTTCAACTCCATCCATGGTAGAAATCTTTTTTCACTTCTTATAAGTACAATTACCTTACTTTTTTTTTATTATGTGAAATAGGTAACACGTCTTGTGAGAATTAGAATTTTTTTTTACTTCTATAAATTTATACTAATTAAAACATATACTCCTTCTCTCTTGAAATAAGTGTTATATTTTGAAAAAACCAAATATTTAAGGTACCCATATCATTCAAAAATTTCCAAAATTGCCTTTCTTTATTAACATATAAAAAAAGTTGAAAAAGGGTGTTTTAGGGAAAATATATTTTCTCTATCCTATATTAATAACTCTATTTAATTTTTTAAAATGAACTAAAATTAATTCATTTTGACAAATAGATTAAGGTATTAATTTAGGACAAAGGGAATACTTAAAAACTGCATAAAAAAGAAAAAGTGGGTGACAATTAAGCAAATATGATACTTATTTTAAAACAAAATAATTTTCAAATGAGATACTGATTTTAAGATAAAGGGATTAGCACCCATGAATTTTTTAGAGCGAGAATTCTCCAAAAATAGATCATCAACACTCGGATAAAAATTAATTATATAAACATCGTGGGTTCTTATGTGGTTATAGGCTAATAAGGTTGGTTATATTATTTAAAGATGACAATCCAAAGAGCCTTGGGAGAGTGGGTGTCCATGACTAAATTCATTAAGAGGAGCTCTAGCGTGTAAAACACCGGTGGAGTTACGAAAAGACAATAGAATAAAGGAAAAATTCATGGGCTTATCTCTTGTTCATAGTTCAACCTATGGTTTTGATATCTCATGTAAATCCATACGTAAATCGTTGTGGTTTATATTTGATGCAATTTCAAGGATTTTCATGTCAATAATACTCACATGATGTATTAAAAATGTTTTTGAAATGATTGAGTTAATGCATGGGTGTTTATTACATTGTGAAAATTAGCTTGTGTTTCTACTCTAATCACATTTTAACAGACATTATGTTCCCTCTGATAATGAGAACAATAAAAACACTTCCCAAGGCTGAATTAGTGTCGGTCATGTCGGATAATAAGAAGGCAGTTTAGCTGGTGTTCATTTAAGGGGACCATCAAACAAATGTTGGGCAACTCTTCGTCTTCAGAAATGGGAAACAAATCATTGTTGAAAGATAAACACAAGTGCACATTTATTTAGCAAACACGCGCGCGGAAAGTTTCGCATTCAAAATTTTAAGATATCGGAGGTAAAGATAATTTACGATTTAAAAACTGAAAGACATGTTTATTTCTCTTCGATACGGCACCGTTCAATGGTGCCCAGAATACAACCATGCCATCTTCAGTTACTTGAAGAATCAATTCAGAAGTACAAACACCAATCATGCCCATGCCTGCTTATCTCGCCCTAACAACTATCATGACAACACTCTCCTTAAGCTGCAGATTCTACAAAAATGGGCATGAACAAAAAAAAACACATCATAACTTGAGGAAAACAAACTCTTCAATGGCAGGGATCTCACCGATTTTCATCAGTGTCTCCTTGTGGGGCTCATCGTCCACACCAATAGCCATCACTGCATGTGTCCGAGGCGCAAGCCTACCCACGCTCATGAAGCTTACATTCACGTTTTGCTCGCCCAACACACTTCCAACTCGCCCAATCATGCCAGGCTGATCAACCTGCCTGCAAAGAATAACGTTCCCTTCCAAACTTACATCCACTTCAAAGGAACCCACTTTCGTCAAGTGGGGTATCCCATCCTTGACCCTTCCTTCAACTTTAATCTCCCCTGCTTCGGATATAGCACTTGCAAATTTGGACTCCACATTGGCAATTTGAACCTGGATGAATTCCAGCGGGCTCTCTGGGGACCCATCCAATAAGATTCGCTCTTCTGTAATTCGGATGCCTCTCTGTTTTGCGGTAAAATCAGCATTCACCAAATTAACAAAAACGCTTGAGATGGGTTCAATCAGACCCTTGGTAATCATGGCTCGGAGCAATCTTGTGTCTAGGTCATCTGGGGCTCTTGAGGAGGCATAGGTCACTTTCACAGATTTAACACCGCTTCCACCTGCCACCAACTGTACCGCCAACCTGCCGAGCTTCTCTGATAGTAGTACGAAGGGTGCAAGCTCCGACAGTACCTGAAATTTGTCCAAGAGAATTAGATCCACCATCTTACAAATTTTCATGTAAATGGAAGAAACAAGGCTCTCTGTTATGGCCCATAATGGAGGCCCGTTAGAGATAGAATTGCTTAATTAGCAATTTAATTACGTGTTTAAGGAGTAAATGATAGTTTTTTATTTATTAAGGAGTTAGTTGTTATTTCATTAATAATTTAATGCATGGGTTTTAGGATTAGTTGCTCAGGCCCATTACGCTCTTCTATTTTAATTTTCATGTAAGGGGCTCTGCCCCAGTTACAGTTAGTCAATGAGTTAGAATTGAGCATTGGCACCGTCTCTCTTCCCTCCACTTCTGTCTATCCTTCTCCCCTTTCAGAGATTATCCTCCCCTTTCGTCAGCATTCACCCTCAATCCCTTCACTTCAACCTAATCTATTGTCCTTCTCCCCCTCCTTTCATTGAAATTCTCTCCTAATCCCCTAATTCTTTCCCTTCGTCATCTTGCCTTCCCTATCGTCCCTCCTTACCTCCTTTGGCTTCGATTCCAAAACTTGCGTGAGTTCTAGGGTTCACAACACTCTCAGGCCAACATAAATGCAATTTTGTTAAAGCTAGTTTCTGGATACATGGCTATGCCAGTTCTGGTGTTGGCCAGCCTGGCATAATTATGTTGAAACCATCAAATCACTCAGAATTAAAACCATAAACCAGGATTTACAGCAGTAACTGCGAGCTCCGATTGTAAACTAAAAACCACAACTAATAGGAGAACAAGCCTCAAATTGACGAAATAGAAAGAAAGTGATGACAAAACGTCAATAAACATTTTTAACAATACCTCCGCAGGAACCATGGGTGCATTTACAGCAGTCGCTGCAAGTTCTCCTTTCAGCGCACCGACAACAGCTTCAGCTATTTCGATTGCCACTCCTTCCTGGTAATTGTTATCTCACATTAAAATTGAAGAGACATTGAAACTTCACCAAGCAAGTTACCCAAAAAAAAAAACAGACAACTAAGGTGATGAGAGGCATACAAACCTGAGCTTCCATAGTGCTGGCGCCAAGATGGGGAGTCACAGTTACTTTTTCATGCTGCACCAACTTGCTGTCTTTAGGAGGTGGCTCTTCTGTGAAGACATCAAGTGCAGCCTGATTCAAGCAAACACTAATAGTCAAATTTTTGGTTTTAATTTTATGAAAAATATAACGACATATACCCAAGCATTATCATAATATAGGCTGAATCTACAACCTGAGCAACTACTCCGGAATCAAGCGCTCTCACAAGAGCATCTTCATCAATAACACCACCACGAGCAACATTAATGATTCGTGCCCCTTTCTTCATCTTTGCAAAGGCATCATCATTGAATACCTTTGAGGTGGCAGGGGTGAGGGGCATGTGTAAGGAGATGAATTCGGCCCTAGAAATAGCTTCATCAAAGGTTACCAGCTCAACGCCCATTGCCCGGGCCCGATCAGCTGGTGCATAAGGGTCATGCGCTATTACGTGCATGCCAAGCCCCTTCGCTCGTCGAGCAACCTCTGACCCGACCTTCCCAAATCCCATCACCGCAATTGTTTTACCGACGAGGGACACCCCAACATATTTGCTTCGCTGCCATTTTCCTGGAGTACAACATAAGAAAGACAGTGAGAAACATTTCAGCTGAATAAAACGATCAATAACTAATTGACTGAACCGCATATCAAATAGGAGAGAAAAAGAGCCAATCGTCCTTGCCTTCAATTTTTAAACACCCAAGTTACTCCAAAGAAGAATCAGCGACAAAAAGATGCAAATCATATAATACCACACTAAAAGAAGAATCCCAGCATTAAACACTTCTCCACACTAGCTGATAGAAAAGAGGCTATAAGAAAGCCGTGACAAAACACAAGAGAAACAACATGGACTGAAAAATCAAGATGAAAGTACGACAGTTGCTTTCCGCTTCTTCCTTTCCCATTATTCACTTTTCATTTATACGAAAGTTATCACATTGACTTACCACCAATAAAGAAGAACAGTCTACAATGAGGTCGGTGCACACCCAGATAGCTTTATGCTAAATTCGCGTAATCAACACCTAATCTAACAACTATTGATAGCCACAACAAACAAAAGCTCTTGTATCATCTAAGATGCCGCTAGTAAGCAACAGATCAACGCCTTTACAGTCTTATAATCCATCAAAACTACACAAATGACTAAAAAAATCATCTTCGAAATTTGAATAAAATTTTCAGTTGCTTAGTAGCATCTAAACACTGGATCAAGTAAAACAATAGCTATGAAAAGAAGATCGGTTCGTTTAACCCCGTATATTTCACATCTGAAACGCAGGGCGACCATTTCGTTATTGAAAAAAAGGTTATTTTTCACCAAAACAAACGAGGAAAAGCCCTGCTCGTACTCGAGAATCATAATGTTCGAGGAAATGCCGGACTCAAAGAGACTTATGACAGATCCACGTTACGAGCATCATGACTCATCTTTACCTGCTTTGACGGACGCATCCGCCTGCGCGATGTTCCTGGCCATGGCAGTGAGGAGCGCGATCCCGTGCTCGGCGGCAGCGACGGTGTTGGCGGTGGGGGCATTGACGACGAGGCAGCCATGCTCGGTGGCGGCGGATAGATCAACGTTGTCGATGCCGACGCCGGCGCGTCCGACGACCTTGAGCCGACCGGAGGAGGACTCGAAGACCTCGCGCCCGACCTTGGTGCCGCTGCGGACGATGAGGGCGTCGCATAGGGAGATCTTGGTGCAGAGCTCCTCCGGCGAGAGGTTGTAGGAGCAATCAACATTCGCGAACTCCCTGAGGAGCTGAAGCCCTGCGTCGCCCAGCTTCTCGGCGACGAGGACGGTGGGCTTGGCGGCGGAGCCGGAGACGGCAAGGACGACGAGGCGGCGGTGGAGCGAGCTGGGGGTAGGGATTGCGGACGGAGAGAAGAAGCGGGAGGGGAGGGAGAGGCGGAGGGGGTGGCGGAGGGCGGAGGAGGTGGTGGTCGGAGTAGTCGCAGCCGCCATCGGAGCCGAAATGGGAGCAGAAAAAGAGGGAGATATTTTAGGTAGGGAATTGGCGGGGGTTTAAAGGGGAAGTGTCGGGAAGGGGGTTTTATAGTGGAAGAAATAGGTGGGACGGATTAGCGAAGTACATTTTGATTAGTAGTACGTTTAGCAGGTGGGACCCATCTGATGATTAAAGAAAAAACAACTGGAGCGATTGCTGAAGCAAGCGTAAGATCTTTGCGTCCGCTTTTGGAACGACCGGTGACGTGGATTATCGTTTTTATTCGTCCTCATCAGGAGCATTTTGACCCGGAAAAGCAAAAATAGAAATGACCGGAAAAAGACTTGATGTAGGCCGTTGTCTTGTTTTTTTAGTGACCGGCTAACTCCTAATGGTTGATGGTTTTAATGTAGTCTCCGACAAAATTGGTGCTTGTTTTTTATTTATTAATAGGTGAAAAGTGCTCTTTTTATTTATTTTTTTGTAAATAAGTTGGAGCTTAATCTTTTAATTACTTTAAGGAGTTTTCACATATAAAATTTAAAAATACTTACAAAAAAATAGATCAAAGTAATTCTAATTAGAATTTAAAATTTCACTCCCACTTACCTTTTTTCTATTAGATGTTGCAGTGGGAGAATGGCCTTATTACCTGCTGGTGGCCGCATATAGGTCGTGCCTAATTTTCTTTTTAAGAAATTATTAAATCTAAGCTAAGATGAGAAAGATATATTTTGTTTTATGTTAATAGTTGTATTTAGGTTTTTAAAGGTAACTATTAATTTAAGATAGATAGAATAATTTTTGTAAATATTAATAGAAAGCTAATAATTAATTAAAATATTTTAATAAAATAACTTATGGGAAAAAAGGTTTATTGAGTTTTCAACTCTTTGACATGGTTTAAAAAAGAGCAAATATGAAAAAATAGGTTTAGTAGGTAGATTTTTTTTATTTTTAATATATTTTTTATTTCTTTAATTAAAATATTACTACAAATACACACTATGCCTTCCGTGCACAAATGTGGGCCCGATACATTTATCTTACCTTAGATGTACAGCCTATGCCTTCATTGGGGAGCATGTCCGGCGAACATGCCTCAACATTGAGAGGTAGTGGCAAGTTGGCAACTGGCATAATGGCATTTTGATTGTACTCATAAAAAATTTCTAATAAATGGTTTATTATAGGAGACAATGACGGAATGAGTAAAGATAACTAATAAAATGATGCTTGGGACTTTTTTTATTTATTATAGACTATAGTAAGTGGTTGTCTGGATACAAAATCTCATTAGGCTACTATTAATAAATACTCCATCCGTTTTATATTAAATATTATATTTAAAAAATAATAAATTTTATTTAATGATAAAATTTATTTTTAAGATAAAAAAAAATAAGCTTACGATACTCTTTTTTAAGTACCTATTAATTTAAATTAAATTAAATTAAAATTATTATTATAAAATAAATTTTTTTACTAAATAGAGTTATTAATGCAAGACCGAGGGAGAATTTTTTAAACTTTTAAAAAATTTAAAATTTGTTTGGTAAAATTTTTTAAGTAGTTTTAATTTGGGCAAAATCCTACTTAAAATGGGACTAAGTCTTAAAATCTCTTCAATAGGAGATTTTAAGATTTTGCCAACATTTTTATTCTAGCCTAATTTTTAATCGTGTAAGACAAATTTTACACGAATTCATTTAAATCTTTCAAAATCTGAAATTAAAGTTTATATTCAAACATCTCATTTTTACATAGCTTGAGTTAGTAATAAAATTTCCCATTACGTTTCAACAGTTCACTATAAAATTATTAAGCGGAGGAATTTCACCTCTCTAAATTTTCCTTTACTTTTTTTTGTTTTTTTAAAAAAAGCTATTGAACCATGTGCTATTTCTCATCCTTCATAGTTCATGCTCTATGGCCAATTTGGGTACGTAATTATATTTTTAATGTATATAATTAACACTAACTAGAACTCACCTATCAAATAAAAAATATAAATTAATATTTAAATAAGATGAGTAATTTGTCGCCCCTTGTTTTAGTCGGTCTATTTCACTTATGATAGATATCCACCCAATTCAATAATACAAAAGTGTGTCATGTGTGTAGGTGGCGTTGGTGCATTGAATATGAAAGAAGAAAAGGAAAGCCCATAAGATATGAATCATCTGATAAGGGGTAGGTGACCATCCTTGTCACAGTAAGATACACCAAACCCCTGTCGCATAGCTTTCCAGATC
Source organism: Saururus chinensis (assembly GCA_035235625.1). Lineage (NCBI taxonomy): Eukaryota > Viridiplantae > Streptophyta > Magnoliopsida > Piperales > Saururaceae > Saururus > Saururus chinensis. The sequence continues at coordinate 3,789,166 of CP141148.1, forward strand.
GAACTAGAAAATGGACGACCTCTCTTAAAGTACATTAGAGGTGAACGAAAAGTACAAACTTAACAGAAGTCATTGATTAGCCAGAATGCATTAGGCGCCTGATTCTACATGAATGTTGTATGGCATGAAAAAGTGAGACATGCCGGACTATATCGAATGGTCTCAGTCCGACGTGAGATGTCACTTACGAGGAAGAACTTTTTGTGTTTTGAGCTTAATATTAGTCATGTATAAGAATTATTAATATTTATGATGAATGACATACATGTTAGCATATATTAGCACTAGTGCTGAAGTTGTTAACATGCATTAATATGTAGGTCGTCGATCTTATAGATAAACGACTCTTGTGTATAACCTATATTGAGCTTATTGTCAATGAAGAGCAAAAAAAACTCTTCTTATTTTTCAAGTGGCTTTTAAGTTATACATTATGATTCAGCTGATCGAACAAGTTTAAAGTGGTTGATCTTGTTCTTACCCTTATAAATTGGTCCTAAAGATGGGGAAATCTCTTGTTAACCAAAAATAAAAAATAATAACTTATTTTGTCTCATATTAAGTACTTATTTTTAAAAAGTAAAAATTTCAAAGAAAGTAAAAAGTGACCAAAAAGGACAAATCTCAAACTAAATTATATGTAGCATCCATAATTATATGTAAATCTTTCTTAAAGTTATTTTTTTTTATGATTTAGTATATGTGTTATGGATGAGTTTTAGTTTCACGATGACTCTATAGTAAGACCCACTTTAAAATAAGGCGTAAAGGCCACCCCACGTGTGGAATTTCAAAGATAGATTTCAAAATATGTAGTTTATTACGGGAGAGAACAAAAGCTTTGCTTCAAAAATAAAACTTAAAAACTATGAACTAGAAGTTTACAATTCCATGTTTATTTGCTAATTTGAGCAGGACTATCTTTTATGTAACTGGGTAAGGCCACGGAGTTTTTCAGAGAATTAAAAGAGTTTCCGCCTGCGAGTCTGGGTTGAGGCCTGCCCAAGGTGTAGAACGCCTGAACGCCTGTCTCTGGCTCTCTTCAAGGAGGAAGATGACCCTTTGGACTTGAAAATTTAAATCTGGTCGGCTTCACAATTAATCAAATTCAAAACACAATTTTTCATCTTAGACCCGGTTCACCTATTTTTATAAATGGGGAAGTTTTGAGAATTTTTTTAAAACTATTAATAGAGTGTTAAAGGCTTGATCCGAGTTTCTACTCCTGCGAGACTCTCTACTTGTAAGTAAAATTATAATTTTACCCTTGGTCTAAACTAACCCTTTGTAAGGTCCCAGATTTTTCTACGATTTTTTAGGATTTTTTTGGTCATTTTCGGCAGAAAAATGTGACGTTTCAGCATATATATATTTGTATATTTTTTCTGTATTTATACCCTTAGAGTAGGGTGTGGGGCTTAGTTGCGGGCCGTGGGCCTCGCTACGCGCTTTCGGCGTGAATTTTAGACTCACAACGTGTAACCATGTGGTATGCGTGTGTGAGGACATTTTTGGAAAAAACAAAAAAACAAAAAAAAGAAGGAAATACATATCGGGCTCGGTTGAGCCCGATCTGGAAGCCGCCAGAAGGAACAGTGCGCCGCCCCCTTTTGCGTCTGTTCCCTATGCCTAGCCGCTGCCGGTAGGCTGCAGGATGCCGGCACAGGCTCCACCCCGGCGGTGCAACGCCGAGGGGCCACCACCTCGGCCGCCTACAGCCGCGCCGCCTTCTCCTGGTTTGCCATCTCTCCCCACTGTCTCTTTTGTTTCCACCGCCGCCGTGGGCCGGCGAGGGCCGGCCGCCCACGGCTCCGCCATGGGCCGGCGACGGCAGGACACCCCTCCTGGCCCTAGACGGCCTCTGCTTCGCCGTCGAGCTCCATTTCTCCCCACTGCCCCTGTTTTCCGCCCCCTCTGTATCGTGCCGTTCCGTCGCCGCCACGGGCCGTCACGGCCCGACCGGCCGGCCACGGCTCCGCCCTAGGCCGACAACGGTGGGAGGCCATCCCTCCCGGCCCGGTGGGCCTCCGTTCCGCCACCCCGTCCTCATCCCCCTCTCTGCCCTGTTCCGCCGACGCACTGTTTTGGGTAAACAGTGACCGCCGCCGGCGATTCGTAGCCGACACGACCTTCCTCCAGCCTCGCCTTGCTCCGGCGAAAGCAGTGGACTACACCACCATGCCTGGTTCCGCCTCCGCCCTCCCTCTTTTCTCTGGCCAGTACGTTTTATCATACGATTTTCCGGTGGGTTGTCGCTGTTACCGTTGGCTTGTGAGGGCAGTCTAGCTTTTGTGGGCTCCGCCCTGGCCTGGCGATGGCCCAGGGACGGCCCCACCCACCTGGACTGATTCAGCCTCCATCCCCATGGCTGCTCCGCCCTTATGGGTTTTCCCCGGTCAGCCCCTATGTGTTGGCTTTTGACGCCATCGGCATTGGCCGATAGTGGCCGAATGGCCATCGAGGATTCCACCTCAGTCTAGTAACGACTAGAGACGGTTCCACCTCACACGGTTTGATTGCCTCTAACCTGTGTCTTTCCTTGTGGCCCGTAGCCACAACTAGTTTCGCTCACCGGCATATTTACCCGTTGACCCCTCTTGCCCATTTTACGCCGTCGGTACCGGACGGCCTCTGGCAAGAGTTTGTATGTCTTACCTTGACAGAAGGTGGACGAGTTCACCTACACAAGCCTTGGCTAGTGACAGCCTCATGGCCTTTGCTCAACCCTGAACCCTCCCCTTGTTCTCTGTTGTGCGAGATGCACAGCCGCCCGCACCATGGGTATTGGTTGTGGGTGGCGATCGGCGATGTCGCCGCTTAGATTGGCCACAGCTAGGGCCTTAGCCCTGTTGGCTTTTGTGGGCCTTGGGTAATCTCCGTTCAGCCCTCTCCCCATCCTTTGGGTCGCGTGTGCATGTGGCCACGCGTGTGCTTTTGGGCTTAGGCGCCGCTTTTGCACCGCCTGATCATCGGATGGCTTAGCCACCAAGTGGAGTTGACACAGAGCCGTCCTCCACCTCTCCTTTGTTCTCGAGCGTTGCCCCACGCTCTCCGCCCTTATGTGGGCCTTTGTTGACCGAAATCGTCGCCGTTGGGTGCTATCCACGGCCGATTTTGACGTCTTTGTGGCCGATTGAGCACGTCTTAGCCACCGGCCGATCTTCAGTGTACACTATCGACATTTGATCGCACCGCCACATATGTTGGCACGATATTTCTCCTGGCCGCCCTAGTGTGCCGCCGTGGATCGCGAGTTTTACCGCATTGATTTCTGACACCTCGTTTGGCCGTGTATAGTTCCGACGCTTCCTAAAACCCTCGGGACATCAGTTCTCTCAACCAGGAAATGGTTTTGACCGCCGCCGCCGCCATCTTGTGCTTGCCATCGAACGTCATGATTACGAGGTAGGGGAGCTTTGAACTCATAAATTCATGAAGCATGCTTTGAATGAGTAGCAGCATGCTAGGATTGTATGATTCCATGCTTGGATGTTAAGTAACGATCCGATTGCATGATGTGCGTGTAAGCACGATTGTATGGTATGATTGATATGCATGAGATGTATGCACGTTTTATGGATGTGGATTATGTATGCGCTAGCGATGGCTAGCAAATATGTCAGTATGCTACGTATGTGTTATGCATGTGCTAGTGATGGCTAGCGTGCATGTTTGGAGTATGTATGAATTATACACGTGCTCGTGATGGCTAGCGTGCATGTTTGGAGTATGTATGAATGTCTGTGCATGTGCTAGTGATGGCTAGCGTGTATGTTTGACGCATGTATGCATGTGCTAGTGATGGCTAGCGTGCATATTTGTAAGTTACGCATGTATGACCGTATGTGTATGTTATACGTATGTGTGAGACATACGTATGTATGATGGCTTTTTGCCTATGATATGGTTGTGTAAGTGTATGTGGGCAGAGGTATGGGCGATGGACAGTAAAAGGTGACAGAGGACAGAGGATAAGAGTATGACGGGCAAGGATTAGAATGGATTGGTTTGGGTTGGATTGTATGTTGGGCAATTGTCAGACAGTAAGAGTGTTCATAATTGTACAAGCATAACGTACATATTATGAAGTGAAAAATAAGTATAATAAGTGAGATATAAGTAAGAGGGTGACAACTGGGTTGGCTCTGAGGAGCGTTATTTGAGGATGTCAGTGTAAGATGATTTGGCCATAAGAGGGATGGCGAAGTCCGTAAGACTGTAAGGGTTTGGTGTACAATGAGTTTTGTCCATGATGTGGATGGGTAAGTGAAGTCTGCTGCCTTGACGAACTGGGGTTTTGATTGGGCTTAGCTTCGGTGTGATTAGTTGAGGACTGTGAGTTTGTGTGGCATAATTGTACCGCATAATATACTTAATTCAAACTTGAATTATAAGCACAACTAATGATAGCGTTGTGAGTTTGAGACCTGAGGGTTCGATGGATTAAGTTCCGTGTTTGTGCTGGCCGCTAATGAGTCGACTGAGCATTTCTCATGTCTTGCCATGGTGTTTATCCTGTGTGATGTTATTTGTGTGCTGTATAGAGCAGCGGACGTCTGATGCTCTGCTGAGAGCGACGTATGTTTCTGATTTGGTCTGCGTGCTGTATCAGCCCAGACGTTTGATGCTCTGTTGAGAGCGATATACGTTTTTGACTTTGTCTGTGTGCTGTATGAAGCCTAGACATTTGATGCTCTGTTGAGAGCGAAGTATGTTTTCGATTTGGTCTGTGTGCTGTGTAAGCCCAAACGTTTGATGCTCTGTTGAGAGCATTGTATGATTCTGCCCAAGAGTGGCACTGTATGTTTCTGCCCAAGTGGCACTGTATGTTTTCTGCCCAAGAGTGGCAATGACACTATAAGACCCATTATGGTGGGCAATTCTCTGGCACTATAAGACCCATTATGGTGGGCGATTCTATAGCACTATAAGACCCATTATGTTGGGCAACTGTATGACCCCTTATGTGTGGGTGTTTATGTTTGCACGCTCAGGTAAGTAGTATCATGGATCTACTCTTACCTGTTTGATCCAGTGCCCCATGAGCATTGGTGTGCCATACCTTCGGAAAAGTCCATGGCGTCTAGTCACTCTCCGGAGGTTAAGGTGTTGCCCCAGTGACATTCTTTTCCTTTTCGACGCTGGAGCCTATTAGTTGTAATGAGCTTCAGTGGTCGTTGATATGTGTACGATTATGTGTATGAGTACGACTGTATGTGTATGAGCAAGACTGTAAGAGTGTGTATGAGCAGGATTGCAAGAGTGTGTATGAGCAGGACTGTAAGCGTATGAGTATGAGCACGACTGTAAGAGTATGGGTACGATTGTGAGAATATATTTTTGAGTAAGACAGTAAGTGTGATTTTGTGTAAGCTGTATGAGTGAGCATATGATTGTACGAGTAAGGTCGTACAAGTATGCGTATGCTGTATGAGTATGCGTACGATGGTACGAGTAAGTTTGTAAGACCCTGGATAAGGGTGCTTGTGTAAGTTTAATTTGATGGCACGATGGTGCCTTCGGTATGTCTTTGGCATGATGGTGCATTTGGTATGTTTGTATGAGTTTGAGCATGATATTGATATGCTTCTGCTTCATGTTTGAGTTGCATGAATGCGTGTGTTTTTGAACTTATTGAGTTCACCGTTTGGGGTTTCCCCTACTGGGTATTTTCCTACTGAGTATGAAAATACTCATTACCCTACTTTTTAGCCCCGTTGTACGGGAGGTTTTGCAGGTTGTGCGGAGAGCTCCTGGAGATGGATGCTCATTTCAGCGGGGAATTGATTCCCGTTGACTCAGGTATATGCTTCACTCTCTGCGAGTTTATTTGTGCCACGATCTCCTGTATTGGGTGAGACGAGACGTTAAGATGTTATTAAATCTGGACTTTCATTTGGATTAGTCGGTGGACTGTTATGGGACTTGCACTCAGGGATGCCTGGGAGTGATTTGTATTTAAAGTCTATGATCATAGCAATTTATTCGCACGTGTGTTTTCGAGTAGCGCCTGATGATATTTGCTTTGGCCGTACGATGTTTGACCGTATGATAATGGAAAATGGATGTTTACTGTTTTAAATTATAAAGTGTTTTATCATGTTTTGATTTCGTCATTTTTCCTCTGATTTACAGACGTTATATTGCAAAAAACTTTCTGTGAATTTTAAGGAAAATGTGTGAAAAATCTCGGGCATTACACCCTCATTTCCCCAATTTTGATCACGATCTAATTTACCTTGTAAAAAATATAAAAATTTAAGATTAACTTAAAATAGTGATTTTAATTATTATGGAGTAGGCTTTGGCCTAAAAATAACTATTGGTCATGGTGTAAAATAATAGGTTTATCCCCAAAGTTGGACAAGGCTCGTATGTTAATAAATATTTTGAAAAATAGTCTTTTCGAAACTCTTCCAAAGTAGATGTCATTATAAATAATCATAATATCATAACAAGATGAAATATTAAGCCTATCTGAAGTAGATTTTCTGATCGATACAAGAAAGGTTGTATCTTGTTGTGTTAGTTGAATGCTTTAAGTTGCATCTAGCTAGGTTTGCATAGGGGTTGTTGATGCTTAGATTTTATTAAGCGTTGACCCTATTGTAGCGGTCCAAGTTGTACTCTTTATTGCTACTTAGAATATAAACCCCTCGAATCGGATATCGGGCTCAAAAGTTATAGCATTGGGAAACATGCTACATAAGCAGGATCTACTTAAAAAGTGTGGGATAACCCACCCATGTGTGGTTTAGTATTGTAGGGCTCATTGATAAGAGCCCAATGATACCAAGAAGATGTAAATCAGAGTTCGGGAGAGAATGTTACGTGTGTTTAAAGATTTTAAATTTTTTGAAAAATAAAATAAAATAGAAATATATTTTGCCTTAGGCTCCACCGTGCATTTATGTCCTCACCACACATCCATGATGCCTCACGTGCTATGCGCATGACGCATGGCAAGTCCCAAACTGCCTCAATGCATAATAAATAGTGTGTGAGGGTTCAATTTTGCTCTCTCCCATTCCTCATACTTCATTTCTTTCATTCTAAGTCATTTTAAGTTTGATTCTATAACACCCCGACCAGGATCGGGGGTTATTCGGAAGACAAAATCAGACTAAATAAAAGTAGTAGATAAATTTAAAATGAGACCACCAGGAGCTGCAGACTCTGAGTGCGAGAGTCATAACGTTCATCCACGTACTACGGAGCTTTAACGCTCCGTTATGCGTAGATTAGAACAAACCTAATTTTATAACTAATTTAGATCGGGCCAACATTATTATATTATTGGTTGCCTACATACATATTGGATACCATCTCTGACGTTATTCCAATACGATTGGATCCGAATGTAGTTTTGCCTATTGGCTATTACATGCATCACGTATTAGAAAATCATATACTTTAAAATACATATATTCTTATATTCGAATAAATCATTCGAAATTTGACAAAGATCTCATAAAATATCGGAGTTGAACAAAAGCTCACAAATCAGCGAAAATACATATCTCACTCTATCATAGAAGTGAGCATAATATTATTAAAATCTGATGTGTCTCTCTATCATAGAGCGGTAGCAAAACACAAAACAGAGTAGATCGAATCATATCAAATCACATTAGACAATAATAGATTTCATCTTACCATAGAAGATCATATCAAATCAGATCGGAGAATATCAGATTAAACCAGAGTATTCCAAAGCAAATTGGATTAGAGCATATCATATAAAATCGGATCAGAATATATCAGAATCTACCAGATCAAAACAAATCATATATCTTAATAAGATATCAATATTAATAATTAAGATGTGCATGTATATAAATAATATTAAGTTAGAATATCAGAAAAGCTCACTCCTCTGCATTCCGGAAGTAGCGACGTTTGGAGTTGCTTGTTTCCTCAGGGCGTACTTCCTTTCAGGGTCGAAGATGGCGGGCAAAACCTCTTCTAACTCTAAAACATCTTTTTCATTACATCTGAAGGCGGCGGACAGAACCTCCCCTACCTAGAGATACTTTCCTCTTTCCGTGCCTGTAGGTGTAACGCCAGGGACCTTACAGTAGGTTGCAGACAAAATTTTCCCATAACCTGGGACACTTCACACTTTTTGTGCCTGTAGGCAGCGAACAGAACCTCCCCTACTTGAAGTCATTTTTCTCTTTCCGTGCCCGTAGGCCACAAACAGAACCTCCCCTAAACTTGGGGATGTTTCTCTCACTGTGTGGCCCTTCAGTGGAGGACAGAGCCTCCCCTACTCAGGGCCACTTCCCTCGTGGTGGCCCGATGACGGAAGACGAAACCTCCCCTTATTCCAGGCCACTTCTCTTTTCTCAGGGATAAAGTGTGATGGACAAAGTCTCATCTTGCCCTAGGGATTTCCCCCCTTATGGAGACTCTAACTTAAGGAATAGATGCTTCCATTGTGTAGAACACCATCGAATGAACTAAGAACACATTTTGAATGGAAGAAAACAGACTCAAAACGACTCCAGAAACTCCTCCAAAAGTTTGAACGGAAATGGGAATTTATAGTTTAAGGACGTGCAAGCGTACAATGGAAAGTAAGATACGCGCACACCTGCTCACGCCACGTGGCACATCATAATTGGACCAAAAAGAGTGGTTGGCGCGCATGATGCGTGTGGCACATGCGGCTGCACCGCGTGTCTTGAGGTCAGCCATGCGATCGCGTCCCGCAGCTCGGCTCGGCTAGCTGACATCATCTATTTTGTCTTTTCTTTATTATTTTATTATTATTTCATTCAAATACAATTCCAACTTCAAAACGTGATAACTTCTTATATTGAAGTTGGATCGCGTGTTCTTAGTACCGATGGACTCGTGTCGATGAGCCCGTCAAAACTAGACCCCACATGGGTAGGTTATCTTGTACTTTTAAAGTGGGCCCTACCCATATGACATGCTTCATGAGGTCATAACTTTCGTTCCTAACCTCTGTTTTTTATGTTCTTCAATTCGTTGCACTCATTACTTCGAGCTCTACCCACTGAGGATTTCATCCCTTGAAACCCCTTAAAATTTAACTAAAATTATATAATTACCCCTAACCCTCTTGGGTTAAGCATAATCGAAACACAAGGTGTCACAGATTTAAGTTGTTGAAGAGGCATTCTCTACTAAATTGAGTGTGATGGACATTGTGGCAGGGTTATTTTTCTAGTTCAAGAACTCTAAGGCCCAGAAACATGATGTCCAAGTTCTTGGAGTTTGGTGTGGCATATTTAAATTGGTGTGGAAAGTGAGGTAGTGGTTTTAAACTATAAACCCATGCTATGCTTATAGAAGTTAACTTTTCTATACTATTTTTGCTCGGTTATGCTTATTAACTTTGTTTTTTTGAAAAATATCATATGCGTGAATTGATTTGTATGTGTTGCATTATGTTTTGAGTTCGTACACTCTCTAGGTAGTTCTGGGGTGAAACCTTCAATTATCAGTGCACTATATAGGTAGTTCTGGGGTGAAACTTGGGATTATCATATTATGTCTAGATACACACCGAGAAAAATAACTAGTATCTAGTGCGCATATATAGGTGTGGAGCATCATGGGAAAGCTCCTATCCTTATGAACACCTCATTGCCCCATGAGTGTTGGGGGGAAAGCCGTTCAGTATCACGACCTTTGGTTTTATCATTATCGAAGGAACTGATAATTTTTGGATCTGTTTATGAATCGGATTGCATCTGAATGATTAGTTTTTCTATAAAAGATATTATAAAATATTTGCTTTCAAAAATTTCTACTTACCATTATTGTCATGCCCCGGCACTGCTCGACCTGAGCCGAATCGGGTCCAAGGGCCAGTCCAGCGCAGAGGGGCAACGGTATTGAAAATGGTTAAAAAAATAACGAAAGATTTATGCCCTTACCACGTGCAGTCTAAGTAATGGAGTTACGTATTACTTTGAGAAAGAGTAAATAGGTAGAACTAAAAGAGCTACTTAAACTCTAAATTAAACCACAAATCTCAAACCCACATACTAATAATCCATAGCCAACACACTTGGCTCAAAACAAGATCTCAAATAAAACTAAAGATATAATATATCACATGTCTGAAACAAAAACCACTCCACAAGGGTTCTAACATTATAACAAAATAATCAGAGAGATATGCAAAATCTAGTGGCCTATACTCCTACTCCCAAGCTCTCTCCGACCTCTCCTTATAAAGATGATCCTGTTTGACTGCATGTCACGCCATGCAGCCCCAAAATAAAACAAGAAAAGTGGGGTGAGCATAAAACTCAATAATGGTTTGAATATAACTATAATAATCAGAAAACACGACGGCATGACAATGTAGCAATTTAGATCCAAAATTAACATGTTATACCACTTTCTAATCATTTACTAGCTAAAACCCTTATTTAACCATAAGCGTAAGAACTAGCTTGCATAAGATATACCTATCAAGTCAAGTCATAAATATTCAAGTTATAACCTAACATGCATCCCACATAGGTATTTTGTTCATATCTACTCAAATTAAGTATAATAATCTCATAAATCACATAAGAAGTATTTTTCACACCCTTTTCTAATCATGTTTCCATATCACATAAACCTGTACAATAGTGTCTCATTTACACACTTTCTGATCATGCATTCATATCACATAAACCTGCATAATAGTATATCATTCACACACTTTCTGATAATGCATTTATATCACATAAACCTACACAATAGTGTCTCAATCACACCATTTCTGATTATGCATTCATATCACGTAAACCTGCATAATAGTGTCTTAATCACACCATTTCTGATTATGCATTCACATCACATCAACCTTATTCACCCTGCATAACAAATGTGTCAAACACATGATACATAATCATGCATAACATTTATAATAAACATGCATTAATACAAATGGTGAATGCCTCAATCAAGGAGTAAACACAAGTATTGCCACAAAGGCTGAACGTAGTCTGATTTCATAACCAGAAACCTAGGGCATTGCCCGCTTTGGACATAGTCTGAATTCTATAAGAAAACTAAGATGTAGGGATATTCAGCCCCTTTGCTCACTAAGGACAATCCACACGGGAAGTCTAAATTCCCACATAGGGAACCTAGAGCAGGTTTGCTCGCCAAAGACGATTCTGGCCAAGAACGTCCAAATTCCCACATAGGGAAACTAGAGTAGGGTGTTCGCCTAGGACATCTCTGCAGTGGGGAGAGTCCGAATTCCCACATAGGGAACCTAGAACACGTGGTAGCCGGTGCACGAAAGCATACAACTCTGGGTACTCAGTGTCTAGATGTGACTATCGCAATAAAACTCAACTGCAAGACAAATATACAACTCATCCTCATATAACTCAATTTGACTCGACTCAACCTGGATAGTATGTATGTTCCATAGAGGAACTTAAATCGAAAACATGTCCTTTTGGACCAATCAAGTTCCGATTAATTCACCGAGTGATTAATCCGGCACGCAATCTCAACCATTGCATACAATCGATTAATTCCGGTTAAACATCGGTAAAACTCCGTCCATGAATACCGACCCATGATGCATGATAGCATAATATATCAATGAGCAAGACCTACGTGCTCCCAATCAGTCCCCTCAGGCATCATAATCAAGACATAATTAACTACAATCTCATAGTAGATTCCCTATACGTGTGTGTATTCATGCATATTCTAACCACATGACCAATGCTTGACATAAACTCATAAGACAATATATGTATGCTTAAACACATTCAAAACAATGATTTCAAACTGAAATCAAAGCGAAATCCACCATAAAGCTTAAATCCATCCATATGAAATCGAACGTTCACTCCCACAAACATGATTTTTCCACGCATTAAGCCACAACATGATCACATCAATTACCAATAAACCATCCCCATTATAAGAGAACACATCTCACCATTTTCTGTATAATATCCCTATTGGAAATATATTCTAATCACAAAAATTCCAACATTCAAAAGTTCAAGGTACTTCAATATCAACATGCATAATTATCAACATAATATAATGCCACATGATCACACTAAAACACATTCTATAAACTTCCATCGTCAATTTTACACCTCCAGTAGCCTAATTTCATTATAACATACCTCCCATAACCATTAAAATCATTAAATGGAGTAAAATATTGAAATGTGCATAAGTTTCAAAAATAGCAAAAATTGTCGTATAGCCGATCGATTGCCCTGCTAGGCCGTTAGATCGGCTAAACTGAAATCTGCCAAAAATGTAGTGTTGCCAATCGATTGCCCTTGCAAGCCATTCGATCACCAACAAAGTAGTTTTGACCTTCTTCATTTCGAAAATCAAAACCGAAACACAATGAAAATACCTTCAAATCTTCATCCATGACATCAAACACTGCCAAAAACTCATCAAACCTTCCAGAATACTAATCTAAACCATCCTAAGATAAAACCCTAAGAAATCGAAGTAAAAGATTAACATTTATTAAACCCACCATTAGAGTCCTAATCAAGCAAATCCTATTAAAATAAAATCATGAAAAATGATATTTTTACCACCCAAAGCTGAGATTGAAGAACCCATTACCTTTCCTTGTTGATTTGGGTCGGAATGAACCTTTAATCTCCTCCAACACCTTCCAAAAACACGATTTTAAGTTAACAAATAACTAATCTCGATTCAGCTTTGAAAAACCAAAAGCAAACATTAGATCTAGGGTTTTAGATGCCTAAAAATGAGATTTTGAAGATTAATATTTGGAGAAGAGAGGTAAAACAATAGTTTTATGCCTTCAAAATAGATTGAAAAGATGGGGGAAGTCAAGATTAAGAAGAGTTTAAGAAAAACCTAGAGATTAAGCCAAGATTAAGCTAAACTCACCTCTAATCGTTTCCTTTCCGAGCCTAATCGGGGATTAGGCTCCAAATCTCCTAGCTAAGCCTATTATCAAATGGGAAATGACATAGCCCTTTCCTTTTATAGGAGGGGTTGGGCTATACCTAATAGAAATGTAGGGTAGAAATAAAGTTTTTAACTAAAATTAGAAAATTTAGCAATTTAACCCAAAATTAATTAATTCATTGATGTTTGGGGCATTTTGGTCCAAAAATTTTAATTTCCTCGGTGGAGCCCACAGGGGGTCTTGCCAAATCATAATTTTCAGAAAATTGGTAAAAAATCAAAAAATCTCAAAACTTCAAGTTTGACCCAAAACCAATTACAACTAAAAATTGTGAAGTTGGTTTTGATTAAAACATTTAGAAAATACTCAAATTTAGAAAATCGTCTCAAACCAATCAGAATTAATATTAAACCACAGAAAAACATTTAAACAAAATGAATTCAAACCAGTTTACGATCAGGGATCTTACAATTACTTTAGTTCTTACTCAACCTATTGAGTATAAATATACTTACCCACCTCCAGTCATGTAGGTGTTGCAGCAAGAACGAATGTGGGAGTAAAAAATATTTCTGAATAATTTATTTGGTTGTTGCAATAGATAATTATGTAAATATTTATGTGACTGATTTTTAAAGGCATGACATACCTAAAAATTTATAAACTTTGTATAACTACTAGCTCTACACATAGTGGTCCTTGGAATATGTAATTATATAATGTTCTACTCAATCTATTAATTTTATTATATAGTTATGATATATGTTTTTGGCTATGCAATAACTTTGTTAGATGCTTTGATGATCATGTTGATGATATATGTCATGACCTGGATTTTTAAAACCCTTTTTAGTTAAAGGACACACGATAAATCACAATAATTTTTTCTTTTTTTCTTAAGTACAAATCAAATCATTGACTAAATATCCATGTTGTGATAACTAGGTTCACAAATACGAATATCAAAGCATATGATATTATTACACGGGTCAAAATTCAATAAATAGTAGGTTAACCCTCTAAATACAAGTCTATCATCTATCTGAAAATGAACAACTAAGTAAAGTTGTCTCTCACACTAGTAATTACAATTACTTACAAGATTGCATAAGTAAGAAACTAGATCCCACTAGTGTAATATCGTCCTCAAACGCCCACCAACGTCCTGATCTCGCAACGTCCCAATCTAAAGAACCTGCAACCAAACATGATCAAACAACAACTAAGCATCTCCTTCCCTTGGAGGAGCATTTTTAAAAAATAAAAGTATTAACTAATATTTTTTGAATCAGGCTAACATCACCCGATGTTAGTTGCTTATGTCCTCATTTGACAACATCTTCAATGTTTCCAACAAGATTGGATCTAGACATAGTTTTGCCTAAAATTATACTATCCTAAGAAGCATAACATCACACATGCAATGCTTAAGTATTTTCAAGCAACCTACATTTTATGCAAGTCTTTAAATTGTTTCACTTGTTCTAATTAAATAAGAAATATCAAACAATGTTATTAATTATCTCTCGAACGATTGTTCGATAATTAATATCCCCATCTAATCCCAATGACAGACTAACTCATCAGATGTCAACCTAAGTGACAAATGATACACTCACCATAGACCACTTTCAAAAGTAAATCCATGATGAAAACCCTTGAATCCACAAGGACCCTAGAATCCACCAGAAAGTATCACCCATCCTATCCCATAAAGGACCTGACCGGAGTAGAAGGGCATGGTCCACAACTACACCTGAATATAAGTGGCAGGAAAAGCCAACCAAGCAGGATGTCAGCTAATTCAAATGTGTGTACACTAAAAGAGCCTCATAGATCGGAAGTGAGCCCGACTCACACAGAGCTTCCTCCAACGGGGAGGTGCAACTACACGGTCAAATCAACAACACCTCAATAGAGCTAAAACTTAAGAAATTATTTTGGACCCTATTTTGCTCATCAATAAGCCAGAATTTTGAATGACTATCCCAAACCCTATCAATCCCTTCTAGACTGGGGTTGAAACTCAAAATTGCCATCGGTTCATCAACCAAGGCAAATCATCAGGTCAAAGGTTTTGTTCACTGTATGAACTAGTCCCAGACCCCTCTGAAGTATTTTAGTCTTTATCTTAATTAGGTGTTCTCACCCAATCCAAAGCTATCTAACCTCATTGATTAATCTTTTATTAATCTTAAGCTAATGATAAATTATTATCACAACAACAATAGTGATCATCAAAACAATGAACAACATAAACAATATAGATCCCCACAGGTTCAACAAATCATAATATCAAGAATCAAACTCGATAATGATATTAGAAATGTTTGAGCTCTCGTGCCCTAACCCTCCTTGGGTTAACTGATTAAGTCTTTATTGAAACTAGTCATAATGCACTTAAGGGCATTAAGGTAATTATTTCACCTTAGACATGATCCTCTCTGTTATCACAAAAGTCTTTAATCTCTCAAGAGGTTTTTGTATCACATTGACCCGTTAATTTCATTCACGTGAATGCAGGCCAGTTAGCTCATAAGGGTATTTTTATCATTTTGTTTAGGGCTTCCCTCAACCTTGACTAGACTAAAACTATCCCAGGGGTACACCTTAACGTTATAAACCCGAGGTAATTTTCTTTCCGTTTAACGTGGTTGTAAACCATTGAACCGACCTTGGTTCAACTAATAGTCTTACCTTAACCTTAGGGGTAAAATAATTAATTATCTACTTACTGAAATTTTTCCTAGCTTATGGCTTAGTCCAAATTTAAGATACATTAAACTATCACTAGTATTTTTCTTAATTTTTAAATCTACTCATAGGCCCCTGAACTGGAGCCCCTAAGTCTGGTTATTAATAATTATTCTATGTATCAACTCACAAGGGTAAATTAGTTATTTTAAAACATATGGAATTTTGTCTCGATCTAAAACCTGGTCAAGGCACTTGTCATACACTCATGGTCATTTGTAAAAAAATTTCTAAAATTTTATGACTACTTTAACCTACTGAACCAAACTTGGTTCAGTTGGTATGTTATGTGTTTGTTTTTTTATGTTGAGACGGACCGAACAGGGTCAGGTTACCGGACCCGATCCAGGGTGCAACGACCCGCATCACAAGTCATCTTCCCCGCAACCGACCAGAGGCCGTTTGGCCTCTAGCGGTGCCGCCTTCTGCTACCATAGCGGGGCGGGGGCGGGGGCTGGGCCTCATCGGATCGCCACCTAGCGGCAATCCCGATGGGCTTGGCCCTGCCGCTCCCAGGTGGCCGGCCGGGGCGGAAGCGGCCCCCCTTTTAATTTGAAAGAAAGTGGGGAAGCTATCGCGGCTAGGGCCGCTGCAGAAGGGCTGGCGTGGCCAGTTTTTTTTACCTTGGCCCGCACGGCGGTGGTGGAGGAAATTACCACCGTTGGGTCGCCCCCAGTCGCTTTCGCCCAGCGATCGGGATTTTTGCCCGGAAGAAGACCGACCAGCCAGTGGCTGATTGGTGGCCATCAACTAGAGTTATTTGTAAAAAAAAAATACTGCAGATTCATTGTTCCTCATAATTACGGGAACAATGATCTCTACACTGCACAATTTCAAGTAATTACATGAACAATGTAGAAATTTCTCTTTATTTTATTTACAAAAAATATACAGATTTCGATAATAACATAATCTGAATCTTAATTATTCAATAAAAAACTATTAATCTTGACTAAAAAATTAAGACAACGAACCTATCTTAATTGCCAGTTTGCCGTCCATCCTCCGCCACCGGAGCCTCCACCTTCTCTCCTCCCTTAAACTCCCCCCCTTAATTATGCCCTAAGAAGGCTTTTTATAAGCATGAAGATTAGGTTCTTAATCTTCTTAGAAGTTGGGGCAAGCATCCTTACTTATGTAACCTAATTGGGCCTCTAAAAATAAATTTCGGAACTTTAAACAATCGGGCCCACAAAACGACTTAAATGACCCAAATACATGTTTAAATTGGTTAACAGGCCCTATACGATATATTCAACTTCAAAGAGTCGTATCTCCCTCATTCGAACTCCGATTTGTGTGTTCTTGGGGTATTTCAAAGCTCTTTCTGTCTAATTTTTAATTACATAGGTTTCAGCCATAAATTATATCTATGGGTGAAGTTATTCTACTAAGAACATTAATGAGTCAAATACCCTATTTTTCACGTATTTAATTTTTGAAACATAGGAAAAATATAGGATATTACAATATATGTGAGTTTTGTGTTTATTCTACACCAACCGCCATCATGTTTAATCACATATGTGATAATTAAATGTGGCAGACAAGAATATCGTGATTATTATATCATATAAGATGATAGTCTTCACAAAAGTGGTCATAGTTGATCTCTTAGAATTGAGTTTCTTGAGTCTTAAACTGGATTCCTAGAGTTGGGATTGTATATAATAGTCATAGTGTGCTCACTGATAATAGCTATGTCGGAGCCTCTTTTTGCTTCAGAACGTTTCTTCCTTTCTCGACCGAAAACGAAAGATAGAACCTCCCATTACATTGAGATATATCTTTCTTTCTACACTCTTAAGTGGAAGACTGAACCCCCCTTAACCTGAAGATGCTTCTCTCTCTCTACTTGCTTAAAGGTGGCAAATAAAACTTCTCTTTACTCGGGATGCTTATCTTTACAACCCAATAGCAAAGAATAAAAACTCTTCTTTCCTTGGGCTATTTTTCCCCTCTATAGTGCCCAACTCGAGGAATGAACTTTTTTATTTCGTAAAACACCCTCAATTTAGTTAAGAATATCTTTTGAATTGACTAAATCGGACTCAAAATGACCTAGATTAAGAGAAAATAGAGTCTAACATCCAAAAACCACCCCAGCCCCTTATATATGGCACAATGCTGGCTTAGCCAATTTCAGCGGTGCCCGCCATTTTTGGTAGTGTCGTGCATGGAACCCACGTATCATGTATGTGATGTGCACACCATGATGCACAGGACCGTGCATCATGCGCGTTCATAGAGCTCTGTGCGGCCGCGTCACACATGTGCACACTTTTTTCTTTTTCTTTTATTTTTATTCCTATCTTCAAATGCTTGTATCTTTCTACCCTGGAGTTGGATTAATGCATTATTGGTATCGTTGGGCTCGTATCGACGAGGCCTATAAAACTAAACCACTCAAGGTAGATACACTTCTTGAGGTTGTAATTTTCTCTCTCGATCTCTATTTCTCATATTCTTTGACTCGTTACGCTCGTTTCTTTGATTTCTATCTACATATGGTAGTTTCACTCGTCCATTTTAACTAATCTTCCTCTAAAAAATAATTATTATTCTCAACCCTTCACGTTTAACAAAATCAAAAAATGGGGTATCACATACAATGAATACTCCAGCACATTATAGGGTCTAACAAATTTGGAAAGGGTGCAAGCAAATTTATCAACCTATTTAACGACCTAAAGACAATTCTAGCCATAAAGAATACACGCGTAAGGGAAGGGCATGCATGTCATACAATTTGGAAAACTACTCCAGATGGTGCAAGATGGTTTACCTCATAAAAACTTGCAAGATTTTACCCAATGGAGCATGAATAGAAGTGTAAAAAGTATCTTATCTCTAGAGCACTTCCAAACTTTTACTACAACCCTCCTTGTAGTCAATGGTGAAGGTGTCCAAACTCTCACCCAAACAACCAAAGCAGTTCTAAGAAACTAGGGAAGAGAAGAGAAGGTAGCAAGAAGGCTTAATCCTTCACCCCTTAGCTCTCTAGGTAAGTGCTCGCCCTAATTTATAGAGAAACTAACACACTCACAATCTTGTGATAATCCGAACCTATATTTGGAATTTCGTATGTGCGGTGGCCTCTATGCCTTACGTTAAAGTGGGTCTCACAATATCGTCAAACTAAAACTAGGATTGGGAATTTGGTCGGGTTGGGTCATGGGGTAGGTCAGTCTTGACCCGCACTTAAATAGGGTTGGGTCATGACCAGACCCTATTTATTAAATAGGTTAAAAATGCAAACCCCAACCCTACTTAGGTCGGGTCGGGTATACAGGTAACCCTACATTTTTTTGTCAATAATTTTTTTTTCTCAACTTAATATTTTATACGTTATGTTTGCATGAGCCAATCATATAAAGAATTTAAATACATTATAACATTAAAAATAGATGTCCAATATATTATGTGGTATTTGAGAAAGTTCGAATGAGAGATAGAGCATTTTGACATTATAAGACACACGTCAAATACCATACCCCCCCCCCGCCCCCCCCACCAAATATTGATTCACTATTAAATAAAATAAAAATATAAAAAATAAAATTATAACATAATTTTTTTTAGTCTCTCTAACTTGGGTCATGACATTGTTAAATAATAAGGTCGATGTCAGGTTGTGCAGGTAAATCCCAACTCAACCATACTTTTAAACAAGTAAAATTTTGAACCCCTAACCCAGACCCTATTTTAAATTGGGCTGGGTTGGGTTGAATTTTCCCAACACTAACTAAAATTCATCCTTATACATATTCTAAATGATGAAAAATAATAGTAAACTACAAAGTAGCACAAGTTAAGAAAGATTTACCTATGATTATGGATATTACATCTCCCCTTGATGGGCATTTCATCCTCAAAATGGGAAGTGCTAATCGGTAAATGGATCATGGTACATTCGGTTCATTTTGGCTTCTCATTCCCAATTCATCTCTTCCACAAGAGTGAAGTTATCATAATAAATAGATTTGGGCACTTGTGCACTTACCCTTGCCTCACTTGTTCCCCATCGAATAAGGGTTGGTCTCTAATTCCATGGTTGTGCAATCTAACACCCGGGAAAGATTAGGTGGAAACTTGCCCGTTAAGTGGGTGTCACATCCTTCCCCACGTCTAAGGGAACTTGATCCCCCAAATTCAAAGTATTAATTGTACAATTCTCCTGGTATAATGGCTTAATGGCAGCCACAACCCCTAGTCAGATGTACCAGTCCTTTGCTATATGCTTCTGCTGTGGTATTCTAACCTTGCCTCTACTGAGGATAAATTGCTATATTAACAACAAGCTATCCCCCACTCTAAATATCCACGAGGGACATGAATTACTCCCTCTAGATATATTATAATTCCAAGGTAACAACCCTAACTCACGTTGGGTCCTACACGCAATTAAGATAATAGTTTCCACGTTATTCTGAATTGTCCTCCATTTGCAGATGGCCGGTCTCGTCCTGAGCTTTGACAGTAACATCTCGGGTTTTTGAAACAATTGTCATTGCAACATTTTGTTTACTTTTTTAAAAATTAAATTTTTAAAAAAGTAAGCAAAATGTTGCAATGGCAATTGTTTCAGAAACCGGAATGTTACATTATAACTTTTATATTCTCATGATTTGAGAACTTTTTTTTACATATCGTTTCAAATTAACTTAGATTCTCATGTTCTTGAAGCGTATAGAAACTTTCCACTTAATAGAAATATGGGAAATAAGCTTATTAATGTAAATAAAGTTACGTAATATAAATAAATATTGTCTAAGCTCTATTTAATTTTCCAAAATAAATCTATTTTAATTTATCTTAAAAAATTAAATAAAACTATTAATATGAGGCAAAAATAATTTTATTTTAAAATGAGACACAGGCGTTCTCTATTCCTTTGACATCCATGTGATCGGGGCTAGCAACTAACCATCACTTATTCCAACACAATTGGTGGGCGAATGCAATCAAGGGTTAATCAGCACACAAAAAAAGGTCTTGGGTTGGGTCACTTCCCCACAGCTTTGTTTTGCAGCCCAAATTCACACACAACTCCATCTTGGGCTCAACCCCGAATTCCAACATAAAATAGGGTCCAAGAACCGAAAAGTGGAAGTAGAAGAGACTGGGCCTCGGCCCACTAGCGCAAGAGCACAGTCGCCTAATTGGGAGCCATCGAGCTAGCCGAGAGGGGAGATGCAAAATGCTTCAGGTAGGCGTCGGCCAACATTTCCCCCATCCTGACCTGCGCCTCCGTGGTGAGGTGCAGATGGTCCTCCTTCAATGGCAGCCCCTTGGCGTCCACGCAGACAACGTTGGGCAGGTCGATGCCCAGCTGGGCCGCCCTCACCACTTCCTTCCACGGCTCATTCCCCGACGCGATTGCAACCTGCAGGGAAACCAGGTCCCAGCCCGCCAGCCGTTCGACGAATTACGCAAACGAAAGCAAAAACGGAAATGAGCACGTCACCAGATGTTCGAGATATTTCCCCACAGAGACTAGCACTCTTCAGAGTTCAGATTGAGGAGAATTGATGGGTGGTTACCTGAATGATGGGGAGCGACGGCAGGCCGAGGTCGGACCGGATGTTTCCGATGAGTTTGTGCATGTTTGACTTGTAGGCCTCTGCGGCGTGGCGTGACAGCGTGTCGCTCTCGCCCTGGTACCAGAGCAGTGCGCGGATCCGGCCGCCCTCTGCCAGCGACGCCCTGGCCCGCCGCACCATCTCCTCGTACAGCTTCGCTCCCTTCTCCCACTCCCTTATCGCCGTCCCGCCCACGGCGCAGGGCACGAGCCCCACCTGGGTCCCGGTGGCGGCTAGGACAGCGCGGGCGAAGGCCATGCCGGGGCCAATGCCGCAGGTCTTGGCGGTGTCGATGTCGGCGTGGAGGGGCTCCCGGGCCTCCTCCCAGCGGAGGTGGGCGGAGAGGCGGTGGATGGCAGGATCGGGGTGGCATTGGGGTGGGACGACGTGGTCCCACCGCTTGTTGTGTAAGTTCACGCCGCCCCGGCCGGCCATGTTGCTCTGGCCCGAGAGGATGAAGATGTCCTTGCCCGGCTGAGCCGGTGGTGGCGCCTCGGCCCCCTTGGATGCCGCCACCCCCATTTCTTCGGGTCTCTCCAGTGCTGCAGATGTGCCAATTTGGGCGTTTGTTGGGACTTCTGGCCTCCCCATGGTTACGATGTTTGGTCATGAGGCTCAAAATTTTGAGGAAATGAAAAGTCCCCATCTTGTGAAGCTTGGGCCTTTGCCTGAAGACTTTGGGATGAAGCAACTTGCAGTGTTCCAAGTCTGATGGACCAGCAAACCATTTGGTCTTGTCAGCCTAAGCCCATGTCTAACTGGGTGTGAATGCTAAGTACATGGATGATAGTGTTGTCCTTTGTCAAACCCAAGCATTCTTTGTCAAACCCAAACATGATATAATTTAAGAAAATTGTAATCTGAACCCGAAACGACCCGAATAAAATATTTTTTTTTATATAATTTTTTTTTAAAAAATAATATTAAATAATACATAACTTTTGAGTTATGCCCCACATGTCCGAGAAGGGACATTTTAACTACAAAATATTGCAGTAATTAATTACCACTAAGTGCACGCTGCACTACACTTGGGTCAACAAATCAAACATTTTTCACTATTATTACAAGAATAACCACAATTGCACCACATTCCATTTTCAATAGCATAAAGAACAATCATACAACATTTGCTACTTCTAGAGGTGAAAACACAAGAACAGGGTAGACTACGTGAACCATACAAGGAAGCAAGCACCACTATTACAAATATAGAAAGAAAGTTGCACACAATACTGGGGTTCAAGCTAATAGAGCATAATTTTCTGATTGAGATGTGCACTTGCCAGTCTTCATCTTTCTGAAACTGTCCGCCTCAAGTACTGGGTGAACATTGACTTCGACTATTGCATGAACTTGTGGCACCAGTTATTGATGAAGAGCCCATGACAGGGTGAGTTGCAGAATATGCAGGCACAGGCATCTTCAATGGAAGAAGAGGCAGAGGAACCTCATCATTCAGTGTGCTAATGACTTGCATTATAGAGGGGCGCGAACTGGGTTCCGGGTGTGCACACCACAAACCAGTGACTATGAGGCGAACCATCTGTTCCTCATTGAACTCCCCATTTAGTCTCTCATCAGCTGCTTCAATAACCTTCTCCACACCATATAGGCTCCATGCCCACTCCACCATGTCCTCCCACATGCAACTTCTAAAACAACAATCCCAAAACTGTAGATATCAGACTCCTTGGTAGCTTTGAAACTTAAATAACACTCAGGAGCAAGATAACCAATAGACCCAGCCAACAAAGACGACTGATTTCCCTCTTCCTCCTCGTTTACCACTCTTGCTAGTCCGAAATCCCCAAGCTTGGCGTTGAAGTCCGAGTCCAACATCACATTGCTTGACTTGATGTCCCTGTGCAGCACACACTGCCCGCACTCTTCATGAAGGTAGAGCAAGGCCGAGGCTAGTCCTCGGATGATCTTTAGACGGTTTGTCCATGGAATTAGCTCCCTGTTGTCGAACTCGAAGAGATGTCTGTCAAGGCTCCTATTTGGCATTAATTCATAGACTAGAAGAAATTCCCCACCTTCATGGCACCAACCAATGAGTTTCACTAAGTTCTTGTGTCTTAATCGGCTAATGGCTTTCACCTCAGAAACGTACTCCTTCTTGCCTTGCTGTGAGTCTTTGGAAAGCCTCTTCACAGCTACAGGAATGTTGTTCATGTCTTTGAGGATACCCTTGTGCACGCTACCGAACCCACCTTTTCCGAGCAACCCATCATCTGAGAAGTCATTTGCTGCTGCGGACAACTCATTGTAAGAGAACCTTTTTGGTCCACCATTTTGCTCAATTGCCTCATCAATGGCTAACTCCGCATTGCCCATGCTTGCTTGGTTGCTTCCAGGTTTTTTTCGCCATAATATGAACCAAATTAGAGACAGAACACCACCAATTGCTGCAATGATCAGTACCACAGCTACCACTATCATGGTCTTGTTCCAATCTTTTTTATCCAATTCAGGTTTCAGCCTTGGTATCACAATTGTGCTGTGATTTCCGCCCATTTCACTCCCTGCAGGACTTGGACTAGGACTAGACCCCATGCTCCTCTCTTGGATTTTGCTCTCCAGATTAGAACTGAACTCCCATGACAAAATTTGATGATCCTCAAAATTATCACCTGTTGCAGCTGAGAAGCCGACACTCACCCATTCTGGAAGAAATTTTACCAGATCAACAGTATATTGAAGGTCGAACTGACCCTCGTAAACTGGCTGGTCTTCAAAAGACAGAAAAACTCCTAACTCCATGGTGCTAGCATTATAATTAACACAAGCTTTACCAGTTTTCCCTCCATTTAGGTGTGTAGGCCAAGCTTTGGTCTTTTTCGAGCTGATGGAGTTTATATCAATCCCAAGATGATTGTCGCCTGCGGTCGTCTCGCCTTTTGGATCCCATGTGTTTCTGTAAGTGTCAAATTCCACTGCTACTGTTGACGCGTTATATGAAGTAGAATTGTTAAAGAGGCAAAGGTACCCCCCTTTTGAATATTGCTCCGGAATCTGGGATCCATTCTCTGCGATGAAAAAGGCTAAACCGTCGCCAGAAAATCTATCATTGAAGTGATTTTTCATGATGAAAGTGAAGCGCGTGGTGAAGTCTGCAAGCAGCCTGGTGGCTCTGTCCCATAGACGGACAGGCTTTCCGTAAAGGGCCCGGCCACAACTTTGATTTTTTGGTTCTCCTTCCAGCTGCTTGGTCAGATGAATGACATTACCATCAACGAATGCATCGCCTTGATAATCTATTTGTTTAGCCGAATCAAGTTGGAATGATGGAAACCTGAAGTTCGCCGAATTTGCAGAGGGGGCAAGGGCCGCCAGGAACATGATCAGTACAGCAGGATAAATTTTGAGATGCAAAGCCATGCTAGCTAGCAGGAAGTGAACGAAAGCTCTAAGGAAGTTGCAGGCTAGCAACAATCAGTGGGCATAATTGTATAAATCCAACCTTGACTCCCATCTTCTATAATATCCATGTGTACCGTTGCACCATGTTCAGCTTTTCAGTAGTTTGTACCTAGGAATCACGGATCTTTATTAGATATGTATTGTACCTATATCTGTGTTGTATATGTATCTTACCCTCAATGTGACACATTAATTATACAACTGCCTACCAGTCTTACCTTCAATATCACACATTAATTATAAATTACTTCATCAAATCCTTTCTAAATAAAGTAAACGTTAAACAAATTATATATGACTTAGAAGTATGTATTTTTTGCTCAAATATCTAAATAAAAATGTTCCAAAACAATATATTATTTTGTGGAATAACTTTTCTTGCAAAAATGAGGCATTTGTAATAGTATTTTAAACATATAATTACATTTTTTACTATAATTAAACTTTTAATACAAGAACTAACTTTACACACACACATATATATATAATATTAATAATTTTTTAATAGCCATATCCTTGTTGTATTGTATCCTAGTTATTTGGAAATTATTGTATCCCCGTTTTCATATCATATTGTACCCGTGTCCTGTATATGTGCTTCCTAAGCTTTATACCATCGCCATGTTATACATTAAAAGTAAATGTTCACCCCTAACACTAGTCTCTGCTAATATATTTTACTCCCTCCTTCCTGAAATGATCATGATATTCCTGCCCGACAGGTTTTTGGTGTTTGTATGTTATGTTTGTTGCATAAAGTGTGTATCTTCATGAGAAAATATAAGTTTTATCCTATATGAATTATAGTAGGAGAGTAAATGACAAGTGAGGGGATTTTGTGTTGAGAGAGGAGCGATAATTTTATTTTTTGGTTTTTAATATCATGTTCTTTGGTTTTGATAACTATTCAATTTTTACTTTCTTATAGCATATCGGAAGAGTAAGGTTTGTTTATGTAATGAAATTAGTCTTGTATCTTGCAACATTTTGGTATGATGAAAGTGAAGGCTAAACCGTCGCCAGAAAATACATGGGTGAGATTTTGCATGATGAAAGTGAAGTGCGTGGTGAAGTCTGCAAGCAGCCTGGTGGCTCTGTCCCATAGATGGACAGGCTCTCCGTAAAGGGCCCGGCCACAACTTTGATTTTTTTGTTCTCCTTCCAGTTGCTTGGTCAGATGAATGGCATTACCATTAACGAATGCATCGCCTTGATAATCTATATGTTTAGCCGAATCAGGTTGGAATGATGGAAAACTGAAGTTCGTCGAATTTGCAGAGGGGGCAAGGGCCGCCAGGAACATGATCAGTACAGCAGGATAAATTTTGAGATGCAAAGCCATGCTAGCTAGCAGGAAGTGAACGAAAGCTCTAAGGAAGTTGCAGGCTAGCAACAATCAGTGGGCATAATTGTATAAATCCAACCTTGACTCCCATCTTCTATAATATCCATGTGTACCGTTGCACCATGTTCAGCTTTTCAGTAGTTTGTACCTAGGAATCACGGATCTTTATTGGATATGTATTGTACCTATATCTGTGTTGTATATGTATCTTACCCTCAATGTGACACATTAATTATACAACTGCCTACCAGTCTTACCTTCAATATCACACATTAATTATAAATTACTTTATCAAATCCTTTCTAAATAAAGTAAACATTAAACAAATTATATATGACTTAGAAGTATGTGTTTTTTGCTCAAATATCTAAATAAAAATGTTCCAAAATAATATATTATTTTGTGGAATAACTTTTCTTGCAAAAATGAGGCATTTGTAATAGTATTCTAAACATATAATTACATTTTTTACTATAATTAAACTTTTAATACAAGAACTAACTTTACACACACACACACATATATATAATATTAATAATTTTTTAATAGCCATATCCCTGTTGTATTGTATCCTAGTTTTTTGGAAATTATTGTATCCCCGTTTTCATATCATATTGTACCCGTGTCCTGTATATGTGCTTCCTAAGCTTTATACCATCGCCATGTTATACATTAAAAGTAAATGTTCACCCCCAACACTAGTCTCTGCTAATATATTTTACTCCCTCCTTCCTAAAATGATCATGATATTCCTGCCCAACAGGTTTTTGGTATTTGTATGTTATGTTTGTTGCATAAAGTGTGTATCTTCATGAGAAAATATAAGTTTTATCCTAGATGAATTATAGTAGGAGAGTAAATGACAAGTGAGGGGATTTTGTGTTGAGAGAGGAACGATAATTTTATTTTTTGGTTTTTAATATCATGTTCTTTGGTTTTGATAACTATTCAATTTTTACTCTCTTATAGCATATCGGAAGAGTAAGGTTTGTTTATGTAATGAAATTAGTCTTGTATCTTGCAACATTTTGGTATGATGATCGGGGGATTTTGCAGTAATGAAAATTAATTTTAAGTCTTAATTTTTTTTATATAAGGTGTTATATTTTTATTAAGTTATTTTTTTTATGAATTGTAGGGTTTTTATATGCAATATTGCTCGTGTCCTTATTGAATAGAAATTGTGATACATTTGATAGGCTTTTAAAAAATATAAATAATTTACTACAATTTATTTTATTTTATTTATTATTTATTAATTGGTCAGCTATTTACCTATAACCTGCTCATTTACCTAATGGGTATTATGTAATGCGTAAAATTTAAGTAATGAATGAGAAAATGGGTAATGAGTAAGATATGAGTAAAATTTTTATAAGCATATATAGATATGGGTAAAACCTTACCCATTGGCACCCCTATTAAAAAGAAATATTACAATAATATTTTATTTAAGAGCCCCACTGATATATTCCCGGCTGCTAAATGTAAATCCAGCAGACCTAAAGTTAGAAGTGGGATAGAACTATTATGCCCCCAGCCAGCAGATTAAAATAGTCGGCTAAGAGCCCAAAGTTTGAGGGCTCTTCTCAACTATACCTTATTTTTATTATGGATATTACATATTTTTCACATATGTCTTAGTGCATATCCCAACGCCCACATACGTAAAAGTTGTACTACATTGATGTGAGGCTTTATACATAATAAATAAAGCCGATACGGCTTTTAGGAAGCCACGTTCAATGGCACTCTTATCCTTCCAATAAAAAAATAGAAAAAGAAAAAACAGGCTGGTGATGTTTACACGTTGACGAAGACTTGGAAAGTTGACTTGGAAAGTTGCCAAGTTGTTGATTTCGGTCCATGTCTCTCCTTTCTTGGAAGAGTTATTAAATAGAAAAAGAAAAAACAGGCTGGTGATGTTTACACGTTGACAAAGACTTGGAAAGTTGCCAAGTTGTTGATTTTGGTCCATGTCTCTCCTTTCTTGGAAGAGTTATTTATGATCCTATTTTACAAATGAGCTCAATGAGCTTAATGTAAGCTAAGTATGGAAATCGTTCATTAAGAGGTCAGAACGGTCACATTAGCGCACATTAACAATGCTAACGATCCTATATATATCAACGGTGTTTTTCTCCCCCCGCACCTTGCACTGCACGGTTCTTGTGGCATAGATGGCCAATTCACACAGTGGGCAACTCGGCATAACAATGGGTTGCATCCAGCTCATGAAAAGTTTTTTTTTTTAACAGAAAGAAAACCCAAGATGAGACTAAACAACCAACTAAAAAGACGGAACGGATCATTTGTAGGGAATAGAATAGCCCACATCAGGCAAATAGTGCAATTTGGGGAATAGAGTAGGCCACGTCAGGCAAATCCTACAGGAATAGAGGATAATAAGATTACCGATGTAAAATAAAATAAGAATATAAAAAATTACATAATTTGGCCTTGCTGACTATATTTTATAGGATCACACAATTCTACAAAATAGAAAAATAATTATAAGAGAATTATAAAAATTACATTCAACACTCTTCCCGCAAGACATAGATGACAAACGCCAACTTCTTTATCCTAATAATTATTATTTTTCTTCTCTCTGTTTTTTTTTGCGTCGGCCTTTTTCTTTGATTTTCGTCGGCTTTTCAAGGCATCGACCACTTTTTTCTCTGGTTTTCGTCGGCTTGGATGCACTAGATTGTGACAACTCTTTAGTTTTGATATGCTCCACGTCTTGTCTTGGACTCTTCGCCACTAACAAACTCATAAGCCTTTCTAATTTATATTTATCATTAGGGATTTATAAAGTCTAATGACCAACCTATCCTTTGACCAGCCTAACGCAATAATAGGACTCACCGCGATAACAATTACCCTTCCTTTGTACTTGTCAAGAAGAAAAGAAAAAAGAGAAGCATCCCTAACCAGTCAATGCGCTGCCCCATTGGCTAGTCTTCTAGCGGAAATAAGCCGCACCACCGAAAGCTCCACAGGTTTTACAACAAGGTGCACAAGACGTCCAACCCTCGACCAGTTCCTATGCTTTTAAGCAAAATATTCACCATTGCAACACAATCACCTTAAAAATTGTCCACCCCTAAGGCATCAACCAATTGAATAACTTAAACTGTTGGTTTGTGGCATGGGGCGGGATTCAGATTTTGAGATGCAAAGCCATGCTAGCTAGCAGGAAGAGAAAGAAAGCTCGAAGGAAGTTGCAGGTTAGCAGCAATCAGTGGGCATAATCGCATCTTCTTTCATATCTGTATGTAGTGCTGCACCATGTCCAGCTTTCCAGTACCTTAGTACCGTCGCTCATGTTATACATAAGCTCGGGCTCATACGCGTTCTGTTGGCCATTGGATTTTGATCCTATGACACGTATAATTTAAGGGGCGAACAGGTTGCTTACCTCCTTGAGCTATCTAATCTCGATTCCATAGCTCTCGAAGCCCAGACTAACACTAGCGCACATGAATCAGGGCTCACTTTCCTTAAAGGTATCTCATATCACTCAAAAACTTTCAAAACTTCAGAAGGTTTTTTAGAAAAATTATAAATAAAAACTGGATAAGAGAGGATAAAGTGGTTGATAGTTAAACAGCTGAGATACTTATTTTTTTTCAATTAATGTAATACTTATTCAGGATGGAGGGAGTATTATGATGAGCTATCTTGTAATAATTTTCATTCAGTAACAAGAAAAACCTTGGTTTCATGTAAATATCAAAAGGTAGGACATGAGATACGCGTGCAAGTTTACTCTTTCTTGAAATGTAAGGATTTTTTGATTTTAGTGTCTGTTACCTTTTTCATGTTTTTGATTTGTATCTTATTTTAATATCATGCTTAACTTCAAGTCAGACTGTATCTATGGAAAATAATTTAATTTGCATGCTATAAAGTTTGGGCTTTCTTGGTCAAGATTTGCGGTTAGTCATTTGACTGTGATGGAATTTCTCATAGGTTTGATTTGAGAATCTTCCTTCTAGTCTTAGGACTTCGAATTTTTAAGTGGCCATCAATGGAATCCCGCAAATTGAAAAAAATTTATAAACCCCATATATGGTTCAAATTTGAGAGCTACCATGAATCACGCTAGGCTGACGCTCATCTTATTACTAAGTGTTGCTACATACTCATTTAGCACATGATGTGAGAGACTCATATATTTTTAAAAACAAAATATTTTTCTGAATACGACTAGAGCCCCGTAACTAGCTCTGATAAGGCTCCAAACATAGTATGAAAAGGCAATTAGAGATGGATAACAAATTCAGTTAGGATATGAGAAGGTATTGGCCAATACATACTTGAATGAGTTGCTGTCACTTCAATACAATTATTGTGTATAGGCCAATACATATTAGTACTTTCTCTCTCTCTATATATATATATTGGACAAACCATATTTGGACATGTATGTGATGCATTGGCCGAAACTCGAACCCAAGTGCTGATAATGCCTAAAGACATGCTAGCCATGTACAATTGTTCAGTGTTTTTATTTAACTCAGTCAATATTAATGGCTTTTTAAATTTGATTATGGCCAAATATTTATAAGTATTAAGATCCATTTCTTATACACTACTATAATACATATTTTGATCACTTCACTAATTAAATTATTAATACCAAATACATCAACAAAAATACCAAATTTTGTAAAATATCAATAAGAGGATAATAAAATTTTCTTAGATGAATTAAAGAGAATATAATTTTTATGTAATTTATCATAATCAAAATACACATACCTGTTAAAAGAATTTTTGTTTGTCCTTTGTACATGTGCCAAACACTTTTGGTACAAACAATTTTGATTATGTGGGTCGTGTTAATAAGGGGATGACAGGTTTGGATCCTCCCACTAGCCCCATGATATACCATTTATTATAAAATAGTAAAATAAAGTATCTAAGAATTGAATGTGGACTATGATAAAGAGGTCAAGTAAAGAGATTGTGGCATGTCATTAAAGTTTAGGGCTATGATAAGAGGTCAAGTAAAGAGATTGTGGCATGTATCAACAAAAATTCTTGTAGTGGGTATGTGTATTTTGTTTGATACTTACACGTTGACGAAGACTTGAAAAGTAGACTTGGAAAGCTGCCATAGTGGAAAAGTGAAAGTTGTTGATGTCGGTCTGTGTCCTCCTTTCGCTCCCCCACCTTGCGCTCCACATTCTTGTGGTATAAATGTCCAATTCGCACATTGATGACAACTCGGCATAAGAATGGGTTGCATCCAGCTCATTAAAACCTGCTTCTTTTTTTCCAAAATAAACTCAAAGAAGAACTTAAATACAACACTCAGGCTTGTTAAATATGGTGACCCATTTTAAAAGAGGAAATTATTTTTATATTCTTTGCTTACCATGAACCCAACATAAGAAACTTATATAGAGTGTTCATTTTTTATATCAATAGCATACATACTAATATCGATACCACTAGTGTTAACATTTGTGTTCCCCTACTCATCATGAACCCAACATAAGAAATATATGTTGAATGTTCATTTTTTACGTCGACGACACACGCTATCACATAATAGCACAAGTATCACTAATGTTAACATGTGCTAACATTGATCTAAAAAATAAACGGTCTATAGATGTTTCTTACACTCACCTCATTGTCATAGTAGAGAATGAAAATATTTCCCTTCAAAAAAGGAGTGTATAATTAACCACATGCATCCGATGTAACGTCCGAGAATTTTCTAAATTCCAGAAGTTGACCACGGGAAATTAGGGTGTTGAACCCCTTGACTTTCTCATTGGAATAACATAATCAATGCTTATAATTAGAGGCTGAAATTTATATTGATGGAAATTAGACATAAAGAGCTTCAAAACACCACCAAGAATGCGCAAATCGGAGCTCGGATGAGGGAGATACGACCGTTTGAAGTTGTAGATATCGTGCAGGGCCTGTTTACCCGAATTGGATGCGCGAATTGTCTGTTTAAGTCACTTTATGGGCTTGATCTATTAGTATTCTAAATTTGTATTTTTGGGGCCCAATTTGGTTTCCGAATTGAAGAGATTTTGGCTCAATTTCTCATGGGATTAGGAGCCCTAATTTCATGCCTATAAAAATAAAGAATTAGGGCTTTTTGGGAGAGCTTTTTTGGACGGCGAAGGAAAGGAGGGAATTTTTCGGCAAGACACCGGGGAAGCATTGGCGACAGTGGATCGACGACAACTCGGAATTCGAAGTAGGATTTTGAATCGATATTAGAGATATTTTATTATTAAAATATAAATCATTTTTGTAAATGATGTAAATAGTGATTTCTACAATCACTGTTCACTTTCTGTGTTTGTTTTTTGGCTGTCGACCAGTCACCGGCCGGCCACCGGCCAACCGCTGGTAGCTAAACCCATGGCTGGAGGGGCGTGCTGATCTTGGCCTTGGTCTTGTGTTACTCAATGGGATGACAGGTTTGGATCCGCCCATTAGCCCTGTGATATATGCATGTGAGATTTATTATAAAATAATAAAATAAATTATCAAGAATTGAATGTGGGCTATAGTAAAGAGATTGTGGCATAGGGTTTACTATGCTTTACATAGAAGTAATATAATAATATTTTATTTACTTTTACTTCTATTTTTAGTTTGAATAATATTTTCAATAAAAATATAAAGAAAGAAGAGGTTGTTTATACTTACACGTTGACGAAGACTCAAAAAGTAGACTTGGAAAGCTGCAATAGTGGAAAGTGAAAGTTGTTGATGTCGGTCCGTGTCCTCCTTTTGAAAGTGAAAGTTGTTGATGTCGGTCCATGTCCTCCTTTTGAAAGTGAAAGTTGTTGATGTCGGTCCATGTCCTCCTTTCGCTCCCCCACCTTGCGCTCCACATTCTTGTGGTATAAATGCCCAATTCGCACATTGATGACAACTCGGCATAAGAATGGGTTGCATCCAGCTCATTAAAACCTGCTTTTTTTTTAAAATAAACTCAAAGAAGAACTTAAATACAACACTCAGTCTTGATAAATATGGCAACCCATTTTAAAAGAGGAAATTATTTTTATATTCTTTGCTTACCATGGACCCAACATAAGAAACTTATATGGAGTGTTCATTTTTTATATCAATAGCATACATACTAATATCGATACCACTAGTGTTAACATTTGTGTTCCCCTACTCATCATGAACCCAACATAAGAAATATATGTTGAATGTTCATTTTTTACGTCGACGACACATGCTATCAGATAATAGCACAAGTATCATTGATGTTAACATGTGCTAGCATGTGTATCGTTGATCTAAAAAATAAATGCTCTATAGATGTTTCTTACACTCACCTCATTGTCATAGTAGAGAATGAAAAATATTTCCCTTCAAAAAAGGGAGTGTATAATTAACCACATACATCCGATGTAACGTCCGGGAATTTTCTAAATTCCCGAAGTTGACCATGGAAAATTAAGGTGTTGGACCTCTTGACCTTCTCGTTGCCCTAATTTATAGAGAAACTAACACACTCACAATCTTGCGATAATCCGAACCTATATTTGGAATTCCATATGTGTGGTGGCCTCTATGCCTTATGTTAAAGTGGTCTCACAATATCGTCAAACTAAAACTAGGATTGGGAATTTGGTTGGGTTGGGTCTTGGGTTAGGTCAGCCTTGACCCACACTTAAATAGGGTTGGGTCATGACCAGACCCTATTTATTAAATAGGTTAAAAATGCAAACCCTAACCCTACTTAGGTCGGGTCGGGTATACAGGTAACCCTACATTTTTTTGTCAATAAATTTTTTTTCTCAACTTAATATTTTATACGTTATCTTTGCATGAGCCAATCATATAAAGAATTTAAATACATTATAACATTAAAAATAGATGTCCAATATATTATGTGGTATTTGAGAAAGTTCGAATGAGAGATAGAGAATTTTGACATTATAAGACACACGTCCAATACGATAACCCCCCCCCCTCCCCAACTAAATATTGATTCACTATTAAATAAAATAAAAATATAAAAAATAGAACTATAACATAATTTTTTTTAGTCTCTCTGACTTGGGTCATGACATTGTTAAATAATAAGGTCGATGTCGGGTTGTGCAGGTAAATCCAAACTCAACCTTACTTTTAAACAAGTAAAATTTTGAACCCCTAACCCTGACCCTATTTTAAATTGGGCTGGGTTGGGTTGAATTTTCCCAACACTAACTAAAATTCATCCTTAAACATATTCTAAATGATGAAAAATAATAGTAAACTACTAAGTATCACAAGTTAAAGAAAGATTTACCTATGATTATGGATATTACATCTCCCCTTGATGGGCATTTCATCCTCGAAATGGGAAGTGCTAATCGGTAAGTGGGTCATGGTACATTCAGCTCATTTTGGCTTCTCATCCCAATTCATCTCTTCCATGAAAGTGAAGTTATCATAATAAATAGATTTGGGCACTTGTGCACTTACCCTTGCCTCACTTGTTCCCCATTGAATAAGAGTTCTTCTTTAAGTTAAATGGGTGTCACATCCTTCCCCCATCTAAGGGAACTTGGTCCCCCAAATTTAAAGTATTAATTGCACAATTTAAAGTATTAATTGTACAATTCTCATGGTATAATGGCTTAATGGCAGCCCCAACCCCTAGTCAGATATACCAGTCCTTCGCCATATGCTTCTGCTGTGGTACTCTAACCTTGCCTCTACTGAAGATAAATTGCTATATTAACAACAAGCTATCCCCCACTCTAAATATCCACGAGGGACAAGAATTACTCCCTCTAGATATATTATAATTCCAAGGTAACAACCCTAACTCACGTAGGGTCCTACACACAATTAAGATAATAGTTTTCATGCTATTCTGAGTTGTCCTCCATTAACAGATGGCCGGTCTCGTCCTAAGCTTTGACAGTAACATCTCGGGTTTTTGAAACAATTGTCATTGCAACATTTTGTTTACTTTTTTAAAAATTAAATTTTTGAAAAAGTAAGCAAAATGTTGCAATGACAATTGTTTCAGAAACCGGAACGTTACATTATAACTTTTATAGAAACTTTCCACTTAATAGAAATATGAGAAATAAGCTTATTAATGTAAATAAAGTTACGTAATATAAATAAATATTGTCTAAGCTCTATTTAATTTTCCAAAATAAATCTATTTTAATTTATCTTAAAAAATTAAATAAAACGATTAATATAAGGCAAAAATAATTTTATTTTAAAATGAGACACAGGCGTTCTCTATTCCTTTGACATCCATGTGATCGGGGCTAGCAACTAACCATCACTTATTCCAACACAATTGGTGGGCGAATGCAATCAAGGGTTAATCAGCACACAAAAAAAGGTCTTGGGTTGGGCCACTTCCCCACAGCTTTGTTTTGCAGCCCAAATTCACACACAACTCCATCTTGGGCTCAACCCCGAATTCCAACATAAAATAGGGTCCAAGAACCGAAAAGTGGAAGTAGAAGAGACTGGGCCTCGGCCCACTAGCGCAAGAGCAAAGTCGCCTTATCGGGAGCCATCGAGCCAGCCGAGAGGGGAGATGCAAAGTGGTTCAGGTAGGCGTCGGACAACATGTCCCCCATCCTGACCTGCGCCTCCGTGGTGAGGTGCAGATGGTCCTCCTTCAATGGCAGCCCCTTGGCGTCCACGCAGACAACTTTGGGCAGGTCGATGCCCAGCTGGGCCGCCCTCACCACTTCCTTCCACGGCTCATTCCCCGACGCGATTGCAACCTGCAGGGAAACCAGGTCCCAGCCCGCCAGCCGTTCGACGAATTGCGCAAATGAAAGCAAAAACGGAAATGAGCACGTCACCAGATGTTCGAGATATTTCCCCACAGAGACTAGCACTCTTCAGAGTTCAGATTGAGGAGAATTGATGGGTGGTTACCTGAATGATGGGGAGCGACGGCAGGCCGAGGTCGGACCGGATGTTTCCGATGAGTTTGTGCATGTTTGACTTGTAGGCCTCTGCGGCGTGGCGTGACAGCGTGTCGCTCTCGCCCTGGTACCAGAGCAGTGCGCGGATCCGGCCGCCCTCTGCCAGCGACGCCCTGGCCCGCCGCACCATCTCCTCGTACAGCTTCCCTCCCTTATCGCCGTTCCGCCCACGGCGCAGGGCACGAGCCCCACCTGGGTCCCGGTGGCGGCTAGGACAGCGGGGGCGAAGGCCATGCCGGGGCCAATGCCGCAGGTCTTGGCGGTGTCAATGTCGGCGTGGAGGGGCTCCCGGGCCTCCTCCCAGCGGAGGTGGGCGGAGAGGCGGTGGATGGCAGGATCGGGGTGGCATTGGGGTGGGACGACGTGGTCCCACCGCTTGTTGTGTAAGTTCACGCCGCCCCGGCCGGCCATGTTGCTCTGGCCCGAGAGGATGAAGATGTCCTTGCCCGGCTGGGCCGGTGGTGGCGCCTCGGCCCCCTTGGATGCCGCCACCCCCATTTCTTCGGGTCTCTCCAGTGCTGCAGATGTGCCAATTTGGGCGTTTGTTGGGACTTCTGGCCTCCCCATGGTCACAATATTTAGTCATGAGGCTCAAGCAATGAAAAAGTATTTTATTATCTTGTGAAGCTTGGGCCTTTGCCTGAAGACTTTGGGATGAAGCAAATTGCAGTGTTGCAAGTCTGATGGACCAGCAAACCATTTGGTCCTGTCAGCCTAAGCCCATGTCTAATTGGATCTGTGGATTTGGGTGTGAATGTTAAGTACTTCAATGATCATCATAAGGAACATAGAACATGGTTTGTCGAAATCTCGGTCTTGTCTCGATGAGTAAAAAAACGAGATTAGATTTTCAAGAGACAAGAGATCATGTAAAAGAATATCGGTCATCTATGTGATTAGAATAAATATATATTATTATCTATAACAATAAATATTAATATTAAATAATTATAAAGTATATAAAATAAGTAGAGTATATGATATCTGATGATGATGTAGAATGAGATTGAACTCAATTTTATTTCAAAGACTTATTGAGATACAAGATCTAAGCATTGGTAAACTTAATGAAATACGATCAAACATTTATTAAATATAAACTTACGATGATACATTATCATTTATCTCTCATCTTGTCATGTTTAATGTTATCTTGGCTATGACATCATGATCTTATGTATCTTAAATAAATCTAAGCAATCTCATATAGATTTTATAGATGTTGGCAATATTTTATGGAGATAATGTAAAGTTATTTTTACGCTATTTTAAGTTTCGGCAAAGGTCTCGAGATAGAAATCCAGGCGAGATCTCGTGACATACTGCAAACCATGCTAAAGAAATGAAAATTTTCTCAATTGTGTAACTTGCTATGAAACCAATCAATCTTCATGTGGACTGAGTCCTATTGCAGTTAAAGAGAGTAGAGTGTATGATTGTGTAATATAAAATATTGCACAAGTAATTAATTACCACTAAGTGCAAGCTGCACTACACTTGGGTCAACGAAGCAAACATTTTTCACTAAATTAAGAATAACCACAATTGCACCACATTCCATTTTCAATAGCATAAAGAACAATCATACAACATTTGCTACTTCTAGAGGTGAAAACACAAGAAC
The DNA here is from genome assembly GCA_035235625.1 of Saururus chinensis. Classification (NCBI taxonomy): domain Eukaryota; kingdom Viridiplantae; phylum Streptophyta; class Magnoliopsida; order Piperales; family Saururaceae; genus Saururus; species Saururus chinensis. The sequence goes on from CP141148.1 coordinate 3,826,769, forward strand.
AGGGTAGACTACATGAACCATACAAGGAAGACAAGCACTACTATTACAAATATAGAAAGAAAGTTGAACACAATACTGGAGTTCAAGCTAATAGCATAATTTTCTGATTGAAATGTGCACTTGCCAGTCTTCATCTTTCTGGAACTGTCCGCCTCAAGTACTGGATGAAGATTGACTTCGACTATAGCATGAACTTGTGGCACCAGTTGTTGATGAGGAGCCCATGGCAGAATGAGTTGCAGAATATGCAGGCACAGGCATCTTCAATGGAAGAAGAGGCAGAGGAACCTCATTATTCAGAGTGCTAATGACTTGTTCTATAGAGGGGCGCAAGCTGGGATCCGGGTGAGCACACCACAAACCAGTGACTATGAGGCGAACCATCTGTTCCTCATTGAACTCCCCATTTAGTCTCTCATCAGCTGCTTCAATAACCTTCTCCGCACCATATAGGCTCCACACCCACTCCACCATGACAACTTGTCCAATTCTATGATGCTCTATAGGTCTCCTCCCACATGCAACTTCTAAAACAACAATCCCAAAACTGTAGATCTCAGACTCCTTGGTAGCTTTGAAACTAAAATAACGCTCAGGAGCAAGATAACCAGTAGACCCAGCAACCAAAGACTCCTGGTTTCCCTCTTCCTCCTGGTTTATCACTCTTGCTAGTCCGAAATCTCCAAGCTTGGCGTTGAAGTCCGAGTCCAACATCACATTGCTTGACTTGATGTCCCTGTGCAGCACACACTGCCCGCACTCTTCCTGAAGGTAGAGCAAGGCCGAGGCTAGTCCTCGGATGATCTTTAGACGGTTTGTCCATGGAATTGGCTCCCTGTTGCCGAAGAGATGTCTGTCAAGGCTCCTATTTGGCATGAACTCATAGACTACAAGAAATTCCCCACCTTCATGGCACCAACCAATGAGTTTCACTAAGTTCTTGTGTCTTAATCGGCTAATGGCTTTCACCTCTGATACATACTCCTTCTTGCCTTGCTGTGAGTCTTTGGAAAGCCTCTTCACAGCTACAGGAATGTTGTTCATGTCTTTGAGGAAACCCTTGTGCACGCTACCGAACCCACCTTTTCCGAGCAACCCATCATCTGAGAAGTCATTTGCTGCTGTGGACAACTCATTGTAAGAGAACCTTTTTGGTGCTCCATTTTGCTCAATTTCCTCATCAATGGCTAACTCCACATTGCCCATGCTAGCTTGGTTGCTTCCAGGTTTTTTTCGCCATAATATGAGCCAAATTAGAGAGAGAACACCACCAATTGCTGCAATGATCAGTACAACAGCTACCACTATTATGGTCTTGTTCCAATTTTTTTTATCCAATTCAGATTTCAGCCTTGGCATCACAATTGTGCTGTGATTTCCACCCATTTCACTCCCCGCAGGACTTGGACTAGGACTAGACCCCATGCTCCTTTCTTGGATTTTGCTCTCCAGATTAGAAGTGAACTCCCAAGACAAAATTTGATGACTTTCTGCATACATACCTGTTGCAGCTGAGAAGCCGACACTCACCCATTCTGGAAGAAATTTTACCAGATCAACAGTATAGAGAAGGTCGAACTGACCCTCGTAAACTGGCTGGTCTTCAAAAGACAGAAAAACTCCTAACTCCATGGTGCTAGCATTATAATTAACCCAAGCCTTGCCAGTTTTCCCTCTATTTATGTGTGTAGGCCAATCTATGGTCTTCTTGGACATGATGGAGTTTATATCAATCCCAATGTGATCGCCGTCTGGGGTCGTCTCGCCTCTTGGATCCCATATGTTGCTGTAAGTATCAAACTCCACAGCTACTGTTGACACATTATATGAACTAGAATTTCTAAAGAGGCAAAGGTACCCCCCTTTTGAATATTGCTCCGGAATCTGGGATCCATTCTCTGCGATGAAGAAGGCTAAACCGTCGCCAGAAAATACATCATCGGTGAGATTTTTCATGATGAAAGTGAAGTGCGTGGTGAAGTCTGCAAGCAGCCTGGTGGCTCTGTCCCATAGATGGACAGGCTCTCCGTAAAGGGCCCGGCCACAACTTTGATTTTTTCCTTCCCGCTCCTTGGTCAGATGAATGACATTACCTGCAGCCAATGCATCGCCTTGATAATCTATTTGTTTAGTCGAATCAGGTTCGAATGATGGAAAACTGAAGTTCGTCGAATTTGCAGGGGGGGGCAAGGGCCGCCAGGAACATGATCAGTACAGCAGGAGAAATTTTGAGATGCAAAGCCATGCTAGCTAGCAGGAAGTGAACGAAAGCTCTAAGGAAGTTGCAGGCTAGCAACAATCAGTGAGCATAATTGTATAAATCCAACCCTGACTCCCATCTTCTATAATATCCATGTGTACCATTGCACCATGTTCAGCTTTTCAGTAGTTTGTACCTAGGAATCATGTATCTTTATTGGATATGTATTGTACCTATATCTGTGTTGTATATGTATCTTACCCTCAATGTGACACATTAATTATACAACTGCCTACCAGTCTTACCTTCAATATCACACATTAATTATAAATTACTTCATCAAATCCTTTCTAAATAAAGTAAACATTAAACAAATTATATATGACTTAGAAGTATGTGTTTTTTGCTCAAATATCTAAATAAAAATATTCCAAAAGAATATATTACAAAAATGAGGCATTTGTAATAGTATTCTAAACATATAATTACATTTTTTACTATAATTAAACTTTTAATACAAGAACTAACTTTAGACACACACACATATATATAATATTAATAAATTTTTAATAGCCATATCCTTGTTGTATTGTATCCTAGTTTTTTGGAAATTATTGTATCCCCGTTTTCATATCATATTGTACCAGTGTCCTGTATATGTGCTTCCTAAGCTTTATACCATCGCCATGTTATACATTAAAAGTAAATGTTCACCCCCAACACTAGTCTCTGCTAATATATTTTACTCCCTCCTTCCTGAAATGATCATGATATTCCTGCCCGACAGGTTTTTGGTGTTTGTATGTTATGTTTGTTGCATAAAGTGTGTATCTTTATGAGAAAATATAAGTTCTATCCTAGATGAATTATAGTAGGAGAGTAAATGACAAGCGAGGGGATTTTGTGTTGAGAGAGGAGCGATAATTTTATTTTTTGGTTTTTAATATCATGTTCTTTGGTTTTGATAACTATTCAATTTTTACTCTCTTATAGCATATCGGAAGAGTAAGGTTTGTTTATGTAATGAAATTAGTCTTTTATCTTGCAGCATTTTGATATGATGATTGGGGGATTTTGCAGTAATGAAAATTAATTTTAAGTCTTAATTTTTTTTATATAAGGTGTTATATTTTTATTAAGTTATTTTTTTTTATAAATTATAGGGTTTTTATATGCAATATTGCTCGTGTCCTTATTGAATAGAAATTGTGATACATTGGATAGGCTTTTAAAAAATATAAATAATTTACTACAATTTATTTTATTTTATTTATTATTTATTAGTTGGTTAGCCATTTACCTATAATCTGCTCATTTACCTACTGGGTATTATGTAATGCGTAAAATTTAAGTAATGAATGAGGAAATGGGTAATGAGTAAGATATAAGTAAAATTTTTATGAGCGTATATAGATATGGGTAAAACCTTACCCGTTGGCACCCCTATTAAAAAGAAATATTACAATAATATTTTATTTAAGAGCCCCACTGATATATTCCCGGCTGCTAAATGTAAATCCAGCAGACCTAAAGTTAGAAGTGGGATAGAACTATTATGCCCCCAGCCAACAGATTAAATTAGTCGGCTAAGAGCCCAAAGTTTGAGGGCTCTTCTCAACTATACCTTATTTTTATTATGGATATTACATATTTTTCACATATGTCTTAGTGCATATCCCAACGCCCACATACGTAAAAGTTGTACTACATTGATGTGAGGCTTTATACATAATAAATAAAGCCGATACGGCTTTTAGGAAGCCACGTTCAATGGCGCTCTTATCCTTCCAATAAAAAAATAGAAAAAGAAAAAACAGGCTGGTGATGTTTACACGTTGACGAATACTTGGAAAGTTGCCAAGTTGTTGATTTCGGTCCATGTCTCTCCTTTCTTGGAAGAGTTATTAAATAGAAAAAGGAAAAACAGGCTGGTGATGTTTACACGTTGACGAAGACTTGGAAAGTTGACTTGGAAAGTTGCCAAGTTGTTGATTTCGGTCCATGTCTCTCCTTTCTTGGAAGAGTTATTTATGATCCTATTTTACAAATGAGCTCAATGAGCTTAATGTAAGCTAAGTATGGAAATCGTTCATTAAGAGGTCAGAACGGTCACATTAGCGCACATTAACAATGCTAACGATCCTATATATATCAACGGTGTTTTTCTCCCCCGCACCTTGCACTGCACGGTTCTTGTGGCATAAATGACCAATTCACACAGTGGGCAACTCGGCATAACTATGGGTTGCATCCAGCTCATGAAAAGTTTTTTTTTTTAACAGAAAGAAAACCCAAGATGAGACTAAACAGCCAACTAAAAGGACGGAACGGATCATTTGTAGGGAATAGAATAGCCCACGTCAGGCAAATAGTGCAATTTGGGGAATAGAGTAGGCCACGTCAGGCAAATCCTACAGGAATAGAGGATAATAAGATTACCGATGTAAAATAAAATAAGAATATAAAAAATTACATAATTTGGCCTTGCTGACTATATTTTATAGGATCACACAATTCTACAAAATAGAAAAACAATTATAAGAGAATTATAAAAATTACATTCAACACTCTTCCCGCAAGACATAGATGACAAACGCCAACTTCTTTATCCTAATAATTGTTATTTTTCTTCTCTCTCTTTTTTTTTGTGTCGGCCTTTTTCTTTGATTTTCGTCGGCTTTTCCAGGCATCAACCTCTTTTTTCTCTGGTTTTCGTCGGCTTGGATGCACTAGATTGTGACAACTCTTTAGTTTTGATATGCTCCACGTCTTGTCTTGGACTCTTCGCCACTAACAAACTCATAAGCCTTTCTAATTTATATTTATCATTAGGGATTTATAAAGTCTAATGACCAACCTATCCTTTGACCAGGCCTAACACAATAATAGGACTCACCGCGATAACAATTACCCTTCCCTTGTACTTGTCAAGAAGAAAAGAAAAAAGAGAAGCATCCCTAACCAGTCAATGCGCTGCCCCATTGGCTAGTCTTCTAGTGGAAATAAGCCGCACCACCGAAAGCTCCACAGGTTTTACAACAAGGTGCACAAGACGTCCAACCCTCGACCAGTTCCTATGCTTTTAAGCAAAATATTCACCATTGCAGCACAATCACCTTAAAAATTGTCCACCCCTAAGGCATCAACCAAGTGAATAACTTAAACTGTTGGTTTGTGGCAAGGGGCGGGATTCAGATTTGCAGAAATTATCTTTAGAGGATGGTGTTTGATCTTCATGATGAACAACGGTTGGAGATGAATTATAGCTGATCTTCACAACGGATGGTAGTTGGAGATAGATTCAAGAACTCACCATTGAGAGGCGGATGAACGCAAAGCTTTTAGGCTTTGAGGCGAGTACAAGTACAATTTTTTTTAAGGAATTATTTGTCCCCATTAGATAGATCCAAGTTGTTGATGGGCTACACGACAAACTTCTTCCCAGGATACAATTGAGCCTTTGAGAAACTACGACCAACAATTTTGAAGAATTCTCCCTAAACTCTCCTTGAAACTGTATAAGAATGTGGCTAAAATTTGTTTTTGAAAATACAGGGAAAAGACAAGAAAAATAAGAGAACACAAAAGAAGGAAAAACTGTAATGTGTGTTTTCTTCTGTCTGTGCATATGAATGTTTATAAGAGAAATTTTGAGATGCAAAGCCATGCTAGCTAGCAGGAAGTGAACGAAAGCTCTAGGAAGTTGCAGGCTAGCAACAATCAGTGGGCATAATTGTATAAATCCAACCTTGACTCCCATCTTCTATAATATCCATGTGTACCATTGCACCATGTTTAGCTTTTCAGTAGTTTGTACCTAGGAATCATGGATCTTTATTGGACATGTATTGTACCTATATCTGTGTTGTATATGTATCTTACCCTCAATGTGACACATTAATGATACAACTGCCTACCAGTCTTACCTTCAATATCACACATTAATTATAAATTACTTCATCAAATCCTTTCTAAATAAAGTAAACATTAAACAAATTATATATGACTTAGAAGTATGTGTTTTTTTGCTCAAATATCTAAATAAAAATGTTCCAAAACAATATATTATTATGTGGAATAACTTTTCTTGCAAAAATGAGGCATTTGTAATAGTATTTTAAACATATAACTACATTTTTTACTATAATTAAACTTTTAATATAAGAACTAACTTTACACACACACACATATATAATATTAATAATTTTTTAATAGTCATATCCTTGCTGTATTATATCCTAGTTTTTTTGGAAATTGTTGTATCCCGTTTTCATATCATATTGTACCCGTGTCCTATATCTGTGCTTCCTAAGCTTTATACCATTGCCACCCCCCCCCCCCCCCAACACTAGCCTCTGCTAATATATTTTACTCCCTCTTTCCTGAAATGATCATGATATTCCTACCCGATAGATTTTTGGTGTTTGTATGTTATGTTTGTTGCATAAAGCATGTATCTTGATGAGAAAGTATAAGTTTTATCCTAGATGAATTGTAGTAGGAGAGTAAATGACAAGTGAGGAGATTTGTGTTGAGAGAGGAGTGATAATTTTATTTTTTGGTTTTTAATGTCATGTTCTTTGGTTTTGATAACTATTCAATTTTTATTCTCTTATAACATATCGGAAGAGTAAGGTTTGTATATGTAATGAGATTAGTCTTGTATCTTACATTTTGGTACGATGATTGGGGGATTTTGCAGTAATAAAAATTAATTTCAAGTCTTCATTTTTTTATATAAGGTGTTATATTCTTATTATGTTATTTTTTTTATGAATTGTGGGGTTTTTATATACAATATTGTTCATGTCCTGATTGAATAGAAATTGTAATACATTGGGTAGGCTTTCAAAAAATATAAATAATTTACTATAATTTATTTTATATTATTTTTTAGTCGGTTGGCCATTTACCTATAATCTGCTCGTTTACCTAATGGGTATTGTGTAATGCGTAAAATATAGGTAATAAATGAAGAAATGGGTAATGAGTAAGCTATAAGTAAAATTTTTAGAAGTGTATATAGATATGGGTAAAACCTTACCCGGTCTATACCTTACCCGTTAACACCCCTATTAAAAAGAAATATGACAATAATATTTTATTTAAGAGCCTCATTGATATGCTCTCGACTGCTAAATGTGAATCCAGCAGACCTAAAGTTAGAAGTGGGATAAAACTATTATGCCCCCAAGCCAGCAGATTAAAATAGGCAGCTAAGAGCCCAAAGTTTTTGGGCTCTTTTCAACTATACCTTATTTTTATTATGGATATTACATATTTTTCACATGTGTCTTAGTGTATATTCCAACGCCCAAATACGTAAAAGTTGTACAACATTGATGTGAGGCATTATACATAATAAATAAAGTTGATACGGCTTTTAGGAAGCCACGTTCAATAGCGCTCTTATCCTTCGAATAAAAAAAATAGAAAAAGAAAAGACAGGCTGGTGATGTTTATACGTTGACGAAGACTTGAAAGTTGACTTGGAAAGTTTCCAAGTTGTTGAAGAGTTATTTATGATCCTATTTTACAATGAGCTTAATGTAAACTAAGTATGGAAATCGTTCATTAAGAGGTCAATGAATCTGTTGCCAAGTTGTTGAAGAGTTATTGATGATCCTATTTTATAATGAGCTTAATGTAAGCTAAGTATGGAAATCGTTCATTAAGAGGTCAATGAATCTGCACGGTCACATTAGCGCACATTAACAATGCTAACGATACTATATATATCAACGGTGTTTTTCTTCCCCGCACCTTGCACTGCACGGTTCTTGTTGTGGCATAAATGACCAATTTACACAGTGGGTAACTCGGCATAAGAATGGGTTGCATCCAGCTCATAAAAAACTTTTTTTTTTTTAACAGAAAGAAATCCCAAGATGAACCTAAACACAAAACCAGGCTCGTCATAAATAGCAGCCACTAAAAAGAGGAAACGGATCGTTTGCAAGGAATAGAATAGCCCACGTCATGCCAATCCTACATAAGTGGAATAGAATAGAGGAGAGTAAGATTACCACTCTAAAATAAAATAAGAATATAAAAAATTACGTAATTAGGCCTTGTTGCCTATATATATTTTACGGGATCACATAATTTTACTTAAAAAGAGAAATAATTATAAAAAAAAACTACAAAGATCACACTCAACATTCCTCGTGTATAAGACAAACTCGTAGGCATTTTTAATTTAGGTTTATCATTAAGGATTAACAAAGTCTAATGACCAACCTATCCTTTGTCCAGGCCTAACGCATTAATAGGACTCACCGCGATCACACCTAATTGCCAATAAGAAAAAAGAGAAGCATGCCTAACAAGTTAATGCGCTACCCCATTGGCTTGTCTTCTAGCGGAAATAAGCCGCACCACCGAAAAGTCCACAAGTTTTACAACAAGGTGCCCAAGACGTCCAACTCGACCAGTTCCTCTGCTTTTCAGCAAAATATTCACCATTGCAGCACAATCACCTTAAAAACTGTCCACCCCTAAGGCATCAGCCAAGTGAATAACTTTAACAACTGCCAATGACTCAATCTCCTCAGGTTCAAACGTGCTAGAGTCCAGTTGGCACATGCTACTGATGATCCGACCATCTGAGTTTCTCAAGTAGACACACTGCTGCTGGAGGGCGGCCTTCTTAAAAAGATTCAAATGTCTTGCTGCTCCCCAAGTTAGCCCCAAAGATAGTTTGTACTCATTGACTTCGTCCAGGATGTGCTGCTTCAAGAAACTCACATCAAACTTCCCTTTTGCGAGGCTTTTCTCATTTCATCTATTCCAAATAGCCCAGGCCAGGGTGAAGAAAAAATATCATGCTGTTGGGAGTTGGGATGAGAAAGGAATAAATCTACCACTTCTATGGGGGAGGTTACCTTGCCAAAATTTATCTTTTCCTTCCACTCTTCATTCCTTTTGCTACTCCAAATTGCATAAATATTGATTAGACTTGATTATCTTCTTTATAAATAGCAGTGTGATGGACTAAGATTTTAGGGCTTGGGCTTAGGGTAACTGGGTTAGTAATTTAGACACTGTGCTTGGTATATAGGTTATAGGTAGAAGGCCTTAATAGTGACGGGCCGGGCCAGGGTGGGCTTCTATGCTTTTTTTCCCACGCCCAGGCCCGTCCTTAATAACAACGGATTTTAAATTTTCAAGCCCAGCCTGACCCATAGCTTATTTTTTTAGGCCCAAGCCCTCAAATATACGGGCCGGGCTATGGGCCAAAATGTATATCTTGCAGCCCTAGTCTAGCCCTCCAAAAGCAGCTGGAAGGAACTCAATTATATAGTGGGCATTTGATCAACCCCTCATGGAGATATTTTTCAGTAGTAATTATTCAAGGTCTCTAAAATTTGAGATGCTAATTAAATATATTTTTATTATATTAACATAACAATGGTTATTATAGTAAAAACTTTAATAAGCTCCACATTATACGCTTGTTAGCATGCACTAGACATAATCAAAATTGTGTGGCGTGAGAATACTTAGTGCACGCACACTGGTACATGCGGGTACTTATAAATAAAATTCTAATTAGCTAAATTAGGTTTATTTTAATACACAAATCAAGCTCAATTTGAACCGGGATTGTCATTGTAATATAATGACTTCAAGTTCAAGCTTGTGTTTTTTGTTCAAGCTGAGTTCGTTTTAGTAAGCTCGAGCCAATTTGAGCCTCAAGTCGAGTTTGAATTTAGGATTTTGACTTTGAGTTCGAACTACATGAGGCCAAAACTCGATTTGACTTGGCTCAATAAGATTGAGTTACTTGAAGGCTTCGAGTAACTCATATGCTCAACATCCTTGATATGCATGTTCTCACGAAGATTGAATTCCTTGAAGGCTTCAACTTGCAAGGCGAGAATGACTTTCAAACAACATAGGAAGTATATGATTTATATTTTGTCTAGTTAGCCTTCTAGACTTTTTGGATGATGATAGAAACATGAGTGCCAATTTATTATTGTTAGTATGTATGTTATGCTTTCTAGACATGTACTTTTCTTTATGAAATGATTTGATCATAGATATATATGAGATTTATTTATGGATGCAATTTCATCTTTCTGCTATGAGATTTATAAAAAATGAATTTCAAAATATTGGAGTGTGATACAAAGTAATTTGAGGACTCGTGAACATCCTAATAGTTGGTAAAAGTACATGAAAGTTTATGTGTATAAGGTATATAGCTAGTATGAATCAATCATTATTAAAACTTTTTGTAAATAAAATGGCAATCAAGCTCTATGTGTTTTGTTCATTATTGAAAAATTGAATTAGTGGTTACATGCAAGGTTCTTTGTTTGTCAAAATATATGACCATTAGAGAAACTTGTAAATTAGGAAGAGGAAATAAAAAATTGAGATATCCTTCATGTGGAGATACAAACTGTTAATGTCACTCCCTAATATCTTGCATTTTAATAGGCTAATTGTAATTTAATGGTGAACTAAATAATATATTTAAAATATCAAAAGACTTTAGTTTAATATTCTAAAGTTAAAGGAGTTTAGCATTACAAAAGGAATTGGAAGGGGTCTTAGATATTAAAAAATGAATTGAAAGATCCTATTTAAGAAGGAAGAAATGTACTCTCTAGTCTCTATGTCCCAAATTAAGAGCTCCATTTGATTTTTTTCAAATGAATTAAATTTTATTTTGAAAAACTAAATAAAGCCATTATTTATGACTTAGGAAGTATAAAAGTAAATTACTTAAATACACTGAAATGATAAGAAAGAATGTTCTAGAGACAAGGGCCACTTTGGTAATTATACCTAACAAAAAAGGAAGAGAGAGGAGGTGAGGAGAAGAGCAGTTTCCTTCCCTCCCTTTGTAAATAGAGGGACAAACCAAAGAGAAAAAGAGAAAGAAAGATAGAAAAATAATGGAATGGTGGTATATGGACGAGCACTTGGATGTCCAAAGCTTATCGAGAATGTCATTTGATTGGCAGTTTGACGTGCCAAATATTCGGTAGTAGACTGTCAAAATAGGGTCAACTAATTTAAAAGACAGCTTATTTCAATAGGTCAAAAATGATTTTAACACTGCAACTACTCTAATTTGCTTTAAAAAGTGTTAAAAAATCGGGTTATGACAATAAATATGTGAAGTGCACTAGATCAAAACAGTTGCTGTTTTGGTAAAAGGCCCCTAGGTCCAATGGGCTGAGTTCGGCCCAATGGGCCAGGAACACTCTTGCCTTGCCTACAGGGAGCTACTTAGATTAACATTGCTAAAGAACAAAAGAAAAAAAAATGCCACCTAGGATATGGAAAATGCTTCATTTAAACATTTCGCCTCCCATGGTATCAAGCCGGGTTTGGCCTTGAAGCTCAGGAGATCCGACCTCTCCTGTTTATACTAAGTATTTTTGTAATTGTCTGGTTTTCTTGGGTGGTTACTTGGAACCTTATGTCTAATGTTTCCCGATATGTAATGCTTATCAGCTTATCGGTTTGGTCTTTGCTTAATTGCTTTGTCCTCCCGCAACTGATCTCTATGTAGCAAACTCCTTGTGTCTTTCTTCTCTTTCTTTAGTATGTGATCCTCCCCTTGGGAGGGTGGCCTTTTACCCAAAATAAAAAACAGAAGAAAAAAGAAATGCTGGTGTGCATGTTGAGGTGAGATTGTCATTAAGGTTTGGGAAACAAGGGGAAACCCGGCTTGAATAAAATGACATATGGCCAATTTCCTTCATAATCTGCTTTAGGGGGAGTTAGCTGTGACAGATTTTATTTCCACATGTTGAGTCGGAACAAATTCCCCAACCCCTTGTGTTTTTTTTAATATTATTGTGATTTCTTGTGGAAAATAAAAAAAAATTGTGGGAAAAACATATCTCACAAAAACATAGTGATTTTTTTCTAGAGTTTAGTCATGTGTGATGTACAAAATAAATCTACATTGCCCTGTTAGTCAACTATGTTTTGAAGTTTTTTCCACGTGCTAATACAAACTACAAAGTGCATAAGGAAGTTGAAGTGGTTCTCTTTCATTTTGTTAATAAGTCTCGCTGTTATACACTTGAGAATATAATACATTATTATCGGCCGAATAAGTTAATATATATACACACACTTCCTACTAAAATTAGTGGGGAAAAGTCTTGACCGGGCTCACGTGCGACTATGTGAGCTTAGGCTATCTGTGCCATTGAATTTAAATTTAACAACTCATCATACTTACGCACTCGCTCATAAGCCTAGGCATGTCTTAATGGGCCTCAAATTAGTATATATTGTTTACTTTTAGAGCTTTGCTATGAAACCATGTTTTAAAAGCTATGAAACCATGTTTTATTTGAAAAAGATGAAGGCAAAATTTAAAAATATATAGTGATATAGTATTTGTTAAAAAGAAGTGAGGCTGAAAGAATTCTTAGTAGTTGGAACAAACGTAGACCAAAGGGTATTCATATCATTTGACCTTGATTCTTTATTGTGAATGAGAAGTAGTTGGTTACATACAATACAAGAGAGGGACCGGACCTCTGTTTCAGGGCAACAAAGTCGGTCATTCACTTGAGGAGGGTCTTTTTCTATGACATGTTAGATGCTTGAATACGGAAGCTACCAACTTACTAGCAACGTAATTGTTTTATTGGTGGATGATACGTTAGGCTCCCTTACGATATGCCCCACCCTTGCAAGTCATAATTTGCTTGGTTTTGTTGGTGATCATCCAAAACTTTTTGGTCTTTAATGTTCTCATTCATTATTGATGATTATAAAAAAAAATGTTCACCGTATAAATTTAGAGTTGCAATCAGCTCGTGAAGGTTTGTCCATCGTTAATTACGTGAAATCGATGGAATACATATTCGTGAACAATTCTCCACAAAATTTAATTTTGTGGCAAGTTTATATGCTAATACGCGTATGGTCGATACTCAATGTGATCGACGGACGGAAAACCTTCACTAGGTGATCACGATTTATGAAATTAGGGCTTGGGAGTTAGACAATGGGTCACGTTAGCTTGTTAGTCGATGAATTTAGTCACTTTGGAGACAATCCAACATGGACAAACAATCAGACAATTGAAATGATAGATATATAGAAAAATAGATAATTAAAGAGTTAACATTTGCCGTCCATGCCTGAATAGCAGCCCAAAGCATTCCATTACCACCCCTTATAGGAAGGCCTTAAATATACTAATACTCTATTATATGTGATTATATATATATATATATATGAAAAAATTTATATGAGCTCGGGCTCTATGGCTGTCAGATTTACATCCGACGGCCCATAGAACCGGGCTCACATAGGCATATATAAGCCCGGGCTCATATAAACATGACTCATATATATATATATATATATATATATATATATATATATATATATATATATATATATATATAATATGAGAGACAAAATAACTTACATAATCTATTAAAAAAACATAGACATTGTATTAAAAAATTTACCCACTTTATGTATCATATATTAACTCTTATTATGTATAAATTTCCAAGCTTATAAACTTATAATATATAATTTAAAAGTTGTAACTTCTAGAAAATTAATAAAATAATTTATGGGACAAACAATAATTATTTGGAAGAGTTTTTTATGTTCCTTACCAACAAATAGCCTATTACAAGCCATATATGGAAGTCCTTGATATTTAAGATCGACAACATACGTGCTAAAGTATGTTAACATTCTATTGATCTCGTGGATGAAGGGCACCCTGTGAGTAGCTTAAGCTAGGCTCATTGTTAGTGGTGAGAAAGAAAAACTCTTCCCAATTATTTACCTTTGCCAAAAACAAATCTATTACTTACCAAACGAAGCTTAAATTAGCCTTAAAAATATTTTATATCCTAACTCATAATAGCTGTTAAAGCTAGCCTCCTTCCTCATTTTATTCCTACTGGTCATGATTCAACCAAGTTACTTCCACTCTATTTCATAGCCCAAAGGAGTTTTTCATCTCTCCTCAATTCTACAAAATAGATAATACTGTCTCATCTCGTTTTATAAAGATAATACTTTCTCATCTCTTATGCTCTCTTTGAATTCGGGAAACCAAAAGTTGGTCATATTATTTTTTTTAGAATTTAATTTGTATACTACTTTTGTGTAGCATAACCTTTAGGTTTTTAATTTTTTTAAATATTTTTAATAACATACCATCCATTCCATATTAATAACTTTATTTGGTTTAAAAAAAATTAAAATTAATTTATTTTATAAAATTAAATGAAACTATTAATGTGGGATAGAGGAGGTATATATTTACTTTTTATGTAAAAATGTCTACTAAAAATAGGAGTTAGGGTATGAAAAACTTTTAAAAAATAGATAAATTAATTCAATAGGTTTGTAACAAGTAATAAAATATTTACCTTAGGCCTCCAATTCTTTGGAGCTGTCAGCAGCTTTAGCATTTAAGTTAGTAAAAATAGCATTCCACTTAGACAACAATTATCACTTTACCATTCTAAAGCAACTTTACAATATGTTGTGTTAAAAATTAACTCAAGCTTTCTCATGCAATGAGCCATTTACCAGGGATTAATTAATCTCTTTCTGTCTTTTCAATGGCCATGAAGATCAGATGCAAAACAACAAGAACTTAAAAGGGTATTATTTGGAATTTGGAATTTAAAAATGAGCTAATTTTTTAGTACATTTTAAAAATTCAAATCTGATTATTAAGAAGGGACGGGGAGAATAAATTATTATCGAACAGGCAAAAATGTCATGAGACTAACTAGAATAACTAATGAATTTTCTTTTCTTAAGGTTTTTTCTTTTGGGAAGAACTAATAGATACTAAAATGCATTAATATAGAAAAGGCCCTTATTATAGAGTAATACTCCATCTATCTCACATTAATCGTTCCACATTAAATTAAATAAAATTATTAATATAAAACAAAGAGAATACATAATTTACTAAGGAAGATGATATACACAAGGAGACCTGTAACACCAACACAACATTAACACAAATGAATCAGGGCTAGATTTCTTCTTTTTATGTATGATCATTTGATCATTATTGTAGATGTATTATTTAAATTTATTATGTCATTTTTACTATCCTAAATTAATAGTAAAGTAGTTTTAATTTATTTAAAAAAATTAATATAAGATGGAGGGAATATCTCCTCAAATGAAGTGTTTTTAATATTATGTTCTAACAATAAGCCTAAAGAGCACCTACGAAGTATTTTTTTTTTTATTCTTTTTAAGATCGATAATGCATACACTAACAAATTAGCTCTAATATCCTCACACTAACATATACTAATTATATACATTATAAATTTTAAAAATAAATATTTTAAATATATTTTTATACTAGGCTTACGGTGACTAGGGACCGTCAAAAACTCTCCCCGTGCCGGCCCCTCGCGGTTAGGTGAGCTTTTATAATGTGGTCTAGATCCACCGGCTCATCCTGTCCGTCGACCCGGCACCGAATACCGAGACCACATGTGGCCCACAGGAAAAAACAAGGCGAAAAGTAGCGAACAGAGATTTGATTTCTGCAAATCACGTGATATCCACGTGCTCATGTGGACTCCCATGAGAGGCTGAGAGCCACCCTTTTCATGACGTCAGCACGCGTTGTCCTTACGTGCCCATGTCAAAAGCGCCTGAGACCTGGTGGGACCCATGGCCGTTAATCGAATCATTACCGGTTCGCGGGAACCGACGCCTTGAACGGCCACTTCTGTATGTCCGAAATGCCCTCACTTTTCATTGATTTTTACCGGATTGATCAAAATAATTACAGTACCTGCGCTACTACGCCACCGACAACCGTCCGTCCGCTTGTCCTTGTTCATGTCCGCCCTCTTTTTTTCCCTTTATTAATATTCTCATGAATTAGCTTAATTAAATGTAATTTTAATGTTATAAAATGTTCTTAATTGACAAGATGCTAACAATCTTCTAATGGTATAGTGGAGGCTTAAAACCCTTCCTATCCGACACGCCGTGATTTTGGGTTGGCTCACTAACCCTGTAATGTATAGGTCATTAGATCCAAGATATAATTAGATAGCAATGTTACTTACTAAAGTAGTATAATGATGAACACCTTTTAGTGTGGTGAACACTTGACTGTAAAGTAATTTACCATCAACAAAAAATAAAAACAAAAACAAATTAATACGTTGTCATACATGAGTTACTAAAGGAAAATGCTATTTACCTAACAGGAACTTTTAATTGAGTTTTGGTTGGACATAATGTGTAGGCCTAAGTAAATTTTATGTGAGGTTTATCTAACTTAAACTCAAAAGAGAGTATTTTTATGTCTATAGTAAATACGGATGCAGACCAACTAATTTTATTAATAGGTGGTTACAACCTATTTTAATGGTGATAAGGGCCCTAATAAAAAAAATATGGATTATTCTTTATATACCATGTTAGGACTTGTTCTATAATAATACATAACTTCTAAAAAATTGTAAATAGTAAAAAAAAAACAGAAGATTCAATAGCTATATAGTATATCAGGACTTGGCCTAATATGTTATATAGATACCAGAACTCAGAGTTGTGGCTTTTAAGTGTATGTTCGTGTCCATCTGTATATGCTCATGCCCGTACTTGTGGCAGGTAGACTTTGGATAAAATATAATATGTGCCGGGGCCGTCACCGAGGCAGACACAGACGAAGAGTATGTATAGCCGATGAATAGTGCATCTATTCCTAAATGTGAACACTCCTATGACAATGGGGTCTACAAGGAAGAACCTTTTAACATGTAAGAAATAACTTGGCAAGCAGCCAAGTGCCTCATCGTACTAGTCCAACACTGGTCTGAGTTGGTGCTAGCTAGGGTAACATACAAAATTTCACAAGTATAAGTTTTTTTGGCGCTCACAGTCATTCCATCTGGAGTTTTGAAAATGGCGATACATGGAGAGGCTCAAGAGTAACCGACATGACAATGGAGACTTGCCCACATATTGCAGGGTCCCAAAAGAATCACAGAAGGGCGCCCACGTTCCACAGTGGTACCGAAAGAAGGCCTGATCTGGTCAAGATGGAGACACTGGTCTCAACTAAAGTTGATTCAAAAGGGCAAAAAAAAAAAAGAAAGAAAGGGGAGAACTTTTGAAAAGCTTTAAATGAGGTACATTCCACAACAATAAAAGAAAGTTGCATAGCTCAATGATAATGATACTGGACACCGAATATGTATAATAAACTCATATATTTTTGAGGTGACGGTTTTTATTTTTTACAATAAGAAAGTAAAGTATGCAAGACTCACTTTCACTATCCATTAATCTCCACCTTATAATTATATAACTGGATATATAGGTAAAAATTTATAAAGAGCCTGGGTTGCATAAGCGGATAAGCCCATGTTCTTAGGGCTATCGGATTTAGATTAGACGGTTCATGTTACTCAAAAACTAAATACCCCCAAACTCTTATAAATGGGCCTCATATGCAAATTCAGTGTAACTTTTTGGCAATTTGTGAGATTTCAAAGAGGTGATACAGGGTCATCAGCATCCGTGTCCCTTATATCCCAAGGGTAGGCCACCCTGGGGAACCAGTCTTACCCACTACCGTTGGTTTTTCTGCGTTTCGTAGTTGGCAGTCACTGGAACAGCACCCAAACAATATTCTAGTACTTCCTCAGCCTGTTTGTGCGTACAGGTTCTTGTTCTTTGGGGTTGGAGCAGCAGCTTTAGCCGAACCTGTTAATAACAACAGCCAAAAGCCCCAGAATTGGAGTTCCTCTTTGTGCCATCCCAATGGCCAAAAGCATGACAATTTGGCGCAAACAAATGCCTTGATTACTTTGCTTGTCTTCAACTTCAGCACCCCTGGGAAGTTCAATCTGACTGAGAGTTCATCTTTGACTAGAGTTTCGGTTTAGTCCGGATCAACCCACCATTTGTTTCCTAATTTGTAAAGAAGAAATCTTGTTAGTACCGTAGCTTCAGCGCTGGCTAGTAAACTAAAGCCCTTGGCCCTTAGATCACCATGATCTAACGGCCAGCTACCCTACGCTAAATAAGCTCATTTATATATACATAAAGAGAGTCACTGAAAACTTTACACTCAACCTGCATGTGCTGTTTTAATTTTATTTTTACCATGGCGGGAATTGCTAGACAAGAGAGTGAAATTTAAGCTACTACCTTGTGGTTATCTGTATGTCGTTACATAATTTTCATTCAGAGCTGTATGGTAAGTACATCTTTATATTAATATCATATGATGAGCATTAGAATATTTGATGTGTGAATGTACCCAGCACTATAGTAACATTCCCTCCATTCCCATTTGATCCCCCATCATTGCCATCCTGTGAATTTTTTACTTTTGCATACATTTCTTCGGCATTGTGCTCGGGCCCACCTTCATTTAAAGAAAAAAATCCGAGTTTCCCTAGTATATAAAAATTATTGATTCAGAATGTACACATTCTTCTTTTAAGAAGAGAAGGAACTATCTGACTATTAATTGGGATTTACAAATACCCCTCTTTTATTTGAGCCGTCCATCGTCAATTTTGACGGTGCATCCGCTAACACACCTTAGCAGCTCATTTATGTAATTATGCTAAAAATTATTGATTCAGCATGTACACATTCTTCTTTTAAGAAGAGAAAGAACTATCTGACTATTAATTGGGATTTACAAATACCCCTCTTTTATTTGAGCCGTCCATCTATAGTCAAAATTGACAGTGCATCCGCTAACACACCTTAGCAGCTCATTTACGTAATTATGCTAAAAATTGATGGCGCGTCCGCTAACACACTTTAGCAACTCATTTACGTAATTATGCTAATGTTACTAAGCATGTGCTTATCGATAGTAGAGATTGACAACTCGCTTAAAATAAAATTATTTTAGTTGAGAAAATATGCTTCATGACGGTTGACCATGCAAAGAACTCTTGAGCACATTTTCCTCTCAATATTTCTATCTAAGTTACATCAACAGCTTTGAGATTTATGCAGCATGGGAAGTCAAATGGGTCCCCAGTGGCCGGACATGGGATGTTCTGTAGCACAGGGGATTAGATTCCCATTGCTGTCATATAATAATATAATACTTAGAAGTGGGGGTTTTGGGGGAAGTTGTTGAAGGAGAAAGAGATTGACAGCATTTACTGAGTTTCCTGCTGGTGGGTTTTATTACAGCCCGGCCAGTCTGGGTGTCTCTGGGCCACTTCTTCAATGAGCTGTGTCCTTGGTTCTTCATTTCCTGTTCTTCATTGTTTACACAGGGCCGTGTCTGTTTACTTGTAGATATGGAAGGCAGTATCGATACGCATGAGAGTATCAATGATTATGGATATGGGTACGTGTCGATGATATGTTTGGTACGCGCCGAAACGGGCATAAACTTTTTTATAAACATAAAAAAATATTATAACTAATAATATATCATTATAATACTTCTTTTAGAGCATAATAAAATCATATAATACAATATCAACCGATATAGGTATTCTAAAATTAATTCATTTAAAACTATATACTATTATGCTCTCCGTCTCATATTAATATTGGTCATTCTTTCCCGTATTAAATACTTTAAAATTAGTTAATTTTAAAAATAAATAATATGCTTTAATATGAGTCTAAATTACATGTTTAAATAAATGTATATTTATGGAGCACTATATGTAAAAAAAATAATTATGTAAATTATATGGACCTACCCGTATTGATCTCATATAATTTTAAAAATATTATTTTTAATATAATTAAAATTTAAACTTTTAAAGAATTGGGGTTTGAATTGTATTTGTATTTTTAAGTTTTTTTCAAAAAAAATTAATTTTTTTAATTAAAAAATAATTTTTTAATTTTAAAAATAATTTTTAAATACAGTATCAATACGTATCAGCCGTATTGATACGGTACGGCCGATACGCATCGAAAAACCATGTGGGGGGGCGTATCGCCCCCCGTACCATATCAGTATCAACTGATATAGGTACGTATCGACCGATACGGACCCGTATCGATCGATACGGCCTTCCATGCTTGTAGATCTTTCATTACAGTGAGACGCAAATGAGAACCTTTAGTGGGTCCCCGTCCTTATTGGCTTCTTGTATAGGGCCCACAAGGGGTAGTAGGGACCATATAGATGGAAACAAAAATAGGAGACAGCTGATAAGCAAAAAATTTTTTATCAAGCTATACTACTCCCTATGCTCCGTATTAGGAAAAAGTTTGCAATGAGCCAACTGTAGCATGAACACAATTGGGGTAAATAACCAATATGCCCCTCAGTATCGTAGAATCAAAATCTTCTTGAGCTCACACTGATGATCATAAGCCTATGCTCATCAAATGGGACTCTCCATATTAAGTGTC
Organism: Saururus chinensis; assembly: GCA_035235625.1. Lineage (NCBI taxonomy): Eukaryota > Viridiplantae > Streptophyta > Magnoliopsida > Piperales > Saururaceae > Saururus > Saururus chinensis. The sequence goes on from CP141148.1 coordinate 3,847,332, forward strand.
TTATTTTTTTAAATAAATTAAATTTAGTTTATTTTTTAAAATTAAATAAGGTATTTAATATGAAATAGAGGAGATATAAAATAAAATTTTACCATGCTTAACCTTGTTGGTAATTGTCATAAAAACAAATGTTATAGAAAATATGGGGGCACCATGCCCACATGTGGGCCCTATGCCTTCATCATAGCTCATACGACAAGCCCCAATGGGTAATGGAGAAATTACCTAAAAAATGGGGCCCAAATTTTAGTAGATCCTTAATTAATTAGTCCCCTCAATTTGAGGTGAAATTTTAAACTAATTTTAAATTTTCAAAATGAGCTAATTTTAGATTATTTTGACAAATTAAATGAAGTTATTAATATAAAATAGAAATAGTAATTTTTTTCAAAAAATTAAATAGAGCTATTAATGTAGGATGGATTAAGTATAATCGATGTAAACTATGATGAACCCACATCAACAGTAGCCTTTGGTATATGGGGTCCACAAATTCAAATCATTATCTTGATCATATTTCAATCTAAAGACTGTGGATTGTCCCGTGGACCACCCCGCATGTAGGCTTCACAATTTTTAGTAGAATGCACTATGTCTCTATATGAATTAAATTGAACTTCAAAGTAATTTGGTAAATAAGATGTGGTTAACCACAAACAAAGTGCTTATATTTGATCAGCATCCAAGTGTTAAAGTCATTCCCTAGCCACCCCCCTACATTTAAGTCCAAAATTCGTCTTGAAAAATCAAAGGTTAAGTTTGACTTTGAGCAACATCCTTGTTTCTATTAAATCATGTATACTGTTAGGCATGACAAGAGGCATCAAAATCATAGTCATCGAGTTGCCTACCTCTTGAAACATAGTTCCACATAAACAACTCAGCAAATAATTTAATCAATCAGGCACCAATATACATCACCAAAAAAAGGGACACTTGACATGGAAATGTCTGAACAAATAGGCCATCTAAATACAAAATGCAGGACAAAAACTTAAAAGTGTTTGGTCATTGTCCCAGACCGGACTATATCATTTGATGCCGACTGTGTGAACATTTAGCCGTCATGCACCAGCCCACAATTACTAATATACACACAAAATACTGTAGTGGTCCTTCCTATCTCACTTACTTCACACCGCACCATCCTTCCACCATACCGCCTTCACCCTTGCTCACATGCCCCTTCTTACCGTCCTCATTTAATCCCATGTTCCCTCCCTAATATATGTCACTAATCCCTCAATTGCAAATACTAACTTCCTTTCATTACATAAATATATAAAGTGCCAAAAGAGTCTCGTTAATGTGAGCCTGGGTATCACTATAATATTAATGAGGATGTTTAGCTGGTATTATAATTTGAGCACTTATTTCAGTACTCGAGCCCCTAATCGTTAGATCAAGGCGAGATCATGATGTGAAATGGTCCTCGCTTGGTAGCCCTGACTAAATCTTTCCTATTTTAATTGCATGCCGAGCACATGTCGTTGTAAGCACCCTTGTTAATTTTTTTATTAACAAAATTGTGCTTCTATACCCTAAATTAATTAGCTATTTTTTATAAGAAATTCATATTAATAATTGTGTTTCATGTTATCCTTATTTAGTAATTCGTGAATGGATTAAAGAAGTGAGTAAATGAAATAAAAAAGTCAATAACTTGGTTTCTTTAGATATCATATCTTTTTTAGGAATGTTGACAATTAATACGGGAGGAGGGTGTATAACATAAGATATAATTAATCACATAAATATTAATGCCATTCTCATTTGATTAGTTGAGCTACTCCTGATCTCCCACTCCCCAATCTCTTTGCATCTTATATTCCTTGCACCCTTTACCCCCTCTTTTCAAAGCCATGTCCCTCCTGCCCCACCCAGCATGACTCCTCCCGCCACCTACGCCGCCCTCCGCCACCGGCCGCACCACCTCTCCTTGTTCCTCCTCCTCCTCCTCTTCCACGGAGCCTCCGCCCTCAACTCCGACGGAATCCTGCTGCTATCCTTTAAGTACTCTGTCCTCAGCGACCCACTGGGCGTGCTAGACAACTGGAACTACTACGACCTGACCCCCTGCGCCTGGAACGGCGTCACCTGTGCCGCCTCTGCGTCCGACCAGCCTTACGACCCGACACGGGTAGTGGCCCTGGCCCTGTCCGGCAGCCAGATCCTGGGCTCCATCTCGCCTGGCCTTGGCCTCATCGAGCACCTCCGCAGCCTTGACCTCTCTGGGAATTACCTCAATGGCACCCTCCCCGCCCAGCTCTTCAACGCCACAGAACTAGCTGCTGTCTTCCTCGCCGACAACGAGCTCTCCGGCGAGCTCCCCGACCTCTTCGCCCAGCTTCCCGCCCTCCAGGCTCTAAACCTCTCAGACAACGCTTTCGCCGGACCGGTCCCGCCCAGCCTCGCAGCCCTGCCCAACCTCACCGTGCTCTCCCTCAGCAACAATTACTTCTCCGGCGAGCTCCCGTCCGGATTCGGCCAGGCCCAGGTTCTCGATTTCTCGTCTAATCTTATAAATGGGTCGCTGGATGCGAACTTCACCGGACCCGGGAAGGCTCTCCGGTACCTTAACCTCTCCGCTAACCGGCTCTCCGGGGAGATCCCCCAGGAGCTTGCGGCCAGAATCCCGGTCAACGCGACGGTAGATCTCTCCTACAATAACCTCACTGGGCAGGTGCCGGATGGCGGGCTCCTATATCAAAAGATGTCAGCTTTCGCCGGCAACCCGGGCCTCTGCGGGAAGCCTCTGAGGAACCCATGCGTGATTCCCTCTACCCTCTCACTCCCGCCCAACGTCTCCAACTCTCCCCCCGCCATTGCCGCCATGCCCAAGACCCTCGACGGCCCCTCCGCCGGCTCCTCGGAAGGAAACAAGTCCTCCGTTCCAGGCCCCTCCGGGAGGCAACAGAGCGGAATGAAGCCGGGCGTCATCGCCAGCATCATCGTCGGCGATCTGGCCGGGGTCGGAATCCTTGGCATGGTTTTTTTCTACATCTACCGGAAGAAGAAAAAGGAGAGCGCAGGAACAACGGCAATGAAAAACTCGGAGCTGGGCGGCGGTGGGGTCGGGGCAATCAGCAAGACGAGGGAGTGGTCTTCGCCGGAGACTGGCCGTGCAGGGTGGTCGTGCATTGGGAAGATAGGCGGAGGGGGAGGGGCGGAGGAGGAGGAGGAGACATCGGACACGACCGGGTCCGACTCCGATAAGGAGGATATGAACCGGGTTCGGAAGGTCCCCACGGGTTCGCTGGTGACGGTGGACGGGGAGACGGAGCTGGAGATGGAGACGCTGCTGAAGGCTTCGGCGTACATTCTGGGGGCGACCGGGCCGAGCATCGTGTACAAGGCCGTGCTGGAGGACGGGACGGCGCTGGCTGTCCGGAGGGTCGGGGACACCGGGTTCGGCCGCTTGAGGGACTTCGAGAACCAGGTCCGGGTCTACGCAAAGCTCCGTCACCCCAATCTGGTTCGGATCCGCGGGTTCTACTGGGGGGAAGACGAGAAGCTCATTATTTACGATTATGCCCCTAATGGCAGCTTGGCCAGCCTCACTTACAGTAAAGTATCCTATTCCCTATCAGTCATCAACAAAAAAGTACTTTGTCCTTATAAACTAAAAACAAAAAAGTACTCTGTATTCCCATTTTTTTGTTCGAATTAATTATAAATTTTCTTTTATAATTAAATTTCTATTAACTAAGTTCGTTTTCTAATATTCAATCAAAGGTCATACTCCCTCCACGCTTATTAATAGTTCTAATTGGTTTTTTAAAATAAACTAATTTTAATTTATATCTCTAAAACACCCACATTTAGTTTAAAACAGTATTTACAGCATCACACACTTATAAACTAGAGTTGGAACTTGTATCAGTTTAATGGACTGGCCAGTCCACTAATTTAAACTTACAAATGTATATGCCAGCAATTATTTTTAAACTTTTCTAAAAAAGAAAAAAGTTAATATATACTACGGATATGCACAACAATGTATCAAATAACACGTGTTTTAGGGGATAAACGGGATTTAAAAATCCAACCTCTCTTTGTATTACGGGTGCTTAAATATCAATTTATATGAGCCTGGGTGGGCATATATAAATAAAATTAGAAAAAAAATCATAATTATATAAAAACTTTAAATTTTTTTGCTACCCATATTGTTTATGCATATTTTTGATAAAACACAACTTGCACTGTATATGCATTGGGTCACATTTGGATATACGTGCACTTGAAACATCGTCAATTGTTGGATGATAATTGAACTAGGTTTGTGTTAAGTAGGTGGCGGGCGGGTGATTCAAAACCTACTTGCCCCTTGTTTAACACCTATTGTAACGAGTACTTGGCATACCTACTTCATAATGTACCAAACATATAAATGGATTCATATATTTGATAAAAAAATAACCTTTTGCACAATTATAAAAACTGGCCGATTGAACTAGGTTTGATTGAACCCAGTTGACTTTTTGGGCCAATTTATTTATCATTAAACCCATTTTTTTCCAAGTGAAGAGGATTTTTGTATGACTGATTAGAATTGAAAATTTTTATACATCATAATTATTAATTACCCTTTTTTTCCCAACAGTTTGGGCTCGATGACATGTATATTATACCTCAATTCAAGTCTGTATTGTGTCAACTCTTCCACAATAGATATCAAAGTCATATTATTTTTTATTAACTTTATTTAAGTTATTTTAGGTCTTATTCTATCTTTTAACATTATTAATATAAATCTCTTTCAACCTTTTTACTGAGGCTTTATAAATACTTATATCAACACAATTTACACTTTTTCCTCTAAAAATATTACCTTTAAACTTTTATATATATATATATATATATATATATATATATATATATATATTTCTAATCATTTTTTCTAGTTATTCTATATATATACCTTAATATCTTCATCTTAATTATTTATATATAATTTATTTTTTTCAAATCTTAACGGTTTTTTAGCGGGAGTTTTTTTTTTTCATTTCTTGATGCATAGAGGGTGTTGGTATCTTTACCAGTCGAGTAAGATGGTCTTAACTGTGCAAAAAAAATGCATGGTCTTAAAATTCTTAAATTCTTAATGCTTAATTTTTTGTTCTTTCTGATCATATGAAATTGATTCGTTGTCTAATGATGAGCCAATGTTACTTGGACCAGAGAAAATGGGCTCGTCATCGCCACTGAACCTGACATGGGAGGCTCGGCTGATGATCGCGAGGGGAGTCGCGCGTGGCCTGGGCTACCTCCATGACAAGAAGCACGTCCACGGAAACCTGAAACCGAGCAACATCCTGCTCGGCCCGGACATGGAGCCCCTGCTGGGCGACTACGGCCTGGAGCGCCTCCTCCTCTCCGGTGAGACCAGCAGCAAGGCCGCCACTGGCTCCGCCCGCCTCTTCGGCAGCAAGCGCTCCACCCTCTCCCAGAACAGCCTCCCGGACGCCTCCGCCGTCGTTTCGGCTAGCCCCGGCCAATCGTCCGGCTCCGGGGCCTCCCCCTACCTGGCCCCGGAGTCGCTCAAGAACCTCAAGCCCAACCCCAAGTGGGATGTCTACTCCTTTGGCGTGGTGCTGCTGGAGCTCCTCACCGGGAAGGTGTTCACCGACAAAGAGCTCGGGCAATGGAATACTGGGTTCATTGCAGAAGACAGAGTTGGGGTTCTGAGGATGGTGGATGTGGCGCTGAGATCGGAGGTGGAGGGGAGGGAGGAGGCCTTGCTGGCCTGCTGCAGGCTAGGCTTCAGCTGTGCCTCCATCAGTCTTCAGAGGCGGCCCAGTATGAAAGAGGCCGTCCAAGTGCTCGACAAAATTCCATCGTCATCTTCACTTCATAGTAACAACAATTACTACTGAAGAAGATGAGACTAATTGTTCCACAACTTGTTCAAAAAGAAAAAAAAGGGCTTCATGGGTTTTTGTTATTTTTTAACCTTGATTTGAATCAAGGATTTGTTCTTTCACTAGGAAAGTCTTAAATGTGCCTTGTTGTATGTATTATTGACTAACTGAATGTTGTTGTAACTTGTTTCCATTGGAGAGGGTGCAAGAAGAGGGGGAGTTTGATGACGAGCTAATTTTCTCTGGTTTGATTTTGCTAATTGTAAGAACTTTGATGAGAAGGAGAGAGGGAGGGAGAGAAGGTGAATGCGTTTTGTTAGTTTTTTTTTTTTTTGGGTACAATCGTTTTGTTAGGTTCGGAGCTTTTGTTCATGTGTGGTAGGATTGTGGGCTTTGTGTTTATTTGTTCTTGCTGGCCCATGTGATGCTGATTTGACTAATGTAAAGTTTGATTCAATTTTCATGTGACCAATCTTGTCTTGAAATTATTTGGGCTCTGAAGTGGAGGACACGGGGGGAACAGGATGTGTCCCTGGAAAGTGCAAAAGAATTATTTGGGAAGAGATGCATTATGTTCAGTCTCTTGTCTCTTTCTTCAGCGATCTTGGACATCTACCTTGTAGTTCCATGTTTCTTTGTGTTTGTTGGAGAATACGCCGGTACGGTGGCTCATTTCTCTGTCAGCGTTGCAGTCTCTCAGTCAGTGTTGAGGGGCAGGAGTCTTAGCAAGTGCAAGTGAGATGTGAAAGCAGTTTCTTAAATTACTTTACAGGTTTATTTTTTGCCTTTGAGGTCAAATTTGCTTGATTAATTTAGGGCCTCTATGCCGACCATTTAGAGGTTTCTGTTTGGACTTTGGAGCTAGAGTTCTATGCTGATCCCTACTTAAAGAGTTCTATCTCTCTACTGGAGCAAGAGTTTTATATGCTCTACTGTTAGTAAGCCTAATTTAAGAAATACATAAGAATTATCCATCGAAAAAATTAATTGTGCACATGCAAATGTGTACTACTTTAATTGTTATAAATTTTAAATATTAACAGCTCTCATGCATTCACTGTTAATAAGGAGCATAGAAAATACTTTAGTTGTAGAGGTGGTCTTGAGGGCATACCATATGGGTGTTTCATAAGGGCTTAGCAAAGTGTGAACTTGGCTTTTCCCATATGAGTAATCTATTTATAGGTGTGGGTGAATGTTTTTGGCTTATCGCAGGCTTGGTGTCTATAGGGAGATCCGTTGTATGGTTATGAGTGTTTTAATGCATTGTTCCATTGCCCCATTAGTGCCTTTGTCATAAAAAAAACAAGCTCAATTTACATGTATTTTTCACAAAATTATTCATTGAAGATTCTACCATTTATTAAATCGATTCCATTGTATCCTTAAACCGATTTCCTGATGTTGTTTATCATTCCTGTTGTAGAATAAACCAATTTCATGATGTCGTTTACCATTCCTGTTGTAGAATTGACTTGATGATAAATTGTCAAAATATGCCAAAAAGTAATATTTTTAAAAAAATTACATTAAAATTTGGATGGAAAAGGCATTAAAATATTTCAATAGATAATTGATCTAAAAGGGACTGTTTAAAAAACCTCTCTTGCTTCAGGGCCATGTTCCTTAGACATACAGGTGCGAGGAGCTGCATTTGAGAAACTTGCAGTTTGAACAATGCATAATGTTTATACACATTGCATTTTTCTGGTTTTGATGACTTCATCTCCTCTCAAATCACAGTTCTAGCCCTCAACTGTCTCTTTTAAAAATATTTGGAAACGCCATTGCTTTAAGCAGATAAAATGAACAGGCCAAGATTAGAGAATTTGAAAGACTCTTAGGGTCTGTTTGGATTGGTGAAAAGCGGGGGAAAGGAAAAGAATCTTCTTAAAATCTCCCAGTTTTCACTGTTTGGTGCAATGGGGAAAGAGAAATTAGAGTGAAAAGTGAGAGAAAATGGATGAAAATTTAGCCCAAAATTTTTTTACCCATTAACCCATGGATTTTGGGAGAAAATTATTGTATTAAACACTTATGTCTTACTGCTACTACTACCACCACTGCCATTGTCGCTGCCACCGTCACCGCTATTGTCGCCGCCACTGTCATCGCTATTGTTGCCGCCACCACCACCATTGCCGCCGCCACCACTACTATATCTGCCACCACACCCGCCACCACCCACCACCATTGCGGCTACCGCCACTACCACTACCGCTGTCACCACCGCCGCCGCCACCACCACCATTGACACCACTGCCGCTGCTACTACCACCACTACCACCGTTGCCACCACCATTTCTACCACCGCCACCACCACCGCCGCCACCACTACCACTGCCGCTGCCACTGCCACCGCCACCACCACCATCGTCGCCGCCACCACCACAATTACTGCCGCCACAATCACTACCACTACCACTGTCACTGCCACTACCACCACCACCGCCGCTACCACCACTGTTACTGTCAATTTTCTCTAACATCATTTGTGTAACAAAATAGTGAAAAACATTTAGGAATCTCCTAGTTTCTCTTTCACCTGGATTCACTTTCTCTTTCTCTTTCCCTTTCTCCCGGTTTTCACCAATCCAAACAGACCCTTAATGATGAATGGCAGAGTGATAAGTGACATCACGCAAAATAGAACGCTTGGGATGAGGCTTGTGCAGGAGTATTAGAGGGAACTATTTTTGATGTTTCTCACTACCAAAGCGTACGACGTAAAGAACACATGAGAGCCCTTAATAGTTAAGACTTATGGCACACATATTAGTACATGTATGATAGCGCAAATACTACTAATAGATGAAGGACTCCCATGCTTTCCTTATATTAGGTGCATTATTAATAGAGATCATAAAAAATACTTTAATAATAAACCCCTATTACTGGTTCATTTTCACAAATAAAGGAAAATTATTGGTCTTCCACCCCTACAAACTTGAAGTGATGGCAAATTAAATTATAGTAGGGCAGGCCAATAGGGGTGACATGACAATGCTACTAAGGCAATATCGATGGGCCTTCCATTTCCTGAGAAAGACCTCTACAATGTCCGCATTATTATTGTTGAACTTCCAACACAACTAAAACATTGCTTATGCCTCATAACATGTGCTTAATAGTGGGTCATGCATAACATTCACACTACAAATTATTTTCAAGACATATACAACTAGTAGAGACACCTCTAAAGAGTTGATTATATGGATGACACATAAATGTCATGTGTTGTACAGAAGGCAATTTTTATTTAGCTTGTTAGTTCTAACGGGTGTGGGCCTAGTATATTGGATTCCAGCCCAGGTTGAGCCTGCACTCGAAAGCCCTTCACAAAGGGTACGAGCTCGAGCCCAGGCCAACTTTTAAGCTCCTTGTTAAAATCAAAATCGAGCTGGGCCGCTTGAAGTTCAGTCGAACTCGAGCTGAGTATTAAAATTTTCAGCTTGAGCAGAGCGAGCCTAACGGCTTTCATGCGCCATTACCTCACGATTTTTATAGTCGTCCAAATGTTGTCCACTTCTAGAGGAGGCAATGGGCTGGGCCTGTGCATGAGCCGGGCTTAAGCATGGTTCGATTGCATATGGGCTTGTGTCAGCCCACAGGCCTGTATGCATGACTGGGCCGTAATTTGTGGCCTGTGGCCTGAAAAAGCCCGGCCCAATTCAGACATGGGCCCAACATGAGGCCCGGCCCAACAGCGTGGAGTAGTTGGCAATGACTTTTTTGGCTCTAAGGCTCCTATAGCAATTTCCCAATTATACCCTCTAATAGAGTCCTTTTTTTAGGAAAATTTTTACATAGAGTTGTCAATTTTATATTAATTTTATATAACTTAAAGAGGTAAGTTTTTAATTAAATAATATTTATAATAAATTTCATATTTTCAAATAACAACAGCTATGCAAATTTTTTTTTCATTAATACCTAAATCTCTCCTTTTATTTTCCTCCTCTATGTCATATGTTTCTTGTGGGGAAGGGGAAACGTTGTGGCTCCCGTCGGAATAGGGAAGCACCGCCCCTTTTTAGCCTTTGATGTCATTGTTGGATCTACTCCGGCATTCCTCTCTTGCACTCTCTCGTAAGGCACCATTCCCAAACTTTGGGCATTTTTGTTCTCTTCGTTTGGAGATGAATCTTGGCATCTTCTATGAAGGCCTGCTTAAAGCTTATCGGTGAGTAACAAGTGGTGTTTGTGAATTTTTGATCGATTCATCTATTATGCGTATATTTATGGTTAATGGTGACACATTGTATGTCATGCTCTTCTTTGTTTTTGCTCCCGCTTTTTTTGATTCAAGCTCATTTTTGTTATTCCAAAGTCTGTCATTTTTATGCTTGTTTTTTATTTAGGTTCCTGGTTTGGCATTCTTATTGACAATTTTTTTTAAATTTTTATTGACTATATCAAACAAACTAGCATCATCTTTGGATTGGAAGTTGGCTTTTCCTATTTAGCAGCAATGCTGGCTATTTAGATATCGTGTTCTCCTCCTTTTTGCTTTTGCAAGGATGGTTTACTTGGACTAAGAATCGCCATTATCTTTTACTTGCATATTTTAATTTTTCTTCGACCTTTCGGTTTTAAAAGTAGCCTGTGATTACCAATTGTTGAGTCTATGGAAGGTATTCAAGTTCCATATTGATGATTCATTTTATCTAGAAGAAATAGATGCATTTGATACATGCTTTGACTCAACATTTCTTTTACTTGTTCTTAAGATTACTGCAATAGGCTTCACAATTATGTTATACCATTTGTTTTTTCATCATCGAGAAGTCATGAATGACGTGAAAATAAAACATAAAGATAAAAACCTATATGATTGATAATCGTGATTAGGACATCTTGTAGAGATCATCAGTTTGAATTTCACTTTATGTTTACTTTCTGAAGCTGGATTTGTCAATAAATAATTTTTTTCTGCTTCAAGAGTTTCTAACATTTGACTAGTGATTTCAAAAGGAAGGCCACTTATGTTTTTTTATCCATAGTTATATATAAATTTTTTTGGTACTAAATTAGGAGTTTCGACCTAGAGATTTTTATCTAGAAAGTAAAGCTTCATTGTAATTGTCAGTTTTTAATTGTATTCTCTTTTTTATAGGTCAATGGATTATTTTCTTCTTTTCAGTTGCAATTACGACAAGCGTAATGTTGCTATACAACTTCCATATTCTTCCACTTATAAGGGCTTTATTCAATTGATTTGCAATAGATGGAGACAAATAAAGGTTAATTAGTTTTGGTTGAGAAGTGGTGTGATAAAATTAAATATGTTGGACAAAAGTTTAAAAGAGGTGTTCAAAAATCTAGGCATTCTCTATGTCATTATGCTGTTGAAGTTTGGTTTTTAATTTAAGTATGTCTATAATGGGCCTAATAGGGTTACAATTGAATGTAAATATAAGGACATCAATGGTTGTTAGTAGTATGTGTATGCTACAAAAGATTCTGTAAATGACTTTTTTTACATATGTAATTTAAACAATGTTCACACTTGTGGTATGATTATGCGTAAGAAGAAGAATTCAAGAATGTTTGCTGTTGTTGTATCTAAATAATTATTGGATCAAGTTAAAAGTAACCATCTTATTCGTTCGATTGATATGGTGAAACATTTTGACACAAATTATGAAATTGATATTTCTTATCAACTCGCATTTAGTAGTGTTCAGAAAGCTCGAAGTGAGTTATTTGGAAATAGTTTTAAGTTTTATGAGCAAATTTTTCTATATGTTGAGTTAGCAACGAGGAGTAATCTTGGTAGTCACATGTCATTGGAGGTTGACAATGAAAGTAATCATTTTAAAAAGGTTTTCATTTCATTCTATGTATGTATATGTGGGTTTCAATATTGTCGTCCTATTTTGTATTTTGATGGAACTCATTTGAAAAGTCATTATAAAGAAACGATATTGGCAGCTACTGGAAAAAATAGGAACCAAGGTAAAAGAAATGCAATTTTTTCAGCTATACTTTATGTTAGTTTGATTTTTAATTATTTTTTTTATTAGTTTTATAGTTTGTTGAAATTGTAGCATGCCTTGTTTATGTAAAAGTAAACCTGCTAAGTGATGTTTTATGATAGTAGATTTGGATTAGTTATGTAATAGAAAAGTTGTTCTTGCTTTTGTTGCATTATTGTTGTTTTAATAGTCTCAGTTTCTTTTTATTTCAGGTATATTTCTTCTTACTTTTGCTGTTGTTAATGCTGAAATGAGGAAAGGTTTTTCCTTATTTTTATCATTCATTTTGTTTGCATTATCTGAAGAACAATTTGAAAGACAAACTAGAAGGATGACCAAATAAATTATGTTAGAAGATAGTAAAATTATTTAAGGATTGTGCATATGCTGCAAAATCATCACGTTTCAATAGGTTGTTGGATGATTTGAAAAAAGAGGGTAGACAACAAGTCAAAGATTTCTTGGATGATTTGCCAAATGACAATTGGATAAATGCTTATTTTAAAGGTAAACACTATGGTGAAATATTTTCCAATGTTGCAGGGAGCTTTAATGGATGGATTGAAAAAGAAAGACACCTTCTTATTACTTAAATGATCGATAAAATAAGGGGGAAAATGATGACCATGATGCATGATCATAGGATAGAAGCAAGGAGATGGACTTGTTTTCTCTTTCTAGAAATTGAGAAAAGGTTGAATGAAGATATAAAGTATGACTCAGTTTGGAGAGTATTATGTTCTAGCGAGGATGTTTATGAAGTAATGTCTCCTTATCCTTCTATAGTTTTTATTAACAGCCATTCTTGCTTTTGTCATTAGTGGTAGATAAATGATTTCCCTTGTGTACATGCTTTAGCAGCATTGATGAAGAGTGGTAAGGATATTCATTCTTATTTTAAAAAATATTTCATAAAAAAGTGGTTTCAAAGTAAGTATTGATGAAGAGTGGTAAGGAGATGGACTGATATTCTCTATCCATAAATTGAAAAAAGGTTGAATGAAGATATAAAGTATGACTCAGTTTGGAGAGTATCATGTTCTAGTGAGGATGTTTATGAAGTAATGTCTCCTTATCCTTCTACAGTTTTTATTAATAGCCATTCTTGCTCTTGCCATCAGTAGCAGATAAATGGTTTCCCTTATATACATGCTTTAGCAACATTGATGAAGAGTGGTAAGGATATTTATTCTTATTTTAAAAATATTTTATAAAAAAGTGGTTTCAAAATTTTACATGATGATAATCAACCATGTTTCTGCCATTGAAAGTGAGGTGCAAATTACTAATGAAGTTTCTATATTACCTCCACTATTTAAGAAACCATCTGAGAGGCTAAAGAAAAATCGAATATGTTCTTGTGGCAAGCATATATGAAGGAAGATGACGTCATAACAAGAAAACTTATAAAGAACTAATTTAAATACATTGGTTCAATTTTTAATTAAATTTTATGTTGACATTTACCTCGTATTTTTTATTTTTATTTTCGTTTAGTTCAAACTGATTACTGATTATCAATATATACATAGTTTTTATATTATTTCTTTTGTTTAATAATGAATTCTTTGAAAATTTATTTTTAGAATTTACTATATGAGGTGAAGAAATTTAAAATTTTTAGAAGTGCTTTTTAATATTTATTTTTCGGCCACAACACTATTATGCTATCCAATGAAAATACACTATTAAATATTTAAAATTTTATAACATTTAATGTGGTTTATGCCTTACACCTTTAAAATAATTTAGATAATAGAATTGAATCAGAGTTTTCATATTTTGCTCTTTAATAAGTTTTTTTTGCCTTTTTTCACAACAGCACTATCATGCTGTCCTAAGAAAATACGGGGAGACGGGTTTTGTTTGTGTATCACCATTAAAAGCTTTCTTGGCAGTTCTCTGAGTTTGATCATCTGTTTTGCCTCTAGTGGTTCACTTCTGTGAAACTTTCATTTGTCTGCTTATCACCCATTAGAAGCTTTCTTGGAAGATTTCTGAGTTTGATCATCTCTGCGTTTGTGGGTCTCCCTCTCAAGTGTTCTTTTTAGCTTCTTTCTTTGTTTCTAATACCACACAGCAGGGCTGCTTCACTATGAACTGAGCTTTTGCGGCAGAGAAGTCTGTTGAGAAAATCAGGATGCTTGTTGCAGCAGCATCACAAGTATCTGTTGCACTTGGGTTTTCAGACTTTTTTTCTTCAAGGTCTATTCATGAAGTGGTGAGCACAAGATACTGTCTAATGAAACTCAGAGGGAGGACGTCTGGGCAGAGCTTCTGCTGCCTCAGTGCTGATGTTAAGTATGATTGCTCTGGTTTTGGATTTGAAAACACTGGGAATTTCCCACTGTATCCTAGATTGATGGCCAACCCAACTGGAGAAATTACAGTTTCGTCAGAGCAGAAGGTCTATGATGTGGTTATTAAGCAAGATGCTTTGGTTAAGAGGCAACTGAGGTCTAGTGGTCCACTTGAAGTGAAACCAGACCTGGTGGTACCAGGGACTCCAAATTTGTTGAATGAAGCTTATGATCGATGTGGAGAAGTGCGCGCAGAGTATGCCAAGACATTTTACTTGGGTATGCTCTTCTCTTCTTCAAGTTGGTCAGTCACATATAGCCTTGAGATAACATTATTGACGTAATGCGTGATAGATGTTTTTGAATTACTTGGTATCTAAAACTGCAGCTATATATATTTTTGAAGTGGTTTGTTGCTCCTGTTCAGGAACTCTGCTAATGACCCCTGAGAGGCGGAGGGCCATTTGGGCTATTTATGGTATGTGATTGCATCTTGCATCTTCTACAGATTTTGAAGTTTAGAAATCGAACAAGATTTTATTTCCATCAGTAAAAAAAATTAAAATTTAACTGAAAATAAAAGGACTGTTGATGTGTAATCAATCATGAGAAGATGTACAGAAGCAGTACAGGTGATCAAACGCTTACATGGTAGGCTAGAGAAGATTTTAAATTCCTGTAGGTAGCAAGTTTAAATGCATTACACTAGTACACCAGATGACATTACCTGAATTGAGTGTAGATTTCTTCTTATGGACTACATGGATGGAATCCTCTTCAAATTTTCTGCTGCTTTAGATTTTTCCAATGAGCTTGGTGGTCTATAAAAGTATTATCTGTCCTAGTACAGATATAATTTCTGGATTGAAGGTCAATTGTCTTTCTAACTTCTGAGATGCAAGGGAGATGGCATCCACTTAACATTGTCCTAAATTGCAGTATCCCGCAGTAGAATAGCACAAGGTTTAATGACAGAGAAGTAAAAGCTGTAGAGGCTTTAAAATTGCATCAGTTTACCTGGCGCATTATGCCAATATTTACCATTTGAAACTGTCATCTATTATCCGTCTGATGTGTAGTTTACATTAAACATTCCGGTTCATTTTGAACTGAATGTGCTTCTGTCACAAATATGCATAATCTAGTGTGGTGCATCACATAACACCAACGGCTTTAGATCGATGGCAAGCAAGATTGGAGGATTTCTTTGCCGGTCGTCCATACGACATGTTTGATGCAGCTCTATCAGACACAGTCTCAAGGTTCCCAGTCGATATTCAAGTAATTTCCCTGCATTTAATTATTTGCCCACCCAACGCATATTCTGTTTTACCATTCAGCTTTGTTATATCTAACAATATATAATCAAATGTGGAAACACGTAGCCAATAAGTTGAGGTTTTCTTCTATCTGCTGGCATAAATTTGCATGCTGAGCTCCAAGCGCCTAATAAGAAGGAAATGTTGATTGGCCATTAAAAGCTTACAGATCAATAATGACTTTCTTAATTGAAATTCTAGATCAAGTGCTCAATAGAGTGTCACCCTTTTAAGATGAGAATTTTCCCTATATGCTGGCATAAACTTGAATGCTGAGCTCAGAGCGCCAAATCAGAAGGAAATGTAGATTGGTCATTAAAAGGTTCCTCATTGAAATTCTAGATCAAGTTCTCAATAGAGTGTCACCCTTTTAACGTAACCTGCAACACTAGTAAGCTTTTGTTAAGCTTGGAAATGGCGAAGCGCTGAAATCCAGCTTATTGCTGATGATGTCAGACCGTTTGAGATGGTGTAATTCAAACCAGAATCAGACGTTGTAACATGTTTTTGTCTGAACAAGCATTCAGAGCTCATCATGGGCTTAACCCAATCACGAGTCAGACGCACCAAACGCTGCTTAAGCAACAATTCAATAGACATGTTAGATGCCACTTTTTGTTCCATTTAATATCTATATGGTAGAATGACTTTTGTTTGCTTCTTCTCGACTTCTTAAGAGGGTGGCAGATGGTATCTGAATCTGTTGCCTTTCGGCCCTTCAAGGACATGATAGAAGGAATGAGGATGGATCTTGTGAAATCCAGATACAAGAGCTTTGACGAGCTCTTTCTCTACTGCTGCTATGTGGTTGGAACTGTTGGGCCAATGAGCGTGCCCGTCATGGGTATTGCTCCTGACTCACAGGCAACTACTGAGAGTGTCAATGATGCTGCATTGGCTTTAGGAATTGCAAATCAGCTCACCAACATACTCAGAGATGTTGGAGAAGAGTGAGTCCAGACTCTGCTTAAATGTTACCTCCTATGCCAGAAACAAGCGTATTAGGACATGAACTAGGCTAATTTCTCTTCTTCTAATCCTGCCTGCAGTACTTGCGCAGTGCTAGTAGAGGAAGGATTTACTTACCACAAGATGAGCTAGAAAAAGCAAGGCTCTCTGATGAAGACATATTTTCAGGGAAAGTGACAGAAAAATGGAGGAGTTTCATGAAGAACTAGATCAAAAGGGCCAGGATGTTCTTCCAAAAGGCAGAAAAAGGAGTCACCGAGCTTGATCAAGCCAGTAGATGGCCGGTATGAGACAAAGGAATATTTTAAAATGCAGTCTTCTCTATTTTCACTTGATAGTAATTTTTTCCTTAAACACATAATCTCACTTAGGAAACAAGTTTATATCAGCACCTGTGATGATATTATGACAATTAAAATTTTGTCATATTTATGATGATTGTAGGTGTGGGCTTCCTTGCTTCTGTACAGACAGATATTAGACGCCATTGAAGCAAATGATTACAACAACTTCACAAAAAGGGCATATGTGGGCAAGGCCAAGAAGATAATGGCACTGCCAGTTGCCTACACAAAGTCACTTATGAGCCAATTAAGGACAAACAACACTCTTGAGAAAGCCCGAGTTGGCTAATATAATAGATTTTATCTTCCATTATATTTCCCTCTCATAAGTTATAATGCAGTATAAGTACTCCCAAAGGATAAGTCAAAAGTTATGTTGTAAATTAAAATAGGAATTTGGTAGTACATAATCGAAAAGGCAAATTTGTAAAGGTGAACATTAATCTTGCAAGGGAACATTTTCCTTACAAGAACAGACTGAGCTGGAAAGGAATCAACAAGAAGACAATTGCTCCCACCCCCCTATGTTCTTCAGTGAGTATAAATTGATCATTTTTGTCAAAAACCAACAATCTATTTTACTGGCCCATTTTACACCATCTAATGATATTTATACGGAAGAAGTTACAATCCATTTAGTTTACTTAATCAGAAAAGAGAAGTTGCTTAAACAAATGATCACATTTCCAAATAGGTCTGCTAAAAGTTTTCCCCACACTTCAAACATGGCTGAATTGGATCAAACTGCTTGCATTCATAAAAACAAAAAAAATCACATTCTTGGTAGCTGAATTCAAGACCACCAGGCATAGAACTTTGCTCCCTTGTGCCAGTGTTGTTGCAACTCTTGTTGGGGCTTTAGACATCTTTCTGGCATTGTTTCTCAACTCCGTTCATGGTGATACCTACTACTATACTGTAAAATTTTACAAACATTTAGGGCAAAAAGTGTATGATAAAAACCAGGACAACGCCTTGATGGTGATCTCTCCCATATCATAAAAACCATAGCCAAGGTTAGCTAACTGAAGCAGGCAGCTGCTGTGCAAAAATAAGTTATCAAGATAACCGTTACAAGCAAAAGGTTATCTTATAGAACATAAACATAATTTAAAAATCTGGATGATATCCTTTGATTTTTCAATGAGTCCTTAACACCTGCTCGGACCCTGAACAAGCCTCAATACTTGAAGTTAGTTCCTCTGTGCCGCTTGGAAGTAATTTGATGCTTTTGCAGTGAATTCCGCACAAGGTGTGACATTTTCCTCTTGGGAGTTTTGATTTTAAGATACCCATACAATATTGCAAACAGAAGACCAAGGAAATGGCCCCTATCTGCTCAATTCCATTAAAAGAGAGGATAAATAAAACTAGACATCCAAGATTTTCATGAAACTGAAAATTCCGACTTAAACAAATGCAATTGGCTATACAAGTCACCGATTTGCAAACAGGAGATACAGATAAATTTTTTTAATAACATGCTATCAGTTAATTTATCAACTATTACAAATTTTTCAGCAAAAAAGTTGTGGATCCAGCAGAGGTTGTGGCCGTTGGAGAAGTAGTGGCCAGTGTCAGGGGATAGATCCATGGTGCAGATGGCGGCGACGATGGAGGAGGGATTGAGGTGGTGGTCGGAGTCGCCGGTGAGGGTGAGTGCTCCAGGCGCCCATGCTGCTGCTTCTCGGCATGTACTTGAGGGGAGAGGAAAGGGAAGGTCGGTTTTTTATTTGGTTTTCAAATTTGAAGCTGGAGGAAAGGGGAGCTTTGATGGGAACAGCAGCAATCCTTGTGATGATAAGTTGTGGGAATCTCATCATACAATTCATCTTTTAAGCATTCAATAATTCCTTCTCTGAAATGATAAAATTGGTCCATCCAATAAAAATGGTCATCGATTTTCCAGAACGGTCTTAGCTCCAAGCAAAGTTTGGTAATGATGAAGGTCTTAAAGCCGTCATCCTCCCACGACAATCCGTCCCACCACTCTCTGCTGCCACGAATTTCACAAGCTTTTAGTTTCCCCTTCCTCAACCCAAGCGGCAGCTTCTTCAATCCATGACATTGTAACAAGAAGAAGGAAGTGAGAGAAGGAAATAAGACGGTGTCACTGCATATGCTCTTTAGATTCTCGAGTTCCAAGAGATTCATGACTTTTAGATTGGGAAAACGAATATCGCCATCTGCCTTGATCAATTCTTCCATCGGACACTTGCAAACCGTAAGCTCCGCCAGACCTTGAAGATGCTCAAGCCCAAAGACGTACTCGAGGGATTCGCAATCAATCAAGTGCAGCACCCGAAGGTTTTGAAGGGAAGGCTGACATAACTTCACCTCTTTAAGATTCCCGCAATGAACAAACAGAAGATCTTCTAATCTAGAGAAGTGCGAACTTGAAAGTACTGAAAATTTCCCAATTTTAGAGATGGTCACTCGGAGTGATGACAAATCGGGTAAATCCTGAAGTGCAGATAGCATCATTTTGACAAATCGTGTAACCGAGGTGTTGAACGTGTCAAAAGGGTGCAACAAATCTACACGTCTTAGGGAGTGAGGTAATCGAGGTATGAATTCCTCCGATGAATCTGAATAAATATCTCCGATGCTCATCATTTCCAAGTTAGGCGAGTGTTCAAGCTCCGCCACAATTGCTTCGGAACACGGACAAAACTGGAGTTTTCTCAACTGCTCCATGGTTCCTCGAAGCTGAATCCTGGCGCAGTTGTTGCTGTAACATTCTAGCACCTTTAACTTACTCAAATCCCCCATCTCAATTAGTAAACTAGAGAAATCTGTATTGATTAGAGAAAGATATCTCAGTTCTACCAAATCTCTAATTGTCATATGACGGTCCAGAAAATGAACCCAACATAATTGAAGGACTCTTACTTTGCACATGGATTTGAAGAAGCCTTTTGGTATTTCTAGCATACGAGTCTGTCCCATGATAAGCAATGTAGTCAGATTGTCGCAAAGAGGTATCTCTGGTAATTTGCCAAAACCCCACACGAAAACCTTGTGGGCTTCTTCCCACCTATCAATTTTTTCGTTATTTGTCATAACAAAGTAATTTAATTTCAATTGATCAGAAAGAATCCATAAACCCATATCTCTTATGACATCATGCATCTTTACTTTTACATCAGAATTACCTTTTTCTAATAAACATGAAGCCCCCAAAGTTCCAATGATGCTATATCCTCTATTAAGTGTTTCTATGAAACTTCCATTCATGGCCAACAACACTTCCACAGCCCATAATTCAACAAGGGTAGATGAAGTCATCTCATAATCTTCAGGGTATAAGCAGCAATACAAGAAACAATTTTTTTCTCCATGATCCGGTAAATAATCATAGCTGAGTTTCAAGCGATTAAAGAGATGTTTCTCTAGATCCAAAACATCAGAGCGAGACTTTTGCAGCATATTCAATGCATCTTCCCATTCTTGATGGGTATATTTACATATCATAGCTCGGCCAATGATAGTGAGTGCAAGCGGCAATCCATCGCATTCTTCGGCAACTTTTTTAGCTAGCGATGAAACTCTTGGGTCACACTTCTCAAGGGTCTTCTTGCCTACACATTTCTCAAATATAGCCCACGAATCATCCCAACCCAAACATTCAACCTTAATATCTTCATCAGGCTTCATTTCGGTACACACCTTCTTGGATCGTGTAGTAAAGATTATTTTAAAATTGGACGTATCTAAATAATTATCACCTATGATGCCAAGTTCTTCCATATCTAAAAGCTGCCAAATATCATCAAATAATAAACCAACTTTATTTTTGGCAAGGGCCTTATTTATTTTTTCGGCACGGTTATGACGAGGTTCCTCTTTATTAAAATACAGGTCCATCTCTTCCATTATATTTTTTTGAATGCTATCCACATTAATCGACTTGGAAACAACTATCCAAATAACTTTAAAATGTGAAGGTTCCAAAAACTCTTTGCGAACCTTTTTAAGGAGTGTAGTTTTGCCAACCCCTCCCATGCCGTAAATGCCAACCATTCCAACATTATCATCTCTAAGGAAATTGCATATCTTGTTGAAAGCTTGATCTTGTCCAATTGAAACATTGGAAGACATCCAACCTGTTTTTCGTCGTCTTGGAAAAGCTTGCCCAATATCTTCTTGCATATGCTCTTGTATGGTTGAAGCACCACCCACGACAGTTGAGTCTACGTGAATGGATGATGATGGTCTAGCCCCATATGATTCCACTTGCATGGCATGATATGTGGTGGATGGAGTGGGATCCATCAAGCTACCTGGAGGAAAAACGGAAGATGGCGTGGGCGTGACTACATCTACTTGCATATGATCTTGTCGAGTTGTTGGGTCTCCATAAAGGGAATGTTGAGGCTGATGATAACTTTGAGGAGGGGGAGGAAGACACAAATTGTTGATCGCATCTTGCAAATTGGGATTAGCATTCGACGTAGTCTTTCCAGTCGTTCGAGATGATCTCCGCATTGTGAGCTGAAAATAAAAGAGTGGCCAAATGCAGTTTTAAAAAGATTACCAAATGATAGGAGAGGAAAAATGAGACAGTAAATATCTAAAAAGAAAAAAAGGAAAGAGAGAAAAAGAAGACTAACCGAAGTCGCAAGGGATATGTTGGAGTGAAAAGGTGGAGAAAAAGTGAAATTGTCACAAAAGGTTTGACGATGACTACTGCTAAAGGGTTAACTGCTGATTTACAAATTAATGTAGCTAAACATGCCAAGGGAGGAGAATGGAGGCTAGTCAAGTGGGTGGAAGAACAAATACGTAAAATAATGAAGTGTGATCACAAAACAGAGTTTTAGAACATGTTGACAAACCAAGGCAATAGGAAGAAATAGAAGTTGCACGAGGTCGACATGGTAGAAGACATGTGATATCTTTGAAGGTGGTGTTTTGCTGGAGCTCAGAGACCTGGAAAGAGAGGAAGAGGAAGAGGAAAAAGATGAAGAACAGGTAGATATCTAGTGGGGGTTGCAATAAATTGCATTATTGTGAAGGTTGCTGCCATTGTTGATGTCACCTTAAAAGGGACTTATTTATTTATATATATATATAATAAAAATATTTAAATAATAATTAAAAAAATATTTACCGATTTGAACTATTTTGGGAAATATTTTCTAAAGTAGTATTACTTTTTGCCATGCAAGTGCCAACCAACTAGCTGGCGCCAACGTGGCTTTATTTTTTATTTTTTATATGATTTCGTCCTTTGAAATGACGAAATCGTTTTTAAAAAAAATAAGTAATTTCATCCTTTAGATTACATGAATTTAAAAAAAAAGGTGCATGGAGTTGTCATTGCTCTGCCACAACTACATGATCTTGCTGGCGTCATCGGGCCGACAAGAATGAGGATGTTGCAGTGAAAGAGCATCTTGACGACGTTGATGCCCCCTCTGGGGTTGCCAGAGATGTGGTCGAAATCCCGGCAGAAGATCTTGTAGAAGGGGTCGTAATTATAGATGCAAAAGCTGCGGTCGGTGCCGGCAACGAAGCAGCCGTAGTCCTGGTTGAAGGAGAGGTAGAGGAGGGTAGGGGGGAGGGAAGGGGAGTCGGGGGTAAAATTTTTAGTTGACTTTTATTTTTCAGTTACGTCATGCACTTGAAGTATGAAATTGAAATGCACTTGAAGATATGAAAACGTCAAAGTATAAAATTGAAACATCATGTACTTGAAGATAAGAAAACGTCATGGACTTAAAGTATGAAATTGAAATATCACATCATGCACTTAAAGTATGAAATTGAAACGTCACATCATACACTTAAAGTATAAAATTGAAACATCATGCACTTGTAGTATTTAATTGAAAGTATAAAATTGAAACGTCATGCACTTTAGTATTAAATAATGCACTTGTAGTATTAAATTGAAATTGAAGTGTGGTGATTGCGTCATTTTGAACGATGAAATCATCACCTTAAATGATGAAAATGATGGGCGAATAGAAAAAAATATCAACTATTAAGATAGACTCCTTTAGATATCAAAAAATTAAAATAAGATGCGTAGTTCTGTTAAGGCACCCCCACCCTCCTCTACCTCTCCTTCAACCAAGACTACGGCTGCTTTGCCATTGACACCAACCGTGGCTTCCGCATCTATAATTGCGACCCCTTCCGCAAGATCTTCTGCTTGGATTTTGACCATATCTCCGGCACCCCCGGAGGAGGCATTGGCATCGTCGAGATGCTCTTTCGTTGTAACATCCTCGCTCTTGTCGCCCTGACGACACCAGCAAGATCATGTAGTCGTGGTAGAGCAATGACAACTCCATGCATTTTTTTTTAAAATTCATGTATTTTCGTCCTTTAGAAGGATGAAATCTTGTTAAGTTGATTTCGTCCTTTAGAAGGATGAAATCACTTAAAGGACGAAATCACTTAATTTTTTTAAAAACGATTTCGGCATTTGAAAGGACGAAATCAACTTAAACTTAATTTCGTCCTTTCAATGGACGAAATCACATACAAAATAAAAAAAATCACATACGCGCCAACTGCTTGGTTGGCGCCTGCGTGGCAAAAAACAAATACTACTTTAAAAAATATTTTCTAAAATAATCTAAATTAGTAAATATTTTTTATTTATTATTTAAATAATTTTCCCTATATAATAAGTCCATTTCACTAAGGTGACATCAACAATCTAGTGGGGTTGCAATAAGTTGCGATGAAACCATAACAAGAATGATGACTGGGTGTGAATTGGTGACTTGGTACAATTAATTGAGGGAACATGAATGAATGCTGCCATTGTTGATGTCACCTTCGAAGGGACTTATATATATAAAATAAATAAGTCCCTTTGAAGGTGACATCAACAATGGTGGCATTCATTCATGTTCCCTCACCTTCGAAGGGACTTATATATATATATATATATATAATCTGTACTTAAGTATAGATTGAGTTCCTGTACTCAAGTATAGATCTAACCCTTAATTTTGTAATCAGTGGCCCCACAAGGACCCATTTACCCCAAGCTCACCCAACTCCCACTCTCTCACCCACCTTGTCCGACTCCTCAAGTGAAGAGATCTGAAAAGACCTTCAGCATCACCGTTTGTTCATCTCCGGTGGGCGTCCATCCCTCGCTCAATGCATCTCACCCCACTCCTGAATCCCCTCCTATCATCAAATCCAGTCCACCCCACCCCACAATTGCCCTCCTATCGATCCAGTTTGCCCCTCTTCTTATTGATTCAAATTGCTGCCCCTCCCTCCTCCTGGCAAGAGGGTGTCCATGGGATGATCAAACTTTGCGAGACAGTTTTGCCAGGGTTGCCAAACGATGTACAAGACCAAGTTGCCGTTGCCCCTAAGCCTAGCAATGGTATTGCAACCTGACCCATCACTAGATATGTTTGAAGACTACAATGTGTTTCTTCTGTCATGCCTCTCATCGTATCCACAACTGAACTTATGACCGTGTGTTTTTTAATCAATCATGGCGAATACTCAGAGTATCCCAAATTAGAACCATCTTGCTAACCGTTCCACTGTCCACCGAGGATTCAAAGGCTTCAAGCATGAGTCCTATCAAAACCAACTGCAACAAGAGCATTTTTTTTATGGAACAAAAGCATTTATGTACAAATAATTGCTACAAACTATTTGTTCACCCAAAGCTACATTACAACTGCAATATCAAACTTTTGAGACACAAACATAATCGTCCATAAGAACATAGCCATGCTACCATCAGTCATTTCCTCAAACAGTTGGTCCCTTGAGTGCCCACTACATCACTCCCATGAGGGGTTGCTGAACAACATTGTGCTGTTGTGGCCCTCCCATGTTTGCCTGCCATCGCTGGAGAAGAGACTGTTGGAGAAGAGTCATGGTAGTTGCCAATTAATTTGTTGCCGCTGCCAAAGATGGTGACTTCTTGGTTCTTACCCACGGCTGGGTCAATAGTATGCTACAAAAAAATATAGTATTTGTAAGATCCCTCATCTTGAATTGGTTTATTTTAAGGATTATTTATCGGTTATTGTGTAGTTTAAACGTTTTCTGATTAAATTTGGTGATTTTCAAAAATAAATGGGTTTATGAAGGTTTTAATTAAAACCAACTTCACAATTATTAGTTTTAAGTGATTTTGGGTCAATTTTTTTTTAAAATTTCACCAATTTTTTATAAATTAGGGTTTGACAGGACCCCCTGTGGGCCCCATTGACAAAATTGAGTTTTTTAGACCAAAATGACCCCGACATCAACACAAGATTATAAAAAAATTTCAGAATTTTCTCGGATTTAATTAGTGCTCAAATCTTCAAAATACCAATTTTTAGCTTAAATTTCTATTTATACCCCACTAGTTCATTAGGTATACCCCAAACCCTACTATAAATAGAAAGGGCTGAGCCATTTCCCATTTGGGCATAGGCTGGGAGAGGGCGATTAAGGCCTAATTCCCCAATTAGGCCCGAATTAGAAAGGGATTAAGGAATGTTCTCCTTTAATTAAGCCTAAACCCTATGTTTTCTCTTACAAGGTGTTGGTCGTTCTGTATTTCAGATTACAATTTGTCGATTTCAATTTACAAAGTTAGTCGTTTGGGATTTGGAGTGCGCATTTCAGAATGATTGGTAGTCATTCAGGATTTTGTATGTGCATTTCATATTACCCCGTTAGTCAATGCAAAAGCAATTTCTAAACTCGTACATTTCAAACCCTAGCTTACAACATAAAATAGCCTTCACTTATGGATTTTCAATCCCGACCCCAACTCATACGATTTGAAAATGTACGCATCAGGCCAAGGGTCTCTCCTTCGTCATATTCTCATATACAACCCCTTAGAAAGACAAATTCGTCAACGGCCAGGGACGACGACCTTGCCATCACTAGGCCGAGGGGGGCCAAAGGCCAGACAGTGGTGGTTGGCAATCGACGGCAATGTTACTGAACACTACACACAGAAACAAAGGGAAAAAGAGGGGCGGACAATGTTTTACCTCACGCCGGCGAAGAGGGGCGAGGAGGCGGGGACGGTGGTGCTCAGACGTCGTTCTCCCCGGGGCAAAGCCATGGTGGCGGGCTGGAGGCCAATCGGCCGGTGGTAGCAGCAGATCAATAGAAGGAAGGGTGGGCTGTTTCGTCAAGCTGAAACGGGGAAAGAAGGGTGGTCATTGGGGCCATGCCGAGGTGGCGGCGGCGGCAGTGCCATGCCAAGGCCGGCTGGGCAGAAGCCGGTGGCCAGTAGTGGTGTCGCCTTTGGCCTCATGGAAGGAAGGGATAGTTCCCTTCCTCTGTGCCACCCGCGGGTCAAGCGCACTAATTTTTTTTATTTCTCATTCTCTTCATTTCTTTTTGTTTCTATTCTCCTTCATGTCTCTTCATTTTCGCTCCTGTTTTCGTGCCGAAAGTTTCTGTGGTGCATTGAAGCCCATGACCTGTGACTAAACATCCCTTCCGACTCTACAGTTACGAATATGGAGGTCAATCACGAAAATAGATATGCTGAAGCGTCAAATTTCCTCTTAAAAATACAAGAAAAAAAGCAAAAAAATTACAAAAAATTATAGAAAAATTGAGGATGTTACACAAATGGAAATGAAAAAGTGCATATAATACCATCTTCTTATGAACTAATCATTTATTTTTATTTACCCAATTAAGACTTGAGGAATTAATATTTTATATCTTGTATTTAGATAAAAGTTGAATTATGTTGTGTATTTTATCATGCATTCTAAAAACTTAGGATTTTGGTATGTAGTATGAAATCGAGCATTTGAATTGTAGGATTTTAGTATGCATTTTGAAATCAAAAATCTAAAATACATCAGATTAAAATACAGAACGACTAACGCCCTGTTAAATCATTCTTAATCTTGACTTCAATCATGGTTTTAATATGTTTTGAAAGCATAAAACTACTGATTTACCTCTCTTCTCCAAGCCTTAATCTTCGAAATCTCCTTTTTAAGCTTCTAAAACCGTAGATCTAATGTTTACTTTTGATTTTTCAAAGCTAAATCGAGATTAGTTATATGTTAACTTAAAATCATGTTTTTGGAAGGTGTTGGAGGAGATTGAAGGTTCAATCTCAACTTTGGGTAGTAAAAATCTCGGTTTTTATGATGTTATTTGAAGTGAGTTTTGCTTGATTTAGGCTCTAATGGTGGGTTTTATTTCGATTTCTTAGGGTTTTGTCTTAGAATGGTTTAGATTAGTATTCTAGAAGGTTTGATGAGGTTTTGATAGTGTATGAGACCATGGGTGAAGATTTTGAGGTGTTTTCATGGTGTCTAGGTTTTAATTTTCAAAATGAAGAAGAAGGTCAAAATTGCTTTGTTGGCGATTGAACGTCCTACCAGGGTAATCGATCGGCAACACTACATTTCTGGCAAATTTTCAGTTTAGCCTATAGAACAGCCTTGCAGGGCGATCGAACAGCTACACGACAATTTTTGCTATTTTTGAAACTTATGCATATTTCAATGTTTTACTCTATTTGATGATTCTAATAGTTATAGGAGGTGT
The DNA here is from genome assembly GCA_035235625.1 of Saururus chinensis. NCBI lineage: Eukaryota > Viridiplantae > Streptophyta > Magnoliopsida > Piperales > Saururaceae > Saururus > Saururus chinensis. Next base: position 3,874,624 of record CP141148.1, read on the forward strand.
GTTATGATGAAATTAGGCTACTGGAGGTGTAGAATTGATGATGAAAGTTTATAGAATGTGTTTAAGTGTGGTCATGTGGCATTATATTATGTTGATAATTATGCATGTTGATATTGAAGTACCCTGAACTTTTGAATGTTGGAATTCTTATGGTTAGAATATGTTTCCAGTAGGGATATTATATGGAAAATAGTGAGATGTGTTCTCTTATACTGAGGATGGTTTATGGGTAATGGATGTGATCATGTTGCTTAATGTGTAGAAAAATCATGTTTGTGGGAGTGAATGTTCGATTTCACATGGATGGATTTAAACTTTATGGTGGATTTCGCTTTGATTTCAGTTTGGAATCATTGTTTTGAATGTGTTTAAGCAGGCATATATGGTCTTATGCGTTTATGTCAAGCATTGGTCATGTGCTTAGATTATGCATTAATACACACACGGATGGGGAATATACTATGAAATTGTAGTTAATTATGCTTTGATTATGATGAATGTGGAGACTGATTGGGAGCACGTTCCATGGGTTGGAACCTGCATAGACTTTTGCTCACGGATATATCATGATATCATGCATCATGTATCGGACTTCATGAATGAGGTTTTACTATTGTTTAACCGGAATTGATCAATTGTATGCAATGGTTGAGATTGCGTGCTGGATTAATTGGTCGGTGAATTAATCGGAACTTGGTTGGTCTAAAAGGACATATTTTTTATTTAAGTTCATGTGTAGAACATGTATACTCCCCGGGTTGAGTCTAGTTAAATTGAGTTATGTGGGGACGAGTTGTGTACTTGTCTTGCGGATGAGATTAGTTGTTGAGATTATTTGGACCTTGAGAATCTAACTGGTTTGTCCGAGTACACTGGCTTACCAGGTATTGTTGCTTGGGACTTCGGTCATGACAAGCAGGGTTGCTCGGGTGTTTAGGCTTAATGGGCAGGAGTTGCTCGAAGGCTTTGGCCTTGAGGAGCAGGGGTTGCTCGAAGGCATTGGCTTTGAGGAGCAGGGGTTGCTCAAAGGCGTTGGCCTTGAAGAGCAGGTTTATACTCTGTGTGTGTGGACTTGCATGTTAAACTTGTGTGTGTGAGACACTTATACATGCATGATGAATGAGAATGTTAATGCATGATCTGAAATGTATGTTAGAGATACATCTCATGTAGGTTTATATGATGTTGATGCATGATCTAAAATGTATGTTAGAGATACATTTCATGCAAGTTTATATGATGTTGAATGCATGATCAAAAATGTTATGATTGAGATACATATTATGCAAGTTTTTGTGATATGAATGTATGATCAGAAATGGTGTGATTGAGACACTATTATGCCGGTTTATGAGATATGAATGCATGATCAGAAAGTGTGTGATTGAGACACTAATTATGCAGGTTTATGTGATATGAATGCATGATCAGAAAGTGGTATAACATGTTAATTTTAGATCTGGACTGCTACATTGCCATGCCATCATGTTTTTTGATTATTATAGTTATATTGAAAACCATTATTGAGTTTTTATACTCACCCCACTTTCTTGTTTTGTTTTGGGGCTGCATGGCGTGACATGCAGTCGGACAGGATCCTCTTTATGAGGAGAGGTCGGGGAGAGCTTGGGAGTAGGAGTGGAGGCCCTAGACCTTGCATGTTTTTCTGATTATTTCGTTTTGATGTTAGAACCTGTGTGGAATGGTTCTTGATTTCATACTTGTGATACATTATGTCTTTAGTTTTGTTTGATACCTTGTTTTGGAGCCAAGTGTGTTGGGTATGGATTATTAGTATGTGGGTTTGAGATTTTATGGGAGTTTAAGTAACTCTTTTGGTTCTACCTATTTACTCTTGCTCAAAGTAGTACGTTACTTAGTTAATTAGACCGCTCGTGGTTAGGGCATAAGTCTTCCGCTATTTCTTTAACCATTTTTATAACCATCACCCCTATGCGCTGGTACGACCCTTAGACTGGGTTCGGCTCGGGTTAGGCAGTGCCGGGGCGTGACAAAGTTTTTGGTATCGAAGCATCTCTTTGTCGAAGAGTAAATGAGGTTTGAGTGACAAGTCTTAAGGTTTGAGTGATAAGTCTTATGGGTTAAAGGGTTGTGAGATGATTAAGGTCTAGACATAATTAGCGATGTGAATTTTGTTAGTTGTTTGTCTTGAATGTTGCTTGATTGCTTGCTTGCGTGTTTTCTGATTGTTGGTTGTGTGGATTTGTGCTATTAGGCTGTATGATTAATGTCAGGTTATTGTGTAGATGATCGGCTCTAATCATGTAGGTGCTAATAACCATCGCGGTGCTAGAGACCCGAGAGTGGACTTTAACTCTAAATTAATCCACAAGTCTTAAGCCCACATACTAATAATCTAGAGCCAACACACTTGGCTCAAAACAAGGTCTCAAACAAATCTAAAGACATAATATATCACAAGTCTAAAACAAGAACCACTCCACAAGGTGTTCTAACATTATAATAAAATAATCAGTAAACATGAAAAGTCTAGAGGCCTCCAAGCCTAATCCCATGCTCTCATCGACTATTTCTCATACAGAGGATCCTGTCCGACTGCATGTCACACCATGCAGCCCCAAAACAAACAAGGAAAGTGGGGTGAGTATAAAAACTCAATAATGGTTTGAATACAACTATAATAATAAAAAAACACGATGGCATGGCAATGTAGCAATTCCAATCCAAAATTTACATGCTATATCACTTTCTGATTATGCATTCATATCACATAAACCTGCATAATAGTATCTCATTCACACACTTTCTGATCATGCATTCATATCACATACACCTGCATAATAGTATCTCATTTACACACTTTCTGATCATGCATTCATATCACATACACCTGCATAATAGTGTCTCAACCACATAATTTTTGATTATGCATTCATATCACATAAACCTGTATAATAGTGTCTCAATCGCACAATTTCTAATTATGCATTTATATCACATAAACTTGCATAATAGTGTCTCAACCACACAATTTCTGATTATGCATTCATATCACATCCTCATTCATCCTGCACGACAAACGTGTCAAACACATTATATACATCATACATAGCATTCATAATACACATGCATCAATACAAATGGTGAATGCCTCCATTAAGGAGTAAACATAAGTATTGCCACACAGGCGGGACACGGTCAAGGCCACAAAGGCGAGACGTGGTCAAATTTTCACACAGGAAATGTAAGAGAGTTGGGGTTGTCAGCCCCTAAAGCTGCTTGCCTTGGACGATCCTAGCCAAGGATGCCCGATTCTCACACAGAGAACCTAGAGCAGGTGTGTTCGCCCAGGGATATCTCCTACGGTGGGGGAGAGCCCGAATTCCCACACAGGGAACCCTAGAACACGTGGTAGTTGGTGCATGAAGCATACCACTCTGGATTCTCAGGGTCCAGATGACAATCTAAAAAATATCATCTGCAAGACAAGTACACAACTCGTCCCCACATATCTTAATTTAACTAAACTCAACCTAGAGAGTGTACATGTTCCACACAGGAACTTAAATCGAAAATGTGTCCTTTCAGACCAACCATGTTCCAATTAATTCACTAAGCATTTAATCCGGCACACAATCTCAATCATTGCATACAATAGATCAATTCCAGTTAAACATCGGTAAAACTTCGTTCATGAATACTGATCCATGATGCATGATATCATGACACATCTGTGAACAAGACCTATGTGGGTTCCAACACATGGAACATGCTCCCAATCAGTTCCCTCATGTATCATAATTAACTACAATTTCATAGTAGATTCCCCATATGTGTGTGTATTCATGCATATTCTAAGCACATGACCAATGCTCTGACATAAACTCATAATACAATATATGAATGCTTAAACACATTCAAAACAATAATTCCTAACTGAAATCAAAGCAAAATCTACTATAAAGTTTAAATCCATTCATGTGAAATCGTACGCTCACTCCTACAAGCATGATTTTTTTCTCCACATTAAGCCATAACATGATCACATCAATTACCCATAAACCATTCTCATTATAAGGGAACACATCTCATCATTTTTCATATAATATCCTTGCTGGAAACATACTCTAATCACAAGAATTCCGACATTCAAAGGTTCAAGGTAATTCAATATCAACATGCACAATTATCAACATATAATATAATACCACATAACAACACTTAAACCTAATCCATAAACCTCCATCATCAGTTCCATACCTTTAGTAGCCTAATTTCAACATAACACACCTCTCATAACCATTACAACCATTAAATGGAGTAAGAACGTTGAAATGAGCATAAACTTTTCAAAATAGCTGAACTGCTGTATAGCCGATCAATCGGCCACAAGGCCCAATCGATCTCCAAAAAAGCAGATTCGAGACCTTTTTCCCCATTTCAAAATTCAAAACCGAGGCTCCATTGAAGCAACTTAAAACCTTCATCTATATTCTCAAACACCATCAAAATCCCATCAAATATTCTAGAACACTAATTTAACTAATTCTAAGATAAAACCCTAAGAAATTGAAGCAAGAGATTAACATTTATTAAACCTACCATTTGAGCTCTAATCAAGCAAAACCCATTCAAATAAAATCATAAAATCAAGATTTTTACCACCACAAAGCTGAGATTTGAAAGACCCATTACCTTCATTCTTGGTTTGGTTCAGATTAAATATTCAATCTCTTCCAACACCTTCCAAAAACATAATTTTTAAGTTAACACACATCTAAACTCGATTAAGCTTTGAAAAATCAAAAGTAAACCCTAGATCTAGAGGTCTGAAAGCATAAAAATGAGCTTTTGAAGATTAGGGCTTAGAAAAGAAGAGAAAAACAGTGATTTAATGCTTTCCAAATGGATTGAAATGATGAGAAAAGACAAGATTAAGAACATAATAAGAAAACCCCAAAGATTAAGCAAAGATTAAGTTAAACTTACCTCTAATCATTTCCCTTTTGGGCCTAATCGGGGATTAGGCTCCAATATCCTGGCTAAGCCTATTCTCAATTTGGGAATGACTCAGCCCATTTCCTTTTATAATAAGGGTTGAGCTACACCTAATAGAAATGTGGGGGTAGAAATAGAATTTTTAACTGAAATTAGGAAATTTGGCAATTTAACCCAAAATTAAGTCTAGAAAAATTCTAAAATTTTTTTATAGTGTCTTCCTTTGATGTTTGGGTCATTTTGGTCTAAAAAACCTAATTTCATCTGTGGGGCCCACAAGAGGGGTCCCGCCAAACCCTAATTTTTGGAAAATTGGTGAAAAATAAAAAAAATTTAAAAATTTAGCTTTGACCTAAAATCACTGAAAACTCATAAATGTGAAGTTAGTTTTGATTAAAACCATTAGAAACCCCATTTATTTGTGAAAATTACTGAATTTTTTCTACCTATTTATCATCAATTATTTTATTTTTTGTTGTTATTTTTTAAGAGGGGTGCTTGAGTCTTTTATTCCTAAAATGGGCAAGACAACTATATTCTTAGAGCATTGTATCCTGCCACAAAGGCACCAGATAAGTTAGAATATAATCCTTGTAGGTGGGCAATGGAATGGGAAGTGAATATTCTTACTCCACTTTCTCTATACTAAAAGCCTTATGCTAACTTTAATTAGATAGAAAAAAGTGAATCTCTATGTTTTCAAGTGTGACTCATATTCTTTATCCAATCAGAAATAGAGTAAGATTTTTTATATTGAGAAAATGGAATAGGAACATTATTTTTGAATGGAGTAGGATTAGATTCATAACTTACGCTTCCTAAGGCGTAGTCATGGCCATCCCACCAACAGTGGATTGGTTTCAAGTATTTTACATTAAGATATATAACTCTTCATAAAAAATATATATATATATATATATATATATATATATATATATATATATATATATATATATATATATATATATATAACCCATGAGTATTATGAGCCGCCGGATGTAAATCCGACGGCCCATAGAGCCCGGGCTCACGTAAGTTTATATGAGCCCGGGCTCATATAAACGGGTCTCATATATATATATATATATATATATATATATATATATATATATATATATATATATATATTCCCGTTTAAAAGCGCCTCGGCTCATCTAAAGCATATGCGCCCACTATACCTCAGCGGTCCAATTAAAATCTTATGGCTTTTGATAAACCCGAGACATTTAACGGGCAGCAATATACTCCTCCCCAACCCGATCCTCCTTCCAGCCGCTCCCCGCTCCACCGAGAAACCCACGGGATCTCCCCCACCGCCGCTAACCCCTGTGGGTTGTCCATCCCCAGCCAGCCGCCGCCGCTACGTCCTCAGCTACCAACCCCCATGGGTTCTTCATTGTCATCTGCTTAGAAGACCTCACGTGGTATCCTCTGTCATTCTGTAAGTTCGCCACCGGCGAGCTATCGATCTCTCCTTCGTAAGTCGCCACCGGCCACAACCCCCCATCACCCAAATATTTTGCGGATAGTTTTGGAGCTTCAGTCACTGTCCAAAAATGGCGGCAATAAAAATCGCCTCACTTTGACGTCGTACTCCTCCGCGCCACTAGAGTTTCTCCCTCTGGCCGCCGCCTATTTCCTCTCTGGTGAGGCCCCCTCTGTGGCCTCCTCTATCGGACTTGCCTTCTTCGCCTATTTCCTATCTCGAAGGAATAGCCTTGAATGGCATTGCTTCCCCTTCGGGCCCTGATTCAAGGTCCTTGAACTGCATTCCCAAGTTGTCCGTTCAGTGTCGGATTGAGGAAGATGCTTCAGATTGTTCGCTGCGAGAGTCGGACGGCATCGGGAGCAGGAAGGACGTCGTGATCGATTTCTTCCTTTCCTCATTTGCTTCGTGCTTCCTGAAATTCTGGTCTGTCAGTCTAGCTCGCGTCCTGATAAGTATGAAATCTATATCTATTTTATATGCCTTTTTACTTTATTTGCTAGTATAGATTAGGTTAATTTAGAGTTAATTATGGTTTATTTAGATTAAGATAGATATTAGTATTTTAGTTTAATTATTAATGATTTTGTAGTTATTAGTTGTTTAGACATGTATTTAAATCAAGATGGAATTTTAATTATATTCTACATGTCTAAAATATGGTATTTTATGTTTTGTAGGTAAAGTGCGCTTATCGAAGTACTTGGACGTTGTTTGAAATGATTAAAAATAGTCTTCACATGCTTTAAAGTGATTTGGACAACTTTTCGGAGTTATAAACAAGTTAGAAATTAATATGGACACGAAGGAAAGCTTAATGAACTGTCCAGGATTGCAGAAACACTGTAGCAGATCGATCGGGCATGCATGGCGATCGATCGGGATAACGTGAATTCAGACAAAAATACAGTTCAAGCGATCGATCGGGCATGCAGGGCGATCGATCGTCATAACGTGCAGTTTCCTTGTTTGACCCAAATTTCAATCCTTTTCATATTGGACTTCTTCCTACGGAACTTATGCCTATAAAAAGACATATTTGGCTTAAAATTGGGGGATTCTAGTAGATTTTAGGAAGAGAAAAAGGAAGAAGAAGATGGAAGAGAATTCAAAGCTTTTAATGGAGATTCAAGTGCTTTCTTCTACCATGGAAGGCTAGACTTTTCTTTTACTTAGGAGTTGATGAAGCTATAGATAAGTTTCAGTTTCTTTTCTTTTTAATTTAGATCTCAGTTGTGAATGGTGACAATTGTATGATATGGATTTCCTTTTTAATGGAAGAGCTTTTAATGTTTATTCAAATCTATGTTGATTTATTGTCTTGTAGATGATAGATTGATATGGTTTTGATATTTGCATCGATTCTAATTTCTGTGATTTAGATGAGATGGTCATACAATAGTTTTAATGTTCAGATAATTAATGACTTGGATGACTTATACTAAGATTAGACGGGTCATGCCTATAGCTAGTTTAGTGTAGATGATCCGTGCTATTGTCGAAGATAGTTCATGCCATGGAAGTTAATTAATGATTCTTTTTGAAGTAATTCTAGCTTGTAGCTGAGAATACTTGTTCATATTCACACTAGATTTAGATTAAAAGTTAAGGAATTGTTATGGTTCTATAGTGGATTTTTCCTAAGTAAATTCCATCGAATTAATCTCTTGCTTTTAAACTAGTTGATTTCTGTTTTTTGCTTAATTAAAGTTTAAGTTTATTTTAGTTTTTAATCAGTAAATTCCTCTTTAGATTTAGTGATAATCCATCCGTCCCTAAGGTTCGACAACCCTTAAAATACTTATCCTAGTACAATTACCTTGTACACTTGCAAAGGGTTTAATTATAAACGATCACCTCCCTGCTTTGGATTTCATGCTCTGGAAAGAGTTTATTTTTTACAAATTCTTGAATTTTCATGAAGTCAATTTCTGGGGAGTGTTCTCAATGATCAATTTTAGTGTCAGGAGTTTACATGAGAGATTCTCAAAGAATTCAGCTCCTGCAGAGGTCTTCAAGAGAAGGTGCTCCCCTTTTCAAATTTAAAATTTTGTTTCTTTTACAATGCCAAACTCCAAGACAGTGATAATTTTATTTTATTTGGCAATGCTCACTGGCTTTAATTATTGCTATAAATCTTCTAATCGGATGTTATTTATGTAGTCAATTTGTTGGAGAGTATGTAGCTTTTGATCACTTTATAAAGCAATCGGAAATTATAGCGAAAAATTTACTACTACATATTTCCTTGTATTTTTGCTGATATGGCCCGTAGGAATGTGGGAGTTCCAAATCTGAGCGCAACATAATGCAAGGCAACTGATACAACTAACAACGCACTAAAACGATGAGATTTTAACTATCCTATATTAATAGCTCTATTTGGTTTTTTAAAATAAACTAAAATAAATTATTTGGAAAATTTAGTGGTTGTTTTCTTTTTTCTTTTTCCCTTTCTCTGAACTAGGGATGGGTGGTTGGTTCCCTTTAATGTTGGCAGTAAATCACCCGACTTCTGCAATTTAGTAAGGCGTAGCTTGTGTTTTTGACATACAGAATTGGAAAGTAAATGAATTTATGAATTTTCAGTATGCCAAATTGTAGACTCATTTTGTATTGATTCTTATATTATGCATATGATATTTGCCACGATGTATTTGACCTATTTGTGCATTGTGAAAGCTTAGATTTTGCTGATCTACCACTTAATTTTTCTAAAAGTTAGGATATGCTACAAGAGACAATAATCTTGTTATTTGTGCACTGTGCAAATTCGAATAGTAAAATATATTTAAGGAGACTAGTTGGTGGTTGAACGGGCACCAAATTCGAATTTTAGTGCTCATGAGTGTGCTGACCAGTGTTTGAGGAATTGCTCCAGCGTTGCCTATTCCTTTGCCAATGTCAGTTTTGGGCCTTCTCCAATGTGTTTGGCATGGGCTGGGAAGTTGATGGAACTTGAACAGAACTACAGTAGTGGACAAAGTTTGCATATATGTCTGGCTCGGTTTGAAATGGGTATGTATGGTTTAGTTAATGTTTTGGAAAAGTAAAGTTCGTGGATTTTTTTGAGTTTTTCATTCTAGAGATTTAGTTGGGACAGGTGATCAAAACACGCTTGTTTTCGTGCTTCTGCAAAAAAAAATTATTGATCTATGAGTTCTTGCCCAACAAAAGTGTAGATAAATTTTTGTTTGGTTCATTCTTATCTTGAGCATTTTATTACTTGATAGGTTTGTTATTATTCTTATTATATTTTGAGTTTGTTTTCCTAATCTACAATTGTATCTAATGAATCAGTTGACAAATGATTGTCCTTCTACTCATGATATTTGCTATTAACACATCTTTTAATGATTTATGTGATATAGATCCCTAGACCGGGTTCATTTAGCTGGTCTGGACTCTTCTTGACAGCTTTCTCCCTCCCCTTTTGAGGCAAGCTTTTGTTAAAATGAACTGGAATTTATAGCAGTACTAAGAGGACATGATAGATCGGACAGGGAAATTTTCAGCTTATTGTTCTTCCTGTAGTAGGTATGGCTACCACACAGATTAATGCAGCCTAAACTTCTATTCAAAATTAGATATCAAAATTATAGTTCTTCCCGTAGTTTTTTATGTTAGAACTAAACTTTGTTTATGAATGAGTTTGTTCCTGACTGTAATTAAAATTTTGTCTTGAAACAGGGTCGTGTTACACAGAAGGTATCTTTTAGACTGTAATTTTTGTTTATGGTATATCCAACTCATAGATACTGCAAATAGGCTCTGTTCAAGGTTACACTACTTCATCTGCTTTTAGCAGCAGACTTGGTCCCCATAGATACTGTTATGCATAGATACTGCAGCATAACAGTTGTTGTATGGCCTTGCAGTTTCAGCAATTAGCTCTACTTGTCCACCAGTAAATAATTTGGTTAGTGAACAACATTTTTCAGACACATTTCTGTTGGCATTGTAATGCAGGTTCAAAACAATACCAAGACTGAGGCCAACTCTAGAGTAAGTGAAGGACATGACTAATTCACTGTTGCTACATTCTTGACAAACAAAATCAGAGCTATAGATCCACAAGATCAAGGAAATATTTATAGCTCTTCTATTGATATTAACGTTGGAGTCCTCTGCACTTTGATTTGATGTGGCGAGGGATACACGAAGCTTTGTATGAATTTTCATGCCACAGCAACTGGATTTTAAGAAAAATGCTTTTGATTTAAGAAAGTGAATTTGCGTGATGCCTATGCTAAGAATAATGAGTATAAAATTTTTCCTAGTCTTATCTTTTTGACGGGCATTAAAGTACTAACGGCAAAGTCCCGCATTCTTGTGACATTTTTCTTTTTGGGGCTCTTTTAATTGTTCAGAGAATCCGCTCCATGTTAAAGCTTAGTTGCATTTACAAGCCTTTGTGATTTACAAGTAACTAATCCACCTAATTTTGTCCTCCCATTTGCATGAAATTAATCCAACCTGAATTATGGGTGCAATGTAATTAAAATCGTGTGCATATTATGGGTGCAATGAAATAAATGCACAGAACAATGGAAAATATTATGGGTTCAATGGACTTTCTTTCACTATCAAATTTACTTATTCAAAGGTCCGCAGTAGAAAACATTGAAGTGCATCCAACATCAACACCGAGACTACAGTGGCTAAGTGAGTGAAATTTTCAGGTTCTCCTGATATGGTTGTTTTGTCTATAACTGAATTGAAACACTGACATCAGTGACCTTATCATCGCGCCAAAAATAACTGCTCCAACTGACCCATAAATGATAATTGCTTCTATCATCAAAAATATGTCTAATTATAAGATAATGATATCTACAACGACCATCCTCTCACTTTATAATTTTGAAAGCCCTTGTCATCATCTCTTTTATAAGAATTTGAAATAATTTCACCTTCAACAGCTTGCACAACTAAAATATTGCTCGAAGGATAAAAAGTATAAAGAAAACCTCAAATCATGCTCAAATAAAATTTTAAACACATGCCACAACAACAAACTATAACTGTAATGCTTACAAAAGTTTCTTATATGATAAAACTTATTCACTGTCATTCAATAAACAAAACTACAAACTAACATACAAAACAGTACTACAACAGTTTACAAATGGAATAAAAAATTTCAACATTGCTGAAATTGGTTATGTTGCTTCTAAATATGTGGCATCACAAACTCGCATGTTCTTTGCCTCTTCTTGACTTACCTCAGATGTCAATAGGTAGATCATAGAGAAGGCACGAATTTCACCACCCTGCAAAGATAAAAATCCAAGCACATCACAAACACCTAATAAATAAAGAAACAAAATGCTAATGGCACCATTAGCAGCCGGACCATGAAGTATCGTCCAAAGTAATTTCCACAATGAAAAACTATGCAGAATAAATAAAAAATAGAAATAAATTTAGTGGCATGTATTTAAGTTTAATTTTACAAGAATGGACTCTAGTTGCAATCAATGGTAGCAACATACTCCCTTTGTCCCAAATTAATAGCTCCATTTGGAGAAAAAAATATCCCATATTAATAACTCCATTTAGCTCATTTTAAGTGGTGGGGTACTTTAAAAAATCTCTTAGAACTTTATTTTCTATTCTCTTAGCTATGGATCTTACTATTCAATAAAAATCATCATTTCATCTAATGGAGCTATAATATGGGTCAGAGGGAGTATTAAGTAACATCATTACAAGCCATCAGAAATCCAGTCAACATCTGGATGACTATTCCCCTTATATGTGATAAAATTGATATTAAATAGGAAAAATTAATCAAACCCTCAAGGCCCCTCTATTTGATGCATAGACACCTCTAAATTGCAGTAAATATCCAGAGTATAGAAGAACAATTTGTCAGACACTATGACATCTAAATAAAGTTAATATATAGTCAAGCTTACTTCATCTAAATCCAGAGTCCCTTCAGAGACTATGGTGACACTCGAGACAGCAGAATCATGTTCATGGTGATGATGATTGTGCCCCTTGTGATGACCTAACATATTACGAACAAAATTTTAGGAAAAAAATAAATTATGTGATGCAGATTTGATACAAGAGAACAAAGTTGGGATGTCTATAGAAGAATAAATCCTCATTGTGAATATCTTCTTTATGACAAACTGCGTCAGATTCATGTGGCTTAACTTCAGAGTCAACCCTGTAGATTAAATAAATTTCATAAGGACTACAAACTTCACAGTATGTAAGACAAATAGTAAATGAAGAAGGTAAAATGTTGTTAAAGTGTTTTTGCCCGTCAATATCATATCCACCGACTCCTAGCACAAAGTCCACATCAACATCCCCATATTTGGCATGTTTAATTTGTGCCATCGCATTAATATGCTGCAATCACATTTCTAACATCTCTGGTGAGTAAAATGTATGTGAAACAAAGATGTGTCTCATGAATAAGTGATGCAAAACTTCTGACCTTAATTTTCTTTTTCAATGTCTCCAACTCGGTCTCACTCACCAAATCTATCTGCCAAAAAAAATGAAGGATAGTCATTTAGCAGTTCAGAACTCCATTGAGAAACACTATATGATACTAGTAGAAAGGAAACCTTAAAATATTTAAAAATTTGGTCCATTGAAATCAAACAATATTATAACTATGCCCCTTATAAAGAAAATGAATGGTTAAACGAAACAAAGTCCGAATTTGCTGTAGAAACTGACCTTGTTTAGTATAATGCGATCCGCATAAGCCACTTGCTCTACTGCTTCATTGACTACCCACCTCGGTTTTACCTCGGTTAGATGTTGCATTGCGTGCTTACAGTCAACCAATGTAACAACACCATCAAGCTTCACATATCGTGCAACCAACTCATCTGTGAAAAATGTCTCAACGACAGGAGCAGGTTCTGCAAGACCTGAACAATTAAGCACAGCTTATCAGTTTACAGCTTTTGAGAGCCCTTCTAAAGGATACTTCATGATAACCCAAATAAGGAAACCATGTGGCAGTTTTGATGTAAAATAATTGCTACCTAAACTACACACACAGCCAGAATACTGATGCACTGTTGTTTCTATAACAATATGGTCAAACTTGTCTCTTTTTTTCCGGGCCAACTCCAAAAGCATTTTCACGAGATCCCCCCTCACAGTACAGCATAGGCAGCCGTTATTAACCATAATGATGTCTCAGAAACAGAGGAATGGCTAGCAACTAGAGAACCGTCAATATCCAGTTCTCCAAACTGCATGAGAAAACAGCCAACCAAACCAATCATCATTAAACGGAATTTGCTTCTAGGCAACATGCTTTATAAACTGATGAAATTGCGCTTACATTTGATGCAAAAAAAAAAAACCTTCTACAAGTCTATCTTTCACGCCTTCACGGGGTATGAGATTCTCAAATGTAATTGAACTAAAAAAAACGGAGAAGAAATGCGAGACTCGGAATTAATGTACCTCATTCTCTATGACAGCAATCCTCTTTCCGTGATGAGCTGTTAAAATGTGGTTTAAGAGAGTTGTCTGACATAATTTCCGATAGAACAAAGGCCGTCATCAAATTATAAATGTAAGGGCAGATGCGTCAAGAGAGAAGAGAAGAGAGAAAGAAGTGAGAAAAGACTCACCTTTCCGGAGCTGAGGAAGCCAGTAATAACGGTCGCAGGGACCCTATTGTCGACATCGGCACCGGCGGAAGCGGCTTCCACAGAGTCGCACATTGGAATCGACTGCGTGACCATGGACTTGGAACCACATGGCCGAATCCGGGCGGGATTGCAGAAACTGGATCCACTGGAGAGAAATGAGTGGATGGCTCTTCTAAGGCAAACAGTGATAGATGGAGGAGAAGATGAGAAATAATTGGCAGTAGAAGTAGCAGAAGGCTGGAAGAAGGAAGAGCGAATGAGAAGGTTTTTTGATGCTGTTCTTGAAATCACCAGTCTGGCCGCAGCCATGAACAAGTGCAAGGGAAGCGATGGAATAGGATGGGAGCTTCTCAACGCAAACTACGCAAGTATCAAGGAGGTGGCGATGGCCGGGGAAGCTAGGCAGCGGCGATGTCGGGGAAGCTAAGAGGCGGCGATGGTCGGAGAAGCACGGAGGAGATTCCACTTCTTCCTTCCTCAAGGGGACGAAAATCGATGGAGGGCGAGTGCGGGCGGGCGGCAAATGTGGGCGGGAAAAGACCTCTGGCCTGCCTGTAACTCGAGTTAAGTCATATCAGGTATGCTGCAATGATATAACAGCGTTGGATCTCATTGGACGGTCAAAAACATTTTGGGCGCATGTTCACAACCTAAGCCGAGGCTTACATTAACTTTACCATATATATATATATAACTAGTATAGTCTACCATGTATTTTTTTTTAATTTCTAATACAACTGAGCTTCGTTTTCAAAGGGAGGGAAGTTCCTAATTCAACTTCTCATTGGCTAGTTAAATTTTATATCTTAATCATAGAAAAGAGTGGACATTTTCTCGAGGAGGTAGAAGTGTCACGCCCTAGCGATGCCCGACCCGAGCCGAACCCTGTCAAAGGGCTGGTCAAGCGCGTGGAGGCGACGAGGGAAAATTGAGATACAGTTTAGCGGAAGACTTAACCCTAAATACGGGCGATCTAACAGAATTACGGAGTACGCACATTCCTTTGAGCAAGAGTAAATAGTAGGAAAAGAAAGAGAGTCGCTTAACTCAAAATAAACGACTAGTCTCAAACCCACAAGCTTAGTCAACCATAGCCCACACTGGCTCTAAAATAGGCCTTAAGCAACATAAATGTACAAAGTAGCATAATTCAAAACAAGAACCATAGACAAAGGTTCAAAACATAAAGCATAAACCAGGAAAATAAGTCACATAAGGAGACTCCACAATCATTTCCAAGTTGTCTCCGATCTTTCTTTATAGAGAGGATCTTGACCATCTACGTATCGTGCTACGCAGCCCCAAAGCAAAAACACAAGAAAGAGGGGTGAGTTTAACAAACTCAGCAATAGTTTGTAATATAACTATCATCATCGGAAACACGATAGCATAGCAATATAATCATTCAGATCAAAGATTGACAAGATGTATCATTTTCTGATCACACATACACATCACCTAAACCTTCATCATAGTATATAATCCACATAGTGCCATTTACATCATACCCACCTGCATGAAATGTATCTTTAATATACATATCAAATCATGCCTCAACATCATATCAACCTGCGTAAAATGTATTTCTAACATACATATCCAATCATGCATCACATCATATCAACCTGCATGAAATGTATCTCTAACATACATATAAATCATGCTTCAACAATCATATCAATCCTGCATGAGATGTATCTCTAACATACATATTCAATCATGCATCACATCATATCAACTTGCATGAAATGTATCTCCAACATACATATTCAATCATGCATCACATCATATAAGGAATGCCTCCCTCAAGGAGTAAACACAATCATTGCCACAAAGCTGGACGTGGTCCAAATGTCCTAACTGGACACCTAGGGCATTGCCCGCTCAGGACACAGTCCAAATTCCATAAGAGAAACCAAGATGTAGGGGTAGTCAGCCCCTCTGCTCGACAAGGATAATCCGCACGGGAAATCCAAATTCCCCAAAGGGAACCTAGAGCAGGTCTGCTCGCTAAGGACAATTCTGGCCAAGAACATCCAAATTCCACGTAGGGAACCTAGAGTAGGGTGTTCGCTAAGGACATCTCTACGATGGGGAGAGTCCAAATTCCCGCATTGGGAACCTAAAACACGTGGTAGCTAGTGCACGCAGGCATACCACTCTGGGTGCTCAGTGTTCAAATGTGACTATTCTCAATAAATCTCAACCGCAACAAGTATACGACTCGTCCTCATATAATCTCATCTTGACTCGACTCAACCCGGGGAGTGCACTCGTTCCACGAAGGAGCTCAAATCAAAACATGTCCTTTCCGACCAATCAAGTTTCGATTAAGCCACGACCGTTTAAACCGGCATGTAATTTCACCATATTGCATCCAATCGATCAAATTTGATTAATCTCGATAAAGCCTCAATTGGAAATACATTTGCATCCACTTAACTAGACTCAACCCGCCTCGGAGTGTGCACGTAAAAATACTTCTATGTCGACTCTAGTCCTCACATCCCATACCATGAGTATTCGTGATGCCATAGAAGCAAATTTAACTAAGCACTAGTGCAACGAACCTTAGAGCTATCCATCGACATAATGCATCTCATACCGCAAGTGTCTAATGGTTTCTCTTTGGCTGTTCCACACAACCGATCAATTCCGATTAACCAACGGTAAAACCTCAATTGGAAATACATTTTCATGATGCATGCAACATGGTACATACGTGGGCAAAGCATACATGAATTCTAATTCATTATAGGTACTCTCATTAGCCCTTCATGCATCATTCATAATCATAATAGCAAACCTCATCATCATCATTAAACCCCACATGTGTGTGTGCACATAGTAGAAGCACTTCACTCAATGCATATCAATATGCTTGTAATTCACTCACCATCACACTACACATGAGCATTAACATCTAATCATGAATTCCAGCGGAAATCATACGAGAATAATTATTAAAATCGTAACTCAAATAAAAGCTTAACCACAAGCTAACCACATATAAGATCATTCACTTCATACTTGAGTCAAGACATAACACTAGTATTCACACATCAATTAACCACATCTTAACATGACATATCAGCCCATTAGTATACTGTAGCCCTACTGAAAATACACCTAACCATAGAGAATCAATCATTCATAACTTCAAGATGGTAATTCCAACATCATTTAACCAACCACAAGTCATTCCACATAACTCTAAATATATATACCACAACTTCTAACATCAATAGAATGCTGTTCAAGTAGCTTATTATAGATCAACATACTCCACATAAACATAAGAATGATATTTTGAAGTAGATATGTCAAAATAAGCATCATATATAAAATTGTCAATTTCTTCAGTGTAGCCGTTCAAATGCCCTCCAGGGCTGTTCGATAGGCTAAACAGGATATGTGCCAAAATTGCAGTGCTGCCATTCGAACGCCCTGCATGGCCGTTCGAATGCCAATAAGGCAGATTCGACCTTCTTCTTCATTTCGCATTTTCAAACCGAAACTCCATTGATAAAACTCAAAATCACCATCTAACAACCTAAATACTATTAAAAGTCCACTATAACTTCCAGAATGCTAATCCACATCATAACAAGATAAAACCCTATGAAATCGGGATTAAAGATTACCATTTACTAATCATGCCATTAGAACACTAAATCAAGTAACTCCATTCAAAATCAACCACAAAATTAAGAGTTTTACCATAGGAAGACTGAAATTTCGAAAGTCCATTACCTTATCCCTTGATTAGGCTTAGATTTGATGGTCACCCTTCTTGAAAACCTTACAAAGACATAAAGTTTGAATTAAACTCCATTAAAACCGATTTAACAAAGAAAACCCTAATAAAAAACGTAGATCTAGGGCTTGTTGAACATAAAAATTGGATTTTGAGAGCTAGGGTTTGTAGTAAAGATGCAAATCAGTAGTTTTGATGTTTTAAAATAAATCAAAACAAAGGGGAAATTGTAGATTTAGAAGAGATTAAGAAAAAAACTAGGTTTTGGTGTTTAATTAGAAGGGACTTACCTTAAACACCTTCTAATCCGGGCCTAATTGGGGATTAGGCCTGACTTCTCCTTTCTTAGCCTATTCCTAAAATGGAAATGACTTAGGTCTAGCCTTTTATAGTAGGGTTTGAGTTGTACTAACTGAAATAATGGGGTGTAAGTAGAATTTTGGGCTAAAAATGGGTATTTTATAAATTTGAGCACTAATTAAATCTGAGAAAATTTTGAAAATTTTTATATGAGCTTAAGTTGATGTCTGGGTTTATTTGGTCCAACAACCCAAATTTTGACGGTGGGGCCCACAGGGGGTCCCGCCAAACCCTAATTTTTTGGAAAAAGTGAAAATTCAGAAAAATCCTAAAAATTCACATTTAATTAAAAATTACTTAAAACCACTAATTGAAAAGTTGATTTTGATTAAAACCATCATAAATACTATTTATTTATGAAACCACTGAATAAATCAGAAAACGTGTTAACCTCACGATAACCGATAATTAAAGTGAAACGAAAACCGATTTAAGATCAGAGATCTAACAAGAAGTAAGTTACTAGCTCTGGAAAACAAGTACCAAAAGTCAACTGGTGCTCAAACTCTGAATCATGCGGCAAGAGACGTAACCATAAAAGATACAGAAGAACAAAATGGCCTGAATAGGACATTTCACATATTCTATACTTAAGGAACCTTTTTGATAACATTTTTTAGCAGGAAAAAAGAAGAAAAACCTTCTTCATAGCATTTGAGCTGCCTGTTGATCAAATGGGCAGCTTAGTGGTTGATACTGGTTGACTGACTTAGTCCAAAGAGAATCTCAGCTGAGTGGCCAACATAAGATGAAAGGGGATTAGTGGGAAGTTTTCAAGTCTAAAAAAGCCATGAGTGTTATTCAAGTTCAGTTTTTCTACTATCACCTTTGATATTCCTACTTAACTTTTTCTACACCACAACTATACACAAGCCTTACTCCACTTTCTCTACACAAGAATCATACTCCGATTAGACTAAGAAAAGTGTATTACCGGTGAGACCATTTTTCTATGTCGAAATCAAAGACATTGGAGTGTGACTTTGATGTAAAAAAAGTAAAATAAGAATATTAGCATTATGTAAATATCTTCTTATAATAAGAACTTGGTGAAGGAAGTAGACCCACAATTATAAGCAACCATTTCTATTTGCAAAAGCTATCCAAGCCTGCCCCAATTATGGGCTCAACCTCCTACATATATCCCTCCATTATTAGTGGCTTCTTTCTAGCCTCCGTGAAGTAGTGTATCTTATTTCATCCTCCCTCTATTTGATATTAATATTTATATTTAGAAAATTAAGGATTTTTATTAAATGGTATTAAATTGAGTTAAATATTATAATGACCCTTGTCTAAGAGCTCAAGCTTTTGGGAAACTTGTTTATTTAACATGACATCAAAGCCAAAGACTTGGGTTCAAATTCCCCAAGAAGCAATTTTCCTCCTTTGTATTTTGGGCACATTTTTCAATATCTTAGTTTATTCTCCTCTTCTCTCTTCTTATTATGTCCACTTGCTAAGCTTTGGGGGAGTATTGAGTTGAATTAAATATTATAATAACCCTTCCCTAATAGTTCGAGCTTTTGAAAATTTTGGTTATTTAACAAATGGTGACCAACATCTAAGAGAAGGAAAAATAAACTTATGATACTTTTTTTAAAATTCCCAACTACTTAAGTTTAACAAAATAAAGTTATTAATATGGAATAATTATTTTTGCTAAAAAGAGCTATTAATTTAAGACGAAGGAGTATATATTGAGGTAGAAATGTTAGGAGAATATGATTGTCAATTAATTTCTGTCAATAGCCCACCCTAGTAGGAATTGTACAAAATTTGAATCATAATAAAGTTAAGTTTAATAACTTTATTTATGTTGCCCTTTTAAATCCACTGGATATTTCATGACAACATAATCATTTTGCCCTTTGAAATTTATTGGAAATTTTAGGGCAACATGATCATGTTGCCCATTTGAAATCTATTAGAAATTTCATAGAAGCATGATCATGTTGTACCTTTGAAATCAACTGGAAAATGAAGAGCAGCCTGTTCATGTCACCCATTTTTTAAATCAACTGGAAAATGGAGAGCAGCATGTTCATGTTGCCCACTTTTTTAAATCAACTGGAATATGGAGAGCAGCATGATCATGTTGCCCCTTTGAAATCAATTAGAAATTTCATGGCAGCACAATCATGCTGCCCTGAATTTCTAGTAGATTTCAAAAAAGGGATTTGAAATCCAGTGGAAAATGAAGGGCAACATGATCATGCTGCACCTTTGAAATCAACTAGAAAATGAAGGGCAGCATGATCATGCTGCACCTTTGAAATCAACTGGAAATGGAAGGGCAGCATGTTCATGCTCCCCATTTTTTAAATCAACTGGAAAAGAGGTGAATAACAAAACCTTTTTTCTACAGTCAATAAGAAAAACAAAGACTGCACGAGACAAAAGCTTCCTATACAAACTCAAAATTTAAATAATACAATTTAAGTAACTATTCTAACAAGCTATCACGTCAAAAGAGCTAATGTGAAATCCAAATATTATCAATGATAGATAAAAACTAGACCTTACAAAATTTTATGGACAGACCAAGTAAAAATGTCGTCTATCTGCATATTCAACTCATGCATACTCTTGTCACAGTCAAAGAGACTGCCTTGCATGCAGAACAAGGGCGAGCGATAGAAAAACATTACAAATTCATCAACAATCACTATCTACTAAAAAATGGTGCAAATAAACCAGGTCAATAATAGCAGGAAGAAAATATGTGAAGTGAAGCACATGAAAAATGTTAAACGAGTCAAGATTGTCAAAAACCAGAAAGCCCGAGTGGACATGATAAGAAAAATTTTAAGAGGAATCTCGATAAAGTTGGACCAAAAAGCCTTGGACTGAAAAAGAATAGAAAATTTTAAAAATCCATTTAAAGCAAACATTAACCTAAAATGGAAGAAAAGTGAAAAAATATGTGTAACATACTTGAAAGAATCGTTTGGAGATGAAATTTGCCGAAGGACTGAAGAGAGAGTCACCGAAGGACTGAAGAGAGAGTCACCGAAAGACTAAAGAGAGAGTTGTCTTAGGATTGAAGAGAGAGTCACCTTAGGATTGAAGAGAGAGTCACCGGGGGATGGATGGGCAAATCACCGAAGAACGGACAATATAATTGCCGGAGAAAGTAAGAAAGAACCAATTGTCGAAGGATGGAGGACTAAATCGCTGGAGGACGGAGAAGACGATTGCTGGAGGATGGAGAAGACGATCGTCGGAGGATGGAGAAGACGATCGCTGGAGGATGGAGGACGAAATCATTGGAAGAGGGAGGAGAAAATCGCCAGAGCAAATCACCACAATAGGAGAAAACTTCGGAGATCTGATTTACAAGGGTGGGTATTTTTGTCCATTTACACAACCACCATCATTAATGACATTTTATGTTAGGTAAATTTATTAATGGAGGTTTATGTAATTACTTTATTTTCTTTGTTGCTACGTGTTAATGCCCCTTTTTTATGTTATGGAGGGTATTTTTCTTTATAAATAAGAGGGAGGGGGAGAGGAACTCTCACTCAACTTACTCTCACTCAACTTACTCTCACTCTTTAAATGATCCAATTTTTACCTTTTTAAAAGTTGAAGAAGTTTAAATATATAAATATAATTATTTTTTATTTTTTAATTTATTGTTTTATCTTTGACATGTTGTGGGCCAGTAGCCCTAGGCATGACATGGCAAGCTGGTTGTCTCGGGGCGATTGGTGTCACAGGCCAAGCCCAACTCAATAGGGCTACAAACTTGAACCTGACCCAATTTGCATGGAATTGACCCGATAGTGACCCAGGTTGGGTCCTATCTTAGGTTGAGTTAGGTCTAAGAAAAAAATATCCGTGTAAATCTTGAGTTGGGTTTAGCATTTGAAAAACCCAAGAATCGACCTAACCCAACCTGAGTTCCTAATTAATTTATAAAATTATATTTAACATAGGTTATATGATTTTTTATAGATAGAACCAACCTAACATAGTGTCAATTTGGTTTGAATTATTGGAACCAACCCTAGCCAAGATAGAATCTCGGTTCCTAATTCGGTTTTGAGTTTTTTGGTTTTTATCTCAAGTTGGGTTAGGTCCAACATATCGGTTCTTAGCTTGCGTTGGATCCAAGGAACTCAGTTTTTATATCGGGTAGGTCAGGTTGAGTCTTACAGAACCCAACCTAACTCAACCTAAGATGCAGCCTTACACTTGAGGTTTGACATGACTCGTTACCACCTTTATCCACTTCGATTTGTATGACATATTGCAAAAACTCATTTGTCCACATTGTTCAACATACCAAATATTATTAATAACAACTAGCAAAAATGCACATGCATTACATGTATCAATATCGATTGGAAAAGAAAAACAAAATAAGTTAGAAGTAAAATATGTATTGAATAAATGCATTCCTTACATGTTATACTTATAATACATGCTTTTAGGATCATAATGATCATAAATTACATATGAATAATTATAAATATTATACTAACTTGCACATACTTATAGTCAACAACTGCAAATCTAAATTTTATAGGCAAATATTAGGTCACAGATTAACAAAAATAATGATGTTGAAACACTTTGCACCATGGAGCACGTCATTCATAATCAAGCTCACTTTGTTAGTAAGTCTAATTTGATAGAGCTTGTATGAAGTTTTTAAATAGCATAAAAAATACGAAAATCAGAACATGTAGAATATAAAAGAAAAAAATACAAAAATTATTATCAAGGAGCGTGTTATATGTGTAAGACTTCTTTTTTTTAAATATACTTATATGGGATCTAATTTAATAGAGCTTGTTGAGAGCTTTCAAATGATACTAAGAATAAGTT
The DNA here is from genome assembly GCA_035235625.1 of Saururus chinensis. Taxonomy (NCBI): domain Eukaryota; kingdom Viridiplantae; phylum Streptophyta; class Magnoliopsida; order Piperales; family Saururaceae; genus Saururus; species Saururus chinensis. Next base: position 3,897,686 of record CP141148.1, read on the forward strand.
AACATGAGTTTGGGCGTGCAAAATATAAACTTTGCAAAGTTAAAATTAACATAATATAGCCATTGTCATTTCAGCAACCTACGTTAATATGTAATTTCCGTCTAAAAGAATTTAGGTAAATAATTTTAAGGACATTACAAGAAAATATAAACAAATCTTGAGTCTTTTAGCGGGATTTTTTTCTTTCAATAATTCTTGATGGACAGAGGGTGTTGGTATCTTTACCAGCCCAGTAAGATGGACTTAACCATGCAAAAAAAAACATGGTCTTAAAATTCTTAAATGTTTAATGCTTACATTTTTGTTCTTCTGATCACATAAAAATAATTAGTTGTCTAATGATGAGCCAATATTAGTTTGGATTAGAGAAAATGGGCTCGTCATTGCCACTGAACCTGACATGGGAGGCCCGGCTGATGATCGCGAGGGGAGTGGCGCGTGGCCTGGGCTACCTCCATGACAAGAAGCACGTCCACGGCAACCTGAAACCGAGCAACATCCTGCTCGGCCTGGAAATGGAGCCCCTGCTGGGCGACTACGGCCCGGAGCGCCTCCTCCTCTCCGGTGAGACCAGCAGCAAGGCCGCCACTGGCTCTGCCCGCCACTTCTGCAGCAAGCGCTCCACCCTCTCCCAGAACAGCCTCCCGGACGCCTCCTTCGTCGTTTCGGCTAGCCCCGGCCAATCATCCGGCTCCGGGGCCTCCCCCTACCTGGCCCCGGAGTCGCTCAAGAACCTCAAGCCCAACCCCAAGTGGGATGTCTACTCCTTTGGCGTGGTGCTGCTGGAGCTCCTCACCGGGAAGGTGTTCACCGACAAAGAGCTTGGGCAATGGAATACTGGGTTCATTGCAGAAGACAGAGTTGGGGTTCTGAGGATGGTGGATGTGCCGCTGAGATCGGAGGTGAAGGAGAGGGAGGAGGCCTTGCTGGCCTGCTGCAGGCGAGGCTTCAGCTGTGCCTCTATCAGTCCACAGAGGCGGCCTAGTATGAAAGAGGCCGTCCAAGTGCTCGACAAAATTCCATCGTCATCTTCACATCATAGTGACAACAATTACTACTGAAGAAGATGAGACTAATTGTTCCACAACTTGTTCAAAAAGAAAAAAAAGGGCTTCATGGGTCTTTGTTATTTTTTATCCTTGATTTGAATCAAGGATTTGTTCTTTCACTAGGAAACTCTGAAATGTGCCTTGTTGTATGAATTATTGACTATCTGAATGTAGTTGTGACTTGTTTCCAATGGAAAGGGTGCAAGAAGAGGGGGAGGTTGATGAATTAGCAAATTTTGTCTGGTTTGATTATGCTAATCCTCTCTATAAAAAGAGCAAAAAATATTTTTTTGACGTTAAGATTCATACGTCAAAACACTACTTCATCCCTCTCACACCATTAATGAGTGGAGCCCATTTTTGTAGGCCTCACTCACAATGGTGTGAGAGAGATGAAGTAGCATTTTGACATGAAGATTTCACGTCAAAATAGCACTACTCAAAAAGAGCTAGGATCAGTTTGACTTTTCAACAGACGATTTAGAGTTTAGGTCACAAAGGAATAGGTATTTACGTGTTTATGTAATTTAAGTTTTTACATAATTAAGTGTATTCTATAGGGGTATACCGGGTATTTAGGCCCAAAATTAATAGTGTCTGAGACACTTTGCCACTTGTGGATGAAAATGCCCTCAGCTATCCATAAAAAGAGCTACAACTAGTTTGACTTTTTTCAACTGGCGAATGACGGTTTGGTCCACAAGTGAGTGAGTATTTACGTGTTTATATACCCCATTTTTTATGAAATTATAGGTATTCTATAGGGGTATCCTTAGAATTTATGACCAAAAGTAATGGCGTCCGAGACACTTTGCCACATGCAGACGAAAATGCCCTCTATTCATATCCACCCTTGTCCTAACAAAACGAGTGTACAAAAAAACCAACCAAGAAAATGACATCGCTAATATATTACAAAATAACCAATGATCATGTCTGGTAAATTACAACGGCCACTTTCTCTATAAGTATAAACCTATAAGGTAGTTTTACTCGTTAGTTAATGTAAATAACAAGAAGGAAACAAGTAAAGTATATGCTTTAAAGCATAAAATTTCTAAAATTTATTCCCGAAGATCGCCCTGCAGAGGAGGCTGTTGGAGCATCGGTGTGGTCGAAGGCTGGAGCTTCTTCCTGTTAGGTGGTGGGGTCAGCGTTGGCCGGAACCACTTGGCTCTAATAGCAACCATAATTCTTGAATACCGCAATGAACAGTGTCACTGCAGCAATGATCGCTGCCGCCGAAATTAAAGTCTTTGGAGACAGCGTGAGGCTGAAATTCTGACGCCAGTCTGCCATTAATTCCAAGGGATGGTCGGAAGGAAGTGAGAAGCAAAGGGCTGGCAAAGGCAGGGTATTTAGGGCCTGTTTGGGAGGTGATTTCCCCCCCTAGAAATCGATTTGTTTAGGGCGGAAATCGCTTTCTCGGACAAAACCGTATGGAAGGGCAATTTTAAGAAAAAATGAAAATCGTGATGGAAATCACTTTCTCCCTTGAGAAAGGTTGTTTTTCCTTTCTATGGGAACTCTCCTGGGGATGAAAGTTCCCATAAAAGCACTTTCTACGGGAGGCGGAAATTATTGTGGCCATTATTGTGACCAAAAGCCCCCCATTCTCCTCTTTCCCCCATCTCTCTCCCCGCCCCCATGTATTTTTAACCTAATCCTGCTGCAAGTCCCCGGCCCTCCCTCCCTCCGTCCGACGTCTCTCCGACAGCATATCCTTTGACCGCAAAGCTCCTTCCATCCCCTCATCACCGTAGATCGCCCTCCATCTTGTTCATTCATTGGCCTCCGGCCTCCCTCCCTTCCTTTGTTCTTCGTCCCTTTGATTGCAGATCCTTGGTCCTTTGTCCCTCCGACTGTAGATCCACCATCCTCCACCCCTCTAACCACAGATCGTGCATCCTTCATCCCTCTGACCACAGCTCCTTCCGTCCCCTAGTCACCACAGATCACCCAATAGTCTTGTTCATTCGTCAGTAAAGTCAAAAGGAGGTTATTTGGCGGCCCCCCATAAGGTAAATACGATCTTCCCTTGATCTACTAATTTGATTTTTGATCTAGAGTTGTCTTGCATTCCTTGATGTCAAAGTTGGATTCCATATATTTGCATTAGGTTGTTTCCTTTTCCATCCTTTAATAGTAAGTTTTTTCTTTGACAAGCATGAAACTTTTTAGAGATGCTAGCGAGTTCTATTAGTTGGGTTTGTGAAATTTGCACTGCCTTTGTACTGTATATATATATGTTATCTGCCACATGTTCTACTTGCAGATTAATGGGTTGTTTCCTTTTCTTTTTGTGTTCTTCTTGATTGCTTTCCTGAGCATGTCGGACGAGGTCTGTGTTGGGTTCGTGAATTGTACTGCTTCTCGTTGCACTCTATTGTGTGATTGCCGATGCGATGTTTCATTTTCTTTGTGGGTTATTTATTCGTAAGCTTTATTGTCAGAGCATTTCTCTTATATATCTTTGGGACATGTTATGAATTGGTAGTCTATGCTGTGTATGAATTTTTATCGTTTAAAAAATTGAATAGATTGCTCAATTAAAAAATTCATTGAAAAGAATGAATTTGCACATTTTTTTGTTGTTTGTTTATTATGTTCTAGCACCTCTTTTTGGTTGCCTGATTCCTGTCCAGGTTCTTTCATAAGCTTCACTGTTATAGCATTTCTCTTACATTTGTCTATCCAATGACTTACATAATCCATATTTCTCGGAAGTATATGTGTTTGATCATGCATTTTAGATTCATCTGGTTGTTTGTATGTTCTAAATTGTTTAAAAGCTTACCGTGTTTTCACATTTCCAAAACTTCTCTTAGCTTGCAATGGTATATTACCCTGATCCACCTAATATGTGTCCCCAAGCTCCTCCCATTGAAGGAAGAAAAAGGTATGCTAAAAACATTAAATGGGACAAGCCACTTCACTATGCATTCTTATCTTATATGACCCATAGAATTAATAAGGGACATAGGAAAGGGAGTAGCCTTGATCATGAGGACTTTAGTAATTGAAATGTTCAAGACTAAGCATCACATTGATTTGAATAAGGACATGTTAAAAAATCACTACGATGCTGGAAGAAGATTCTATCAAGCTTGGGTGGCTTTAAGGGAGATGACTAGAGTTGGATGGAATGAGCATACAAGCACATTTATCATTTCCAAAGATGCATGAAGCACTTTCTTAATGGTATGTAATATTTAAATATTTGGTCAATTATGAAATGATAATTTGTGTACTGATATGATATGAGATGAAGAAGCACAAGCATGCTAGTCGTATAATGAAGTGGGGGTACAATGAGGAGTCAGAGGGTAATTTATACATTGTGTATGGCCAGACCCATGCCACAGGTCGCCATGCAAGTTACTTCCACTCAGGAGCTCAACCTTGTCCCTCATCCAGATCTTCAACTTCAGCTTCAACCTCAATCCCTGCCCCTATCCCAGCATCTGCTTTAGCATATACCCTAGTTGATGAGAGTGGTGATGAGCATGGTGATGATTTTGGTTATGAAAGGGTTTATGGGGGTTTGATCAGAGGGTGGTTCGACCTATGGTTAACAAGAGTCTTGACGACACGGGTATAGATCGGGAAGAACAAACGGTGAGACATGATGGTGCATCCACTGATAGCTTGGGAGATGATGATGACGATGGTGTCCAATTGCCTGACTACACACCTAGACAGTATGGTGGTACTAGTCAAGCTGGTAGTGCTTACACACCTACTTGTAGCCCTACTTTGTTGCCTATTGGGACTTCCATGCCTCCACCACCACGAAGTGAAAATGAAAGGCTGCCTCGCAAGTGAAAGTCTCGAAGCACTGTTACATCAATTGGCAAGTCCATTGTTATTGCCATGTCTGATAGGAATGAAATTGCCCGAGAAAGCTCCCATGCAAATAAGGACTATTATGAAGTTGAACAGTATAAGATGACAATTGACTTGATGATGGCCATGCCTGAATACCGAGAAGACGATAGCATTTTCTCCATCGCTCTATCAAAATTTACAAAGACTAAGTTTAGGCGCATTTGGTTGGCATTGGGCAATGCTCCAAGGTTGAGGACGAATTGGTTGCACGATGTTTGTCATGCTTCAGATTAGTTGTCTTTCCCTATAGTTCCTTCATTTCTACTAGGATTATCTGCAACGGTATCTTTTATGCTATGAATGAGTTTATGTAATACTTTAAACTGACTGCTATGTCTGTTAGTTTATCTTTTATGCTATCTATGGATCTTTGTTTTATGATGGCCACGTAATTTTGATTGCAAACATGTTGGTTTATTTGTTATGCATGGGTTTTCATTATCATGTATGTTTGTTTGTTTTATGAGGGCTTACCACATATTTGCAGGATTCTTAATAGAACCTAGTTATATGTGCATTGTAATGTGTGATCTAAATTTGGTTAGAAATTATTATAGGTGCCATGTCGTTCTCTTGGGAAGAGCTTGTATTTGACACAAGTGAAGATGCGGCAATCATGTATTATTTAAGAACGACATCCCCCCAAGGAATGTTGTACACATGCATTGAGATAGGGGTCGACACATAGTATATGACATGTTGAATGCGTCTAATGAAATTTGTCATAATATGTGCCGTATGAATAAAAAGACATTCATGTTGTTGTGTTATGAAATGAGGTCGAAACAATTGCTTAATGACACAAGACATGTTGCGGTAGAGGAGCAAATGAGGTATTTTCTACAAATATGTGGTAATAGAGAAGGTCATTGTGTTATAGGTCATCTTATGTCCCACTCACAAGAAACTGTGTGCTGACACTTTAATAAAGTATTAGATGCTTTGTATACATGGGTTGCAGAGGTGATCAAGCCAATTATTAGTCCACATCACACACCCAACTACATTAGGAGCAAGAGGAAGTACTATCCATGGTTTAGAAATTGTATAGGAGCAATTGACGGTACTCATGTAGAAGCAGTTGTCTCATCGAAAGAGTAACAAGCTTACAGGGGGAGATCAAGAAAGGTTACTCAAAACATAACGGTTGTTTGTGACTTTAGTATGAGATTTGTATTTGCAGTGGCAGGTTGGGAGGGTTCGGCTCGTGATTCTAGGGTCTTTTCTTACACTGTAGCAGATCCAATCTTCTTGTTTCCTAGGCCACCACACAGGAAATATTATGTCGTTGATGCATGCTACCTAAATAAGATTGGTTACCTTGGGCCTTATAAGGGAACCTAATACCATGTTCCAGAATTCCGGCAGCGTGGCCCTAGGAGCAAGAAGGAGAAGTTTAATCAACTGCATTCATCCCTTAGGAATATTATTGAGAGAACTTTTGGGGTTTGGAAGGAATGGTGGAAGATATTGATCAAGTTCCTTCCATATTGTATTGAATCTCAAGTTAAGATTGTCATAGTTACAATGGAGATACACAACTTTATAAAGGAGAAACAAGGTGCTGCTAATGATTTGGACCTCATTAACGCAATGTTTCTTTTGGGGTTTGGAAGGAACAGTGGAAGATATTGATCAAGTTCCCTCCATATTGTATTGAATCTCAAGTTATCATTGTCATAGTTACAATGAAGATACACAACTTTATAAAGGAGAAATAAGGTGCTACTAATGATCCGAACCTCATTGACACAATGTTTCTCTATTGGGAGAACGAAAATTTGTTCCCAGAACTAGAAGTGGAAGAAAATCAAGGCCCCTATATTGTGAGAGATGATGTAGGGATGAGAATTATTCGTGATAGTATTCGGGATGCAATTGGAGAATTTTTCCATATACCTCCAGTAAATTGATGTATTTGGACACTTATAATCCTCCTATATTTATAATTGCTCATATGTTATGCATGGGTCTATGTGTTTATGATCATTGAATGTGTTTTAAATTTTGGCTTATCACATTTTAATAGTTTGACTTAAACGTGTCTACTTATCACATTTTATACTTTATTATTTTCTTTTATATTTATGTGTATTAATAAAAAAAATTTTTAACTCCGTCGTTGCCGGTTCTAAGCCCGGATGAGAAAGGAGGAGGGGAAACTTAAGGAGTCAACATTCCTTAGCATAGCTATCACTATCGGTGGTCATTTTTTGTTTAGTGTTTAGAGATGAGGTTTCTTTGTGCTAGATGACTTTCACTGGGCCTTTTATGCTTGTAGAAGTATTTCTATAGGTTTTTTATGCAAAGCTGAAATGCTATTCGTTGTTAGTTATTTTTTTTTTTGGAAATCTTTTTGTTGTTGAGTTGTTTGATCATTTCCTGTAACATGTTTATAGACGATACCTTTTTTCTCTACTTCGAATGGCCAGATTTGTCTCGACTTTTTTATCAGCCTATCAGTGATCACATTGTAGAACTAATTCCTTCTTGGAAAACATTTCCTGATAGAAGCAAACTTGAGGTATTTCCATTCCCTTTTTGATACTGTACCTTTTTCTATGTAGCTTTGCTTTTATATTTGTTGGTTTGGAAATTTATCTCAACAATTTCATACTTTGTCTTTCGGGACAAATTCATCTGATCAATAAAGAGACCAGATGCACATTAATCATTAATTAACTGTATTGTATTTGTTTTGGTTTATATACAGGTTATGACTTGAAGACCACGATCAGATTTGTTGTATTTGCTGCTGTGAAGCTGCACCAAAGTTCTGAGAACGGTTCATAGAATTGTTCTGGCTATTTTGTTGTTCTGCATTGGAAGTCTGAGGCTGATGCCTTGCAACAGCTTTGGCTGTCTTATTTCTCTTCATGTCATGCGAACTCTCTGTGCCTCACCAATGAGCTTAAAAGCAGCCTCAGCCCCACAAAATTTGTTTTTATCAGGATGTAGCAAAAGAGCACGTTTCCGAAACTGCTTTCTAACAGTCACTTCATCGGCTGTACTTTCTAATTGAAGGATTCCATACCAGTCCATTTCAGAACCACCAGACTTAACCTCTGCAGCATAATGTACATCACATACTGAAATCTGCGATGTGTTTTCTAAATCAGGTAAGAGCTGCTGAGCCTTACGGGCAATCTTGCTAGCACCCATAAAATCTTTGCTTTGCATTTTCCTATCAGCAATGTCCCTGGCCCGTATGGCCTCCTTTTTTTCTGACATGGCTGTTTTATGCTGACAAGAATCGGGTCTGGACTCGAGAGGATGCAAAGGCCAGTTTGGTCTCTGGAGTGCTGAACACAGTCCAGTCCCTTCCTTGGCCATCTTTTCCTTAATTTTTCTCCTTTAGAAAAAAGAAATACGACTTGTGACTGGCATCTTCTTAGTGTTTTCTTTATGATATTTTGTGAAGTTGGAATTGAATTTTTCTAAAAGAAAAAGTCGTACCAATTGTTTCTTCCATGTTTGATAAATGGGAAGTACAGTTCATACAGAATATTGTTTATATTAATTGGTAAGAAGCCATCTTATTGGGACAAGAGATACAACAAGGACTCAACAACATTCGACCGGTACCAGAAGTACCCTGCATTAGCTCCCTTGCTTCAGCTCTACGTCCAGCCTCACCAACACATTCTTCTCGTGGGTTGTGGAAATTCAGCTCTTGCCGAGGACATGGTCAAGGATGGATACCAAAATGTTGTGAACATAGACATCTCCTCAGTAGTGATTGAAGCCATGCAGAATAAGTACCAGAGCCAGCATCTTGACAAATGTCAATTTGGAAGCCAAGTAAGAGGCCCCAATCTGACTGTATTTGCCTTTCTTTTGTTTGTGAGTCCCCAATCTGACTGTATTTGCCTGTAATAGGAAAGTTTAGTTGAGAAAGTGGAAAAGAAGATGCTTGACGCGCAGACTGCAGAGAGATAAGAAGAAAAGAGAGAACTGTGTGTTCAAGTGTGGGATCTGAGTAGCATTGCCCTGCTGATGATACTATGTGAGCCGAAAGTTACCAACTGCCCTTTAAGCCTTTTTCTCAATTAGAAGTGGTGCTGAAACTGACAAATTAGAGGTGGTTGGGGTCAGCATACGAGGATACACTTTATCTGTGCCGATTAAACATAACTTTCAGAATTTCCATGGGCATGTACCATTTTTATATGTTCTTAATATGAAAATAACCTCTTTAATAATATTCAGTGACCTTTTTGCTATATATGGAGAAGTCAGTATTAACCGGGGGGTCTCATTATGCATACAAATCTAAAGCAGCATGCAAAAAAATCATCTTCAGCACATAACTACAGACAATATACATGCATTACAAACCCCTTCGTCTTATAACAATAAGAAGAACACTTGCACATCCTTGAGAGTTAGAACAGCTATTTGTCAATGGTATATTCACAAAAAATTAAATGCCCAAGGAACCTTAATTTTAAAAAAGAAGGATTTTTCATGCTTGGAAAATACAGGGTAAATATACACATAAACGTCTTTAGTATCTCCACAACAAACTTGAATGCACAAGCAACATTGGCATTGCTGCTAACAACAATTACAATGTACACGTTGCTGATTCTCATGTAAAGGAAAGAGCAACCTCCAATCTGCCTCACAGGACAAAGTACCAAGTTCTTTTGTTTGCATTATATGCATCCGAAATGCATCAACCATATTACCACTGCATTAGCAATCAAAATCAATTCATTAAGAACGAAGAACAAAGAACATAGCATTAAATGAGTAACAGAGTTAACATTGATATGCTACCCAGATACCAAGGTAGGATGAAAAGAATTCAAAAGGAAAGAGAACAATGAATATCAATTTCATAGACGTACTCTAAAAGCAGCAAAATGTCAATTTCTCTGTTTGAACAACAGGTAATTCCATTAAAAAGAATAGTATTGGCATGTTACACACACAACTACACCTTCAGTTATTCTCTGATTGGTTAATTACACCTACAAATTGATCATATTTATCTAAGGATGAATCACCACTTGACTTTCAGCGACGGCTACAGCCCGTCGCTGATGACCTACGACTTAACCAAATCAAGTTCCCCGTCCCCCTGCTCGCACTGACCCGCATTTCCTTTCTTCCCTCCCCTTTTTCCCAGCTCCCGCCCCCAGTTTCCCCCAATCCCACAGTCCTCCTCCCCGAAATCTCTGGACCGGCACCGTGCCGGAACTGCCGGAGTCGCAGAAGAAGGCGCTGGAGGAGCTCAAGCAGCTGGTCAGGGTGGCTCTCGCGAAGCACGAGTTCTCCAAGGAGCCGGCGGAGAAGCCGGCCATGCCGGCCGAGGAGCCTCCAAAGTCCGAACCTAAGGAGCTTGCCAAGGCTGAAGCCGCCCGGAGGAAGCCACCAAGCCGGAACCTGGGGCGGATGAGCAGCCCAAGCCCGAGGTGGTGACAGAAGAGCCGCCTAAGACAGAGGCTATATCGAAGGAGCCACGGACGCCGGAGGTGGTGGCAGAAGAGCCGCCTAAGACAGAGGCTACATCAGAGGAGCCACCGACGCCGGAGGTGGTTGTGGTGGAGGATGTGATGCAAGAGCTGCTTTAACTCAGAAAACCAGTTGCCTGTGAGACATTCTATCGAGCACTTGTTACAGTTTAAAACATAACACAGGGGTATTATCGGAAATCACTAACGAGATGATATCAATTGTCAAGACAAACTGGGTAATTCTGTGACATTGGCGGGGACACTTGAGTCATTACGGTTTAATGAATGAAACCGTTAATTACGTTGTCCGTCTTCTTCAGCTTCGTGTTTAAAAAATAAATAGAAGTCTTTAAGCGGGATTATCACTAATATTGCTAGCTTCTTTTCTTTAAAAAATTTAGAATATAAATAGAAGTCTTCATTCTGTAAGAAGGACGCTTAGATATTCATTTGAATTGTATTTCTGGTTGTCCATAGAGGTTAAAACCTCGAGCTCAGTTTTGAGCTGAGAACTGTAAAATCAACGGGAGGTTGATTCACAGATCTGTTTCTTTGTAATTCTGTTTCTGTTAGTGAAAATTCGAAAAGTGTTTTGCATTTATTTGTTTCATTTGAATCCCTACATCAGTTTGGTATCAAAGCAGAGGTTAGGCTTCGATGTCTACCCACGATCGAGCAGGAGCAGAAGGAAGTCTGGATCAAACTTTTGTGCTTCAGCAAATGATGCAGATGCAGATGCAATTTCAGCAACAGATGCAGATTCAGATGCAAGAGATTTCTGTAAACCTGCGTCAATTGAATGAGGGTCGAACAGCTCCCGTTCGTGAAGAATGAGGCATGAAATTCCAGATCCGAGAAATGCGGAACAATTGCAACCTCATCTGCAGCGAATTCCTGTTCAACAACCTGTCAAAGAAACATCTTCTAGTGATGAAGATATTCCTCGAATGCTCAATCCACTACCAAATCAAGGTGCAAATCAAAATTTACCTTGGCTCAAACCTAAGATAGAATTTACTGTGTTTTTTTGGTCATATGGATATTGAATCATTTCTAGATTGGATAGTGGAAGTAGAGAACTATTTCTACTGCATGGAAGTACCAGATGACATGAAATGTAGAGTTGTAGCTTGTAAACTAAAGAGTGGAGCATCTGCATGGTGGACTCAAATTCAACAAGATCAAATTAAAAAGGGAAACCACCAAATTCAGTCCTGGCCTCGTATGAAGAAAATGTTGAAGAATATGTATCTTCCAGTCGACTTTGAGCAAGCACTTTTTAGGCAATATCAGAATTGCAAACATAATGCTAGAAGTGTAAATGAATATGTAGAAGAGTATCACAGATTATCTGCTCGAAATGGATTATAGGAAACTGAAGCTCAAAGAATTCAAAGATTCATTGGTGGCCTTAAATATGAACTGCAATTACAGCTTGCAACCAGACCTATAAATTTTGAAGCAATCCAAGCAACTTTGCGTAATGAATTTTTGATGAATCAGAACAGAAACAGGCAAGTCCCTATTCCAAGAATGCAAGAGGAAAGATCTAACTATCAACAAGATAAAGTAAATAAACAAATAGAATTCAGATCTAGCCGAAAAGAAGTCTTGAAAAATACTAAGCCTACATTTTCTGTACCAGCTGCTAAAAAAAATGTGTATTCTAAGCCAAAGCCTGACCATTGTTGGAAATGCAAGCAACCGGGGCACTACTCCTCTAAATGTCCTCTTAGAACTGGTGATCCAAGTTCTAAATCAAAAGCTATGGCCTATAAGACAGTAGAAATTGAAGAAGACAGTGGAAATAGTGAATCAGAGGAGGAACAGGAAGAAGTATATGACAATAACAACTATGAAGACTCTAGTCCAAATGAAAGACTGTTAGTAACTCGAAAACTACTGTTAATGCCCAGACAGTCAATGATAATCCAGCGACATAATCTATTTACCACTATTGGTACTATTGGAGCTACAAGTTGCAAAGTAAATAGTGGATGGGGGATGTACTGAGAACCTTATAGCCAAGACAGTCATAGACAAGCTGCAATTACCTACAAAATGTCATCCACAACCCTACACTATTGGATGGGTCAAAGAAGTGGGTGAAATAAAGGTAAATACACAGTGTTTGGTGCCCTTTTCTATTGGCAAGAATTATAAGGCTGAAATTTTATGTGATGTTCTAGATATGTCAATATGCCATTTACTATTAGGGAGGCCTTGGCAATATGATACTTGTGCATGATGGTCATGCTAATACTATAAGGTTTGAGTTTAAGGGCAAGGTTATTATATTACATCCACAGTCATTAACAGGGAGCTTGAAAGTGGAAGAAGTGTGTCAACAACAGATGAAAGCTACATCTACAACTCCAAAAACAAAACTGAAAGATATCAGAGTTGGTCAAAAACTCAAAAGAGAAAGAAAACAAAAATAAGTGTTAACAGTTTCTAGCAACATTTATGCAGATCTTAGAAGTGAACAAGTGGCCTTGGCATTTGTGAATCGAAATGCATTAGCAGTTACCAAAACAATCAGTTCTCACCAGGATAAAAGAGTACAAGAAATTCTTGATCAATTCTCAGAATTATTAAATGATGAACTTCCACTGACTTTACCCCCTATGAGAAACATTCAGCACAGAATTGATTTAGTACCAGGAGCTACTCTTCCTCACCTTCCTCACTATAGATTAAGTCGAGCATGAAGAACTACATAGATAGATTCAGGACTTGCTTCAAAGAGGGCTTATTCGTGAGAGCCTCAGTCCAGTAGTTGTACCCACATTATTAGTTCCAAAAAAAGATGGTACATGGCGAATGTGTGTGGACTCAAGGGCTATTAACAAGATAACTGTGAAATACAGGTTTCCCATTCCAAGGTTAGAGGATTTACTTGATTCGTTAGCTGGTGCTCAAGTGTTTTCTAAAGTAGACCTCAGGTCAGGTTACCATCAAATCAGAATGAGATTAGGGAACGAATGGAAAACAACTTTTAAGACTGAAGATGGATTATTTGAGTGGTTAGTTATGCCATTTGGCTTAACCAATGCACCTAGTACCTTTATGAGATTAATGACACAAATATTGAAACCATTAATGGGAAAATTAGTAGTTGTATACTTCGATGATATCCTTGTTTACAGCTTGGATGAAGAGAAACATTTGATTCATTTGAAAGAGGTCTTTCAGCTCTTACAGGAAAATCAATTATTCATTAATCTAAAGAAGAGTACATTCATGGCTGAGCAGTTAGTTTTCCTTGGTTTTGTTGTAAGCAAGGAAGGTTTGAAGGTGGATAAAGATAAAATTTAAGCCATTCTCAGTTGGCCAGTTCCAAGCAATGTTACTGAGGTTCGAAGTTTCTTGGGGTTAGCCACATTTTACAGGAGGTTTATACAGGGTTTCAGCTCCCTTGCTACTCCTTTAATTGAATGCTTAAAAAAAGGCCAGTTTAAATGGCATTCAGCTCAGCAACACAGTTTTGAACTGCTCAAGACAAAACTAACTACTGCTCCCACATTGTCACTTCCTGATTTTTCCAAGGTATTTGAGATTGATTATGATGCTTCCCTGCGATGTATTGGAGCCGTCTTATCCCAGGAGGGTCGTCCAGTGGCTTTTTACAGCAACAAATTAAATGAATCAAAGCAGAAATGGTTTGCATACAAACTAGAACTATATGCTTTAGTGCAGACCTTGAAACATTGGAGACACTATTTAGTGTTTAAGGAATTCATTTTGCATACTGACCATGATTCATTGAAGCATTTAAACAGTCAGTCCAAATTGGACAGGTTGCATGCTAGGTGGGTTGGTGAACTTCAGGATTATACTTTTGTGATAAAGCATAAATCAGGAAAAATGAATAGAGTAGCTGATGCCCTCAGCAAGAGATCTGCTTTAGTTCATGTTCTCAGTGCTACCTATTTTGGCTTTGAGGAAATTAAATCCCTTTATCAGCATGATGCAACTTTCAAAGATAAATGGCAGCAATGCAATAATTTGACACAGTCACAGGGTGAGTTTACTATACATGAAGGATATTTGTATAAAGAGCATTTATTGTGTATTCCTACATGTTCTTTAAGATCATTGCTTATTCAAGAATTACATAGTAGAAGTTTAGCTGGCCATGTGGGTCGAGATAAAACCTTACACTTGGTCAAGAGTAGATACTATTGGCCGCAATTGAGAAAGGATGTAGTGAACTATGTACAACAATTCTTTGTGTGTCAGTAGTATAAAGGTGGTGCAACTAATGCTAGCCTATATTCACCCTTACCTGTTCCTAATAGGCCTTGGGAAGATATCAGTATGGACTTTGTTTTAGGTCTGCCCAGAACTTCTAAAGGCTTTGACTCAGTTTTTGTAGTGGTTGATAGATTTTCTAAGCAGACTCATTTTATACCATGCAAGAAAAGTGTTGATGCAGTGCATGTAGCTAGACTGTTTTTCAAAGAAGTTATTAGGTTACATGGTGTACCTTATACAATCACGTCAGATAGGGACAGCAGGTTCTTGGGTAATTTTTGGAAAACACTTTGGACTCCTTCAATTTAGTAGTACTTGTCACCCACAGACTGATGGGCAAACTAAAGTTACCAATCGAAGTCTTGGTAGCCTATTAAGATGTCTTACTGGTGCTAAACCTAAACAATGGGATTCTGTTATATATCAAGCTGAATTTGCATATAATTCCACTGTTAACAGGACAACTGGTTTAGCTCCTTTTCAGATAGTTTATGGGTTCATGCCACTTCATTCCTTGGATGTTACTATTGGTTCACGCAAGCCTGGTGAATCTATCTCAGCTGTTCAAACTATAGAAGCTTTAACTGCCCTGCATGCTACTGTCAAAAACAAAATTTTTGAATCAAATCAGAAATACAAAATTCATGCTAACGCTTCCGGCAAAGATGTTCAATTTGTAGAGGGAGATTTAGTAATGGTTCATCTTAGTAAGGAAAGGATGCCTATTTGACAATAGGGGAAACTGTAAGCTAAAAGAATTGGTCCTTGTCGTGTATTAAGCAGGATTGGTCCTAATGCTTACTCAGTTGCATTACCTCCAGATTTACACATATCCAATGTGTTTAATGTCTGCGATTTGACTCTATATCATGCGTCAGATTTGGTCCTTTCAGTTCCTTAAACATTTACGCTCGAGGTCGAGCTTTCAATTGGACAGGGAAAAATGATGCAAGAGCTGCTTTAACTCAGAAAACCAGTTGCCTGTGAGACATTCTATGGAGCACTTGTTACATTTTAAAACATAACACAGGGGTATTATCGGAAATCACTAACGAGATGATATCAATTGTGAAGACAAACTGTGTAATTCTGTGACATTGGCGGGGACACTAGAGTCATTACGGTTTAATGAATGAAACCGTTAATTACGTTGTCCGTCTTCTTCAGCTTCGTGTTTAAACAGTAAATGGAATTGTGAAGCAGGATTATCATTAATATTGCTAGCTTCTTTTCTTTAAAAAATTTAGAATATAAATAGAAGTCTTCATTCTGTAAGAAAGGACGCTTGGATATTCATTTGAATTGTATTTCTGGTTGTCCATAGAGGTTAAAACCTCGAGCTCTGTTTTGAGCTGAGAACTGTGAAATCACGGGAGGTTGATTCACAGATTTGTTTTTTTGTAATTCTGTTTCTGTTAGTGAAAATTCGAAAAGTGTTCTGCATTTGTTTGTTTCATTTGAATCCCTACATCAGGATGTCGTGGTGGCTGCCGCTGCCGTGGTCGTTATCGATGACGACAGGGCGAAAACAGTAGAGGCGATCGAGGAGACGGTTGTGGCGGTGGCCGCCGTCGTAGAGCCTCCCTCCGAGAAAACGGTAGAAACTGCGACTAAAGGGGCAGCAGAGGAGCTCCCGAAACCGATGCCGGAGACGGAGGAGGTTGAGATACGGGGAATACCATTCCTGGCCGACGAACGGAGCGACGTGGTATTGCTCATGTTTCTCCGGGCGAGGGACTTCAAGGTAAAGGAGGCCTTTGCCATGATAAAAAACACCGTCAGGTGGAGGAAGGAATTCGGCATCGAGGCCCTCCTTCAGGAGGACCTTGGCCACGACCTCGACTCGGTGGTCTTCATGAGCGGGTTCGACAAGGAAGGCCACCCGGTCTGTTACAACGTCTATATACGGCGAGTTTTAGAACAAGGCCTTCGGCGACGCCGAGAAGAGGCAGAAGTTCCTCCGATGGCGGATCCAGTTCCTGGAGAGGACCATCCGGAGCCAGCTCGACTTCAGCCCCACGGGCATCTGCACCTTCATCCACGTGACGGACCTGAAAAACTCGCCGGGGCCGGCCAAGAGGGAGCTGCGACAGGCGACAAACCAGGCGCTGAACGTGCTGGAGGACGACTACCCTGAGTTTGTTGCCAAGCAGTACTGTTTTTTTTACCTTAAAAAAGTAATAAACTATGAAATGGTTTCTGGCTGGTTTTGGCGGATTATGGCGACGTGATTTTTCATACGTCAAAACCTCAGTTCATCGTTCCCACACCATTGATTAGGAGCAATGAAGTGAGGAGCAATGCGTCATGAAAGCATTTTTCTTTTTAATTGGATGGGGTGGGCTTTTTTTGTTGTTGTTTTTCAGGTGTTAATCAATGATCAATGTGCCATGGTAGCACTTGATCAGCCCTTTCCTGACTTAGAGGACCAAGATCAAGTTCGTTTATGCAGACCCTTTTCAGGTCATTGCCGATTTCCTTAAGTATTCAAATTTGCCATATTGCATCACTCCTTATTGATGATAATTGTTTTTACTGTTTATCTTCTCTCATATGTGAACCTATGGATTAACTCTGCATCTTTTGTTGTTTAATCGGGTGTCTGTCCGTCTCTTTATCTGGCTCTGTATTTAGATATATTCATTCTTTGCATCTTAATGGGTTCTTTTTCCATTTTGTATTATAGGGCAGTTTAAAAATGCTTAATGTGACACTAATTTCTATTTTTTGTTGCTGTATTCATTTTTTTATTGGTATATTGCTTCAATGATATCTATGCTATTCTCATTGCAAAAGAATCTTCCACGACAAATATCATTTTGTCAATTTGTTCAACGTGGTCCCTCTGTTTGTATCTCATCATCTCAAATGTTTCATGTCCTTTCCCTTCGCAGATTCGTCATGGAAAAATTGCTTCATGTGACTAATTTTTTGTTATATCTTATTTTGATCAGAATTATTCTTTAATTTTGTTCCCTGCAAAAGAATCTTCTATAGCAACTATCTGCTTCTCTTAGCCATGGTAGAAATTTTTTCTATATAATACATCTGTAATAAGAAGTCTCTCTGTGTTTCAGCCACTTACTTCGGTACATTGCTTGTGAGCAAGTTCCAGTTCAGCATGGTGGATTGAAGAAAGATGGTGATGCAGATTTTAACACCTCTGATCCTGTCACAGATATCACTGTTAAGCCAGCCTCCAAACACGTTGTTGAATTACCTGTGACCGAGGTGGGTCAGACTTCTTTATAGTTGTTTATTTTGCTTGATTGGTTTCTAATTCACCTCAGTCAGCAGGCATGTACGCTTGACAAGGAGCTTCGAGTTCCTGGCGTCGCCGAAAGTTATGGGGCTGAATTCATCCCGAGCTCCGAAGATGGCTACACGATCGTCATTCACAAGCTGAAAAAGTTGAAGCCCAGTGAAAATATAATAATTTTTTTTAAAAAGTGAGCATCAACTACGTTTTAATATAAGAAAAAATAATTTTATAAAAAAGGGGCATCAGCAACTGTTGGAACGGTTACGCCCCAACCCGAGCCAGGGCTTATAAATTTTGAATAAAAATTTTCTTTCTTAAATAAGAAAACATTGTTTGCCAGAGGTATAATGTTCATTTACGCATTACAAAGTTTTAAAGCTTCTTGATAGATAGACTAAAATAAAGTATATATTTATAATTAATTTAGATTTGGTCTATGTTTCTTGCCGTTTGTTGCCTACGTATGTATTAGATAACATTTATGATATTATTTCAATACGATTGGATCTAAACGTAGTTTTACTCAATGGTTATTATATGTATCAGGCAATACAGAATTACATATGTTAAAATATGTATATCTGAATATTTAATCAGAATTATACAAAAATTTTATAAAATTATCTAAATTAGACATAACCTCATAAATCATCGGAGTTAGATAGAAAATCTTATAAATTATTGAAATTAAACAGAAGGTAACAAATCAATAGCATTACACATCTTGTTCTATCACAAAGCGGAGCAGAACACAACAAAGTGGACTGGATCATATTAGATCCCATCCGACCATATTAGATCATACCAATTCATATTATAGCATATTAGATCATATAGAGTATATTAGAACTTACTATATTATATCATATCAAAGCATATTAGAACACCTCAGATCATATCGGATCAAAAGAAAAGCATAACAAAGCAAATTGAATCATAACATATCAGAATATATCAAATCATGACAAATTATATATCTTAATTAGTATATTAATATCACTAATTAAGGTGCACATTCATATAAGTCATTTAACATCCTAAGTTAACTACTTAAGATGCTTACGTATTCTTATATCAAAATACAAGGTCTAAAATACTTACTCTTTTAAAAATACCGGAAGTGGTGGCATTCAGAGTTGCTCATTCTATCGAGGTGTCCTCTCCTTTAGGTTAGGAGACGGTAGACAAAACCTCTTCTTGCTCTGGAACATTTCTTTCGTTGCGCCTAAAGGCTGGAGACACTTTCCTCTTTCCATGCTTGTAAGCTGTGGATAGAACCTCCCCTTAACCTGGGGATGCTTCATTCACTGTGTAGCCCTTCGGTGGAGAACATAGCCTCCCCTTCTCTAGGTCAATTATCTTGTTGTGGCTTAACACCCCTTCTTGCTCTGGGCCACTTGTCTTTCTTAGGTGCTCGGGGGCAATAGGTAGAGTTTCTTTTTTCCTTGGGATGTTTCTCCCTTATACAATCACTAAATCAAAGAATAGGCAGAGCACACTCAATTTAGTTAAGAACAACTTTAATTTGAACGGACTAAATCGGATTCAGAATAATCAGAAACAGAGAAAATTGAGTTTGGAGTTCAAAAAGTCCCCAAAAGGCCTATTTATAAGCCTCAGTCGTGCCGAAACAGCGGTGTCGTGCCGCCAACTTCTGAGCTCGAGGACTAAATCAGTCCCAAGTAAAGCGTGCACCGTAGCGCGTTGGGTTGACCCACGATGCATGGGATTGCGCGTTGTGTTGTCCGACATACATTGCGCAGCCAGGCAGCGCACAAATGTTTTTTTTAATACTCATCTTTAAACGTACGTATCTTTCTACTCCGGACTCGGATTCACGCATTCTTGGTACCTTTGAGTTCATATTGACGAGCCCTATGAAATTAGACCACTTAAAGTGGTTTATCTTGCTCTTTTTAAGTAAGTCCCACCTATATTGCATGCTTCATGAGGCTGTAACTTTTACTCCCGACCTTTGTTTCGCGCGTTCTTCGATTAGCTACGCTCGTTACTTTGAGCTCTACTTATATACATATATTTCATCTCTTAAAATCCCATAAAAATTATCTAAATTTTCACAATTATTTCTAAACCTTTGGGTTAGACGTAATCAGAAAATGGGGTGTTACATTCTTCCCCCTTAAACGAATTGCGTCCTCGCAATTCGCCCAAAAATACTCTTTGAAACACATCAAAATTAGAACAAATACATAACAAAATTTGATAAGTAATCATGAACAAAATCCGATAGATTATAACTGGGTAAATCATACATACATAAAATCCAATACTTAAAATTGGATAAAACATTTATAAATAAAATTCGATAATTTATGATCGGATAAAACATTTTAAACAAAATCCGACTATCAGTTCAAATCAGATAAATCATATCGTACAAAATCCGATACTTAATTTAGAGTCGAATAAATCATTATTCAGAAATCAGATATGTCATTCAAAATCAGGCATATTGTTCTTTCAAAATCTGATAAATTAATCATTTATCAAAATCTAATTAATCATTTGTAAACAAAATCCGATAATTACTTCAGAATCGGATAAATCATTATTTAAAAATTTTGATATGTCATTTAAAATTAGATATTACGTTCTTTCAAAATTCGATAAAGCAATCATTTATTTAGAGAGTCGTGATACCAAACGGCTTACTCCTCCACTTATGGGGCAACGAAAGTCAAAAGGATAAGAGCTTTCCCATGATGCTCCACACCTATGCATGCCAAAACCGATTATTTCTCTTGATGGATATCATTATTTAAATATGTGATACTGAATGGTTTATCCCCGCACTCATGGGGCCACAGAGGCAAGAAAGATAAGAGCTTTCCCTTGATGCTCCACACCTGTGCATGCCAAAATTGATTATATATCTCGTAGGTATCTAGATTCGATAGCTTTTGGGCTCTATACCAAATAACTATCTAGAGAGTTTGAAGACTCAAATCATCGAAAAATTTCATCTTTAAATCAAATTCAGAACACACATTTCTGATTAAACCAGACATGAAATAGAAATTTATTTTAATACACTAGTGGAATCAACCTTAAAGTTATCTAGTAACACCTCATGTTCTATGCCACGGGCATTTGATGGTTTCTTCTTAGTAATTCCACAGGCGATTGAAACAAATTTACTAAATTTCAAATCCATTTTCAAATTACAGAGGATTTGAAATTAAATTTCATATCAAATCCACCAATAGATTTAACCTTAGAGCAATCCACTAATGCCTAGTATTTCGTACCACATGTGTTTAGTAATTTATCTTTGGGAGTTACACTGTTTTTCAAAATATAATCGCTTTAAGTGAAGGAGAACTTTCAAAATGCAAATATTTCAAAATTAAATTTTGTTTCAATATATTGGCATAATTTACCGTAGAGCTACCCACTAACATCTCACCTCTTATACCGTTGGTGTTTGGTGGTTACTCTTAGGTAGTTCCAGTACTTTTTAAAACAAATTCAATTCTTAATCAAATACATTTTCTAAAACGGACAATTTAAAATCGAATTTTATTTCAATACGCTGGTAAGATTAACCATAGAGTTTTTCACTAGTACCTCATACCAAGAGTGTTTGGTGGTTACTCCTTGGTAATTCCATCATCATTTAAAACATATTTGAAATTGACATCGCCAAAAACATTTTTTTTTAAATCATGTAATGAATTCTAAATAATATTTTTGATCGAGCCAAATTCAAAATAGAAATTCGCAAAATCATAGTTCAAATCAAATCATACATGTAAAACAAAATTTTAATTCAATCTTGATTTAAAAGTGAAATTTGCAAAAAATGGAATTCGTCTTAAATATGATGTAGCACATGCATAAATGAATTTTAAATTAAACCCGATTGAACTTAGAAGAATTTTCGAATCACTTTTGCTTAAGAATTCGTGAAATCAGAGTTCATATTAAATCTGATGTCATAAATACAAAATGAAAAGTTCAAAATCAGAGTTCATATTAAGTATGATATCTTAGTCAATTCTTTTAAATTAATTCAATTTTTAAAAAAATATCAAACCCAATGCAACATATTCGATATAAATTTTTAATAATTTCTGATTGAAAATATAAAAAATCATCAAATTGATCTTCCTATCAAATCCCTTGCAAAAAATGGTGAATAGAAATCTCAAATGATTTTTTTATTAAAATCCGTATTAAATCAGATGCAACACATTCAAAGTAAAAATTTTAGATCAATTCTAATTTAAAATTTTCATTTAAAAAATCAGAGTTTGCCTTTAATTTGATATAGCACATGTAGGACAGAAATTTTAAATCACTTCTAAATAAACAAATTAGAATCTATAAAAATTAGAGTTTGAAGCAATTTTGAGGTCACACTAATAGAACGAAATTACAAATCAAAATCCGATACAACTAATTCATAATAGAATTTTAAAATCATTTTTAGTTTAAGATTGAAATTTATAAAATTAATGTTCGTATCAAATCCATTGCAAAGCACGCAAATAGAAATTTTAAATTAAAATCCGTTTGAGAATCGAAGTTTTTAAAATCAGAGATCCTGTATTAAATCCAATGTCACACATCCACAAAAGAAAGTTCAAAATTAGAATTGATTTCAAATCAATGACAACACATTGAGAACAAAAAATTTAAATTATTTTAAAATTAAAAATTAGAATTTTTATTAAATCAATAAATAAGACATTATTGTCTCACAGACAGGTCAAAGCTCTAATACCATTTGTAACGCTTTGACCCAAGCTAGGGTCCAAAAATCTCGAATAAAAATTTTCTTCTTTAAAGAGGGATGCATTGTTTGTATGCAAGAGGTATAATGTTTATCTATGCACTATGGAGCTTCAAAGCTTCCCTGCACGTAGACTAGAATAAAGTATATGTTTATAATTAATTTGGATCAGGCCAACGTTGTCTTGCCATTGGTTGCTTACGTACATATTGGATAGCATTTACGATATTATTCCAATACGATAAGATCTGAACGTAGTTATGCTTAACAACAATGATATTTATTAAGCAATACAGAATGACATACGTCAAAATACATATATTTGAATATTAAATCGGAGTGATACAAAAATCACATAAAATCATCTAAATCAGATAGAAATCTCATAAATCATCGAAGTTGGACATAAAATCTCATAAATCATCGAATTCAGTAGAAAATCTTATAAATTATCGGAGTTAAATAGAAGCTAACAAATCAACGGAATTATACATCTCGCTCTATCACAGAGCAGAGCATAACACAACAAAGCGGACTGGTTCATATCAAATCCCATCTGACCATATTCGGTCATATCAGATCATATTGAAGCATATATATTAGATCATAACAGAGTATGTAAGAACTAATCGTATTATATCATATCAAAGCATATTAGAACACCTTAGATCAGATCGGATCAAAACAAGAGCATAACAAAGCAAGTCGAATTAGAACATATCAGAATACATCAAATCATGGAAAATTGTATATCTTAATTAGTATATTAATACCACTAATTAAGATGTGCATGCATATAAGTCATTTAACATCCTAAGTTAATTACATAGGATGCTTATGTTTTCTTATACTTATATTAAAGGTTAGAAATCCTTACTCCTTTAAAATACCAGAAGTTGTGGTATTCGGAGTTGTTCATTTCATCACGGCATCCTCTCCTTCATGTTCGGAGACAGTAGATAAAGCCTCCTCTTGCTCTAGAACATTTCTTTCATGGGGCCTAAAGGCTGGAGATGTTATCCTCTTTCTGCATTTATAAGCTGCGAACAGAACCTCCCCTTAACCTAGGAATGCTTCTTTCACTGTGTGGCCCTTCAGTGGAGGACATAGTCTCCCCTTCTCTGGGTCACTTCTCTCATTGTGGCTCAAAAATAGAGGACAGAACCCCCATTTGATCTAGGCTACTTCTCTTTCTTCGGTGCTCAAGGCAGAGCCGCTTCTTGCCTTGGGACATTTCTCCCTTATAAAGTCGCCAAATCAAAGAATGAACCTCTCTATTGCGTAGAGCACGCTCGATTTAGTTAAGAACACCTTTTGAAAGGACTAAATCGGACTCAGAATGATTAAAAACATAGAAAACTGAGTTCGGGGTTCAAACATACCCAAAAAGGCCTATTTATAGGCCTCAGCCACGCTGAAACAATTGCACCGTGCTACCAAAAATGGCGCCGCCGCTGCTTTGGCAGCAGCGCCCGCTGACATGGTACCACGCATGTCACACAATGCCCCCACATGACACCCACACCGTAGCACGCGGGTCCTACCTGCAACAAGCTAGACCGCATGGAGCGCGTTGCGTGGCCGGCCACATGAGCGAATTTTTTTTTTTTTAATATTTATCTTCAAACACACATATATTTCTACTTCGGACTCGGATTCGCACATTTTTGGTACCATTGAGCTCGTATCGACAAACCCTACGAAACTAGACAACTTAAAGTAGTTTATCCCACTCTTTTCAAGTGAGTCTCACCTATATTACATACTTCCCGAGATTGTAACTTTTGCTCCCAACTTCTATTTCGAGCTACTTGTTACTTTGAACTCCACCCATATATAGAGATTTTATCTCTTAAAATCCCATTAAAATTATCTAGAATTTTATAATTATCTCTATCCCTTTGGGCTAGACATAATCGAAAAACGGGGTGTTACAGGGGCCATCGCTAAAAATTTAACCAATTTTTTTTAAAAAAAATCAGCATTAGCAACGGCTGAGGCCAATGATGAATGTACATTTTTAGTGACAGTCCCAGGAGTCATCACCGAAAGTAGCTTTATCGATGGCCATAGTTGTAGGTAAAAGTCCTACAACTATCATTGAAAGTGCTTAGATGACAGTAAGGTCATTTTTTCAATGGCAGATGTATCCATTGTTGAAGGCCATTCTGACCATCGCTGATAGTTATAGCAAAGGCCTGCTAGCCATCACAATTATCTTTAGTGACGGCTACAACTATGGCTAGCATTAGCAACGGTTTGTGGCCGTAACTGTAGCCCAATTTTTTTGTAATGTTAGTGGCCCTAAATATGCATGATATACTCCTTCCATCCTAAAATGATAGCTCCATTTGGCAAAATTATTTCATATAGCTTCATTTTGTTAAATTGAAGTGGTTGGGTACTTAAAAAATAGTATTATAAGCTAATTTTTCCTTCTCTTAGGTGTGGGTTTCACCGTTCAATAAAATTTACTATTTTATCAATTGCAGCTATTAATATAGGACGGAAGGAGTATTTGATTTATGATAAAATTGGTTTTGGCTCTTAAGACTGACAAGTAGGAACTTGAAGAAGGTGTTTGCGAAGACATTGGTTGTGAAGTCTACATTATCTAATTAAAATAGAGAAAGTCATCATGTTAGAATCCAAGAAAAAGCACATTTCAGCCTCTGATCAAAGTTGTCAACCAGGACCAATTAAAAGAGAAAGGGACGCCGAGGGGGCAATCAGAGCCATCAACCATGACCAGTTAAAAGAGAAAGAAAGCCAGGGGGACCAGAGTTGTCAACCACTACCCATTAAAATCGAAAGGGACGCTAGGGGAGACCGGACCCGGAAGAGAAAGAATAGTCAAATTGAAGCTCTAATGCACAAATATGAAATTTGTCATTCAAGATTAAATTAAAAGCTTAGAATATGTTATTTTGTAGTATTAGTTTTTTTTATATGCAGCAATGAAGGCTTATTTAAATAAATAAAGAGTTTTTTTTGTATTACTTGGCCAAAGAAGTTAATATTCTATATTCCCTGGTTTTTAAACAAAAATACTACTGAACCCGGACTTAAATGATATTATAAAAAAATTAGACTAAAATACCCCTATCATAGGGTTTAGGGTTTTATATAGTGTAAACCCGTTACACCGTCGCATTTACCCACAAACGACCCATCCAACCAGTGATTTCCAAAGTCCAATAAGTGAGAAGCAAATATGTAGTGGGAGGTTTGATTTCTGACCCATCCAACCGGCGATTCCTAAAAATTGATAAGTGAAACACAAAAATGCCATGGGAGGTCCAGTTTTTTGTGGTTTCCAATAGGAGATTTTCTAAGTTTCCGCCACAAAGCGAGTTCTGGTCATGAAATGAGGTTCAATCCGAGTGTATACTCATGTGCTCTCGATAAAGAAATGATCTTTGGTGAAGATCAGCGGCCCATTGAGGGTTAATCTGGCTCGGATCATTGGCATCAACCAATCAATGACTTACATGGTAATGGCCTTGTCTAGCTCTAAATCGTATGTTCGTATACACGATTATTCATATATCATATTACGGAACACACAATACTTAGTACTTTCATTCACTCAATATGTTATTTTTGTTATCAATTATATGATATTGACTATATTATTATTGATAATACAATATACGATATTGAGATGCCATCTTATCGTGTATGCGTAGCAGACATAATGTGTTATTAATAATACGATATGCGGAAGACAACATTCAATTGTTATGCTATCGTGTATGAGAATGCATCATATCGTGTAACCAATAACACGATATATAAACTTTGTGTGTATTTGTAAATTTGTTACATAATGTGAATCAACACGACTCTTTGATTTTGGTCATGACCTATTGTTGATATACATATGTATAACATCTTTTTTATACGAAGGCTATAAGAATACAACCAAAAAACAGAATTAGTGAAGGCATCAGAAGAGAAGAAGAAGAGAATTTATGGGACGAAACCGTGTCTGGGAACTAACAGTTTCCTTGCTGGAGTTTGGCTATCAAAAGACTTTGTTGAATCGAGGTCAGGATGCAAGGTAATTATGTAGGCATTGGATTGTTGTACAAAGTGTGACATGGATTTATTGAGTTCAAATTTCTCGGTTCTCCCAATCTGCAATGGATATTAACATGTTATTCAATATGTGATATAACTCGACATCATGTATTAGGTTACACGCTTACATACTAAGTCATGTTATCGATGACACAATGTTTATAAAAGTCGTGTTATTCAATCTACGCTAACAATAATTATTGTTATATCGCTTTTGTATTTCGCATCATTCATTATGTGATATTATAAATATCGTGTACTCGAGTACACAATAAAGTACACTATCATGTAATCTAAAATCATTGTTACCTAATAGTTTCAAAAGTGAATTTTGTATTAATTACTCCTGTTTGCAATCCGAAGTTCGAGTTGGGGTGAGCCGATACCACCAGTGATTTAGCTCTATTGAATTTCTAGTTCCTTTCTATTGATGGTGATTTGTCACCGTTGTCGGGCTCTTTCATCTTCGTATACAATGATAACACATCTTTATTTATCTTCTTATGAATAAAAAATATTAATTGCATGCCTTCATTGTTTTTTAATTCATATATAATAGATGATTGTGAAGATGAAATTAAATACTTCAAAGTCACATTACCATTGACGGCAAGTCTTTCTTTGATGTAAAGCAGTAGCTCGCCAAACCTCACTGATGAATCAATGTTTATCAACTGCGCCTTTTCACCTATATACACGTTATTATTATCTACCTTTACATTGTAATGTATACAAATATCAATTATATTTATTATGGGGGTTAAAAGGTGATCGAATCCGCTGAAATAAAATCTTTTTCACCCTAAACAACTTCTATCATGTAAAAAAATGGGTTTTTACTATCTCCAACAACTCGTTGGTGAGTCACTGCTGATCACCTCCCGCCGGCAAATTTTGACCACCGCCGATCAATCCTCCTCACTAGAACGATGCCACATTGTTCCGGTATTCATTTATGAGGATATGTATGAGGATTGGGTTTATTTAAAACTTAACAATAATTTTGTCCTAAAATAAATAATATAATTTAAAAACCAAAGAATATAAAATATTGAATTTTTTGGCCTAGTAATATAGAAAAAACTCATAAATAAATTTACTCGATAATGTTGGTGATGAAATTTTCTATTCTTTGATGTTTTGGTCGTACTGTTTAAGTAAATGTTCTTTTGCAAGGGACGTCCCACTTTTTTAAATACGGAGCACTATTTTTGCGGAAACATGCATTTATTTCTTTAAGAAGACGGAATGGCTTCAGCCACAACTTTGTCGTTGAAGATTGAGTAAAAATATCTGAAAAGGGTACTGATAACCTAGACCAAATAACAAAATCATTAATCTATACCAGAAAGTTTTTTTTGGCTGCGAAGTAGAAAGCCTACTAAGTCAAAGTGGCCACAACTAGTCACTCTAATCACAAGGTTGCAAACATTATTAAAGATTATCCATGCAATACAACGCATCTCGTTCAAAAACGAGCCTCGTGAATTGACTATTTTTAGAATGGTGGCCCCCGCAGCCTCAATGTCCGACAACGACAGCAACTACAACGGCAGAGTGGCGAGGAGGCAGACAGCCATAGCCACAAGCCCTGGCGCCAGCTACTAAGAAAGAGTAGAGAAGAGGAGAGGAGAGGAGAGGAGAGGAGTGGAGTGGAGAGGAGAGGGGAAGTGTGGAGGGGCTATTGAGGAGAGTATATTTTTTAAAATATAAAAATATAAAAATGATCAAAACTACTTTTATATTAAGTAAGGGTTGTACAGCTCTCAGGATATTTTTTTTTTTTGGTTTAAAACTCAGGATCAAAATTTTATTTGTCAAAGTCTTCTCATATTAGAACTTGTCAAGTCTTCTCAAACTCAGGATAAGGGCCATGTTCACAACAATCGCTTTAGAACTTGTCCGGTGTTTCACACCTTGTGACATCAATGAATCTCGATCACTCGCATTAAAGCTTTCGCTCTCTTCTTTTTTTGTGGTCCCTTATCCATGAAGAACTATGCAGAAGACCTATGACAGGGTGAAGAGGAACTTGCCAAAATGCTCTAAGGATACAATATGTTATACAAAATATCTTTCTTTTATATAATACCCTAAATGACCCTATATACATATAAACTTCTACGTATATGACATAAATTGTCTAAATATTTTTTTTTCCTTTAATTTTACCAATTCACTATTTCTCATTTTTAATAGCTCTGGCTGCGACTACACCACCTCTGCCATGGACTTTGCTGCCTTCACTGCTAATTTCGTCGTCTTTGCCATCAACTCCCCCTTCATCCGACTTCTTCTTCGCCTCCTTCTCTACTACCACTTTCCCTTCCTCCCCTCTTCTTCCACATAATCTCCTCTCCTCCTCCTTTTCTTCGTATTCCCTTCCTACTTCTCCTCCTCTTCCTTCTTCCTCCCTCCTCTCATCCTTTTTTCTCCTCCTCCTCCTCCTCCTCTCTCTCTCTCCTCCTCTTCATTTTCCTCCTCTCCCCTCTCCTCATTCTACTTTTCCTTCTCTTCCTCCCTCCCTCCTCTCTCTCTCCTCCTCCCCTTTTCCTCTACGATCACCTTTTCTTCCTCCCTTCCTAATCTGACAAAACCGGTCACAAACTAGCTGACGAAGTTATTAAGAATTTTTTTCTCTACAAGCTCAAATCTTAAAAAGTGAACTCATAAACATGTTAAACTACTCAAAACTAAGAGTGGGCTTCATTTTTACTTGATTCTGAGTTTTTTATAATGCTATCCCAAACCTCATGCTGACAATTGATAGTCGACAATCAGATTTATTGCAATAAAGAGGATATAAGACAACACTATGAGTAATAATGTTTCCTTAAGTATCTATAATAAACTAGATAGATAAAATGAAAAATATAGTAAATTTTAAACATGTGACCGTCGAGTATCTTGAATGTCCTAACTCTTAACTGTCAGAACGTTCGACATTGTAGACTACTTTATTCTCCAGTGTCAGTAGTAAGAATCTTCTTCTCTGGCACTGACAACCTTTTACTAATGTTTGAGTCGACAATCGGGACATTTGATTGACATTTGACAGTTGACAATTACATTTTTAAATTTTATTTTATTTTAATTTTATCTATTTATTTTGTTAATATAATTTATTGTAAATACTTAGAAAGACATTGTCACTCATAATATTGTCTTATATCTCCTTTATTATAATAAATTTAATTGTCTACTATTTGTACGAAGTTTTGATTAG
The DNA here is from genome assembly GCA_035235625.1 of Saururus chinensis. Classification (NCBI taxonomy): domain Eukaryota; kingdom Viridiplantae; phylum Streptophyta; class Magnoliopsida; order Piperales; family Saururaceae; genus Saururus; species Saururus chinensis. Next base: position 3,927,669 of record CP141148.1, read on the forward strand.
TATTAGAGAAAATTTAGAATCAAGTAAAAATGAAACCCACTATTGGTTTTGAGTAGTTTAACATGTTTATGAATTTATTTTTTAAGATTTGAGCTTATAGAATAAAAACATAAATTCTTAATAGCTCTGTTAACTAGTTTTTGACCAATCTTGTCAAGAGAGGAAGATGAGGCAACTGAGGAGAAAAAGGGGAGACAGAGAGAGAAGAAGAGAGGAGGAGGAGAAGGTGGCAAAATAGGGGAAGAAGAGAAGGCGACAGTAGAAGACGTGAAGACAAAGTTGGATGAAACATAGTCGATGGCAAAGATGACAAAGTTGGCAGTAGATGTAGTAGAGGTGGTGGAGCCGGGACGGAGGTGGAAGAGTCAAAGCCAAAGATACTGAAAATGAGAAACAGTTGGTAAAGTTTAGAAATAAATAAATAAATAAATATTTTAGACAATTTATGCCACATGTGCATAGGTTTACATGTGCAAAGGGTCATTTTATGTATTACGTGAAATTAAGACATTTTGTGTAATACATTCTATCCAAGGGCTATTTTGGCAAATTCATCAAGGTTGAGTCTCATTACCCATTAGTGGAAACATGATTAATGAAAATCTCTATTCCGGTTTGAAGTACAAGTTTTCTCCACCACACGCTTTGGCATTCACGACAATTGTCATCAATACTCCTTTAAAAAATTGAATCTGACTCATCTTAAACCTTCTCCTTTTCTTTTGGATTTTAGATTTTGTTTGTATAAAAAGGCATGGTTAGAAGACAACTTTCATACCATACACTTCATGCATGTGTAGTAGAAGTGAAATGGGTGCATTTAGTTCCAGCATCATCTTTCCGATTCTCATTTTTATTTGTGCGCTTTGCACAAATGCAATCCAGTGCATGGGAGAGTCATTATGTATTGATTCAGAGCGTGATGCCCTCATCAAGTTTAAAGACGGTCTGGAAGATCCCTTTGGACGTTTAAAATCATGGAACAACAGTCCGGATTGCTGCAAATGGAGTGGAGTCACTTGTGATAGCCACACTGGGTATGTTTTTAAATTAGACCTTCACAGTCCATGCATAATCGATGATTGGGATGTAATCACTGACCCCGGTTGTTATATACTGGGTGGACGATTAGATTCAGCTTTACAGCATTTAAAACATCTTGAATATTTGGATCTCAGTATGAATTTTTTCAACGGAATTCCAATTCCAGACTTCATAGGTTCTATACAGGGTTTGAAGTATCTTAACTTCTCCTACTCGCGGTTTTGCGGCCAAATACCTTATCACATCGGTAATCTTTCTAAGCTTCAGATTTTAGATGTTTCTTCATTGGATGCAGATGGGCCTTGTAATCTGGATGCTAAAAACTTGGATTGGTTGCAAGGGTTGTCATCTCTCAGGCACCTTGAGTTGAACCATTTGGACCTGTCCAAGGTGAGTTCAAACTGGATGAACATGATGAATTCACTCCCTTTGTTAGAAGAGTTGCATTTGCAATGGTGTGGTCTCTCTAGTATTCCCCAATCATTGCCTTTTATTAATTTCACATCTCTTCGAGTCTTTGATGTTGGGAGCAACAACTTTTCTACAACTATCCCTGGATGGGTTTCTAACATCACTTCTCTTCATTCAATTGACCTCTCCTGGAATGGGTTTCATGGAGGTGTCCCTGCTACTTTTTCTTTGCTTCATAACTTGAGAGAGCTACGTTTGGGTGACAACAACATCAAAGAGAATGTTTCAAAGCTACTTTCAGGTGGATGGACTCACATTACCTCAGTGGACTTGTCTCATAATGAATTGTTTGGTGAACTCCCCATTTCTCTTGGGAATATAACCTCAATTATCACACTTGATTCGTCATATAATGGGATTTCAGGCAGAATCCCCGATCAGATTGGGAGTTTAAGAAATCTGGAATATTTTGATCTATCTGACAATCAAATTGAAGGTGAAATCCCCAAACAGATAGGAGACCTAAAAATGTTGCAAACGCTTTCTTTGTCTCGTAATAGATTTCATGGTGAAATACCAGATTTGAGTGAACTGATTTCATTGAAAAAATTACTCCTTGACGACAATCATTTGAATGGGACTCTTTTGTCAACAATTGGACATCTCTCTCAATTGTTTTATCTCCAGCTATCCAATAACTCTTTGCAAGGTCCTATCTATCAAGCTCATTTTCAAAATTTAAGCCATTTGGTATATTTGGACACGTCATTGAACTCCTTCACTTTTCAGCTTCCACCAGATTGGATTCCTCCATTTCAACTTGAGAGCTTCTATATAAGGTCCTGTCGTATCGGGCCTCATTTCCCTTCATGGCTAAAAATGCAGAAAAATATCAAGCGGTTAGATTTTTCAAATACATCGCTTGTTGGCAAAATACCTATATGGTTTTGGAACATCAGCCACAATCTCAACTATTTAAACCTTTCCAACAACATAATCAGAGATAAACTCCCAAATCCATTTTTGATTGGTGGCCAGTCCGCACATGATAACATATATGTTGATCTCAGTCATAATCAATTTTGGGGTCTAATGCCTAATATTTCGGATGGACTTTTCCTACTTGATTTATCCCATAACAATTTTTCTGGAGAAATTTTACCTTCTATATATAATGTTGGCACCTTTCTTGCTTCAAATAATAGTCTGAGTGGTTCAATTCCATCAATGCCTGGACATATGAGTACTCAATACATTCTTGATCTTTCTCACAATAATTTAACGGGTCCAATTCCATTAAAGTTGGGAGAAAGTACGGATCTTCTTGTACTTGACTTGAGTTGGAATCATTTGTCTGGGCACATACCATGGGAGAGAGTTATGTTTTCCGGTCTGTATTCATTGCACCTCGACCACAATAATCTATCGGGCGAACTACCATCATCATTGAAGAATTGCAGCAATTTGGAAATTTTGGACCTTGGAGAGAACAAATTTTATGGACGCATACCCATTTGGATTGGTAAAAATCTCTCCTTTCTAAAAGTACTTCGATTGAGGGCAAACATGTTCACTGGAGCCGTTCCTTCACAACTTTCTTACCTAATATATTTGCAAGTACTTGATCTAGCGCAAAACCACTTAAGAGGTTCAATTCCGCAAAGTTTTGGGAACTTTACAGCTATGAGGGAAGAACATCTGGTTCATGATTCTCTTGCTTATGAAGAACGTTACACTGAAAATATTGGTATATTGTTGAAAGGCCGAATCCTTGAATATACACGTACTCTTTTTATGGTAGTAAGTATGGATCTCTCACAAAACAGTTTGTCAGGGAAGATTCCCAATGAGCTGACAAGTTTGCGTGGATTAATCTCCCTTAACCTACATGGTAACAGATTATCTGGAAACATCCCAGAGAACATTGGCTATATGAACCAACTCCAATCCCTTGATCTATCAAGGAACAGACTTTCAGGGCTAATTCCTCCCAGCATTTCTAAGTTGAACTTTCTCGGTCACTTGAATTTGTCATACAATAACTTGTCTGGACATATTCCTTCTGGATGGCAACTTCAAACCTTATTGGATCCGTCAGCATATATAGGCAACCAACTTTGTGGGCCGCCACTAGAAAATTGCATTGATGTTGATCCTTCAAAAGTTCCAACCTCTAATGCCAATGGGGAAAACGATGAGGCCACCTTTGAAATGGAATGGATTTACTATGGAGCGGCACCTGGCTTTATTGTTGGTTTTTGGGGAATATGCGGAGTATTGTTTTTGAAGAAGACTTGGAGAATTGCTTATTTTAAATTCTTTGATAGCTTAAAAGACTGGATTGCAGTGAAGTTGACAATGTCTACTTAATGCTAGAAGGTACTCACCCAATCCAACGTTGTTTTAATGAAAAATGCTTCCTTTACGTTAAAAAACATACGATCAAAAGCCCACTTTATCATCCCATCACCATTGATGAGTAGGACCCACAAAAATAGGTCTCACTCATCAATGGTGATAGGATGATGAAGTATACTTTTGACGTATGTTTTTGACGTAAAGGAAGCATTGCTCTTGTTTTATTTGTATCATTGTACACCGTATATTTCTCATCATGTTCTATGTTCATTATATTGTACTTTTTTTTCATTTTTTGAAAGGCATTTAAGATGTTTGATCTATGAAGTATATGTTGCAGTTTTCATCATGTAAGTTGTTGAGGTGAGGTTAATGTAGTGCTTTATATGAATATTTTATATCAGGTAGCTAAATTTTTTAATTAGCATGTTTGATTGTATTTTGCAGGTAAAAAATAAGTGGAAGCACAGTGGGATGATCTTTGGACTTATGATTGATTTTGTTTTAGTTTGAATCAGCGTATATATGTAGAAGTATTATGGCAAAAGACTGGTCAAGTTATGTGCTGTTTATTAAAAAAGTTATTAGCCAACCGGTGAAAAGTAACTAAACATTGCACTCGTATTTATGATTTTAACTTGAAAGTAAAATGAAAATTTAGTTTGGTGGTTTTTGCACCAGATTTATCATGAATGCTATTTTGGGTTTTATTTTCATCATTTACCGTAAATAAATTATTTCTCAGTAAATGGAGTCCTTATGGAGTAAAAAAAGTTCTCTTCCACACCACCGAGCTCAACGTCGTCTCCCTTGCTGACAACGAGCTCTCCGGGGAGTTCCCTAGCCACTTCGCCCAGCTCCCCGCCCTCCGGGCTCTTAACCTCTTCGACAATGTTGTCGCCAGCCCGTCCCTTCCAAGCCCCGCCGGGAGGTAACAGACCAGGATGAAGCCGGGTGTCATCGCCAGCATCATCGTCAACGATCTGGCCAAGGTTGGAATCCTTGTCATGGTCTTTTTTCTACATCTACCGGAAGAAGAAAAAGGAGAGAGCGGGAATGTTGGCCATGAAGAATGCGGAGCTGGGTGGCAACGGGGTCGGAGCAGTTACTAAGACGAGGGAACGGTCTTCGCCGGAGATTGGACGTGCAAGGTGGTCGTCTATTGGGACGATAGTCGGAGGGAGAGGGGCGGAGGAGGAGACATCAAACCCGGCCATGTCCGGGTCAGACTCCGATAAGGAGGATATGAATCGGGGGTGGAGGGGTCCCACCGGTTCGCTGGTATGCACAACAGTGTATCAAAACTTGCTTGCCTCTTGTTTAACGCTTATCGTGGCGAGCACTTGGCGTACACACTTCATGATGTGCCAAGCATATAAACGGATTCATACATTTGAAAAAAAAAATTAACCTATTCCCCAACATCGCCCGCTTGCTTAAGCCTGTGATTGGGTTCCCTCCTATTTGTTTGATAGTATTAATTGATAACTCAGGGCTAGGGGTGTTAACAAGCTCAGCCAAATTGAATTTTGGGTTAGCTCGGTTTGAACTCTTAATTTTAGGTATTGGCATGAGCTTATTTACAACTCGATTGAACTACTAAGCATCTAACTCGAGCTTGGTTCAAGAAAAAAATCAGCTGGCAAATTTAACATGGAGTGACCATGTAACTTAGCTAGAATTTAGCTCAGCTGCAAATTCGGCTATGTGCAATCTTGGATCAAATCAAATTAAATCCAACTAAGTAAGCTAGTAAAAATTCTAAAAGGTTCTGTTGTTGCAAATATTGAACTCCTTTCTACTTTGCCTATAACACTTTTTGTGTCATGCATTCCATCAAATAAATATAACATTCTTATTATTTAAATATTTTTTTATTAAATGTAATTTTATCACTCTGTCATTAAAGTTGTATGCTTGGCCATATTATTTTAAATAATATTTATACTGTTTTTACATTGATTCATATATTTTAATATATAAAATTAAGTACAACAACTTAATTAATATTACCTCATTATATCAATATATACTAATTGTTTAATAAAAAATAATATTATTAAATACTCCCTTTATATTAAATCAATAGTTTCATTTAGTAGGGTGTGCTCGAGTGGTGGGCAATCAAGTTCGGGCTAAGATAGTGTCTGGATGGTGCTTGCGAATGGCTTAGCAGTTAGTAGTTAGCCGTCAACCATCTCTTGGTGGCCAGTGAGTAGGGCTGGTAATCGGGCTAGGCTCGGGCGCCCAAGCCCTTTTAATTAGAGTCCAAGCCCGTTAAGCCCGACTACTCACAGCCTATTTAAAGACAAACGGTCATGAACCGGTCATGGGATCTTAATGGGCTATAACTATATTTAACTAAAAAAAAGTTATTTTTGACCTCATTATTAGATGTAACTTGAACATACCGTAAAATTTGATTATTAGAGTCAAATATTTATTAAAAAATTTTATTTTATTATTTTTAAATAAAAGATAAATATAAATTCTTAAATCCTATTTAGATATGAAACCATCTCAACGAATTAGGCATACTTAATACATTTTTTAAAAGGGTTTTAATTTCCCTTGCCTTATGTAGTTATTGTTTCATATTTTTAGATTGTTACGAGGTTAAAGGTGGTTTAGATGCTATGTAATACTTAAAACGCACTTAAAGACATGAAAAATAGTATCGGTCAATACAGGGCCATATTAACCGATACATACCCGTATCAATTGAGACCGATACAAATATAGGGGTAGTACGCCCCCACACCAAAAGTCGATACGTATTGGTCATACCATATCGATACAACCGATACATATCAATATGATATTAAAAGAGCCGTTGATGATTTAGATGCTATTTTTTTCCATACCCATGCTAAACGTATAACTTTTTTTCATGTATACTAATTGATTGAGATTATTAGCATATTTTCCACGGAACAATTATTGTCCAGTATTCACTAACCAATTCCTCCAAAGCTGCAAATCAGTTTCTATTTGAATAGGAGCCACGAGTTTAGAAAGCCATATATAACAAAAATATATAAACTAATAAAAAAAATCTCCATATTGTTAAGTACGATTTACTTTTTCAATCCAATTAGAGCTTGAAGTAGACTTTTGGTATAGAAAAATTAGAGTATAAATATTAACTTCCCCTATAGATTGAGTGAATAATGAGATAATGCAACAAGCAAAATGCGGAGTGGGGATTACGAAGAAAATCATCACATGAGCCTATCTCATGCTTGCGAGTTACAACACAGCTACTAGTGACTACTAAGGTCATGTGTGCAGTGTGCCCCATCTGCATCTAATTGGAGCACATGAAGAAGAGTTTTTCATATTTCTCTCTAACAAAGAGCCCAACGTAAGCCATATATGAAGAAACACACGTTAGTGTGAGTGATACTAATACTAATGTACACTAGTGTGTGCGCCGTCAATCTCATGGATGAATGGCTCCCATGCATTGCTTACACTAAACTTATTGTCAGTAAGGAGTATAAAAAACTCTTCCCATGCATGAATGGGTAGGTATGGTAGCATAATTGCAATCAACCAATCAGGAAAAAAAATGCCTGCAATATAGCAATACCTGTCATTGTAGGTTGTGATGACTAAATAAAGAACACTTCTTGATTGATTTCACCTTGGCAAAGTTTGCAGTGGAAGGGGGATGATTCAAGATTTGAAGGTCTAAAAAAACATCAATTTTATCCTGTGGCCACCAAGCCAGAAACGAAATTTTATGCTGTGGCCACCAAGCCAAAAAGAAAGGAAAGAGAATATTGTCTAAATACTATTTCAGTAACTAACAGCATATTGATAGCAGACTGCTTGCTGTTGATGTGTTAAAAAGGTAAAACATTTGTCTTAATCATACGTACTGTAAAAAAAAACAAAAAACAAACGCTAGTATGTATATTCATCAAACATGGTACTACCTCAAGCTCAATTCTCCCCATAACCAACAAATCAGCTATCACCATTAGACCATAATCCCAATCAACACAGATATACGTCAACTAACACCCAAGTTGTGACTCGGGTCACTGCCCCCACAGAAGCTGCATTTAGAAACGTTTCTACACCTCCTGAAGCCAGCTCAGAATTTCCGTCATTGAGGCATTGATGGTGATCAAAATGGTAATGAGTGCATCATTATCAATATATCAGTGTACAGCTTTTCCATTTTCAAATTAATTTGTATAATTGATCAGATAAACCCCATTCAACATTTCCATCATGAACAACAAATAAAATGTATACAAAATAATTTCCAAGAAAAAAAAATATCATTAAATGGGATGAGAATCCCCTCATTGCAATCGATATGTACATTCAGTGACTAGCTACTATCCTGTTTCTTCCTCTAGCTAATTGTTGGGTACCTGCCCATCTTCTCAAAAATGAAACCAACAAAGACCAAAAAAAAAAAGATACGGCTCCTTTGCCAGTAGACAAGTCAAAATTTTGTGCAAAAAAAGGCCAAGACAAAAAATTAAAGAATCCATCAAAACAATTCCACTGATTCACCGGCAAACACCATACCAAGACATAGCTGCCAATAATCTCGTAAACTAATAGATATCCAAGGCATTATAGGAGGTAACTGGTATTCAGAGATGTTGGAATACTGCACATAGACATCAAACAATTTACAACCAAAAGACTTTTACAGCTGAAAATGATCTTGGGCAGGCTTCAAGAGTTTACCTTCTTCCGCTAAAAAGCCCATGAGCAGATGAACTGCCGGAAAATAAAGAAACTCCATCGAAAACTTTCCTCAAGTGAGGTAAGACAATTTCTCCTGCAGTGAATCCATTAGATCTTTAATGCGAATATTCCATAACATAAAAGAATTCGAATGCTAGTGTTCAATAACATAATGAAATTGCATTTCATAACTGAATGGTTCATACAAACAACATTGACAAAGAAATAAGCAAGAGCCGTTTTCAAAGGCTTACACATCCATGCCAGCTAAACAAAACTCAAGCGCCAATAAGCACACCAGTTGTTACTGGTCATGGTCATGAAATTTTTGTTCCATTTTCTGGAAGTATTGTAATTTCTTTTCAATGTTTGTAAGAAAACACTGCAAAGCTACGTAGAACTTTCAAAAAACTGTGGAAGTTCCATATTAGTCTAAACAACCATGAACTTTAAAGGTTAGAGTTAATCTAAAGTAAGAATAAGCAATTAATGCATATGTTGCTAGTGATAAATACTCGGTGCAGTGGGATGAAAATTTTTATAATAAAAGATAAAAGTTAGTTTGTGCATTTTCAGTGTGTATGCTTGTGTGTGAGTGTGCATGCGCACACACAACAGAGAGTATATAGTATCTGCACTAAGCACAATATATAGTTACTGCCATGCTCTCCATATCCATATCCATGTTGAAATAAAGTAACAAATTGGTTTCCTTATACTGTGTGGATGACATAGATTGGAAAAACAAGATGCAAATGGGAGCTCACCAAAGTTTCATTAATATCCCAAGTCTTAGGTTGTGGTTGAAACCAGATTCAGGTTTCAAGTGTTCGGATAACAAGGGTGATCCAATAAGGCTTCTGTAAACCAGAAGCTGCTGGAATGGTTGCCCCCAAAATCATTGCAGATAAGGCGTCTAATGAAATTGAAGTGGAGTAAATCCAAAAGAAACCAAAGAGAGGACCAGATCTGAATCACATTAAGAGAGATGAGACCAAAGACTGCTGCCAATTCATTATTCAGTTTAAAGCCAGCAGGGACCCCCATTAACCATACACAACCAGAGCGTAAAATGTTATTTGTAATCTCATGAGCCAACTGTGAAATCCAAACGTATATAGATTTCTTATAATATAAGAAGAAGCCAACAATATTGCCAAGAAGAACATCAAGAATGATACTTGACCATATAGAATGCTTCCGCAGTTCAACTTTATGGGCGTACTCCACATTTGAACTAGACCTGCAAACTAGACATCATCACAAGCACGCAAAGGCACTACATGCATGATACAACATAGGTGAAACATGTATATATACCCAATAAACAATAAAAGTTTACTAAGAAATAGAAAAAATGTTGAAATTGTTCTATGTTACCAAATGATTTGTTCTTGAAGTGAAATTGGACAGTAGAGAATCTGGCAACAACGTATGTGCAAAATCTTCCATGTGAAGTTAAACATTTTGGCTAACGCCGAATAAACCAGTGTCTGTGAACCATAGCTCAGAAGACCATGACAGAGATGAAGAATCATGTAGTATAGACAAACAGCAGGAGCCACAAACAGAGCTACCAATCTCCATGACAACCTGACTAATCAGAACAGATAATTTTTACAGTTATTAATATGAACCATAAACAAGAGAAACAGAATTCTGAATTTAAAAATACACTGGAATGATGCTATACATTCAAATGTATGAACATTTTGAGGGAGAAGAGCTCTCAAAGGTCGCCTTTGCAGCAGCTGCACAGTTGAGTGCCAACAAGACTATACCCTGTTTCAGACGCTTGAAACAACAGAAATCAGCAATCGAAGTAAAAAATCAGACCATTGTCAAACTCACATAGTATGTTACCATAACAGTAGAAGCCAAACAAACTGACAGTAGAAGCCAAATTAATTCAAGCACCAAGCAGATGTTTGCCTCTTTTGGCCTTTGAAGGTAATGGATCTGAGTCCAGTATCAGTTTGAATACAACTCTCAGCCAATGAGTGCAAAAATTAGCCAAAGAAGACTGTTTTTCGCAGGCAAGCATCTCAACATTAGAAGTTTCACAGAGAGATAATTTTACAGCACGCCAACAGTAAAGTTCAAACATGTAAGAGCAATCAGCTAAGTCCCAGATAAACAGATCATCATACAAAAATCCATACCACTCTTAATAGGACTGAGGAAGTAAAATATATTTACTTGCATAACGGATGATAAAGAGCATATTTTAGAATCACTTCAATTTAGAGTTGGCTAGCAATTTTAATTAATGCCATTGTGACAGTCCAAATATGTTCTTAATGTCATAGTCAACCTTGCAATTACCTGATCATGACAAGCAAATTGAAGGCAAAACTTGTTCAAACCAGCCGAGTTGAACTCCTAAAGAGTCAAAAAATATCCCCGAAATTTTACGTTCATGACTTCTTCAATCAGGATCAACAACAGCAGTAAATAGCACTAATTTAACTCACAGTAAAATGGGGAGAATGCACCTTATATCTGGACTCCACCAGCAGCCACCTTACGGTAAAAAGTGGAACTTTGACCCTGCAGACGGAACAAAAGAAACCCAAAATGAGAACAAAAATCAATTTTAATCCACCAATTCGGCTAACATTACCAAGAATACATTACTTATTATGTTGGAACACCTCTAGAACATATCAACAGAGAGAAGGTAACAAGGGATTAGAATAAGTTGAGCATAATCTTCACGTTTGGTTAAGTGGGCGGCATGTTAAACAATTCGAGGGAGGGCGGCGGAAATGGATTGTTTAGGAGGTGGAATATCTGAGAGATACAGAATGGAGGTGGCCTCGGAGGAAACTCCAGCTCCATTCTCCACTACCACAAGCTTTTGTCAGTATCACCGTTATTGTGGTCACCACCAATAGACATTTAGACACTTTTAATCCCAAGTTTAAACAATAGACAACTAAAAGTAAAGTAGTTCAGCAAATAAAAAAATTGAATTCTAGTAAAATGCACAACTAGTGGCATTTGAGATCATCAGAAATTAAGGACCTAGTATTGGAACAAAAAAATAAATGTTTTAGAGAAAATTTTGGACATCAAAAATCATAGGTGCAATGAGGGGTGAAGAAAAACAAAATCTGAGGATTAAATAACCACGTGCACACTACCACTCAAAATGAAGTATTTCATCAATTGAAAATTTCAATTCAGTAAAATGAACAAGTAAAAGTATTCCAGAACAATTGAACCCAAAAGCAAGCAAGTCAAGGAAAAAGAAGAAGGGAAAGTTTTGGCCTTACAAAACCAAAGTAGCAATTAGGCGTGAAAGAGGGGACCAACACAAATAGCCTCCGAAAAAGGGGTTCATAGGAGAAGAAGGTGGCACTGCGTTGCCACAAGGCTAGGCATCAGGCTAGGAAGGGCTTGGCATCGTTCCGGCAGTAACCGCTGCCAACAGTGAGAATGCTGGGAAGAGGTGGAAAGTTTTTAGCAGAAAAGAGGGAAAATGGTGGGGGGCAAAAGTACGGTAGTGGGGAAGAGGGGAGTATCCAGAAGCCAGATAGAAGACCTGGACTGTTTTACCCGGGAACTCTTCCCTTTCTGCACCTTTACGGGCGGCGGAGCTATACCTCTGCGCACGTTTTGAGATTTGACAGCAACCGTGCAGGAAGTTGAAGCGCGTCTCGGTGTCGGAGGAGAGGCGGGAGAAGCCGCTCTTCCCTCACAAGCCGGCAGCCCGATAATAGCCCGTCAGTTAATACTCAAACGGGCTCGGGCTGGGCTGGTTAAACGGGCTCAAGGCCCGATTACCACCCCTACCAGCGAGTGATGGCTGGAGAGCAAACGTGAGAAGAGCTAGGATAAAGCCGTGGGTTAGGGTCATTGATCGTGAATTGTCTCTCAGTAATTAATGTTAGCCACCAGATAAGTACGCCAGCATGGTAAGATTACTCCTACCTAATAATTTCTCCAATTGTACGTTGTCCCTTAGTTTCATTAATGGCTGTAAAATGACTGTCAGATCTGCTCAGTGAACAAATTGTCTATGCCTTGAATACTCATTTCATTCAATCCAAAGTAAACTTTCTCTCAACAAGAATGCGCTGCCAAATATTGACGCAGATTAGGGTCGCATATCTCACAACATGAAAACATTATTCGTCAAACACTCGCGTCAAGTCTGATATCAAGTTCTACCATATTAATGGAACACGGACGTTTCCACAATACCCATTATTCGTCAACACTCACGTCAAGTCTGATATCAAGTTCTACCATATTAATGGAACACGGGGACGTTTCCACAACACCCTATGGACATGTGTGAATTATTTGATGAGTTTTTTCTATATTACTTTGGCTTGATATATAAATATTTTATATATTTTATATTTTAATATTTAATTTTATATAAGGAAAAAGTTTATATGAGCCCAGGCTCATATAAACCTATGTAAGCCCGGGCTCTATGGGCCGTCGGATTTACATCTGGTGGCTCATAATATTCATGGGTTTAAATACTCATAAGTAACCATGAGTATTATAGGCCGCCGGATGTAAATCCGATGGCCCATAGAGCCCGGGCTCACATAGGCATATATGAGCCGGGGCTTATATAAACGAGACTCTTTATATAATTCGGTTTAGGACAAATATACCTTTAAGTCATAAATAAACCCATACAACATATAGAAAATAAAGTACCCACTTAAATATGATCGATAAAAAGTAAAAAATTTCTTGTTCTCAATCCTGTGTTCCAAAGAATGAATCAGAACAGAGCCACCTCCCGGTTTCAATTCAAAAACCGGTTCCTAGTTAAAAAAATACAAAAATAACAAAATTCAAAATAAAGAATCAAAAGAAGCCACTTTAGTCCTTGTTGAATTGCAACAAACAGATAGTTCCAACAATCTAGAAAACTAGGTTGCGTTTAGAATGAATTGAAGGACTCCATAGGCTTACTGCAAATGGGCATTGGACGCAGCAAAAAGAAAGGAATTTTGGGAGTACAACAAATCTGAAGGAAATCGAGTAGAGCATATCCACTCTGCATGACTTGCGAGACTTTCAAGAATGCGAGAACGAGAGGATGACTCCCACTAAACAGACCAAAGATCTGACGCTCCGCATGATCTGTGTCCAACACTTAATCCATATCGCATATACGATAACACGATATGTCAATAAAATGTATTATTGATAACATGATATGTATTCTTTGAGCCGACAACCAATAATATGATATCCTCTATATCGCATAAACGATAACTCAATATTCTTCATAGCGTGTTATCGATCACATGATACCCTAACAATGCGTGTTATTGATAATACAATATACCACTATATCCTCTATATCGCATATACGATAGTACGATATTTGCCAAAGCGTGTTATCGATAATACGATATTTACCAAAGCGTGTTATCTATAATACGATATTCGCCAAAGCGTATTATCGATAATAGGATATTCGCCAAAGCGTGTTATCGATAATACAATATTCGTCAAAGCATGTTATCAATAACATGATATTTATTGTAACATATAATAAATAACATGATATTTGTCATAGCATGTTATCGATTACAGTATATGCGATATAGTATGTGTTTTATTGATAATACGATATGCCAATAATATGTGTTAATGATAATACAATATATCGCATATACTATAATACGATATTCGTCATAGTGTGTTATCGATAACACGATATTCGTCATAGCATATTATTGACAACACAATATTTGCTAGTATTTGTTATTGATACAATTGTTCATCAAGTCAATGATGAAAACCTCTAAGATCGTGTACATGCTCACATAAGATGATTTACATAATAAAACTTGCATATAAAAAACCATACTAGAGTCCCTCTTTGCACAATAGGGTAGGAAGCTATCATGGCTATTCTACAGTGTCCTTCCTTAGCATCTACATCTTTCTTCATTCTTATATAACCTTATTTTCCCTGGATAGTCCCTCAAGATTCATTTTTGGAGTTACAGTGTCATCTTGATCTCCTTTGTAGGGATAAATAGTTTGTGGTTAGAAATTTTTGGACAAAAATCGGAGAAGAGCGATCGCCGATTAAGTGAGGGAGGCCGACAATCACCGAATAGAAATCAAAATTTGTTGTTGATGAAAATCACTGGGCAAAAATCATAAATTATCACTGAACTCCAATTTCCTCTTCGTTTATGCCCGTCACAACTTGTTTACACGATTTTATACTCTAACCCTTGTTGCAGGGGTAATTTGGTCTAATATTTTTTAAATATCGTGTAAGCCTAGGTTCTATGAAATATTTTTTTACAAAACTAGGGAATATGAAATATTTGTATCTTAGGCCAGGTAATATGGAAAAACTCTTATTTGACTATTGCTTTAGGGCTTGTCCCATAGAGGCATGTTGCCACAAATGACACCAAAGAATCTAACTCAATTAAAAGCATTTTTGTCAAGTCTCTATTTTGGCTTGATCTGAAGTCTCCTCGTGTAATGCTCGAGATTTTTCATACATTTTTCTTAAAATTTACGAAAAAATTTTGTAATATAACGTCTGTAAATCGAAAGAAAAATGACAAAATCAAAACCTGATAAAACAGTTTATAATTTAAAACACTAAACATCAATTTTCTATCTAAATATTTTCATCATAGAGTCAAACATCGTACGGCCAAAGCAAATATCCTCAGGCACTACTCGAAAATACACATACGACTAAATTGCTATGATCATAGACTTTAAATACAAATCTCTCTCAGGCATCCCTGAGTGCAAGTCCCATAAAAGTCCACAGTCTAATCTAAACGAAAGTCCAGAATATATAAACATCTTAACGTCTCATCTCATCCAATACATTGGATCGTGGCACAAATAAACTCACAATGAGTCAAGCATATACCTGAGTCAACAGGAATCAATCCACTGCTGAAATGAGCATCCATCTCTAGGAGCTCTCCGCACAAACCTGCAAAACCTCCCGTATAACGGGTAGGGTAATGAGTATTTTCATACTCAGTATGAAAATACCCAGTAGGGGAATCCAAACAATGAACTCATAAGTTCATAAATATATGCGTTCATGCAACTCAAACATGAAGTAGATAGGCATATCAATATCATGCTCATATGCATACAGTCATACCAAATGCACCATCGTGCCAAAGTCATACCAAATGCACCATCGTGCCAAAATCATACCAAATGCACCATCATGCCCAAAATCATACCAAATGCACCATCGTGCCAAAATCATACTATCAAATTAAACTTACACAAACGCCCTTATTCAGGGTCTTACAAACTTACTCGTACCACTGTACGCTTACTCATACAACATACGCATACTTGTACGACCTTACTCGTACAGCTTACACAAAATCACACTTACTGTCTTACTCAAAAACATACTCTCACAATCGTACTCATACACATACTCTTACAGTCGTGCTCATACTCATACTCTTACAGTCGTGCTCATACTCATACGCTTACACATATTATCGACCACTGAAGCTCATTACAACTAATAAGCTCCAACGTCGAATGGAAAAGAATGTCACTCGGGCAACACCTTAACCTCCGGGGAGTGACTATACGCCATAAAATTTTTCGAAGGTAAGGCACACCAATGCTCATGGGGCACTAGATCAAACAGGTAAGAGTAGATCCATGATACTACTTACTTGAGCGCGTAAACATAAACACCCACACATTAGGGGTCATACAGTTGCCCACCATAATAGGTCTTATAGTGCCAGAGAATTGCCCACCATAATGGGTCTTATAGTGCTAGTGCCACTCTAGGTCAGAAAACATACTGTGCCACTTGGGTAGAAACATACAGTGCCACTCTTGGGTGGAATCATACAACGCTCTTAATAGAGTATCAAAAGTCTGGGCTTATACAACATACAGACCAAATCAAAAAGATACTTCGCTCTCAACAGAGCATCAGACGTCTGGGCTTCATACAGCACACAGACAAAGTCAGAAACGTACATCGCTCTCAACAGAGCATCAAACGTCTAGGCTTATACAGCACGCAGACCAAATCAGAAACATACGCTGCTCTCAGCAGAGCATCAGACGTCTAGTGCTCTATACAGCACACAGACAACATCCCGCAGGATAAACACCATGGCAAGACATGAGAAATGCTCAGTCGATTCATTATCGGCTAGCTCAAACATGGAACTTAATCCGTCAAACGCTCAGGTCTTAAACTCACAACGCTAACATTAACTATGCTTATAATTCAAGTTTGAATTAAGTACATTATGCGGTATAATTATGCCAAACAACTCACAGTCCTCGACTGATCAAACCGAAGTTGAGCCCGATCCGAAACCCAAGTTCGTCAGGGCAACAGACTTCATTTAATCTGTCCACATCATGATCATAACACATTGTACATCAGACCCTTACAGTCTTACATACTTCGCCATCCATCTTATGGCCAAATCATCTTACACTGACATCATCAAATGAAGCTCCTCAGAGCCAACCCAGTTGTCGCCCTCTTACTTATATCTCACTTATTATGCTTACTTTTCACTTCATAATCTGTACGTTATGCTTGTATAACTATGCACACTCTTACTATCTGACAAACCTCACCTGTCATACCCATATCCTCTGTCATCCGTCATACGCTTACATATCCATATCCAATCCATACCAAATGCTGACACTGCCCACATGCACATACGCATATCCATAGCATAGGCAAATAGTCACCATACATACGTATGTCTATCACACATATGTATAACACACATACCTTCACACATACGTAGCTTACCAACACACTCGCTAGCCATCACTAGCGCATGCATACATACGTCTTCAAACATGCACGCTAGTCATCACTAGCACATGCATAATCCATACATACTCCAAACATGCACGCTAACCATCACTAGCACATGCATACATACGTCAAGCATACACGCTAGCCATCACTAGCACATACATACACATACATACATATTTTAAACATGCACGCTAGCCATCACTAGCACATGCATACATATTCATACATACTTTAAACATGCACGCTAGCCATCACTAGCACATGCATACATACTTTAAACATGCACGCTAGCCATCACTAGCATATGCATACACATACGAAGCTTACCAACAAACACGCTAGCCATCACTAGCACATACATACACCCAACATGCTTACAGCCAACATGCATGTTATATGCATTTCAACATACCATATAATCATGCTTACATGCACATCATGCAATCTGATCGTTACTTAACATCCAAAGCATGAAATCATACAATCCTAGCATGCTGCTACTCATTCAAAGCATGCTATAATGAAATTATGAGTTCAAAGCTCCCCTACCTCGTAATCATGACGTTTAATGGCGAGCACACGATGGTGGCAGTGGCGGTAGTGGAGTTGGCAGCCAAAACCGTTGCTTGGCTGAGAGAGCTGCTGTCCTGAGGATTTTAGGAAGTGCCAGAAACAATCACGGTTAAACAGGGTGTCAGAAGTCAATGCAGCAAAACCCGCGATCCACGGCGGCACCCTAGGGCGGCCGGGAGAAATGTCGTGCCAACATATGTGGCGGTGCGACCAGAAGTCGATGGTGTACTCATTGAAGATCGGCCGGTGGCTAAGACGTACTTGGCTGGTCATAAGACGTCGAAATCGGCCGTGGACAACACCCAACGACGACGATTTTTGCGTCAACAAGGGCCCACATAAGGGCGGAGAGAGTGGGGCAACGCTCGAGGACAAAGGAGAGGTGGAGGATGGCTCTGTGTCAACTCCATTCGGTGGCAAAGCCAACCGATGGTTAGGCAACGCGAATGTAGCGCCTAAACCCAAAAGCACACGTGTGGTCACGTGCACACGCGGGAAAAAAATGTCACTCTAGGGGGAGATGGGTCAGACGGTAGCGGCCCAAGGCCAACAGGGCTAAGGTGTCATGCCCCGGCGATGCCCGACCCGAGCCGAACCCGGTACAGGGGCCGGTCAAGCGCGCGGGGGCGACGAAGTGAAAATTGAGAAACGATCTAGCGGAAGACTTAACCCTAACCACGAGCGATTAACAGAAATACGGAGTACGTACAATCCTTTGAGCAAGAGTAAATAAAAGGGAATAAAGAGTATTGCTTATCACAAATTAAACAACAATTCTCAAACCTACAAGCTTAGTTAACTAAAGCCCACACCGGCTCAAAATAAGTCATAAGCATCACAACTGTAAAATGTGACATAAATCCAAAACAAAGAACTCTACACAAATGTTCTAATCATAAAACATAAAACCAAAGAAGATAAGTCACACAACGATCTCCATCATCACACCGAAGCCATCTTCGACCTTTCCTCAAAGAGGAGATCCTGTCCGTCTACGTGTCGCACCACGCAGCCCCAAATCAAAACACAAGAAAGAGGGGTGAGTTTAACAAACTCAGCAATGGTTTTAATATCACTGTCAACATCAAAAATACGATAGCATAGTAATAAGATCATTTAGATCAAAGATTTACATGATGCATTATTTTCTAATCACACATACATATCACCTAACACTGCATCATGGTGCATAATCAACCTGCATTGATGTATCTCTAACATACATATTCCCACATGCATTATATCATAACAATCTGCATTGTTGTATCTCTAACATACATATTCCTACATGCATTATATCAAAATTAAACTGCATGGATGTATCTCTAACATACATCTTCCCACATGCATTATATCATAACCAACCTGCATGAATGTATCTCTAACATACATATTTAATCATGCATTATATCATCACAACCTCCATCAAGGAGTAATCACAATTTTGGTGTCACACAAACGGGAACATAGACAAGGCCACGAAGACGTGTCATGATCCAAAATTCTACACAAGAATTAAAGAAAGATCGGGGTTGTCAATCCCTAATGCTGCTCGCCCTAGACGATCCTGGCCAAGGATGTCCCACTCTCACACAGAGAATCTAGAGCAGGGGTGTTCGCCCAGGGACATCTCCTACAGAGGGAAGAGCCCGAGTTCTCACACAGAGAACCCTAGAACACGTGGTAGCGAGGTGCATACGGCATACCACACTGGATTCTCAGGGTCCAGATGACACTCATAATAACATTCTCACAATCCGCAAGACAAGTACACAACTCGTCCCCACATAATTCCATCTAACTAGACTCAACCTAGGGAGTGCACTCGTTCCACACAGGAACTCAAATCAAAATATGTCCTTTTGGACCAATCAACTTGCAATTAATCCACGACCGATCAATCTGGCACACAATTTCATCACATTGCTTCCAATCGGTTAAATTCGATTAACCACGATGAAGCCTCAATTGGAAATCCATTTTTATGATGCATGCAGCATGATACATACGTGGGCAAGGTATACATGAATCCAAATCAATGATAAGTGCTCTCATCAGCCCCTAATGCATCATTCATAATCACAATATCAAGCTTCAACATCATCATTTAACCCCCACATGTGTGTGTAACTAGTAGAAGCATTTCATATAATGCATGTCAACATGTTTGAAATTAAACTCACTACCACACTATACATGTGAATTTCTATCTGAACATAAATTCTAGCGAAAATCATAGAAGAAGAATCGTTGAAATCATATCTCAATTCAAAACTCAACCACAAAGGCTAAACACATATAACATCACTCCTTTCATCATTGAGTCATTGCATTCACCAACATCCACACACAACTAACCACAATCTATCATGACAAATCAGTCCAATAATAGGTTGTAATCTTAATGAAAATATGTTTAACTAAAGGGAATCAACCATTCATAATTTCAAGATAACGATTCCAACATCATGCCACAAAACATAAGTCATTCCACAAATTTCTAAGCATATATCTCAATTCCATAACCTCAATAGCATGCCTTTCCAGTATCATAATATAGCTTAAAACGCACCACATCATATAAAATTGGCAAGCTAAAGTGGAATCATCAAAATAAACATCATGCATTAGAAACCAATCTGCTGTGTAGCCGTTCGAACGCCCTTCAGGCCGTTCGATCGGTTAAAAGCAAAATTTTAAAATTCACAGTTTTGCCATTCGAACGCCTAGCAAGCCGTTCGATCGGCTAAACTGGAAAAGTGTCATTCTGGCAGTGTTGCCATTCGAACGCCCAGAAGGGCCGTTCGAACGCCAACAAGGCAGAATAGTCCATCTTCTTCCTTTCGTAAATTCAAACCAAAACACCATTGATAACACTTCAAATCCACATCTAACACCCTAATCATCATCAAAAGTCCTTCTTAACTTCCAGAACATCAAACCATACCATAATAATGCAAAACCCTAAAAAAATCGGGATTAAATAATTTTATTTTTTAATCTTACCATTAACACACCAAATCAAGAAACTCCATTTCAAAATAAGCCAAAAATGAAGAATTTTACCATGGATAAACAAAGATTTTGAAGACCCATTACCTCAGCACTTGATTAAGCTCGGATTGAAGAGTCACCCTTCTTGAAATCCTTCAAAACACAATGAGTTGGAATTAAACTCTAATAGAAATCGATTTACCCAAGAAATCCTTAATTAAATCTTAGATCTAGGGCTTGTTGGTAGTAAAAATCGAATTTTGAATGTTAGAGTTTGTAGTAAAACACAAATCAGTAGTTTTTGATGCCCAAAAAAGAATTGAATCAAGGGGGAAATAGTAGATTTGGAAGAGATTAAGAAGAAAGTCATGGATTAGTGTTTAATTAGAGTAAACTTACCTTAATCGGCTTCTAATTCGGGCCTAAATGGGGATTAGGCCAGCCCTCCCTCCTTAGCCTATTCCCAAAAATGGAAATGGCTTAGGTCTGCCCTTTTATAGTAAGGGTTGGGGTATGCATGGGTAAGTTTTGGGGTGTAAATTGGAAAAGTAGACTAAAAATTGATATTTTATAAATTAAAGGACTAATTAAGCCTACGAAAATTCTGAAAATTTTTGTATAACCTTAGGTAAATGTCTAAGTTCATTTGACCCAAAAATAAAATTTTCGACGGTGGGGCCCACAGGGGTCTTGCCAAAACCCTAACTTTTAGGAAAATAGTGAAAATTCCAAAAAATCTCAAAAATTCACATTTGGTTTAAAATCACTTAAAACCACAAATACTAAAGTTGATTTTGGTTAAAAACCATCACAAATCCTATTTATTCACGAAATCACCGAATAAGATCAGAAAACACGTTAATCTCACGATAACCAATAATTAAAGAAAACCAAAACCGGTTTAGAGATGAGGGTCCTTACATAAGGCCCTTAGCAGTGGCCAATCAAAGTGGCGACATCGCCGATCGCCACCCACAACCAATACCCAAGGTGCGGGCGGCTGTGCATCTCGCACGATATAGGGTAATGACAAGCGGCTCATTCCTAGCGGAAGTATAATTGGGCCAAGTGGGGCTGACCCTCACTGTTGCCAAGCCGGGGCAAAGCGTCTAATCTAGCATTGTAAGGTCCCATATTTTTCTACGATTTTTTGTGATTTTCCTGCTATTTTTCTGGTTATTTTTGGCGGGAAAATGTGACACTTCGGCGTATTTGGTCACGACCCATATGGTCGGGTGTGAGTCCAGTCGTAGGCGACGGGCTTGAACGCGTGTTTCGGTGCGAAAAATCATTAAGGAATGGAAGTGCAGAAAGGGATAAGAAAAAGGAAAAATATAATAAAGGAAAGGAAGATCGGGATCGGCCCAATCGGGAAATTTTTGGAACAGTGCTCACTTCCCCCTCTTCGGCTTCTCTCTGTCCCAGCCGCCGCTGGGCCAAAGGGCCGCCGCCACTGGCTCCGCCCCGGCTGTCCGACGGCAAGGGGACCTCCGTCCTGGCCGCCCGGCCTCCGCTCTGCCTCTCCCCTGTTTCCGCCGGTCTCTCTCTGCTCTCGCTGATTTTGTGAGTGGACGGCCCGGCGATGGCCGATGGGCTCCGCCTGGCCTCCATCCGGCCAGCCTCAGGCTGGCGACAGCAGGGCCACCGCCTTGGCCAGTTTCGCCGACTCCCCCACCTGGATCATCCCGGTAAGCCCTCTCTCCCTCTCTCACTATATTTTATGCTGAGCCGCCGCCGTGGGCCGCTAAGGGTCGGCCGGCCGGCCACGGCTCCGCCCTGGGCCGGTGATGGCAGGAGGCCACCCCTCCCGGCCCAAGGGCCTCCACTCTACCGCCCCGTCCCCATTTCCACCTCTGCTCTATTTTTCGCCGAACGAACTGCGCCCCCTGTTCTTGGCCTGGTAGCCGCCGGTGATGGCCGACAGTGGCCAGCCGGCCACTGTGGGTTCCGCCCCGGCCTGACGACGGCCAGGGAAGGTCCCCAACCAGTCGGCTCCACCTCCACCTCTTCCCTTGTGCATTTCTCCTCCGGCCAGATGCCTCCACCTCCACTGTTCCGCCGATGTTTGGTTTTGGTGGAACAGAGGCCGGCAGTTGCGAGCCATGGACGATAGACCTCTGTCTGGCTCCACCCCAGCCTGGTGATGACTGAGCCACTGTCCCAGCTCAGGTTCACCGACCTTAGCACTATTCTGCCTCAGCTCTCCCTAGCCCCTATTTTTGGGTTACGTCCGTTTTGGACGTTGTGATTGCCACTGCCAGCCGGACGTCGGACATGGCCGTGTAGACCTTTGTCCGGCTTTGCCTCGGCCCAGTGATGCTAGTGGGCCACCCCTCCGGGCCCTGTTGAGCGTCCCTTCCCTCCACTTTGTAGGAACCCGATCCGCATCCCTTGCTCGGGTGCTCTCACTCGGAAAAACCGAGCCTTTGCTCCTCACTGTGCTATATGTCTGTCATGTGGCCGCTGACTTTGGCCATCACCTCTGGCAGAAGATAGCTCCTCCTGGCCGCTAGGGCCACGATGGAGTCGGCCAGAGCCGCCAATAAACCCTGCTCCTTTGTACCCATGGTTTTCCACCCGTTTTGGGCCATCGAGCATCGTTGGCCGCCAAACACCTTTTGGACCACCTTAGTGTGGCAGGTCTCAGCCTAGAGATGGCTGGCCGCCCTAGTGCGGCACCGCCCCTCTTCTTCGGCATGAGGTAGGTTCCCCCTCTGCCGATGATATGTGTTTGACCGCGCTATAGAGAGCACCATGTTTTGCCCTCTTATCGTCCTACCTCCACCGGACACCGTATGGCCTCTAGTCAGCCTACCTCGACACGACAATGGCAAAGGCCATCTTTGTCGGTCACCACCCTTGGTATGGCCCTACCGCCCTTCCGAGTTTTGGGCCGACACCGTCTAGCCCTCTCTCCCCTCCCTTTGGCCATGTGTGCAAGTAGCCGCGCGTGCGGGTTAGGGTATTGGTGCCGCTTTGGTGCCGCCTGACCGTCAGATGGCTTTGCCATCATCTAGAGTTGACATCTGAGTCCTCCACCACCTATCCTTCGTCCTCAAGTGTCACCCCACGCCCTCCGCCCATATGTGGGCCCTTGTAAATGCGAAATCTATGTCGTTGGGTGTTGTCCACAGCAGATTTTGACGTTTTGTGACAAGTTGGGTATTGTTCAACCACCGATCGAATTTTAGTGAGTACACCCTGTCTTTCGGTCGCACCTGCCACTCGTTGGCACGATCTTTCTCCCGACTACCTCTAGTGTGCTGCCGTGGATCGCAAATTTTATCGCTTTGACTTTGACACCCTTTTGGTCGTGTGTAGTTCCGGCGTTTCCTAAAACCTCGGGACAACAACTCTCAGCTAGGCAATGGTTTTGACCGCTGACTCCACCACCGATGCCGCCACTGTCGAGTGCTTGCCATCAAACGTCATGATTACGAGGTAGGGGAACTTTGAACTCGTAAATTCATGATAGCATGCTTGAATGAATAGTAGCATGCTAGGAATTCCATGATGTGCATATAAGCATGATTATATGGTATCTTTAGATGCATATGGCATGCATATGTAATATGTGTGCTAAGTATGATTAATATGTATGAGTTGTATGCACGTTCTATGGATGTGTAATACGTATGCGCTAGAGATGGCTAGCAAATCTGTAAGTATGATACGTATGTGTTTTATGGACTTGCTAGTGATGACTAGCGATCGTGAGTTAGTTTTGTGTGTGGACTGTGTGAGGGCAGAGGTATGGGCGATGGATGGTAAGAAGTGGTAAGGGTTTGGTACGAAGTTAGATGTAAATTTGGACGTGTAAGCGCTTGACGGAAGACAAAGAAGGTAAGTTTGAAGAGCGAGGATTTGAAATGGGTCAGTTTGGTTTAGAGTATACGTCAGGAGTTCGGTAAGTAAGAGGACCCAGGCTTAGAGCCTTATGAGGGTTTATTAGACAATAAGAACGTGCATAATTGTACAAGCATAACGTGCAAATTATGAAGTGAAAGGTAAGTATAATAAGTGAGGAATTAAGTAAGAGGATGATAACAGGGATCTGCTGTGAGGAGCTCAGTTTGACGATGTAAGTAAGATGTTTTGATCGTAAGGTGGATGTCAGGGGTTGTATGATTATGTAAGTATCTGTGTACGGTGAGCCATGGTGTGATTTGGACAAGTAAGTGAAGTCTGCTGCCCCGACGAACTAGGGTTTTGATCCGGCTCAGCTTCGGTTCGATCAGTCAAGGACTGTGAGTCAGTTTGGCATAATTGTACCGCATAATATACTTAATTCAAACTTGAATTATGAGAAAACTAATAATAGCGTTGTGAGTTTGAGACCTAAGGGTTCGACGGATTAATTTCCGTGTTTGGGCTAGCCGATAATGAATCAGCTGAGCACTTCTTGTGTCTTGCCATGGTGTTATCCTGCGGGATGTTGTCTGTGTGCTGTATAGAGCACCGGACGTCTGATGCTTTGTTAAGAGCTATATATGTTTTTGATTTGGTCTGTGTTATATGAAGCCCAGACGTCTGATGCTCTGTTGAGAGCGATGTATGCTTTGTTTTGGTCTGTGTGCTGTTTTAAGCCCAAACGTTTAATGCTTTGTTTAGAGCACTGTAACTTTCCACCCTTCGTAGGCTCTGTATGTTTCTGCCCAAGAGTGGCACTAGCACTATAAGACCCATAATGGTGGGCAATCGTATGGCACTATAAGACCCCTTATGTGTGGGCAATTGTATGACCCTTTATGTGGGTGTATGTTTACACGCTTAGGTAAGTAGTATCATGGATCTACTCTTACCTGTTTGATCCTGTGCCCCATAAGCATAGGTGTGCCTTACCTTCAGAAAAGTCAATGGTGTCTAGTCACTCCCTGGAGGTTAAGGTGATGCCCCAGTGACATTCTTTTCCTTTTCGACGCTGGAACTTATTAGCTATAATGAGTTTCAGTGGTCGATAATATGTATACGACTATATGACTGAGTTTGTGCGTTTCTGAGTAAGCGTATGATGATGAGTATGTGCACAAATGTAAGATTGAGGATGAGTACGACTGTAAGAGTGTGAGTTTGAGCACGACTATAAGAGTTTGAATATGAGTTCGACAGTAAGTGTAAGACTGTCCGAGTAAGTGTAAGATTGTACGAGTAAAGTCGTACAAGTATGTATAAGTTGTACGAGTATGCCTTCGATGGTACGAGTAAGTTGTAAGACCCTGATTAAGGGTGTTTGTGTAAGTTTGGTTTGATAGTGTGCTATGCGTATTTTTATGCCTATGTATACGATTGTTATATGTTGACTGCTTCATGTTTGGGTTGCATGATGCATGTAATTATGAACTTATTGATTCTCTTTGGATTCCCCTACTGGGTATTTTCTTACTGAGTATGAAAATATTCACCCTACTTTTTTAGCCCCGTTGTTGAGGAGGCTTTTGCATGTTGTGTTGGAGAGCTCCTGGAGATGGACGCTCGTTTCTGCGGTGGATTGTTTCCCTCTCGACTCAAGTATTTTTTACTCAATGAAAGTATAGTTGGTGCCACAATCTGATGTATTTGGTGAGATTTAAGTGTTTATATCTTCTGGACCTTTAATTTGGATCAAATAGTAGACTGTTTATGGGACTTGTACTCGGGGACGCCTGGAAGTTATTTGTATTTAAAAATCCATGATCATGGCAATTTAGTCGTACGTTTGTTTTCGAGTAATGCATGAGGATATTTGATTTGGCGGTACGATGTTTAACCGTATGATGTTTTAAATTATAAAATGTTTATACAGGCTTTGATTTCGTCATTTTTACTCTGATTTATTGGATAAAAAAAATTTCTATGAGTTCTAAAAAAAAGTGATAAAAAATCTCGGGCGTTACAGGAGGAGCAAGGCAATAAGGTGGAGCGGGGTCGGAAACAATAACCCCCTACTAATACTAGGTCGAGGTAGGTTGGATAGAGTCCTACCGGTGGCCGGACAATGACCGGAAACACACCGGCGTCCAAAAAAATCCGCGGACAGTGAGATGGAAAACATAACTAAAACCTGACCAAAAGTGCCGATAGCACACTGCAGAGCGAACAAAGCATGGTGGCGGCTCTAGCCAACGCCTATGGGTTCCTAGCGACCAACTAAACATAAGTCTGGTTGAGAGCGGCCGCAAACGACATCAAAATCGTACACCCACAGTTCAAAAACGGGATTAAAGGAGAGAAAAACCCGAAAAAAAGTTTGGTACCTCATAGAGGAGCAAAGAGGCCATAACAACGGTCATAGCCGGTGTCTACGGACTCGTGGCGGTGAGGCAAAGCAGATTCTAACAAGAACTGCCGGAATCCGATGACGGAAGAGGGAGAACAGAGCGACCAGAATCAAGCTCGGGTTCTCACAAAATGTTACTGGACGTGAAAAACTTCTGAAAGTCGAGTTCTGGAATCCGTGAAATGGATTTCATATATATAGTTAATCTTTTAAATTTTTACATCGATATCCCCAATACACGTTCACCTCTCGATTACGCGTTGTAGCTCCAAAATTTGCACAGTAAGCACGCAGTGAGCCCCACAGCTCATGACTAAGCCCCACACCCGACTCTATAGGTATAAATACTATGTATGTATACATAAATATGAATACGCCATAACATCACATTTCCCCGCCAAAAATGACCAAAAAAATAGCAGAAAAATCACAAAAATCGTAGAAAAATTAGGGACCTTACACCTCGAGTCTAGGCAAGCGGGCTTTTCCACAAAACCAATGTACAAACCTATTATTGAGCTCAGAAGGTAACTAACCATTACTTCTAAAGCAAACAACCAAACGACCTCACCGAGTAAGCTGAATATTCATAGTGTAGAGAGTATTACAGTTGATAGTATTGTTACACCGTTAGAATAACTCAAACCCAGCCTATGGAGATACGATGATACACAATGAAGTAGAAGACTAACCCAAGTAGGTTAATCGAAGTATACAATATGTACCCTATTCAAAAATAAATAATAAAAGGTAAATTTTTTTAATAAAAATAGTCTAATACATCACTTACATTGTCTCATAACAAAATAGTCACAAGTATGAAATAACATAGTTCTAACATCAAATATAGCATGCATCTATAATATCCCAAAGTAACTAGCCATTTCTTATCATGTGCCTACTCATCCTTATGCTTGTAGAATAATCTATCTTGAGCACTTATATGACACAAACATGCAACCTTAAAAATAAAGCTACAAACAAATGAAGGATGAGCTTAGTTTTGTAAGAGTTTTAATAAAAAAATATAAGTTCACGTTAATATCAAAGGCATTCATTATATGAAAATCATCTTATTTATGCAAAACACATCCTTAGTCTACATTTATGCATCGTAGTCTCCATCATAATTCATAAACACACATCCAAAACTTGTACATTCATTCAAAACTCATAGATCATTTAGATCATGCATGAATCAATTATAATCATTCACATTCACCCTACATAATCAAGTGTAACAATCCACATTCATCTTACATGTTCAAGTATAACGATCCACATTCATCATGCACATTCAAATTTCATCATTCCATATACACTCACATACATATAAACATTATTGTTCTTATACAACAACTTGTGTTAATGAGCATTATAATTCATACACAACATGTATAAAAATCATAATAAATGTCTCACAATAGAGAAAATCCTAAGCAGACATGTTCACCGAGAAAAACCTAAAGAAAAATTTGAATTCCTAAAAAAGAAAACTGAAGCAGTTTGGGTAAATCTTGTAAACCAAAAGAGCCCCCTAGTAAGCAGGCACACACAAACATAACAGTCTGGATTCTATAGTCTAGGAAGTCACATTAGTTATCTAATTAAAGCAAATATGTTCTTCTCACCCGGGGAGGAAACCTGTCCTCAAATAGACGTAAAACCTCGTCTAATGGACAAAAAACCATGTTATTTCAAACATAAAATCGATTCAATAAACCTCTAATACGATTGATCTAAAAAACTATGGCATCTATTTGACTAATCACTGTTAAATATGAGTAATATTAGCTTAATAAGGCATTCTTATGATGTAATAAACATAATACATACATGAACAAAGCTAAGTATATACAAGCATAAGTAAACATATACTAATAAGTCTTATTATGCATGAACATAGTCCATTTGTGACAAAAAATTTCATGTAAGCATAGATAAGATATACATACATAGTTATATTCATAAATGAGCTAAAACATAGTTCATCTGACATTAATATGACATGTGAAAATATTTACACTCTCTCATGGCTATAAGCTACTGAAGTCATAGAGTAAATATTAAGAATAATCGAAAATAAAGCTTCAAGACAAGTAGGACATTATACTAAGCTTAAACATACATAATTTTATTCATAATTAAGCTAAAATATATGCGACATGGATCATACATAATTAATTAAGTATGTGTGTAGCCATTTATACTTCAACATGATCATATTATATTAGTAAAATAAATTAAGTACGAAAAAATAATCAAAATCTAACTTAAAATTAAACATATACTCATTTATCCCTATACTAACTTAAGTAGATGTTTTAATACAACCAACTTAACAGATCTAAAAGCAAAAGAATAGATGTTAATGCCATCAACTATCAATATCATCAAAACAACCTTAAAATAGCCATTCCCCGAGCTTCAAGTTGCTGCATCATTTCGGATGTCAGATCAAAGGTGGACGGTCGGGAAGTAGACGACGGACTCATGGGAACAATGTTTCGGACGGCACATCCAGGGAGGATTGATGGATGTCGAACTAATGAAAAAAGCGACAGTAGATAGATGGCTAATCTTAGACTAGAACGTCAGGAAATGGTTTGAAGAGGACATATTGACTATAAGATGGCAGTCAGATTGCTGATGGATGGGAAGGCAATCAGCCGGTGGATCAACGGGTAGCCAACCGTCGTTGGACGGCAATTCCACAAGATGGGTGCCAAAAATTGCTTTCGGATGGTTAGATCGGCTAGGGTTTTGGAGGATTTGGAAATGGCACGTGTTGCTACATATAAACAATAAGGGTTATTTTGGTCTTTTCCTAATTATTTCTTCTAACCACTCTTAAGTTTAATAGACAGATTCTTCTAATAATTTGCAGTTAACGTCCGAAGTCCCATTAAATCAAAAACACACAAGCCTCAGACTGCTCCATTTATGAGCTGTATGCGCACAAAACTTGCAATTAATCTTGTTTTAAAACCAACGCAGAAGTCATGAAGTTAGAATTCTTTATACTTGGAAGATTTACGAGGAAGAGGAAAATATACGAAAAAAAATAAAAATTTTAGACAAGTTACATATCTGATTTTTACTTTCATGACTATCATGGCACAACATTATTGGCTACTATATGTACTTTAGTGGAGCTGATCCATTCTTCAACCATAGTGCTTAATAGAAATACAACGTTTCTAACTCGTTCTTAAACAAGTTGTTTATGCCTTCAGTACTCATCTTTCTACCAGTCCAAAGCAAATCTTCTATCAGCAGCAATATATGTCTTATATCACTAATTTTTGTTAAAATTAGCAAAACTAGTTTTATATTAAGTTTGGGTTTTATATTTGGCGTTATGACCCGCCTTAAGGGCGGGTTCTACCTTTTGTCTATTCCAATTATAAATTAATTATAATTTTTAAAAATAATTAAAAATTTGTTCCTATTAAACTTAGGATAATATTAAATACCCATAAAGTTATATTAAAATTAGAACTTTTAATTATCTATAAATATGTAGCTAGGGAGTATGCCCTATTTTAATAATTTAAAAATTAGATTTAAAAGATATTTTTATTTTTTTTATCTTTTAATTATTATTATTTAATATTTTTCTTTATAATTTAACTTATGTAAATATCGGTCTACATCATGTTGTACAGCTGTTAGGATGGAAACCTTTTTTTTATGCTTAAACTCGGTATCAAAATATTATTTGTCAAAGTCTGAAGTCAAGTCTTTTCGTATTAACGCAGCACATGGCCACGTTCGTAACAGTCGCTTTAGAACTTGTCCCGCGGTGCACGCTCTGCTACAGCAATGGAAGTCTCTTCCGGTTTGAAGGCCAAGTCTTCTCCACAACACGCATTGGCACTCACGTCAGTGGTCATCTTCACTCCCTCAGAAAATTCAATCTGACTCATCTCAAACCTTCCTCTTTTCTTTTGGATATTATATTTTTGTTTGTATAAAAAGGCATGGTTAGAAGGCAATTTTCATACCATACACCTCATGCATTTGTACTGGAAGTGAAATGGGTGCATTTAGTTCCAGTGTCATCTTTCCGGCTCTCATTTTTATTTGTGCGCTTTGCACGAATACAATCCTGTGCATGGGAGAGTCATTATGTATTGATTCGGAGCGTGAAGCCCTCATCAAGTTCAAAGAGGGTCTGGAAGATCCCTTTGGCCGTTTAAATTCATGGAACAAAAGTTTGGATTGCTGCAAATGGAGTGGAATCACTTGCGACAGCCACACCGGGTATGTTGTTAAATTAGACCTTCGCAATCCATGCGTATCAGCTGGATCGGCGCCCTGGTTAATGGCTGGAACTCAACCTTACCATGGTCGTTGGATATTGGGTAGACGATTAGATTCAGCTTTACTGCATTTAAAACATCTTGAATATTTGGATCTCAGTATGAATTACTTCAACGGAATTCCAATTCCAGACTTCATAGGTTCTCTACAGATTTTGAAGTATCTTAACTTCTCCTACTCGGGATTTCGCGGCCAAATACCTTATCAAATCGGTAATCTTTCTGAGCTTGAAATCTTGGATGTTTCTTCACTAATGGACATCCATGCAGGAGGTTGGACTTCTTATCTGGACGCTAGAAACTTGGATTGGTTGGGTGGGTTGTCATCTCTCAGGCACCTTACGATGAACTATTTGGACCTGTCCAAGGTGAGTTCAAACTGGATGAACATGATGAACTTTCTTCCTTTGTTAGAAGAGTTGCATTTGAATATGTGTGGTCTCTCAAGTATTCCTCAATCATTGCCTTTTGTTAATTTCACATCTCTTCGCATCTTTGATGTCGGGAGAAACAAGTTGATTACAACTATCCCTGGATGGGTTTTTAACATCACTTCTCTTCATTCAATTGACCTCTCCTACAACGGGTTTCATGGAGGTGTCGCTGCTACGTTTTCTTTGCTTCCTAACTTGAGAGCTACTTTTGGGTACAAACAGCATCAAAGATAATGTTTCAAAGCTACTTTCAGGTGGATGGACTCACATTACCTCAGTGGACTTGTCTCATAATGAATTGTTTGGTGAACTCCCCATTTCTCTTGGGAATATAACCTCAATTATCACACTTGATTTGTCAGATAATGGGATTTCAGGCAATATCCCCGAACAGATTGGGAGTTTACAAAATCTGGAATATTTTGGTCTATCTGACAATCAAGTTGAAGGTGAAATCCCCAAGCAGATAGGAGATCTGAAAATGTTGCAAGGACTTTATTTCTCTCGTAATAGATTTCACGGTGCAATACCAGATTTGAGTAAAATGATTTCATTGGCTCAATTGCACCTTGACCAGAATCATCTGAATGGGACTCTTTTGTCAACAATTGGACATCTCTCTCAATTGCTTTTTCTCGATCTCTCTAATAACTCTATGCAAGGTCCTATCTATCAAGCTCATTTTCAAAATTTAAGTCATTTGGTATACTTGGACTTGTCATTGAACTCCTTCACTTTTCTGCTTCCACCTGATTGGATTCCTCCATTTCAACTTCAGCACTTATATATAAGGTCATGTCATCTCGGGCATCATTTCCCTTCTTGGCTAAAAATGCAGAAAAGTATCCAGGAATTAGATATTTCAAATACATCTCTTACTGGCAAAATACCTACCTGGTTTTGGAACTTCAGCAGCAATCTCGAACGTTTGGACCTTTCCAACAACATAATTAGAGATCAATTCCCAAATCCATTCCATTTTGATGGTTATTCCTTATCATCAATTGATCTTAGTCATAATCAATTTTGGGGTCCAATGCCTAATATTTCTTATGGCCTTCAACTACTTGATTTATCCCATAACAATTTTTCTGGAGAAATTTTACCTTGTATATATAGTGTTGTCAACTTTTTAGCTTCAAATAATAGTTTGAGTGGTTCAATTCCATCAATGCCTGGAAATAGGAGTACACTATACATTCTTGATCTTTCTCATAATAAATTAACAGGTCCGATTCCATTAAAGCTGGGAGAATGTATAGATCTTGTTGTACTTGACTTGAGTTGGAATCATTTGTCTGGGCACATATCATGGGAGAGAGTTATGTTTTCTGGTCTATATTCATTGCACCTCAACCACAATAATCTATCAGGCGAACCACCATCATCATTGAAGAATTGCAGCAATTTGGAAATTTTGGACCTTGGAGAGAACAAATTTTATGGACGAGTACCCATTTGGATTGGTAAAAATCTCACCTCTCTAAAAGTGCTTCGATTGAGAGCAAACATGTTCACTGGAGCCGTTCCTTCACAACTTTCTTACCTTATAGCTTTGCAAGTGCTTGATATAGCGCAAAACCACTTAAGAGGTTCAATTCCGCAAGGTTTTGGGAACTTTCCAGCTATGAAGAAGGAGCATTATAAGGTTAATATTTCTCATGATTATCAACGTCGTTACACTGAAAAGATTGTTATATGGATGAAAGGCGGAAAACCTGAATATACACGGACTCTTTCAATAGTAGTAAGTATGGATCTCTCACAAAACAATTTGTCAGGGGAGATTCCTGATGAGCTGACAAGTTTGCGAGGATTAATCTCCCTTAACCTGTATGGAAACAGATTATCTGGAAACATCCCAGAGAACATTGGCTATTTGAACCAACTCCAGTCCCTTGATCTATCAAGGAACAAACTTTCAGGGCCAATTCCTTCCAGCATTTCTATGTTGAACTTTCTTAGTCAATTGAACTTGTCATACAATAACTTATCTGGACATATTCCTTCTGGATGGCAACTTCAAACCTTATTGGATCCGTCAGCATATATAGGCAACCAACTTTGTGGGCCGCCACTAGACAATTGCATTGATGTTGATCCTTCAAAAGTTCCACCCTCTGATGCCAATGGGGAAAATGGCGATGCAACCTTTGAAATGAAATGGATTTACTTGGGAGTGGCACCTGGCTTTATTGTTGGTTTTTGGGGAGTATGGGGAGTATTGCTTTGGAAGAGGACTTGGAGAATTGCTTATTTTAAATTCTTTGATAGCTTAAAAGACTGCATTGTGGTGAAGTTGACAATGTCTACTTAATGCTAGAAGGTACTCACCCAATCCAACGTTGTTTTATTTGTGTATCATTGTACACCGTATATGTCTCATCATGTTCTATGTTCATTATATTATACTTTTTTTCCATTTTTTGAAGGGCATTTAAGATGCTTGATCTATGAAGTATATGTTGCAGTTTTCATCATGTAAGTTGTTAAGGTGAGGTTAATGTAGTGCTTTATATGAATATTTTATATCAGGTAGCTAAATTTTTTAATTAGCATGTTTGATTGTATTTTGCAGGTAAAAAATAAATGGAAGCACAGTTGGATGATCTTTGGACTTATGATTGATTTTGTTTTAGTTTGAATCAGTGTATGTAGCAGTATTATGGCAAAAGATTAGTCAAGTTATGTGCTATTTATTAATAAAGTTATTAGCCAACTGGTGAAAAGTAACTAAACATTGCACTCGTATTTATGATTTTAACTTGAAAGTAAAATAAAAATTTGGTTTTTGCAACAGAATTATTATGAATGCTATTTTGGGTTTTATTTTCATCATTTACCGTAAATGAAAAAAAGTTCTCTTCAACACCACCGAGCTCAACGTCGTCTCCTCTCCAGGGAGCTCCCCAGCTACTTCGCCCGGCTCCCCGCCCTCCAGGCTCTTAACCCTCTTCGACAATGTTGTCGCCGGCCGTGTCCCGCCCACCCTCACAGCCCTGCCCAATCTCACCGTCCTCTCCCTCAGCAACAATTACTTCTCTGGCGAGCTCCCGTCCGTGTTCGGCCAAGCCCAAGTCCTCAATTTCTCATCCAATATTCTCATAAACGTCTCCAACACTCTCCCCCCTCCATGCCCAAGACCCCCGACGGCCCCTCCACCAGCTCCTCGAAAGGAAACAATTCCTCTATTCCAGGCCCTGTCGGGAGGTAACAAAGTGAAATGAAGCCGGGTGTCATTGCCAGCATCATCGTCGGCGATCTGGCCAGGGTCGGAATCCTTGTCATGGTCTTTTCTCTACATCTACTAGAAGAAGAAAAAGGAGAGTGCGGGAATGTCGGCCTTGAAGAATGCGGAGCTGGGTGGTAGCGGGGTCGGAGCAGTCACTAAGACGAGGGAGCGGTCTTCGCCGGAGATTGGCCGTGCAGGGTGGTCGTGCATTGGGACGATAGTCGGAGGGGGAGGGGCGGAGGAGGAGACATCAGACACAACCGTGTCCGGGCTAGACTCCGATAAGGAGGATATGAATCGGGGGCGGATGGGTCCCACCGGTTCGCTAGTATGCACAACAGTGTATCGAACAACTCACGTGTTTTAGGGATGCCCCACGATCAAAATTGTGAGGCCTCGAGGCACTCGACACACACATGGACGTGTGTGGGCATATGTAAATGAAACAAGAAAAAAGGCATAATTGTATAAAAACTTTAATTTTTATGGTACCCATATAAAAATCTTAAGTTTATGAGAGCATATTGTTTATACATATTTTTTGATAAAATACAACTTGCACTATATATATGCACTGGGTAACATTTGGATGTACGTGCACTCTACACATTGTCACTGGTTAAATAGGTGGCAGGCAGGTGATTCAAAACTTGATTGCCTCTTGTTTAACGGTTGGCATACACACTTTATGATGTGCCTAGCATATAAACGGATTCATATATTTGAAAAAAAAAATAACCTATTCCCCAACATCGCCCACTTGCATAAGCTTGTGATTGGTTCCCCCCCTATTCGTTTGACAATGTTAATGGATAACTCGGGGGTGTTAACAAGCTGAGCCGAATCGAGTTTTGGGTTAGCTCGATTTAAACTCTTAATTTTAGATATTTGTTCGAGTTTATCTCGAACTCGATCAAACTACCAAGCATCCAACTCGAGCTTGGCTCAAGAAAAAAACCGGAAACTAAACTGGCACTTGAGCTCGAATTCAACATGTAGTGGCCATGTAACTTAGCTAGAGTTTTGTTCGATTGCAAATTCGGCTATGTGCAAGCTTGGATCAAATCAAATCCAACCAAGTAAGCTAGTAAAAATTCTAAATGGTTCCATTGTTGCAAAGAACAAAGTCCTTTCTACTTCACTTACAACATTTTTTGTATCATGCTTTCCATCAAATGAATATAAGATTTTTATCATTTAAATATTTTTTTACCAAATGTAATTTTATCACTCAATCATTAAAGTTGTACATTTGGCCATATTATTTAGATTTTTTTATATTAATTTATACATTTTAATGTATAAAACTAAGTATAAAAACTTAATTAATATTTGCCTTGTCATATCAATATATACTAATTAGTTAATAAAAATTTGTAGAGTGGCTGGACCAGCAGAAACACAGTGGGAGGGGGTTGGCACACCAATCAAAAACTAAACTTTAAATCAATCCACAAAGAACACATGCATAGATCTCTAATCAATTAGCAATAATCATATTCTAATCATGAATCAAACAAAGAGGATAATCAAAGAGGAACAAATACCAACTGACTTGGGCATTCCAGCCCTTGCACGCCCTCCAAAAATTAATCCTTGCACGCCAATCACAAGAACAACAAGTCAATAGAATAGGAGAATACTTTATGTGTTGATCCCTCACAAACCCACGCTTGGCTTGAAGAAATCATAGCAATGATGCAGCCCAACCAAGCTCCAAATCGACCCAGCAATGGAGGAGAGTCATCTCCTTCCTTTCAGCCCACCTAGGAGACCTTAAAGAGGGGAGAAGAGGGGCGGCCAGCAGCTTTTCCCAAAGCTAGGGCTGGCCGCACCAAAGAGAGAGAGGGGAGCAGCTCCAATTGGGAGAGAGGAGACAAGAGGGGGGGCGGCCAACACTTAGGGTTGTCTCCTCTCTTTCTCTCCCTTAAATACCCTCCCACTTACCTCCTTTAGCGGGCCTTAAGTGGGCTGAGTTTAATTGGGCTTCTTTGCTCATTTATTTCGATTTCTTTTGAGGTTCAAACACAACGAGAAAGGGCTCTGTCTCTCAAAGCCCGCGGAAGCCTGGACCCCCTGCACACGGCCAAATCTACTATAAGGTCAACCCCTCGCTAACCACAGGTCCCACCCTTGACACATAATTCTCGCGTCTAAGCCCCACAACGTATTAATGTACAATCTAGCCGAATGACTAGTGTGCATGTGTAACATCGGCAAATCCCAATCAAATTAGTGTAACAATGACCCGTATAGGGTCAGTGCATCCGCCCCCACTACCCTTGGACCTTATGGCCCATACCGGTTTACCCAGACCGCGATATCGATGGACCAAACTAGGCCCGAGCTCATACCATAATCCAATAAAAATAATATTATCAAATACTCCCTCTATGTTAAATTAATAGTTCTATTTGGCTTGGGGCTAAGATAGTGGCTAGATGGTGCTTGAGAATGGCTCAGCAATTAGCAACTAGTTAGCCGTCAACACCCTTTGGACAAGTGTGAATTATTTGACTGTTGCTTCAGGACTTGTCCTAGGGACGCACGTTCTCACAATTGACACCAAAGGATCTAACTCAATTAAAAGCATTTTTGTCAAGTCTCTATTTTGGCTTGATCTGAAGTTTTGTAGAGTCTAGGTGAGCGGCTTTTCCACAAGACCAGTGTACGAACCTAATATTGAGCTCAGAAGGGAACTAACCGTCACTAGCAACATTTCTAAAGCAAACAACCAAACGACCTCACCGAGTAAGCAGAATATTCATAATGTAGAGAGTATTACGGCTGATAGTACAAATTGTTACGCCCTGTTACACCGTTAGAATAACTCGAACCCAGACCCAACCTATGAAGATATGATGATGCATAAGACTAACCAAGTAGGTTAATCGAAGCATACAATATTGACCATATGTAAAAGTAAATAATAAAAGGTAAAAAAATAATAAAAATAGTCCATCATATCATTTACAGCATTTCATAACAAAATAGTCACAAGTCTGAAATAACAAAGTTCTAACATCAAATATAGCATGTGTATATAATATCCTAAAGTAACTAGCCCCTTCTTATCATGTGCCTACTTGTTCTTATGCTCGTAGATCAATATATCTTGAGTACTTATAGGACACAAATATATAACTATAAACTAAAACTACAAACAAAAAACAGGTGAGCTTAGTTCAGTAAGAGTTTTAATAAAAAAAATAGTTCATGTTAACAACAAAAGCATTCATCATATGGAAATCATCTCATTCATGTAAAACACATCTTTAGTCTACATCTGTGCATCATAGTCTCTATCATAATTCATAAACACACCCAAAACTTATACATGAGCATTATAATCCATACACAACATGTATAAAAACAACAATGAATATCTCACAATAGAGAAAATTATCCTGCTTAATTTAGTTGAAGCTTAAGCAGGCATGTTCACCTAAAAAATCCTAAAGAAAAATCTAAATTCCTAAAAAGGAAGACTGGTGCAGTTTAGGTAAATCATGTAAGCCGAAAGAACCCCCTAGTAAGCAGGCACACACAGAAATAACAACCTAGATTTTCAAGTCTAGGAAGTCACATAGTTATCTAATTAAAGCAAATGCATTCTTCTCACCTGGGGAGGAAACTCGTCCTCAAATAGATATAAAACCTCATCTAATGGACATAAACCTTGTTATTTTAAACGTAAAATCGATTTGATAAACCTTCGATACAGTTGATCCAAACAACTATGACATCTATTTGACTCATCACTGTTAAACATAAGTAATCTTAGCTTAATAAGGCATTCTCATGATGTAATGAGCATAATACATAAATGAGCAAAGCTAAGTATATGCAAGCGTAAGTAAACATATACTAATAAGTTATATTATACATGAACATGGTCCATTTTGTGACAAAGAATTTGATGTAAGCATAGATAAGATATACATACATGATTATATTCATAAATGAGTTAAAACATGTAAAACATAGTTCATTTGGCATTAATATGACATGTAAAAATATTTATACTCTCTCATAGTTATAAGTTACTGGAGTCATAGAGTAAATATGAAAAATAATAAAAAATACGGCTTCAAGACAAGTAAGGCATCATACTAAGCTTAAATATATATAGTCTTGTTCATAATTAAGTTAAAATATATGCCACATGGATCATATATAATTAATTAAGCATGTGTGTAGGTATTTATACTTCAGCATAATCATATTCTACCGGTAACATAAATTAAGTATGAAGAAATAATCAAAATCCAATTTAAAATTAAGCATATACTCATTTATCCCTATATTAGCTTAAGTGGATGTTTTAATACAACGCAACACGTAACTTATACATTTTAGAAAAATTAGCACATAAACTCTAATCAACGTAAAAATTTATAGAAACCTACATCATAGACTTAATTACAATATAAATAAATATTATATTAAAATAAATACAAAAAATAATTTTTATGATTTAATTAATGATACTATGCAGCTTTGCTAGAATTGTTGACCTTCAAAATTATGACTATGTCATTGACTTATCGTACTCCAAATAACTACATTTTTTCAACACACTCATAACACATATATCAATTCATCATAAGAATGAGCCAAAAATCATATATTTTTATCCTTAAATAAACTTCTAAACATGAAAATAGAGAACTATTTTATTGTATAGCATGTATTCTAAAAAATATAAAAATATATATTATTCTAAAAAAAATAAAAATAATAAAAATACAATCTAGACATGTTAATCTACTCTCCAAAATAATTTGAAAGCAAAACTCAAAGTAAAAGTATCTAAAACATAGTCTTTAATCAAAAGAGAGACTAAAAATAATTAAAGTCATTCAATCTTTAAAAACATAATTTTACTCACAAACATGGTGTTAAATGTAAGAAAACCTCTTTAAATGAAAATCTTTTACCTTAAATAAGATTGTAGAGACTTGGTTTTCCTTTGAAGTTCAAAGAATCCATACCCAACAAATTAGGAGTTTATTAACCCTAAATAAAAATTCAACTTTTCCACAAAAAATAAACTCAAAACTATAAATAAATAGTAGATCTAAGACCCGCTTATGTTAAAAACAAAAATAATAAGATCTAAAGTTTCAAATCAAGATAAGGAAATGAGCATGATAGGAAATAAACTCATAATCCTAATAGAAAATGTGAAACATAAGATTATTAAGGCAAAAACTCAAATAATAGAAGAATGACTTAAGGAAAATTTACCTTAAGATAATATTTCTTCTTTAAGAATAGGGGTAGAGCCCTAGCCTCCTCCAAATCTCAGCTATTCCCCAAATAAAAATGGGCTAGAGTTTCTTATTTATAGTTAGTGACTTATGGGTTGGAAAAATTAATTATTAAGCTAAAAATTAGGCTAATAAACCATAAGTGACCTCATAAGTATGCCTTGACCTAAAAAATGAAATTAACAAAACCTAAACCCATTTAGAAAAATTCAAGAGAAGGTTGACGACCGAAGGGGTTAGTACGCTATCTGATATTGACGTGGGTCTCACGATGGGGGCTTCCTTTATTAAGGAATTTTGATGGAAAAAATAACATCAAATTGTAGGAATTTGGTGAATTAAGCTAGACACTAATATTTTTAAATTAAAAATAAAATTAAACTCAAGGACTTCATAATTAAACTAACCTACTACCCAAAGAAAATCAAATCAAACCGAAACATACAACTTTTACAATAATTAAAAAGTAATAAAATTAAAAGATCTTTTATCCTACCCACATTATAGAAACTCTATCATCAAAATTCGCTATTGTCTAGCAGTAAATAGGTGATGACACTTCTCCTTGACTTCGTCCTTGCATTGCCACATTACCTCATCTACATCGTGATTCTACCAAAGGACTTTGATCACCAACAGAATTGCCTTATTTTTGAGTGTCTTCTCCTTCTTGTCTAAGATTTTCACTAACGTCTTGATATAAGTAAGGTCACTTCTTAGCTCCAACGGCTTGAGTCAAGAACATGGGACAAATCCAACTCATAATTTTATAAAAGTGAAACATGGAACACATTGTGGATATTAGTAAACTATAGAGGTAGAGTCACTCGACATATCACCGCTCCAATATGCTCAAGAACCTCGAAAGGTTCGATGAACCTTGAAGATAACTTCCCTCTTTTGCCAAATCGCACAACACCTCACGAAGTTAAGATCTTCAAGGAAATATGGTCACCAACTTTGAATTCTAGATCTCTCCAACGCTTATCTTATAGCTATTTTATCAATTTTGAGTTGTCTACAATTGATCTCGAATGAGTCGAACCTTCTCCACCAATCGCTACATAATCTCTAGCCTAGTTAGGAAATGCTCTCCAACCTCGCTTCAACAAAAAAAAGATCGATAAAGATGCCCAGACGCCTCAAAAGGAGTCATCTTGATGGTAACTTGGTAACTGTTATTGCTCAAAAGGAGCCATATTGAGTATAAATGATTATACTCATGCATCACCATGATGCAAGTACCTCAAAGGAGGAGTAATAGAATAGCTAGATTTGTAAAGTGGGGACTCACTGCTTCGGAGTAGGATTTGCTTTATTTTCATTAAATTATAATAAGATATGAGTTGTTATTTTATACTTTATTTGTTACTCTTATATGGTCATTAGATTTGCACATGAAAGAGACTTGACTCATTATTTGATGGATTTGAATGACTATTATGGATAATCGTGGTTTGATATTATCATTATGTTGGAAAACGGCAGTCACATATAAGGATTTATTTTAGTCGTTTTGCATTATTTGATTTTAAAAAAAATTATTCAAGATTTTCTCTGTATTTATTCCAAAAATATCATTTAGAAAACCCCGGGCGTGACAACTGTATCATGAGCGATGTAGGAGTTTGGTGCAATGTCGATTACACGAAGCTTGTGCAAAAGTTACTGCTTATACGGTGGAGTAGACCTTTGGAGGGGATTGTGAGAAGAAACCTAATAGCATTACTGCATCATAAGCGGTGTAGAAGTTTGGTGACCATATCAGTTATGTGAAGCTTGAGCAAAGTTACTGCTCCTAGGGTAGAGTAGACCTCTGGAGGGGGTCATGAGAGGAAACCAGATGATATGCTACATCAAGAATGGTGTAATAGTTAAGTAACCATACCGATCACGCGAAGCTTGAGCAAAGTTGTTGCTCCTAGGGTGGAGTAGGCCTCTAAAATATATCACAAGGGAAAACTTAACCGAATCAAGTGACCAAGAACTTTGTAAGTTGTGGAGACCCAGAAGTTATAGGATATGACGAGGACGTTGCTTCACTAGACTCTTGGTTGGTGAAGGTCTAGTCCAAGGCTAACGCTGGAATACATTAACGAGCTTTGATATAAATAGGGGGGCGTTCGATTCTTGGGAGACGCAATAGGTGTATACAAGAGTATTGATGCCCAACGTCATGGACTCACGGTGTCAACGTGTCGGTGGGAGTTGGAAGGTGTGGCTAAAGTGTAGGCAGAAACTTTACAAAGTATAGGCAACTTGCTAGTGTCTCCAGTGCAGGGTCGGCTTCAAGAGAGTAAGTTGGGCATTATTTAATTTATCCTTTCCCGGTGAATGTGCAACACCAACTCAAATAGAACCATTGGGTGCACCTTCTTATTGAACCAACCATAACCGTAGAGTACTTTTACCTATGATAATGTGGGGCACATTGAGCAACAAAGTTTCATCATGCAATGGTTTAGTCAAGGGCCCGATGAGTGAAAGTTAGTTTTTCCAAAACATGTAATTCATGAAATTATCTAAGTAATGATGTGAACAAATTTCAAACGTTGAAAGACAAGATTTAACCCTTCATCGCAATTCCGTACCATGGTTGGAAACAAGAATTAGACCCCTACAAGGCGTACCGTCAACATGTGTACAAGTCTATGCTAGTGGTGAATTTGTTAAAATTGAACTTTTTTTCCTTCAATTCAATTATGATGTCTACTTGAGGATTAAAACAAGTTTCTTAAATAAGTTGGTGTTCTAGATGTGCAAAACTTTTTTGGTGGAAAGAATGTACAAGATAGATTCTCAAATTTTAGTTCAATTTAGATAAGGGCTTGCCAGGTAAGCATAAAGTTAGGATAATAAGGGTCCACAAAATTTAGTTTAATTTAGATATGGGTTACTCTCCATACGGCATTTTTAGGTATTATTGATGTTTTAATGGTTTAAGAGAATCAAGAGGTAGATGTGGATAGTCCATATTTTCATGCCTCTTGGCCTAACCCTTTATTTAGATGAAATTTGGTAAGCATCATTACCACGAGTCCACACCTATTTTTGTTCCTACTGGGTCTCATTTGACAAATATTTTAGGTGTTCAAGGTTAAAGATAAAATTTAGTTCAATTTAAATATGGGTTATTGTCCATATAGATTTTTCAGGTTCATCATTATTTTAAATGGTTTAAGAGATTCAGGACATGGATGTGGATGGTTCACCCTCCCATGCCTCTAGCCTAACCCTTTATTTATTTGGACAAATTTTGGTATACATTGTTCCCACAAATCCACGACCTACTTTAGTTCCTGCCTGGTCTCATTTGACAAAGATTCATTTGTTTGAGTACATAGACATATAATTGCTTGATTTATCATATTCTACCCGTTTCCAATAATTTTCACCCAAGATTGACCTTGCTTGTACAAAAAATAATCAGCCCAAGCACATTTTTTATAGTTAAAAGAATAGATCAAAACTCGAATCATTAAAATCCTACGTACTGAAAGGTGACAGCAAAATTTATCCCACACTAACATGTATACACTTCACGCGTTTGTCTATATACAACTAGGACATGCACTTGAGTAATTAAGCCTTTTACCACTCATTTGATATACGTTTTTGGAAATCAATCACGATTCGAGGTAGTCATATGTGGTTTTCTTTTATCGGGGTCACCTGTGGTGTTTGGCTTAAATTCAATGGTTGCACTAGAGTCAATAATGTTTTCACAACCTCAAAGGAAGCAAATCCCAATTTATGATAACTTTCGAGAAATAAGAAGGAAAATGTTACAAATAATTTACCTCATCAAGTTTAAACATAATGAACACCCGAAGATTCCCCTAATTGAATGATCCCACATGCTCATTTTCCTTGAGAGTTATTGAGCCATCTACATGGGTTGGATTTACAACGGTGAATAGGTTGTCATTTAATAAAAGAAAGTCCAATATACATGTAATAAAATGTTTCTGCATCAATTTTATCATTATGACTATCTGCTATAAAACTTT
Source organism: Saururus chinensis (assembly GCA_035235625.1). Classification (NCBI taxonomy): domain Eukaryota; kingdom Viridiplantae; phylum Streptophyta; class Magnoliopsida; order Piperales; family Saururaceae; genus Saururus; species Saururus chinensis. Next base: position 3,972,098 of record CP141148.1, read on the forward strand.
CAGGTATAAACGCAATTACACAGCTAAATGCAAGGAGAGTAGTTTACCTATGCTATCATATAGTCACGCAAACAGTTGCAATGCACAAAATAATTCAATTTGAGTCCTAAAAAAAAAAGGAACTTGAAGTTGACCCATTGGGTTAGGAATAACTTTGATTCAATCACTTAAAAAGGGTGGTTTCATGCTGCTTTGCGAATGGGCTTGGATTGGGCAGGAGCAGTTCATGTCTTCAAAATCAAACAAACAAAATGCCACGATCAAAATACGCAAGTTACATAAATAATTCTAAACTATGGAGCAAATTATCTGCATTCACGTTAAAATGAGAAACATTACATACACCCATTTGAAGAAGAATAAACAGAGGCAATGGAAACAATGAAAACCATGGGCGAGTATCTCAAAAAATGCCCTAATTTTGGAAGGAAAATATGCACCATTAGGTCATAGGAAAAAATGATGATAAAGAACCTTAAATGGTAAGAGGAAATAATGCACATGATATTTGTCAATAATATTCAATGGATGAAGTATGTGGATCCAGTCCCTGTGCAAGAAAACTTAATAAATCAGTATATTAAATATGGCCATGTGAAGCTCAGCAAAATTCACATTCACAAAACAGTTCCGGTAAATTAAATTTAGGCAAAAAAATAGTGTAAAGCTTCTTCGTAAGCTCTGAAAAAGAAATATATAGTCTGCTCAAAGAATAGCATATATTCTAAACTAAAATCCATGATTGGGTGGTCAGCTAGGAATTTCTTCAAAAAGAGGGCAGGAAAGCTATTGAACTATAGGTTGAACCATACTTCCATTCAATGTGTGCCACCATCACAAAGAAATGAAGAATAATCATCCAGTTGATGTGAGGTGTGAAAAAAAATTACAGAGAGGGATTCATAATACATTTCGAAATTGAATGACCCAAATGCAGATTGTGCAAAAACAAAATCTCTTTTTGCATCTGTTCTTTTGTGCTTCACTGCTCGTCCCCTGGTCAAACCCCTTTACATGTACCAACTTTTTACCAAGTTCGCCATTAGGATTACAAGAAACTAGCAGAAACCGTCACAAAAAAACGAAATCATCCAATGGATGTGAGCGAAGCAGCCAAGCAGAGAAAGAAAAAAAATGAAAAACGCAGAGAGAAGGGGGGAAACAGAGAGAAGGGAGAGGGAGAGAGAAGAGAGGAGGGCTGGGACCAGAATTGGAGATGACCATGAGGGGATTATCTTAGAAGAGGAGAAAAAGACTGGGATGATCAAAATCGTAGTCGACCACTGTACCAGAATCGGAGATGACCACCGTAGCATAAAAAAAATAAGACACAGAACAGAAGGGAGAAGAGTTCAAAGGGGAGGGATCGAAGGTTACTTGGAAGAGGAGGTGTCGTTTCGTAAAACCTAAGCTCACTTCGCCGGAAAGATGGTGCCTTCAAGAGTTCCAGTGGCCGAATGCAGCAACTCACCCAAAGTTTGCTCGACGGCGAGCCCGGTCATTTTAAAACATCACCCGGCGAGGTGGTGTTCTGGAATGACCCGAATGCGTTATAACTCATCGCTCTAAATCCAAACAAGGGAAAGCCACTAACTCTATATTCTAAATTGTGATTTTATTGCTTGATCCACTAACGCTATATTTGTAATATTAGATTTCAAATCTTTGTAAACTAACGCATGATTTAAAGTATAAGGTGTAAAATCCAGAATGACTAATGCTAAATTTTAAATTTAAAAATTTTATTTTGAAATCCAAATACCCCTTAAGGGTCGGAGGTAAGCCGAGGTAATCCTTACGGTGAGAGTGGTGCATTGCTTCGCGACTAAAGGCGAGACCCGGAACCGAGTTCTTACCCGTTTATTAATAAGTCCGCCTTTTCCGAATCCCACTGAGGAAGCATCCGTGACTGCCGGCACTGAAGCGCCTGACAATGCAGATGTTGCTTCTCCCCGGCGTCCGGCCCAATTGCTGCCGCGGCGGCGCCCTCTTCGCTGCGCCAGCGCTTCCTCGACTCCCCAGAGCCCCCAAAACCACATCATCCACCGTGGCCGCGGCCCCAACTCTTTCTCTACAGTTCCCGCCTCGGATCCACCACCACCAACTCCAACCCCGGCCACCATTTTATCTCCCCCCATTGTCCTCTTCAGTACCGCTTTCCTCTCCTCCTTCGTCACCTTACTCGCAGCAGACCGCCGCCCGCTCCTCTGCTTCCAACCCGCCTGCCTTCAACTCACCTGGAGACGACGCCGAGCGGGCCAAGCTCGCGCAGGTGAGTGCCGGCCAGATATTTGGAGATTATGCGACGAGCATAGCTGTCCGCGGTTGACTTGATTCCAATTTTCTTTTGAAATTTTTTTAACTTTGCTGCCTAGATTTATAAATTTGATGGGTTTTTCAGCAAGTGGGTATTTTGGAGTATTGCTGTTTCTGTCGATGAATAGGTTGTTTTTGTTGCTGTGAATTCATTTCGCGCTGACTTGATCAATGTTCTTTTTAAAGATAAAGGTAATCTTAGCAAAATCGATTTAAAAGAAATATAGAAGATGGCAGCACATACAAGTTATAAGAAGATATATGTTAAGTATTTGAATTGAAGCAAGATAATAGACGGACAGTTTTTTCTAAGCAACTCGCAGGCTCTCACTTGCCAGACGATCAGCAATGGCATTAGCTTAATGCTGGCAGCGAGACAATTCTATTTGCAAGCAAGAAATAAACATCTTAACCTCATTTTAGTAGGGCTGAGACTAGGACTTATATCACCAATGCTAATTTCTCTTTATAACCTTCGTCGATGATTTATGCTAATGGTGCTATGTAGAAAGACAACTTTTGTCTTTCTCGTTATAGTTGAAAACTGAAAACCTGTGACTTGTGTGGTTGATGTACTTTTGATGAGTTCATACTAAATAGGAGTGTTTTTGGGCCATATTGCTTCTGTTACTTTTTTCACCTCTCCGCTTCATGTGGCAATCTGCTGGTTCAGTGGAAGAATGTTCAATTCTTACGTTGCTCTAATTTGCTGGGCATATCCTCCCATGTAGTATCATCTATTTCTCGGTTTTACCCTTTCACTGGAGTTCTAAGCAGCGAGTGAGGAAATAACCATTAAAAATTTCTTTGTGTCATATTCTCAGAAAAGCTAATGAACATATATGCTGTATTTCTACCATTGTTTCTAACTTTTACATATGGGAAAAGTGTCAACGTTGTTCTTTTCTCTCATCCAGCCATTTATACTAAAAGGTGAGATGTCTCACCCATGTCACGCCAATTATGCTATCTTTTCATGAACATTGCTTTCATTATCTCATAGCTTATGGTGATCTGTGTTGAAACCGCAAAGTAGAGACCCTTTTTTTCCAATTTTCCTTTCAATGGTTTTTTTCTTTTACCCTATAAAAGCTTCTTATTTTGAAATTGACTTCATGCTACATTACTGACTTCTTGTCTTTTAAGCGTATCTCTTCCTTTCTAATGCAAACTTTACTAAAAAATTATCTTTTGCCCATCTTTATGTGTTAGTAGATTTTTTTATTTATTGTCTGCGTAGTAAATCTTTTTGTGGCTAGTTTTCATCTGTGAATAACGTGGTAGCCTGTGAAATTGTTTCATCTTCAGGATTTTCTTTTTTTGAGTTGTTTCCTTGTCTTATATTTAGTGTAGCTACAATGTTTGACTGCATTCAATTTAGAATTGTAGTCAAAATGATTACAGAAGTAAGCTGCCACTTTCAATAGTAGTACAAGATACAGTGTCTTTTAACTGTCTACCTTCCACAGACACTGCACTTAATCCTACTCTGTTACTTGAGTTCAACTATTTATTTGAACATAGAAATCATGCAGATAGAACTTTAGTGCATGTTGGTGACAGCAACTTATGAATGCAATTAGACAGGCTTGGTTTGGCTCTATATGACATTTCATTCTCTTGTTGATACTATTGCGTCTAGTGATGTATATACCAACAAACAATTGCTGCTTTTATTGTGCAGGTCTCCAAGAGGCTGGAGAAAACGTCTAGATATTTCAAGCGCTTGGGCAGTTTAGGGTTTTGGGGGCAGCTAGTTTGCACTGTGGTGGCTGCTGTGATTTTGTCTTTCTCAACAGTTATTACTGGGAAGATTACATCACCTGCTACATTCTATTCTACAGCTGCTGGTATTGCTGCGGCATTTGTTTCTGTGTTTTGGTCATTTGGATATCTTCGTCTTTCTGATAGGCTACGGAGAACTGCCAATGAACCTGCGAAGGTAATGTTTAGCTACGGACATGCATATGTGACCTTGGAAGTTGCTAGACAAATTTCTGCACGCAATTAGCTGTTATTAGTCTAAGATAATGACATATTTATGGATAACAGAACCCATCTTCTGCCAAAACGGTTTACTTGGCATTGTGGCCTGTAATGTTTGTTGAAACGATGAAGAGAAAGTGTCCTATACCTGTGCGTGAAGTGCACTTTTCTAGTCCTGACAGCCGTACATCTTGTTTACCTCAGTGTCCAGGAGTTAATTGTTCAATGATCATGTTAAAAAACTACATATGCTTATAGACAATGATGATTCTCTCGCAATTCCAAAGTAAAAAGATCCTGGCCAAATGCATATAATAGTTAGCAATTGAGTAAATTACATATGTCGTTAATGTGAAACTGCAAAGGGTCTTGAGGTCCATGTCATTAAAACTTTTGCAGCCTGCCCATACTGAAGGTTCTTGGATGTATTATAACATTATATTCCCTCCACCCCATATTTAATTGCTACATTTAGTTTTTCAAAATGAACTATTTTTAGCTCATTTTGAAAAACCAAATGGAGCTATCAATGTGGGAAGGAGGTAGTATTTTTTTACTAAAATGTTGAATAGAAATTAAAATTATACTAGTTCTCTCTCTCTCTCTCTCTCTCTCTCTCTTCTAGCAACAGTTTTCTGTCATTTAATTTGATGATATTTGACTAAGAATACCTTGTCATCTCTGCTTGGTGTAAGTTACAGAGGAAAGTATGCTCCTGAAATGTTTAATTTTAAATGTTTTATTGCTTTAGCCTTGAACTTTTATCAATTTGCTTGCATGATATAAAGTTCAGCACTTTGAAATCCTTTTTCATATTTTCTCTTCGGTAGAAAACCCCGTGAATGACAAATCATTTGAATTGCTATTCTTCAGGCTCCTCCCCGAGCTGAAGTTGTGAAAAGTTTAAAAAATGGCATTGTGCTAAATGTTTTTGGAATGGGTGCGGCAATTCTTGGCATGCAAGCTACAGTTGGGTTTTTGGTAGCAAAAGCACTCACTTCTTCAGCTGTTCCATATTATCAGGGAATTCCTCCTGGCAACAGCCCTGTGTTGGCCTTAGATGTATTCCTAGTTCAGGTAAATCAAATTTTAGTAAACATTTTTGGCTATACATATGCATATGACGAAGTTATCGTATAATAAGAACTGTTTTTCACGTTTGGAAGATTGTTAACAATTGCAGTAGTTGCCAAATCTTTGGTGAGAATGATTTTTGAAAGATTCAAAAGCGATTGCTTTTGTGTTCATGAAACTATAACTGTAATGATTTGTGTACTACTGTCACGTTGTTTGAATTGGTTGCTTAGTAAATTGCATCAAGTGGTTGATGGGCATTGTCAATTTGAGGACCTCATCTCTACCTTATTTGACCGAGTATCTTTTGATTGGTAAAAGACCGTCCAACTCACTGTGGTGTTACTTTTTTCATGCCCCGCATCGGATTAAAACTTGTCAATAGTAAATGTCTGAATTCTTAGCACTAGTTGCGAGAGAGATTGTTGTCTGCAATAGGGCCGCAGAAGAGGCTATATGTGATTTGCATGCACGATCAATTGGATCAGGACAAATAATTCAGTACAAATTGTCTTCTTTTTCTTTTGCTGGATATTCTGCAAGGCTTAGCTATATATTCCTCCGGATAGCTAATGTACTTCCTTGTTGCTATGGCAGGCTTCAGCTAACACCATCCTTTCCCATTTTCTGGGTCTCGTCTTCTCGTTAGAGCTGCTGAGATCAGTTACGTTGCCACCATCAGAGGCTACTCTAATACCAAAACCAGTGTAAAACACCATGACGAATGTGAAGAGTAAGTTTGCCTGGGATGGAGGGGAATCTGTGATTGCCTGTTTGTATCTGAATGATTTCTTGTTCCTGGCCAAGCTGATTCTCCCCCATTGTGCTGTTTTTTAACTGACTGAGATGTGTATCTCTTTGCGTGGGTCAAGTCAAGACGCTAACGTTAATTGCTACATCCCAGTGAGCCAAGCCCACAGTTGCTTCGCTCTGTGGATCAAAATGATGGGCCGTATGTAATTTTGTTTCCTTTGCATTAGCACATTTGTCATCGGCCTGTTTAGGTTGGTTGGCGGCCGCCACGAGAGGATTTTTGCATAACAGGCGGGCGCGTACACAGGTGCGGTGTTCATTTGAGAAATATTAAACTATTATTTAGTTACTAATAAAATTAATTAAATTAAAAAACTAAGAAGAGGCATGTCAGGTGCGTGCACCGAATGCATGTTGGGTGGCACGATTTTAATTGCCTTCTTATATGACCTTTTTTGTCCAATATATTTTTAAAGAGAAATGACTAAAGATTAAAGACATCCAACAAGTAGCAGACAGAGGCCGCCCAAAAAATGCAAGACTGTTGCTCTGGCCCACCGAATCTCTCACTGTAGTTTTCGTGGTCAATAACTTTCTTCTCATTTCTGTCTCTTTGTAGAGAAAAGGTGCAATAGGATGAGAATCATAAATAAAAAATGCATATGAAAAAAAAAAGTAGGGAAGAAAGAGGTGAGGGCGGCGGAAAAGGGGAGATGGAGAATGAGAGGCCCTATCCTCTCATCCTCTCCTCGCCTCATAAAAATTTCCTGCTTTTCAATTAAATTTTGATTTTATTTACTTTTATAATCATATATTTTGAATTTCTCTTAGTGACAATAATTAGTGGGATGAAGAGAAGCATGTCTAACAGAGTGGAGGCGGAGATTTTATATTTGATCCCCATTAATGTTCAATATGTAAATCACAACAAGGGCACCTTATGGGCATGAATACTATATAATATAAATATTAACTCCACCAGATGTCACATACCTGGATCAAACCTGAAACCTTTCCCTACACAGGTCAAGTGCAAATTGCCATTTGTCACTTACTATAACTTATTATTCCCACCTTTCTATATTAATAATTTTATTTAAAATTTTTAAATAAATTAATTTTCGTTTTTTTAAAAAAATTAAATAAAATTATTAATACAAGACAAATAAGATATTATTCTTTAATTTGTTACTTATCTCATTTTTTTTCTTCGTTTTCATATCTACTCCCTCTATTTTATCCGGAATCATATGCTTCTTTTCTCTTTAACATTGACACCCTTGTCACTAACTTGAATTCTCCAACATTGGACCGTTTTTTTAGCATAAATTAGTACCAAGGAATTGGGGAGTCTATTATCGGCCAACGAGGTTGGTGACTGGTTGAAGGGGTCGCGAGTTGCCACATATACTAGCGCCATCATTGAAGAAGGGGAAATAATAATTTAGGTGATGAAGGAAAGACAAAGATGAGATGTATGAAAAAATGTAGGTTGAAACTTAACTAGTCAAAAAAGAACTGCATAACAATAGTGGGCGTGAATCCTTGTAATATTTCATCAAAAAAGAATATATAAATAATATTATAACTTGCCCAAGCCTAAAATGTGTAAGAACCTTTAAATCTTAAACCCTTGTGAAATAATACTATATCTGAATAGTTTCATTTAATTTTTTAAAATTAATTTTTTTAAATTAAATGAGACTAATGTAAAACAGATAATTTTTTTTTTAAAAAAATTATGGTATAACCCACCACTTTTAACTTTTAGGACTCATTATCTGAGAAGTGAGAACCCGGTATTGACGCATTAGGTGGGTTCCAATATAAAAATAAATTGAAGGACGTTTTCCAACGTTTCCAATAATTAATTAATTAATTATTAATAATGATTTTTTAATGCTAATACAACAAAATTTCCAATATTATTTCGGGGACCCATTTTGATTTTGAATGCAAAATTTTCAAACTCCAGTCCTTAATAAAAAATTGACGTGGGGCCCACAGTCTAAGTGATGGAGCCCACAGTCTTCCTTACGGAGGCAATAAAGCAAATTGGAGGGTCAAAAAGATACGTCTCACGTGCAAAGCGGCGGCTTCGTGGGTGCATGCATGCCACGTCTCTGCTGTTCTGGGCCTTATTACCTGTTGACGCATCTGGGCCACTCGTCGCATGGGCCCCATCAAGCAAGGCCCAATGATGTCCTTCGATTACCGAAAAATCAGCCCACGGACACGCGACCCCTCCCAAGTCCCTTCCCTATAAATAACGCCCATTTATCACCTCCCCACTTCAAGTTTGTCCAGGCAACATTTTGTTAAATCCACGACTTCGGCAAAGCGAAGGAGAAGAAGAGATGGCAGGCAGCGGGGTGGTGGCGGTGTACGGCAACGGCGCGCTGACGGAGGCCAAGAAAGCGTCGCCCTTCTCTGTGAAGGTGGGGCTGGCTCAGATGCTGCGCGGCGGCGTCATCATGGACGTCGTCACCGCGGAGCAGGCCCGCGTCGCCGAGGAGGCTGGCGCCTGCGCCGTCATGGCCCTGGAGCGGGTCCCCGCGGATATTCGTGCCCAGGGCGGCGTGGCCCGCATGTCCGACCCGGGACTTATCAAGGACATCAAGCGGGCGGTGACCATCCCGGTCATGGCCAAGGCCCGCATCGGACACTTCGTGGAGGCCCAGATCCTGGAGGCCATCGGCGTGGACTACGTCGACGAGAGCGAGGTCCTCACCGTCGCCGACGAGGACAACCACATCAACAAGCACAACTTCCGCATCCCATTCGTCTGCGGCTGCCGCAACCTCGGCGAGGCCCTCCGCCGCATCCGGGAGGGAGCCGCCATGATTAGGACCAAGGGCGAGGCCGGCACCGGAAACGTGGTCGAGGCCGTCCGCCACGTCCGCTCCGTCATGGGCGACATCCGCCTCCTCCGCGGCATGGACGACGACGAGGTCTTTGCCTTCGCCAAGCGCATCGCCGCCCCCTACGACCTCGTCATGCAGACCAAGCAGCTCGGCCGCCTCCCTGTCGTCCAATTCGCCGCCGGTGGCGTTGCCACCCCCGCCGACGCCGCCCTCATGATGCAACTCGGCTGCGACGGCGTCTTCGTCGGCTCCGGCGTGTTCAAGAGCGGCGACCCTGTCAAGCGCGCCCGCGCCATCGTCCAGGCCGTCACCAACTACAGCGACCCGGAGGTGCTCGCCGACGTCAGCTGCGGCCTCGGCGAGGCCATGGTCGGCATCAACCTCAACGACGAGAAGGTCGAGAGGTACGCCAACCGTTCGGAGTAATGCCCAACTGAAGCTAAACCAATGGTTCTTGTCTACAAGGCGCTGCTCTCTGCTCATGTTTGTTCTATCTTGTCTCCAATTATAAATTGTGTTCTTTTTTTACTCACTTTTTTCTTCTACATATATAGCAGATGGACTTAGGCAACTTTTGGAACTTATTTACTTTATTGTTCGACCATTAAACACTAGTGTTTGATTGCATAGAGGGTTAATATCACTATATGGATTGAATTAACAGTCATTTTATATGAAGCTGGTGTTGCAATAAGTGGTGTTCTTGATATTGAAATTTACTTGAAATGATACTTAATACAAATTTTCAACTCTTTATCAGTTGATGTAGAGTTCATTATTTTGTTTTGGGTTATTTGTTCCGAAAATGGAAGAATCTATATTTCTTCATTTCAGACATATCCATGGGAATGAATTTGCAGCCAGCAACTGTACTTATGATGTTGTAGTAATTGGTTCACTTCATCACTTGTATTTGTAGTTTGGTCGGATGCATGGTTCTTCTTTTTGTTTAAAAATGAAGAATCTGTATTCTACAATTTCGTACACGTCTCTATGTATAAGTTTATAATTAGCATTCAGTGAATGCTCATTTTATTCATATGAACCTGGTGGGCTGGTGAGCTGCAATTCTGCTTTCTTTATCTACAAATTTAGTTATGTCTTTGAAAAAGGCAGATGCATAGTGTTTATAGTAATTGGTTTACATTGTATCTGTAATTGGTTTTCTTGTATAGTATTGTTTTATATTTTTATTATCTGTTGCTTTTAGTTTAAAATTGAAGAATCTATATTCTACAATTTTATAAATATCTTCTCTTGTAAGGTTATAATTATTATTCAGGCAGCGAATGCCCATTTATTTATTTATGCGAACGTCGTGGAGTATTCTGTGACTACGAATTTAGTTGTGAATGTCTTACAATCTTGTTTACTATTCACGGTGTTTTATATTGTACTATAAGGGCCGAGGTTCTTCGATATGGACGTACTGTTTTCTCTGTGTATTCTGTAGCATTCTGCTCGTGTGTCTGCTGCGATTGCCTGGGCAGCCTGATTCATTTGCTTTGGGAAATGCTACTGTTATTCATTGTTTTTGCTGGTTGTCAGTGGAGCTGTCTTCAGCCTGTTGGCTGTTAAATGTTCTGGTGCGTATTACGAGAATTCTTATCCCGAGTCGCTGGTCTGTATTCTTTCTGATTAATTAAGGAAGTCAAGTTTGCATCTGATTTATCTAGATCATAGTTTACTTTGCTGATTGTTAACCATTTAACTTGTGTTCCATAGTTTGTTATCATACTTGGGACGACATGACTGTAAGAATGACTAGACCATGTGTTAAATTATTCGTCATTATTTTTATTTTAGAAAAACCAATCTGCTTTATTGGCGATTGCTAGTGGTGTTGTGTAATGCGATTTGTGGTTCGTTTTTTCTGGTAAATGCGAAATATTGTGGTCTGAGTTCTTTGGCAACGACGTATTTGTCGTTTGAATGTGCTATTAGTTGATAGTATTGTGGGACTTGATATTATACTCCCTTCTATCTCTTGTCCCATATTACGTGTCCTTTTTCATCTTATTGGGGAAATGCACCTGGCGCAGTAGCTAATTGGGTGACTTTAGAAGCGTGTGTACAAGCTCTTTTTTTTTTGGATGGTAGGAAAAATGGAAGATTAACTGAACGAGCAGATACAAAAGGAATTCAAACCTTCTCTCAAGAGTAAAAAAACAGTCAATAGATATAGCAAAAAAATTATTCAATTAATTTTTTAATATATTATATTTTTAAAAATGTGATAATTAATATGATAGTGAGGGAGTGTTACCTTTTGGAAAATAATCTACTTTCTCTACACTACAATTTTACGTTAATTTTAAATTGAACTGAAAAGGCTGAATCTTTTCGACGAGACCCACTTTTCTAATATTGGCGTTAGATTTTGAAGTAAAAAAGTGATGAGAAGTGACAACATGGCAGGATTGAGAGCAGGTAGGAGAGCAGCCAACTCTTGACTAGCTAAATTGGGCCTGCTGCCCCGTGCCCCCGTAATGACCACATGACCTTATGCGGTCAAGTAACGCTCACTCATTAAAACTGCAGCACCCTCTTTAATTTGTGAGGCCAATTATGTCAAAAGAAGGTGGTGACGTTTGGGTTAGATTAAATTGGGTCGGGTCTGTTTCATCTCGCACTTAAATTAACTTGATTTTATTTATCAATTAAATTAAAAATATAACTTTCACCTTATATCAGGTATGCGGGTAACTTTATTTTTTAATTAATTTTTAACTTAATATTTTATATGTTTTTTTGTTGAACCCGAACATAGAAAGGATTTAGAGTCAAATATTTTACTATTATTTGAGAAAGTGAGTCGGAGAGACTATTAAATGCACGTCCAAAATTATAAAAATTAAGTAAAAATTATTTATTGACCATAAAATAAATTAAAAATATAAATAAAATAAATTTTATATTTTTTTCTTTCTAGTCTCTTTTTTAGGTCATAATATAATTAAATAATAAGGTCAAGGTCGGGTTATGAAGGTAAATCTCAACTAGACGTGACCTTACTTTTAAAATGGATGAAATTTTAAAATACTAACCCTATTTTAAATTAGAGTTGGGTGTAGGTACGGGTTAAGTCTAACGTGAGATTTTGGAGGCATAACAATTTCTTACGCCTCTTCTCTTTTTTTTGTTGCATATAAGACTAGGAAAATCTAACCTGACCCGTTCATCTGACCTGAACTCGACCTGCCTAACATCTACACTTGGCCTGACCCAAATATAGTTAGGGTCAGGGTTAAAGTAGGGTTGGGTCAAGTTTTAACCTAACCTCAACCCTATTATTTAATGATGTAAGATGGAGAGATTAGAAAAAAAATTCTTATATTCTATTTTTATATTTATTTATTTTATTTAATAGTTATTTATTAATTTTCTATGAGATTTTTATAATTTTGGACGTGTATCATGTACCTAATAATGTTGCAATGCTCTCTCTCTCTCTAACTCTCACTTTCTCAAATAATATAGAAAATATTGACATTTATTTATAATGTTGGAATGTCTCTAAAAATTCTTTATATATAGCCAATGCAAAGATAATGTATAAATTATTTTGAAAAGAAAAAAAATAATTGACGAAAAATTTAGGCTTACCTGTATACCCGACCCGTCCTACCAAAGTAGGGTTAGGGTTTGGTTTCAACCCGATTAACAAATAAGGTCGGGTCATGACCCGACCCAATTAAACCAAACTCGACCCTACCCGATTCTCAACCCTAGTTGCATATTAACCATTTTCATGAACACTAGCATATGTACATTATAAGGTGGGTGGTCAAATGGCCACATTGGGTTTTGAGTATTATCTTTGTCCCCATGTATTTAACTTGTGTGCTAAGCTTAAAAATAATCGAACCCATTCTTTGAGCACTAGTAAAAAAACAATGACCATTAGACCAACCAACTGAACCAAGCCAACTGTCACAGAGGCACCTGGGAAACGCCTACCGTGCTACACTTGCAAGGCCAAATAGCTAAGCAAGTAAGCCTTTCTTGTTAAGGTCATGACCTTGTGCCATTCGACCAAGTGTCTAGCTCGTGAAGGAGGTGTCCCAAGGCGGACATGCGAATGTGCCGAGACATTTCCTAAGAGAGCTAGCCGGAGGGGAACACCTCTTTGGAATGCACGGATCCAACTTGGGCAACTCGGACATCTAAACATTCTATCTCAACCAAATGCATGTAAGGGTCTTTGTTTCCAACACGGCCATAAGGCCAGACGGCAGCCCCGTAGGTCGGAGAGCCCCATCTCCCAGCGGATGGGGTTCCTGACATGATAATTAGCAACACAACAAACCTTCATTGTCATCGGAGACAACTGGTTGCAAGGCTAGACATCATATCAACAATTTAACATTTCAGCTCACTATGTCCCCTCTATATAATATAAGAGATTTTCTCCATTCTGCTAGAATGGCAACCAAAGTGGCTATACGGGCATGGTTTCTCCAAAGTTTGCTAAACAGCCCGAAAATACTCAAAAGAACTCTCCAACACTATTTAGGGGGAGGGGACATCTTAAAAATCTAAAATATGCTAGCCAACCATGTGTCCCAATATAGCCAACTATGTGTGTGCATCATTGTGTGCATTATGCACAACGTTGTGCACACATGTTGCTCAACATTACAGGTCTTCCTCGCAACGCCTGCATATATGATGTGTAACACTATGGGCAATTCTCCCAACGTATATACACCTAGTATATAATACTTACACACGTGTGTGCCCCTCAGCATGTGTCATGGATAGTTCGCTTCGCTACCCCATGACACTCCCCCACTTGCTCGTCGATGCCCTTGTCGATGATACAACTCCAGGGGGTCTTATTCTAGCTTCCAACCATGACACAAAAATTGCAATGAAGGGTTAACTCTGTTCTTGCGATGCTTGAAATTTGCTCACACCACGGCTTGGATAATCCCATATATTGCATGCTTTGGAAAAACCAACTTCCACCCATAGGTAAGGGTGCTAACGAGCCGAGTCGAACCGAGTTTTGAAGCTTTTTGACTCGAACTCAATTTCTGACAGCTCGGCTCGAGCTCGGCTTGAGCTCGATCGAACATCTTGGTGCCTAGCTCTAGCTCAGTTTGACAAAGAAACTCGAAACTCGACTTTAACTCGAGCTCGAAAACATACTATAGCTACTCGAACCTATGTTCAAATTGAGCTTGAATCCCATTTACAACCCAAAGTATTTTTTCCTATAAAAATTGTATTAATTTAGAGAATCACACTGACATTACCAAAATAAAAACATAATTCTATTCTATTAATGTTGTAATATTACTTCAAAATTTATGGTTAAAATAAGAGTCAATAAATTACCCTACAAAAAATGTTCATTGGTCACCAAAAATTTAACTAATATTATTTAAATATCTTATATAATAAATATAATTATATAAAAATATTTTAAAAAATAATTACCTAAATAACACAAAGAGAAAAAAAATATTTACCGATATGGTGTTCCTTTTTGTCACGCAGGTGCTAGCTAAGTACTAGTGCTTACATGGTTTTTTTTTCAAAAAAATTTATAATTTTGTTCTTCTAAAAGATAAAATGAATATTAATGTACTGACTTCATCTTCTAAATTTTATCATTTTAAAAGATGAATGTACTGATTTCATCATTTGGAAGGATGAAATCAATGACTACAAAAAAGTTTATGATGATAGAACTATTTGGACCTCAACAATAACATATTTCATGGTGTGTGGATTACCTGCAAAATAAAAAATTAATATAATTAGAACTCAACAACAAAATCTAGACTTAGCTCACTTGATATATTTGTATGTAAGATCTAGATATAATTCACTAAATTCCTAATTCTAAACTAATATGATTGGTTGAATTAAGAATGTTTATTATGCAAGTAGAATTACATATTTATATTAGTTAGGATTAGAATAATTAAAGATAGTATTTAAAAATTAAATAATATTATATAGATGAATAAGGGTAGAATAGGAATAAAATAATTTATCATACCTATATTTTTAATTTTATTAGTAGTAGGATTTATATTTGTTTAAAATATAATAGCATAATATGTGTATTATATTGTAACGACCCGACCAAAGCCGGGCCCACAAAATCACTAATAGAAAATTTGATCTTTCCTTAAGCCAGGAATCATCGTCAGTGTGTGAGAGGTACAACAATCGTCTACGTACTACGAAGCTTAAAGGCTTCCCCATACGTAGACTTAGGTTGTAACGGACACATATACACAACGAAGCTTCATAGTTCATCGCGTGTAAAACAACATAAAACATATATTTACAATTAATTTGGATCGGGCCAATGTTGCCTTGCCGTTGGTTGCCTACATATGTTTTGGATATTATTCCAACACAATCGGATCCGAATGTAGTTCTTCCTAACGGCTAATACATACAACAAGCGTCACAAAATCATATATGTTAAAATACGTATATATTGATATTTAGTCGGAGTTATACAAAAACTCGTCATATATCGAAGTCAAGCGGAAGTTAATAAGTCAACGAAATCGTACATCTCGCTCTACCATAGAACGGGGTCAAAACCACAAACACATGTCTCGCTCTATCACTGAGCCGAGACCGAACACACCCACACACCACACATCTTGCTCTACCCTAGAGCAAGACGGAACATAAATATGTCACATCAAAGCATAGCAGATTAGAGCACAAAGGATCATAGCATAGCACACATCCTAATTTAGCACATGCAGCTCTATAATTTAAATGAGATGTCAGAAATACTTACTCCCCTCATGTCTCGTAAGGTAACGGTATTCGGAGTTGTTTGTTCCTTCTTAGCGTCCTCCCCTTAGGATCCGAAAAGCAATAGACAGAGCTTCCTCTAGCCTCCATACGTTCCTTGTCTTGCACTAAAAGACTACATACAGAACCTCCCTTACTCGAGGATGTTTCTCACACATCATGGCTCTTTAGTGGGAGACAGAGCCTCCCCTACTCTGGATTGCTTCTCTAGTTGTAGCCTAACAACTTTGGACAGAACACCGTCTTGCTCTTGACCCCTTTTTCTTACTCCGGTGCTTGAGGACGACAGGCAGGGCTGTAACGCCCACCCATTTTAGGATAATATAATATTAATGATCTTGTCCGACGTGCATAATTAGTACACACGAACCGGACTGACGGGCGTTAATCGTGAAACGATTGTATGCTCAATGTAGAATACGTCGGAGTAATTGCACAGCCAAAAAAAATAAAAACATATTGACAAAAAGTTTATAACATAAGTTCAATATACATACCAAAATTTACTGTACATGGAGCCAGTAGTTATAAAAACATGATTATCCTGGCACATCATGTCTTTACACGTCGGTCACATATATAATTACATTATGTAGAAAACACACGATTACTTGAAAAACTTTTCTTCTTTCCCTTCCTCCATCGTCGCAACATCTGCAAGGTCTGGGGGTGCGTGAGTATATTTATACTCAGTAGGTTTGTTTAAAATCTAAAAGAATGCTAAGCAAAAACATCTTTAAAATCAAATCAAACAAATCCACAAATCCATCAAATCCACAAGCCGCGATACCCAACGGCCTACCTCCGCGCTCATGGGACAACGGAGGCCACTAAGGGAAGGAGTTTTCCCATGATGCTCCACCCTATGCGCGCCACTAGCCGATTATTTTCTCGGCGGGCATCAAAACAGTGTACGAAACCACAACACTATGTGGTGCATACAAAATCAATTCACATCGAAATACGTAGCAAAATTTCAAGAGAAAATCCATTCATCGATTAAAACAAGTATCATACTCATATTTGAATCAAATACTTCAAGAAAGATTGACTCAAATCAGCAAAGCAGTTGTTTAGAGTTTAAAACACCCTACCTTAGCCTTGAATATAAAATTCATCAATATAAAGACTCCAGAAGATGAAAATAACCCCACCACAGTGTTCAACACGTTTGCTTTAGTAGAGAATGCCTTTTGAACGGGCAGAATAAGGCTTGAAATGACTCAGAAACAGTAAAAAGAAGAAAGGGGAAGATTAGGGAAGGGGCACATTTTTCGAGGTCTTAGAGGGGTCGTCTTGAGAAAATAACACTTCCGGTGCATAGAGCACCCTTGAATTAGCAGGAAACGGGTCTTGAAACGTGAAAATCGGACTTAAAACGGGTCGGGAATGGTGAAAACATTGAAGGGGTTGAAAATCGGATGCGGGTGAGAAATCTGGCCGGAATGGGTATTTATAGGGGAGGCGGAAGAATATTCCGGTGGGCGCCGCTGCCGGAACAGGTGGGCGCCCACCGGCGCCGCCAAAAAATCCGGCCGGCGCCCACTGGTGCCGGCGAAACAGCGTGCGCGCGTGACGAACGTGCGTTTGTCACCGCGAATGCGCGGCCATCGCGCGTTCGTTGCGCGCGTTGCGCTGCGCCAAAATAAATATTTTATTTTTATATTTATTTTAATTTCTAAAAATTCCAAAAATCGTAACTTCCTATTCCGAACTCCGATTTGCGCGTTCTTGGAACCGTTGAGTTCGTATTCATGAGCCCTACGAGACTAGACCACTTATGAATCAAGTTACCCGTATTTTAAAAGTGAGTCCCACCAATAGAACACGTTCCCCGAGGTCATAACTTTTGTTCCCGACCTCCGATTTAAGCATTTTATGACTCGTTACGCTCGTCTCCACAAGCTCTACCATACTCTTCTAAAATATTATCTCGTAAAAATCTCTAAAATATTTAAAACTCCAAAATCATTTTTTTACTAAAGACATAAAATTTTACCGAGAATTTTAGAGTCGTTACAAGGGCCTTTCCTTATCTCAGTCAAATAGACCTCTCCATCGCAAAGAGCATGTTCGATTTAGTCAAGAACGCCTCTTGGATGGACTAAATCAGAACTAGGATGCTCAGAAACAGAGAAAAAGAAGATTGCCAGTGCTCGAGGACAACAGGCAGGACCTCTCCTTCTCTTGGGGCGTTTCCTCTTCATACAGTCTCCAACTCGAAGAAAGGACTGCTCCATTGTATAGAGCACACTTGATTTACTTAAGAACACCTCTTGAACGGCCTTAATCGGACTGAGAACTGTCAGAAATGGGGGAGGAGAAGATCTGATTGAAAAACAAAATAAAATGGGGTATAAATAGGCCACCAAGCCGCAAAAACCGCGGTGCCGCGCCACCAATTTTGGCGGCACCGAGGTAAACCACAGCTGCAAGTCATGCCCACGGGTGGAACTTCAGCACCTGTGGTAACGTAGGCTTGCTATGCCGGCCTGTGCTGCAGCGCACGCCAGTCGCGTGCCATGCGCCAGCTTATCCTTTTTTTTTCTTCTTCTTTCTTCAAATACGCATCTCCCTACCCCAAATTCGGATTCGCACATTCTTAGTACCATTGAACTTGTATTGATGAGCCCTTCAATACAAGCCCACTTAAAGTATTATAACCTACTCTTTCCAAGTGGGTCCTCCCTATTGTCTTCGCTTCTTGAGGTTGTAACTTCCGGTCCCGACCTCTGTTTCGCCCGTTCTTTGAATTGTTATGCTCGTTTCTTCGGGATCTACTCATATACAGAGATTGAAACCCTCTAAGACTCAATGAAAGGTTATCTAATCACCTCTAACACCGTAGGCTAAACGTGATTAGAAAAGTGGGGTGTTACATATATATCATATTATATACCATATATTAATGTATATGTAGTATATATATTTTATAAAATAATATAAAATATTATGGGTATATGAAAGGTGAAAGTTAAGAAATTTATATAATATGGGTATTATATACTATATTATATAGTATATTCTATACCATATATTAATGTGTATATAGTATATATATTTTATAAAATAATATAAAATATTATGGGTACATGAAAGGTGAAAGTTAAGAAATTTATATAATATGGGTATAATATGTAAGAAGTGATATATTACAAAATGAGTCGAGTTTGAGCCGAGCTTTGAGTCAATTTCGAGTTGAACCGATTAGGTTTCAAGTCGAGTCAATTCGAGTTGGCCCCTATTCGATATCGACTCGTTTACTATCGAATTCAAACCGAGCTCGAGTCGAGCTCACTTCGAGCCGAGCCAAATTCAAGCCGAACCGAGCCAATCCTAATTAGCTCGACGAGCTGGCTCAGCTCATTAGCAGCCTAACCCGTAGGTCCTCGACTCGATTAAACCATTGCATGACGAACTTTCTGCTCAATGCGCCTTGCCCTTCAGCACAATCGAAGTACTCTGTGGCAATGGTTGCTTCGTTAAGAAGGTGCGCCCAACTACTCCACTTGAGTTGGTGTTGCACATCGACCAGGAAAGTATACACCAAATGATGCCCAACTTCCTCTCTTCAGTCCAGCTCTACACTCGAGACACTCGCAAGTTGCCTACACTTTGAACAATATCTGCCTACACTTCAGCCACACCTTGCAGCTCCCACTATCATGATGACACCATGACATCAGGCTTCGACACTCTTATTAACTCCCATTGACGTCTCCCAAGAATTGAATGCCGCCCCCACTTATAACAAAGCTCGTTATAGCAATGCAACAACATCCTTGCCGTGCCCCATAACTTCTGGGTCTTCACCGTTTGCAGAGTTCCTAGCCACCCGATTCGGTCAAGTTTTCCCTTGTGATACGTTCCAGAGGCCTACTCCACCCTAGGAGCAGCAACTTTGATCAAACTTTGCGTAACCAATTTGGCCACCAAACTCTTACACTGCTTAGGATGCATTGATGCCATTAGGCTTCCTCTTGCGATCCCCTCCAGAGGTCTCTACTCCAGTCTAGGAGTAGCCACTTTGCTCAAGCTTCGCGTAACCGACTTAGTCACCAAACTCCTACACTGCTCAGGATGCAGTGATCCACTTGTGTATGTTGCCCACTAATGGATGAGGCCCACTGCACCTCGCTAGTTAGACTGATGCCTAAAACTAGCAATCCAATATGGGTGCTTCCCTGCCAACCAATGGTATATCGGGCCACCAACAACCCAGGGGTGAGAACTATTCAATCACCCCGATCAAACATGCTTCGGATGTGATGCGTGCATGCTGACCCAACGAGATCATAGGTGGGAGTGCTTAATTGTGTTGCCTCTTATTGCCACAGCTCCCAACCAAAAGAACGGCAATTTATGTCGTCATGTGCCGAACTTCCTTTCCTTTTCTTTTTTTTCTTCTTTTTGTCCAAACTTCGGATGCATACTTGCATGCTGAATGACTCATGATTCACCCCTCTTCTTTTCCATTTTAATCACTTGGACCGAATAGTATCCACTATACTCGAATCCAATAATACACTGCTTATCGGCCTAGGAAGTTCCATTCCTAGGATCAATGGCTTTCACACGCCTTTTCTCTAAGCACCAAGTTCAGCCTGAAAGTGCCCACTAATGAGTCCCATACCTCGTTAGCAAGAAGAACCTGACTGACCTTGGTGATTGTTGGGTAGAGAGGGTACAAAGACTCACAAGGCTTTATGCAATACCCCATTTTTCCAATTACGTCTAACCTGAAGGGTTAGACCTAATTGGATAATTTTGGGATAAATTTTAGAGGTTTTCAATTGTTTAAACCTTTGTATATGAGTAGAGCTCGAAGAAACAAGCGTAACGAATCAAAGAACAGGCAAAACGGAGGTCAGGACTGGAAGTTACGATATCGAGAAGTGTGGAAAATAGGTGGGACCCACTTTGGAAGAGTACAAGGGCTGGTATCAAAGGGCTCGTTGATACGAGTCCAACGGTACTAAGAACGCGCGAATCAGAATCCGGGATAGGGAGATACGTGCGTTTAAAGATTGGTCTATAAAAAATAAAAAAAATAGGCGTGCGCGCAACCACGAGGTACCGAACTTTTCTTCGGAT
Source organism: Saururus chinensis (assembly GCA_035235625.1). Classification (NCBI taxonomy): domain Eukaryota; kingdom Viridiplantae; phylum Streptophyta; class Magnoliopsida; order Piperales; family Saururaceae; genus Saururus; species Saururus chinensis. The sequence continues at coordinate 3,992,980 of CP141148.1, forward strand.
TGTTCTCTCCTTCAATCCCGTTTCTGAATTGTAGGGGTACAATTTTGATGTTGTTTGCGGCCGCCCTCAACTAGACATGTTTAGTTGGCCGCTAGGAACCCATAGGCGCTGGCTAGAGCCGCCGCCATGCTTTCTTTGCTCCGTGGTGAGCTACCGACACTTTGGTCAGGTTTTGTTTCTATTTCCATCTCACTGTCCATGGGATCTTTTGGATGTCGGTGTGTTTTTGGTCATCGTCCAGCCACCGGTAGGACTCTGTCCAGCCTACCTCGACCCGGTGTCGGTAGGGGTTTGCTGTTTTCGACCCCGCCTCGCCCCTATTGCCTTGCTCCGCCCAATTACACGCTTTGGGTGGGTCTCGGGTCATTCCCATCGGCGAGTTATGGGCCATTTGGCATTATGGGCTCTGCCCCGGCTCGACGACAGTGAGGGTCAGCCCCACTTGGCCCGATTATTCTTCTGCTCGGAATGGGCCGCTTGCCATTTGCCCTATACCGTGCGAGATGCACAACCGCTCGCACCATGGGTTTTGGTTGTGGGTGGCTATCGGCGATGTCACCGCTTTGATTGGCCACAGCTAGGGCCTTGGCCCTATTGGCTTTTGTGGGCCTTGGGTTGTCTCCTTTCAGCCCTCTCCCCCACCCCTTTGGGTCGCGTGTGCATGTGGTCACGCTTGTGCTTTCGGGTTTAGGCGCCACATTTGCGCCGCCTGACCATCAGTTAGCTTTTCCACCGAGTGGAGTTGACGCATAGCCCTCCTCCACCTCTCCTCTGTCCTCGAGCATTGCCCCATGCTCTCCGCCCTTATGTGGGCCTTTGTTGACGCGAAATCATCGCCGTTGGGTGCTGTCCACGGCTGATTTCAACATCTTATGGCCGGCCGAGTACGTCTTAGCCACTGGCCGATCTTCAGTGAGTACACCCTCGACTTCTGGTCACACTACCACATATGTTGGCACAATATTTCTCTCGGCCACCTTAGTGTGTTGCCGTGGATCGCGGGTTTTGCTGCATTAACTTCTGACACCTTGTTTGGCCGTGATTGTTTCAGGCACTTCTTAAAATCTTCGGGACAGTAGCTCTCTCAGCCAGGCAACAGTTTTGACTGCCGACTTCGCCGCCGATGCCGCCACCGTCATGTGCTCGCTATCAAACGTCATGATTACGAGGTAGGGGAGCTTTGAACTCGTAATTTCATGATATCATGCTTTGAATGAGTAGCAACATGCTAGGATTGTATGATTCCATGCTTTGGATGTTAAGTAATGATCCGATTGCATGATGTGCATGTAAGCATGATTATATGGTATGTTGAAATGCATATGACATGCATGTTGGCTGTAAGTACGTTGGATGTATGCATGTGCTAGTGATGGCTAGCGTGTATGTTTGATGTATGTATGTGCTAGTGATGGCTAGCGTGCATGTTTGAAGTATGTTTGGATTATGTATGTGCTAGTGATGACTAGCGTGCATGTTTGAATTATGCATGGATTATGCATGTGCTAGTGATGGCTAGCGTGTATGTTTGATGTATGTATGTGCTAGTGATGGCTAGCGTGCATGTTTGAAGTATGTATGAATGTGTGTGCATGTGCTAGTGATGGCTAGCATGTATGTTGACATATGTATATGCTAGTGATGGCTAGTGTGTATGTTTGATGTATGTATAAATGTGTATGTATGCGCTAGTGATGACTAGTGAGCATGTTTGTAAGCTACTTACGTATGACCGTTTGTGTATGTTATACATATGTGTGATAGACATACGTATGTATGATGGCTATTTGCCTATGCTATAGATATGTGTAAGTGTATGTGGGCAGAGGTATGGGCGATGGACAGTATGAGGTGACAGAGGTTATGGGTATGACGGGTGAGGTCTGTCAGACAGTAAGAGTGTCATAATTGTACAAGCATAATGTACATATTATGAAGTGAAAAGTAAGCATAATAAGTGAGATTTAAGTAAAAGCATGATAATTGGGGTTGGCTCTAAGGAGCTCAGTTTGAGGACTCCCGAGTAAGATGTTTTGGCCATAAGGTGGATGGCGGATCATGTAAGATGTAAGTATTTATGTACGATGTGTTATGTTGTAAGGTGGACGGATTAAGTGAAGTCTGTTGCCCTGACGAACTTGGGTTTCAGATTGGGCTCAGCTTCGGTTTGATCAATGGAGCACGGTATGCTTGAGTTCTTGTGTGGCATAATTGTACCACATAATGTACTTAATTCAAACTTAAATTATAAGCACAACTAATGATAGCATTGTGAGTTTGAGACCTGAGGATTTGACAGATTAAGTTCTGTGTTTGTGCTAGTCAATAATGAGTCGACTGAGCATTTATCATGTCTTGCCATGGTGTTTATCCTGCGGGATGTTGTCTGTGTGCTGTATAGAGCACCAGACGTCTGATACTCTATTGAGAGCGACATATGTTGTCGATTTGGCCTGTGTGCTGTATAAGCCCAGACGTTTAATGCTCTGTTGAGAGCGATGTACATTTCTGACTTTGTCTATGTGTTGTATAAAGCCCAGACGTCTGATGCTCTGTTGAGAGCGAAGTATGTTTTCGATTTGGTCTATGTGCTATATTAAGCCCAAACGTTTGATGCTCTGTTAAGAGCGTTGTATGTTTCCGCCCAAGAGTGGCACTATACATTTCTGCCCAAGTGGCACTGTATGTTTTCTACCCAAGAGTGGCATGGCACTATAAGACCCATTATGGTGGGCAATTCTCTTGCACTATAAGACCCATTATGGTGGGCGATTCTATGGCACTATAAGACCCATTATGGTGGGCAACTGTATGACCCCTTATGCGTGGGTGTTTATGTTTGCGCGCTTAGGTAAGTAGTATCATGGATCTACTCTTACCTGTTTGATCCAGTGCCCCATGAGCATTGGTGTGCCTTACCTTCGGAAAAATCTATGACGTCCAGTCACTCCCCGGAGGTTAAGGGTTGCCCCAGTGGCATTCTTTTCCATTCGACGTTGGAGCTTATTAGTTGTAATGAGCTTCAGTGGTCGATAGTGTAAGGACCTTCATCTCTAAACCGGTTTTGGTTTTCTTTAATTGTCGGTTGTCGTGAGATTTACGCGTTTTCTGATTTATTCGGTGATTTCGTTAATAAATAGTGTTTATGATGGTTTTAACCAAAATCAACTTTAAGATTAGTGGTTTTAAATGATTTTAAAACAAATTTGAATTTTTGGGAATTTTTTGAATTTTCACTATTTTCCTGAAAATTAGGGTTTGGCGGGACCCCTGTGGGCCCCACCGACGAAATTTTGATTTTTGTGTCAAATGAACCTAGACATCTACTTAAGGTCATGCAAAATTTTTTAGAATTTTCTTAGGCTTAAATAGTGCTTAAATTTGCATAATAACCACTTTTAGCCTACTTTTCCTATTTACACCCCATAACTGACCTATGCATACCCCAACCCTTACTATATAAGGGCAAACCTGAGCCATTCCCATTTTTGGGAATAGGCTAAGGAGGGAGGTCTGGCCTAATCCCCAATTAGGCCCGGATTAGAAGATGATTAAGGTAAGCCTACTCTAATTAAGCACTAAACCCTATTTTCCCTTGTTTCAATTCGTTTTTGGACATCAAAAACTACTGATTTGTGTTTTACTACAAACCCTAGCTTTCAAATTTTGATTTTTATATTTAACAAACCCTAGATCTATGTTTTAATTAGGGATTTCTTTGGTAAATCGATTTTGAATGGAGTTTAATTCAAACTCAATGTGTTTGTAAGGTTTTCAAGAAGGGTGACTCTCAAAACCGAGCTTAATCAAGTGCTAAGGTAATGGATCTTTGAAATCTCAGTTTATCCATGGTATTTCGAATGGAGTTACTTGATTTGGTGTGTTAATGGCATGATTAGAAAATAGAAATATTTAATCCCGATTTTTTAGGGTTTTGCATTATTATGATATGGTTTAACATTCTGGAAGTCATGAAGGACTTTTGATGATGATTAGGGTGTTAGATGTGGATTTGAAGTGTTATCAATGGTGTTTTGGTTTGGATTTGCGAAAGGAAGAAGATGACCAGTTCTGCCTTGTTGGCTTTCGAACGGCCCTCCTGGGCGTTCGAATGGCAACACTGTCGGATCGACAGATTTTCAGTTCAACCTATCGAATGGCCTGCTAGGCGTTCGAACGGCCAAACAGTGAATTTCAAATTTTTACGTTTAGCCGATCGAACGGCCTGAAGGGCGTTCGAATGGCTACACAGCAGAATTGTGTTCTAATGCATGATGTTTATTTCGATGATTCCACTCTAGCTTGCCAATTTCATATGAATGTGGAGTGTTTTAAGCTATATTTTGTTACTGAAAAGGCATGCTATTGAGGTTATGGAGTTAAGATATATGCCTAGAGGTTTGTGGAATGACTTATGGTTTGTGGCATGATGTTAGAATTGTCATCTTGAAATTATGAATTGTTGGTTCCTCATGGTTAAGCATGTTTTCAGTAGGACTACAACCTATTATTGGACTGATTTGTCATGATAGAATGTGGTTAGTTGATGTGTGGATGTTGGTGAATGCCATGACTCAAGGATGAAATGAATGACCTTATATATGTTTAGCCTTTGTGGTTGACTTTTCATTTGAGTTATGATTTCAACGTTTCTTCTCCTATGATTTTAGCTGGAATTCATGTTTAGATGGTAATTCACATGTGTAGTGTGGTAGTGAGTTTAAATTTTCAAGCATGTTGGCATGCATTGTGTGGAGTGCTTCTACTAGTTGCACACACACACATGTGGGGGTTAAATGATGATGTTGAAGCTTGATATTGTGATTATGAATGATGCATTAGGGGCTGATGAGAACACTTATCATGGATTAGGATTCATGTATGTCTTGCCCATGTATGTACCATGCTGCATGCATCATGAAAATGGATTTCCAATTTGAGGCTTCATTGAGGTTAATCGAATTTGGCCGATTGGATACAATGTGGTAAAATTGTGTGCCGGATTGATCCATCGTGGATTAATCGTAAGTTGATTGGTCCGAAGGGACATGTTTTGATTTGAGTTCCTGTGTGGAACGAGTGCACTCCCCGGGTTGAGTCTAGTTAAATGGAGTTAAGTAGGGATGAGTTGTGTACTTGTCTTGCGGATTGAGATTGTTTATGATTTGCTGGACCCTGAGAATCCAGCTGGTTTGTCCAAGTGCACCGGCTTACTAGGTGTTATTGCTTGGGACTTTGTTCCTGACAAGCAGGGTTGCCCGGGAGTTTAGACTTGATGGGCAGGCGTTGCTCGAAGGCATTGGCTTCGAGGAGCAGGAGTTGCTCGAAGGCGTTGGCCTTGAAGAGCAGGAGTTGCTCGAAGGCTTTGGCCTTGAGGAGCGGGAGTTGCTCGTAGGCGTTGGCCTTGAGGAGCATGTCTATTTGATAAGTGTTTGCTCGAGGGCTCCGGTCTTGAAGAGCAGGTTTATTCTCTATGTGTGTGGACTTGCATGATGGACTAGTATGTGTATGTGACCCTTATACATGCATGGTGAATGAGAATGATATGATGCATGATGGAATATGTATGTTAAAGATACATTTATGTAGGTTGTTATGATGTGATGCATGAGAGAATATGTATGTTAGAGATACATTCATGCAGGTTGTTATGATGTGATGCATGAGGGAATATGTATGTTTGAGATACATTTCATGCAAGTTGTTATGATGTGATGCATGAAGGAATATGTATGTTAGAGATACATTCATGCAGGTTGATTATGATATGAAGTATGATTGAATATGTATGTTAGAGATACATTTCATGCATGATGTTATGATGAGAATGACACTACATGGATTATGCACTATAATGCATGTTTAGGTGATGTATATGCGTGATCAGAAAATGATGCACCATTTAAATCTTTGATCTGAATGATTATATTGCTATGCTATCGTATTTTCGATGTTGATAGTGATATTAAAAACCATTGCTGAGTTTGTTAAACTCACCCCTCTTTCTTGTGTTTTGTTTTGGGGCTGCGTTGTGCGACACGCAGACGGACAGGATCTCCTCTTTGAGGAAAGGTCGGAGATGGCATGGATGTGATCATAGAGATCGTTGTGTGACTTAGTTCCTTTGGTTTTATGCTTATGTTTAGAACCTTTGTGTAGGGTTTTTTGTTTTGGATTTATGTCACATTTTGCAATTGTGTTTGCTTAAGACTTATTTTGAGCCGGTGTGGGCTATAGTTAACTAAGCATGTGGGTTTGAGATTTGTTGTTTACTTTGTGATAAGCAACACTCGTTCTTTCCTTTTATTTATTCTTGCTCAAAGGATTGTGCGTACTCCGTAATTATGTTAATCGCCCATGGTTAGGGTTAAGTCTTCCGCTAGATCGCTTCTCAATTTTCCTTCGTCACCCCCGCGCACTTGACCGGCCCTTGGACCAGGTTCGGCTCGGGTCGGGCATCGCCGAGGCGTGACAGATAGTATGAGCACGACTGTAAGCATATGAGTATGAGCACGACTGTAAGCGTATGAGTATGAGCATGACTGTAAGCGTATGAGTATGAGCACGACTGTAAGCGTATGAGTATGAGCACGACTTTAAGAGTATGAGTGTGAGCACGACTGTAAGCGTATGAGCACAACTGTAAGCGTATGCGTATGAGCACGACTGTAAGAGTATGAGTGTGAGCACGACCGTAAGTGTATGAGTATGAGCACGACTGTAAGAGTATGAGTACGATTGTGAGAGTATGTTTCTGAGTAAGACAGTAAGTGTATAATTTTGTGTAAGTTGTACGAGTAAGGTCGTACGAGTATGATTGTATGAGTAAGGTCATACAAGTATGCGTATGTTGTATGAGTATGCGTACGATGGTACGAGTAAGTTTGTAAGACCCTGGATAGGGGTGTTTGTGTAAGTTTAATTTGATGATACGATTTTGGCACGATGGTGCATTTGGTATGACTTTGGCACAATGGTGCATTTGATATGACTTTGGCACGATGGTGCATTTGGTATGACTTTGGCATGATGGTGCATTTGGTATGTTTGTATGCGTATGAGCATGATATTGATATGCCTATCTGCTTCATGTTTGAGTTGCATGAACGCATGTATTTATGAACTTTGTGAGTTCACTGTTTTGGTTTCCCCTACTGGGTATTTTCCTACTGAGTATGAAAATACTCATTACCCTACTTTTTAGCCCCATTGTATGGGAGGTTTTGCAGGTTTGTGCGGAGAGCTCCTGGAGGTGGATGCTCATTTCAGCGGTGGATTGATTCCCGTTGACTCAGGTATATGCTTGACTCACTGTGAGTTTATTTGTGCCACGATTCGATGTATTGGGTGAGACAAGAAACAAGATGTTTATCTTTTTGGACTTTCGGTTGGATTACACTATGGACTGTTATGGGACTTGCACTCAGGGATGCCTAGGAGAGATTTGTATTTAAAGTCTATGATCATAGCAATTTAGTTGTACGTGTATTTTTGAGTAGCGCCTGAGGATATTTGCTTTGGCCGTACGATGTTTGACCATATGATGGAAATATTTAGATGGAAAATTGATGTTTAGTGTTTTAAATTATAAACTATTTTATCAGGTTTTGATTTCGTTATTTTCCTCCGATTTACAGACATTATATTGCAAAAAATTTTCGTGAATTTTAAGGAAAATGTATGAAAAATCTCGGGCGTTACACGGGGTTCTGGCCAAAGTTGCTAGGCCACAACCAGAGAAGCAATCCCAAGTAGGGGAGGTTCTTCCCGCAGCCCAAGGGCAAGGAGAACGAGAAGAGTCTCCGGTTTCAACTCACGTTTGTAAGTAGTCTTTTAGTGCAAGACGAGGAACGTATGGAGGCTAAAGGAAGCTTCGTCTACTACCCTTGGATCCTAAGGGGAGGACGACAAGAAGGAACAAATGCAAGGAGTAAGTATTTCTGACATCCCGTTTAAATTATAGAGCTGCATGTGCTAAATTACGATGTGTGCTACGTTATGCCATGATCCTTTGTGCTCTAGTCTGCTATGCTTTGATGTGACATGTTTATGTTCTGTCTTGCTCTGGGGTAGAGTAAGACGTGTGGTGTGTATGTATGTTCGGTCTCAGCTCAGTGATAGAGCGAGACATATGTATGTGGTTTTGATCCTGCTCTATGGTAGAGCGAGATGTACGATTTCGTTGGCTTATTGATTTCTGCTTCACTCCGATATATGATAAATTTTTGTATAACTTTGATTAAATATCAGTATATACGTATTTTAACTCATATGATTTTGTGACACTTGTTATATGTATTAGCTGTTAGGCAAAACTATATTCGGATTCGATCATATTGAAAAAATATCCAATACGTATGTAGGCAACCAATGACAAGTCAACGTTGGCCTGATCCAAATTAATTATAAATAAATATATGTTTTATGTTGTTTTTCATGCGACGAACTATGAAGCTTTGTTGTGTGTATGTGTCCATTACAACCTAAGCCTATGTATGAGGAAGCCTTTAAGCTCTGTAGTACGTAGACGATTGTTGTACCTCTCGCACACAGATGATGATTCCTGACATAAGGAAAGACAAAATTTTCTATTAGTGATTTTGTGGACCCGGCTCGGGCTAGGTCGTTACACTTTCTGCCGCTTATACATCCCATACCTCACCATTAGCAAGAGCTTGTCGCCATTCACATCATTTTCGAGTCCCAACACAACTCAACATAGCTTCAATAACATTGCAGCACCAACGACCAGGGAACAAGAGCACTACTACATGAGGTTCTTGCAAAATCTACACCCTTGATGGCAAGTGCCGCTCACACAATCCAAAACTAAGAACGAACCCGGTAAGCCATCATCCATACACATCCGTTTCAGCCCACATTTCCATTATAAACTATTTTCCATGTTAGTCCATTTGCCTCGCACTGTTGAGGTCAAAGAACCTTTCATTCAACTCTTTCCATCACTTTGTCCAATGTTTGTCTTGGTGGCCCAGTAAGACGGAACCTGAGCTTTGATACCACTTGTCACGGAGGTGCCCGGGAAACGCCTACCGTGTGGCACTTGCAAGGTCAAATAGCCAAGAAAGTAAGTATTTCTTGTCAAGGTCATGGCCTCATTCCATTTGACCAAGCGTCTAGCCCGCAAAGCCAAGCAATGAACCCGTCCCAAGGCGGACGTGTGAACGTGCCGGGACATTTCCCAAGCGAGCTAGCAAGAGGGGAACAACTCCTTGCAATGCACGGAACAACTCCTTGCAATGCACGGATCCAACTTAGGCAACTTGGACATCCGAACATTCTATATCAACTAAGTGCATGCAAGGGTCTTTGTTTCCAACACGGCCAAAAGGCCGGATGGCCACCCCATAGGTCGGAGAGCCCCATCTCCCAGCAGACGGGCTCCTGACATGATAGCTAGCAACACAATAAGCCTTCATTGTCATCGGAGATAGCCGGTTGCAAGGCTAGATAGTTGTAACACCCCGCTTTTCTCATTACGTTTAGCCTGCAGGGTTAAAGGTAATTAGATAACCTTTAATAAGTTTTGGAAGGTTTCGTTAAAACCTTCGTATATGAGTAGAGCTCCAAGAAACGAGCGTAACGAATCAAAGAACGGGCAAAACGGAGGTCGGGATCGGAAGTTATGACTTTCGAGAAATGTGAAATATAGGTGGGACCCACTTAGAAAGAGCATGATTTATTGCTTTAAGTGGGTTGGTATCGAAGGGCTCGTCGATACGAGTCCAACGGTACCTAGAACTCGCGAATCCGAATCCGGGGTAGGAAGTTACGCGCGTTTAAAGTTTTGAATTAAAAAGAAAATAAAAAAGAAAGCCGGTGCGCGGGGCGCGACTGGCGCGCGCCGCGGCTTGACGAAACCCGCTCCCACGGAACCGCGGGCGCTGGGTTTTGGCGGGCGCCATGGAACATGAGCGCGACCCGCGCCACGCATTACCGCGGGCGCACGCGACTTCGGCGGGCGCCGCCGCTGAAACAGCGGCGCCGCGGTTTCGGCGGCTCGGGGGGCTATAAATACCCCATTCTATTCCTTTCTGAAGGGAGAACTTCCTTTCCTCTGTTTCTGACCGTTCTGAGGCCGATTAAGGCCATTTAAGACCCATTTCCTACTAAATCGAGCATGTTCTACGCGATGGAGGGGTCTTTTCTTCGATTCGGAGTCCGTATGATGAGGAAACGTCCCAAGACAAGAGGAGGTTCTACCTGTTACCTTCGAGCATCGACCAACTTTGTTTTCTCTGTTTCTGGCCATCCTAACTCCGATTTAGTCGATTCAAGAGGCGTTCTTGACTAAATCAAGTATGTTCTACGCGATGGAGGGTTCCGTTTTCTAAGTTGGCAATTGTACGAAGAGGAAACACCCCAAGACAAGGAAAGGTTCTACCCATACCGACCAACTTTGTTTTCTTTGTTTCTGGCCATCCCAACTCCGATTTAGTCGATTCAAGAGGCGTTCTTGACTAAATCGAAGGTGTTCTATGCTATGGTGGGTTCTATCTGAGTTGACAATCTTATAAGGAGGAAATACCCCGAAACTAAGCAAGGCCCTGCCCGAACACCGAAACAAGAAAAAGAGACCTGGAGTAAGATAGGGTTCTGTCCGTAGATACCGATACTGTAGGAGTTATGATGGAGGTAAGCATTTCTGATCTTCTGTTGTAATTATAGAACAGCATATGCTAAGTTATGATGTGTGTTATGCTACGATTTATATGCTTGTTGTATGTGCCTATATGCTTGTTGTGCTATATGCTTGCTGTGCTATGTGCCTATGTGCTCATATGCCATGATGTGTACTCACATGCCATGATGTGTGCTCATATGTTATGATGTGTGCTCATATGCCTTGATGGATGCTCATCTGTCATGACTTGTACTTATATGCCATGATGTGTACTCATATGTCATGATGTGTGCTCATATGCCTTGATGTATGCTCATATGCCATGATGTGTACTCATATGCCATGATGTGTGCTCATATGCCATGATGTGTGCTTATATGCCATGATGTGTACTTATATGCCATGATGCATGCTCATATGCCATGATGTGTACTTATATGCCATGATGTGTGCTCATATGCCATGATGTGTGTTGTCTCGCTCTAGGGTAGAGCGAGACATGTAATGTGATTTTGATCCCGCTCTGTAGTAGAGCGAGATGTACGATTACGTTAGTTTGTTAACTTCCGCTTAACTCCGATATATGACGAGTTTTTGTATACTTCCGATTAAATATTCGGAGATACGTTATACGTATATGATTTTGTGATGCTTATTGTATGTAGTAGCCATTAGACAGAACTACATTCGGATCCGATCGTATTGGAATAATATCCAATACGTACGTAGGCAACCAACGGCAAGGCAACGTTGGCCCGATCCAAATCACTATAATAATATGTTTTATTTTACACGCGACGAACTATGAAGCTTCGTTATGTGTACGTGTTCGTTACAACCTAAGTCTACGTACAAGGAAGCCTTAAAGCTCCGTAGTGCATAGACGAACGTTGTACCTCTCGCACTCAAACGATGATTCCCGGCTCAAGGAAAATTAAAAATTCCTATTAGTGATTTTGTGGGCCCGGCTCGGGTCGGGTCGTTACAAATGGTATCGGATGTCTGCAAGAGTATAATAATTTTGATTTTTAATTTATGTTTTTAATGTATTTTGATTGTTTTGAAATGAGTTTTGATTTTTAATTTGAAAACAAATTCTGTTCCATACATGTTATCATTGATTTGAATTAAATCCCAATTTTCAACTTTCGGTTACTAATGTACGATCTTAGATTTTAATTTAATTTTGAATTTTTGTTCTACACATGTAAGATTGGATTTAATACAAGCTTCTATTTTGAACTCTGTATTTGACATGTGCGACTTTAGATTAATATGGGCTTTAATTTTAAGAATTTGATTTTTAAGTGGATTTTGTATCGAAATTTATGTTTGCATATCTTGCATTGAATTTGCTATAAATGTTAATCTTGTAAATTTTAATCTTAAACAAAAATGATCTGAAAATGTTGTTATAAATAAATCATGCCTGATTGTGACCTGTAATTCTGCTTATGTAATGTTAAAATTACATTGAACTCTAATTTTCATAAATTCTAAATTGTTTAATTAGAAGTAATTTTTATTTTATCCTACGTATGTGTATCTGACCGATGGTATGATTGGACTTTATTGATGTAGATTTTAAATTAGAATTGATTTAAAATTTTTGCTTTGAATATGTTACATCTGATTTAGTATGAAATTTAATCGTACAATTATTTGAGATTTTTATCGCCATGTGTTGCATGAAAATTTGATGTAAACATCAATTTGATAATTTTCATTTTTCAATTGAAAATTATTTATAGTTTAAGTGTAAATGTGTTGCATCATGTTTAATTTTTCTTAATTGGATTTAATATGAACTTTGCTTTTGAACCTTTCATTGTGTGACATTGAATTTTATATGAAGTATGATTTTTATGAATTATAATTTTAATCATAAGTTATATGAAAATTCTTTCTGAATAATTTAATTTAGAATTAATTTAGAATTCCATTTTGCATGTGTTACATTGAATTTTAGACAGATTTTGATCTTTCCAAATTTCAAATTTTTAATCGACAACAAACCAAAATTTTGTTTTCTCGTATGGCTTTGGATTTAATCGGAAACTTTTATTTTTATGAATTGTGATTTTGAATTCGACCCGATCGAAAATTTTGTTTTGAATTCGTTACATGATTCTTTTTAAATATTTTCAACAACTTCGATTTCAATGTGTTTTAAACCATGGTAGAATTACCAAGAGGTAACCACTAACCGCTCATGGTATGAGACATGTAGCGCTAGTGGAAGACTCAACGGTCAATTCTACTCGGGTATTTAAACAAAATATGATTTGAAATATGTTTTCAAAGACGGTAGAATTACCAAGAGGTAACCGCTAACCGCTCATGGTATGAGACATGTAGAGCTAGTGGAAGACTCAATGGTCAATTCTACTCGGGAATTTAAACAAAATATGATTTGAAATATGTTTTCAAAGACGGTAGAATTACCAAGAGGTAATCACTAACCGCTCATGGTATGAGACATGTAGCGCTAGTGGAAGACTCAACGGTTAATTCTACTCGGGTATTTAAACAAAATATGATTTGAAATATGTTTTCAAAGATGGTAGAATTACCAAGAGGTAACCGCTAACTGCTCATGGTATGAGACATGTAGCGCTAGTGGAAGACTCAACGGTTAATTCTACTCGGCTATTTAAACAAAATATGATTTGAAATATGTTTTCAAAGACAATAAAATTACCAAGAGGTAACCGCTAACCGCTCATGGTGTAGGACATGAGACGTTAGTGGAAAACTCTATGATTAATTCTACCAGGGTGTTGAAATGGAATTTTGATTTCAAATTGTCTATTTTAGAAAATATTTTGATTATTTTTCAAAGGCGGTAGAACTATCTCAGAGTAACCAGCAAACACCCAAGGTATATAAGGTGGAATGTTAGTTGACAACTCTGCAGTAAATTCTACCGATGTATTTATACGATTCTCATTTCTGAAATATGAATATTTTGAAAGTTTGTTTAAAATCTATTTTGAAAAATAGTAGAAATCCCGAAGAGAAATCACTAAACACCTGCGATATGAAATATCAGGCGTTAGTGGATTGATCTAAGGCTGAATCTGCTGATGGATTTGATATAAAACTTAATTTCAAATCCCATGTTATTTGAAAACGGATGTGAAATTTAGTAAATTTATCTCAATCACCTGTGGAATTGCTAAGAAGAAACCATCAAACACCCGTGATATGGGACATGAGGTGTTAATAGATAGCTTCAAGGCTGATTCCACGAGTGTATTGAAATGAATTTCGATTTCAAATCTACTTTATTGGAAATATTTGTTTTGAATTTGATTTGACGATAAAGATTTCGATGATTTGGGTCTTCGGACCGTTTGGATAGTTATTTGGTATAAAGCTCAAAAGCTATCAATTCTGGATACCGCCAAATTTGGCATCTGACGCGCACAGGACTGGGATGTCATGGGTAAATCCATTCCTTTCTGTCTCGCGTCGCCCCATGGGCGCGGGTGTAAGTCGTCTGGTATCGCGACATTCTGTGATCGTGTTTTCAGATTTTCCGAATGATTTCAAAAGAAAGATGACACAATATTTTCTTATGTGCATGAAGCATATTCTTAGAACTTAGTTCGACCTACTGAAGTATGAATTTATACCAAGATTTTGACTCGCCAAAGTTTTGCTAAAAGTTTTCTGTTACTTTATGAAAACAAAAGCTCTAACTTTAAAATCATCTCCTCTTTTTGAAAATTTTTCCGAGTTTTGGGCAATCGTGCCGTCTGGATAGTTCTCGGTTCCTCAGAACTAAGAATTATCATGATTTTGGATACTGCCAAATTTGGCATCTGGTGCGCACAAGACTGGGATGTCATGGGTAAATCCCTTCCTTTCTGTCTCGCGTCGCCCCATGGGCGCGGGTGTAAGTCGTCTGGTATCGCGACATTCTGTGATTGTGTTTTTAGATTTCTGAATAATGATTTATCCGATTTTGAATTTACTATCAGATTTCGTTTATTAACAATTTATCAGATTTTGCTGAACGATCGAATTATTGAACTTTGAAAGAATGATGTTTGATTTTGATTATCAGATTTCTGAATGAAGATTTATTTGACTCTAAATTAAATATTGAAATTTTTATGATATGATTTATCTGATTTTAAATTTATAATCGGATTTTGTTTGCAATATTTCATGTGATTACGAATATTTCATCAAATTTTAAAGATTGGGTTCTATTTATATATGACTTATTTGATTATGATCTATTGAAGTCTATTAAATGAGTACTTATCCAATTAAATATCGAAGTCTGTTAGATATTTATATGTGTTTGGATGTGTATTTTGGGTGAATTGCGAGGACGCAATTCGTTAAAGGGGGGAAGAATGTAACACCCCACTTTTCTAATTACTTTTAGCCTGCAGGGTTAAAGGTAATTAGATAACCTTTAATAAGTTTTGGAAGGTTTCGTAGGTTAAAACCTTCGTATATGAGTAGAGCTCGAAGAAATGAGCGTAACGAATCAAAGAATGGGCAAACCGGAGGTCAGGATCGGAAGTTACGACTTTCGAGAAATGTGAAATATAGGTGGGACCCACTTAGAAAGAGCATGATTTATTGCTTTAAGTGGGTTGGTATCGAAGGTTTCGTCGATACAAGTCCAACGGTACCTAGAACGCGCGAATCCGAATCCGAAGTTACGCGCATTTAAAGTTTTGAATTAAAAAGAAAATAAAAAAGAAAGCCGGTGCGCGACTGGCGCGCGCCGCAGCGCGCAGCTAGCGCTGTGTTTCGGCGGGTGCTGTGGAACGCGAGCGCGACCCATGCCACGCGTTACTATGGGTGCGCGCATGACTTTGGCGGGCGCCGCCAGGTTTGGCGGCGCGGCACCGCGGTTTCGGCGGCTTAGGGGGCTATAAATACCCCATTCTATTCCTTTCTGAAGGGAGAACTTCCTTTCCTCTGTTTCTAACCGTTCTGAGGCCGATTAAGGCCATTGAAGACCCGTTTCCTACTAAATCGAGCATGTTCTACGTGATGGAGGGGTCCTTTCTTCGATTCAAAGTCTGTATGATGAGGAAACGTCCCAAGACAAGAGGAGGTTCTACCCGTTACCTTCGAGCATCGACCAACTTCATTTTCTTTGTTTCTGGCCATCCTAACTCCGATTTAGTCGATTCAAGAGGCGTTCTTGACTAAATCAAGTATGTTCTACGTGATGGAGGGTTCCGTTTTCTAAGTTGGCAATTGTACAAAGAGGAAACACCCCAAGACAAGGAAAGGTTCTACCCATACCGACCAACTTTGTTTTCTTTGTTTCTGGCCATCCCAACTCCGATTTAGTCGATTCAAGAGGCGTTCTTGACTAAATCGAAGGTGTTCTATGCTATGGTGGGTTCTATCTGAGTTGACAATCTTATAAGGAGGAAATACCCCGAAACTAAGCAAGGCCCTGCCCGAACACCGAAACAAGAAAAAGAGACCTGGAGTAAGATAGGGTTCTGTCCGTAGATACCGATATTGTAGGAGTTATGATGGAGGTAAGCATTTCTGATCTTCTGTTGTAATTATAGAACAGCATGTGCTAAGTTATGATGTGTGTTATGCTACGATTTATGTGCTTGTTGTATGTGCCTATATGCTTGTTGTGCTATATGCTTGTTGTGCTATGTGCTTATATGCATGCTGTGCTATGTGCCTATGTGCTCATATGCCATGATGTGTACTCACATGCCATGATGTGTGCTCATATGCTATGATGTGTACTTATATGCCTTGATGTATGCTCATATGCCATGACTTGTACTTATATGCCATGATGTGTACTCATATGTCATGATGTGTGCTCATATGCCTTGATGTATGCTCATATGCCATGATGTGTACTCATATGCCATGATGTGTGTTCATATGCCATGATGTGTACTTATATGCCATGATGTGTACTTATATGCCATGATGTGTGCTTATATGCCATGATGTGTGTTCATATGCCATGATGTGTGTTGTCTCGCTCTAGGGTAGAGCGAGATGTACGATTACGTTAGTTTGTTAACTTCCGCTTGACTCCGATATATGATGAGTTTTTGTATACTTCCGATTAAATATTCGGAGATACGTTATATGTATATGATTTTGTGATGCTTATTGTATGTAGTAGCCATTAGGTAGAACTACGTTCGGATATGATCGTATTGGAATAATATCAAATACGTACGTAGGCAACCAACGGCAAGGCAATGTTGGCCCGATCTAAATCATTATAATAATATATTTTATTTTACACGCGATGAACTATGAAGCTTCATTGTGTGTACGTGTTCGTTACAACCTAAGTCTACATACAAGGAAGCCTTAAAGCTCCGTAGTGCGTAGACGAACGTTGTACCTCTCGCACTTAGACGATGATTCCTGGCTCAAGGAAAATTAAAAATTCCTATTAGTGATTTTGTGGGCCTGGCTCGGGTCGGGTCGTTACAACAGTATACCAACACTTTAACATTTTAGCATACCATGTCCCCCCTATATATCATAAGACTCTATTCTGCTGGAGTGGCAGCCAAAGTGGTTGTACGGGCATGGTTTCTCTAAAATTTGTCAAACGGCCCAAAAACACTCCAAAGAATTCTCCAACACTATTTAGGGGGGAGGGGAAATCTTAAGAATCCCAAATGTGCTAGCCAACCATGTGTCCCAACATATGCAATTATGTGTGTGCATCATTGCATGCATTATGTGCAACATTGCGCACACATGTTGCTTAACATTGCAGGCCTTCCCTACAACACTTGCATACATGATGTGCAACACTATGGGCAGTTCCTGCAATGCATACACACCTAGTATACAATACTTATACACGTGTGTGCGTCTCAGCACGTCACGGATAGTCCGCTTTGCTACCCCGTAACACAACGCTCTTTCTCTCTTCTGAAACCAATGGAAACACTCTAAGTTGTCTCTCTCTGTCCTTAACCAAATAAACCCAGCCCAACTTATATATTAACCTAATCAAAGATAGCAATTGACTTGAATAACTAAAGTTAGCCCCTTCAACCTCATTCAAAAATGATGAAATATTGGTATCATACATCAAAATACAAAAGAAATCAATGTGCCTCCCACAAGCAAACTACAATTTCAATGCTTTGCAATTTCCCTTTGAGATTTTTCTATATTACCTGGTCAAAGGGCAAAATATTTTATATTATATGATTTTGAACAATAAATGCCACAAGACTCGGATTTATACGATATTCAAGGACAACTAGATTGAAATACCCCTGAGTGAGGGTTTAAGGTTTTATATCGTGTTATTCGGTTAGAATGCTGCATATACCCAAAAACGGCTGAACGTGGAGTGTGAGTTCCAATTTCTGACCAACAATTTCCAAAATCCGACCAATGAGAAAAAATGTAGTGGGATGTCCGATTTTGAACCCTACATTTCCAAAATCCAACCCATCAAAAGCAAGTTTCAAACGTGGAGTGAGATTTGGCCCGAAGTTCTACTCACACGCTCTTGCTGAAGAAGTAATTTTGTGGCAAAGGTTAGTAGCATCAACCACTCGACAACTTCTATAGTAAAATAACATCTTCAAACTCTCCTTTTTTTGTAGGTTCGAATTCACGAGTGTTCGTATACTGTGTTATGGAGAACACGATAATGAGTACTTGCATATATAGGCATATTACATGGATCGTGTTATCAATAATACGATACACAAAATATCGTTTATCGATATTATGATTTACAATATACGACATTGATAAGTTGTGTTATCGTGTATGGGAAGGCATATATATTGTGTCATCAATAATACAATATATGACATCGAACGTAGCATGAATTTGACCATTATTTGGGCTGTTATATAATGTAAATGAATGCGACATTGATTTTGGTCACGACCCATGGTGTGTGTGTCTATATATATATATATATATATATAAACATCTTTGACAGACATAGGCAACAAGTAGATAGTTAGAGGAAGATGTTGCACTAATCATGGGTTTGAGTACCAAAAAAAACCCGGTGAGTTAGATAGTGGCGATGGGAAGGCTGCCTAAGGTAAGGGGCAATTTTTCAACAGCTTCTTTGCTAGGAAGAGGCCAAAGAAGAATCTAATTGAGAAAATTTTGAAGGACATATAAGAAAATAGGCATGTTGTCTCCGATGAAGACTTAGAACATTTAGTCATATTGCACATGGAGGCACTTGCGTTATTCACACAAAGCAACAAATATGTCTCCCCATTTATGTGTAACTTTCTCAATGATGTAGTTGTTGTGGGGAGGTACAATTGGGCGGAACCAGTACATGACATGCTCTGTCGCGATATATCATCAGCCCACATAAACATCAGGAGTAGAGAAGATGAGAACTCGACTACAACTGAAATTCTAATTGGGGCTTCATTCATGCTACCGGTAAAATTTCGTATTAGTGATGACACGATTACATATATCAGCATATACTTGATAACACAACTACATATTAGTATTTTAGGAATATCGTGTTGTCAATAACATGCTAATTTGATTAGCGTGTTTTAGATAACATGTTATTTTGATTTGCATGTTTTTTATAACACACTAATTTGATTATTGTGTTTTTGATAACACGATAGATTTTTGTAGTACGTATTTTCAATAACATGATATATTTATTTCATGTAATCAATGACATGATTAGTTTAATAAGCATGTTATCAATTACATGACATACATGATATTCAATCACTATTAACATGATTGTTTTGTTAACGTATTGTGGTATTTTTAGCACACATCTATATGGTGGCCAAGTTGTCCTCTATGTCGTTCGAGATGAAATTGGTTAGTGATATGGACAAGGCTGCAAAACTTGACTCGGCAGACAAAAAGTCGAGGAAAAAGTTGTTGGTTCATCACAAGATGAGGAAGTGATACCAGGATATGCTCGTGTGGCTGAAAGTCAATTTTGAAGTCGTACTTCATATAACTCTAATTGTCGAAGAGACCCACTTGATCAGGGCCAACAATCGGCTGAGATGTCTCAAAAGATGACCGCTCAATCCACTACATAGAGGAGAACGTATCCATTTAAAACACATCAAGGCCAGATGTTAGGATAAAATAAACCCGGCACATACGTCATTGAAAGCTTTGTCATGCCACTAGATGTTATGTTTGGGATTATTAGCATAGTCTTGGAAAAGGCTACCATGTACGAACATCGGGGTTGAAGCACATGAAGTGTAGAAGTTGTGCTGCAACAGGTTAAAAACTCGATTGAGGTGGCTGTTGTGAACGTCTTAAGGGCCTATTATTAGGTAATTATATAATAAGGGTATTTAGGTAATTAAATAATTAGTACTTTCTTTTAATTATGCTAATGGACCTTAGGTGCTTGTTAGTGAGCCTACTTAGCTAGTCTATTTAAGTGTAAGGGTTATGCCTTGAATTTATTATGAAATGAATGATTAGTTCTCTCCTCTTCTCCCTTGTCCGACGGCCATGCCACTCTTTCCCCCCTTTCTTGGTCTTCTTGCACCGCTCCCCTCTCGTTACTGGCTAGACAGGCCATTGTGGACAACCGTCCACAACAGTGGCCAAGGAAGCTTCCACCCAAAGAAATTCCTTAACCGGAAAAAGTTGAGAAGCACCACCTTCGCCAACTAATGAAGTCCCTTGACTGTATGAATGACAAGAAGCACCACCTCTACCAACAACTAAAGGATCGAGGTCGGTGCAGGTGAAGGCTCGAGCTTTAAAATCAAGTAAAGTTGTTCCTCATGAAAAAAGACAATATGTTCCTCAATTTGGAGAGGAAGATTTCATTTTCTGTAAGTAATTCCCTGAGTTTCTTTTCATCAAGCTATTAGGTCGTGTTATCAATACGACCTATGGTAAAAAGGAGTGTTATTGATAACACGTCAAATAACAATTTTGTATTATGATCAAAATGTTGAGGTGAAATGTCATGTTATTGATAACATAACATATTGTATTATCGAATTATCTTCGAAACGAAGTTTGATTCAACATGTAGTGTAAGATTTATATATATATATATATATATATATATATATATATATATATATATATATATATATATATATATATATATATATATATATATATATATAAACTAATACGACTTGTTACATAAATTTTACAGAGTAAAGGGAACCCAAAGTTGACTCCTCAAAGAAAAAGAAAAGGGATCTCAAGGTCGAATGCACCATTATCACCAAATTTTTGAAGAAAATCAATGATGAAGTGTTGAAAGCCAAAGAAGAGCCACCTAAGCAACTCAAGCTGAAGATTAAGAAAAGAACAACTAATACTCAAGTGTTTTGAAATATATTTGGCTATGCCTTTTGGTGTAGTATCTGTAGAATCTATAAAAAAACTATAATATTTTCTCGCAATCTAAAGGTGAGATGCTAAGGGGTGGTCAATTGACTTCTTTTGCGTTCTACACATAGTTGGGCACTAACCTTGTCACAATCACATGATCTCCTGTGTTTGATGCCCTTATGTACCACTTAGAATACTAATTAGAGCACTTTGCGGCGTATGTATTATTGTTCTCATCTACAACCTGATATGTGAAATGTTCCTTTATTGCAAAGTCAATTAAAACCCTCTTAAAATGTACTAGGCTTTGGAAATGTGCACCCAATTGGAGTAGACTCTGGTAGTTCTTTGCTTGTAAACTACCAGTTATTATCTCGCCCTCACCAATGTTTGGTTCCAACAGGTTTATATCATCTACTATCTCCCACTCTACCTCAACCTCAACGTCAATATTACTAGGTACCTCATTGTGTCTAAATTCTTCATGGTGAGACATATTTTCCATGTCAATTATGTTATTCTTGTTCTATTGGTCATCACCCCACACTTCTTCAAATGTTTGGCCATCGTAATTTTCACAGCTATTTGGGGGATCATAGTTATCAAATATAGTCCTTATTGCACCCATTGTTGGTGACATTTCTTCAAATCCAGTATGAATGACTTCTATAACATGTTTTGTAAGCATTGGAATGTTGGATGATGTGTGACATGGATTTGTTGAGTTAAAATCTCCCGGTTCTCCCAATGTGCAATGGATATTAATGTGTTAATAAATATGCAATATAACTCAATAGGAATGCCACTCATGTCATATATATGGTAAAACCCGACTCGACTCTAATGGGTCATGTTTGGGTTTTCAAATTCAAACTAAATAGCTATTCGGGTCGGATTCGGGTTTACTATTTCTTGAATAGTATCGAGTTCGGGTTTAGCAAAACCTGACTTGAATAAGGTTATAAATATAAATTTTTTATATTTTCCTTTGTATTTTGATAAGACCTGACCCAACCCTAATGGGTCAGATTTGGGTTTCTAAATTCAACCCTAATAGCTATTCGGGTTGGGTTTGGGTTTCTAAATTCAACCTGAATAGCTATTCGGGTTGGATTCGGGTTCACCATTTCTTAAATGATATCGGGTTCGAGTTTGACAAAACCCAACTTGGTGGCATCCCTATAAACTCAACATTGTGTATTTAGTTACACGCTTACAAATTTTATTGTGTTATCAATGGGACAATATGCATAGAAGCCGTGTTATTGTATCTGCACTAATAAGAATATGTGAGATATTGTTTTTGTATTTTGCATCATTAGTTATGTGATATTATAAATATTATATTTTTATTTAACATGATATTAATATTATTGTGTTTTCAAGTACACTATAATGTAACGATAAAAGTATAATCTCATGTTATTTAAAATTCATTATTACCTGACTGTTTTATAAGTGAATTATGTATCATTGACTCCAGCAATCTACCATTCAAGTTGGGGTAAGCGGATACTACTAGTGATTTATCTTTATTCACAATCTGGTTTATTTCCACTTATGGCATTTTGTCACTATTGGGAGGCTCGTTCATCTCTGCATACAACAATAACACTTCTTTATTTACCTTTTAATAAATAAAAAACACTGATTGCAGGTCTTCATCATCTTCTAATTTATACAAAATAGATGATTGCAAAGATAGAATCAAATACTTTAAAGTCACATTACTATTGATGACAAGTCTTTCTTTTGCTTGTACTCACAGCTCGCCGAACCTCACAAAGGGATCAATGTTCATCAATCGCACCTTTCTACCTATATATACGTCATCATTGCCTACCTCTCTATAGTAATAAATGCAAATACCAATTCTCTCTATTATGCTGATTAAAGGGTGATTAGATCAACCGAAATGGAGCATTTTTCACCCGAAATCGCTTTTGTCATGGAAAAAAACTTGTTTTCACCATCTCTAGCAACTCACTGGTAAGTAGCCGATGGTCACCTCCCTCCGGCAAACTCTATCTCGCCACTCATCCTTCCTCTCCACTAGAACGGCGCCCACTGTATATTTATGAGGATCTATATAGAAATTGGTTTTATTTAAACCTAAGGGTAATTTAATCCTAAAATAGGTAATATAATTTTTAATGTTTAAAATGAGGTAATATGGAATATTTCACTCTTTGGTGAGGTAATATGGTAAAAACTCTATCCCTTTTTGCAAACTCTGAAGGGTTTCTTTACATTTGTGCTCATAAACTATTTTTCTTCTCCTCAATTCTTTCCCCCCCTTGTTCCTTATAAGAATTGAAATGTTTTTTACCTTTCACGGGATGCTTATACTCTCACCTTTTCTCTCTGGCTCGGAGCCTAGAACAGCCTCCCTACAGAAAAAAAATGCATGGTATCGATAGGTACAGACTGAAATAGACATAAGTCATTAATTTCTCTTTTTTTAAGCAAAATGTAGTATTAAACCTTGTATGAGTCTTTCATCAGAATAGGGGCAAGTTATAGTATGTATAGTCACTCATGGAAAAAAGATATATTTGTTATTGTGATTTTTTACCACCATGATTAAAAATCCTGGATCATTAAAAATCCTGAGTCCGCCATTGTTCATGAGAGGCCCTCATTTTCATGCAGGTCCGTGATTCAACTTGTTGTATAGCCTATAGTTTATCCCGTGGATACCATCATGTTGGTCTAGCTTTTTTATTGTTTAAATTAGTAAGAATTAGGAAACAAGCCTGTGGAGAAGATAGTGTGTGCAATCCGTTTTACATGGTTCCTTAAAATCTGTACAATTGAATTTCCAGATCTAACTCGAGAGAATTCACAAGATCTTTCTCTTTACATGGCTCCAACACCTTGCCCTAACTTTGTGTTTTGTGATAGATGCTTGTAGTTCCATCAAGATATGAGAGTTGCAGGTTTGTGGGCCTTCTCTTTGTAAATTGACTGCTACTTCTTGGTCCGCCTTTGCAAGCCCATTTCATCATTGGTTTTCAGAATATTTGTGTGATATACCATCCTTCCATATGCCCAGTCGCTTCAAAATGTTCTACCTGTTGCTAGGCAAACTCGATCCAATCATACCCATAAAGGAGGCCATGAAACAAGAGTGAAAACAGAATGAATAATTTAGTAAACGTGATTAGAGGGAAAAAAGAAGGAAAAAATTAGTAAACGTGATTAGACTTGGTGACTCATGAGGATGTCCAAGTAAATCAAGATTGTTTAGAGGACAACTTCGGCATCCATTTCCTGAGACCTGATTGAAATTCATGGGCAGAAGTGCAGAGATAGAAAGGGTCCCAATTTCATGCAAGTTGTGTCTTCATTGAGGGTGAACTGTACAGGAAATGTGCTACCAGATTGAACCAATCCACAACACTCATGTCTGCCATGACAAGCTAGTAGAGGTGAGAGTTAAGGTTTTGATGGTTTTGGATGCCCTCAGTTCAAAACCCCATTCTCTTCGCCACCCTAGGATTATAGATTTATATCTCACTTTACCCGTACATATGATGTGTGGGCATTGTACTTGCCTAAAGAGATTTGTAGCAGAATACGATGCTCTAATATGCAGCCGGTTGCCCTGTCCCTTCTAGTTGGGGCCTGAAGGCTCGGAAATCCCTTGTTAACAGAAGAAAAAGATGATGTTGTCTTTGTCGGCCATGCCAGAATTGAAGTCTGCATCCAACACTCAGTAGAGAACTTGACATTGCCTAAAATTTGAAGCTCTGGCATTCTCCTATGATTGAAGCCAGTTGAATTTCAGCCTGAATGAGCTCCAAAATCACCCATCAGTGCTCTCACACAATCATGTCCGGTCCGGTTCCAGCGCCTACTCTCTCAGTCAGCAGGTACACATCCTTATCATTAATTAAGGGATAAAATCTCGCCTCACAATTCCAACATCTTTAAGAGGTCGGCTTCTCAACTGGAATTGACTCATAATGGATTGTATTGGCAAGAAGTCCATTGCCAGCTTAAGTTGGAGTAATGTGTCTACATCTTCCAATCTCGTTGGTTTCAGATTTTCAGCATTCATGTGAGGTTCTAACCACTTTCTTGACAAGGGTCTTGTTAGTATTTGGGACTTTGCTCTCAAAGCCAAAAAATCATTCAAATGAAGACATGATAGAGGGACCCATTTGGGTATTTTATTCTGCAGAATGTCATATAGTGTTTAAGACAGCTTGATTAGGGGGGGCCCTTGTATATTTCTATGTTTTTGCAGGTCACATTAAGTTTGGACTCCCTATGTAAGTGATCAACAACTAAGCACACATCTTACGTAAACATCAGATGATTAATTACAATAATCAGTTGCTCATGAAACGCGCTTGACTCCGGAAAGATCAATCACACTAACAAATAAAATAGTTTTATGGTAGATTGGATGAGTACCAAGAATTCAAAGGACGGTGTCTTAAATCTTAATGAAGTATCATTATTCCTAATACACGGTTATTTGTCAGTATGTGTTGCGTTTGCTCCCATGTCAATGTTTAACATTATTCAATCAGACACTCTAATACCCATATAAGCAAAGTGATTTTTGACAATCTAACCCTCTAACTAATCCTTAATTAAGCAATTGTTTGAACAGTCAAACGACCACGCTATCGGCGATGTCGGCGCCACTGGGGCCAGTTGTTTATCATTCTTGGTTAAAATAAGAACAAGAACTAATTAACAAGTTGCAGCTAATACAATAAGAAGAAGATTGTGGATGTTGAGTGATTGCCAAGCACCAAAAAAGATAAGAACCTTGAGCAGCGGAGCCTGTTGCCGAGATTCCATCTGAATGTTGAGTGGTTTGCAGCTTTGTGAACCCATTTTAAGCACAAAAAGAACACAAAATCCAGACGTGCAAAAGCAGAGCCGGTGTTTAAACTAATCAGACTGGGTGGTACATTTGTTTGCTTCCATGTTGGGAGTTCAACACTTCAACTAAAGGAATGGCCACTAACCCCCATCTTTCCCAGCCTTCCCTTTTGTTGATTATATTTATTTTGACCTGTTCCCAACATGGATCTTATGATATATGTTAATGAGAAAGCTACCCATTTGGTGTTCATCTTGGTAATTATTTAGTGCACCTGTTATGGTGGGTCAATCTAGTTTATTTGGATCAGTATGAATTTTAGTGTCAGGCGAATATACTGTGGCACCCAGATTGATACACATGAAGCTGCCCTTGTCCTCAAACCAAAAGCTAAAAGCAACAACAAAATGAAAGAGAGATGTGTCTTGGCTCATGAGGCAAGGATCCGGCATGGACACCTATTCATGGTCCTGATCAAGCTCAAAGTCATGGTTACCCTTTGAGACATTTAGGTGACATGGGATGCCTGTTGAGGTGAAGGAACATCGAGCCCTTGATGTTGTGGATGCAATCATCTCCCATTATTAGATGGAGCCCCTAATGGCCTCTGGTGGGACAGGCTCATCAAATCACATAGAACAAAAAATATGAAAAGATCAACCATGATTGAGCTGGGCACCATGGACAAACTGGAAAAGCACCAACCTGCAACTTTATTTTTTCTGGTATATCACCAACCAGCAACTTTCGAATGAGGAAGAAGATTAAAAAAAACTGCATAAAAAATAAACAAAAACAATAGAGAGGTCATCTGGGGAAGTTTGATAGCCATGATTTGGGTCATGGAGGAGATAAGATTGGGCAAAAGCCATGATAGCAAACAGGGTTTTGATAACACTGTTCATTTACATTCAGGAAAAGGAAGTGAAAGGAAAAGGACACATGAGGGCGACGTGATGGGAGAGTGGTTGGACTTGGATATGAAGCTTTTCCCCTCTCCTCAGAGCACAAGCTCCTCCTCTTCTTCCCCTCTTCTCCTTTTGCACTTTTTTCTTCTTGAAAATTGTTATATTGACGCGAGGTTTCATACGTAATGAATCTACTTCATCGTCTAGAAACCATTGATTAGTAGGGCTAACGTTTTTGTAACCCTAATCAACGGTTTCTAGATGATGGAGTAGGTTCATTACGTATGAAACCTAACGTTAGTCTAGCATTACTCTTTCTCCTTTTGCTTCCATCCCTCCTCTTTAATCAAATCAACAACGGCTTCCCTTGTCCCTGTCTTCCTGTTTGGTGGCAGTCAGTTGTGCTGATGGCACTTCTTCTCCAAATTATTATATCTTTAGTATGTGATGTTACACATACTGTCACATATCATTACTTTCTTTAACACACTTGTTTTGTATCCAAAATTTCATCGAGTGTTAAAGATCTCTTTCAGACTTCCTTCTTGTTCTAGAGAGGCAGTCCAGAAATTTATGGAAATTTCTGTTGAGCCCAAGCCTTCCTTGTCCTTGTTCATCTGTACCACAGGCTTGATGAGGCAAATAGGTGCATGTAACAGGACAGTAGTTTTGGGACCAGACAGGCGGTCAGAGTCCTGATGCGCGAACCGGACCGGGCGAAGGGGGACCACCGAACCGGATCGGGAAGAGCAAAAATATCTGGAAAATGGGCGGCTGGGATCGTCCGACGCGCGAAGCGCGGACCGTACTGTGGATGCGTACTTCCAGTCCTTCTCCGAGGACCTCGTGACGTCCCTACGATGCGCCGCCGGGGCTAACGTGCGCTGGTAGTTGGGCGGATCAACCACTTCCTGGTCCGGGGCGCACGATAGCGGCTGCGGCGCGCAGGTTAGCGGAGGTGGGAAGGATCGAGACGCAAGTACGCCCACCCATCCGCGGGAGAATCCCGAGGAGAATCCGAAAAGCGAGTGGCATACAGCTGGCTTGCTGACGTGGAGTTCAGTTAGAGGCCATAACCGTTGTCTCCCTTCCGACACAGGCTGACACGTCGGACGCTACGCGACAAGAGAATGGAGACGTGGCGGTGGAGGGATAATTGAGGCGGGCAGGGGCGGGGCCCAGAGGCTCCGGCGGTCCCGGCTCGAGCTGCGTCTGACGTGGCACCAATAATGAGAGAGAGGGCGCGACATGGACGGAAATGGCACGTTTTTGTCCTTTTTAAAATGAGAATAATAAGGGGAGGTTGTACTTGGGCCGAGGACAAATAGATTGTGGGAATCTCTGCCTCCATTGCCTTTTCTTATTTAAATATTAATAATTGTTTTTAAATAAATAATAAATAAAATTTTTAAACAAAAGGTTAGTGTGACAGTTATGAGTTTTTTTTAAAATAGACTCGATCGAACTCTCAATAATATATGCGCATTGGTAGAAAACTGATGATGATAAGGGTTGAAAGACAAACTTTGACGGGGTTTAAAGTATTTGAAAAGGAAAAATCAGTATGAGTCTATGCCCACGTTCACGCGTGAGCCTATGTACCATCAGCTTTCATATTTAAATTTTAACGTTTTGTGACAATGAACTTATGAGAATCCTTAATTTATAAGATTAAGTTAAGATTAATAGTGCATATATTAATTTAAACATGTGTTATTATGTACACTATCATTTTAAATATCAAAGATTTATATATATTTTTTATATTAGACTCATTATAAAAAAGAGTATGCAAAAAAATTTATAAAGGACAAGCGGCGATTGAGTTAAAAAAAAAAAGAAAGGAGGTAAAAAGTGTAATTCTGAAAAAATAACAACACTTAATATTAAAATATATGTTTGGCTTATAAAAGAATATTAAACTCCTACTTAACAAAAAATTTATCCAACAAATCTTTATAAAAGATAGTAAAATCTACACGAGTGAAGCAAGTGGGGCAGAGAAGACGAAGCCCGTAGAAAATCAACCGAAAAAATAGCAAGACTATATTGAAGACCTAGATGAGAAGGTCACTCCTCCAACATGGTTTTATTCGGCGGGCTCAACATCGTTTTAGTCTCGGGAAGGGGTGTTGGCTGGTCCGGACATCGGATCGTTGGGTGGGCCCACCGCGGTCGAGGCGGAAGCTGCGGGACGCGGGCAGTTCACACGTACGGGGGGGCGGGGTCGGAAGCAAAGCAAGTGGGGAAAGTGGGAGCAGGTGCGGGGGGTCACGTGGGCCGGAGGAATTTGTGCGTACGGCTCCTTTTCAATTTCAAGGACAAGCAATACGTTTTGTATGAGATAGTTTGGGCGAAATCAGCACGTACACATAAGGGCATAATATTAAAGGACTTGTTTATTATAGACATTAGAATATGTCTTAAACAAATCGATATCTTAATCCACCTTAAAATCCTTTGCAAGTCAATAGTTTTGCTTATTAATGCGCAGGATTAGGTCGAAATTAAGATAAACTCTATGCAGCAATTGAAAAGCTCATAAATGCTTACATTTGATTTGGCTTGAGTAAACTACGTTATTGGAGGCTTCAATGCTTATGTCACAAGTCCATGTATCACAATCTGAATTTGGTTATTGCTAGCTGTGCTCGTTACATGCATCATAAACACGTATTAAATCCAAACAGCCTAGCTCATCAGCAGCCCCATGTCCAATTAATCCGTTCCTATAATTAGAAAATAATTAAATAATAAAAATATTTAATGGCATAAACGTTCATACATGATGAA